>CAOQHR010000003.1:1229232-2458465 GCA_948474695.1 Periconia digitata
GAGGTGAGAAACCAACGACTGGGTCAAACTTACGAAGAAAATCCCCCCTGAGGAGCGCAGACAGTAGCCACCACTTACATGTATCAGAAGCAATCAAGTTCGAACATTTCGGCAGCAAGATGTCACCGTTCATACACACTGTTGAGTGTGGAGTGGCCCCAGTCTATGAAACCTTGAATGCAAGAGAACGTGCATCTGATTCGCAATCATGTACGGAAGAATCGAAGTCACTATCACGCAATCGCCTCACTGCAGCTAGATTGACCGGAAATGTTGTGCACACAGGTGAAATCTGTCTCATACAAATCAATTTGCCTTTATCATTTTGGGTGTCTCCTCACTAAGTGTTTAGAACTAACATGTTGAGGCGCGATATGCGTAACATGATGGATTTTGTGATAGTAGCCACTCAAAGTAAACCATTAGTTAAATCAGGCGCAGCTTAAAAACAAATGTCAGATTTATCTGACTATCTAGTGTTATCTTGATTCAGTTTAAAGTTGACAGAACAAGAAATCTGACGATAGTCCGGAGCCTTCATGTTTCTGACCGCATCCGAACTTTCTTGGGTGTAAGAACCATATTGCGAAGAACGTGAATATATGTCTCAGAGGTTGAAACTGATAAGGTTATCAGGCGGCCACTTGCGAATAAAAGCTCATTGGATACTCGTTGGTTGCCTTGCCGTATTTCGTAGCACCAGTCAAACACAGACATTCTTGTTTAAATCTGCGAAATCGAAGATCCGTGGAAACGGGGTATGAAGTCCAGGCACACGTTGAGACGAAAATACGATAATACTGTTGGGTCAGCACGCTGTGCACCATATCTGTACACAAAGGTGGGAGACCCAAGTCATGTGCTTGTGTGAAACCGGGCGGTTACCGAAGACGTGCAGAGGAGAGGGTGAGCTGTCTCAACGACGATGCAGGTGTTATCAGAGTCTTTTATCATGACCGCGTGGACCAATCCTCGCCTGGCTTAGCTTTGAGCGCTGCCTAAAACATACATTCGTATTTACGAAATGGCCCTGCATCAGCAAAGAATATGCAGGTGAAGGTAGCAATATGATTGTGCATTTTCCAAGGCGTTCAAAACACAGCGATCAGCCTACTGAATGCGAGGAAAGAAACTGCCAAATGGTAGGGAGTCACAACGTACGAAAGCACTTCCAAGATCGGACTCTGCACAGTACTCAAAACATAGAAGATGCGGACTACACACAGAGCAAGCCACTCGCTCAGTCATCTTCGAATTGGCCATCCCCACGTCCCCGCCAAGTGAGGCATGGGCATTCTAAGCCTGCACGGATACTCCCTCGGGTGCTCCCCGTGACATACGCGTTACGCCTCAAATCGCATCGCAAGATTCACTTCGCAGGTTTCAAAAAAACACGTGTACGAGGCTGGACAACACAGACAGGGAATGTCCGAGACTATCTATCTATCCTGAACAGCCAGGGTAAAGTTCAGGATCGGCAGATTGTTCGTAGAATCCCGAGAAGTGCTCTGCGCAAAACACTAGCCAAGAGTATGGTTTGAAATCGTACAGAGGATATACCGGCAACAGCACTGCACTGCGTTGCGCTGCGTGTTGGGTGTGTGGCTCATGTATTATTGATCACTTTGCAGGCAGCAGATCAGCGCGGGGACTTCCCTTGTGAATGGGGCGAAACTTGCCGGAGTGAGTATGGGAGTATCATCTCGTGGGGTCAACTACACAAAGCTAGAAGTTATCATGATGCTGACTACAGATTTTTCACCAGAAAAAAAAGTTTATTCCGGCCGTCGGCTCTTCCTGCTAGGATTGAATTACTGGAATGCGTGGATAGGATTCGCGGGAGGCCTATCTCGTACGCTCTGGTTACGCAGAGTATTGACACGGGTTGAACAGATCGGTCACGGAACTCCGTCGCATTCGTGTGCAAACAGCTACTCGGGATAAACCTGGGAATGTTTCAGTCAGTGCTCATGTGGCGATTTGCATTGGGGGTAGTGTCCGCACACATCTAGCGAGAGGAAACAATGAAGTCCATTGAACCATTATCACATACTACGGTACACTGCACGAGCATATTAATTCAGCACGATACTTTGAGAGCGAAAAGCGCACGGGCTGGAGCGTAAGACGATCTGTGTAGAACGCAAAGACACTACCGGTCGTTTAAACAATGGTTTCATCCTGGTGTGTTTCGTGATTGGTTGGGCTGTCATCCTTCGAAGATGACTTTACTACTGCTACTACCTAACTGTCGTTCGTTGATCTCCAAAAGATCCTCCACAGATCTGGGAGGCGAGTCAGGGTTCAACTACAGATGCATCGGGATGAGCGGCGATAATATGGAGGCAAATCGGTTACCATTTTTATTAATTCCCAGAATTCGTACTTCGGTCCAAGGTAAGCTGGCCCCTACTGCCGATTTTCTCCCTTTCAGTCTGGCTTACAACACCGGCCAGGTCTGAACACCCGTTCAACCTGGAGCGCACTGTATACGTACAGTGTCCCGAATGGGCCCAGGCTGTCACTGCGTGCTATCGGGGTTGCGCACGCTTTGGTACCATTGGTCCGTTGCTCAGAATGTTGGGCGTCGGCGTAGAGCTCACTGCTGATGGCCTCAGAATGCGGGACGATCCTTCGGGGTTCAGAAAATGGGCTGCGCGATATTCCACCTCACAGCTGCTCACACGATTGCTTTCTGCCCAAATTCGCGCAGACAAGGCAACAGAATATGTGTGTGATTCTGAGCGTACGCGCCTTCGCAACAAATATAGGACTGCCAATTGTCTAATCATTGCAAATGCGCGGTAATCCGCCATAACACGAATGAAGAGGCAAAGATACCCGCCCCAATCCGGCACCTGCATCGAGGTGATACTCCGTCTCCGTCGAGGTGTGTGGATATTTCAGCCAATGCGGTGTGCCTACATACAACCCGGTAAAGATCAAACGGCTCGGTTGAACCCCCAGCCCCTACAAACTTCTTCCCCACACCCCATTCCGGACCACCATCCAAGACACGCTTTCTCAAGTGTGTTCCCTAATCTGCATGGCGTCGACACGGCCGAATAGTAGCACGCTCCGTGTATGAGCGCAACCACGTGCTGGATTGCTACCCCCCTGGAGCGTGCTAGAGCACTCGCCTAGGATCGCCGTGTTGGTAACCTCCCCTCGTAGGGTATATACTTAGTCCCCGAGACCCATCCTATTTCTTTTCAGGCTTCTGTCAATATTGGCTGCGCATTACCTGCAGCAAAGCGATGTTCCCATGGAATCTCCTTTGCGTTCAGCTCCTCTGGTAAGCATTGAACGTTCGCTTCCCATCCAACACGATACTTACGCTTTATAGGGCTTCGAGTCCAATCTCGGGCAGTCAGGGTCCTTGGGTCTCCCGGTGGTAGTCCTGGCGGGCATATGTCTTCCACTGGTCCTTCTCTTCGCTTTCGCCCATGTCTATGCACGCGTGCTGGTCAACAAGTGGATAGTTCATGATTGTGCGTCCCGCAGCCTCTCCTTGGAATGTTCAAATGCTAACTAGTGCTAGATGTATACTTAATTAGCTGTGTATGTGGGAATCTCACATTGCCTTCGTTTTCCACGAAACTAATTCCGCTCAGCTATTCAGCGTCCTGTTTATTGCTTTTTCTATGCCTCGTAAGTGATCTACCAAGAACAATCACGTAGCGAAGATGTACTGACGAGATATAGTGGGTCTCGCAGAGCCTTTTGGTCAACGTGTCTGGAACATCAACACTGCGGCATTGACGAAGACATATATGAGTGTGCGTCCATCAATGACTACTGCATTTCTTTTGCTGATGATCTCTTCAGCTTCTCCATGCGTTCACGATTAGTACCGGCCTAGTTCTCTGGTTCACCAAAGTTATTACCTTTGGCTTTGTAATACGTATCTTTGACGCCCCCCGCTGGTTCAGACACAGTTCGTACGTTGGAATCATTTTGACTGGTCTTATTTTCTCGCAATATACCGTCACTGTTGTCTTGGCCTGTGGACCTAAACCCGATGACGACCTCAAATCCTACATCAATGGCTTTCGGACCCAAGCATGTTCCGCCCAAAGTGGTGTCCACATGATCACCGGAATCACTACATCTCTCTTTAACTGCATTACGGACCTTTACCTCTTGTCGGCCGCGATATATCTGAGAAAGACTTTGAGGGAGAGCACTAGACAGATGAAAAGCACATATCTGCTCTATCTCGGTGGATTCCTGTGAGTCTATCGGCCGATTCCTCTGAGCATCGCTGACTACGACAGTGCATTTGTGTGCAGCTTCATCTCGATGGTATTTCGAATCAAGTCATGGCAAGATTCTGATATCACTGGATACCAAGTCCCGATCGATTTCACCGTGTATGTTGACATATTCAAGCACTGTAGAAAATATGCGCTAATGATTACCCAAGTATCTTGGAAGTCGTGCTTTGCCTTATCCTTCCCGCTATGCCATCAACCTTTGAGATCTGGAAGTTCTACACACACGTTGAGATCGTCGAGAGAAGCACTATTGGAACACCGAGTACTATGTGGCTTACCTCGCGAACGAACCTCTCGACTCTGCCCTCTACCCCATCACCGTCGCACGAAGGGCGGGGCGGATGGCGCAAAACGCATCTCAGCATCGAAGAGCTGCCCTTCCGAAAACCATCTGTCGACTATTATCGCAACAGTCCCCTCAAGCCATTGGATATGACTCGCATGAAGGCACTCCCAGCGACACCCCTGCCCGCACCTAAAACACCGACGGCGCCCAAGACGCCTCGGACACCCAAAACACCAAAAACACCCAATAGTGTCAAAAGCATGCAATTGCCTATCCTATTGGAGCAGTAACGACCATTAACTAACTAATACATCGCCTACCTGCGGCACTTTACTTCAATGTTTTATATACTTAATAGACAAGACTATGGCATGCATCAACCCAATGGAAAAAGGCGAGATAGAGGTCAAGGTGACTTCGTATCGTGGAGAGGTGACCAAGGTGCATACCGGCGTCTAGATATACGGAGGACAATCCTTATTATACCCTGGAGGAATTCCATACGAAACAAGACCACTCCTTTAGACACAAAATTAATGAATAATTACGGCCATTTGCAATACACTAGTGAGCGCCCGGTATTCACGATGCGAACAACCGCCGTGTTGAAACTACGTTCATGATGTTCCAAAAAAGGTTGAGAACAAAACTCCCAATTAAAGATCACCACCGATCAGAGCAGGCCTACGTAGTGGCAACATTCTCCCTATTCGCTTTACATGCGTCAGACTAAGTGGAGTGGGGTTAGCATTTGACGTCACCAACCACGATCGCTGTATAAGCACCAAATAACTCCCAGGGCGCATCACTTCTGAACTCATACATCTCATTCTTCAGCTCCTACGTTGCCGCTGCATTCGATCTGATCAATCGCACAGAAACCCTCAAAATCCGGACTGGGCTTACACACGGACGAATCACCCGTCGGCCTTTCCCTAGCCTACTTCCCCAATCTAGCATCAATAAAAGAACCCCTGCATTTACCATCACTACAAAACTCTGAAGCACGCCCTCGAAAGCGGTCCTGGCGCGTACTCTCGACTATCCATCCAACAAAAAGCGGTCCTGACGTAAGTCTGCCAAATGTTTGATCTTCGTGCCCAGCGGTTGCGTACGCTCACCATCTGGTCCGGGACGATGGCGGGCTGGCGGTTCGCTACCGCTTCTATACCTACTCGAACCCCCGTGTGTTTCCTCTCGCTTACCCACCGCAGGCTTGTCCCAAAACATACACATCTCGTTTCATCTAGCACAGTTACGGCAGGAGAGATGTCGGTCTTTAGAAAAGGAGCCAGGGCCCTTATCACGGGTGGCGCTTCTGGCATCGGGCTGGCTGTTGCGGAACTCTGCGTCAAGAGCGACATGAGTGTTTCGATTGTAGACTTCAACCAGGAAACGCTGAGCCTGGCGGAGAAAACTCTAAAGGGAGATGTAAAGTTTATCAAGGCTGACGTGAGCAGTGTAGAGGACTGGAAGAAGATCAGTGAAGAAGTAAAAGAGGTGGATTTTTTGATGTTGAATGCTGGTGTCGGCGGACAAGGGACATGGGGGGACGGAACATACTTCCAGAAGGTGATCGAACATTTTCCTTTTTCTCCTCATGCCCCAACATGGAGCTAAGTACTCGTGCGAGCACTACCAAATGGTCTGATTTTCCACCTGGGATTCGAGTTGGACCCGGAGTCCGGAGCCTCATCCACGTGGGTGGTGGTAGAGATTGTCGAGCCACACGCCACATAGTCGCAGAGAGCTAACCTTGGAACGATCTGCATACCTTTTTACCCCATATCGATCCCGAAAACCCGATTTGCGGCCTGCGTAAGGAATTTGGAAGAGCGTAGTGTAGGCTAATTCCTGTCAGATTCTCAACACCAACCTCTTTGGCGTGATCAATGGACTAAACGCTTACGTTCCATCATTCCAATCTCGCAGCGACGATGCTGCACAAGGTGCGTAAAAACATCTAAACGTATAATAATCACTCTACGCGCGCGACACATGTGCGATGCTCAGACTTCAAACACCGCGGTCCTCCAATAACATCCCCCAATTCTGGTATTGATACATCACTCAATCTCAAACTAACTATCCTCCAAAAAACACTTAGCCGCCATAGTTATCACCGGCAGCAAACAAGGCATCACCAACCCCCCAGGAAACCCCGCGTACAACGCCAGCAAAGCCGCCGTGAAGTCCCTCGCTGAGCACCTAAGCTTCGATCTCAAGGATAAAAAGAATGTAGACGTGCATTTGTTGGTACCAGGGTGGACTTTCACGGGATTGGTGAGTTCTCTATCCTCCTTCCCGCAGTCGCTACATTTCTGGTTTCCTCGCACGATCTACACACCTAGTTTGACATCATCGTCACTTTGTCTCGTGCGTAGAACGTTACGAAGTATTCTTTGCTTTACGTATATCCAACTTCACCTTGTCTTAAGCAGCTTGTCACCATTGTCGTTGTCCGGCACATCTTCCCCGCTTTCCCTCCTTCCACATGCCACCCACCGCCCATCACACCCCCAACTATATCTCAAGCACACCCACACTAACAACCCCCACCATCTCCAAACAGTCCGGCAACACACCCGGTACATCAAAGCCCAAACCCGACGGCGCGTGGACCCCCGCGCAAGTAACCTCCTACATGCAACCGGCAATGCAGAACCACAAATTCTACATCATCTGCCCGGACAACGACGTCGATGAGGCAACAGATAAAAAGCGGATGCTGTGGAGCGTGGGGGACGTTGTCGAAGGGAGACCGCCGCTTACAAGGTGGAGAGAGGAGTGGAAGGGCGAGGCCAAGGAGTGGATGGACAAGAACTGAAGGGAGGGGGATGAATGAGGTAACGGTTGGTGTGCTATCAGATAGATATGCGTTCTGCCGTAGAATGACAAATATTGAGACAACTAGATTTGGAAATGAAGACACATATCTAATAGGCCTATCTAGCATGATATCGTGCACAATGCTGTGTCGTAGAATACTCTAATCGCAGAACCACTATCCCATGCTATGTGTCTATCTCGTGGACCGAGCTGTCACAATGCATCGTACCACCCCTCTGTATACCTAACCTAAGATTCTTGCTTCGTTGTTAATGTAGCCCGCGCCCATCTCTAGGTAAATCGACATACTTGCACCACATTCAATCGAGATGAAGATATAGCTTTACAAATCTACACTTATCCAACGCTAACAGTGGCGTTGATCTGGCATCCAGCCCCAGCTTCAGCCTCACGTTAAGCTTTGGGCCTGCGAAGTGCTAGACCTAGCTGCCGTACACTGTCCATCTCCCAGCCACTTCCAACCTTTTCCATCTTGAGCTAGCAAACGAAGGCGCTCTAGCATCTTCGCTCAGTGCGGGGAACCGAAAGAGTAGTAGCTCTGGGGAAGACAGACAGATTTCTCGTATTTTCCATGAGTTGCTGTGGAAAATGTTGTCGTTCGTGTTGTGAATCTTCTTATTAGAGATATCATGGTTAATGTTCTTGGTCGCCAGCTCTCGAGGAGGCGACATGGTGGAATGTTTTTGGTTCAGCGTCACGGCACGCAAGCATGTGTTAGTAGTTGTTAAGCCCATAAGAGTTAGCAATCTTGCTGCCGGCGCGTTTGGTGGGGTTCAGCTAGACCTGGAAGTTAGGATCTCTACTGAACAGGTCCGTGATGTATGATTCGTGGTAGCCGCTTTGCACCATTGCGCCGTCTGATATGTTACAAAGCCAACGCGTTAAATTGGTCTGCAAAATATAGCTATTGTCAAATTTCTGAGCGATTCAGACGGTAATATTGCTCAGAATTTACCAGATGCTAGGTATTGAAGATTGCTTGCTGGTCCCAGGTAGTATTTCTGTGTTTTTACTTCCTGATTCCGGTCTGATCCTATAAGGATTCGGATGCGCAGATGATTCAACGGGGGTACTGGGCTTCAGCCTCACGAGTTTCGGGCCGTAGCCAGACTACAGTGTATATCATTAGACATGCAGCTGGATTTCCGCTTGTGATATTCTATCGTTGCATTGAGAGAGGTCATTTTCTTTCTTTCCTGACGACCGCTTTGATGGAAGCAACATCCGAGCACATTAATATCCAGTAATCCACATCATCATCACCCAGCTAATAAACTACCCAAAATAGTGATGCAAACAGATGCCGAACATGAAGACTCTCTCGAGACATCCAAGTTCCTCCCACCGACCCAATCTCCACTAAAACAGCGAAGAGACTTCTTACCATCGAAAATCCGCTCATGGATCGATTTCCTCAACTCCGACACCGATAAATTCCGCGTCGCAAGCTCAGCGTGCGCCGCATGCGCTTTCCTCATCTTCCTGATCAACGTGTCGATCTTCGTATGGGCTACAGGCCATCGCGGGTGGCCCGCCACAGGCCGCCAGTGGCTCTTCCGCGGCAACTGCGAGAAAACGGCTCGACTCAACTCGTGGTTCCATTTCTTCATCAACGTCATCAGTACCTTGCTGCTTAGTTTTAGCGGGTACTGCATGCAGTTCCTGTCTGCTCCAACTTCGCTGGAAGTATCACGTGCACATGCACGAGGGCGATGGCTGCATATCGGCACTCTGAGTATGAGGAATTTTAGAGATATCAGTGTGAAGAGAAGTTGGATGTGGGTTGCGTTGGTTGTGACGAGTTTGGGTTTGCAGCTCTCGTGAGTTCACATATAACAGCTACATTCTCGGGGGAGAAACTGACTGGGAATTGGGGAAAAAGCTACAACTCGATGATTTTCATGACCGATACTACGAATGAGTACTGGCCTATCCAAGTCTCGTCGGCGTTTGCGAATAATTCGTCTGCACCGTTTTCGTATGACCCGTCGTTCGAGAATGCAGCATTGTTCTCTGAGCAGCGGGTTCTGCCAGGTTGGCGAGAGAAGTTCACCGTCCAGAAGCAAACGTTCGAAACCGAAGTCGAAAGATTAAGGTCGCTACTAGAAAAACATGAATTGGAGCGTTTAGAGCCGATGGACTGCATCCGCGCCTTCAACGTCAAATACCAGACCTCATATGGCAGCGTCCTCCTCGTTTCCAACAACTCCACGTCTGTGGTACACAACCAGTGCGACTGGGTCTGCCTAGACGGAATGAACGGGTGCGAAGTCTGCTATCCTCGCTATTCCTCATCGTGGATGTGTCCTGGTGTCGAGGAAACCTTAGGCGGATGTCTCCCGTTCGCCCAGGAGCTGCTGGGCAATGCAACGCGCTGGAAACCCGGCGATGTTTTGGACGGCAGCCTTACAACGCGCTACTGTCTTGCCGAGAGGAAAGAAGCTACTTGCATGCTTCAGACGAATCCTTATGTGGGGATCATTGTCATCACCATGACTTTGGTGAAAGCTGTGGTCATGTTTCTGGTATCACGGCAGTATACGGGCTGCTCGCTCGTGACGGTCGGGGATGCTATTCGCTATTTTTTGGAGACTCCGGATCCGTATACTACGAAGATGTGTCTTGCATCGTATCGGGACTTCCAAAAAATGCGCAAGGAATGGAACTTGACGCCGAAGAAATATACTCCCACGCATTTCCGGTGTTGTCTTCCAGGAGGCAGGCTTCAGTGGGCTAGTAGTATCATACTGTAAGTGACCGTTTATTGTATCAAATGAGTAATGCAAAGTTGATACTCCACCAGGTGCGCTGTACCCATAGGATTCGGATTCTACTGGTTCGACTCCAAAGGCGCGTTCGACAAAGGCAGCACAATAATCTCCCTAGGCCTCGGTCCCGCCTCCAACTTTGCGCCCGATATAACGCAATTCGCGGACTCGATTCGCCTCTCCAACGACAAAACCCATTCCAAAGATTTGCTCAGCCGCATTTTCATGGCTAACATACCGCAAATCTGGCTCGCGGCGCTGAAACTCCTGACTAACGGGTTTATCACCGGTATTTGCACCGAGCTCGAATGGGCGTCTTACGCCGATAGGAGAAAAGGCTTGCGAGTGTCTAGCAATCGGAGGGATAGCCAGCGCAGTACGTATTTTCTGCAGCTTCCGTATCGCTTTTCTATCCCGCTGCTTGTGGTTTTTGGGATACTGCATTGGCTTGCGTCGCAGAGTTTCTTTGTGGCTGATGATGATGTTGGGGCTACGCTGGGGATTTCACCGTTGGGTTGTGTGATATCACTCGCGATTCTAGCTGTGATTATGGTGTATCTGGTAGTACAGGGACTGTGGACCGTACATATTCAGATGCCGTTGATGGGGAGCTGCAGCGCGGTGATTGCGGCGGCGTGCCAACCTAGAGACGATGTGGAGATGAAGGAAGCGCATTCAAAACCAGTTCAATGGGGTGTTGTGTGTGAGCCGATGTATTCTGGAATTGATGAGATTTCTCATTGCGGGTTCTCACATGAGTATGTGGATATACCTGTAGGAGGTAGAGTGTATCTTTAACATCTGTATATCATGGTAAACCTCAAATCCTGACAGTCCTATTAAACTCCACCTCGGGCCACTCTTTACTCTCTCCCTCTAAAACCTCCTCATACTCTCCCCCAGCAACCCACCCCCAAAAAGCCCCCACATACTCCCTCAAAAGTTGATCCACCCTACTCCCCTTCAAGGTCCCCAAATCAATCAAATCTGTCCCATTCGCCTTCGGCAGCAACTCAACCCACAACGAAAGATCACTAAGCGCCAAATGCGCAACACTCCCCACAGTAAACCAATCCAACCACCCCTTCCCAATCTCCTCCGCCTCCACCGCATACCTCTCCACAAACCCCGTCCACGTAGTATCTGAAGCAAAATGCGTCGGATTCATCATCATAAGAAACGGACGCCCCGTCAGCGAAGCATTGACACTATCGCCAAAGAACCCACCATCGATATTCATCCCCGCGATGATGTTGGAATACCGGTCCATGGCGCCCGCAGCCTGTGCTCCGCCTACACTATGTCCAAACGCACCATAGCTATCAGTATTAAAGTAACTTCCCGTCCAGTTCTGAACCAGTTCCGAGAACCCCGTGTCCGAGAGTAAGAAGAATAGGTCATTGAGGCGGAATTCGTAGATTTGCTGCGTCAGCAACGGTGTATACGGCATGTAGATATCCCAGCCCGTCACGGCGTCTTCATCGGTGAAAGGGTTGAGGCGGAGATACGGCGCTTCGCCGGGGTGGTCGAGGGCGACGATGGTGAAGCCCTGCGAGGCGAGGTCTGAGAGGAGGGAGGAGAACATGAAAGCGTTCATACCGCCGCCTGGAGCGAATAAAAGCGTTGGTTTTGATTTTTCGAGATCCGCTTCTTTGGAGGGGAGAAGGGGGGCGTGCCATTGGAGGGTTGTGGTTAGGTTGAGGAGATCGGAGGGGTAGAGGTTGAAGACTTCGCCCCAGATTGTGGCGCTCGTGGGGTCGAAGTAGGGGACGGTTGTGTTTGGGGAGGGAGTGGCGAGGGTTGGGTAGTAGATTGAGGTTAGGAGGATGTTGTCTGGGCCCGGGGATGGGTCGTCTATGCTGATATGGTTGAAGACGTGTTGGGTGTAGCCTACATTGTAAGGTCCTGAGGGTGGCGGGAGGGATATAGATGTTGTTAATGAGGCGAGAATGGAGAGGGGGAGATAGTGGATTGGAGCCATGTTGTAGTAGCGGAGGGATACAGATTCCGAGAGCCTGGATAGAGGTTCAAAATTGTTTTGCCTCATCGTTGCTCATATACTTTTCTTTGATCATCATGAGCTACAGCTAAGCTACCCTAGAAAGGAAGGAGCCCCCGCAAGCGAGTCGCCCCATAAGCTATACGAATCCTTGGATTTCTTCGAGTTAGGTTCGCCCGAGTATTACCGTTCATTGTTGTAGGTAGTGTCGGGCGTAATGGGTTCGTGTCATGATGACGAGTTGAGTAGTACTGCGGTGTAATAATAGTGATAGGGCGAGCTATCAATTAAATGACCGAATTTATATGCAAAATGATTATCGCTATGATATTCGCAAAGAAGAAGGTGTTTTGTTGTAAAAGAGTGCGCTTGAAAGTGGAATGCAGGTCAATCGCGACAGAAAAGCTTGAATGACTTAACCGGCAGCTTATCTCCAGTCCCCACCCGCTGGTATCGTACAGCGGGTCATGGCTTGCTCGCTAGGTAGCTACATATTCGGATGGCTGTTTGCTAACAAGCGTCTAAAGCTTCACAAGGGATTGTAGAGCAATTTAACTAGACTGTCGAGAGTATATACCTGAACGGCTTTCGTGCATTGAAAATGTTGTCATTTTCTACACCGCCACAAACGATTTTCTGATATTTTGTGCTTCTCGAGACTTTTAAAGACAAAATTTGAAGAGATATAAGCGTGTATTAGGTATAGACATTTGTATGTCCGTGTATGTGTATGAATGTGTAATCCGCCAGGTCTATCTCCTCCGTGTATAATGCCTTGTCCACAAATACTCACACCTTCAACTACCCGTCTACCCTGCCAAACAACAGAATGACACCAGCAACCCATGAAGCCTAAGCTTTCGCAGCAGACTCAGACCCAACAGTGTTCAGATCTTCAAGCGCTGTTGCGAACCTCTCGACGCCGGGTCTGGACTGTCCTTCATTTTCATCGAGATTTTCGCCCTCTGTATTCTGGATGTTGGAAGTAGTGGCAGGCCCATCGGTTTTCCCTGCACCACCCGTAAGTTCACCCACATCTGCAGTGAAGAACCTCTCTGCAGCCGGTCTCTCCGTAGCTTTCCCAGTTTCGGTTTCCCCGCCTTGTGTGAGGTCAACCTCCTCACCCTCCGCAGCAGGCGTCGCAACATCGACACTCGCTAGCGTCAACGTACTCGCATTTGCGTCGTCAACATCTTTCCCCTCAACCTTCAAACGAAACGGGTATGCAATACCGCCTCTTGTTGGGCGCGTAGTAAGTGTATCTGTCTGTGGTATAACTGTCTCGGGAGGAGCAGATGCCCCGTTTGCACCGTCATCTCCATCGCTAGAAACTAAGATCCGAGGTGTACCCGGTTGATCCTTCTCCGGAAAGTTGAGCGGAGTCTCGAGAGCAGGTGTCGGCATCGCAGAGTTCGATCGCTCCGGCGCGATGACAGTGGCATCTGCAAAACCCGGGATAGGTGGCGCGAGTTTCGCGAGCTCGTCTTCAGAGGTAGAGCTTGTCTGGTTTTGGTAAGTCACGGCTGAGTGACGAGAGCGAGAGCGCGAGGTCAACGAGGGAGAGAGAAGAGGTTTACGGAAGGATTTGCGGCGAGAACGAGAGCGTTCGGGGGAGGATGGGGGCTTTTTATCAGATGTGCCGTCCCTAGAGGCAGGAGGGGCAACGGTGGTAATGGATGGGTCTGGTTGGGATGGAGATTGGTCTGCTTGTTCTTCGCGCTCAAGCTATGGGGTATGTGTTAGTAGATAACAATCTTTGCCATCATGAAAACAGGAGCACATACGGTTACTTCATCGTGCTTGCTCCCCCAGATACTCCAAAGCGCCATTCCCCATGATTTTTTGGGTTTCTTCGTCTTAGCCATACCCTTGACCTGGCGCCCGGCCAAAGCTGTAGGTGGCGGATGTTCGTCGTTGAAGCCCTCGTAGCCCTTGGTCATGTCCTTGATCCTTTGTTTCTGCACTTTGAGCTTCTGCTTGGAAAATTTGCCGTTCCACTGCCCAGACGCCTTCATCCATTTGTTGACTGGTCCTGGTTTGGGTACACCTATATCGGCCGTGGGTAGGTTCAGTGCTTCAATTTGGGACGGTGGAGGAAGAGGGTAGATACGACCGTGGCGGTCGACGCGATGGCGGATCATATGATTTTTGAATTGGGGAAGCGCATCCCCTGCTCTGCCTACTGTGGCGTCGGTCGATTTCTTTGATAGGCTAGAAAAGTCGACTTGCAGCGCGCTCTGGGGCATGTTTAGCTTGATTTCATCTGGTGATATAGGATTGTCCGATGTTTGTTGAGTCGAAGAAGCAGAGCTACCACTGCTAACGATCGAAATACTGTCATCGTCCATGATGTCGATGGAAGTTTTCTGCGCTCGAGCAAGTGCCCAAGCACCGAACTGTGCGATGCTACGATACATGTGTTTGGCTGGGCGAGTGAAACTAACTAAAACGCGGTCAGTAAGTTTAGACATGACTTGTGACGATGATTGAAGTGAAAAAGCAGAACATACGTGTCGGGCCCACGTGGCACATGTCGTCCCACAGCTGGAGCTGGACGTGCGTAGGTTTGTGTCTTGCGGCTTCCTCTTGAATCGTTTGGGCAGTCTGGTTATTAGATGGCGGAGGAAGATAGGAAAGCGGAGCAGCAGCCTTGTGAGCTATGTATATTTGTTCGTCCCTCAGCAGCTCCCCACCACCAACTTGAATCAACAAAGGAGGCAATCCGCCTAGCGAAGGTTGTAACGCTGGGGATACCAGTGGATGCGTGAGCATGTGATTCGGGGCATACAATTGAATTTGGTCTTTGATTTCAACTCTTTTGTCATCAAGCTGCAAAGACAGTATGGATTTTGGCCCGATGCTGTATTTTCCATCTTCGGATACCCACATGTCGTTTCCCGTTGTGTCTGCATTCGAGGTCGCGAGGATGCTGCTCAGATCTGGTGCATCTTTGGATTGCACAGAGAAGCCGCGAATGCGATCTACTTTTTCCTCTTTGCGTGCTTCTCTCTCCTCCCTACTCGGCCGCGCGGATATAGGATTGGGCGACTTCGTCTCGGGTTGCCTGGGTGTGTTCCCTCGAGCGCGTTCGAAGGCGAGCATGTCGTCTGCATTAGGTGGTGGCCAGCTCATGCTGGGCTTATGTATGAATCCATGAGCTGGAATGTAGTCCATTTTCCCATCTCCGCTTACACTTGGAAAACTGTGTGTAAGATCAACCCATGGCGATATCAGGATCGCGCCAGCGGGAAGCGGGATGCCCTGATCGCGCAAAGTGATGAGAATGCTTAGCACCATGCCTCCACCTGCCGAATCCCCAGCCAGGAGGATTGTGGAAGGATCGTGCTTCTGCTCCAACAGATATAGATAAGCAGCCAGGCAGTCCATCAGCCCGCAGGGAAACGGAAACTGCGGAGCCAACCTATATCTCGGAGCCAGGACTCGTGCCTTCAACTTTCTTGCATGTCTCTGCATCTGATAACGATGCTCGTCCACGCTGCCGAAGAAGTATGCACCGCCATGAACATAAAGCATGATGCGCTGGCCCTTGGTATGTGGAGACTTTTTGCGTTCCTCCATGTCCTTGCGCATCTCGATCCATTCAGCCTTTAGGTCGGACCCCTCGTCGGGTCTCCATTCCCACCAGCTTTTTCCGCCAACCGCTTCAATCCCTTGTGGTCCTAGCTCTGCCCGTATGTAGTCGGCTGCGCGTTTCAATTGGACATTTGGTATCTCGATTCTGTCCACGTCTACCCAGATGGGCACGGGTACCCATTGGGCGGTAAAGGCTTGTAGCTCGTCGACAGTGTGGAAGGACGCGTAACGTAGAAATTGGCGGATGAGCTCGAGGCCCTCATGGTACGAGATGTGTGCGGTAGGTTTTTCGCGCAACGGGCGGCGGTTGAGGTAGTGTGAAAGGTATGTGTGGATCACGGTAGGCGTGACAGCAGCGCCAACTGTTAGGGTGTTGACGGTCATGATGGGAGCATGCAAAAGCCCCTATAGGAGTCAATGCTAAAGGGTCCGCTTCTCCTGAGTAATGCTAAAGAAGAATAAACATGGCAAGCGACCGAGGAAAAGGAGGGATGGAGGAGAGCGAAACCAAGATGCTAGCGTGAGATTTGATGTTCCCCGGATCTTCGTCTGTCTGCTGTTAATGCAGGGTCCAGGGTGACATCACAGTCGCCCAGTCTCAAACGGCCTCAAGCCTAGATTGGCTAGAAAAGCTGAATTGAGCCGGAATAAAGCTGCCATCATTGGCTGTGTAGCCCAAGAAACCTGTGCATCAACATACAAGATGGCGTGGTCGGAAGATCGCAATGATGTCATATTTTGACTTTTCAAGTAGGTATTGTAGATAATGTCGTCGACGACGTCGTCGCACCAATCTAGCTTCTGAACAGCGTCAACCCTGCCTCCTCCGCATCTGCCCCATCCTCCTGCTCGCTTTCGACATCGTCATGCTCGCCCAGTCCAGCCCGCTGCCCAAACAAACTGCTGAACAGTTCCTCCCGCTGTCGCTCCCCCCATGTCTCACGTGGCTCGGGCGCCATGAAATTCTGTAGTTTCTCGTGCACAGTGTACCGGAGTCGTCTCCCTTTGCTTGCTTTTGTGTCGACCACCTTCTTCGTTTTCGCATCCCGGGCAACTTGCCACGGTGCTTGAACCACAAATTCAGCGGTTCCATTGGACGCAAGGTCAGCGGAGCGTTGCTCCAACAACTCTTTCAACATGAGACCGTAGAAGTCGGCATCGTCGTAGATATTGGGGTCTGCAACTGGCTTGGATGAAGCTGATTGAAGGGGTGCACATGAGCGGGGCATGTGAGTGCGAGCGACCAGGTGCGATGAATTCGCCAATTGCGAATCGAGCACCTCGGTGAGAGTTTGCTGTGCACCGGCGTTGAGCTGACCCTTGGAGGGCATGGCGGAAATGCCGCGTGTTTTAGCAGACCACTTTTCTACAACCGTCTTGCGATGCTTGGAGCTACTAGCCTCTGATAACTTGATCGAATCCCAGATCGTTGTAGATGATGTTTCGGAAGTGAAGGCAGTACGCTTGCGCTTGTTGCCTGTCCGCGCCTCGTCCAAAGAAGCCCGTAGATCCGCAAGGTTGTTCAAAAGAGCCACAGCAGCAGCTTCGGCGGCTTCAATCGAAGCGGCAGGAGCCTCCTCGGACTTGTGCGGTTCTGCGACCATGCTGTTGGTTGAGATCAAGGCTTTTTGAAGGCGAATCCGAGTGTTGAGAAGTGAATCAAAAGTCTTGCGTTGCTCTTTGATTGCATTACCCTTTGCGACATCTGATTGAGCGGCGGCGGCGATATTGGTGGCTAATGATTTAGAGTCTTTGAGCATCTCGCGGACTGCTGCATCTCCATCCAGTTTTGTTTCGCCCATCATTTTGCGAAGAGACTTCCCTTCATCCTCTTCATCGGAACCCTCCTCAGAACCATCGTCATCGGAATCTTGTTCAGACTGATCGTCCTCGGTCCCAAACGCATCGCCGCTGTCCATGTCTTCATCTTCGTCCTCCTCTTCAGAGTTGCCGTCTACACTTTCATCTTCCCCACCGTCAATAGCTATGCCATCCGCGCTACAATCTTCGTCACTTTCTGCGTCGTCGAAGCCTTTCGCGAATGGGTCATCGCTATCTTCATCCTCGGCGTCATTACGGCTGATGCGACTGCCTGTATATTGAGGGCCTAGCGGAACAACCTCTTTCTTCCTGAGACGACTCTTTCCAACGTCTACATAGTGCTCGCGGCCAGCATTATCGTCTTCGGAGGCAGAAAACTCGGATTCTTCACCTGAGCTCGAGGGCGCAGGATCGAGTATAGACTCGGGATCGAAGTCTAGCAGATTGTTAGAAAGATGGAAAACACTAGAAACTGCAGCTCTCAAATACATACCCCTAACTTTGGACTTTGGCATGGTTGATTGGAAAATCTGGCTGCCGTGAAATTATCATCGCGAAGTGCACCACAAGAGTTCGAACTTTTGCTGCCCCACAGAATTTTGCGAAGACAGCCGAAGTTGGGCCGAGCCAATCGCTCTCAGCTCTACCTCCGCAACCTCCACCCCAAGCCGCAATGCCTCTCACAATGATCTCATCATGTCCGTCTCAATTAAGGCGAGACGTCAATTGTTTTCTACGTTAAGTAAACTGCAGCATGAAAACCCGTTGGTGAGTTTTCCGTTTCGTCGCGTCCGATGTCCATTTATTGAGTCCCCACAGGGTCTACCGCGCTCCGGCGCACCTCCTCAAATCCCGCGCATGCAGCGAGGACTGCCCCAGAAAAGGAACATCAAAGATGTAAAGAAGATAATCGCTGTCTCATCTGCAAAAGGTGGAGTAGGCAAGAGCACCATCTCTGGTAAACTTGATGCGCAAACCACCGAAAAGATGCAATGGTTGACATCACACAAGTGAACCTGGCTCTCAGCTTCGCGCGACAGGGCTATAAAGCGGGAATCCTTGACACCGACATTTTCGGACCATCCATACCGACCTTGATGAATCTTTCTGGCGAACCCAGGCTCTCCGCTAGTCAGTCCTCATCTCGACTTACTATACTTCCACAGCTTCCGGGATTGACTTGACGCCCAGATAATCAGTTAATACCGCTCTCCAACTATGGCCTCAAAAGCATGTCCATGGGCTACCTCATTCCCGAGTCTTCACCCGTAGCGTGGCGCGGCTTGATGGTCATGAAAGCCCTCCAGCAACTACTCCACGAAGTCGAATGGGGCGGTCTGGACATCCTAGTTCTAGATCTGCCCCCCGGTACAGGCGATGTCCAGCTCACTATCACTCAGCAGCTGAGCTTAGATGGTGCCGTGATCGTCTCCACTCCACAAGACCTGTCTCTCAAAGACGCAGTCAAAGGCGTCGAGCTCTTCAGGAAAGTAGACACAAAGCTGCTCGGCCTCGTGTGCAACATGAGTGGGTTTAAATGTACGGGCTGCGGAGAAATGCATAACATCTTTGGGGACATGGGAAAGATCCGCGAGACGTGCCAGAAGTACGATCTGGGACTCTTAGGGGAGATTCCGCTACACGCTAGTATCTGTGAAGACGCAGACCGCGGAATGCCTACGGTGGTAGCGGAACCCGATGGCGAGAGGGCGAGGCTTTTTGGAAGCATCGCAAAGGAAGTGGGGGCATTAATAGGTTTGGAGAAGTGAGGGAGATGCTGACACGAGGGTGAATTACGTATGTACGATAGTGTGCTATACTGCAAACGCAAAGAAGCACGAGACGCCAACCTAGGTCAACTGTTCAATTCTTTACGCGACTTTGAAAATAAGCTCACAAAACCATATACACCACCAGATCAAAAAGTGCACCATACCGACCTCAAGCTTCTAGCCCCAACTCTCAAGCTTCCCCGCATGCTTGTCTTGCACTGTACCTTCCAAAAGTACCGAATAACACGCTACCCCTCACGCAAAACTAAGATCTTGATCCGAAAGCTTCCACCATCCCAGTCAAGCTTTGTGGATAAGCATTCGGCAGTTGAAATACCGCATAAGCCGACTTGTCTCCCATGCCCTAAGATCGACCACTTCCCCACCACAACCATCTTAGCGCGCCCGCCCAACATCCCATGGGGTATTGAGATTCAACGTTTCCATTGCGTGAGACCGCGTCACATAACGCGGTCCAGGTCACCGTTCTAGAGAATGTTGCAAGGACAGGATCATAAGTGCCGATCCGTGGCGTGCGGTTTGTACAAGTACTTGTCTACATATCACCCACTATTCCATTCCGTAGAATAAACTTCCTCGATTCTAAACACTTTTTAATCCCATTTTCATGCACACGAATAAAGCATAAACAACAATGGAAGATCCCAAATCCGAAATCTCACACATCGACACCCTCCCAGCCACATCCAAAGCTACACCTCTCACCACGCAACAATGCACAACCCGCGAAACCGACACCATCCTCCTAGACGCCGATGCCGCACATCTCGAAAAGGGCCAAATTGGAGACCTGAAACTAGCGAAAGATGGGCATACCGTTCTGATTCCGCAACCCAGCGCTGATCCCAACGACCCGCTCAATTGGTCATGGAGACGCAAGCATCTGATGCTGGCGGTGGTGTCGTCTACGGCGTTTCTGGGGGATTACGGATCTGGGTCGGGGATCCCGTTAATTGTGCTGCAAGGGGAGGAGTGGGGATTGTCGCCGGCGAAGGTTAATGAGAGTGGGAATTTGAATGTGGTTATGTTGTAAGTTTTGTACTCATTATCAAAGAAAAGGAGGGATTTGCGTGGGTAAATGCGCTATATCAAACTGCGATGATTACATCGATCAAGGTGTGATCGTTTTTGAGTGATGTGCTAATTCAAGGATGATTTAGGGGCATCGGGGGACTGTTTTGGATTGTGATGAGTTCATTTTGGGGGAGAGCGCCGGTTATGTTTTGGTCTACGCTTTCTGGGGCGTTGTTCACTTTGGCTTGTGCGGTAGGTTCTTTTTCCTCTTGAGTTCGAATTCGTTCAAAATCGAACGAATACGAAGCGAAGATTTATGTATATCCCTTCTTTCTAAAATACACTTGCGTTCAGTTCAGCTCACTGATTACCATTGATACAGACGACAACCTCTTTCCCCGTCTACTACGGCTTCCGCGCCCTCATGGGCCTAACCCTAACAGCCTACCAAGTCGTCGGTCTAGCTTGCGTAAAAGACATGTTCTACTTCCACGAGCACGCCCGCAAGATCGGAATCTGGGTCGCCATCTTCATCCTGTCCCCATACCTCGGGCCTTTCTTTGCAAACTTCATCATTGCGGGGACAGGTGACTGGAGGGCCGTCATGTGGCTGTGTTTCGCGATTTGCTCAGCCGATCTCATTGCCATCATTCTCATCTGCGACGAGACGTACTACGATAGAACTGTATCGATAGAGTCCCAACCAGCGCGACCGCAGACATTCGGCGCTAGAATGCTGAGGGTTGTTGGGATTTGGCAGATAAAGCATCATAAGGGATACTTTACTACGCTTTCGCATTCGTGTAGACGTCTTTTGTCTACGTTCTTGAAACCTATCATTATTCCGGCGATGTTGTACTAGTAAGCTTCTCCCCGTCATCCGTCTCATATCTCCTCGGGAAAGCTATCTAATACTGAATGGCCTCAAAGCGCGATGTCCTTCATGTGGTCTGTAGGCATAAACATAACCTCCACAATCCTGCTCGAAACCCCAACTGCTCTCGGCGGTTACGGCTACTCCCCGCTCTCCATCGGCTTCCTCTACTTCACACCTCTCGTCGCCGTTGTCCTCGGCGAAGTCTTTGGCCATTTCTTCAACGATTTCATCGCTAACCGCTATATCCGTCTCCATAGCGGCGTTTTCAAGCCCGAGGCGCGACTCGTGACTAACTACGTTGCTGCGTTTTTCATGATTCCGGGGTTGATCGTGGTGGGGCTTACGCTGGAGAAGCATTTGAGTGTTGCGGGGATCGTGGTGGGGTGGGGGATGTATACTTTTGGGGTCATGCTTGCTACTGTTGCAGTCACGGCTTATGCTTTGGATAGTTATGGGGGTGCGAGTTCGGAGGTTGGGGGGTTGTTGAATTTTGCTAGGGGTGAGTGGTTCTCCTTGATTTTTGACATCTTCCTCGAGGAAGGCGTGCTAATTTGGGATAGTTATTTCCGGTTTCTCGGTAGGATACTTTCAACAACCATGGGGTGAAAAGTCGGGGTTCGCGCTGTCTTTTGGGATTCAAGCTGTTATTGTTGCTGCTGCGTTGGGTATTATTGTGGTTCTTCAGGTTTTGGGGGGCAGGTTAAGGACGAAGCGTGGGCCTGTGGTGTAGAATGTCATCTCATGTTTGCTGCCGGGCACCAGCATGGATCTTGCTGAGATTTTGAGAAAGACATCGCACAAGTGTATTATCTGATGATGCTGTGTTCATCAGAATGAAAAGTAGAGTGCACATTTTTGATGTTATTTCTGGATGAGACCACATTAGTATCCGTTTTTTTGTTCTAGGTTTCCTGCAAATTGATTCAGCTTTCCCGTCGCGCGTTCTGCGAAAGCGGGTCCATCGTCATGTTTGTCTACCTACAAAACCTCCTATGTCGCATCTCCAAGCATTCGTACTATTGTTTCGTTGGTCCCAATTTCTTCTTTGTTGGCTTCTTCGAATTTCTTACTGTCCCTTTCGTCCAATCTCCATTTCTTCGCTTTCATATTCTTTTCTTTGGACTTGTTTCTGTTCCTCTGGAGTTGGTACCACTTGCTTGCAAACCAATCAGGGACGGCGTAGGTAAGACATTTAGGAAGGACCATTTGATTCCGCTTCCTTTCCCATGAGTTGTCCTCCCTATCGCTGTCTCGCTTCTCATCAGCTGCTTCGTTGCCGTTGTCAATTCCAATCTTGCCCCTCTCATCCCTCTCATCTCTCCAACTTAGATACCACTGCGAGCCCAGAATCCCAGCCACAGTCACGATTACCGTGTCAGTTCATCAGGCCGACACATAGCAGCGCGAGAGTGCAGAGATCAGCGAGGTAGACATGTGGTTGGCCAGGACGATGCGGCACACGATCTTGGCGACCAGCCTCCTTATCATTCAAGCGACTCTAGCTATTGTCCAACGATAAAATTCTGAAGCTGTTTGCACATCCTGTCGAATTATCATTCCACTGAACTGCATCCGAGAGCACCCACCTCTATCGTGCGTGACGATGAGCACTGTATGGCTGTCATCATAAAGAGTCAAAAGGCTATGAGCAGAGAAGATGTGCCCGATCTTATCGATTGTGATGCCCTCACCGGAATTTGAGCATTACACAGTACTCTGTGAGACACATTGTAGGCCCTCCCGGGACTGACCGCCTGTAAATCTGGTCAAAATTGGTTCTTAGACGATATAATTCGGCCATTGATTATTTATACCCTCGGTTATCTGTGAAAGCTACAATATCACACGTTGCGTATCTACGAACAATCCCATGGGTAAGTTATACGTGTAAAAGACATTTTTGATGCATAGCCCAATGAGCTCGCCTTTCCTCACTACAGTTGCGTTGCCGTCCGCGATCTTTGTCGCGACAAGCCATGCTCAAATCCAATACAATACCTTGACTGCGTCTTCATTTAATAGTCTCCACGCTCAGTGCAATGGATGGAAGTTGGATCTTGACAGGATCTTTCGGTTCGCCGTAATGATCGATTGTGAAGTCCCAGGCTGAAAGGCAGGGTTTACATGCTTGTGTGATTGGACATCTAATCTCGTATTGTCAATGACCCCGCTTCCAGCTGGAAGCTGAGAAACTTCTCAATCCCAACATGTACGTGATCTCATCACCTCAAACCTCCACCCAGAGAAGCAACTGAAGAATTTGCGTTGCTGAGTCGCGGTCACTACGGCACCTGAATGCCTCGTTCCGCTCGATCAGTGCACTTCATTCCATCATACTGCCTGTCTGGTATTGTGCCATTTGGCGTCATTGGTTGACCTTGGAGTCAATAAATCATGGCCGAAGCTCTGGCCGGTCTTTCCATTGCTGCAAACGTGATGCAGGTCATCTCGTTCAGCTTCGAGGCAATTTCCACCCTCAGAAGGA
Organism: Periconia digitata; assembly: GCA_948474695.1. Classification (NCBI taxonomy): domain Eukaryota; kingdom Fungi; phylum Ascomycota; class Dothideomycetes; order Pleosporales; family Periconiaceae; genus Periconia; species Periconia digitata. The sequence continues at coordinate 1,252,997 of CAOQHR010000003.1, forward strand.
TCTCCCGTGACAAATCGCCGGCACCGGAAGCCACAGTCAATGCTCGCGCGCTTGAGAAAGCCACCCTGGGGCTTCGGAAAAACCTAGAGCCCCAAGCAATGCAGTCCCCACAACAAAAAGAACTGCATACGATTGCCACTCAAGTTCTGGAACTAGCCAACAAGATCGAGACGGAAATACAGAGTAGTCAGGTCACACAAGGATCTTCCAAGTTCAGGACATTCGGGAAAGCTTTTGGGAAATCCCTGAAATACAACCTGCACACAAAGGCGAAAGTGAAAGATATAGAATCCCAGATGAGCAAGTTACAGCATACAATGGAGGTCCAGATTTTGGTAGATTTGCGGGAGCAGATCAAAGAACACAATCTGACAACATCGGTCGACTTCAATAGTTTGGACCAAAAAGTACAGGATTTTGCCAAAAAACTGGAAGCAGGCGTCACGGAGCTGAAAGCACTTATGGGTCAAGAGTCAAAGGCGATTCAGGACAAGGTAGTAATGGAATCCCACGAGACCCGAGCCAGCAATGCACTGGAAGCTGCCAAAGTTAGGAACCATGTGTCAACGGAGATGCAGGCCACGCGGAGTCAGATACAAGATGACCGAACAACAGTTGCGGCCGATGCCCGTCGCGAACAATTTCTGGGGTCACTGTATTTCCCTGAGATGAAGTCACGCGACAACCAATTGGATGGTAGACCTGCGCATCATGGGACTTTTGAGTGGATATTCGGCCAGAAGGAAGTGAATGCTAGCAGTGACAGTGGAAAAGGCTTCCCTGATTGGTTGCAAAACGACGAGCCAATCTACTGGATTAGTGGTAAACCAGGATCAGGAAAGTCAACCTTCATGCGCTTCCTTATACACCACCCCAAAACCACTGCGCTGCTGGAAACTCATGGATCCGATGTCTATATAATACCCGCATTTATTTGGTTATCTGGAAGTCTCATGCAACGCTCCCTCAAGGGGTTACTGTGTACGCTTCTGCACGACCTGGTTATTCAGATACCAAACTTGATCGAGGATATCGAAATTGATAAAAGAGTATGGAATAAGAGATCGCCAGGCGACTGGTCGCTCCGGGAACTGGAGCACTTCCTTTGCGAGTTTTCGACAAAGCACCCACACCGGATCTGTGTATTTATCGATGGGCTGGACGAAATTGACCCCGGCACTGATGATGGCCAACATAATCTTCTGAGTCTAATAAAACGTCTGGGTGCTCTTAATGGTATCAAGCTTTGCGTATCGAGCCGGTCAGAGACAGTGCTACGGTCACAACTGGGCGAATATCCCCATCTGGAGCTCCAAGATCTCACCAGTAGAGACATATCACTTCTTGTGGCTGAACAACTGAACACACCGGCATTGATGGACTGGATTCAACATCAATACGATCTTGTTTCTGAATCAGAGATATATCAGCATGACAAACCAAATCTTCAAGGACTAATACAGATCATTACTAGCTGTGCCAATGGGATATTCTTGTGGGTTTGCTTGGTTACGCAAGGAATACAATCCGGAGTCATTGCACGCGACAGTTGGGATTTGCTCTTGAAGAGGGTTTATTCCTTACCACGAGAGCTCGAAAGTCTCTTTGAAGACTTATGGACGCGACAGCGGGGCAACACAGAAGTTTATCGTTCTTGCACAGCAGTGTACTTGAAAACCCTCTTAAACGGCCACAAAAGACTTATCGGAGTTTTGGATATGCTCCTAATTGCGGAGCCGAGCCTCTGCAAACGTCTCTTGCGGGGAGGCAAATATGTTTCCAGCGAGGAAATCTACGAAAGATGCCAAGATTTACGTCAACAAGTAGTCTCTCGATGCTGCGGACTCGTGGGCATCTCTACGAATACAAACATAAGCTCGGGTCTTATATACCGGAGTTCAGTCGAGAACAACTTACAAAATTCGTTGGAATTCCAATATACACATCTAATCTCAGATGTTCAACAAGAGATATTTTCGTTCATACATCGAAGCGCACGAGACTTCCTCATGGACACCGCAAAGGGCCAAGAAATAAGTAGCTACGATGATAGAACCTTGCTGCAAAGGGAAGTTGGGGGGCTCTTTGCTATCTTAGGATCTTGGATTGTACTTTGGAGTATGCCACTAGTGAGACAATCAACTGGTCCGCCCGACGATGCAATGATCTATTTAAGGAGCTCGCCACAGCTTGGGTTTCCACCAATGGACCTTAAACCCCTTGGATATTTGAGCAAGTATAGCTTAGATATATCCGATAGTACACTAAGCCGGATCCCCAAGCTCAAAGAGCGGTCCTACCCGCTCTTGATTTCTGCTATCGAATATGGTTCTTATGAGGCTGCTTTGTACCTGTTATCTCGGATTCAGCAGGCCCTGGTCACAAATAAGGTCGACCATTACTCACGATTGCTCTCTATAGCTCTGAGCTCTTTTGAGTACCGTGGAAAAACTTATGAAAAGGCACTAGAACTTTTCGACAGACTGCTGGAGTACGGCGCTGACCTTAATCATATTGTTATGCAGTCGCACAATAGCGGATCTAATCTTCCACCTCTTGTTCAGGCATTCCTTGGCATTGGGTCAATTGATATTCCTTCTGATGAGAATGCATTTAGTAGAAAGATCCTTGAGCGGTGCCAGCTCTATGGACTAGATTCCGGGTTGCGTTTTATTGGTTCTATAGGGCCTGCCACGCCAGGGCTTGCATTCAACCAATGTGGCCGCTTAGATCGTCTCCCCAATAACAGGCACAGGGCTATTGCCTTACTCGTTGATATGACATATGCACATCTCGTGGACTACACATGGAGGGATCCGGAGTTATACGGACTCAAAATTCCCGATGATACCATTACCCCGGAATTTGCTGATTTCATCAAAGACTTGTCAGACTTACGACGTGTTCCAGGAGTTAAAGCTGTAATGCTTGTTCGATTGGATTACGAAAAGCTTGCTCGATTGGATTACGAAAAGCATAAATGGCCTTTAAATCAGACTGTTACTGCTCTATCTGGCAAAGTAATTCTTTCAGAACAGCACTCCAACATTTTATTGGAAGGCTTTCCCCAGATAACAGCCGTGGACCGGGAAGCGTTTGAGAGACGTATAGGGTACGACGTGTACGAATCTTACGAGAGCGAGGTTTTGGACGAGAAGGGGATTGTGACTTGGCTTGTAGAAAATAAATACTTACCTCAGTATGCACTATACGAGGAGGACTATCTGAGAGTGCTGGTCCGAGAAGAGTACCTGCCCCTCTCTGTTGCTTGGCCACATGATAGATCGGCGGCCGATTATTCGTTTCGACCTGAGTACGATGTGCTCATGGAGGCTGTCAAAAAATACGAGGCCGACGGATTGGATAGCGTATGATAGGTGATGTCATGGTATGGTATCCTCCTTCCAGCGCTGAGCGTTATCCTGTTGATGAGTTCGGTTTCACAATGCATTTGCGTGGGGTTTGAGCGATAGGTTCGTTGAAAATTTTTCAGCGTCGCTTCTTCGAGAAATGGTAGCTGACTATAGGCAAGATTCCCTCGACTCAGTAACAACCGCAAAACACCTTCCAGCGACCAGCACAATAGACTGTGTAACGAAAGTGTTCTCGGAAATTTTTGTATCACTCATTGCTACTGTGCTTTGATTTGTACCTGAGTTAACTCTCGAAGAAAGTTATGATCGTGATGACGGCCACGATTCCGCGAATTCCAGTACCAAAAAAAAAAAAAAAAAAAAAAAAAAAAAAAAACAGTACCGAAAAATTGAGCATTGAATCAATCACACCATCTACACGCCCTTTATCTACAACAATGATCTTATCAATGAAGAGAGAGGCCATGTCTTTTGTTGAATCAATTCTATCACTATGGTTCATTCCACCAGTTCATCCTCGAGATCACCCAAGTAAATTGGCCATTGCGACCAAGGATCGAAGTTATCATCCTTGAGAAAGAACACTTTGGTATCCGGCCCAGTCACCTCACTCCACGCCTTCGTAACATCTTCATCTGGCCTCCAATCGCCTACTCTCCAATACAACCGAGGATGACTCAAATATTTATGCTCTCCCTGAATCCTGACAACAATACCATCTGAACGGGGGATGCCGGGCTTCATGTACCAAAGTTGGAGGTTTCGAGTCATGTAGTCGTACATCATTGCCGTAGATTGCTCGCGTAGTCCCGGAGCGGTTTTGTTGCGGAGGATGAACCTTTGGAGTTTCGGATTGTCCTGCACGAAACGAGCAGCACCCAAAAGTAGTGTGCGGATTGTGTCTGGATTGGGGAGTGTGCGGAATCGGGGCGGACATCCTTCGTCGCGGTGTTCCAGTGGGCCTTCTTCATCATCTGGGTCCGTGAGTTTTACCCAGGGATTATCTGAATCCGAATCCGAATCCGAATCACTTTCCTCGTCGTCGGAATCGTCATCTTCATCTTCCTCCTCCATTCTTTTCTCCAGTTCTTCGTCTCGGATAAAGAACCATCGGTCATCTGCAGTCTCAGTGGCGAAGTCTAGCTGGAAATCTTCCAATGCTGGAAATGTTGGTAGCTCAGAGAAGAAGTCTGGACAGATGACGAGCGGACCCATGAGGTGGAGAGTTTTAAGATTTGGAGCTGTGGATAAACGGCGCATTGTAGTTCGATACGGATCCTCGAGATTTCCACCCGGTACAAGCGACCCCGGTGGCCAATTCTCATCTCGAAGGCTGATGTGCCATACTGTCAATACGAACTCGGTCAGGTGTGAGAAATCAGTTGCCTGGATTGCGTTCCCCAGCTCTGCGCATTGTGTCAGTAACATATTGGAGGGACATTCTTTGAGATCTTACCTTGTCGCTCACTCCTCCTTCTCCGAAGACCCCATTCAGGCATGTCCATGATTGAAAGCTTAGCGCTTCGAATACGGGGGAAATGCAGGAGGAAATTGAAAGCCGCAGCTTGACGCATGTAATACCCCAGGCCAGAAACTTGCAACACGAAGGCCTCAACTTGATGTATATCCAGAGCATTGTCTGGCAATTGAATGTCCCATATGTCACTTTCTCCTTGACTGTGTGGAAGCGAAAGACTTAATGTGAGTGGAAGTACGTTCGGGGCGCGATTTGCGATATCCGACAGTGCATTTAAGAATGCAATCGCGACATCGGGAACGCTGGAGCGGCAATATGCAAGATCAATGTCGAGTTTAGTCATGTATTGCGCGCGACGGATATTGTCGGAGACGAAGCAGTCTTTGAATGCGCCCACATCATCTGCTGTCAGTTTGAGGGACCGAAATGTTCGTTGCTCAATGGCATGTTGCCAGGTCCGAGAAATTGTGGAATAAGCAGAGATCTTAGTATCTTTGTCGAGGAATATTATTATTTCCGAAAGGATTTCAGGCGGTATGCTGTCCATTACTGTTTGTTGTTAACGTGAATGAGGCACGGGAGATATGGGACTGAGATGGGCAATTGTTATAGGAGAACGCTAGCCGGACTGTAGTCAAGGTACCCTTGCATATCGTGATCACCGAATTGCGTCGCTCTGCCCAACGCTTGGCGATCAGCCTTTAGTGGGCGGCTTAGTCTCGGCATTGAATAGGAAATCTGGTAACATCGCTACTAATACCGGACGCCTCGTTTCACGAAAAGCTGACAGTGAATCAAGTTGCAACCTCATTTTGGAACAGTGAATCGACTGAATTGCTCGCCTGAATAAACACCGCTTGCGCAATCTGTGAAGTTGGGCCTGCCTAGTACGGGCTCTTCCAGGTACCCTTGACCTTGTTGTACTCAGCAACAAGGAGATCAATCCGCTTCTTCATCTTCGCTTTGTCTGCTTCCTGCCCACATAGAGGGCCATTGGGGTTTCCTGCACCTCTTCTGTCCGGCTTGACAAGGCTTCGCTTCACTCCCGATTTCTTTGCGGCAGCTTCCAGATTGTTGACATACTTCTCAAGCTTGTCGTCCAGACTCTTGACCACTGAAGCATGCAACTCCTTGATGTAAGTATCCCATTGTGATTTTAGAGAACCCTCCTTCATCGCTTCATATTTGGAGATCGTCGCTGGGTTAGCGGGGTCAAAGATGTAGTCGATTTTGCTCAAGGGACCGTCTTTTTTCTCCAAATACTCCAGAGCCACTCCGATACGAGCAATCTGAGCTTTCAGGATCTTCTCCACGTTCGCATCCGTATGGTATCTGATCACACCAATGAGATCTCGTACGGCTGTAACAGCTTCACACAGATTCTCATTTGCTGCGGCGGCCTTGCCCGTTTTGTCCGATTTTCCTGCGTTCCAACGGTTCCATACTGACGAAGCAATAAGATCGCCACCGCTCCAGAGCTGTGTGAGGGTTAGTTTCCGTGAAATCGTTCGAGATTACGTGATACATACCACCATCTTACGACCATTCACACCATCGTGAAGACTGACGAATTCGTCAACGAACGTCTGTCCGAAGAGTGTGTCTTTTTGGTTTCCGGCTATAAGAGTCTCGGGTCAGTATTGATATTTGTATAAAATCATCGGCAAACTTACGGTACTGGTGAGCAAGGTAGTCGATTGCCCTTTCTTTTCCTTGGATAAGTTTTCCACTATCTAGAGTGACATCGACGCGTACCACTTCCTGGAAGTACTTCGCAAAATGAGTGCAACGATCCGCGTCACCCCTGACGAAGTCAAGGAAGACTTGCCTAGCAACATGTTAGCCTTGCAAGAGGTTATTCTGGGACCGATAAGCATACCATTCGAGGATGTGCTCAACTGACACACCGCGATTTGTTTTACCGGGTCGCATTTGGACAGCATTGTTGAGTTTGAGTTCATAGTAGCCGGAAGACAAAGGATCATCAAATGGATTGAAATCGTAGATTTGCTTTGTCTAATTGATGTTAGTTGTGGTATACGTAGAATGTCGGAGAGAATTTACCTTTTCCATGTCTTTGTTGGTGGGCCAGTTGTACGGTCCAAAATTCAGTTCAGCAACACCTGCAGCAGCCGACCCACAGACATTCTCTTTCCATTTAGAGTTTTTTCCAGCCTTGTGCTTTCCACGAGCCTGTCGAAGTTAGAACCAGTTACTGTGAGAGACCGAGGGATCATATGTGCTTACCACCAGAGACTCCGAAGGTGAATCGTTGCCGCCGAGCAGAAGGTCCCTCTTAGAGAAGATCTCATCGCCATCGTTTTGAAGGTCTGAAGATTTCCAGGGTGTGAACCAATCGCAATCTCTGCAAGCTTGGGCTGGGGTAGACGAAGTCGAAGGTTTGGCGTTACTGGCAGGCTTTGTCTTATCTGCACGCTCCTGAATGTACACCTATGGAAAGAAGAAAACGTCAGCATAATACGAGAAAGATCCACGCTGTGAAACTTACAACATCTTCACCATCACGTTCTTCAAGGTGAACCAGTTCATAGCCCCCATAAGCATCCATCATATCGGATGGAATTACATCTCGGATGTGGAGACTTCCATGATTCGAGGCTGCGACGAAGATAGAGGGTAAAAGATTGACTGATAAACACAACAAAGCGAGTGACGAAGCCATGATGGCGAGGGAAACAAAAAAGACCGTAGAATGCAATGATGATGAGGGGCCTAGCTATAGTTTCCTTTCCACATATATACTTCGTTCCTGAATCTGATATTCGGTTATACTGTCCACACCCTATACCCTACAGCCTTGCAATCTTGGCCATGCTGTCGGACCAGGTGAACAGCCACTACTTCCGGACATCTACTTGTGCATCGCCCCAGTATTCTCATGACGCCGTCGCTTTGGAATACGAACCAGTTGTACAGTTTCCGTCTGATTTTGTGGATCAGTATTTCTTGTTTAACACGCTACTATCGTGGCATCCGGTGTCAATGCCCAGAATACCCCTCTTGTCACTGCGCCGAAATATGTCAACGGTCGGATTAAAGATTTCAGGCCCTACAACATATTCTGTACGGGAATTAAAGCTAGTTTTGAACTACGAGCTGTACTTCTAAAAAAGGAATTTCGACATGACCCGAGCCCATTTTGATCAGGGTCATGCCATGCAGTTCATGAGCTAGAGGGCATTCATTGAGCCACTAGAATTCTTTTTTCCTGGAAGGGTTGACGACGGAGGGTCCAAAAACCAGGACCAGGCGAGTTGTTAACCAAGATCATGAAAGTTGGGGGCCTTGCGCGTGTTTCTTTTGTTGCATCCTCAGCCTCGAAGTATGTGTCAGGCGCCCAGAATCTCGCATGATTACCATTGGGCCGTGATATTGTAGGCAAGTCGCTCGCTCTATCCCATCAACATCTCTCAGATTTTCGTATTCGACTAATACTTGCTTGGTGATTGTTAATTCTGAATGCGATAAATGTGCGCTAGATGTGACAATGATGAAGAGGGGGACGAAAGGAGACATTGGGGGCGAGCTTCTCCACTTCACTAGATTTAGTGAATTGACCAAGTGGAGTCAGAGAGTCACCTGTACACAAGTCGCGCACCACTCAATGATTCAGCGGACCTTTCTTAGCGTGTCTCATGCTATTTTGTACATGGAAATTACTACTATCCCAAGCGGGACCTACAACGAAGCCTTACAATTCACTTTCGTAAATTTGATTACTCTCGTAGCTCGCTGCCTTGGAGCTGGGTTCGGACATCAAAATTAGAATCCATTATCACCCGGCTGGCTTGACTGGCACATGCGTAGATGCCGATGGCCAAGCACATGCATAGCCCTATGGCGCGATAGATAGTTGGAAAATGATACTTATAGGGATGCTGTCAGGGACCGCGTACACCGAAACCGCATCATTCCGCGCTTTGATTTCTTCGGACTGTGTTCAGTCATCCACTCATTTTTATCGGTCATTACATACATTTCTCTGATCTTGCATCAGTTTCTCTTCTATTATCCCATTTCGCTGCTTTATGTCATTGTGTTTCTCAGTGTAACATCTTTTCCGACGATATGAAGTTGACGGTAGTGCTCATGGCGATGATGGGTAGCGTTGCTCTAGCTACGTCTACTGGTTCCCATCCCGGTGATTCGGGTATGTTAGAACCTTTTTTCAGGAGAATCGATTGAAAGATAAGCTAACAACTGATCCAGATGTTTCCGTATTATCCATCGAAGAACCGGCATCGGTATTAGATACATTGGAGAAACGGAAGAAGAAAAAGGGCGGCAGCGGCGGCTCAAAGCCCACCACCAAAAAAGAAGATCCTAAGACGACTACCAAACAGGAGGAGTCTAAAACGACTACTAAGAAGGAGGAGCCCACGTCCACCAGTAAGAAAGAGGATCCGCCTAAAACGACGTCTTCGAGCAAGGAACCGCCGAAAACAACGTCGACATCTAGCAAAGAACCACCCAAGACGACCTCCTCGTCGAGCAAGGAACCATCGAAGACAACCTCGTCATCGAGCAAGGAACCGTCCAAGACAATCTCTTCGTCTAGCAAGGAACCAGCTAAGACGACTTCTTCATCGAGCAAGGTCTCATCTAAGTCGGTCCCCGCTTCCACGTCCGCGCCGAAAACATCTGCATCTGGAACCTCATCTTCTTCATCATCTGTTAAGTCATCTGGAAGCTCAACTCAAAGTTCCAAGTCGTCCATGACCACGTCCTTTACTAGCAGTTCGGCATCCGGATCCGTTTCAAGTTCTGCCTCTTCTTCATCGGTTTCCTCATCAAGCTCTGCTGTCGCTTGCCCTATGCGCCCGCGCAAACGTGACTTCGATGAGTATGACCAGTTGGATAGCTGGATGGGGTTCAACCCGACAAAGCAGAAGCGGTACAGAGTCGTTGTTCTGGGCACTTCCTAGACTTTCTCACATATACCTGGAGCCTTCATTGGTTCTATTTCTGGCTTACGAACGCTCAAGCAGAAATACGACCTAAGCAACCGTTTCAACCATTGGTTCAATATCAAGTAGCGTTTTATTTCTCACAGACGTAGTACAAACTTCATTTGATGGTGACCGTTATGAATGCTGAGCTGTTTATTACGAAGTATCATAGACCGATGCTCATTTTATCTTTGGTTTGTGGATCAAGTCGTTGGTGGTGTCATCATGATATGCAAATGAAAATGTTATACCTACTCCATTGTGCCCGATCGCGATAAAAATGGCTCGGGACAATGAATTTGATGGGATCTCGAGGTCATAAACAATCTCAATTGGGCTAAGCATCCGTCGTCAGGTAAGGGCCTCCGGATACATGCATCCCCTTTGACCAGCTGCTGGCCATGAAATCTTAAGAATCGCGATCCCACCACCGGATTACGTGCATTACTGTTGACCATGTATTTGTTTTCTTTTACTATGTTCTTATCAAGAATATACGAAGGTGACCAGGAGCGCGCCGTTCTCCGGCCTGCTCGGCAGATGCTGCTCGGTTGATCGGTACGATGATCAGCCGCACCAACTGCCTCTGAGTCACCTTTCTAGATCGCTATTATATCTAAAAATATATAAAAGTGTAAATCTTGCTGTAATTCCAGTCAAAAACATCAGATTACTTTCCACTTTAACTTTGAAATAGCACTTTAACTGCACCGACGAGACGGTTTTCGCGAATACTACTTCACAGCTACAATGACTGACGTAGAGAATGCGCTGTCCGTGGTAGGACGAGGAGAGCTGAGGCGCACCATCGCGGCCACCAAAGATCCCTACATCAATGCGATTCCGAAAGTTGAGCTCCATGTTCACATAGAAGGAATTATCAGCGCCGATCTGAAATGGAAGTTCTCGCAACGGAATGGCCAACCAATCATCAACCCTCGGACAGGTCGAGCATTCTCTTCCTTGGAAGAACTACGAGACTCTCACAACACCTTGAAACCGAGCATTGGGAATCGTATGAACAATAGCGAGGAGACTTTGTCATTTTTTGAAGCCTATTACGGTGGTTTTGAGGCGCTCAAAACTCAGCAAGACTACTATGATCTTGCTATGGATTATTACGAACACGCCGCGGCCATGAATGTGCGATATGCCGAGATTTTTTTCGATCCGCAGGGTCATACACGCTTTGGGGCGAGTTGGGAGACGATGATGCAGGGTTTCCGAGAAGCGCAGCAAAAGGCTGAACAGGCCCTCCACGTAAGCACGTGGACTCACTTTGAGAGTCCTTGATCACTGAAAGTGCATTGCAGGTAAGATCTGGATGGATCATGTGCTTCCTCCGCGATGAATCGCCAGAGTCCGCGATGGAACATTATAATGCAGCATTGCAATATCGCGATATGATAGTGGGTATTGGTCTTGACTCGAATGAAGTTGATAGACCGCCATCTTTGTTTGAAGAGGTATTTCTGCGGGCTAGAAAAGATGGCTTTCGTCTTACAGCACACTGTGATGTTGGCAAGCCGTATCCTCTGGAGCACATCCATCAAGTTGTCTCAACTATGGCGGGTGGGGGTACGGACAGAATTGACCACGGGCTCAACGCGGCTGGAGATCCGGATCTCGTCAATCTAATCAAAGAGAAGGATCTTGGAATGACGATCTGCCCTTGGTCGTATATTCGCCATCAACCACTGGATGAAGTGTTTGAACGAATTCGCGCTCTTTTCGACGCCGGAATCCGAATCACTATTGCGAGTGATGATCCCGCATTTATGGAGGACACATGGGTGCAGGAAAACCTTCTCGTGGCGAAGAAATACTGCAACTTCACGAACTCGGAGATACAAAGATTGGCACAGAATGCGATAAACGAGTCCTGGGTTTCGGAGGATGTAAAAAACCGGTTGCTGCGAGAACTATACGATGTCGATCTAGAGACATAGACAAAGGTTTTGAGGGGCCGCTATCTGCCGCTGAAATTTCAATTCTAAATGAAGGAATTGTGCCACACCCCGGAAGGCTAGTTACAGACAAGTTTGTTAAGTTTTTTTTTTCTCAATCAGAAGGTGAAGTGTTTCCTACACTTAACATGGCAGATAAAAAAGGTAACAAAAAGTAGGCAGTTACAAAAATGTTTGCAAGCGGTGTGTTTTACTTTCGGCACCGGGTCAGGGTTGCAACAACACCCAAAGTTCAAGACAAAAAGGAGTAATGAAAACGTTGTTTGAAACTTCGATTGGAGCTGTTGCAAGTATTAGTGCGCTCTAATTGAGGCTATGCATGTGGAAAACACCAATTGTTGATGGCCGATCGAATATTGACTCGGCCCAATGCGCTTCGAGATCTATGTACTGATGCCATACATAGATCTAACGCCACACCGCTTCTTCTCCTACTCCGGGAGCTTGCAAAAGATCAGGGTCGCTGATAGAGGTGTCCAGTGGGATATCGTGATGGCGCTGGCCTTCAGTACTCAGAATCACGACTACGGCATCTTCATTAAGCCAAGAAGGGCGTGAGGGAGTGTCTGCAAGACGCCGTAGGGCGGCAAAAGCCGCACCTCCACATGGACCACTGCTGACGGATCGCTCTGCAAGGTACTTGGTAGCTTGATACGATTCGAAATCCGAAATGGTCATGCTCGCGTCCACGCCCGACTGCAAATCATTAAACGCGGTGCTTGACACTGTTCCACAATTCATCCCTTCCATAATCGTCTTCGAAGTGCTCACTGATACTAGCTTTCCAGCTTTCAAACTATGATACAGACAAGGAGCTGTGTCGGGTTCCACGGTCATAACTGCACATTGCCGGTTGTTGGATTTACAATGACGGACGACTGCGTGCGCCAAAGAACCTACACCAACAGGGGTCACAATAAGATTCGCTTTGAGGTTATCATTTTGAAGTTGCTCCTCAACTTCCGCAAGCAGGGTAGAATATCCTTCCACGATCCATTGAGGGATCTCTGAGTAGTTGTCAAATGCTGTATCTTGGATGAACAAACCACCTTCTATAGCCTTGGCTTCATCCCATGCCTCTTTTATCGCTCCGTCATAGTCCTGATCGGACACAGTAACCTGGGCCCCTTCCGAGGAGATCAGCTGAATCGCTTGTTCGCTGACGGTGCGCGGCACAAAGATCTGCGCAGGTACTTCGAGAATCCGCGCCATCGCTGCCAATGCTCTGCCATGGTTTCCTGCGCTGGCTGTAATGAGTGTAGTTGACATTTGACGAGCTGCATGAGCGATGTCTTGGAGAGAAGAGTCTTCGGCGATTCCTGACTTGGCTATGATCGCACGGCATGAACCCCATGATGCACCTAGTATTTTGAATGCCGGAAGCCCAAGTCGACTGCTCTCATCTTTGACAAAGATAGATTTGACGCCTAACTTGCTTGCGACATCCTCTAGAGGAATCAGCGGCGTGCTGGTGTATCCGGGCAGCTGACGATGGAATTGCTGAGCGAGTCCCAGATTAGCGTGTATTGGGATCGACTTCGTGTTGTCATTGAAAATGATCAGTCGTCGCGTGTGATTCATGGCTGGCATGTATGTTTTCCCGCAGCTCGAGTTATATAATTGCTAACGTTGGAATCGCATTCTCGGTAATACACAGTTGGGTTCCGGGTCCTCAGCGTTCTAACTCGCCGGTCCGGACTTCCCCGTCGGGAAACTACTTTTACGCTAGAAACACTCTCCACGGGCTTAAGCGTACATGCTCGGGATCCTCGCTCAGACACGACAGGCTTTACGATGAGAGAGTAAAATAGACCCGTAGGTCGTACTGGCGTCATAAAGTCCGCCGATTCCTCAATGGTGATGGAATTCGGTAGCGTACGCTCTCCCTGTGCCTTTACAATGCTATACTTCAAAGGTTTTCCCATACGTTTTGACACGCTGGAGAAGTGGGCTAATAACCGCAAAATTATATGCATGTTGATCTCATTTAGTCGAGGTTTGAAGTGTGTTTGTTCAACAGAAAATGGTGTTCGCCCATAAGTGTGTTGCACATATTGGACGGCCGAAAGAATGCCCTATTCGTGATCCGGAAAGCACTAATTTGAATGAATTCTCTCTTCATACTCTAAATTATTGCGCTGTATAATATCTGCGAGAATCGTACCGAGCAGTGACTCAGCAGTCGACCCTCTTACTAGAGTACAGGCTTCTGTAGCTTCTGTTGTTTGTCGATTTATCTCCCATGATCGAAATTCCTTTACAATCTTAAGTAGATACTCAGATCTACCAAGTCTATGATACAGCCGCTAATATGCGCATAATAGTTAACTAGTAATAACATCTTATGATACTGGGTCAGTTGCTGAATCAGAAACAAATGAATCTTCCTTGGGAAATAGCAAGGGTTTGGTATGATGTGAAAATTGGATGATATAGAAATAGGGAGTCGACTTATTACTGTACTTTTTGCTAGCTCGGTTGCTAATTTAGTTGATAGTCACCCACGAGACATTACCCTAGTGGTGATCCATCAGGTTCACTGTATTGCAATGCCATCTTGACCGTATCCCTCCGCTAAGAAGATGCAACTATTTGTTACAGGGATTAAAAAGATAACGGCTGATTCATTAAATGACAGTTGACATCCCTATCCGGTTGAATTTTCGATCTTTACAGCCGCCCCATCATCGAGAAGAGCAATGAGAGCGTATTGCGACGCGAGTCCGGCTACGATATTTCCTTGGACCCAGAAGCTCACTAAATTCGTGGATACATTTTTAGCCGAATTCATCACTCGAGAATGCAGTTGAAAGCAGTATTTATCAGCATATTACTTACGTTGACTGAAATAAAACCCCGTGGAGTGCACGTCGCCCAAATCAACGCGCTGTAGTACGACCATCCACGCGATAGCTTTGCCCACAACAGCAAAGACAATAAAAATCCACGAGGCCTTCAATACGACCCAATAGTCGCCGACTGGGCTAGCAGTGTTCATTTTCGAGAGCTTTGCGGAGTGCACGAGTTGGGGAATGGAACCCAATATGGCAACCTGCAATACTACCAGGACAGAGAGCACGCGTTTGGCAGTTGGCCCATGGCCCAGAAGAATAGCAAAACTTTTCAAACCCAACTTAGCATCGTCACGAATGTCTTGGAATCCGTAGATGATATCCTGGGCCGCTGTACAGATGGCGTAGGTTACAAACAGGGCAGTGAGACCCAAAGCTCGCGCACTGTTCGATTGATCAACTGTCATCAACCACACGTCATCAGTGGATAAAGAAATCCACAACAGATGTCTTGTGTCGAGAAAATGGCTAAAGATATCAAATCCAGCAATCCGTGCTCCAACGAAGATGCTCCACGAAATTGTGAAACCGAGCCAGAAGGACGTGTAGTATGAAACGCGCTTGCCGAATGGATATAAAAGAGTCATGATGATCTGTGGGGCTAGGTATATAGCGAGCCCAAATTTGTTTGGCGAGTGCGGCGTGATAACGCTCGTAGTGCTGACTGCGAGGAAGAGGAGGGCGGCGGCGATAATACATGCGTGGAGTATTGAGATCGCTTTCTGGGCCAAAGGTCTTGTGCGTGTTCGTTCTACCATTGCATCAAGGCGTGCGTCGACGATGTCGTCCCACACACAGCCGAAGGAGCGCCAGAAGATAGAAAAGAGGCAAATCATGGGAATATAGGTGTGGAGAACCTGAGGAGGATGCAGTGTCCATTCGATAGGCTCCATGCTGATCAGCGTGAACAAGAAACCCAGTAGAAACGGGTACATGATGATGAGAATCCCGATGGGTTTGGTGAGCCGAGTGAGCTCTGCATAGAGCCGTAGACGAGTTTGTAAAGCCGGAGTCATTTCCCGTATTCGAGGGTATTGGAGAGTTCTCGTAAATTCGAATTGTGCTACGGGACAAATAGGCTGTGGGGAACAAAGATAGTGTTTTATGCTGCCGATGCCAATGTATTGGGTCATGAATTGCACCTCTCACGGGCCACGCGTGCGAAATTTTCTAGGCCATGTTTCCATCGTCAAACGGAAAAGTCAGCAGCCATTCACCAATAGTATGAGTTAATCAAGGTACAGTTGTTTGCTTATGAGCTTGGCACGATGCACTCTCCTGGCGTATGATTTGCATCACGTGTTTTGTGAAAGTAGTGCACTGTCCGCACCTTTTGAGCGTTACCTAGAAGTAGAATCCCTAATTATACAGATGCCTTCTACTTGTTAACCTACAAAGGAAAATGATAGAGTAACGTGACAGGGCTTACATATGCATATCCGATCATCCCATCTTAGATAAGACTGTAGCATCATCGAGACAGCCAGCGTAGTCCGTTCGAGTCAATACCTCGTGTATCATGTCGTCTCCTATTCGTGCTTTGCTAAATATATGCCCTATCCGATTGCGAGACTAAGGAGGCTATTGCGGTAGGCAGATTCTCGAGTCATCAAACTACAATTTGCTCGACTGCACAGCTGCCTCGATACTCCAACTGAAGAAGTCAGAATCAACCAGGCAGTAGTTGACTGGATCTCCGATCATTGAAGAATCATTCATTTGGATGGTGGCAACAATAAAATTCCCTTTGATCTTTGGGTAAGGATTCAAGACATGATCTGGAAAGCATGATCTTTTAGCATCGAAGCTATTTGGGTGCGATTGGCATTGCGGCCAAGTGGAACCAGATTTCCACGAAGTCCAAAGAATTTGTGAAAGAATTAGATATTCGTATCAGACAGGCCAGGCGGAATAGCTCATCCAGAGGTGACGAATGCCCAAGCTTGTAATCAGCCGGTGCCTGTCCAGGCAAAGCGCATGATTCGGCGCGCGTTGCTACCCCGCGCATTGAGTAGTATCCTCAAGGATTTTCGAACATGACCCCAAGATCGCGCGTCGAGGTACCATTCCAAGAATCGCATGGCCTATTTTTTTTCTGGCATTTATAGACGTCATAGTAGTATTGTGATGTTGACAGATGACAAGGGTTAAACATATAAAGACATCTAGATGTGTGGACTGGGGATTAGAAAGGATACCGCTTGAACACGGATGCTCGGGAAGACAGTCAAGATGAAGTCAACTATATTATATGCGCTCTCTGTTGCGGTTTCAATATCACGGAGCGCAGCGCAAAACGTTTCTATCTTTACGAATCCCATACTTCCTGGTTTTCATCCGGATCCCACCTGCACCTTCGTCGCAGAATTGAACAACACATTCTTTTGTACTTTCTCGAGCTTCCTTACATTTCCTGGACTTCCTATCGTAGCAAGCCGGGATTTGGTTAATTGGAAACATATCTCCAACGCGTTGAGTCGGCCAGAGCAACTACCCGCGCTTGCTTTCCTACCCCGCGGAGCAACAAGCGGCATCTATGCGCCAACATTGAGATACCGAGATGGGACCTTTTACATCTTGACAACACTTGCAAATCAGGCGCTATATCCTACCAACTACACAAAATGGGACAATTTTATTTTGACATCTACCGATCCTTACTCCTCGATCTCGTGGTCTGACCCGGTGCAATTCGACTTTCCTGGCATTGATCCGTCTCCCTTCTGGGATGATGATGGCCAAGTTCACATCCAGGGTTCAATTGATGGCAAAAGTATCCTACAAGCTCCTATTGATCTCGAAACTGGTGAGATAACAGGGCCGCTGGTACCGATCTGGAATGGCACAGGTCTCCCGTCTCCCGAGGCGCCGCATATGTACAAGAAGGACGGATGGTATTATTTGCTTACAGCGGAAGGCGGTACACGAGAGCGTCACCGAGCCAACATGGCTCGATCGCGGGAGCTCTATGGACCATTCGAAGGCGCACCAGAGAACCCACTGCTGAGCGGTTACCTTAGCCAATCGTACTTCCAGGCCGTAGGCCATGCCGACATCTTTCCCGATTCTCAAGGTAACTTCTGGGCCATTGCTTTAGCGGTCCGCGCCGCTTACAGCTACAATTTCGACCCCTACAATTCAATATTTCCAATGGGACGGGAGGGCGTGCTCACACCAGTCAACTGGCCATCGGACGAGTTTCCCAAGTTTCAGAATGTATCTGGCACAATGAGTGGAACCTTCACCCTTCCCCAACCTTCGGGTCTGCATACTCTCCCAATACAAGGAGAAGGCTATTCTCCAAGCGGCGACGACAGTATCGATTTCGAACCCGGTAGCTCACTCCCACCACATCTATTCCACTGGCGTCTTCCTGTCAGCAAAAACTACGCAATCTCGCCTGCAGGCGATGGCAACTTTGATAGAACCAATTCTCTCATGTTGCGATCTTCAGTCCTCAATTTGACTGCCTACGACGCCGACTCAACGCGAGGCCGCGGACAGACATTCCTCGCCCGCAAACAAGCTCATTCGCGTTTCAGATACAGCGTCGATGTCGCATGGAGCGGTCTGACGCGCCTTGAAAACGAAGTCGGAGTGTCGGCGTTGCAAGATCAAGCACAGCATTTCGATTTGGGTATCGTGATGTTACCCGCTTCTAATAACGAGAGCGGGTTAGAACCACACCTGAGATTTCGCGGGATTAGTACATCGACTTATCGACTACCAGAGCGCTTCAAGTATTTGGATGAAGCTACACCCTTATCAAGCGCCATGAATAATGCAGAGAAGATTCGGCTGCAGATCGAGGCTCTTAATACGACGCATTATGCTTTCTCGGCGGGGTCGGTGGGTAGTGATGAGGATGCGGATGTTGATATGACTGTGGTGGGATATACTACAGGAAATCGTCTTATACCGTACTATTCCGGTGTTGTTGTTGGGGTGTATGCGACGAGCAATGGGAAGTACGGGGAGGGTGCATTTGAGGCATATATGTCGAGGTGGAGATACGCGGGGCTTGAGCAAGTAACGGCAATTCCTGAAGAGCAGGGTCCAGTGGTATGGGACTGATTAGATGTATCACTATAATTAGAAATCATGTAGGCTATGAATCTCCGAAGACAATGCTCATTAAGAGATTACAAAATGACGGCTATTTCCACAGTCGCCTACACCAAATTATACCAAGAATTAAACTTGATCAGTACACCATGTGAGCACGCAGGCAATCTATCGATCCTAATTGCGCTCTTGCAAGCATCCAGCAGTCGAACCGGGTGGGCGACCTTTCTTTTTGAGCCTACTATTCGGCCATACTTTGTCGGTGCCTTTGTCGTCGCTGGTGTATCCCTCCTCCAATGATTCATTCTCCACATCCACCTCGTCCATCTCATCCTCACTGTTCCCCAGTCGAAATTCTTCCTTATCTACTGAGACTCCAACCACATGTGCACCCGCTCCGACCGGAATTCGTCTGACAGTAAAGCCCTGTAGCGGCCCCTTGTTGACTTCTTCCTCGATGAGAACATCAGAGTTGCTGTATTCAACGGAAAGGTCCGTGCTCACAGAGTCCACTGCGTTTTGTAGACTGCGCGCTCCGAGGTCCTTGTTGTAGAACGCATTAGACAGTTCTGTGCAAACCTTCCCGTCTTCTTCAAGCGAGAGCCGGCAGTGTCCAATAAGCCGTATAGAATCAGGATTCATATCGATAGGTTTTCGGATCTGCGATCCAAAATTCAACAAGAACCGGTGTGCTATGACCGCACATTCTGACTTGGAGAAAGGAAAAAATGGGACTACACAGCTCACCCGCCCGGAAAATGGTGCCTACATATATTAGCTCTCCATTTTCAGCAGTACGAAGAAAAGCTCACCCCGAATTTATTGCGGTATTCATGTTTTAGACCTGCTTGAAGTGTCTTAAGATCAACGTTGTTTCTCTGCTTTTCACTAAGCTTCTCGATGTTTTTCGAGTAGTACTCATTGATGAGGTCGTCTCCATGATTGGTAGCGAGGATCCAAATAGTTTGCGTGCAATCAATCGCCGTGTTGGTGCGTCGGTCCTCATAGGCGCCTCACAGTGTCAGCGTACTTTATGCAGCATCGAGGAGCGTGAACTTACCATTCTGCGTGATCAGGAGAAGGGCATCGCGAACAGACTTCTCCGTTTTGTCAAATTCATCCATAAAAACTACCGAGCGACGACTGGCATTAGCAGCGAGGAAGTTATTCAACTTCGATCCATCTGCATTTCTGTTCCAACCGGCAGTGGAACCGAAAAGAGCCCAGACATCGCGAAGCTTGGTGCAATCAATTGTACAGAGTTTAACGGAAAGTAAATCACCCATGGCAGTGGCGAGCTCTGTCTTGCCATGTCCGCTCGCCCCTGCAAAAGCCATGACCAATGGCATCTTGCTATTCAGCGAAACATGTGAATATGCTCGCTTCATTACAATGTCCGCAGCGGGGCGCTGTCCGACAAGATAATAAGGAAGCTTGGTCAGTTCTAGCATGCTATTGGCCGTCGCAATGTGCAGCATCCGAGGCCTGAGTGGTGCGAGTTCTGAGGCGAGTCGAAGGAGATAACGATGGGTCAAGTGAAGCGCGTTGGTAAGAAGAGATCGCAGCTTGGATGTGCACCACGCGCTTCGTTCCAGAGCAACTTCAGGTAAAGGGTTTGCAGTGTTCGCAGTCTCCTGAGGAGTTTCGAGGTAGTTTTGCCACATGTCCATGGGGATGATCATCGGGTCGACGCCACTTGATAGCAACACTTTCAAGACTTGGCTAGAGTCCACCGCCTCTACATATCCGTAGATAACGACAAAGGCAATAAGGGGGATGTCCAAACCAGTGTCGATATCGGGAACATCCACCCCGTTTTGTAGTAAGATAGATACGAGTTGACTAGAATTTCGCTGTGCTGCATAATACAGTGATAGCCATCCGTCGATCGCAAGTTTCTTTCGAGTGCGGGTCGGATTCAATGATAGATACCACTTCATTGCGTCAACACTACATTTGTTGAGAATTGCGGCACATAGAGTCTTGACAGAGAAGTCTTGGGGACTATCCAAGCGGCGGAGCAGGTCGTCCGGCGGCGAGACTCGATGGGAAAGCTTATTAGATGAGTACATATCATCCGACGAGTCACGATACCACTCTGTAGGGATCTGAAGATCGGATAGACGGTATGTCTGTGGGTCGATAGAGGCAAATGTTTCGGTTTCTTTTCCTTTGCCCTTCATATTGATCAGAGTTTTCCCGAGAGGAAATAATAGGGTATGTGTGTTGTATAGTTTCGGATAAAATGGTTGGAGAGTTGAAGAACAGTGCATATGATCGGGTGGTACTCAATATATACTGTCTGGCATCGTCTGCATCGTGATTGTTTACTTGTTAGTGGAGACAATTAATGAATTACTAGCAAGCAATCAAAAGGAAATGATGAAAGCGACTTGTTTGTACAATCTGGGAAGCCTTTGTGATAAATGAAAGACATCAGCAATCCGGTGATGAGCCTCAAGTGCTACACAAAAGCAAACGTTTGAATGCGCCCATCAGCCATAAGAGGATTCCAACTTGACTGAAGGGGTACATATTTTCTATATGAAAGAGATATGAGATGTACGTATCACTCATGCTGTGTGAAAGAAACAGAAAGATGGGCTTAAGTATCGATTCTGGTATTGAGAGCAAAGATCAATTGATGTTCACTTCGCGACTGCACGCGGTGTAAGCGCGTAAGCACGAGAATAACCCCAAAACATAATTAGCGAGTTCTCCGTATCAAGTAAAGAAGAGCAAAAATGAGGGGAGACACGAGGAATTGTGATTAACGTGGGATGCAAGATCGTGAATCGCGAATAGTAAAGTACTGTGAGGGTTGGACGCGATGGATGATCCCAGGCGATGGAGCTAGACCGTGTGAGGGTTAGCGGCGCCAAGCTCGCTTACCTCCCACCACGTCTACAAATTCCTCCTACGTTTGAGATTTCGAGATTCAGCACTCCACCACTAACCCACAGTCAATATGCCCACCCACTTGAGCAAGACGAGGAAGCACCGCGGCCATGTGTCCGTAAGTTTGTCGCGCGCCGGTGATTGCGACGACGACCTTGCTAACAAGACTCCAGGCTGGACACGGTCGTGTCGGTAAACACAGGAAGCACCCCGGTGGTGTAAGTGACTCCAATGCGACAGCGACACCAACTTCGCGATACTAACTTTCACCTTCAGCGTGGTCTTGCCGGTGGTCAGCACCACCACCGTACCAACTTGGACAAGTACCATCCCGGTTACTTCGGTAAGGTTGGTATGCGCCGCTTCCACCTTCTCCGCAACCAGCTCTGGAAGCCTGTCGTGAACATCGACAAGGTACGTCGCAACAGCATCGTGAACGCTCATACATTGGCTAATCGCGCATAGCTCCTCTCTCTCATCCCCGAAGAATCCCGTGAGAAGTACGCCAACGCTTCGTCCAAATCCGACACCGCCCCCGTCATCAACCTCCTTGACCACGGTTACGCCAAGTTGTTGGGCAAGGGCCGCATCAACGTCCCCGTCGTCATCCAGGCCCGCTACGTGAGGTAAGTCACCTCAATCCGACGGCAACCCGAATCTATCGATGCTAACAACTGTGTTCAGCGCCGAGGCCGAGAAGAAGATAAAGGAGGCCGGTGGTGTCATTCAGCTCGTCGCATAGAGCTCTGGGATCTGGGTACAAAACGGAACGCTCCGCAGGGCGAGCGAACGAACAAAAGTGCATTCGTCAAACAAACTCGCCGACCATCGACGTCGTGCAGAGTCAGCGTAGTGGCTGGGCGGTGTTCATTCAATAGAATCTTCTATAAATGACATTTGCCGAACAAACTTGAGAAAGACGTCTCCTGTGACGTTCTCGGACATTCGAAGCCTACAGCTTCAGGTGTGTCGATTCATGCCGTTTTTTTTCCATCGTGACGTGACTGCTGGCCGAGTACTGACTACAAGCTCCCCACCTCCTCTCCGACTGGACCTATGAGCTTATTGATCCGTGAAGAATACCTGTAACAAGGTGAACGCCGCATCTCGCGCGACTCTCATTCTCTCCACACTTGCTACTAACCTAGACGTTTGTTGGAACAGATTGCCCACAAGCATGCGGCCCATTGGCTTTCATTAAGCCAGTACCGCGAAGATACCATAGAACGCGGTACTTCCCACTCTACATGTAGACCCTGTAGACACTATGCGCTGGGAGCAATCGCCTCGTGGGCATCTAGTCTTGTTGTAGGCCTGAACGCCTCAACATCGTCGTAGTCCTGAGCAGCATGGTACGCCAAGAGATGCGCCCTGTCCATAGCCACAGCTGAATTTAATAATGCATCTCGACAATGCACAGTTCCACGATCAAAGTCTTGCTGCTCGCGAGTTCCAATTCTACACCTAATTCGAGTTGCTCATGTACCTGCTTATTTGACATGCATGGCCGTCCCACAGATCTATCAGTATGCTCAGGCTTTCCAATCGAATTGGCGTGCATTTCTCGCGCGTCTTGTTCTAAGGTTTGTACCCGACTGGTTCCAACGGGAGATTTCATTAAAAGACGAAACCAGCTCCGACCCCAACATGAGAATCACAACATATATACATACACAAACATTTTTCATCAAGTCATTAGTCACACATTTCTCCCCTCACAATCATATCTCACGCCCCCTCTCTTTGAGTCCTGGCCTCACTCTCCACCTTAAAGCTCCTAGTCTCCATAATATAACTCCCATCACCTTCCCTCTTCCCACTACTCGTCGCAGTCACGGGCGGACGCTGATCAACGCCAACGCTCAACCTCACGGCTCCCGTTGCCCACCCTGGCTGCAAATGCTCCATGACAGGATTCATAAATGGTAGCGACGTCGCCATAACCGTCGTCGTGGCCACCAAAATCGAGCTTATCACGACGTCGACGCTCGTGGATGTAGGGTCGTAGGGTGTGGATGTACGTTGCTTGAAGAGGTATGATATTTTGAAGGATGTGGGGATGAGGATCCTGGTTTTCCCATGTTAGTTGAAGTCTGGGTGCGTAGGTCGGAAGACCGAGTAGAGAGACATACAATATCCTCGAAGAAAACAAGATCAGAAGGAGGTACCGCGTTCGCGACATCTGCAAGATCCCTACTATCCGGCACAGAATGCCCGCGAGGCAGATATTAAGCAGCGCATTTATCAAGTCGATGGTGGTCCAGAACGCGACGCGGTCAAAGCATTTGCCGTTGATGGAGTGCCAGGGGGTCGGTGTCGCGCATTGGAAGGCGGTCGCGAATGTGGAGGTGCTGCGTGATATCAGCGATCGCTGTGCTTGAGATGTGTGGGTAATGGGTAGCGATTTACAGGAACCAGAGGATGTTTATGCCCATTGTGACTTGGAGCATGCGGAGAGAAGAAGGGCTGGGCTCGAGCATTAGACCGAAGACGACGCCCGCGGCGTTTGCGGAGGAGATGGCGGCGATGTAGAGGAAGTGCGATGCGTATTCGGTCTGTGTAAAACCTTGATCAGTTCACAAGGTCGCATGCGATCGACAACTAGTTGAGGTTGTACCTTTTCATATTTCGGAACATCCCTTACATCCACATCTTCCAATCGCTTCCCTAGTCCTGCTTTCACCTGCTGCGAAACCGTGACGCTGTACGCTGCCAAAGCCGCCTGTCCAGCAGCGCGTAAGTACATCGTCGAGATCTTCGAAAAACAAGACTACCTACCAACGAAACCACCAAAAGATAATCATCGAGTTGCAGATTTCCAAGCTGATATTCTCGTCCTCGTCTCCCAAGTTTCGTCCATACCTTCGCGACAATGGAAAGCGCGCAGAGAATGAAGCATAGCCAGATTGCGATATCGACGGCTGGACCGCGATGCGTGCTGCTGATGGTGTTGCCGGGCGATCCCATCACGGGCTGGCCAGAAGAAAACAAAAGTCTGAGGAGGCCAAACAAGACAACAAAAGCTACGGCGACAGAATCATCACCGCATATCGATTTTACACGCAGAGCGTCAAGACTTCACACACAACAAAACTCTCAAAAGTAAGTGTGCAGTAGGTTGTATCCCCGAATCTTATGACGGTCCATCGCATATCACGCACCGCCTGTATACGACGGTAACACAACAGGAAAATCGCCAGGCCAATCGAACTTTGCACTTGCCTGTTCTGCGGCTTGGGTGCTTCTGCGACCCCAAAGCTGAGCGCGGCATGGCCTGCATGGGTCGAGATAAGCTGGGAGCCGGGGCGCGTTGCAGGGGTGCTGACAGAGGGCAATCGCTGTAGGATTCGAGAGACACATACTTATGTACATCGGACACCGAGGGTTTTCTGCCTGCTGGAGTGTATTGATATTGGTATGCTTTGGGGCGTATTAGGCCTCGATATGTGATGATGGTACGTTGCTTGCAGGGCGCTTCGGTTTGTCAACGCGAAGTACGGTGGAGCGTACGCTGACTGTGAATTTGGGCGGTTCTTGGGTGGTAGGGTTGGATACGAGGTCGTACACTTGGCTGCGGAAGGCGTATTCACATGCCCGATGATGTCTAGTTTGGGTCACACTGCGAAACATCAATTCAATCATGGAATGGAAGGGGGAATTGAATGTCGAACTTGTATGCTGATCACGTGGTCACTGATCGGCCGAGCATGGGATGAGCGCAGTGAGCTTCAACGGTGAGGCTTCCTGATTTGGAATTTACGACAGTACGAACATTCATAACGACCCGCAGGCGGGTCTAATAGTGATATCAGGCGTGGAGAGATTTCTGCTGTATTAGATATATACATATGTACATATTACATATGTGCACGTAGTTTCCAGCTATCACTTGATGTTCGCTCGGTAGACAGGGATGACTGCTTCCTAGAGCCGCTGAAGTGTTGAATAGGAAGGTGGCACAAAGTAATAGTTACGCCGCGAAGCTATTCACCAAGCTTTCTTGACCACCTCAACCTTTTCTTCCAAGGACTTTACGGCACTATTCTACTCACACCAAGAAACCACTCATCATGGCGTACGAAGTCGCAACTGCATCCGACGATGACCTGCGTCAAATCATACCAATCTTCTTCAAAGCATACGGCGGTCAAAATGAATACATCAATGCGGTATTCCCACGTGGCCTCACAAAGGACGGAGAAGAAATGACTATCCAGCGAATGATCTTCATCAACAGCGTTGCTCCGACAGTCAAGTGGGAGAAAATCACCGATACCAGTAGCGGCAAGATAATCGGAGGTGCGATGTGGAGTCTGCACGAAGATGCGAAGCCTCAACGATTTCCTTTGGATGGACCTCCGGGAACTTGGGAGACGGATCTGGAGAAAGAGTATGCTAAGGCGCTCTTCGATTCTTTGGGCGTCGACGAACACAAATACTACGAGGAGCATGACTTGCCTTTCATGAGTATGTACTCTGGCTGTTTCCTATTTACACCGCTCATGATGTTTAGGACTTGCCATCATGGTGGTTGAGCCGGAATATCAACGCCGGGGAGCAGGAGCCGAATTGCTGAAGTCAGGTCTCAACGTAGCGGACAAAGTCGGAGCAGCTGTAAGTCAATGCAATCGATACAATCTTCCTGTTATTAACCATGCTAGACAACGCTTATCGCAAGCCCGGAAGGAAAGGGTCTGTACGAGAAGTTTGGTTTCACGACATTGGCGGAACGAGATTTAGATTTGCCGGAAAAGTTTTCCCACAAGCCAAAGTACCACATCTGGTCAATGGTTCGAACTTCTCCAAAATGAGTGGCACTGCGGAAAGCATCATGGGAAATATATCATTGCATTCATTGTCATAATTCTAAGAACTTGTGCATATTCTCAGATCCAAACCCATTTTCCAAGCATCTCTCAGTAACTCGTCGTGGCGGCCACCTCCGATTCGGATTTTGTTTCTGGATCCCACAGGAAAAAGAGCTGTGCGTCTTCGGGCTCTTCAGCTTTCCCAGGGTCCTCTGTGAACTGAAGTTCTCCGGAAGGAGTGATTGTTGTGTCTAGTTTCCCATGTTAGCAAAACACCCGAGAGAGATAATTGTGACGATTTACCCTTGACTGGGCGGGCCAGAACGCCAAAGGTAAACAAGAAAGTGATCGAAAGTGATAGAAGACGCATAGTGTCGGTTTGAAGGGTGAAGACTGGCAGTGAACTTCTCAACGTCAAAAAGGTCGATGAAGAAAGTCGAAAGTGAAAATTCCAGCTGTGGACGTAGCTTAAGAACACGATTTCATATGCAAAGATGAGCGCTTCAGCCTATTTTCGGCAGGGATACATTGATCCAGACCAAGATCTAGCGGTCATATACCCAACAAAGGAGGTATATCACCATTGTGCAGCGCTGAGACGTGAAGGTGACGATCTACGTACATATCCAAGAGCCCTGCATCCAATCATGCGGCTCGTCGACTGCATTCACGCTCCACCCTAGCCCTGCCTCGTAACTTTGTCAACGGCTGACCGGCTACATCCGCCAATTGTTTGGTAGATCCCCCGCTGAATGGCTCGTTTTGTGCGTTCTAATGCGAGACCTGAATATCAAATGGCGCTTATCTCGCAGCGGTGATCATATGAGCCGAGCGCGTCATATCGGGGGTGGATTCAGCCTGGAGTTTGGAGTTACGACTAATCATTTTCTTGTTGAGGGCTCGTCCCCCGCGGCATCAGAATCCGACTTCAGCTTTCTCCTCCATACGCGGCATTCGCATATTTCCTCCAAGATGAAGGAAACAGAGCAAAGCCTCCCTCTTCTCGAAGACGAAGAATTGAACTCGTCAAAGCCGCTTGAAAGACGGAAGTCGCTCTTCTCGCAGCTTTCTGGCCAACCAAAATCGGTACTGGCTTTGGGCATATATGCTCTTCTCATCACTGCCCTGGCATTGTTCCAAAGCCTGCCGAACAGAAAGTTGGTTGGGCCTTACTGTAAGATACAAACCGCCCCTACAAAATCACCACACTGACAAGTTTTTAGCACCCGCCGGACCTTATATGCAATTCGAAGAAGAGAAAGCAGAGCCAGACAAGCATGTAATCTATTCGGATCCACCGTCACCAGAGGTTGACAAGGCATGGGATGATTTGGTGCGCCGTATGACAATGTCAACCCTCAACCCTCGATCGAAAACTCACACATGTTGCTAGCAATTTACTTTTCAGCCGCGCAGGAAGAAGTCAAGTCTTCGAACGAGGACCCGGATGACACAGTGACATTGCTCGATATGGAGGGCTACCTCGGAACAATAGGCGTATATCATGGTCTGCACTGCATGGTGAGTCAAACACTGTACTCACCAGCGAAGAGCTCATGCTGAACAAACAAAGCGACGGATATACTGGCACCTCCACGAGGAAAAGTACTTTGCGAACAGAACAGCGGAAGCTCGTTCAGTGGAAATCGTCCACGCAAGTAAGCATCTCCTGCTGAACACATTTCCGTCATCGTAGCAGCAGACTGATTTTCTTAGGACATTGCCTGGGCGTCATTGTACGTGATTTGATGTGCAACCCTGACACCGCGTTGTACACGTTTGGATATTATCCCGACAAGGATCCGATCCCCCGCCTCAAATCTGGAGCGACTAGGCAATGCTTGAAGTGGGATCCTTTCCACGAATGGGCGACAAAGCGCGCCCCAGGATACTACCCAAGATTGCAAGCTCCAGCAAACTTGCTGGATAAGAAGGACACCAAGATGGAGTTTGAGACGGAGGACATCAGGGTGGGCAGCTGAGCTAGCGGCAACGGTCGGAATACGAGGACTCGCATTCTAAGCGCTGTACAACCGTCACACAAAAGTAGTGACCAAACCAATAAAAGAAGCATTCGATCCTCGTCAGTTATGCAAGGCGCCCAGTGTATTTAGGCTTTGCTATCTGCGAGAAGATTCTCCATGCAGTGCCACAGAAGAACTGGAAAAAGGTGTCGGTGGTCTCAGGAAACAAGGCCCTGGGTGCCTGGATACGAAATAATCTCCAAAATAGACCTAGCTTCGGGAACAAAATAAAGTGTGGGCATGAGCTCGTGTTTGGTGGTTGGCTCCAGAATCCTTTCGCGGGCCGTTGAGGAGTTTGCCGTGATATTTGCGCACCTTGCGCAGCTATGATGTGGGGACTCCTTCCTAAGCCACCGCGTCAAGTATCTCCCATTAAGACAATAGCACAACGGGTTGTGGCGTGAGCATATTGAAGCCGTCACTTGATTCTAATTGCGAATACGAGATTTTATGCAACCACCACGTAAGAGGTGCGAAAAAGTTCAAGGTATGTGCGTGATTACGACTCAGATGGCAGCCAAGCTTGACGTTATCGAAGGATGCGACACCTAATACGCCCGCTTCATCTTGCAGGATAATAGCAGAGGGGCCAAAACCGAAAGAACCGAGGATCTTCGCTCGTTACCAGGTAATTTGATCCTTCGTCTTGGGATGTATACACAGTACGTTGATACGACTCCATACAACGTACTCGGAGCCACCCACAAGTGACGAATGTTCCAAGACACGGGAAGACGGGTATTCCAGACAGATGGCAATTTCTTCCTCTGAATTGAAGATCCTCCCTGGTTGTTGCTACCGACCAGGAGCGGTGTTTTCCCATATACCTCAGCTCGCTTAGATGTCCATTTGCTGACCACGCTTCCTTATCACTGTTGGTGCCGTTTCACAATCGTATCTCATTGGACATTGTTGCCCCGAACGACCAAGTCAATTCCCGAGCCCAAGTGCCCCAAAAAGGCAGCCACTGTAGGTAATCATCTAGACCTGAGCCCACTGTTTCGCGTCGGCGGTGGATCTCGGATCATCGTTCTACAGGAGTTTCGTGGACCCGCTGCTTGGTTTTGATGCGCCAATAGGTTCCTCCAGATCACAGTTCGAATAAGGCACAGTCGCGGTGTAGTTCTTCGTTGGATTTCCCCACAGTATTCCTTCACCTTTTGTGTGTGTGTTTTGGTAACAATAGGCCGCGATGAGGGACGTGGAAATGCACGATGCGGATCTGCGGAACCAGATTTCTTCGCTGAAGTCTATCGACAACATAGCCTACTCGTCAAGCAAATCCTCGAGCGTGGGTAGCGATGAGCAGGTGCTCGCGCGATTTGGTAAAAGGCAACAGTTCAAGGTAGGGACATCGCATCTTGTACCTCTTCACTAGCTGACCAGAGTAGCGAAACTTCAATCTGTTGACTATCGTGGCATTATGCAGCACAGTCAGTAAGTTGCAACGCGCGCGATTTATATCTGCTGTGTTACTGACCATCTCAAAGTGAATTCATGGGCAGGCATGTTGACGTCCGTATTTCCCATGCGCCATAGCCTTGCGTGCACTAATCATTATGAAGTGGCCTCCAAGTTACGCTGTTTAACGGTGGACCGACTGGTTTTCTCATATCGTTTCCTGTTGTCTTCCTCGGCGTCCTCATGCAAACCTTGATAGTAGCTGAGCTATCATCAATGTACGTTCAGATGTGTCCCACAAAACTCAATCATATTGACCAAACCCTGTAGGATGCCACTGGCGGGTGGTCAGTACAACTGGGTCGCCATACTGTCTCCCCCTCGCCTTTCCAATTTTCTTTCCTACTTCACTGGCTGGATCATTACCATTGCATGGCAAGCGGGCGCCGCCGGAGTCGCATTCTTGACGTCCAACCTTATCCTAGCTCTAGCTAACGTAACGCACCCGGACTATGCCATGCAGAAGTGGCATGTAACCCTCACATTATTCGCAGTGATTGCCTTGGGAGTGTTTGTGTGTACGGTTCTGGGGAGGATTCTGCCAAACATCGAATCGCTCGCATTCGTCATTTTCGTCATGGGCTTTTTTGTCTTGCTGATCGTTCTGTCGTATCTCGCGCCTAAGACGGATAGTCCGCAAGTTTTCCATAACTTCTTTAACGGGGGCGAATGGAACAACAACGCTGAAGCTGTTTTCGTTGGTGCTATCCCGATTATGTTTGGATTCAATGGAAATGATGCTGGTGTTCATCTAGGTATGTTCCAGGGCGAAGGCCTCCATTACGCGACCGTCGCTAACATCTGAGTGTAGCTGAAGAAGTCAAAGGCGCTTCCAGAGTTGTGCCGAAGGCTACCATCATCTCAGTGGTGCTGTACTTTGTCATGGGTTATTCCATGGCAGTTCTCATACTGTACTGCTTTACGTTAGAGGAAGTACTCACCAGTCAATACTCAATTCCAGTACTGGGTATATTCCAAAAAGTGACGCAATCCAATGGCGGAACAGCAGCTTTGGTAATTTCTTCTATTACAAGTACACTGCGCTGGCTAACATTGGAACGATAGGCATCGCTCATCATCGTCATGTTGATATTCGGAACGATCGGCGCAATGACGACAGCTTCCCGTATGCTATGGGCTTTTGCCAGAGAAGACGGCGTTCCTTTTTCTCGGTACATTTCCAGAGTATGTTCAAACTCCGCTGGATTCTTTGTGTTCTGTAATTGGGCGCTAATTTTTGTCTAAAAGATCGAACGCAGATCAGGCCTCCCACTTTACTCTATCGCCACGACTGCCATCATTTCTATGCTCTTCGCTCTCATAGGCCTCGGATCTGACGCTGCATTCAATGCTTTGACGGGACTCACAGTCGCTTCGTTCTACACCGGCTTCATGGGTTGCGCCATCCTTATGCTGTACCGCCATTTCACCGTATCGAACATGCCGTGGGGTCCCTTCCAACTAGGCATGTGGAGGGTTCCAGTGGCGATTTTGTCGCTAGTCTACAGTATTACAGGAATCATCTTCTGCTTCTGGCCACCCGTGGCGCTTGTTACAGTTGAAACATTCAATTGGTCGCTAGTTGTGTTTGTCGGGGTGGTAATGATCTCGATCGGGTGGTGGGCAGTGAGCGCTCGGAAGACCTACCAAGGGCCAAGGATGGAGATTTCTAGCCAAAGATGGCTGGAGCTGTTTGCTGAGCCGGGCATGTGCGTGGAACAAGAGCCCAGTCCTGCAAAGACGCCAGAACGGAGAGAGCATAGCGCGGATCATCTGTCGCCGTGATGGATCATATAGTCGTAGATGTCTCCAAATAAATGGCCCTCAAATTGTATTTTCCTCTGTGACTCAAGATAATACGCTCTATTGAATGGTCCGGGGATATCAATACGGCTATTCTTCACTCTGACATCGAGCGTCCTAAGAGCGCGTGCATGACTGAGTGCAATACGAAGGATCCCCCCAGGCTCCGCGATCGGAACACTTGGCCACCAAGAATCAAATGCAAGCGAAGGTTGAGAAGATTCTAATGATAGAATATGCGGTCGATCTTAAGAAGTTAGTGTTCCCTATTGACGGGATAGAGGTCGCCATGTTGTGTAGGTCCCAGCCACCAGCCCATAATTATCATAGAGCCCACTCGAAGGACTCAACTGGGCCGTACAAGAGTTTTAGAAGAACATTGGCGAGCATCGATCGGATCACCATCGAATATAGAAATAGTGTGGAACATCGATTGACCCGAGGTCGACCAGGTTGCGGGAACCCATTGGAAGAGTCCAATCGTTTAGAAAGAGTCGATAACAGCATGTGATTATCGGAGTAAAAGCTTGCTCAAGAAGCTGGCTCGCATCTGAATGGAAATCTGATGACTTGTCATAACCAGCGCAACTATGTTCTTTGCAGTACACATTCATGCAATAGACGAAGAATTTTCACGCGCCCCTCAAAATAACGTTTGAATCGCACCGCGAGCATCATGAAGACAACCAATCGTTCTGAACAGATGGTGCCACATAACTTCGTATTTAATCCGATGTTGAAGTTGAATGTATGAACGGGTCGAGATCAATGCAAGAGGACTCGTGAGTGAGTGGGTCTTCCCTCCAACAGCCAAGACGCGAAGTGATGAATTTTCAAGTTCCCTGCGCCACAACACACGTTGATTGGCGGGATGTGCGGAGATTGATCTTATCTGATTCATTGATTCCTCGGCATTTCATCTTATCAGATCATCTACTTGAGCCCAGGCACGGCTGATGCTCATGATTGGGATGTTGGAATTCTTGTGCGGTGGAGTGATGGATGACTAGTGTTTATCCGGGTCCGGTTGTCGGCGTGTTCGCGGGAGCAATGAAGCCCTTTGGGAATGGACAAGCTGCAGCTCATTGATGTATATAATGTCGACAGGCCCCTCATCCTTGTGCATTGACTGTGTGCCCCTATATCCCTTGGCCTCGTCTCCACCTTAAAAAAGTGTTGTGCTCACTGCAACGACTTTTCTTCATCTTTACGATGAGTCTAATCAATCCTGAAGGTCCCGAGCCAGTGGGCAGCATCGTTCCTCCTCCTCAAGATGTTGAGAAGAGAGTGAAGGATGTGGACGAAACAACCGACATCACCTCCCAGAACAGCGATCAAGGATCCGAAACTTTCCAAAATGGCGTTGAGCGCGTGCGAGCCATCACTTCGATTTGGTCTCAATCGACTTTGGTCAGTATGTTTGTACTGTAAGTCTGCACTGTTCCTCAGAACTTCCTCTATAGCGATCGGCAACTCATTTGATTTTCTAGGCTATACCTCATCTCGTTCGTCGATATGCTTCAGAACTACGTTGATAGCGCTTTGAACCCTTACATAACCTCGGCGTTTGGCAAACACGGTCTGCTCACGGTTGGCACTGTCATGTCCACAGCTCTCGGGGGCTGCATTCCGCTTGCAACTGCCAAGGCGATTGATATCTGGGGCCGTGTAGAAGGGTTCATGCTCATGCTGCTGCTCTCTGTAGTGGGTATGATTTTGAAAGCGGTTTGCACAAATGTGCAGACATACATCGCCGGCCACGTTCTTTATTGGACTGGACACATCGGGGTGATGTATGTCGTGGATGTCATGTGTGCTGACATTACAACGCTCAAAAACCGCATGATCATCTTTGGTATCAACGTAAGTGCTAATGTCCTAAGAACTCTCATATAACAACGCCTATGGTATTAACTCAATCGTCGCTGACTGTTTACTTGCCATAGGGTACCCCTCGAATTGCAGCGACTTTCGCTGCTCCTAAAATTGCGGACGCGTTCTACTACAGCCATACCTGGCGCTGGGCTTTCGGCACCTTCATCATTGTGCTCGTTGTGTGCAGCGTGCCGGCGATGGGTGTCATGGTATCCATGTACATGAAAGCGCGCAAAGCTGGCCTTGCCAAGAAGCAACGCTCTGGTCGTAACGTCGCCCAGTCCATCGCGCATTACTTCGTTGAGTTCGACATTTTCGGTATTCTTCTTCTGATGTTCGCCTTCTGCCTCTTCATGCTGCCGTTTACCCTCGTCAACTACGCTCCCAATGGATGGAAAACTGGTTACATCATCGCCATGATCGTGTTGGGCATTCTTCTCTTCCCGTCTTTCGTTCTCTACGAAATGAAGTTCGCCCCCGTCCCGTTTTTGCCATGGAAATACCTCAAGGACCCCACGATCATCGGTTCATGCGTCCTTCAAGGCGTCATGTTTCTCTCTGTCTTCAGTTGGAACGCGTTCTTCGGCACTTATTTGCAGGTCGTACATCGCCTGTCATTGGTTAACGCCAATTATGTCCTCAACTCGTTTTCTCTGACCTCCGCTGTCTTTGGCCCCCTTATTGGGTTGCTTATAAGCAAGACTGGAAACTTCAAGTGGATTGCGTACTCGGGTATTCCCATCACGCTTCTGGGCACAGCACTCCTGATTCCTTTCCGTACCCCAAACACGAACGTTGGAGTTCTCGCTTTCACTCAAATCCTCGTCGGTCTTGGAACTGGCATCTTCGCTACGTGCGCCCAAATCGCCGTGTTTGCCCCCGTCACCCACCAACAGGTTGCTGCCGTCAACGCTTTGCAGGGTTTGTTCAGCGGTTTCGGTTCGTCAATTGGTTACAGTATTTCTGGCGCAATGTGGACCTCGATCTTCCCTGCGCAGCTAGCACAACGTCTCCCTGAGGACAGCAAATCGCGCGCACTCGAAATCTTCGGAAGCATCGAAGTGCAGAAGAGCTTTGCGGATGGGACCCTCGAGCGTGACGCCGTCGTCGCCTCCATGGCTCACGTGCAGCGACTGATGCTGATTGCAGGCGTGTGCTTCATGCCGCTCTGCATTATCAGCATTTGGGTCTGGAGGAACATCAATGTCAAGAAGCTCGAGGAGAAAGATGGTAAACAAACGAAGGGCATGGTGTTTTAGAGTTGGTAGATGAACCCAGCTAGCTCTGCTAGTGACGATCTTCACCGATGGGAGACGGCCGATCATGATTTACATGAGATTTGTACTATTTGTGTAGATAAAAGTTTGAGCGATATTAATACTAATAATGCCTAAATGCGGTTTCGATACCTCGCTATGACACTCTGCTGTGCAGAACTTTGGAGAACACTTCTTTTGCCCGACAAGCTTCCTCGGCAACACTTGTTCCTTAGAGGCTTTCTTTTCGGTTTGTTCGCTGCCGATTATTGATAGCATCTACAGCTTGGCATGCATACATTCTAACTCCATGCAGCGGCTTCAACTGCAGCACATTACCCCACCTTAGGTTATTCGTACATTTTGGATAGAAATCCATTGTCTATCCCACTTCACTTATCGGCGACTCCTCACATCGCCAAGAGTTGTAGCCCCATCGTTATCGAGAGATAGAGTTATCAGTAAGAGCAATGCGTAAACTAACTTTGTCAAAATTTACCTATAAACATGATGAGTTTCTTTGGCATAATGTAAACGGTATCTTCCACGATGAAGCTCACTTCGACCATATGTTCGGTGTTGTCTACTGGGGCATTAGTCTCCGCTTTGCCTCCCATCGGATATGAACGAAGACTATTCCACGAAGCAATCAATAAACGCGGGATCAATGGTTCATCCTCTTCTTGCCTGACGGATGCTGCACCTACAACAACTGCTCCGAAATCGAATGTATGGGCTCCAATCTCCGCCGCGGACAATGCCGCTGTATGGGACCTACTACACGATCCTAAGTCCGGCCTCAATCTTACGCACCCCTCCAAAGCCGTTCTGACCGACAATTATGTTTGGTGGATGGACGCGCTGCCCGTCAACAAAAGCGATGTGCTTCCTTACCTCGATGGAGAGGCGCCAATGCCGCCAAAGTACGCGCGCGCCATTCTTTTCGAAGGTGGGAAAGATGCGCCCGATTCGCAGGAGTACATGATCGGTCCTCTCCCTGTTGGTCCTGAGACGTCAATCGAAAAGCTGGATTACATTTACAACGGTGGAAATGGCGGCTCAGTACCGTTCAATGCACGATATTTTGATGGCCCACGAAATAAAGCCAGTGACCCATTGGTCGCATCAATTATGTCCAATATCTCTGACATAACCGCAGCCTTATTTCAAGGAGGGGTATACCATGGCAGTAACGACAATCGCACGAATCTGGTCTTGACTTGGGGCGTTCCAATGTCGTGGGACGGCACGCAAGCTTTCCGTAACGTCATGCTTAAGTTTCCTGGACCAGCAAATTATCTTACCCCGTTGGACTTCTATCTGCTCCTAGATGTAACTGGGACCGATGCTTCACTATATTCCATGAGGGGTTTCGTTACTGGCGAAAAGTACTATCCCACCACTGAAGCTCTCAGAGCAGCCTTTGTCGCAGGAGAACTGGCAATGGAATATGACCAGACATTGGACGCCAGCTGGGCTCTAGTCGATCACAAACCAGAGATGGGTGTGCGCGACCTCGAGGATCGTCTTGCGCCTAGTTCACTCGAAATCGGTGGAAAGCGCTATAGAGTGGATGAGGAGAACCAATACATCGAGTACATGGGCTGGTCCTTCTATATGTCTTTCAGTAGGACCTTGGGAATCATGTTCTACGACATCAAGTTCAAAGGCGAGCGGATATTGTACGAGCTATCAATGCAGGAAGCTATGGCCCAGTACGGAGGAAACCAACCGAAAGCAGCTGGTACAGTATACCACGATACCTATTACCAACTTGGAACAGAGATGAGTCCACTCGTTGAAGGATTCGATTGTCCTTGGGGATCGACGTTCTGGAATTTGTCGCATTCCACCAACGAAAAGATCACCACAAAAACCAATTCCGTTTGCATTTTCGAAGCTGACATGAACTTTCCTGTGTCGCGACACCGTTACGGTGCCGACAATGCTTACGGATTCGACAAATTGGGCACGGTCAAGGGTAGTGCGCTGACCCTTCGCGCCATCGCGACTGTTGGTAACTACGACTACATGTTCGACTACGTATTTCACATGGATGCGTCATTCGAGATTGCAGTTCGGGCATCAGGTTATCTTCAATCGTCCTTCTATTACCCCAACCAGGGAAAATGGGGACCACGCATCCAACAAGCTACACAAGGCTCTCTTCACGACCACATCATCACATTCAAGGGCGACTTCGACATCGCAGGTACCAAGAACTCTCTCCAGGTTTCCGAACTGAAAGCTGTGAAGCAATCACAACCATGGTTTCCGGAGCTTGGCGAATTCGAGCAATTGGAGTTGGACGTTTACAACATGAAGGAAGAGCAGCAGTTCAACTGGGCAGCAAACAACCAGGCCATGTATACCATTATCAATACGAACTCTACGAATAAGTGGGGAACACCGAGAGGCTATCGCATTGTTCCCGGAAAGTCCGACATCCATCTCTCGACACTCAAGTCGCCGTTTTCTCTGAAGAACAGCGAATTCGCCAAATCACACCTAGCGGTGACCCAACAGCACGATAATGAGGTCTTCGCCAACAGCGTTCAAAATCTAAATCTGCCACAGAAGCCGCAACAAGATTTCAGTAAATTCTTTGACGGAGAAAGTGTTGATGGGGAAGACCTAGTGGTTTGGTTTAACCTCGGCATGCACCATTTCACCCGATCAGAGGATGTTCCTGTATGTTTAACGCTGCTTTTGACCATTTGCAATGCACTAACCATGTTGTTTCTAATCAGGTCACATTATATAGCGAAGCGTACAGCAGCATTTCATTCGCACCCCAGAACTTCTTTGATAGGGCGCAAGATGGGGATATTTTGAACAGACGATGGATCGAGGTCGACAAAGCGGGCAACATGACGGTTCAGACGTACGGTGTTGAACTGGAGACCTGTGCTGTACGACTTTCCGAGCCAGCTTCGCACATTGGCGGCACTGTTGTAACTTAGATGATGGCTCGGAGCCCAAACACGACTCCACGAATGAAATGAGATACGGGTATATAGAAAGCTATAAAATCGCAGTCTTTATAACATACTATACATTACGGGACTAGCATGTAGATGACTCACGAGAACAAATTTAAAAAGAGAAAGGTTTGGCCCTAACCCCCATCTCCGACAGACAACAACAACAACAACAGTACGGCTACTACGGTCGCTGATGGTGCGCTTGCTTGTCGTTAGGCATATCACTGGGGACCTGCTGAAACTTCATGAAGGATGTAGCATTGCAGATCATCATCGTTCCATTCAAGGAATACTTTTACTAATGAATTTTGAGGTTGCAACACTCGTGATGCTTTGTTTGTCTATCTACCAGGGAGTGACCAGCTGGATCAGACAGCTTCGGCTGACCCATGGTGCTACACAGCGGACCAGCAGCAACTTTCAGCCAACTCTAGCAATGATCGATGCGCGAATGGCTCAGTAAATTCACGTGAATTAATGAGTCGCTTGTACAATGTGCCACGTGCCTCTCCTTGGCCGATGAAAGCGGCCGAATAAGCCAGGCGGTCCCGCGCACATATCAACATTGCAACCTCTATTATGTGTACCAGCTTACTCTTTTCAATGCCTTATAGTCTGATTCTATTAGAATCTAAGTGAAGAAATTCGCAGATGAAATACTGTGGCTCTATGTAACTTTGTATAGCAGTTTCGTGAACCACGGAACATGTGTCCTCCCTGGAGCTCAAAGGCAGATTTATCGTGTGATTCTTCAATACCCAGTGTTTGTGCCGCATGGAAATGCGATGAATCATTATTACGTTTAATACTTAGTAACTTCAATGTTTGTATAGAGAGAAAGTTTGGTGTTTGGCACCTCGCTTATTTGGCCAATCTCATCGTCCAAGGTGAGGCATGCCAAGGGCGTCGCTGTTCTATAAGGTCTGAGCGCTGAATGGACCGTAAAAAAGGATCAATCACTCGGACCACCACATCATATAATGCGCCGCATTTTCTTGTCCCCCTCCCCAACTTTACCTCCACGTGCACCATGAATTTGATGAGCATTCCACCGGAGCTGCGGCTATACATTGCAAGGTATCTGTCTCCGCGAGATTCTTTCCAATTCGCATTGGTGTGCCAACAGAACTATCACCTTCTCTCGTCCTCGCTTCTCTTACACAAGCAGCTTTACAGACGCTACAGTTTGATAGATCCACGTTATTCTGAGAAAGACTACTTGCAATACAACACAAATAGTCTGATATGGGATCGTACCAAAAAAGCCATAGACAGCCCGAAGATTGTACAATATGTGGAGAGGATCAATTTGCCATCCACCCGAGTACTAGTCTGGGATGCTGACGGGGATTCTGACCGCGAGGACGAGATAAGTGCCAGCTCCCCCCAAGTTTTGCCAGAAGAACTTGTCGACTTGTACCTGAATCAAGCCAGACAGCACCCGATACTGGAACAGCTGGTGAGGGACTTCCGCCATGGACAACAAGATACTTTCGGCACGGATTGGCGCTTTGAACAATCGGTTCGGGTAGGGTACGTATTCTCGGATAAGTATTTGATGGAGCTGAACGCTCCCCGGCTTTCAGCCACGATGTTACTTTGCAATATCGGTGACATAGTTTTGCTGACTTCTTTCCACTTCTAGGTCAGATGCGCCCATTGTTACGATTTTGCTTTCTATGACATGCAATCTGAAAACACTATGCTTCACCGAGATCGGTGGGCTAGAGGACGAGTTCGCCGATTTTATTAAGCGGGTGTCGCTGGCTTATAGGGATCCGAAACAAGTACAGTTTTTGCCCTTTCAGACCCTGAGTAGGGTTTCCGTCTCCCATGAGTTTCCCGATTATTGCTGCGCTGCGGAGTGGGCGATTTGGTTTCTCCGTATTCCTACACTACAAAAGTTTGCCTCCTGGGGTATGGGCGACGGAATAGATGACAGCTACGCTGCCGAAGACACCAATCCCGAGTACTCTGAATTAGTCACACATGGGCTCCAAGACTATCACATATCAAATGTCAAACAACTATGGTTTAAGCAAAGCCTTTTCGCTCCTGCAGCCATTGATCAGATAATACGTACAACAAAGACTTTGCAAGCTTTTACGTACTTTGGCGACTGTTTAATCAGCGAAATTGGCTTTTTTTTGCCCCGAAGGATCGTTGCAGCTTTGGTGGAACACGCTGGACACTCTTTGGAGGATCTTCTTCTCTGGGCTAAACCTGAGCACCCCGATGTATGTTTACCCCAATGACAGTTAACTGTGAATATTGACAGAAAGTAGTTTGAACACGATCAGGATTTTGATCACGCATCACTGTACGGATTCGAAAAGCTGAAGCGACTCCGATGCAGATGGTCTATTTTGAAAGGTGAACTAGATGTGAACGACCACGAAGAACCACTCTCTGAAGCAGGTCATGGCAGTGAATCCAAAAGCGAGCGAACTGATCTCGTTAATTTTTCAGCTCGCTCATCGGATACGGTGGTAGATGTTGGCGACGACAAGTCGCTCTCCGGGGAAAATCTTGGCATCGGATCTTACAAAGACTTTGTTGATCTTGCGAAGGTTTTGCCGCAATCATTAGAGGAATTGCAACTTGATACAGACCCAGGGGATAAGGGGTTGATAGCTTCGTTTATGGCATTGGTGGCTGGAAAGGAAACCAACTTTCCCAACCTCAAGCAGGTCTATTTTCAGCCTCATGCAGATGAGTCGGACGCGGAAATGCAGGAGTTGATTCAGGCACTGAGGGAGAAATCAATCGTGTTTGGGATTCTGGATAACGATCTATGGTATATGGATCATGAGGAGTTCCTGACACTTGAATATTATGGATAGCGCGTCATAATGTCTTCCATGGGACACTCTAGAAACAACGAACTGCGCTGTCAAGTATAAATTGTGCTCATAACATTGTGCACGGAATGAAGAACTATATTGGTTTACCGCAAAACTGCATACTTCAAAGAACAAAGTTGGCGTGTCCCCTTCACGCAACGTCAACCTAAAGCCACATGGAGAGCGAAACTCGGGATCTAAGCAACCGCATCAACAGCTTCCTTCGTAGCAGTATCCAAATCCTCCTCTGGTAGTCCCAAAATATCGTTTTGCAGACCATTCGCACTCTGATAATCACCACCTCCATTAGGATAAAATGTCCTCGTGTACATAGCCCTGACGAACCCGCGACGGTCGCCCTGCTTGAGCGTCTCCCAGCCCTCAGCTACCCGTTTCTTCGAATCAACATGCTCGATAGTCCAGTCATTATCTGTGGTACCCATGAAACGATGCACACTATCAAGCATGTCCCGCTGGCTGACCAAAAAGCTCGAGAAA
Organism: Periconia digitata; assembly: GCA_948474695.1. NCBI lineage: Eukaryota > Fungi > Ascomycota > Dothideomycetes > Pleosporales > Periconiaceae > Periconia > Periconia digitata. The sequence goes on from CAOQHR010000003.1 coordinate 1,294,152, forward strand.
AACAACGGTTTGTTCTTCCAGTCCTCGAGCGCGGATTTACCGTCAGCTTCCTTAGTGACAGGCAGGCTTAGCAACGCAGCGAGAGCCTTTCCGTACAGCGAGAAAGTGCTGGTGTTGAGCTTCACAGTTCCGTCGTCGAAGAAGACGGCTTTCTTGTTCTTGATGTCGATGCCGTAGGCTAGTTCGCCGGCAAGCAGACTCCATGTATACCAGTAGCCGCCGGTCATGACGATCCAATTAGCGCCGCTATCCACGACGTGCTTGACGTTCGCGCGGGTGGTGGGTCCGAAGGCCCAGTCCTCATTGAGGCTGTCGTTGTTGGGGTCTGAGCCGTACACGTTCGGGACGATCCAGGATATACCCGCTTTAACGGCTGACTTCACGATGAATTCGTGAAGTTCTGGACCTGTAGTGCTTGGGAGAGTGATGACGACAATGTCATGGCCTTTAAGGACTGAAACGAGGGAATCTTCTGAGGAATAGTCGGCGCGAGCAACTTTCACGCCTTCTGGGAAGGTAGCTGTGCTTTCATGGCGGGTGATGGCGGTGACGGTGTGTTTTCCGGTCTTGAGAAGTTCGTTGACGAAATGGATTCCTACGTGACCTGTAGCCTGTTTGATTTCAGAATCAAGACGTCTAACCAAATTATTTCAGGGCCACTTACACCCAGAATAGCAACGTTTTTGATGGAGTTCGCCATGTTCATGAGATTCGGAGAAAACGCGTTAGTGGAATGTTGTTCTTATGTGAGAATAGAGTAAAAGTAAAGACTAGGAATCGAGTTGATGTTCGAGATATACTTCTCTACCATCCGCACTCAGCTCCTTTATATATCTATGGTTCAGTAAATTCCGAGTCTCTTCCGCAGCCTACACATGTGAATCCCGTTTAGTACATCGGCTAACCCTTTTTCGTATCTCCAATTGACCAATGAACACTAAGTATCAGATGCGCTAGACCAGATTGCATGGGTACATACGGAGACAATCATTAAAGCCGAACACTAACCTACGCCTCTAAATCCGCTAAAAGAGTATATGACGTTTGAAGGCGTACAGCAGGAAGACGAACGGACAAATTTGATATGAATTGGTCTATAATGACTGCAGTGCCGGTTGAAAGTTGTTGCGATGTTGTCGTGGAGAGTAATCAAGTTTCGGAGTTCCCGATCCTCCGAACCGACCTCCGGCCCCAGTGCCAGCTTCGTGAAAATGGTTCTTGCTCTGAACGTTGGCAAATCAGTAGCGATCACATCATCAACTGGCTTTTTTTCTTGGACTTCTTTCATGGAATTTCGTTACACCTAGTAACAATTGATATATTACGGTTGGTACCTCGAAGTAGCGGGAAAAGTGTTAAACGAGACTCGGACTGTAGAACTAGAAATTCATCGTAATCTGTACCCTGAACAGTAGAACAACTTGACCAAGTTATGATTCTGGCCATTTTCTACTGTTTCTCGGGATATCAACTCTTGAACACTCAATCAGCAGAGCGGCAGAGGTCGCCGTCTAAACTTCCAAGGGATAAGGAATTTCCAAATGCTATCACATCCAGTGAACTCACATGCATTTCAACGCTGTCTAATACTAGAGAGTTTTTTAGCCTATGAACAGGAAGACTATGTGTTCTTATGATACTCTGAAAAAGCAAATCCTTCGTTCACATCTCGTGCGCGACGCATGACGACTACATGTATCCAAATGATCGGGATCCATAAATCAGTCTAAATGTCATGGCGCATCTGTTTTTAAATAAAATATTTTATCTCATCCCAACTGCTTCCTTGCCAGAAGAGCGCGGTTCTTGTCGTTCAGTACCTAGGTACTCGCTCTAGTCGATCCACGTGATCGGACTTCGTGCCGTGGCCGCTAGCCTTATGCTCAGCGATCTGGGTATATATAATTCGTAAGAGAATTTTGAAATTAAGATTCATTAAAGATCAGTTTCGTCAATTCAGGTTGCTCAAGCCATCCACCATCACCCCATATCATCAACTAGTTCTCCACCAGTTCCATTACCAACATGAGCTGTGAACAAACATCAGTCACTGTCCACGGAAGAAGCTATCAACTTCCAAATCGTCCAACAGTAATCATCTGCGTTGATGGATTCGATCCAGAATATCTTTCTGCAGCTTGCGAAGACGGAATCGCGCCAAACATGGCATCATTCGTCCAAACGGGATTCCACGCCACCGCAAAATGCGCAATGCCCTCGTTGACTAATCCGAATAACATGTCGATCATCACTGGAGCACCGACCTCCGCGCATGGCGTATCGGGCAATTACTATCTAGACAAGAAGACTGGCAAAGAGCACATGGTCCTGGACGACTCATCGACTATTGGCACCACCATTCTGGAGCAGCTTGCCAAACAAGGCGTCAGAGTTGCTGCTGTAACCGCGAAAGACAAGCTGCGACGCATCATCAATCGTGGCCTGTCAGCTAGCCAGGGCGCAATATGTTTCTCGGCTCAGAACGCTGGCGAGTGTACAGAAGAAGAGCATGGGATCAAAGACGTAGAAGCTTGGTTAGGTCGTTCTGCGCCGCCGCAATATTCGGGAGATCTATCTATTTTTGTTTTAGATGCTGGAGTAATGCTTCTCAAGGAAAGACGCGCGGACCTATTCTATCTTACTTTGTCTGATTACATTCAACACAAGCATGCGCCTCGCTCCGCGGAAGCCGACGCGTTCATGGGCGAGATCGATAAGCGTGTCGGAGAGCTGGTGCAGTTAGGCGCCGTGGTCGCGGTGACCGGCGATCATGGGATGAGCGACAAGAGCGACGATAACGGAAATCCCAACGTCCTATTCTTGGAAGACGTGTTGCACGACAAGTGGCCTGAAGCCGAAGCCCGTGTTATTTGCCCCATCACTGACCCTTTCGTCAAGCATCATGGCGCATTGGGCGGGTTCGTTCGTGTGCATTTGCTTAATACAGCCGAGAATGTGGAGGAAATGCTGGACTACTGTCGTACATTGCCGGAAGTGGACTTAGCTTATACCGGCGAAGAAGCGGCGGCTATTTTCGAAATGCCGCTTGATCGTGAAGGCGATATGATAGTGATTGCGACAGAGCGAGCCGTTATAGGAGGCCGGAAGGACGAGCATGATTTGAGTGGATTGAAAGGGCACCGGCTTCGCACACATGGTGGACTCTCGGAGCAGCATATACCACTTTTGAGGTCTGAGCCCTTGGGAAGTGTAAAAAACATCGATGGTCGAGCATGGAGGAATTTTGATGTCTTTGATATTGCCTTGAATTATTAGCGAGCAATGTTGCAGTGAGAAAGAAGAAAAGAATATTATGGCATTAACCCATTCAACTATTGGTACATCCTAGTCCTAGTAGACCATATTTCTCTATCAGCCAAGATTTCCGAAGTCTGTATCACATGATTCCGGAACGCCTGTTTCGAAAGTGGAGAAATCGTTCCAGTCAATGTTTTGACTTGAGGCTAATCCCAGGAAATCCTCTGGGAGAAGTTGAAAGTCGAAGTCTAAAAGTGAGCTGGGAATCTGCTGGCTCAAACTCGATGGGTCGCTTTGAGCACTGAATGCAGTAATGAGGCCTTTTCTGATCACGGTCAACGGATGATCCGGGTGTGTGTTGCACTGGGTGAGGATATCTGAAAGATGCCGCAACGGACCAAGCACCTCTTCTTGATCAACTGAAAAATTAGATTGGCTGTATGACTGTATTCGAAGGAGAAAGACCGCCGCAAATGCGATCATTGTGATGAAATATGCTGGTAGCTTAGATACTTCTTGTTCTGCAGTAGTCACAGACTTCATGAGCAACACAGCATTTTCGACAGCATAATGTGCCTATTATGGTTTAGATTCAAATTAGCATGCGCTTGGGCTTGTATGAATGCTCGAAAATCTTCACAAACGATTTAGACAATATTTGTTCCCGAGAAACTTACCAGTCTCGCAGTGTCTGAACCGACTATGAAAGGATCCACGTTAGGCCCTCTAAAAATTAGGGCGCACAGACATAACTTTGCGGAGTAGTAATAAATATCCAGGTTTTGAGTTGTAAATTGGTCGAGTTGCCTGTTACGCGCCAAAGCGTCGTTCCACAGTTTACGCCAGTCGTCGAGATACCCACTGAACTTTTCAATCTCTATCGCCTTAGCAGAGTTGAAGTCTGAAGTGACGTCAGCGCCGAATAAATTGAAGACCTGATGATTGATGGACCATAGCTCGAGATGGCAAATGAGCTTCCCGTCAGAAACTGGCGAGATGCTACTCTGCAGCAAAGTCCTGGGGTGTTTCAAAGAGGAAAGACTTTGTGACATTGGTGGTCGCCCATATCGTAAAGAACAGTGGTGGTCGCACACTACGACTAGAAAGTAAAGTTGCGTTCGTTCATAGCATTTCGGGTCGGTGTGCGGCATCTTCGTTATGCAGCGGTGAAGATTAAGTTCCGAGCCGAACCGTACAGCTAGGATTTCGTCAGTTTGTTCGGTCTACCGATAGCACTCGCCTTACCTAGTCCACACAGTGTCGCTGATACATCTTGTAGCCAGAGAGATCCAATACACAGGGCTCGGATCTCATCAAAGTTGTGATCTTTGGAAAACAGTTCACCGGTTACCTCATCGGTGAATGCTTTGAGACACGGCGCGTGGTGTTCAGATCCGGAGCAAAACGCCGCTACAGTCATTACGCTAGCTGTAAGCATTGATGATCGTCTACGCAAGTCATCTAAGCTACTATCTTGTAGTATATTGTATACGTGTCGGTCGAGATGGACCCGATAATACTCAAGCAGATCCCGTGCGACCGATTCTGGTAAACAACCTTTCGTAATGAGATCGGGATTGTTTTTAGAAATTTCCCCTCTATCATTAATTGGGTGGCATGTCAGGGAGGAAGCCGGGAATGCGCCTGGGCTACAAGAAAAGTTTAAACCTGTCGTTGAGCTTCGGATCTCTGGTACGGAAGGACTCTCTGGAAGATCGATGGCATTTTGCGACGTTGGTTCAAAATCCCACGATGAGCGCTGTGAATTCCTGCTCAGATGACTCGGACTTTGCCTCTCTTGAGAGTCTGGGTTGGAGACCCCGTTTGTCGCCACAAGCAATTGCTCCAGAGCTTTGACCCGCTTCTCCATGCTGTCTTTCCACCTGGCAAGATGTTAAGAATGAAATCTGGAAAGCGCAAATTCCACGTACGTCAAATCATCTTCTAAAATCATTTGTATGCTTTTGTTGACTGTGCATGGCAAGCCCCGAGACTTACATCGTGTGCAAGGTGGTTTCGAATTGGTCATGTGACATTTGATCTTCGACCATGAAGGCGGATATCAGCGTTTGACCAATGTGTAGACCGCAATAGGTATGAATGATTTCTATACCTTCAATTTGCGACATGCTACGCAAGCAGTGATGCGGCGAGTGATGTCCGGAGGCTTACGATCACCATATGCGTTTCGGAATCGGACGGCAGCAGAAGAGGCTGCCATCTTAGAGGACGCCAGCAACCTTCAGGACGTACACTAGCACTGAGCTCAAATTTGCAAGAAACTTGACGGGGTCAAAGAAAGGACCCAAAAGGACCGCGAACTTCTTTGAGACATTGTACATATGTACTTTCGAAGGTTCAAATTCGAAGATAGTGCTCACGTGAGCGGACTTCCTGCCGCTCTTTCAACCAATCATCTGGCGTTCTCAGCTTCCAGCTAGCAGATTTCTACATGCAGTTTATCCCTCTGAATGAGCTTGAGATTCTATACACGCTAATTCAATAAACGCCGAGGCTGTTACTCGAGCAAATTCAACCTTCAGCACATCTAATACTTTGTCTCGTCAGGATTGATTGAAAGAAGCACTTGAGCGTTCACCATGTTCACGTGCTACGCTTACACTAGCCTCCATCTGATGACAGCCAATCAGGTGCCGTAGAATGCGAACCAACCAATGAGCGGCTCTGTTCAGCTGGACGCCTACTTGTCGGAAACGATGCACTTACACTGGTCAACAAGAACCATCTGCTTCTACATTTCTTCTCCTGAATCACTCCTACCACAATTCTCATTCACCCGTCTAGTTCAAAAGAGCAATAGAAGTAGGTGGGGAACCATGGCTTTGCCTCCATCCGCGCGGACGGGCCCGAAGCGTAAAACGAAGACTGGCTGCCGTACCTGCAAGTAAGTACAGCGATCTGCTTTGTAATACTCCGATTGATCAATGATTTACAAGGGTGCGAAAGATCAAGTGCGATGAGACCTGGCCAGCCTGCAACTGTTGCGTCAAAACTGGACGCTTATGTGATGGCTATGGCATATGGGGAGGGGGTGGCAGACGAAGCGAACAACGTGCGACTGCGCCAGTCCAGCCCCCCACGAAGACCATAGCTACCAAGATTCTTATTCCAAAAGCACGGCCAGTGAACTTGATCGGAGTCGCTACTCCAGAGGAGAAGTCGTACTTTGAGTTCTACACATCGCGCACCGCTAAGAAATTGCCTCCTGCGTTTGGGACAAACTTCCACCACTCTGTGGTGTTGCGAGCCAGTGCAAATGAGCCAGCGGTGCTGCATGCGATGCTAGCACTAAGCGCGTCCCATAAGCGGAAAGAAATCGATGGATTTGCTCGTATTGATTCGAGTCCGACGCTAGACAAGTATGAAAAGTTTATGCTTTTGCAGTATAGCAAGGCTATCCAGTGCCTCAGTGTTCTCCCCGACGAGAATAGTAGCACACTCCGAACAATTCTCATCACTTGTCTTGTGTTCATCTATATTGAATACCTGAAAGGAGATTATGCTGCCGGCATCAGCCATCTACAGAGCGGCCTGAGACTCATCAGGCAAATCAAACAGGAACGATCACCCAGAGTCGAGTTGTCAGCGGCGGATGCAAAACTTTCTGCGCGGTATCACAGAGCGTTAGATGATGCCCTGATCGTCGCCTTTGAAAGACAACACATCGTATCAGATTACGCCTGTCGATACGACCCAAATCATGTTCGACTTCCGTCAGATCTGCTAGTACCTTTACCAACCATGACTTTCAGTTCAGTGGACGAAGCCGTATACTACATAAAGGAAGCATTCGTATACGTGGAATCCAGTCTTATAGAGTTCCATAAACCCCCAGAGGCACAAACAGAATCCTACCACGTAGTTTTCCAACAAGACAAGCCCATTTTACAAGGCCACCTAGACTTTTGGACGAACATGTACACGAACACTGTCCAAAAAGCAATTGAGAGGGGCGATCTCTGCGAAGTTCAAACTTACAAAACCCTGCGTCCGTACCTGAGCATGGCCGTCATCGCAGTCGCAACAGCCCTGGCTGCGCATACGCAGATGGTATACGACGAATACACCTCCACATTCTTCTCGATAATTACACAATCCATCGACCTCCTAGAAACTGGTGGGCCGTGTCCCAAACTGCTAAAACGACTGAAAAAGCTCGGGTGGACGATATCGAACCCGAAATCCATCGGAGATGTCGGTCGCGTTCCACCAACGTACTTCACAGCTCTCAAATGCAGAAACCATCGCATCAGGCATTGTGCCATCAAGCTTCTACAACTAGAGGCTTCGGAAGGCACATTAGATTCCCACTTTGCGATTGTCGCCGGTGAAGTCGTGCGCCTAGAAGAGGGCGACTACTTCACTGGAAGTAGCGATATATTCGATGTTGGCGAAATGCGTAATTTTCAAAGAACCCATGAACATTCGTCGTTACCTGAATCGAGGCGGATGAAAAAGGTTGACGTAGAGCTTCCGACGGATGGCTCGGACGAGATCCGGCTTGTGTGCAGAAGAGGATCGGAGGCGGGTGGAGGGTATATTCGTAGAACATACAACGTTTCTAATTCTCGGTGGAGTGACACTGAGCCGGACGATTGATCAGTTAATAGCGCTCAACAACATAGAAAATAGATGAGAATTGAGCCATTACTGTTCACGCACGGGTCTGCGGCGTATGTAACATAAGCAGTGCAGCTCCGGGGAGTACTAAAATTCGCGTTCTAAGCCATATGACTGGCTGGAGTTTGGGGTCTTAGGGGAGAGCTCTACATTCCAATAGATTAAGACCCTCAAACCTTGTTCTTTCATCAGTACCTGGAAGATTGTTGGTCAATTACATCATAGGGGCCAGTCGATGTATTGTTTGCGGCGTGGATCGCAAGCTCATCTTTCAGGCTAAAATCTGTCTGCCCTTGGATAGAGATTTCATCGAGCATTGCTGAGTTCGGCCATAATCAACATATGCACAACACTATACCGACTATTGTTTCCACCATCTCTACATACTACTGTGCCGGATCTTATTGATTGCGATGCCCTTACATTATGAAGTTTGCACACTCAAGACAGATCAGAATTCTCCCTGCACATCTGGTCTTGTGTTAAATGCTACAGGAAGTCCTTTTTTCCATTGGTATTCATGTTGTCCAGAGCTCAAACTGAATTGGGGAGTCTTATGTCCGCAAGCGGGCAATACAGGTGGCTGACGGGATTCAACTACATGTGATTGGACAGCGCGTGTCGGCGATTCAGACAACACTATGTCCGGCATCGTCTTCGGGTCGTAAGCGATATGATTGGCCAATATGAGGCACTATGTGCTATGAGTTTTGCAAGTTATTTTTATAAAACGGTCGTATGCGATATGCGAGGTGTGGAAATTCCTTTTAGTTTATAAGACCAATATCACCTGTGTCTTTCAGTCGCCTTCAAGACTTCAACATTTCAACATGTCTGCTCTCATTGACATTTTTAAAGCCATGTTTTTTGGAGGGGGAATTCGAAAATTTAATCCGGCGGTTGACATTCCATCGTTAGCGGGAAAGGTCATCTTAGTAACAGGGGCCAATGCTGGAATCGGCAAACAGACGGCAATCGAACTTGCCCAACACCAACCCGCCGAGATATGGATTGGTGCACGCAATGTCCAGTCAGGGAACGAAGCAGCTTCAGAGATCAAGGCTGTGGCTTCGCCAGAAACAATCGTCAATGTCGTGCAAATGGACCTGAGTTCTCTAGCCTCAGTGAAGACTGCAGCGAAGCAAGTTGTGGAGAAGACGGATAGGATGGATATATTGCTACTTAATGCGGGTATGATGGCTGGACCGCCAGGCGTCACCGAGGACGGCTACGAAAAACAATTTGCGACCAACTGTAAGAAGATCGTTTAACACACCTACCACTTCCTTGACTGGGACTAATTTAAAATGTAACAGTCGTGGGCCACGCGCTTCTTCTAAAACTCCTCACGCCAAACTTGCTCCGCGCAGCACAAGACCCCAAAGGTGCCACCGAGCCTCGCGTCGTGATCCTCTCTTCAGCTGGCCACAAGGCTAGCGTACTTCCAAAAGAAGGCATCGACTTCTCAACCCTCAAGACCGATCAAATGCATATGGGTGGTATGACCAAATACTGTCAGTCAAAGCTTGCTGATGCGGTGTACGCGGCGCCCATTGCTAAACGCTACCCGCAATTCACGACGGTGGCTATAAACCCCGGAGAAGTCTTGACAGACCTCTTCAACAAAGGGAAAGATGGTGGAGGTAGGCTGATGGCGTTGCTTGTAGCGGTTGTCTTGCCGCTGATTGGGAAGCCGGTGACGGAGGGTTGCAAGAATAGCTTGTGGAGTGCTACTTCAAGTGAGGTGGAGAGCGGCAGATTCTACGATCCGATCGGCAAGACGGGCGCCGAAAGCGAGAATGTTAAGAATGGAAAATTGGGCGAGAGGCTGTGGGAATGGACGGAGAGCGAGCTGAATGGGCATACGCTGTGAGAAGGAAGGCGTATGTCAAGGGAGCATTTCTACCGATAGGTTTTTAATAATATCTTCAGTCTTCATTTGTCAGGTCCATTGATATTTGCCCTGTATAGTGATTCGTATTAGGGAATTTAGCTGATTTTGAAAAAGTCAATAGGCACTAGTTTGTGCATTGCAGCGAGTACAGAGTAAACAAAGGATGTAGTGTGGGGGCGAGCCAAGTGCAGTGAGTAACGCATCTCCAAGATATCATAAGCTCTGACTCGGGACGGCGATAACCGTCTTACCATATTAGTGGTGACGTACGGCCGACGATGGGTAGGCATAGGAGAGATATCGGGGGAAATGTACTGATAGAAGAACATGGCCGACCTTCCTAACGTGACATAGCGTGCTAGGCAGAGGCGATCTATTGGTTCGCTTGCTAGTGTCGGCTGTTGGATCAGAACCGCCGACGTATCCAACATGGGATTGTCGCTTGTCAGTCTCCTGTCAACTATCCGAGTCACAACGTCGTTCGAGATAGCTTATCTAATTCCGCCCTTGGACATACAATCCTTCTAGAATCCACGCCCTACTGTTTCCTAGTTTTTCCGCCATACACGCCGTCTTGAGTCACCAAGAACGAGAGCTTCAGTGTCGCTCTATGACTCTACTCACCCCTATAAGCTGACAAGTCACCGGTAGGGCGTCGAATATCTGATTCTCGTACTCAATTGAGTCTTTGATAATGTTTCAGCGCCACAAAGCGGACACATACAGGCAGCGGTGCATTTCCGCAATGTGCTTACCCACCAACAGCTTATCTTAGCCCATACCCGCTTCGGGCATATCGATCGAAAGACGTGTATCAGCTCCCAGGAACCCCACTGCTACCACCGTGGCTTGCCGCTACTGCGTCTCCATGCTAGCAAACGGATTGTCACGGTTCGCTGCCAATATTCCCGATACCCCAGTCTCCACCATCAGCCGACGCCTTGGCGGATCTCAATTGCAGCAAGGGAAAAAAAAATACCTCTTATCGTGCTCAAGCGGCTACGCCCTACAAAGAGATGGAGTGACATTTTTGCAGCGCGTTGCCGGCGGCGGCTACACCGTTCGATCTTGTCAGCGATCAATCAGTTATACGACCCATGCTGATGATAAGACATTATCAATTGAGCTCTTGGGGAAGTATAAAGGATGTCTGCATGCATCATGATGCTTTTGGTCCACGCAGCTTCCAGCACCAAGTCCTTGTTTCTCTTCTCTTCTATTCAATTTTTCCAAGATGAAGACAATCATTACAGCTGCCTCTGCGGCGCTCTCATTGACCCATGGAGTTTCCTCCAGCCCCGTGGCCACCCACTCCAACGTCATCTCGTTCAAGCCATCCGAAGTCACGTCGGACTCTGTACACAACATCTACGTGAGCTACAATGACGAATTCGAAGGACCCCTGCGCGTCGTCTACGGATCCTGCGATATGTCGGCACAATACGAGATGCATCACGAAGTTGGCTCGACATTCCTCCGCCGCTCGAGCCGGCCTGAACGTTTCGTATGGGTTGTGCCAGAAGATACCTCTCATGCTGGATGTCTACACGCATACTCGGGGTCTTCTTTGATTGGTCGATCAGCTCCCATTACGGTGAAGCGCAACATAAGAAAGAGGGAAGACATTTCGCAAGTAGCAGACGCTATGGGACCTTGGTTCGATGGTGTTGCCTACATGCAGTCCAAGACAAACAACGATTCGTTTGTCACTAAGGAAAAGAGCAAGAAGATTGCCATCGTTGGTGGAGGCATGTCCGGTTTACTGACGAGTCTGCTGCTCGATTCAGTAGGCATTCACAACTGGCACATCACCGAGTCTTCGCAGCGTATTGGGGGCCGCATTCGAACCAAGTATCTCAATGGTACCACGCCCGATCAATACCAGTACCAGGAAATGGGCCCAATGCGTTTCCCTGTCTCCGTCAAGTACCCGGACACCAACGAAACGCTTGACATCCAAGACCACAAGATGGTTTTCCAGCTGGGAGACACTCTCAACAAGCTCAATGGCAACAAGAGTTCGGTCGAAGTAAAATTCATAAACTGGATTCAGAGCAGCCCCAATACCCCAGCAAACTCGAATGGCTACCGCCTCCCCAACGGTCGCATTCCTTCTACTGCTCAAATCGCAGCAAACTCCTCCCTCCGAAACCCTGCCGCAAAGCCTGCAGACCCCGAGGCTGCAGAACTCGCGTCCGAGGAAATGGAAGACTTCATCGGTTTCACACCAGACGTAAGCCGCAGCGTGGCCACAAACATCTACAAAGCACACAAAGAGGCCGTCGAGAAGGGCATATTTCAATGGTCCGAAGCAGCATACATCAAATACGCCCTCAACATGAGCGCAGACACTGCAGATTTCGTCGGTGGTTCTGGAGACAACAGCCCGCTCTGGTACTACGATTCAGTGTACTTTGCCGCTACAACATGGAAGACCATCGACAAGGGCCTCGAATCTCTTCCTCGCGCCTTCTACCCACTTGTCAAGGACCGCCTAACACTCGGCCGTAAAGTCGACGGCCTCGTGCACAACGCCGACACAGGCAAAATCTCCATCACATGGCGCGAAGACCCTCTCGCTATGGAGCCCGAAAGCGAAGAATACGACTACGCCGTGGTCGCCGCGCCTTTCTCCAAAGTCCGCCTCTGGAACCTCCCCAAGTACTCCTCGCTTCTCAGCCGCGCCATCTCCTCCATGAACTACCAACAGTCATGCAAAGTCGCACTCCACTACAAAACCCGCTTCTGGGAGCACCTCAGCCCACCCATCATTGGCGGTTGCGGCTCCGTTGACATTGCAGGCGTAGGCTCAGTCTGCTACCCCTCCTACCAGATCAACTCCTCGCTCCCGGGCGTAATCCTCGCAAGCTACACCTCCGGCACACCCGCGCGCTCCCTCGCCGCCCTCAGCACCACCGACCACGTCGCCATGATGCAGCGCGCCATGGTCGAAGTCCACGGCCCCATCGCCGCGGAACAATGGACTGGCAACTACGAGCGTCAGTGCTGGGAGGTCGATGAGCATCAAGCTGGTGCCTGGGCTGCGCCGTTTGCTGGCCAGCAGGATCTGTATCTGCCTGCGTACTATAAGACTGAGTTCCAAACTGTGTTTATTGGTGAGCATACTAGTTACACGCATGCTTGGATTTTCTCTGCGCTGGATTCGGCGGTTAGGGGAACCACTCAGGTCTTGCTTGATATGGGCCTCGTTGATGAGGCTAAGGAGGTTGTGGAAACTTGGATGGGGAGGTGGATTCATATCTAAGGGGACTCTATGTGGGGATAAAACGGGGTATTCCTCATGAAATTATTATATGTATATAAACGATAATGACATAATGATATTATGAAGCATTCTGACTAGTATTGCTCAGGACTGAAAGTGATATGCATGCTGGAAGGGCAGCTGGTCTAACAGTACTTTCACGTGATCAACAGACCTTCCCGCACGGGTTCCAGATATCAGACACTTGTGCTCATATGCATGCATATACGAATGAAACATGCACTAAATTGCGTTTCTTTCTTCTTCATTGGAGCAGCCCCCAATTGTTAGCTACCACAATATTATATCTACAAAAGATATCCACTCACAGTCACTCCCCTTCCCCCAACACCAGAAAACAAACACACCCGCATAATATACATGCCCGCCCTCACTTTCATTTCCTCCCAACATCCCACAACTCCGTCGACGGCTTCACAACCGGCTTCACCATCTCCCTAACCTTAGTCCTCTGCTCAAACGCATACGCAAACCCGATCAAGTCAACCTCACTCCACAGCCCCGCGGAAAAGCTAATCCCAAACGGCACATTCGGTGCCGTCAAATTCAAATCCCCCCTGGGATTCGTGCGCACCGTCGTATCCTCAGGATACGCACCCAACGGCACACTAATAACAGGCGCGCCGATAATCGCGGAAATGCCAGCGGAGATGTACGAAGGCGTGACGACGGCATCAAGGTTGTACGACTCGAGCGCGCCGAGGATCCCGCCGGGGCCGCCGAGGAACTGGGCTTCTTCGTGCGCGGCCCAATAGCCCGGGGAGGACGTGGTGAGGTTGAGGGAGAGGACTAGATCCCAGGTCGCGGTGTCGCGGTCTGGGTATTCGTCCAAGGGGAAGGACTGGGTGAAGGCGCGGATGTCGGCGAGGGTCGTGAGGTTGTTTGGGTTTACCGTCAGGCTCGAGAGGTAGGATGCGAGGTTCGCTTTGAAGTCTGTTCCGACGATTGCGATTTCGGCGCCGCTCGTGATGAATTGGTCGTAGGCTGTGTAGTTTGTGTTGTCGACGATGGTGGCGCCGGCGTCGGTGAGGATTTGCAGGGCGGATTCGAAGGCGTCGAGGATGGGGGCGGTTGTTTCGGTGCGCGCGCCGATGTAGTTGCGTGGAACGCCGATTCTTTTGCCTTTGAGGGCGTCGAGGGTGCAGGCTGCTACATAGTCGGGGAGAGTGCCGTTGTTGGGGATGGCGGAGGTGTAGTTGTCGTATTGGTCGGTTCCTGCCATTGCTTGTAGAATGTACGCGGCGTCTTTGACTGTGCGGGCTATGGGACCTATGGTATCGAGGTGCTCGGAGACGGGGATGACTTGTGCGCGTGAAGTCAAGCCAACAGTAGGTTTGATGCCGACGACATTATTCTGGTGACTTGGGAGAATGATCGATCCATCGGTTTCTGTGCCCAACGTCGCAACAGCAAGACCAAGACTGCTAGCCACACTGGATCCAGACGAAGAGCCCCAAGGGTCTTGACCGGGGTAGTATGCCCCGTATACTTGACCGCCGTGAGAGGACCATCCATTAGACGAATTCGAAGAACGAAAGTTGGTCCACTGCGATAGGTTGGCCTTCCCTAGAATGATGGCACCTGCTTTGCGTAACTTTGCTACAACCGTTGCATCACGTGGCACTTTTGCACCGAGAAGAGCGTAAGATCCATCTGTGTTGTTCATCAAGTCATCTGTGGCGATGTTGTTCTTGAGCAGGACGGGAAGGCCGTGGAGCGGTCTGGTTGTTCGTCAGTTCGAGTTCGATATTGAGTATGGTATTCCAGGCTGAGTACCCTCTGCTGTTTCCTGCAGCCCTCTCTTCGTCGAGCTCGCTTGCAATTTTCCAGGCATCAGGGTTGATCTCCGTCACCACATGCAGCGTGTCGTTCACTTCAAGAATACGTTTTGTGTATGCCTGACTGGAGATTAGTTCGATCGCGATACATCGATAACAAATCGGACACTCACATTAACAAGGTCTACGCTGGAGAAATGGTTATTCTCAAGACCAAGAGCAAGTTCCTCTGCAGTAGCATCAAGAAGGCTCGGCAGCCCTGTATATGAACTGGGCAAAGCATTGGTTGACGAGAAAAGAACAACGCTCGCCACCCAGGTCTTGAGGAGAATGGCCAACATAATGGCCGCAATAGCAACTACGAGAAAGAACGAACGACTGGAAAACCCGAGGTGTGTTGATCCTCAAGTCGCCGTGGGAGACAAACTATTAACTGCTTTCCCGCGATCCCTTTATGGTGTGCACATTCGGGGTTCAAAAGAATATACAAGGGTGTGGAAGCATGGCGCATAGTTCGCGACACATAGATGCGTCGTTCCTGCTGCTTGGCGCCATAGGCATTCGATGATCAATCTCGTATTTGATCGGCTCTGATGGATACACTGTCACTTGTAAATACCGATGACAGTCGTTTCAACGACCTGGCGGGGTGAATTGCAGGACGCAGCTGTCAAACGTGCAGCAAGATGCGAAAACCGTTTCTGGTGGAGATACAAAGATTCCGTGGACGGTGAGATCGATTGTAGAACCGCAGTGAAGGCGTTCTGGGTTGGTGATTGGGTGTGATACGAGTGGCGCAGAGTAGATACGGGCGTGTACACCATCAACGAGGCTTGCGCTAATGCAGGTAAGAAGGTGCATTGAGTTGCTGAAATGATTGCAATTTTTGGATTGAGAAACCCAGTGCCAATTCACAGAACGGATCAGGACGGCAAGTCCAAGATCATCAATTGATGCTAGCAATACTAATCCTGGGAATGTCGTCGCAAGCGCAGCTTTTGATGACGCTGACACTATCAAGGCGCTATGGGGAGTATTGTTAGTAGTGAGGTAGTCGCCACCTACAGTGGATTATTGTAGGGTAGCGGAAGGATCTCGTAGGCGAAATGATGGGGCCAACTTGGCTGCATGTAGTACTAGACTGTGTGAAGTAAAAAGGTAACACGTACACAATGGGCACGGATCCAATGTAGCCGCGTCTTTATCGGACAAGAAATAGCAGTTGGTTTACATAAATCTCGAAAAACAAGGAACAGAGAAGAGTAGGTCCCTTCTTTCATCCTTGTTTTGCTGCAAAAGTACCTATTTCAATGTGAGACATTCTGCAGCTCTTGCCTACCTAGGTATGTCGTGCAGTGACTGAGCCCTATCTAGTGCCGAAGGATTCGAGCTCTATCGTATAGTCGTATTGCGTGATTACTCTGCCCTGCCGGAGACGACGTATACATACATACATACATGTGTACATATGTATGTATGTATGCAGGTACAGAGCCACGTGTTTGCCGAAAGACTGCTGATTACATGATTCATCGGAGAGATGCGGGATTCAGAATTCAAGTGTAGTCTTTGTGATGTGATGGAAGAAGTCATTCACTAATTGCTGAAGGTACGTGGAAATATGCGCTATCTTCTACTGGTGCTGAGAGATTTCCTTGGTAGGACAAGATCCACCGTGGTCACAACTTCCTACATCGGCACGGATGGTTGAAGCCATTAGTTATCTAATAAACCAGAGAGGTATTCCTGGATATGTTCAGGGGTGAAATAGAAGTTTGATTGAAAGCACAGCGATCTATGAACAATGGGAAACATTCAAGTTACCCCTACCAACCCATCCATTACCATACCTTCATATGTATAGCCAGCTCTTAATCGAAATACCCAGGGAAGAGCCATTGCAGCTTCTTCTCAACCTCACCCCTAGCCTCCTTGTGTGTCATGGCACCGGCAAATCTCGTTTGACCCTCCAAATGCTTCGCCAAAACCTGCTCGCTGTGCTCCTCGTTGCTCAACTCATCGAGAACCGCGCCCACAAAGCGTCGAGCGTTCTCTGAGTTGGCCTTCATATGCGCCATGACCATCTCAACGTTGACATCCTCATCCGGACCGCCGCGCCAGCAGTCATAGTCGGTTGCCATGCAGATCATCTGATATCCGATCTCGGCTTCACGCGCAAGCTTTGCCTCGGGAAGAGCCGACATGTTGATGACTGAACCACCCCACGAGCGGTACAGATTCGACTCTGCGCGCGTGGAAAATTGAGGTCCCTCCATGCAGATCAATGTTCCCTTATCGTGCAATGTCACACCCTCCCCTTGGAGAGACTTTCCACACCGGCTCACTATCTTAGACAGCTTAGTATCGAACGGGTCACCGAAGCCTACATGGCCGACCATGCCGCCTTCGAAGAAAGTGAAAGGCCGGATGCCCTTAGTGCGGTCGATTATCTGGTCTGGGATGACAAAGTCGCGTGGGCGGATCTCTTCCTGCAGAGATCCAACGGCGGAGAAGGCGATGATGGTGCGTACACCAATGTGACGTAAGGCTGCGATGTTGGCGCGGTTCTTGACCTCGTGGGGTGCGAGCTCGTGGTGGAGACCATGTCGCGATAGAAAAGCTACGGGAATGGGCTTTCCAGTTGTCGGCGATGGATGCTGGAGGATAGAGATGGGTGACGATGGTTTTCCCCATGGGGTATCGACGTCTAGGGTGGCAGCGAGCGTGAAGCCTGGTAGTGATTGGATGCCTGTGCCGCCTATGACGGCAATGTGCACCGGAGCATCGAAAGTGGAGGGGACACCAGCCATTCTGCGGTATGGTATGCTTATGAACCGTGGGAATTGTATAAGAGAACGACGGTGAGAGAAGAATGGGGATGTCAATTGTCTCCTAATCATCCAAATTGCGGGCGGATGTTTACAGACTTGGTGTTTTGTTGGCTCAAACTTTTTCCGTTCGGAAGCGGGGCAGACTGTTCCGAAGTTTAGTTCCGAATGACGACATGCTCCCCTAGCATACCGCGATTCTACCCCTGATCTGTTCTTCCACTACTTGCTGTCCTTCGGCCAAATCTATTGACATTTCGAAAATGTGATCCTGCTAGTGATATTGTAGGCTTTATAGAAAGTTGCAAGTTTTGCTCTTTGTTACAAACAACTAGGGTTGCAGTCTCCAACAGTTCCCCTGATACTCTACGTTTGCAGTACCTCCCAAGATTGAAGCCCGTTCAATCTGCCATCCACGCGAAGAACATCAGAAATTTCGCAATTGAATTCCCTATTAAATGAATTCTTTAAGGGCCTTTTATCTCATGAAATCACTTAGATGAAGTTCACATACACGGTGCTCGCGGAGCTCGATCATCGAACTGTTGAGAACTCATCACTGATGAACAAATATAGACAAGCAACAACATTCAATTCAGGAATCCTTTTGGATCATTCCTAATCAGCTATATAAGCTGAGATGATCAATCAATTTACCTCCCAGTCGTATATCCAGAATCATCAGCCACCCCAAAATCCAACCAAGGAAGTGAAAAGAAAACGCCCCAAATGGGGGTTTCGAGAAAAAAGCGAAACGAGTGTGAAGTCCGATCTACCGATTCAGACTGGGCCCTGGAACAAAGTACAAGTACCTAAGAAAGTTGTCAAGTGGCTAGGATTACTTAGGACATGTAAGCAACGCGCTTGACACGGCGGTGTCCCTTGCCGGCGGCCTTTGCCTTGACCTCCTCTTCAGCTGCAGCAGCGGCCTCAGGTGGAGGAGGGTGGGCGGCATCTTCAGCAGCTGCAGCCTCGTCGGCCGCCTTTTGCTCGTGAGGGGCAAGTTTTGCATCTTCTGCGGCAGCGGCGTGGGGATCTTCAACAACAGCTTCTTCAGCCGCAGCAGCATGGGGATCTGCGACAACCTCTTCGGCCGCGGCAGCGTGAGGATCTTCAACAACGGCTTCCTCGGCAGCAGCAGCGTGGGGATCTTCAACAACGACTTCCTCAGCCGCGGCAGCATGGGGATCTGCGACAACCTCTTCAGCCGCGGCGGCGTGAGGATCTTCAACTACTTCCTCGGCGGCAGCGGCAGCAGGATCCTCGGCAGCAGCAGGATCTTCGACAACTTCGCCCTCGGCGGCAGCAGGGTCTTCGACAACCTCTTCGGCGGCAGCGGCATCGACGGGAACGAAGAACGCTAGAAGGGGTCAAATCTCATTCCTGCAGAAGGAAGCGCGAGAAACTTACCGAATTCTCCCTGCGCAGTAACATCCGCGTTCAAATCCAACGAGATCTCGTTCTCCTCTGCCTCAAATTCGAGCGC
Source organism: Periconia digitata (assembly GCA_948474695.1). Classification (NCBI taxonomy): domain Eukaryota; kingdom Fungi; phylum Ascomycota; class Dothideomycetes; order Pleosporales; family Periconiaceae; genus Periconia; species Periconia digitata. The sequence goes on from CAOQHR010000003.1 coordinate 1,313,323, forward strand.
ACCAAGCGATTCCGCGACCACGAATGCTCCAGTCTCAGCGCAGAGCTTGCCGACCACCGCCTGGGTGACGTCGATTCCTTCCAGCTCGGGGCCTATAATATCGAGTCAGTGATCACTATGGAGAGAATGGAAAGGTGACAATGAAGTGTGGTAGGTGGACTGACTCGCAGCGTCGAAGACAAAATCGACCTTAGATAGTGAAAGCCCTTGGCCTTCACTGATGGCGAGCGCGATTTCGAACGCCATCTGCTCGACGAAGTCGAAGCCGGTGGGGGCTACACCGCCGGGCTCTTTCTGGGTCACTGTGAGGGTATCGGCTTCGGCGCTTTGGAATTCGACTTCCAGCGATCCGACGGTCTGGAATTGAGGGTTAGATGTGGCATTTGTAGTCATGGATTGGATAAACATACGCTCTTGGTGAATAGTACATCTTGTTTGACGTCTCCCTGTGTGGGTTGTTAGGTGAGTACAATAATAATGACCTGACATGATCCCGGAACTCACGCCTTCGAGCTCGATAGCGACATCGAATTCGCCTTCTAGCTGGACTTCATCTGTGATCTGTCAGAAGAGATCGCGACACTCGTTTGAAGTAGAAACATACCCGCAGCAGCAGCAGCCTCTTCTTCTGCAGCCTTATCCGCTGCTTTCTTATCGCCTTTACCCTTTCCTCCTTTCTTCTTCTCAGCCGCAGCTTGCTCGCCCTCAGCAGCAGCATCATCTCCTTCAACGGCGGCAGCGTCCTCCCCCCCATCAAATAAAGCGTCGACGAGGCTATTTTTCGCCAGTGCGTGCGCGCTGGCAGCTTGAACGTCCTCGACGGCATGCATAAGACTCCGTTTTGCGACGCCAGTGCCGGGCGCGGGCAGCGCCTGCGTGGTGATGGCCAGACCCAGGGCCGCAGTGATCATAGAAATCTTCATGGTGATGGACGTTTAACCGTGAAGGAATGGATCGTGAAGAAGGAGTGACTAAATGTCAAATGTGCAGGAAAAGAGCGACTTGAAGTGAAAAGAGTACAAAAAAAGAGCAGCCCAGCCGCAGAAAGGTAGAAGACTAGAAATGGAAGTTGTGTGATGCGAAACTCAAAAGGAGCACTTCAGTCCATCCATTATATATATTCGAAAGAGATTGGATTTCGCCCTCCCAAAATGGCTATGTATAGCCATATCAGCAACACACACGGAGTGTGCAGTTTCCGCATGTGCCATTGTGATCTCTGTATAGAACTTCAAGCCCTTGCGTGGAGAAGACTTACACCTGCTACAGCACGTCGCAAAGCTTAGCATCTTAGAAACGCTTCTGTGCTCTTGGCAGTAGTCACACAGTCCTTCGCTCGATGCAGCAGGCAGAAATTGACATTTCGATGCCTGATGACAAGCTTCCAAGAGTCTTGAGCGTTTCCGGCATCGCTAATTTTGGCCTCGTTAATCTCAGGACCTGTGGCGATAGAATATCTGTTGACAAATAATTTTTTCGTCTTCTTTCTTTCTTTTTACAACGCCAGTGTTCTCGTGCGAAAAATGATCTACGGAACACACTCAGCGGTTTATCAGGAGAAAAAAGCGGTGGAACCACGATTATGGAGATCTTGCGGGTGATCTACAAGTTCACGGCTCTTGACGCCCTTAGTCCCCACGATGAAGTGCAAAAGCGTTCAGGCGTCGCTTTCTAAGCTTTTCGTCAGCAACTACTGCAAGAACGTTGCCTGACAGAGATTAGATCGTGCGACAGTACTGTGGTTTTCCCGCGTAGACGGTCGACTTGAGTTCTGAAGCTAGCTAACATTAGCTTGTATCACCGTCGCCTGAGGAAGCAAATGGGAGGGAGCGAATAGAGATCTTGAGCTGCGTGTTTCATGTTCCGCGTTCGGATCGTTATTTTGAGCGCAAACTTTCGCCATGAAGCTTCATCTCAGGTCAATTGCTCTGGAAAAACTCCTTGTGAGCTGTGAAATGAAGGTTACCTAGGCGTGAGTTTTATCTTGACGCAGCTGCTTTTTGTGCGCTATCCGGTGTGTTCGTTTTGTCTACATTATGTCTGCTATACTCTCTTTCGTGTATATAGGGTACAATGCATAGCCATATACGAATACATAATTCTCAAGTCCATGGCTTGAAGACAGCGTTTTGCTAATAGGGTGTCCGACCTCCTGGCTACTAATCGTCATTCCGGTGGTAAGAAGATGCACTTGTAACTCGAGCTACTCATGGCGAGACAAGAAATTCTGGAACGGTATATTGCATCATGACGCGCGCCAGAACTACACATTACACAATATTTCATTAGTGATCTGCATGTTTTCTCAGGGTAACTGACATGTATGAGGCAATTCTCGCAAGCAGAACACGACTCTGGTGATCAGTGGGGGTGCAGCGAACATTCAGGCCTCTAATTGACAATTGAGTGGTCTGTATATTCAAGCTTTGAACCAATCCGACTAGAATAGAGAAATAGTAGACCCTTAATTGTCTATTCAAGCTGATGATCACCTCCTACTCCAAAGGACCAATTTTCTACACGTTGCGCCTGTATACACAGCGCCGATGGGGCTGCTAGCCTCACTTTGACATTCGTATGGCACGGGAGCTCGAGCCAGATGTTCGTGAAATGTATCAGAGGCCCACATTAGATCTGGAGACAAGTTGAAAACAGTCAGGTAGAATGTGGAGAGACTGTGCGAAAGCAATATCGTCGCGAGCAACATTAGCGCGTACGAGATAAATCAGTTGTTTGGGTCCTTTGGGGCTGCATTGACTGGGCAAAGACAAACTGCTAGAAGCCAGCTGAAAACTGCAGACTCATTTCTTGTCTTTGCTGTCTATCCTGTATGCAGTGACAACTCCGAAGTTGACTCTATCACGCATAATCAACTCATTAGACAAATGGTGCTCACCTCGCTAACGCTTCATTCACATGTACACCTCTGAACCTTCAGGACTTCAAGATCACGTCGTCATGCGCACCGCTCTCTAATCCTTACCCGCCATCGGTTAAACTGCCACACGGCATCGCACGCGAGGTCGTACATACGGCCAAAACCTCTATCTTCTCATGGCTATGTAGCTCAGTCGAACACTGCGACAAATCAACGACCGCCAACCCTTCAACCAAGGAAAAGCTGACTGATTTAGAAGGTCATGGCGATGTGGCCAGAACCCACATGGATCGGAAAGGCGGCCGAGGCTATCGCTTAACAAATGAGACTACGCGGCTGAAAGCATGAAACCAAGCGCATATTTAATTTCATTACCAAAGCCTCTCATCATGCCTTTCTGCCATCATTATCGTAAGTTCTCTCTATACTATGTTTCAATATTGCATACCCTGAGTCGCTACAGACAATAAGTTTCTACTTGTTCACAGTAGCTCATCCATCATTCGTCAGATCTAGGACTTGGCCTTCAGAACATCACCATCTTGTTTGATGAATTCCAAACACCTGAACTGCTCCATACAAGACATGGCAGACAACATTCATCCTATTGGGACAGTGGCAAAGCAGATAGATCTTCAGCACGCAATCTGCTCGGCTCCAATCAAGATTTCTCCATCGCGTCGCGTTGATCGACCGCCCCAATAGGAAGGAGATCCACCAGGGTTGATTAATCTCCCCGTACACACGGATCGCTTTCTCGCCCCTGAATCCCTTGGCAACGACGTAGTCTGCCTCCCAGTCTTGCGACTCTCCTAAATTGACGAGCGGCTATGCCGATGCAATGCTAGATTGGAAGGTCGAACATCAACATACCAGATGAGGCCTAAAATGCGGGTCTGTCGGTACGACGACAAGCAGGTAGGGGTCGGGTAGATCGATAAAGACTTTCAATATAAAGTAGCCTGCCTGGCCGCTTTTTTGCAGACTTGCCCAAGACACTTCGGGGTCTCATACGTCGTTCTTTTTTTTTTTCCATCTAGCCTTCTACCATGCAGTCCTTTGTTCGAGTTCTCGCCCTCGCCGCTGCGGCGCTTCCATTCCTTGGGCAAGCTGCGCCCGTTGATCCAGTGTCCACCCAGACGATTCCTGGAAAATGGATCGTTCAATTGAAGCCCGAAGCCGATGTCGCAACCGTCGCATCCCACATGATCAATGTGCGCGAGATTCACCGTCGCAACCTCGCTCGAAGTGAAATCCACACTCTGTCCGCAGGCATTGAGCGCGAATTCGGGTTTGGGATGTTCAAAGGATACGCTGGGGCTTTCGATGATGCAACCGTCGACGAACTCAGGAACATGCCCGAGGTACGCAAACTCAATCCACGCTGAACGTGACATTTTGCTTACGCAATTACAGGTCATGACTGTCGAGGAAGATTACGAGATGACTTTGTACGGAGAATTCGTCACTCGTGAGTTAAAATCAACCTTTGTGTTGAACAGCGCGCTAACATTGGTGCGAACAGAAACAGACTCTACCTGGGGTCTCGCTAGCATCTCCTCTCGCACGGGCAACGCCACCAGCTACGTCTACGACTCGAGCGCGGGCACCGGAACGTTCAACTACGTCGTTGACACGGGCGTACGCCTCACTCATAATGAATTCAATGGCCGTGCAGTGTGGGGATACAATTCTGTCAACAACATTTCGGTCGACAACAATGGTCATGGAACGTAAGCTGAACCTGGATGGTCGGACAAGGAATGAATACTTACGAGGCATTGCAGACACGTTGCTGGAACCATGGCTGGCATCACTTACGGAGTCGCCAAAAACTCCACGGTGGTTGCCGTGAAGGTCTTCGAGGGTAGCAGTGGAACAGCATCCCAAGTCATTGACGGATTCAACTGGGCCGTAAACGACATCGTCACCAAGAACCGCACTTCTACCGCTGTCATCAACATGTCTCTTGGAGGAAGAGCCAGTGCAACTTGGGACGCCGCCATGACCGCCGCCTGGAACCAAGGTGTCCTCGCCGTCGTTGCAGCTGGTAATCAGAACAGCGACGCATCCGAATCATCTCCCGCCCGCTCCCCCGAAGCTCTCACCGTTGGCGGTGTTCAGCAGAGCGATTTCCTCAACGACGGCCCTCAAGGTTCAAACTATGGTCCTGTTGTCGACATCTTCGCTGCTGGAACTGGAGTTCTCTCTGCGGGCTACACATCGGATAGTGCTTCTCAGTCGGCTTCAGGAACCTCCATGGCATGCCCGCACGTTGGTGGTCTCGTTTCCTACCTTCGTGGTCTCGAGGGACCGTCCAGCGCAGAAGCCATCAAGGCCCGTGTGCTTGAGCTGGCTACACCTGGCCGTGTCAAGGATCCTAAGGGCTCCGCCAATCTTTTGGCATTCAACGGAGCCGATGTGAAGAGAAGGAGACATGTGATGAGAGTGTAATTCATTGTACATCGAAGACGTTGAATAGCCGCTCCAGGCGAGCTACTAGTAATGCCCGAAAGATGAACGGCCACGCTATGTCATGAACATCTTGCAGAACATACAAGTACATATGCTAAATTAAGAAATGTCAAAAAAAATAACAAAGGAAAATATTTCCAAAAATCAAAACATGCCTTTATGTTGTATAGCTCCAAGTTTTGAAACATAGAACAATGGACCCAAAAACAGCTCTTTGTCCTGTCGTAAGCTATCCACTTAGGAACAAGTGAAAGTAGTCGCGATAATCAAACACGATAGATTCGAGAAAGGTAAAATCAAGGAAGGCTCTGAAGTGCGTATATACCAGGCAAATATCTTCATATATACTTTGATTTCAATCTCACAAAGCCCTACTTAGCTTCTCCCAACCCCATCCCCAAACCCATCCCACTCAACCTACCCAAAGGCTCCGCACTTCTCACAGGTCTAACAGGATACCGCCTCCGATCTTCCCCACCAGCCCCACCGAACTCACCAAACCACATCCTATTCCTCCCATCGTCACCATCCACACCTCCCCTCCCGGCATCAACAACACCGTCCTCGGCCAAAAAAGCAGGCTTAGGCTTCTCCAGCCACTCAATCCCCTCCGGAACCTCCGGCACCATCCTCGGATGACTAATACTGCTCTTCCGCAGTAACCCCCTCTCGCTGCTACTCCCACTGCCACCCTTCGCCCCTTTTCTTCTGATATTCCATCTCTTCCTTGCAGAAGTCCATTCAAATGACGATACCTCCTCCGTGAACGAACTCGTGCGTCGCAGATACGACGAAGAAGATGAAGACCGTCTTCGATTGAAGTTGAAGAATCGCGATGTGCGCTGTGGCACGATTTCAGTGATCCCGCTTGGATTTCGACGCCGGGCGCAGAAGTATAGGAATGTGAGGCCGAAGAGGAGGAGGGCGAAGGCGATGCTGCCTAGGGCTATTCCCGCTATTGCCGCTGATGAGATGGGCGAGGATGGTTGGATTGATGTTGGGTCTGGGATGGGGATGGAGGAGGTTTCTAGGGGCGGTTCTACGGAGGAAGATTGCGTAGGGGTCTGTGTGGGGAGGGGTGCTGTAGATGAAGTAAAGAGTGTGATGGGTATTGAGGGTTCGGCGCTGGAAGATGGTGTTGGAATCGATGTGGAGATTGAGAGGACCCTAGACGAGGCGGAGGTGATGGTGGGTATTATGGTTTCGGTGCTGGTAGAAGATTTAGGAATTGATGATGAGACTGTGAAGGGTGGTGGAAGTGGTGAAACGTCTGGTTTTACGGGCGCTGGTTCGTTTCCAGTTCGTCCAAATTGATCGGGAATGGCCTGGCGGTTGTGAAGTGATCGTTTGGGATTTGCTGGCGCAGTTGACACCGGGACAACCAGTGTGGTTAGGAATGGTACAATGAAGGCTGCAGCGGTTCTCGATGCTCCAGATCGATGCCGCGGTGAATTCCGAGATTTACGCCTGTGGGGATATCCTGACGCGGACCTGTGAGGACACTCAGATGTAGTGCTACTCCTCAGAATTGGTGAATTCGTGGGTTCTCGTCTACTGTATCGAGTATGACGTGTTGATGCCGTCTGTTGCAACCTAGAAAGCATTAGGATGTACTTGCTTTGACCGAAGGAATCTTTGGACATACTGAGAGCGCCAATTGTTTGTGTCGTTTGAGTGATATGACCCCAAGAAAGTTCCCATCTGCGGTCCTCTGCAACTAGCAAGCTTGCAAATTGAGTCTTCATTCCTACAAGTACAGGAATACGTATAATCCATATCAGGTAAAGGTTCTCAATTGGAACCCCAATCGCTAGATCTATCTGAGGAAAGTGAGGGGAAAGAAGATGGCTTGTGTTTCCTGTACCGAGCGAAAGAAAAGAGAAAGCGGGATTTCGCAATCAACCTGCGAAATATCCCCGCATCGAAGGCAGATCCGCATCCTCATATACCAACCCATAACCTATTCCACCTAATTACCCATGGGGCCAACGCCCATCTTCCCCCAGCAACTCTCAGCCGCATATCAATATTCTCCGAAGCCTCACCCCCAAACCACCCCGCAATACCTCCCCATCAGACCACAAATTTATTTGTCTCCATGCGTTCTCCTCCCTAAACGTTCTTCTAAGTCTGTTCTCGAAGGGATAAAAGTGGGTGTAATCTGGGGTAAAGTTGCATCGCATGACAGTAAATGCCGTGCGTTTCTGCTATTCAGCATGGGATTTTGCGCGTCTCAAGTGCAGGGTAGACGATGATTAGCCGAAAATGCGGAGAAAGTAGATGGGGTTGAACCCAGGTTTCATGGATCGTTCCTGGAAAGGGTTGAGGCTCGGGTAAATTGAGCGACTTGGTTTATGCGCCTGGCGGTCTACATTGACTGTTAGATTGTGATGTTGGCTAGATGTTGGAAGAGTTAATTTACTGTATCGATTGAAGGAGAATAGTTGAATAGGTGCATGAAGAGACGTTGGACTGTAAAAGCAAATTGTTAACATGAAAGTAAGCACGATGCGCTACTGGTTCATCAAATTTTGCGCATTGCAGAATAAGACGCGTGACGGACTAGAACGCAAAGCAGATAAAGTAATTCACATACGCTAGACCATGCACTCATTGTTCCTACAGATACCCCCTCTCCACCAGTTCTCTGCTTCTCGCCTCTTCTTCCCAACATCTATTCCTCGGGATCTCTCCCTCCCTTCTTCCTCATGATTTCCAGATATTCTTCCTCAGTCTCGAGATCGAACTCAGGTGGTTGTGTTATGGGAACCATGGATTGTCCTCTTTCTTCGAGTTGTTTCAAGCGGCGTGCGGTCGCTGGTTTTGTTCTGTTGACACTGTAGATTTTGACGCGGCTGCAGAAGTCGATTTATCAGCGTTACTTTCTAAAAAGGAGAAACGACGGAAACAAGAGTTAGGAGAGCGAGAAGTGAACTTACTGGCATGATGAAGTAACGTGAAGGTCCCAGTTCCTAAGAAGCGTTAGTGTTTTGTTGGCAAAGTTGAAGGTTGGACAGGTATGTGGGGATGTACCATGCGCTTCTCACGAAAGTCGGTTGAGTCTTCGAATAGTGTTAGTACCTTGCCTTTTTCTACAAGAATTCCAGATGTGAGAACTAACATTGAGTGCATTGTCCCACGTCCTTACACAAAACTCGAGCCAGCCCTCAGCGTCGACGGGCATCTCATACTCCCACACGCGCCACGCGTGATAGTACCTTCATCGTAAGAGTCAGTCTTGAGGTCTTACTGTCCCGCAAAGAAACTGAAGATACGCGTATACTGACTTTTTACTGACTTGCTCAAATGGCACCTCATACCAAATACTGCCTCCATCTCCTGACACCTCTACGCGTTCCGGCCACCCACTCCCCGAAAACGCCCAACCCGTCAACTTGATCTTCCCATCATGCACAATCTGCTGATGATTAACAGGCGTCATAATCGCACTCGACACCGGCATAGTCTGTATACTAAACCCATTGCTATACGTCACATTATGCTTCCCCATCTGCGGGCTATAATAGATGTACTCCTTCATCTGCACGGGTGCGAGGCTGGGTTCTTCAATGACGTTGATTTTGTACAGCCACTTGCAGCTGCGGGCGCCGATATATCCAAAGACAACGACGCGAAGGGGGTAGCCGTGTATGCGCGGGAGGGGCTCTCCGTTCATTTCCCAAGCGAGCATTACTTCGTGAATTTTGGCTTTACGGTACGGGACTGAGACGACGTAATTGTACACGTTGCCTTTCTTGAAATAGGTGTCTGCGCCGAAGAACTCGCAGTGTTTGCCGCCTTCTTTGAGGCCGCCGCAGTATTTGATGACCTTCTTTAGGCTGACACCTGTGTAGCGAGCGGTTCCTATGGCGCCTATGGTTCAGGATGTAGCGTCAGTGGAGCTGTTTCTTTTTTCTCGTGGTTTTCCAAGAAAGAGCTCACCTTCACCCCAGGGCGCGTTGATAAGTTCATCGCCATCTCCCGGATACTCGTTAATCTGTTCAATACGTCGAGTGCCGGAGCATTGAAGCGTCACGACCTTCGACATGCGGGGAAAGATTGATTCGTCCTGAAGTTCCTTCAAAGTGATTCGTTTCGGGTCATTCACCAGACCCTCTACATCAAAGTAGTACTCCCCTGCATCAATCTCTGGGATACCGCCATGGTTCCGGACGAAATGATCCTTGTTAGGAGTGATCTCGGTCTAGCTTGGTCAGTGGAACACTCCTGGCTATCTATCGCGCGCAATAACAATAGTTCATGCCTGGAATTCGAGATCTTACCTTGACCAGTCTGTCCTGGAGTTAAAATTAGCGCGGGATGCTTAGCAGTAGTAGGTAATACGACTCACCCTCGGAGGCTCCCCATTATACGGGAACTGCAAGACATGAATCATGTCGGGACTCTTCTCCTTCTTCACATACTCCCATGAGATATCCGGCATACGGCGGAGCGTAGGACCCATTGCGTAATGGTAGTACTTCCATCTCACCCCCTCTAAGATCGGATTTTTGTTCGGCAGTGGTAACAGTTGGAACTCAGGTGGCTACCACAGAAAACTATCAAAAAATATTCCACTGATCCCTACATCGTTACTAGACTTTGTTCACATAGAGCACTTACCACAGGAAAGTCATATCTCGACAATACCTCTGTTGCCTGCTTCTTCTTTTCGGGGTACTATAAAAAACGTGAGCGTTGATTTACAGGCGAGATGAATGGGGTTTGGATGTATACGTACCCTCTCCCACTCGATATAACCACCCCACCCCTCCCTCTCTTCGCCAAACCAAGGCTCCTCGCCTTGTTGCTTGAACACCTCATGATGGGGTTCTCCGGGCGCCATGTCAAAAATTCACACAGCAGCCTCGATTCAACTAACAAGAGCTCAAGATAGACAGTCGAGTTATGGTATCACAAAATCCAACCAAAACTCCCTACAAAAAAGGGAAGAAGAAGAAGAGAGAGTAGGCGTGAAAATACAAACCAACAGCACGAGCTAGACGTCACATATGAACCACCTACCTACTTATCCTAGATCCACCCCCAGCGACAGATACACCAAAAACGCCCATTTTCTTGTTTGTGCAATTTGAATAAGCATTCGTCATGCCGCAACCCCACATGTTACGAACTGCAGCTAAATCACAACCTTAGATCCCACGATCGAATCAATCCAATTGTAAGAGCAGGCAAGTACCTGCTGTACATGTGAAGAGACCATGGTTGCGTCACGATGATATGTATTGGGTGTAGTCAGCGCATACGACTAACCTTTTAACATGGGTTGAGGACTGGGGGGAGGGGAGGAATACTTGCGAGGGTGGGTGGCCGTTTGACATGGATGAGTGATTTACCGTGTTATCGGGGTGGGGTGGTTTGGTAGACAGATCCGAGAGTTCGTGGGAGCCTTTGTAATGGGGGTTGGAGAAGTGTGTTACCAACCCCGCTCACAGAAAGTGTCCATGGCTTCGTAAGCATGCATATCTGTGCATGAACCGCTTTTCCGCGTACCAAAACAGAATTTCCCAATCAAAGAGGTTGTTTCAATTGACAGAGTTTCATAGTGACGACGAGGAGAAATTTCGGACATGGTCGGCATTCGAGGCCGGATCGGATCGCTGCGGTCTCTAACTGTTTAGTTAGCTAAAAGTAGCTTATTTTGAACGTGGACTGTGGAGACCTCAACGTGGCGGGAAGGCTTGGTGCCAAAGCTTAAGCTGAAGCTCCTCGGAACGTCATCTGGTTTTTTCTTCTATGATTAAATACGTTTGAGTTGGATTCGGGGGAAAGGGAGCTGCAGAAAGTCCCTAGACTACATCCAAGGAGCCCTGGTAGAGCTTTCGTGCTATGCTATGTGCCAGCTTGTTCAACTTATCTGATTGTACGAGAATGATGGTCTTTTCCACAGTGAAGGCATAGCATATAATGAGCAGATTTACTGTCACACACATGATACAAGATAACGAATTCGAAAGATTGGCATTTCATTGACCTATCCCTATACACGCTAAAAACAGAACCCAAGCACTCCAGTATACCAAACCCTCTTATCTATCAAACAAGCACCATCCCATAAGACACTAATCCAATCATGCCTTCCCGCAGGGTATATGCAACAAAAGTCTACCCTTCCTCTACATCGGGAAAACACCGCATGCTCGCTTGTGAGAAGCCCCTCAAAAAGCAGGAGGTAGGCCCATTTCATATACAAAACCACCCGCGATGATTTCAACCATTAAACCTCCAATCCGCTGTACCCTCACACCCTTTCCAGGCTTTCGTAACCTTTTCGATGCGCTCTACGATCCAGCCAGACGTCCACTCTCTCTCGCTGTTTTTGAGATCCTCTATTTCCTTATTCTCGTCTTTGTCTTTCCCGACGCCGGGGTGAGCTGGGGCTGGGGAACGCGGTTCGTGTTGCGAAGGGGGTGACTTTTTAGTAGACCGGCCCAGGCGAACCGATTTTCCTAGATGGCATTCGCCTTCGCCGGAGGGGGTGTAGCGCCACTGTAGGCAGTCGGATGCAAGTTGGCAGACTTCTTCGCATGCGGTGACAGAGGTAGCGGCGAGGCGGAGGGGAGGGGGTGTTGGAGATGGTTTTGCGGTAGACGATACTGAAGTGGTATTTGAAGGGGCGCGACGGTGAAATCGGAGCGGGTTTATATTGCCCTTTTCTTCTTTTTCTCTCGCTGCTGCTTCGTCGTCTTCCTGTTTCTTCTTGCGATCTTCCTCTTCCTTTTCTTGCTGTTTCTTTTTTTCGGATTCGGCTTCGTTCTTTTTGCGTTCTTCTTCTTTCTCTTTGAATCCAGGTTCGCCTCTGATGACGGTGTCGCCAACTTCGTTATCCCATTCGGTTTTGATCTTGGTCAACCGCGGCATCACGACCTCCTCAAATACATCCCGCGCGAGGAGCGGCGTTGTCCAACCTCTTTTGACAGTCCACTTTTGCTGAAGATCCTGCAGCTTACTGGCATCCTCCTCCTCGGTGGAGCCCCATGAGACCATCGGCGAGCACCAATGCCGCTCAGACCATTGAAGTGTGCTCGGAGACTGGGTCTGTAGGATTGGAAACGAGGAAATGAATTCGACGCCTGAATCGGTCATGGCGTTTGCCAGTGCGATTTCCCCACAGCATTCCTTCCCTACATGTGATTCCCACTCTGTAGCGTATCGCTCTTCGTATGACTTCGCGTATCGGCGTAGAGCGCCCCACGAGAGGAGGATCCCGGCGCTGGACTGCGCGAAACGGACTTTCGTGTCTGGACTAGTGGAGGGGGCGCCGGCATAGTAGTGGATGCGCGAATCGAGGCGGTCGAGCCATTGTAGAAGATTCGTCCAGGTGATGCTCGTGTTAGGTTCGAGGAAAAGATAGAATTTGTGCTTGGGAGAGTTCGTGAAGGCATCGTAAATCATGGGCAGGTACTTCCACTTGTCGAGCGCTGAAGCATATTGTGGAGAACTAGTGTAGGAGTTATCTGACAGCATCTTGTCGTACGGGCGAAACTCGTCGTGCTTGTCCTTTGTGCTTTGCGCAATGGTGGAGAGGGCATCGCGGACGGGAATGCTCGGGCCGGTTGTGGTAGTGGAGAGGGAGGAGACATGATCGCTATATACTGCCACGTTTGGAGCGCACTCAAGGAGCTTGGTCAAATGTGCTGGGAGATTATTCTTTTCGAGCTCGACCTTGCTTGTTCGAAGCACGATCATGACGGAAGATGCGCCGCGGACATCTTGGCACAACGTATTTGGCGTGATGTGGGAAGGCTTCTTCTCGGCTTCTGCATTGGAACCGAGCGGAGAAGGCGATTGTGTCGAATCGAACGGAGGCGGCGATATGATGTCTTCGCCGCCAGAGCCTCCCGTCTTATCATGCGACGACGCCAGCGACTCGGAAAGGGGGAAATGCGGATTATCGTCGTGGCCGAGGATAGGTTGTTTGTACGAGGATATATCCTCAGGCATGCCATATCTCCACAGCAGCAAGAGAAACAGCAATGAGATCACGCCAGAGACGATCCTCGAAGGGGTGACGAGCGGCATCGTGAGGCTGCGAGCGATGCGACACGATACGGCGAAGATGCGGCGCCGCTCGCTCAGTTCTGATCGGTTCGGCGCTGCAACGTGTACGGCTACATTGGCTGCGACAATGGGATTTCGGAATCGCGGGCAGCACGCTTTGCACAGCGATGAGTCTCTTTCTCCTAGGGCAGAGTCTAGAGATGGGGGTGTTCGAAGGATGGATCCATCAGTCTACGTGTCGGTGGTTCTACACTGCGGTGGGTCTTGGCTGGGCGGGCCGCCCTCTGTTTACGTCTGGAGGACAACATGAATCAACAAATTAGATAAGCACCGGCAAAGGTTAAGTAGTTGGCCAGCGTTGGAGAAGGCGAATAATGTTGTGTTAGAAAGCGTGAGCTACACCTGTGAATTTGGCGGGTCTGGGTGCAGCGGCGCTGGTATCCCACTACTCTGGATCGATCCAGCTCACCAGCCACACTCACGCTGGGTAGTGAATATAGGGTAATGGCACGTAACGTCTAGAGTAAGGGAATCTCAAACATAGGCATACCACCGTACTCTGTACTTCATAGTACGCTCTCGAGAGCAACTTATTTGCTAACAGATACATAGCAGTCACACTCTTTTCAAGTTAGAATGGGAAGAGCAAGGTAGATGGATCATTGGATCTGATGACAATCTACAGTTCAATGATGATGATTGATGCTGGGTATATCCCGATACAGAAAACGACAAAGCTATTCCAAAGAAACGCTCAACTACTCATTCAAAAAGGGGGATAACAGAACAATTCGGTCATTGCTCACTCTCCTTTTGCGATCGTATCTCGATCTTGCGTGGTTTCTTCTTCTCCTGCTTCTTCTCTTCACTTTCGCCATCTTTGTTCTCTCCATCCGGTGGCAGGCCCTGCTTCTTCCTCTCCTCTGCTAGCATATCAGCAGCTTTACGTAGTGCCTCTGGGTTCGGTACAGCATCTTCGTCCTCAGGGTTGACCTCTTCCTGTTTGCCATCGCCCTTCTCCTCGCCCCCACCATCTTTCCCATCTTTGCCACCTCCGCCTAAAGACCCCAACTTAATCCACGGCCCATGTATAGCCCCCGCGCCGGCCCCAACCAATGCCCCCAATCCCGTTACCGGAATTGCTGTGACAGTCCCGACGACGGTTCCGACGACTGTGCCGACCCCTGCGGACACCGCTCCTCCTATGCCAGCGCCACCGACGCTTCCCTGAAACGCACCACTCTGCAGCATGCGTGCCTTTTTGCTGCTACCGTGGGCCTCGAGTTCCTTGTTGTACGCATCTTTCAGCATTTGTTCCCGCTTCTTGGGGTCGGTGAAGGAAGAGGCGGCTTCGCGCAGCTTGTTGGCCATGCCTTGAGCTGCTATAGCCTTTTCGGCATGAGAGGCGGCTTCTTTTAGGGCATCGGAGCTAGGGAAGTCTTGCGGGTGGTCTTTGGGGTGCTGTGCGGGTGTGTTGTCGGTTGCTGTATCGGGCGCCATGGTGGAAGACGGTGCTCGGCTTCGGTCTGGGACGGAATAGGACGGGGGCAGGCGAATGCAACCTGCTATGGGGATTCGTATCGAGTTGGATGAAATGGATTCTGGTTTGTTGTTTGTCCTTTGAAGGGTAGTTTATGGGGATACGCGGGGCGGAGCGCTTGACGTCATTGCTGGTTGGCTCGGGCCTGTATTTCATTTTTCTGCCTTTCGATACAGGAAATTCTCGTCATCCAATCTTGTATCACATGCTATCGTACACGTACAACTATCCCGCAACCGTATCTCCATTTCGAGGATGAAACTCCATCACTTGTCTCCCGCATCCTCCCCCTCTTGTGCCTTTATCGTATCTAAGCGAAGTTGATTCCTCTTCCCCAAAACCCTCAAAGTGTTCCGCCGTTCGATCTCCGTCATCTCAGCCCAATTGCCAATGCGACTCAGCGTGCCATCGCGATTGACTACCATGGGTCCTAGGTGATCAAGCTTCACGCTCTGCCCGCTGCCGACGTCGAGTTCGATCGCTCCGCTCCCTGCAGCTGGCTCAGGTAGGCCGAGAGGCTGTTGTGATGCGTTTTCAGTAGGGGGCGCGTTCGTGTTCGTGTCCGCCGCGGGGGAGGTGTTGTTGGCCGTGGCCATGGTGCGGTACAAAGGATTGGCGCAGGTAGGGAGGCGTTTATTGGCGGTGTGGAAAGCGCTGCCGTAGGATAATTGGGGGATCAGTGGGAGAAGAAGAAAGCGTCTGAGGAGTGTCATGGAGAGACGAATTGAGTCGTGGCTTGGGTGAGGAAGTAGTCAATATGGCTGGTTGTCGAGTGGATGGTTTTCTGGTGTTTCTAGGAAGAAAGCGCCATGAATAGCGGCCAATCAGAGCCGCTTCTCTTCCCCAGAAAGTATCACGTGAGCTACACTTCACGATGTCCCCATCTAAGATCCGTTTGGTAGCAACATTCAAGATACGGGCTGCTCCGCATCGACTAGACTCGGCAAAACTCCCACCTAACTTGAAGAGGGTCTCCGTAGGTTCGGACATCCACTTGCGTCGTGGCATTTGCCTACATAATTCTCTAAAACATATCATGAAGTTGCCTACGTGCATATGCATCTCGAATAGACGAGCCCAGGATGTGCAAAGTGGTGTTCTGCACAGCCCCTCGCATCAGCCTTCTATCATCATTCGAGTAAACGCCAAAGAACACGGAAACCGACCATATCATACTCACAACACAAAACCCCTGCATATTCGTCATTTGGATAGATCTGGCTGTAATATAAAAAGTAGGCATATAAAGACCAACAGAAATAATTACAGTGACGGTAGACTCAGCTGCGCAAGCCCGGCATCATCATCATCATCATCATCATCATCATCGGGATCCATAAATCAGGTAAAACCTACACAGATAAAGCTCACGACAATGGACCCGCCACCCTACACAGCTTCACTGAGTGCAGAAACGGCATATAC
Organism: Periconia digitata; assembly: GCA_948474695.1. Classification (NCBI taxonomy): domain Eukaryota; kingdom Fungi; phylum Ascomycota; class Dothideomycetes; order Pleosporales; family Periconiaceae; genus Periconia; species Periconia digitata. The sequence goes on from CAOQHR010000003.1 coordinate 1,329,663, forward strand.
TCCAGACGAGCATGAAGGTAGCAGAGCAGACCCGGTCTCTTCTCTCCTTCGGTCCAATACGCTTTCAAGTCAGAACCGCAGCCGAAGCTCTTCATCCCTTACAGTCTCTACACTAGTCGCTGAACCCACCCCCGAAGATATATCCCGTGCCTCCTCAATCACAATCAACAACACAGAAGACAAACCACCCACATACGCCCCTCTCGACGACCAAATCCGAACATTCAAGCACGAGTCTCCTTTGATCTACACGACCTCACCAAACACCATGGCACGCTACCACCTGCACCAGGAAACCACTGAAAAAGGAAGAGCTAGAAAGCTCAGTATCCGAAAACTGCTACCAACAGAAGCAAGATCATGTTCTGTTCATTACTCCAGCAGCAACGACACCCGTTCTGCGGCTTCTAAAATCGTCTACGACGATGACTTGACGCTCTACTCCATCACCGCGTATGACAACTTCCACGTCGTAGGTCTCCCATATCATTACGAGATAAAAGGACATCGCAGCCGCACACTTCCTGGTAAAATTAAGGTGGAGATTGGCGCACCGTCGTGGATCAAAAGGCAACGCTCGTTTAAGTTTGTGCATTATACGAGGAGCCTGGCGAAGGATAGTTTGAATCCGGCGAATGAAGCGAGGATGCAGAAGTATGGGTATAAGAGTGAGCAGGAGTGGAATCGGAGGTCGTTGTTTACGGTCAAAACTGGTTGTTGGGTGGATGGGGAGGGGACGGTTGTTGCGAGAGAAGACCAGGAGGGGGGTTTGAAGATTGTGGATGGTATCTGGGAAGGAAAAGAATGGATTAGGCAGAGGGATTTGATTGTTGCTTGTTGGGCTTTCAAGAAGTGGGTTATGGCTGTGAAGTAGGGGTTGATGAGAAATGATGATCTTTTTGTACTATTTCTGTTTACCTTCTTCTATGGCTTTATTATCGTTGGATGGTTTCACTACTTCATGATTGTTTTCCTGCGTACCGGATCAGATACCCTTCGAGGCGAAGAAGGGACTTTTCATGAAGAAATATATGTATAGAATTATACAACCCGTAAGCTCTCTGCTACAAACTATATATCAGCGCGAAACTACGTCTTCAACAATTACAGGCGTAGCTTTGTCTGATCTTTTAAGAGAAACCGTTTTACTGCTTCCCACAGTCGGACAGGTTTTGTCCGGCACTTTTGCTTGATGCTAATATGAAGAGCTCGGCAACAGAGGAGAAAAGCTCGACTACCGCTGTGGTCTCAAGTAGCGGGAATCCATGACCATCTGATCACTAGCGAGGCATATTCTTATTTTTGACTTGAATTCATCATCATCATCTACATTCGGTAGATAGATGCTGGGGTTGGTCGGGTGGATTATTATACCTTATTTCGCTTTCTTCTCCCTTAGAATCGACATCGCCTCATTGCTCAATCGTTAGCAAGCTGATTGGACCGATTTTTAACAGTTAGATTACTCTTTCATACGAGCTAGTCAACTTCGATGTAGGCTGGCTGCATCCACAACAATAAGTGTCAAACAAGCTTCGTTCAGTTAGGACGACGTTCAGGATAGGATAACTCATTTGTCAATGAAGCCAACAACATGCCTTTTGCGGAACCGTTGATTAGCTTTTCCAGCCTTGCCAAAACTTCTGGCTTGAAATCACATGGTACTGATTAAGTCGTGGTTATCGATTTGACACCAAGCTGTCGATGAGCACTAGTGGGGGAGATAAGGTGTGAAAATAGCATGGATTACTTCGGTCACGAGCTAATATGAACGAGAAGATCTTACATGCACAGATATCCTAATCACAAAGAAAAGAAAAAACGACAATAGTTGACGAGCGGTGGGAAAACCGATTTGCGGAGGATCTTTCGGACGAAGAGACAAGGCTGTATGTTTCCAAACAATTACTTCGTGTCCAAAACCAGCAAGCGCGCAACCAGCCGATCGAAGAACCACTGCATGTCCTGATCTACTCTCTCAGCACCCGCTCTACGCACTGCATATTCCCCCAGCGAAATTTTCTTTATCATTTCACGGATATTCTCAATGAACTTGTCCTCGGGATTCATATCAAGATCGCTCGACCCGGTAGCCGTTCTATCTCTCATATCATGAAGTCGTGAATGGTAGTCTCCAAAACGAGCGGTGTAAAAAGCGAGAAGAGACTTGACAGCATCTTCATTTTCGAGCTGGCTTTCGCTTCCCGGCTTTGACTCCGTGGAATCGTAATTATGGTGATACGGCAGTTTCGAGGCGTGATATTGTATTGACTCGATGGTCATAAGAACCAGCATGAGAGTTGCGAGTGCGACAGGCCATACACGCAGCCCGTTCTTGAGACTTAGTTCTTCCAGAGAGAGTAGGACTTCTTTCATAAGGGAAAGAGCAAGAGTTTGCGCGATCGTCCCGAATTGGGCGCGGATAAAACAAGGAGTGGTTGCTAATGGCTCCTCTAGTGTCATTGTGGAACCAATCAACTCATCTAAGACTGAATTCGTTGATGGTGATGGAATAGTTATGTCTCCGCTTAGGTGTACGAGTGTAAGAAGTTTTAGTGCTTGCTCTAATAGATGCTCGTGTGTGTTCTGAGGTAGTGAAAGGTAGAGAACATAGACCTCACGTAGAACGGTGATTGGCGAGCAGTACAAAGGAAATGAACGGAAATGGGACTTTACCAGGAGGCTAAGGTGATTATCCAGGTCAGTTGGTAAATTGGTCATAGAATCCTGACTCATGGTAGCGGGGAGGACTAAGTGACTGTAAGTTTGTGGAGGTGCTGAACTGGGAGGCCACTCGTAGATAACGTGATTATGACACAAGAAAGGCAAATCCCGGATCCGTAGAGGATGAACAGAAACTTTGATCGCAGGTCCAAACCCGAAGATTAGAGGAATCGAGTATGACACGTCAGCCACTACGTTATAATGGTGTGGGCTGGCGAGAGATTCAATGTCCCTCTCAGTAGGATGCCAACGGAGCGACTCAGCAAGGAAATCGTTAGAAAGATCGGATATATTCCAAATCTCTGAATCGCTCGAGAGGGGGCGTTGTATCACTTTCAAAGAGCCAGAGTATCTCCGTTTACGGCGGCCTTGGGTTGCATCCGTTAATGGCACACGAGTGTTCGTTCCTGAGGGCGGCGAATGGCCGTCCCGTTCGGGACCAATAGATGTATGTGATGCAAGTCTTAGCCTCTCTAGCTTTTCAGCCTCCTCCCACTGGCCCAGATCCTTGTATATCGCTGCTAAGCTGGTCATACTAGCGAGTGTATTTGGGTGCTCAGCTCCCAACACTTTTATCCGCCCTTGAAGTGCCTGTTGATACATCGATTTTGCATCTTCATTTTTGCCCTGGCTCGCAAAGATTACTCCAAGCTGGTTGATGCTAACGAGCGTGTCGGGATGCTCACTGCCAAGCACCTCTTTTCTCGCCTCCGTTACCTGTTCCTCAAGCACTTCTGCCTGCGTCCACAGGTCCTGGCTGATGTACGTCAATGCTAGGCTCGCCATGTTGTCGGCCATAGAGAGAGATTTTTCTTGCATCACAGATATCCATGCGGTCTCTTGATATGACTCAGACATGTTCATTGATCCCGAGATACTGTCAGGTAAGTCGTTGAGACGCTTTCTCATCTCACCATCATCAAGAGCGGAGAAAGCGGTGCTCGGACCACTCGACTGACTCTGAGGGTGACCTTGACGTTGGTCTTGATCTTCATTGTGCGAAACCTGCATGGCCGACATAATCTGGAGAGAAATTATCATCAGGTGGTGGAGGTGGTCGGCAACGTGTGATCCCATGGCCCAAGAAGTGTTTCTATTCTGATCGGAAGAATCGTTGGCCACGAGTCGTTCATCCAATGGCTGTTCATCTATGGTGAACAAACAAAGCGGACAGGAGGAAGCCTGTCGCATGGTTTGAGCGAGATTCTCCGGGTACTTGTCATTACTCCCATTCGTATCAATCTTTCCACTGAATTTGCATTCGGAGATATGCTGCAGCAACTCATCCTTGGAATAGTAAGCATATCTCGAACCTTTTTCATGTTCCCCAGTGCACCTCCACGTTTTGCACTGATGGGCTCGGATGTGCTCGAGTAATCCCTCTTTGTAAGGGAAGGTGTAAGTCGAATTGTTCTCATGACTCGCGACGCACGTCCAGGATAATTGGTTATGTACTTTGAATGACCAAGACTCAGTGTGACTCGATTTCATGTGACCGAACCACGCTCTTGAGGAAGCGAATGAGGGTCGAGACTCCCGGCATTCTTCCGCCAAGCAAACATATGGCTGGAGATCTTGTCGATAATGATGTCTTCCTTTATCAGACCACCTCTTCTGAGTGGTATGTAAAACAGAGCGATCAACGACTTGATGGCACCATTCACAAGATGCATAATCCTCGCCTGATCTGAATTTGGGAAGATCAGGCTCTCTGGGCTGATCAACATGTCTTGTTAAGGTTTTGGGGGGCTTTGATTGAGTAATACTCGGAGCTATGACCTGCTCCAAGTCCAAAGGTAAAAGCGTAGTATCAATCGAAGACGCAGGAATGACCATAGCTACTTTTCTTCCTTTTTTTCTAGCTTCATCACCCCCCATTTCGAAAGAGAATTGTACCTGGGTCTCTGATAGGCTCTCGATTCCAGTGTTTTGGACGACACTCTGAATGCCAGTAGCGAGAGATTCAGATTTGGAATTCGCCTTGTTCCGATATACCTCGTAACGAAGCTTGGCATATCTGTCTGTCGTTGAGTCGACGAGCTGTTTTCTTAAAGTCTCTGCTGAGTTTGGATATAGAAAATCGAGAACAAGGGATATACGGTCCTCAAACTCGGATAACGGTACGAGTTCAGGGTATTGTGATGCAAATCTACGCGCTCGTGCTGTGGCGATAGATCTTGAAGAAGATCTGATAGCAACACCAGTCTTGTTTAATCGTGTAATGGCCTCACTGATCCCGGGAAAAATTTCCGTGGTAAGAGATGGTGGTGATGTGTTGGTGACTTGTCCATTTGCATTTGGCAGGTCGTGGATGGTAACTTATTACATTAGTAGCGCTTTTGACTTGTCGTATGAGGTCATTTACCTAGGAATAGATTTTGTCTCAACATATCCAGCATTCTTATTATCATATCTTGGAGCACAGTATGCCTTCGCAATCGATAGTCTAGGGCAGCAACCTCGTCCGCGAAAACACCAAGGAAAGTGCACCACCCTTCGAAGCGACGATAATACTCTTTGATCATATGTATGATCTGCAGAGACATCCAATGCTCGTGAGAATCGAAAGAACGGGTTAAACATTCTGCAAACAGCTTGTTACAATCCCCGGCCATGCAGCGTATAGGCTGCTCGTCAGCCTCATCGTCATCGAGATTATCGTCAATGTAGCCGTCCGGGCAGATAGCACTCATCGTGACATAATTTCCGCTGGGAGCTACACCTCAGAAGCACAGAGAGACCATCTGATGATTTTCTTTCGTAGGTGTGTGATGGGAGAACGTCGAGGCAACTCTTTCGTTAGAGTGGCATAGGGGTCGCCCCACCCGCGTACACGTGATGCCCAGGGCCCTCGTATTGAAGCGGAAAGTGCGGCTGAGTGGCATTATACCCCGCCTCTGTTCTGATAGCCACTTTCCAGACGGCTGAAATTCTGGGTATAGTCGACATAAAGAAGATTGAAGTGGACAACAGCACTAAACACCCACTTAGAATGACTTGGGATCACAGACTTAGGGAGACGACATGCCCACAGCGCAAGGGGTTTCGACCAGTGAGGAATGGAGGCGCCTTAAATCGCTTAGGTCCTATCGACACCGGTTACTAAACGCGACCAGATATCGACCGCTCAACAGTTCGCATTTACTGTCAGGCCAGATTGGTTCTCAGAACGATTCCTGTCTTCTAGAGGATGGTCTACGAAATTTGATGAGGAGGAATGACCTGGACACAATAATCGACGAAGGGCTAGATGCTGACACCCAGGACCAAGCCTTTGCGTTACTGACTTCGCTATGCGCGGCGCTTGAGAACATGGTTGCTACGGATCTATGGACTGCATTGTTGTCCGAGAGTGAGAGCAAATATCCCAGGATCGACCGTCTTCTGCAAGAGCTTGGCAAGACCGAATGGAAGTTTCATATGGCTTCGGAATCCCAAGGACGAAGGTTGTTCGTGACTTTAAATTCCAAGACTGCCAGGGACCACGTAGACAGTTTCAACACTTTTTTCAGCCGCCTCACACAACCGGCGATACAGGACCTCGAATTTATCAACGCGCAACAAACAGAGAACGTCCAGACAAAGGAATCGCGCGCTCAACCGCATGAAGATACCAAACCTCTACAGATGTTCTTGCATTGGCTGAAAAAACTTGCGAACACGACATGCAGTAAGTGCCATGACGTCCTACTTCAGCTGCCAGAATGGAATGCAACTCAGTCTCTTGATTGCTTTCGAAATCCGCATTTGAAGTTATATATCTCCCGCTGCGAAATCTCTGAGTGGCAAGAAGGCCATCTGCATGAACTCGCCAATAGGTACGTGCACTTCGGCGAGGAACATACCGCCCTGAATCTCAAGCTTTGGTTTATGATAAGAGAGCAGGAACAATTCCGACTGGTATCCAGCACGCAATCTTTGCGACGAGATCAAAGATCTCAGTAATCGCGAAAGACTCACTCTTGCGGCCGCCGAAGGTGAAATTTATGTCTATGCTAGATCTAGTGATAGCCCAGATTCTGCGGCACAATCAAGTAAAAAGCCCTCCAAAACCTTGAAGCAACTGATACAAGGTGGTGCTTTCCTTGGTGCGGACGCTTGGTGGCAGTCTAAGGTGAAAAGATTTGAACAGACGGAGAAACGCAGATTAGCTGCTACGCTAGTGCTCAGTCTCTCATCGATGATTGAAGAGGATGCCTATTTTATCAAATCCTGGGATCCAGAATCCGTATATTTCCTCTCAGACTCACAGGGCCGAAGTATACAGAGCCTGCCATATGCCCTATGTCTGGCTTCCGTTCCGAGTGAATCGGCCAGTGCACACTTTCTGTTTGACAATGAGCACGAAACGAGCTTCACTCTTCTTGCCAGACTTCTCATGGAAATCGAATGCGGGGTATCGCTTGAGCACATGCAAACAAAAACTACCGGCTGCTTGAGTCCTAGTACTGATACTTTTGAGGACTTCATCTACGACCAGGTCTCGACCGACTTGAGCGACTCAAGGCGATCATACCTTGAAGCAGTTCAGATGTGTTTTAGATTCCAGCAAAACTGCAGGAGAGAATATAAACGCATTTCTGCTCGAGGTGTTGAAGGCGGACAGGCCGTTGCTGCAAGAAATCTCCTAAACAAAATCATCCAAAAGCTTCGCACGGCTGTCGACCTGGAATATCAATCATCGACGTTCGATAAAACCCTCCGTCGACCGGTTGCTGATAACTGTTATGTACCTTCGGCATTAAACAATTCGGAGAGGCTTGGAATGTCTATTGACTCGTCTGTTTCCCTGCCGCTAACTGTCGTGCGAGAGATACCCGACGACTTTAGTGTCCGCAAAAAGCTCAGGGTCAGTACATCAAAGCAGGTCAGATTCGCAGTAGGAAATTCCGAGGGAATAGGAGAAAGATACGCAATCTCGGGAGCTATAACTTATAGCCCAGTGACCTCTATCGACAGTTATGAGCTCTTTGGAGATAATAATACCGGAAAATACTTCGATGACCTTCGCCGGTCGTCTAAGAAATGGTTCACAGATTTTAAGAGGCTCCGAAGGAATAAAACGAACATCCACACTGAGCAACGTATCAAAGTTGCAGTACTAGATACCGGAGTTGATTTCGCCCACCCAGGCATCATAGGCAGTGTCTATGACAGCAAGTCTTTCATTGATGACAATACAGCCAGCGATAATTCTGGTCATGGCACTCATATCGCTGGTGTCATACTCGATCTTACCACGAATGTTGATCTTTACATTGGCAAAGTCATTGAATCCAGTAAATCAGATAATAGGCGTCCAATCGTTGAGGGGCTCAGACACGCACGCGAGGTCTGGAAGGTAGATATGATTTCACTTTCATTCGGCTTCCGCATATGCGATAATCCGGATTTAGTGCAGCAAGAGATCGAGGCTTGTCTCAAAGGGGGAATCGTGGTGTTTGCATCGGCTTCAAATGATGCTGGGAACAAACCACGCACATATCCCGGCGACTATGATGGCGTTCTCTGCATTCATTCAGCCACCGGAGAGGGTAACAAATCATCGTTCAATCCGTCACCTGTCCACCGGAGGGATAATTTCAGCTTCGTTGGAGACTGTATGAAGTCTTTCTGGCCGAATCACAGACTCGATTATGATGACAATCAAGGCCAGAAGTATCTTTCTGGGACATCGATTGCGACACCGGTTGCAGTTTCTGTTGCTGTGTTCATGATAAATTATATACGAAAGGAGTTTCCACAGCACTGCTGGAACATCAACCCGTTGTCTCCAGAAGGCACCCGCAAGATTTTTGCTTTGATGGCTCACGAGAGAGAAGGCTACGATTGGGTGAGCCCAGACTGGTTCTTCACAGGAGACCAAAACTGCGAGGAAGAAATAAAAGCAAGGCTTAAACGATTGCTGAAGGCATATGTTCCCGAAGCAGCGGGCAGAAAACAGCTGGCACAAAATTCTTAAATGCATACCCAGGACGTTCTTGGCTAGTCAATCCCGTTGGTCATCCTGAAAGCTCACTATACTCTTCAGCACTTAGTTTACCAATCACGTAACTCTCGATCCCCAACTGGTCGTCGTCCTCCTCCTCTTCGTCGGAATACCCAGCAGCAACCCTCGTGGGATCGACGTCAGGGCCCTGGGTTCTCAGTCTCAAGTCTTTCCGGATCCATCCTTCAGTCGTGACCTTTTTAAGCTCCAAGGCAAAAATGCGACTTTCATTGATTTTTCCTTCAAACATGGTAGCAACTTGACGATTAGAGGCAAAGCCAGCCATCAAATCTCCAGTGTTACTAACGGCACTCGGTACACTGGCAGCGAGAGCGATCCTTCCAATAGGCATTTGTCCGTTCGCCTCGCGCTCCCGAGACTGCGTCTCGGTGAAGGATAACTCTACGTCTTCGCACATCATGATACCCACCACAAGACACACTGGCGCGCGAAATCGCGATGTCCATTGCGGAACAACAGCTTTGACATCGGGATCCAATTTGAGCTTCGACCAAAACTGGTCGTGCTGTTGCAGCCGTTTATATCGGATGAGTTTACCGCTCAGTTGCAAGCTGCTTTCGGTGTTCCCTTTGAACGATATACCGGCGACGGATTTGAGCTTCGCACTGGCTTCTTGACCTTGCGAACCGATGTTGTCGAGGACGAAGTCGGTCACAGTACCTTCTTGAAAATCGTGGGAATTGTGTTCAAGCGGTGAATCTAGAGCTAGTCAGAAGAAGCCATGTAAACCGGCTGCCAAAACGATGCCCCCCAACAGCACCGTTAGCTACTCTGTACATACTAGACACATAGTTATTTGTCGGTCTCAGAAACTCTTTTACAACGGAGCCGAGAATCTTGTTTTCGAATTTCGCGGTATCCAGCCAGGATTGATATTTAAGGATGACAAATTCTGGGTCTCCGATCATTGTGGAGGCGAAATGACTCTGTAATTCGCGAACGGCGAACAGCAACTCTTAGACTAGCAGGGTTTTAAGAGATGTTCAAAGGCGGGTGAAACAAAGGTTTTTATGGTGTCACACCGCGAGCACAGCCATGAGGCTGTGCTCGCGGTGTGGCACCACTGCAAGTTATGATTCGTTGGAGCGTGTAGCCTAGAGCATCGAAGGTGTTTACTGGGTTATCAACTGATTGGAAGTTGTATCAGCTAATCAGACGTTGACAATAATCTTGTTGATAGAATTCGATGTATCTGAAATTACCACGGAACTGAATGAGCGATGTGGCAGAACTGTGGGTGGCGGCGCATGACTGAGGTTTTCTTATTCCGACTCAGAAGAGCAGTGAAAGTTACTACACCAATAAACCAAATGGCACGCAAACGGCTGCAATAGTAAGCAAGTATTTTTGCCACACCACATAGCAAATGAGCGAAGATAATTACATTCATACGTCAGTTACTCATGGCCAGCTCTCAAATTCCTCTAGCTAGAAAGACGCGATAAGCGCAAAATGCGTCTTAGGCCCAGACTCACGTTTACACATCACCTACACCAATGCAACAAACACTGCCAAAACGCCGCGTAGTCAACACCAAAGCACACAAACATTTAGCATTCATTCAATCATTCCATTTTTGACTCATCAAGAAACTATAAACATTTTACAACCAGTCCCTCATAACCACCCACCCTAAAGTCTTTTTTTACATCAACACGAACCCAACACCACCCGCAACAAGCGCAGCAACCAAGCCCCTCACACCCAACGCACTAGCAGCATTGCTACCCGCGGCACCGTGATCATGATCCATCGCGATCGCCGAGGAATGCAAAAACTCTCCACCAACACCTGTCGCGTTCTGGCAATCGCTATCCTCGAGGAGTTTTGCGGAGCGGGAGAATGTAAGATCGGCGCACTATATTCAAGAACACACGTTAGCTATCCATAAACCCACTTGTCTCAAGAATGAAAACCAACAACGGAGAGAGATATCCAAATTACAGGGAAGGAATGGAAGAGAGATAAGAGGGAAGAATGAAAACTTACGTTATACAAAGCCCCACCCCCATGAGCGATCTGCACAATCTGCAAACTCCCCTTCATCCCATCCAATTCATCCTCGGTGACATTATTCGCCTCGAGTCCTTTCTTCATCGCATCTCTGACCGCGTCTTTCAAGCAGAGCACGCCGGCGCCGGTTTGGTTGAAGTCATGGAGGAGGGGGATATCGAAGTCCGAGACGTTGGTCCCGAGACCCAGGTTCACGTAGGTAAGAGCGTATTCGTGGGATCCGTTGATTTTGATGGAGCCTCCGGTGAGCGGCCACTCGGTGCGGCCGGTGGTGTTTGAGGCGGAGAGTTCGGAGACGTTTGCGCCTGAGGTGGGTTAGAGTCGCCATGTAGTGAGTGTGTAGAGAAGGGCAAGCTTAAGTGAGGATTCAGGGAGAGTGATTTGAGTTATGGAGAGGAGATGGGGAAGAGGAGAGGGAGTGTCGTACATGGCCAAACCCACTGCGAAGCCCCTGGTGTACTCAGAGAATTGGCTCGCCATGCCGGCGCAAGAACGCGGTAGTGAGCTGATGCCAACCCGCTGAATGCCAGCGCCGAAGCTAGGAGTGAAGAAACCATTCTTTCTAAACCTCTTTCTTGAATCCTAATTGAATCGAGAGAAGAGTCTGCGAGAAAACACGAAGTTGTGAAAACCTAGGGAGGAGGGGAGACACAAAGAGAGAGAGAGTGTGTGAATGAATCCTCAATACGAAGAAGAGAAGGGAAGTACATGTGAAGGTGGAGAAGAGACTCTTTATACGAAATGCAGAAGGCGGCATGGGCCACCAATCAATCAATCATTCAATCCCCATCTCCTCCTTCCTGATCCTTAGATCCAAACCACTCCGATCTAACCAACACTTCCACAAACGCGCATGCACAAGCAGCCACCTCCCTCCAAACCTAACCCATCCAGACAGCTCCCCTTCCCCCTCAGGGTCCCTCATCCGTCTAACCGCGGGATCTCCACAAACCAGCCCTCGCTTCCACCATAAACTCTGCACCAAACACAAACACCGCACCAATCACCAATCGCCATTGCGAACAATGTCTCTGTGGCGTGAGCTATAGCTCCGAACCCTGTTGTCGAGACCCGCTGAAAAGAAAGAGGATGAGGCTGTTGTTGCGCATGTTGTTTTGTTGCTCAAATGTGCTCATTTAGTCTTGGCGGTTGGAAAAGTGTAAGGTGCACATGGGCGCTAGACTCAGTTGGGTTAGTATGGGCGTGATGGTGAATGCAGGTGAGATTTGGGGATTTTGTGGGGGAAGAGGGTTCTTGGTGTAGATATGATTGAGGATGTTGTGGGGAGATGCATGATAGAGTTCTCTGGTGGATTGCTAGTATTGGGTTGAATGAGGTAGTGTAAATGGTCTATCAAACTTGGTGGTCATGGGGAAGCGCAGATGGTGCTATGCGCTCAAGTGCTTTTAGGTTACCCGGCGTTAGGTGGGGGCGGGGACGGGTGGACTTGCACCACCTACATCTAGGCTTGAACAATCAATTGATAATTATCACATTCTCCAGAATTTGCTCGAATTTGATCAAGAGAATAATGCTTTTTCAACACTATGGTAACCGTGGTATATCCAAACCCGAACGCCGAATAAATGCAATCGCTAATCTAGATGGGGTATTCATCAAGTCATGTCTTTCAAAACATGCTGCTTTGTTTCTTTTTCAGGGTGCTGCCACCCGACTCACTGGAGCTGCGTAGACCCCAGAAGCTCTTCTTTTTCATCTTTTGCTGGCCGTCGGGCTTAGGCAGCCCGTTGCTGAAAAATGTGCTTTGAGATGCAGAGGGCCGGGGACCTGGCGGCTGCAGGTACGGGCCCTGCGGACGGTTGGAGGATGACGATGCAGGCGCCGATGGAGCGGATGGGCTGTAGCGGTGCTGATTCGGTAGATGAGGCGAAGAGTGCCGCTGCTGTGGGTGGGCTGGAGGAAGAAGTCCGCTCTGATCTCCGAATTGACGGCGCAACCGCTCGGTTTCCTTGTCGACTTCGGCCTGACGTCGCCTCCGCTCCTTTTCCGCCTCGTGTGTCTTGCGTTCTTCTTCTTGTAGAAACTTGCGTGTTTTGCGTGCCTCTTCCTCTGCTTGCTGTTTGCGGCGGATCTCGGCTTGGCGCTTTTGTTCTCGCGCCTCGGCTTCTACCTGCGCTTTGAGTCGTTGTGTTTCTGCGTCGATCTCCCACTGGCTTCGGGGATCCAGTGGCGGTGCAGTTTGACCGCCGGTCTGCAGTGGCGATAGGGAAGTTCGCTTGGCCGCGGTGCGAGACGGAAGATTGTACAAGCCGTTGGCCTGCACAGGCTGCGGCGGGGGACGTTGCAGTTGCTGTGATTGCTGGGATGCTGGCTGGGGGGTCATGACGGGAGGCGTGATGCCGGATGGTTCAAGTGGAGAGGAGCCTTTCCTGCCCCTGGCACCGCCGCTATTCTTCCGCGAATACGGGTCGATTATGTGGTATGCTTCCTTGGGGTTGGTGAAGAAGAGATCCCGGATGACGGCTGCACTCAGCATGATGACGACCTCAAGTCCTTTGTAGTCCTCCATTTCCACCCGGTGTAAATTGGACTCGAGAATCGTCATCTCCTTCAGGCCAGTAAACATGGCGATGGCAATGTCGGGCTCCCTGTGCTTCTTTGCTTTTTTGCCCGTGGGATCGGTTGACTTGCCCGTGAGATAGCACGTCATGTCCTTGCCCAGACGACCTTCCTTGCGCCAGGCAAAGTTGATCTGGGGTGTCGAAGCGTCGGCGCCGGGGTCGTTCTGGCTGCGATCGAGGGCTGACGAACTCGGGGTGCGAAACGTGGTTTGGGGCATGCTGAACTCATATGAGGTGGAGCCACTCCATTTTGTCGACAGTTGTTTCACGAGAACCTGTTGGTCGGGGTTGTAGAGCTGGATGGCGAACTCGGAGGGGAAAATGGGCTGTGGAGGGGGTTGGGCGCCACCGTTCCTGCGTATCTCGTCTTGCGACAAGCTAGGTTGTGACCACCCTGGCTTGGACAGAACCTCGCCGTACAAGATTTCTGGGTTATGGGAGTCGAATAGAGCGACGGCGTAGGTGTTGCGAGCGGCTTGCGAGGCGGGATCCACGCTCGTCAGGGCGTATGCAGCCTCAGGGTCAGAGCCATGCTGGGTGAAGTAGAAGGACTCGTGGTGCTTGATCTTGTCGGCCGAAGGCTTGAGGAAGAAAGCTAAACAGCGTTAGAAATTATACGGTCGATGAGTGGGCAAGTAGAGAAGAAAGACGTACTAGGGAGGGCGGCGTCTAGCATAGCGTCATACTATAACGAGTGATGGAGCGCAAGTGAGTGAGGACGACGGATCAATGGTGTATAGTCGAAGACAGTAGAGCGGGCGGCAAGATATTGGATTCGTTGGGATTTGACTAGTTGGAGCAAAGAATGGTGCTGGTCAAGAAGTAGGTTTGAAATATATATCAAACTCGGTGGTTACGCGCGTTTCGGTGAGGCTGTGTGCAAACGTCAAACTTGGGGGCACGGGCCCCACTTATTTCTCTCCAAGTCGATCTATGACCCGCAGCGGTTTCCCCATTTCCATCTCATCTCGCATGAACCGATACCTAAGAATAGCATCATTTTTTTCACATTCAAATGTTTGCACATTTACTTGAACTTGGAATTTCTCCTCGCCAGCAGAAGTCAGGGCATGCTCGTCATCAGTGGATGCTACATACCTAGGTACCTAGGTATGTATCCTACGTCTTTAACCCACGTCAATGTTCTCTACATACGTGTACCATCGTGAGACAGGCCAAGCACCACAACGGACGGCCAACAGTGAGTAAGCTTTGGTTAGATTCCCATTCCACATCGCCATCCAATCCAGATCACAGAATACAAGCTTTGCAAACGAAGATGCGTGGATGGTTCTAAACCAGTCAATCAAGGGAGAAAAGACAAGGGGTGGGCTGAGAAGGCTTGCGCACAGCTGCTGCGCCATCTCACTTCTAAAACTCTGACCTACATACTCCTCAGTCCTCCGCTCGTCTTCTTAGTTCAACGGTCACTGCATCAATCTGACCATTTCCGACCGGTCCGAAATATCCAAATGTCCAATCACGTGCATCACATTTACCGAATGTCACATGACCGTAGCCCGTTCTAATTTCATGTATGCATCTTCTGATTGGCTGAGCATCCTATGGGACTAGCGCACGGTACCTGGCTCACACGCGTCGTGGCCATTCCCATTCACATCACCTCCCACGCGTCACCAAAGCAAAAAGTCATCATCGCCGCATTTCGACTGGAGATAAAACATGTCTACGTCTGCTCATTCGATCTTTCGCCTACCGAGGGGCCGACTGCTAGCAGCTTTGCCCCCTACTCGATCTACCAAGTTTAGAGCAACATACCATGAGCAATACAACGTGACCTGTCCTTCACTGCATCGGAGACATGGCTTGCCCGACAGGCGGTACTTACATCATATCGCTATACGCTACTCAACCGATGACAAAGAAGCACTTAAGGACCGCCCTGAGTCGGCTCTGACGCTCGAGAACGAGCTGCGCAAGTCCCGACAGCGAGATGCTGATGAATTTATATTCGAGCATTTCCCTGCACCACCCGGCCATGCATTCGTCTCCACTGGGAATCAATACATGATCAGAAAATGCGCAGAGCTGGCGCCCAAGGTATTTCACGTCTATTCATTGTACAGGTGGCCTACATTTGCAAAGCGAGTGGGTTTGTATGTCCCCACAGAGTACAAAGAACTAGTCCAAGTTATGTATGATGAAAAAAGACATCAGCTTGAACAAATCTTGACATTCCAAACGAACAAAAGATATCCGGGAATGTCCGCTGAAGAGAGATCCAAATTCATCGACCACGTAGTGTCTGAAACCATTGAGCAGGTAAGCCCTCGCGGCTTTGCTCGTCTTTCCCCCGCAAAGGCATTAGATTATATCCTCGAAAAATTCACGCCCTACCCATCTCTTCTCGCCAAGGGGGAAAAGGGAAATGGAAAAGCGATAGAGCGGACGCTGAACGACGCTGAAAAGATCTTAGCCAGATGGTGCCTGACCCGGGAACAGAGGGAGAAGCGAAATTTTTGGGCCAGACACAAAAAAGAACAGCAGTGAGCTGCCCTTCCAAGAATCCCAGGCACGAGCTTTTTCCACCCAGGATCACTTTCCCGTTACCCAGGCGGCACGGAGCATATTTCTTTCAATAGATCGGCTGTTCTCCGGCCCTTACCATTGACTCGCGCAGTTTTATACTACCGCCCGAACGCATCCTTTCCCAGCGTACAGGTCTCCAAGTACATTAAATATCTTACCGATCGCCATAGCCTCAACCCCACGACAAATATCACTTTTAATGCGCTCAAATTGGATCTTACACATTCTCTATTCTTTTTTCGGACATTGTATCAACATTTCGACCTGCTTCCCGCGACTCCAGACCCTACACCAAATGCCACACACGACGAACAAGCCCAACGGGTGTTGCGAGTGCCGGTTTTCATTGTGGACAGTCCTGCCGATACACCATCCCACCGGGATCCTCTCGCCAATCTCATCGCCCAAGCTGAATCAATCGGCAATTTCGCTCCTGCTAGTCGTGGACTCAATTCTCCTTGGACACGCTATTTTCAGAGCTGCATGTTCCCAACTTCGAGGTTGAGATTCATGGCGGGAACATCAAGTGGATTCTGCCCCTTCCCCCCTTCCCCTCTTTCCGCGCCCTTCAATTTACCGATCGTCATCCATTGATCTTGAACAAGTTTTTCTTTTTGTTGAATATCCCGTGGAAGCATACATAAGTTTCTCTTCTAATCGAATAAAACTCGGGGATAGCAAACTATGCAATTGGCGTATCGCATGGCACTAGGAATGCCATCACTGGGGTCGTGATCTGTAAGCTTTCGAGGCTCGGAGATGCGCGAATGTTCACTAGACATGTAACATAGAAGCGAAATCTCTGGATTTTTTTTTCATCGTTCCCAATATCACTTAAACACCATCTATCAAATTCACCAATAGGACCACTGTAACGCAAAACGATTTCGATAGTCATAAAAAGTCGGGATCGTTATCTTATATTCGTGCACATCCATCTACCATCACCCACATAAGAAACCGGGGCCCCATAACTTCCCCTTGAATCGCAGGATCTATTCCTTCAACGCAGAAGACGCACTATTGATGATCTCGAAAGCATTCTGCACAGCCGGCAGCGTGACACCATCTACAGTCGACACCGCCGATTTCTCATTATCAGGGTTCGCGACTTCATCAACGATATTCGTAACCTGCTCCCCAGCATTATTCACGCCCTCACCCGTAGGCCCAAGAGCATTCCCCGTCAACTTGTCGACCAGACCCCGTGCCGCAAGGCTGTCGGTAATGATCTTGACGCCCTGTTGCAAGGCGGGAAGTGTGACGTCTTTGACGGTGGAGAGGGCGGATTGAGGATCCGATGTGTCTGTGATTTGGCTGGTGGTGGTCGTGAGTTGGGAGCCAATGTTGTTGACGCTTTCACCCGTGGGACCTAGCGCTGTCTGCACGCGGATAAATCAGATCGTCGGGGCTAGTTGGAGAGCTGGCTTTTGGAATGCGTCCCTGAGCATTAAAAGGTGGTGATTGAGGACGCGAATGACAAGAAGGGAAGGTATGGAGATAATTGACTAATATGTCGATTGTTTTTCTAAAGCAGCCCAACAAAGGCCATTGAAGCACCGTATAAAATTCATGAGATTTTTGCCGGTCAAGTCTTCATGTGAAACAACTACGAATCTCGATTGCTGGTTTTCTCAGGCTGAATGGTGACTCAACGAAGAGTCAGAATCGGTTTGGAGTGATTGCGAAATCAATCACGGACATCCACTACGACACAAGGTGATATTTTAGGTCAATCTGGGTTGACACGATACATAGTAGATCGGATGTTGGGACTTCACATGGCGACGGGATGAGGTATCGTGTTATGGGGTTCTCATAAGCGCGTTAAAGCCTATAGTCAAAATACACATCCACGTGATTCTAGATCATATGTGCTATCATCTATCATTGATTCAGGGAAACTGATAATCATCAGTATAATTTTACTTCATTTGGTCGATATGTTCATGCTTGGTATGAATTTGGACCAAATTTGCCTCTTCACGATTTGTGATATCGTCAAATTCTGATAATGAAATTCAAGTCGCGCGCCAACCAGGCGTGCCTCTTGATGGCCAAGATGTAGATAACTGGAGCTTATACAATACAAACCACTATTTCCATCGAACGGACAAGAATTCACCGCATTTTTGTAATCAATGTTTCGTCCACTAGAATGACAAAAATAGACTGCAGACAAAGAAAAGTTGGAGTTCGGAAGACGCCCTGAGAAGTCGCTTATCCTTTGTCTATTATAGATTTGACCATCTCTTTGATGAAATAAATGAGCTGCGACGACAGATCCCCTTTCTTGTCTTACAGCGCCTTTATTCCGTCGATTCTCCTGTCTTCTTGACTCTGATATTGAATACAACACACTCCAGCATTGACATTTACACTCATTTATTGTGTTAGCCACGCTTACAGCGCTACGGTAAACGTACTTTTGACAGCCCAAGACAGTGTTTGACACACGTTCAACCGCAAAGAAATACAAATATTATACCAACATCATTAGCCCCGTTCTCTACCATTACAACATCAGCCATGCCGACAAGAAGGCCAGCCCCCAAAAAGACTACCACCAAGCGCAAGCTCTCCACATCATCAATTAACACTGCGCGCATCACCCGCGCGAAGCATACCAAAACTCCAACCACCGAAACAAAAACATTCTCCCCAACACATGGATATCCATTCCAACTCTCAAAAGCCCTCGCCCAGAAGATCCAAAGCCTCATTCTAATCGCCCGCCAAATCGAAGCCATCTGGCGCGGCTGGTTCGACGGCCCTCGCGCAGCCATTCTCCAACGCATGAACGAACTCGAAATTCACTACGACACTCTCCGCGAATCTACCGAAACTGACCTTCGCGCTGCGTGCATCGCATCTGGTCACTCACCGTCCGCCGTATTATCCCAATTCCCTTCATTCCCGCCTACGCACCGCGTCAAAGGTTCCATGTCTGTAAAACCTAAGATACCCAATGTCGGGGTATTCGATCTAGGATACAGTGTTGATAAGGAGCTGAGAGAAGAGGCCAGACGCGATCCGAATAGTCCGGTTTATAACGATTATTACGGGGGAGAAGAGGAAGAAGTTGTTGTTGAGATGCTTCAGCCGATCGGGAAGACGGTCGGCCAGACGCCACTTACGAGACGGGAGAAGAAGCGTATGGCGGATTTTACATGGAAGAAAAATTTAAGGAAAACGATGGAGAGTGGGATGGATGTTAGCCCTAAAGGTTCTGAGGCAGTGTATTGGTGAGTGTCTCGCTGTTCCTTTGGGCTGGCTTGTAGAAGCTGGTGCGTTTTGTCAAGCGTGTCACCGGCTGTCAAATCTGGTGGAATCGTTGGTAATTAATTGTGCATACTGTTACCTCAATGCTCAGTGTGTGATGGGTGTGCTATGTAGGGTCAGATCAAGTGTGATTGTACTCTCTGGAACCGTATCTTCAAGTGATAAGTTCACAATGAGAACTGTCACATGGAAGTAGCTTACTTGTGCAAAGTTTGGGTTGATCAATATGATGTTGCGACTCGAAAAATGCTATGGTCCACGTAAGTATGTCGCACTGAAAGTTATTTGAAGTCTCCGTACACTGTGTAAAACCTTGTTCCAATTTTTGTACATGCAGTCATACGTACATAATGGGCTAGAGACAAAAGAATCCCCGAGAAATATTATGGATGGAGAGAGAAGGAGGAAGGAACAACTTGCCCTGTATACCAAATTAGAAAGCACTGCCTTCCTAATACTTTGAGAGATAAATGCCTACTTCTTGCTTCTTGAACTGACCCCTCATCTCTCTGATCCGCAATATCATTCCAACGTTTCTCGATTCCCCGATAACCTCGTCCTTTCATCCGTTTTCAATATACGATCAGTCCTTACTACACGACAGTCACTCAACATCATGCAGCTCCTTATCATCCTCCTAGCGGCACTGGTGGCGACCGCCCCGACCTCTATGCAGATTAGTGAGTTATCTTGTACACTTCCCATTGTTTGGGGTGCTTTTGCTGAGTCAGCGCGAAGCAACTGTAGATCTATCGCGGGAATCC
The DNA here is from genome assembly GCA_948474695.1 of Periconia digitata. Classification (NCBI taxonomy): domain Eukaryota; kingdom Fungi; phylum Ascomycota; class Dothideomycetes; order Pleosporales; family Periconiaceae; genus Periconia; species Periconia digitata. Next base: position 1,349,588 of record CAOQHR010000003.1, read on the forward strand.
ATGGTGGCTCGCGCGAGCATCATGCACCCCACACCTACCGGAGCCCCCGAGAGTCAGCACATGTCAGACAGAAACGTGCTTCGTATACCATTCGATTCATACCGACCCATAATCCCGAAGCGCATCCCCCAGGACTTGCCTTACACCTTGGCCGAAGCCAGTGTCAAAAAGATAGGCGTTGGCGAGCTGACAGGAGCCGCACTCTACAATGTTACTACAGATGCATTAAACTATATTTGTCCTGGTTTTCTGAGCGGGTGTGTCAACAACAGAAAGTTCGTCGTCCCGGGCATTAAATTCAAGACAGGGAACGGACAGGTCGAGAACACTGGAAGTATCGAAATTACTGCCAGTGCCGAGATGGGCCCTTCACCTTCATCTCGCCAGAAGATGGACTTCATTCACGTTGTTGCTTCTGTTCTGGCCAAACAATCCGAAGACGAGACAGGCTGCGAGCGGGTTGAGACGCCTTGCCACACCCATGACTGCCTTCATAACATTTCGGTAGCGACGCTACTTTGTAGTGCTTCAACTGTCGTGTCTGTGCACCCTGAGAATAACCCCTCCAGGTCGATTCAAATGTGGGTTGTTCTCACGTTCCGAAACGGATGGGGTTCTACTTCCTAGTGAGTAGCGCGTAACACTCAGCGTGTTAACCAAAGTTTTCTAACATGGCAATGCGAGATTTCGACCTTCTCGCATTGGTCTAGGTCAGACACGATAATTATCAGGTTTTAGCTTTCAGGTGAGCTCGTGAGGGTAGTCTGTTGATATGGCGCATTCAATTATTGGGCGAAGTGCGCACTCAGCAGTGTTTAGAGTTAGCATCGAATAAATAGTAAATAATATATAGTTAGTATGCTTCTGTCCCTGAATTCGGAAAGGCTTGGGGTTCCCACTAGTTTCATTGCATATACGTTGATTATGACCTTCGCGATCTGTTGGGGAATTGGGTAGTTATATCGACCCAACGCGTGTCAGATTGTTATCTAGGGGGGCATTTTTGTCTTTTGCTCAATGCGGCGTTGCGCAGAGTGTTGATGCAGCACAAATCCGTTGAAAACCTATCATGGAACGGTAATTCAGGGCACCCATAGAGGAACGGCACTTCATTGGTGAACTTGTTGGCAACTTCTCGTATTCAGCTGCCGCGAACCCTGCTCTCAGCTGCTTTGCCCCCACCCCTCAGTCCTGTCGAATTATATATATGCTAATCTTGCGATAATTGCCCCTCCACTACAACATTCAAGCTTTTGATCTTCTACACAGTTCGGAATCTACCCGAAAAAAACTATGGAAACCACTCTGCCTCGACGAACGTTGCGCAAAGGAACACATAGTTGTCTTGAGTGTAAGACTTGCCAATTTTTATATAAGAAAAGGATATTATTTGTTGACGCATACCAGGCAAACGGCGTAAAATTCGCTGTTTCTTCGACCAAAACTCTACCACGAGTTGTGTTAGTTGTCTGAACCGCGGTACACCATGTTTCAGCCAGGATTCGCTGGAGGCTTCTGTGCCCCGAGATTGGGAGAACAGCGAGAGGCTGAAAAGAATGGAACAGATGCTTCAAGACCTTACCGAGAAATTCTTGGTGCAAGATTTTAACCTTGATGCTTTGGAAACTGGCGACGTCAGCAGGGATTTGACAGCTTCGGTTGAGGGGGCGGAAAGTGTCAGCGTATGTTTGTCATTGATCATGATTGGCGCTTGCTGACGAGATTTAGCGAATTGATGAACGATCGCGTCCGATATATAGCTCAAACTCCTCCAGGCAGGAAAAATATGCAGAATCATGCCAATTAATTCATGCTGCATTCCCCTCACAGGAAGTTGTTGATCGGATTTTTGGTGATGCGAGAGCATCAATCTACCTACAAGCCCTCTGCAACCCTTACCAGCAGCTATTCACCGACAAAAACAAGCAATCTTCTAATGATCTGGCAAGAATCCCTCCGCAAACGGCGCATCCAATCTTGCTCGCGCGAAAATTGCTTCAACTTGCTCTTTGCATGCAACAACTGGATCCCTCGTTTGATCGCAATCAACTCCACGGCATCACAGACGTACGCTCGTCCATGAACGCTTTCTACGAACTTGCTTCGAGAATTACATGCCATGATGAGTTGCTCAATTCTATGGAAGGGCTCGAATGTCTTATGTGCGAAGCTGTCTTCTTGATCAACGGCGGCAACCTCCGACAGGCACTCGCAACTTTGCGCCGTGCTACAACAGTTTCTCAAATGATGCAACTGCATAGAAAACCACACACTATACCTCTCGCTCAGCTAGACCCGAATACTTGTGTCTCGGGTGAGTTCACCTGGGTACACTTTGGCTATCTAGAACGCTACATCTCATTACTCATTGGTATGCCGAGTAGTATTGCCAGCACTCGGTTCGATACCGGGAAGAAGAGAGATGCAGAGAGAGACGAGGAGTGGTTCGAGAGATCGCAAATCGATTTATGTAATCAAATAATCAGCAGGAATCAAAATCGCGACTATGACATTTCGAACACCATGGACATCGACAAAAATCTCAACGCCGTTGTCGCACAAACGGCGACGGCCTGGTGGTCACCACTAGACTTTACACCAGGTATGGCGCACCAGGAAATGATGTCTCGCATGATCAGTGCGCAGATGCAGATCATTCATTTCAATATGTTGACTGTTCTTCACCTGCCGCATTTACTATGCAAAGAGACGACCGACCAGCGTTTCGAGTACAGTCGGTACACGTGTTTCTATGCGAGCCGCGAAGTGTTGATCCGATTTCTTGCCTTCAGATCGCACATCAAAGTTGTGTATTGTTGTCGTCCGGTCGACTTTTGCGCCTTTACGGCCGCGATGACACTGCTTCTGGCATATCTGAATGGCAATAGTGCGACCGCAGGGTTTGACTTTGCGCAGCAGCGAGCACAGGACTTGGACCTTATCAGCAGGTCTTTGAGTACGCTCGACGAGCTGACGAGGTTGAATGGCGATGAGCTTTCCGAGAACACGGCAAAATTGACGCGCAAGATGCTGCAGCTTGAAGATAGCATGGGGAAGCTCGGAAATGACGTTGTCTGCAACGTGGTCGACGGAGACAACGAGCGTGATGGGAATGAAGCAAACACACAAGATTTTCTTTATCTCAGTATTCCATACTTCGGATGCATCAAGCTCTCGACTGCACCTGCTCCAAATTTGAGCGCAACCCCTCTTCATTCAGGTACTACTACAAAGCTCCATGACCAGCAATTGCTTTCTATAGAGTCGGTACGGTTTCCGAGTGATGTGAGTGGAGATCATCCACTGGCTACCCACACAATCTTCCACACGGCCACACATACCCAAGATTTACAAGCTACATCCCAGAACTGGGACTGGCCAATGCTGGACCGTTTAGCTGGATCAGAGGAGTGGGCCTTTCAGGGTGTGGATACAACACTCTTTGACAGCGTTATGAGTGGATGTGATGAGAATTTTGTGAACAATTTCGAGTGGCATGCTGGGTGGGGGCCTGTTTGAAATTGTACATTCTCGAGCCACCGGTCCTGTTTCAAGGCTTGTTTGCTATAGGATTTTTTTAAATATTGCTTTCTCCAAGCTCTCATGCTGGCTCTGATCTCGAACAACTGTATCAGAAACGCGTGGCCCCTTTCTTCAGATGAATGTATCCTGACATGGTAATGCTGGTGTGAGCTGCGCCAAGCTAGCTAACGGGGCTTGAGTTCACGCTTTTACTTAATAGCCCTTCTAAGTATTGAACTTAGGCATGGATTCCAACTCTCTGTGTGCAGTAATATGTAGATGCCTGAGGGAGACGGTTCTAATACAGTATCCTGACGACCATACTCCTTTTGTTTGTGGCAAGTTTCATGATTTCATGAACAACTCGGAGAAAGTCCGAGGTATTGCATTCTACAATGTAGTTTTCTCTAGCAGGCTGCCCTCTCGCCCAAGGCATGCATGTTTTCCCAGAAACTCTCGTGGGATCTACCTCTTATGCCTTCTAGATCTATGATGTCTTCTCCCAAGTACCGTTTCGAGGTAGTATCTAAGAAGCATTTCGTCACTCCGATGATTTCCCTGTACCCCGCTTCTAAAAACTCACAACACGTTTTCATCCTTGCCTGGGCCCGTGGTCGAGCAGATTCGTCTCCGTGGTATACTTCGAATGTACTCCGCCCAAGTCTCTCCCAACGGCCTCTTAACCGATTTGATTGATATTTCAAGCTGTCTATTATTGCGTAGTTCGATCTAGCCTCCAATCTGGCGCCCTCCATGATTTGAGTGGAATCTGCAGAAACAGTACATTCGGATGCAGCATCATAGGCATCAGCGTATATTATCGCATGAGTAGCGTACGCTTCTCTCATGTCGCCGTTTTTGCCGATGTGTGGTAGTTGGATATCCATTTGCGAGCTCAATATGATTATAGCTTCCATATAACGCAGTCCAGTCTCATGTCTTGCTTCATCCATCATTGCAAGAGCGGCGTTCGTATAAATTTGACTTTTTGGCATCGTGTAATCTTGGTCTATCACAGCATTGAAATAACTGCGGGGCGATTGCGTACTGGTAGGAAGAATCATTTTGAGTGCATCAGCAAACATGTCTTCGTCCGACTTCCCATATTCAACCCTGATTTTTTCTTCGGGATGAACTATGCCCAGCAGCGCATAAGCTCTATCACTTGGATCTGCGCAGAGGCTGCTGCCAAAGATATCAAAAAGAACAGGAAAGCTGAAAGTTTTGCCTGTTTGGGCATTCGAGGCTAGCCAAAGCAGCTTTTCAGGGATCTGAACGCAAGCCCCGGTCAAGAGAAGATTTTGATCAATGGTGCAAAATCGTTTGAGCTCCTCCCACGATACCATTTTGTCTCCGAAGAAGATACGGATATAGCGCGCCAGCATCACCTCCTGAACAATCCAAAGTCTCTCCCAGTAAGGGTTCTGGAAAAACGTGACCAGATCTCTCTGCGAAAGAGGTGGTAGTTCAGCGCTTTCTAGCGAAGATCGGACATCCTGGTTCATGAGAGATCGAGTTGTATGGTGGTGATAGAGCCGGAAAGTGGCTTTCATGGCGCGCACTACACGCTCTGTCGATTCGCTCGACGCACCAAGCCATAGATACACGTAGCACGCTCGTCGGTATATATCAGCCATCATCTCAACTTGATGATTTCGCTCTCGTATTGTACTCTGGTCTATGCATATTTGATCGATCCAGAGCCACTGTGTTTCCCCTTCAAAGTATCCATTGCCAGCGAACTTGACTAGCCTGGCCCTGAAGGTTTCCAAAAAGTTGTATAGATTCTGTCGCACAAGGAACGACTTATCGTTCACTTGAATGGCCGATGCGGAGGGAGGGGGGCCCCATGTATATGACAAGGCACGATATTCAGGTATCGAGGGATCGTCCAGGCTGAAGATCTTGAGACGACATCTGATGGTGGTGTCGACGGTTGGTAGAACAGTAAGAAGTCTGATCTCGCGTGTGCGGATATCGAGTGGCTGATGTTGGAAGACTTTGGAATCCATCGTCGCGAAAATGTGTTGGGCTGATGTGTGTCCCAACAACACTTTATGCGCAAGCGGAAGTAGAAGTGGCGGCTTGGTTGCCGGTGCCCTCGTATAAAATCGAGAACTCTGCACCGCCACCACTGCTGAGCCTCGCTGATTGTCAGCTTGGACAATCAATCTACTTGGCTTAGCCAGCAGATAAGATACGCTGATCATTATCTTGCTGGGTCCTATTGAAACTTCTGATTAGCTAAATACTATAATACTATTATGTATGAGTAGACGAGGAGCTATCATCTGGGCCATGCAGCGTCTGTAGAAGAACGAAATTATTGAAGATCCCAGCATCATCTTGAGTGTAAGCTTCGCCGACAATCGTGACTACGGCGCCTATAGCGAGCCCGGAATGGGGAGGAGCCACGATTGATCACTGTGTACATTCATCGGTCGCAAGCAAACAGGATAAGCAATTGCCAGAAATATGATGGTGCTTAAAATCAAGTTACGCGTATCGCAACTAAAGAATAAAAACATCATCATCTCATGAATAGTGCAGTTCACCCATGGTGATTCTCTCACGCGGTCTGCGATTTCCTCCCCAACGTCTATATACCAGATATCCTCCTCCAACCAATGCAAGGACTCCAAGTACTACTCCTACCCCAACACCTGCCTTGCCCCCACCTGAGAGGCCCCGCTGTGTTGTCGAACCCGCACAAGAGGTCGTAGCTACGTCGCACGCGCCAGAGTTGTCGCTAGTGGTGGGCGTGGGAGTTGGCGATGCATTACTCGTTCCGTTCGGACTCGGAGAAGGCTCGATTCTTGGAGTGGGTGTCGAAAACGTGATGTTTGTCGAGCTAGTTGTTGATGAAGATAGGTCCGCGGCCACCTTATGTAGTCCCCAATGCTGACCCGGATTGTCGCCATTTGCTAGTATCATTTTCAAGCAGCACCGCGTTACCTCTAAATGCTTGTCTGGGCCCGTGTAGTTGTTGCTCAACTTGAAGGTTCCATCATCCGACGTGTCGAATTTCCATTTTTGACCTCCTTGCCCCTGGCCTACGTCGAAGAAGCGCAGGTCGAGAGTCTCGTAGTTAATATCCAGTGCATAATTATCTCCCTTTTGCACCGTATGGAGTCGATAAGAACCTTGATCTTCGGTGGCTGTCACGAACCATAGCTGATTTTGGCTAGATTTCGGTGGCTCAATAACCAGGGTATCATTGTTGAGAGTGGAACCTAAGATGCCTGAAGACCCTAGCATGGAGTTTGTAAGGAGGTAGGTTGAGGAAAAGTCAATCGTGGCCATGTTATGCTATTTCCAAGTGGCGACGCCAGTGCGCTGGTCAAACGTGAAAATAGCCAGACAGTACCAGCTTCAGTAAAATAAATGGCACGAATGAGAAAAATGCAGACACAGGAATATCTTAAGGTGGTAAGCAAGGTGAACTTTTGAGGCAAGGCTGAGATACAGAAAATTGTAGTCGCCGGATACCCCAGGTAATTGGTTTCCTCACTCGCAGAAAACAGGCTGCCCAATATACGCGATCTCATCATCCGCACATTTTCTATTCATTTTGGGCTCCTGTGGTGTAGGTGGACAGGGGATGATGATGCTCAAGGCTGTGTCGTATTCGGTAAGAGGGCGATGTCTCAGCCTGATCGGCTCCTCTACAATCCGAATGAACAGAACATTGGTCGAAGTGAGGCACACTCCGCGCGCAGCATTAGTTCCGCCTCGAATTTGCTTGATTCCTAGCTAGGCCAGATGTGCAGCTCTATATATTCTATGGCTATCAAAGATCGTTTCCATGTCCAAAGGACGACAAGGTTTATCGGAACAAGTAAGGTGAGCAAGTCATACTTCAGGTGTTCAATAAATACGGTAGGCCCAACGGTGACACCGAGAGCAAGACCTCAGCGCGTAAAATGCATGACGAGGGCAGAGACGTTCCGTTGGCGTCGATCAAATTTGACAGCGTGGCGGAGCTAACCATTGTCTCTATCGAAGGAGGGAGCAGGCAAGGATTGTGTAGGCCAATCACCCCTCTGTTCGTATCATAAATTTGAGCCTGCATAGTAGGATGCATATTACGATATCGTCAAAGAGTCCACTAGAAAGATGGTAACTGAGTCGCCTGGGATGCTTTCGAAATCACACATCACTCAGACTGTAGAGTCTTTTACTTTGATAGTCGTAGCCAGTTCAGAGCTTTTGACTACGGGCTACATTATTTCCTAATACATAATGTCTTGCTCCTCCAAAAGCTTATCCTGATTTCTCCACACACTCGCTGTCAGTCTGTCTTCAAACAGAGAAAGCACCAATTGTATCACTAAACTAAACACCTTGGGCATCCGATGCAATATTACGTAATCCCTCGATGGAACCTTTGAAACATCTATGCTCAGTGAACAAACCTCGGTGAGTTCTATCAGAAATTAGCGAGGAATCTAAGAAGTTTATCGGGTACGTACCTTTTCGCGCCGAGTAGAATTTTGAAGGTCTGTCATCATCAGAGTACCGATAGATAGGAATCACCTTCACCCTACTTTCATCCTTGGAGAAATGAAGATTGATAGATCTTCTTATTTCTAGTGGCGTGTTGGAAAGAACTAAATCGCCTTTATTTAAGAACCATATGACCTCTCCTCGTGCGAACGTGAGTCCACTCTTGGGATCTTTGAAGGCATCTTCGCGGGAATGGTAAGCATCGTTAAACAGTCTCTGCACGTTGATTCCATAGTGATGTCGACAAGGTTTTGCTCGTATGAGGTTCTGCGAGGAAAGCTTCTCGATTCCGCATATCACTGCGCCACGCACTACTGCGGTCCACGATGTGTCTGGTATCCTCAGATTGAACCCCGCCAGATTCAAATGTTCCATTATTTGCCTTTGCAGGTAAATGGACTCGCCAAAACCACCGACTAGAAAGACGTTCTGAATTGCAGTGTAAGTATTGTGCTGTCATTAGAAGGGAGCGCTTACCTTTGTACGAACACCTGATCCTAAATCTTCGATTTGTCGTTGATGTGCACGAATAAGGTCGACAATTTGATACACGCAAAGATCGAAAAAATGCTCCATTAGAAGACTGCAGAACGTTAATTAGTGAATATCAGGTCCGCAAAGTTTACTTGCCATGGTATCGCGATTTCTCCTTTGTTAACTTTCCCCGCTATGCTCAGGTGTTGCAACGGATGAGGCAGATCAATACGAATGTCTTCCTTCATTTCTCCATCAAATCTCTGTTTCTGATCATCGAACTCTTTCATTAGCTCTCTCATTGCTTTTCCTTCCACCGAGTGTGAAGAAATCTTGTTCTCTTCCATGTTTGGATCTAGCATTTTGTAATTCGCTTCCCCGATATGATCCCGAAGCCACTTTTTGAAATGCATGTTGATGAAAACAGATCCACACTTGCGGCCAGTCGGTTCGCCTAATTTCTCAAGCTGAAGAGAAGGATTGAGCTGCGTCACCGTGTAGGAAACAACATCCTATTTGTGCATACGGTTAGAGAGCACACTAGTCGAATGATACAGGGAGGCTGTAATTACCACTGTACCTCCGCCAGCGTCACAAAGCACAAACGACTCATCCACCTGAACTTGGTCAGAACACTACCGAGCTTCAAGTCGCTTGGAATTCATGACTTACCTTCAGGAATTCTCGTCCCAATTGGCTCTTCAAATACCGCGCCGTATATATAGCTGCAGCCTCAGATTCAGTGACAAAGATCACATCTCGTAGTCTGGGAAAATAAGACTGATTGAATCCTGCGTTGGTAAGTGCACGAAAGGTTGAGTTCATAGCACTATACGACCATCCCTAAAGATTGTGAGCTTTTCTGGAGAACAATCGACAACCATCCCGATCGGAAACTTACCGTGGGTATTGTCACCACGATGTCTGTCGAGATGGTGCTTCTTAGCTCGTACGAAAACCCTTCTACTACCTTCAACAGATACTGGAATACTTTCGCGAGATAATCTGTTACAATCTCCTCCGGACTTTTATATGTATAAGCTGGTACTCCATTGAATCCAATGGCTCCCTTGATGTGCCTAAAATTTAGGTTTTTCATGCCGTCCAGCGACTGCAGTACCAGATCCATCTCATCCGACAAGCTGCTCGGGTCAAGCTCTAACTTCGTGTGCACCATGGCGGTAGCATTCGGGCTTAGGCTACTGCCCCATTGCTGTTCCATAGCTATAGTTGGGGCAGAGTAGGAGATGACACTGGGCACTTTTTCGAGGTTGTCCATCTGCGCGCCCCACTCGGCAACTGCATCGATCTCTTCGAGGGTGCATGTTCTCCCATAGGGGGTCGCAAAGGCAACACCTTGACAATATCAACCAAAATACTCGAATAATCTTGAACTTTGTGCATTTACCCGTAAAAGTTGTTCCATAATCCAACCCGATGACAAGGCGTCGCTCGTGCAAGCCATACGATGCCATGTTGTGTGCTCAGGGGAAGGCGCTCGTTCTAGTGCTCAAATAAAACGTGACTCTGGCGACGCGCGACACATATCAAATCGTCACATCAATGACTTGAGTGAAGAAGTAAAATCATCGAAGCATCATGAGGCATTGCAGAAAGCATGGGCGCGGATGTGATTGGCGGAGTGCTCGTACGGAATTCAGCCAGAAGTGGATGTCTGGCTGTTCGAATGCAGAATCTCAACACAACATGGCCGACGTGAATGCCTGAAGACATGCATATGAGTCCTGAGTAGGTGCGCCGACATGAGTTCACCGGATTCTAATGCTAGAGAATGATGCGCTGTTCTGTATCTCCCCTGTAAATGCATTTTCTCAATAAAATCACCACGATTTGATTGCTCGCAACTAATGAGGCTGTCTCATGCAGCGGGGCGTTGTTCAATAAACAAACTACATTGGTCAGCCTCGCGGATGCGCAACATGCAGTAGACATGGATATTTTGTACTGGACTGGGATACGGGTGATAAGACTCACCGGTCGTGTGTACACACGAGGCTGGCATTGTATTATCGTTTCCCGAGATCAGAGCAGACGGGAGCCGCAAGACGTCAAAGTAACGAAGGGCTGTTTGAGTAAGTTGGTGTTTTTTACCCACTGTTCTACTACTGCATCTATACTGCTGAATTTTATCCATCAACGATATCATTCATGAAGAACCTATTGCCAAACTTCTCCGCTTCTAAAAGGGGGAATCGCATTGTGAAAGGTGGGGCGTCACCCAAAAAGCCACTAGACGACGTAGATTTTGTCGCATCCGCTCGAAAAACACCACAAAACACCAGATATGAAGTCCACAATCATCCCAAACTTCCGGTGGCAGACAGTATGTCACGGCCTCAAATTGAGGATGATGGGAAGTATACCCACTCATCATTCACCGGCAGTTCAACAGCTCTTGTAAAGCAGTCAACATCTGCCAGCGACGAGGAGAAGATTCCAGTGGATCAGATAATTGAAAGCTCTGCAATAAAAATGTCGGCAAACAACAACGAGGGTCCCGTGGGACTGTCAAATGACTTCATGCTCGCTGGTGATCGTAACGAGGTAGGTAGCATTCAGTTTTCAGGAGCATTAAGGAAAGTATCTGATCATCTTAGTCGAATGTCGAATTCCATGTTCACTCTACAGATGCAAAGCCCGTGGCGGATGCTATTAGCAGCAAGATAACTGAGGCCGCTCAGAAATTTCCTGCTTTGAGTCTCATTCCTAGAGATAATCCAGAAGCGGCAATCGAACATGTTCTAGAAGGATATGCGGCCTTGGACAGGGCGTGTAATCAACTTTACTCCACGAACCGCGATCTAGAAGCAAGCTCCACAGTCGCAGGTGCTAGTTTGATGAGAAGAGAGATGAGAGAGCTAAGAACTAAACTGGCCGCTTACGAGAGGAGTTATTCCAAGCTATCGGACGAAAGGAACCAGCTAATTAAGGAAAACCGGAAAATTGAAAATGGTTACGAATCCAACATAGCTCGTATGAAGAGCCAGCACGCAAGTGAAATTGAAAAACTAGAAGCAAAGATCTCGAAGACGAAGAAGAAGAGGGCGGAAGCCAAGCTATGGTTCAATACGGAACTAGGGAAGATCCGTGGCTCTCATCAACGTGAGATCGGCAATCTCGAGAAGGAGCACGAAAAGACGCTATCACAGGCGAGAGATCTTAGGATTGCCGATCTTCGGGATCAGGACGAAGACCATACAAAGAAGCTGAGTGCATTGAGATTCGCACACGAAAATGAAACGGCAATGCTACGGCGAACTATCGAAGTCACGAAACACGAGTATGGGAAGCGCATATTAGACGAGAAAGCAACGCATGAGGCACAACTCCAAGAGTCACAGGAACAGATCGAGAAAGCAAAGAAAACGGTAGAGGACGAGCGCGTCAAGATGCGCGCCGAATCTGAGGACATTCTAAAAGACAACGAGAACCTTAAAGGTGCTCTGGTCAGAAGGGAGCACATACGTGGTTTGACTGACCCGCAGCTTGGAGCTCGCTTTAAGAAAATCGCCGGTCAGGTTGAGCACATATCAAGACTTACGTGGGACAGCGAAAAGGAATCATCCTGGCCATTTCCTGAACATGTGCTTCAACAGATATATCCAGAAAATCCAAGAAAACTAAGACAGCAGATTGTGCAGAACACTCTATGGCAAATTCTGTTTGAGAGAATCTTCAGCACCCCTTTCAAGGTGGTTGGGACACAAGGAAAGCACTTGGATGAGGAGTGGATGAGAGAATTTTGCGCAGGTGAGTCGCATCTTTCGCAACAAGAACACGCTTTAAGGAGACTATTCACTAGATTTTCCATCGTCTATCTCGGAAGGCTGGCCTCCTGCAACGCCAGAGTCGGAGAAAAAGCGCTATGAGACTGCGAAGAAGTTTCTAGAAGCATTCCAAGCGGGTGAAAACGCAAGTCAACAGGACATCGCACGAAACAAAAGACTGGAAGAATCTTTGATGCTGATCTCAGAGGATATTGCTGGTGCTATACGGAGGATTTCCAGCGTGGAAGCCCATATTGAGCGAAATCTGCTCGATCTCGTCAAATTGTGCGGGCAACTATGGCTCGAAGTGTGCTCTCAGCGGTATAGGGTCAATATGGTACTTCCCACGGATGCTCAAGACCTCTTGATAGCTCCTTTTGAAGGCATTGGAAAACTGAAACTGGTCATAAAACCAGAATTGAGAAGAACAGGTAATTCGCAAGGGCTAGAATTATCAAAAGAAGAGGTGATAAGTGGTTGGAAAGGCGTTCATGTCGAACACACCACGAATATCTGAGATGTTCGTGTAAGGCAACATTCTGGCTTTTACATGGCGATCCGCATCTGCAAACCATAAATTAAGTGGGAAGTGTGTCTGTAACTTGGAAGTACCACAATGCACTGAGCTTGAAAACTACGGTTCGCGCAGAACCACAACAACATCAAGTCTCGCTTGAACGGAACAGACTAAAGTGTTGGATAGCCTGCATATCTTTGCTGTGAACTGATTAGGCTGGAGTGAAAAATTACGGCAGTAACCGATTTTAGCCATACGGTTGTCGAAGGCCGATGAGTTGTCAAAATGAGGCATCCGCTGCATGTGAATTAAAACAGCTTAGCGGCTCTTGCAGCTATGATGTTCAGGGCGACCCGCGTTTGAGCGAGGCTATCAATCTTCTCATCCCTTGAACGGCCGCGGAAAAACTGCCTACAACCATTGACGATTGTATATCCATCTCACGACGCCCATTCCCAGCAGCCACGCTCATTTCCGGTCTAGAGTGTCATGGAAAATTAAACGTCATATTTCAAAAGCCCACCAAACCTCGACAGAAACAAGGCAGAGTAAAACGGCAAGGTAAATAATTCCGGTCCAGAGTTCCTAGCAACAAGCTGACCGCTTACTCCATTTCTCAGAGTAAACCCGAAAAGATGGGATTCGAGAATATGATCAAGAGAGTAACGTCCCGAAAGTCAAGGGTATCTCTAAGGGAGCCGCCTCCGGCCGCACTACCGCCACCGATGCCTCCCATGCCTCCCATGCCCGCCATACCATCTCGTAGCAAAATCGAGACACCGGCCGTAGTTCGCAAACCAAACAAGCTACCTGAAAGCCGTAACAAAAAACAAAAAATCACAGCAGAGGAAATGCGCGAGTTCCGCGAGCTGATCCGGTATCGCTACAAGCTGGATGTGGAGATTTGGGGCCAACGAGGCGTGAAGATGCACTCAAGATATCTAGTTGAAGATACGATGAGGAAGTCAGATGCAGCTCTGTTACAGATTCAGAAGATGGTCCAGGGCTGGGACAAGCGGTCATATTTTTCGTCGGATGAAGAGTATGTCAAATTTAGAGATATAAAGGCCCGGATTGATCAAGACGGGAAACGGTATTGGAAGAATAATCCGCCATGGACGGAGGTTGGGACAAATGATAAGATGACTCCCGCTCCGTATGTCTAAAGAGATATATTGATGCTCTGTCGTTGATGTAGCTCTCACTAGTTCTCCTAATTTCTTCGATAGCATACAAGGTAGTGCTCAATCTTTCGCCACTCCCGTCTCCGTAAGCCCCCTGCCACCTCCACTAGTTGATGATTCAACATCGTTAGCACCCTCCGACTCATAGTCTCTACTCCTTTCATCCTTCTTTTGCAGCATTCGCAATATCAACACCAAGATTATCATAGCTGAACCGAGCACTACAGCGGCGATAAATCCAGCTCTAAACCTCGGCGCGTCAATTGTCCTCCACACCGCAAGCGTATACCAGATAACCATGATGTAGCTAAACATGTTGGACGCCGCAATGATAAACCCACGCATCTCATGATCGTGTGGAATGAGATCGGAATACCAAGCGAAGTAAGGCCCGGGTACTCCCGCAGTGAAAAACGAAAAGTAATACGCCGCATACTTTAGCCGATTCGAGACATTCCAAGTCGCGAGTACAGCGTTTCCAAACAAAGCGCCCGCTTGCATAACGATTATAGCAGGCCACCGACGACCTTTCAGCAATGGTGAGTCCGACAACATTCCCGCAAGAATTTGGATAACGACGCCAACGGCAACCTGTCCCGTCGGCCATACATTCCTCTCGTATACTGATTTCCCTTGCGACTTCAACCAAAGAGCCATGACCGGTTGGTGGACAGCGTGACTGCCCTGTACGAAGAAGTATCCGAGCGGCAGTACCCAAAATTGCCACTGCTTGATCACTTTCAACAATTTCTTTCGGTTCCACGGATTATGTCCAAGCGGTTTCTGTCCCTCCTCTTTCAGTCTCTCGCATTGAGACTCCGCTTCTTCCTTAGTAATGTAAAACGCTCTCGTCGTCTCTGGGAAGTCGGGGATGAACCAGTACCCGAGGAACGCAATCGGCAACGAGATAATCCCGCAGATGATGAACAGCCATCGCCACCCCTCTCTTCCACTTACACCATCCAGATTCTTGTACGCGCCAGCCTGTAAATATCCACTGAACATTCCTGCGAGTGACGCAGTACAGTAGAAAAGCGCGACACGCTTTCCGCGCTCAGATTTGGTGTACCAACTGCCTACTAAATAGATCATGACGGGAAAGTACCCGCTCTCGCAGAGGCCGATAAGGAAGCGGATCGCATAGAGTTGGTTATATGTAGTGACAGCGGAAGAACAGAAAGTCAATGTTGACCAAAGAATTTCTAGGGAAGGGATCAAGATTGATGGGCGAATACGCGTTGCGAGCATGACAGCGGGAAGTTGGCCGACAACGTATCCGGCGGTGAACACATTACTGGCGTAGGTGAGTTCGCTGCCTTGCATGTTGAGAGACTCTTTCATCTGTACTTTTTGTTAGCGAGCCAGGCCATATTCTTCTTCTGTTAGGAAACCACGTACTCCCGAGACATAGGCGTTCGATATGTTGGATTGATCCAGATTCTTACTAAAGTAGCCCAGACATGCCGAAGTGAGCAAGAATAGATCGAGCTTGAAAAGGAACCATTTCCTTTCTTTCGGGATGTCTGGGTCGTCCCATGCATATCTTTGGATGGATCGAAATACTTGACGCGCTTTCCCCTCGGAATTTTGATCTCCTCGCTTAGGATCACGAGAGGATGATCCGGCTTCACTGGTCGTCAAATGCTCGGAAATTGGGTTTGTGTCAGCATTGGCAATATCTTTGGATGCCATGTTAGCTGCCGGTCTGATACTAAGATATCAAATGCTGGCAAGCTCGATATATACCAATATCGTGTTGCCACAGTTCTGCTGTACTTAAGGTTCTAGCAGTTGAACCTGAATCAACAACATGTCGCGATCAGCACGATACTTTCGTCATGTCGCTAAAGCAACCTCCGATAAAGGATCACTTACTTTGTAAATAGAGCTAGCTCGGTTCCAGAGATCTCCATAAAATATTGCATGATTTGATTACTGGCAGCGCAATTTTGCACGCGATCGCATTTTTCGGGCATGGGCCAGCCTCACACTTGAGGTGCTTGTAGATATCTGGAGCTTGGGCGTCGGATAAGGTGCGCGGCAAACCACGCACTCATAAAGATACAGCTAAGACAATAGATTTATGGAAGTCGCGGTTCATGATTATGCTGCTTGCATAACGTCTACGAACACCTTTTCATGTGTACGCGGTGAGACAGTCACGTGATTACCAATGTACACACGTGCATTCATCAACGCACATGTGTACCTACGTATGCACTTGACGGTATCCAACCATCTGAAGTCAATCATAATTATCAAACACTTGAACATTTTTCCGATCCATGAATGTAGAAGATTGTCAATGTTGGTTTGACCATGACGCTTTTTCCGGCGCTAGACGCGTTCGTAATGCAGGGAGTGAATTGCACCATATCGATAACGACTACAGTTTGGCCGAAGATACTCAGTAAAGTGTGGGGTATATACCCTCTTCCGGCTTATATCCGAAGATGTCCCTTGATTCTATATGAATTGATGCTGATTGTGGGTAACTCAATGCTACTCTATGACTCGATCATGCCATGCAGTGGTAGCGTGCTCCTAGGTACACATCACGACATCTGCGATGCCTCAAGTAGCACGCCTCCACTGCAGTAGTTGTCGGAATTAAGCAACCGCACTGTTGTGGTCCCAAGCGAAGCTTCGCGTGCTTATGGAGTTGAAGTTGTATAAAGCATATGAAAGTCAATACATTCGTCTTCCCAATCCATTCTACAGACCACAATTCGCTAGTCCGCATCATGTCTACCACAACAACAGAAACGCTGCCCGTACAAGAGGTCACGTCAGGCACGGACTCTTCGCAATACGGCTTCGCCAATCTCGAACCTTATGTCCACCCTCCAGAGACTAAAGCTGATCTTCCGTGGTCAGAGCTCGTAACGCTTGACCTCGAAGACTACAATCGCGAAGGCGGCAAAGAGCGTTTGGCGAAACAGCTGGAACATGCAGTACACCACGTTGGCTTTGTAAGTCTTCCCTTCTCCTTTCCTGATC
This sequence comes from Periconia digitata, assembly GCA_948474695.1. Lineage (NCBI taxonomy): Eukaryota > Fungi > Ascomycota > Dothideomycetes > Pleosporales > Periconiaceae > Periconia > Periconia digitata. Next base: position 1,366,579 of record CAOQHR010000003.1, read on the forward strand.
AAATCACAGACTGATTCTGATGCTCTCAGTTCTATGTCAAAAACTTCGGTATCGAGCAAGAAAGAGTAGATCGGCAATTCACACTCGCGAAACACTTCTTCGAACTTCCCGTTTCCGAGAAAGAGAAGCATGAAATTGATTACGCAGCCGCGGATTGTATGTATCTCCCACTAATACAGTCAATGAGAGGAAAGAATGACCCCTTTGCACATGCGCTTGACTAACATTGCAACCCCAGACAACGGATGGCGTCGATCCGGCAGAGCCACCGTCGCCGACGCAAAAGACAATATAGAGATTTTCAACATCCCCAAATTCACTCCCGACTTCGCCGGAAAATACACCTACCCACCCCTCCTCTCCGCACACCTCCCGGAAATCGAAAACTTCCAAAAGTCGTTGCACGCAAACGTCGTACTCCCCTTACTCCGTCTCTTCGCCATCGTGCTCAAGCTTCCAGATGAAGATTACCTCGTGCGCCAGCACACCTACGACAAGAAATCCGAGGACCATTTCAGATATATGATCTACCACCCACGATCAGAAGAAGACTGGAAAGCCGCAAAATATGGCGCTACAGGCGGGCACACGGATCTAGGAACTGTAACACTGCTCTTCCGCCAACCAGTTGCAGGACTCCAGATCCTCGGCGAAGACGGAGAATGGACGTGGGTGAGCGCACAGCCTGGTACCATCACCGTGAACCTCGCAGACACGATCTCCCACTTGACAGGCGGATGGTTAAAGTCCTCTGTTCATCGCGTTGTTGCTCCTCCGGAAGACCAGCGCGAGTTCAAGCGTACGGGATTGCTGTATTTTGCGCGGCCGCATAATGATACCAAGTTGCTGCCGATTACGGATAGTCCGGTCTTGCAGGAGGCTGGGGTGAAGCCGAGGTTTGAGAAGATTGTATCGATGGAGGAATGGGTTAGGGCCAAGCAGACATTGCAGTTGAATCCGGAGATTGCGGCGAAGAGGTGGGCTGAAAGAGGGGACGGAAAGGTGGAGGTTTTGGCTGGGTTTCATGATCAGAGATATAAGGAGTGATTAGTGTCTTGTGTAGTGAATCCTCTGCATTCGAGGACAATGCCGCTGCTTGCATGCGTTGACGAGCAGTTTAAGGACACGTCTGTTTTGCGAGGTTGCGTGTTGACATCCATCAATCGATTCTTGCTCTGCATTATATGACAGCAATCCTCTCGAACTAAGATGATCCGACTGCGCGGGTACATCTAACTCGTCAAGTCATCCCATTCCCCCTTCCCTTTCCATCCTGTACTTTTGCAAACGTCGGTTTCGGCAACGAAATTGTCGGTTCTTGAATAACAACCATAGGATTTTGAAACTCAGTCTTCTCCCGCGATCCCCTCACACTCGACTTCTCAGACGCCCTCACCCAGTCCTCAACCCCCTCAAACCCTATTCCCTTCTCCTCTCTATCAGACGTCCATCGATGTTTAATAAGCTCTGTCCTGCGCGCTCCCAGAAGATACGACGCATACCTCCATCCGTGCTTCAAGTATGCATGATTCTCACTCCACTCTACGAATGCTGGACGACCGGCTCGCACCCAAAGCCCAAAGACTACGAGGTAAAGCAGCGAGCTTGAAATCAGGATGACTAGTACGATTGGCCCAATGATATATCCATAATCACCGAAGAAGAACGCGATTTTCTCGGGGATTACGAAGAGGATCCAGTACACTATCATGGCGAAAGCGACGTACGCAAAAGTGACGGGGTAAGCTAGTAAGCGCCGAACAGGGAGAGATTGCGACGGCAATTCTCCGTTGCGGATACGCAGTGCGACGGTTCTCGTTTCGGGTGAGCTGGTACGCGGGGGCCCAAAGTAAAGCTCAGAGGAGAATGCAGCGAACAGCGACACCACATTGCTGGTACTGTACAACTGTCGCAGAGCTTGATAAGTCGAGCGCAGCACGTCATCGCGTTTAACTAGCGTTTCTTCGTCATCCGCTAACTCCAGATACATTAATTGTTTCTTGTACGCATCGCTCTCCTTGGAAACGTGCTGGAAATCCGGGAGCCCGTTAACAGCCATCGCCTTGCTAAAGAGTTCCTGCACGAGCTGTCCGTTCCAGATCTGCACCTCGAATGGACTAGGCACAATGACGCAGAAAGTTGATTGGGAAACGCCGTTCCAGGCTGTATCTTGAAGCAGGACTTTATCGGCTTCAGGAAACCAGGGTAAACTGAATGGATGAGCGTCGGCTGTCGGGATCTCTATTTCAAATATCGGGCCAAAGAACGGTGTGTAACCGTCAGAATGAAACGGTGCTTTACTGAAAGATCCATAAGCGCCTTCGCTGATGTCCGTGAGAGGGATTATAGTTTTATCGAGATGTAGATTCAGTTTCGTCCGTCCTGTGGCGGTAGCTTCGAATTGTAGCTGCCAGCGGATTACCGGTCGCGGTCTTGAAGAATCTGGATCCTTATTTGTGTAGTTGAATTCAGAAGGGTAGGTTGTTACTATTGATTGGCCTGCGTTGAGTGCTGTGCTAATGTAGCTGTCGCGTTCGGTGATGGTGACGGGGTTTATTGGGAGGAAGCAATATGCTATGAGCATCACTAGCCATAATCTTGTGAGAATTTTCACCGCCCGGGAGGGGGTGATTCGCGGCATCTTTTCGGAATGCGCGATAGAGGTTTGAGGTGGGCTGGATGGTAGTGATGATGTGCTTTTTGTTTAAGGGGTCGACTGCTTATTTGTCTAAGATGGTTCGCTTCCTTGATCCCGCTTGCGCCATCCTGGAATAGCTCGCTCGTATCCGGCCTCGCGTGTACTAACACAATGCAGGACTGTGTCTTTTCGATTTGTCTACTCCGGCCCCTTTCCCGAAGAATCAATATAGTCGTAAAGGCTAGACTAAATTGGAAGCTAACGATCCACCAATACGGCGTGGAATACAACGTCTTCTTCACGCGTATGCTGTCTGCAACAAATAGTAGCAAGACTATTATGATGCCAATGCGGATGATAACAGGCATAGAATTCCCAACCATAAGATGTCGAAAGATACGAGAGAGACTAACAACTATCCACCAAGAAAACTAGCGATGATTCAAGACTCCCGCGATAGGAAAACTCAAAAGAACGGAGAAAAAAGCAGACAAATAATACATATAAACCATATACCTTGGATATCCTCCCGCACCGTCGTTTCCATTCCCGAAAATGCTCGTCCCATAGAATATCTCATGTCCACTTGACCCAAACCTCTTTTCTTCAATTCCTTCTCATTACTTTGGCCTTCACAGTGTCAATTCACATTCACACAACCAAAGCAACCTTCACCTCTCGGAAATTGACTTCCATAGGCGCGTTGCCTCCGCCAGAACTACCCACACATTTTGCTCTGATCCTCAAATCTTGGCTTACAGCCTCGGGTGTCGCACCTGCTGTAAAGAACTCTTCCTTCTTCAAGAACACCTCCTGGGGGCTAGCCGACGCGACTAAGTCGTTGCCGATGAGATATTCCACCGTACATCTATTGAGCAGATTCGCCTGCTTGTTGAAACTCGAGAGCGTGTATTGTCGCCCAGGGCAAAGTGTCAGCGGCTGCGAAGCAGTCAAATACGGCCCTGCTGTTGTTGCAAGAACGCGTGCGAAGGAGGGCGTGACGGCGGGTGGTTTAGAGGTCACGTGGCGGAACGCGATAGATGGGTCATCTGAGACAGTAGTCCATTCCAAAGCCGATGTTTCATCGGTGTCATCAAGAGCAAAGTTGGGGTTCAGCACTAGGTTGACGGAATCTTTGCATGCGGCTTCAATTTGCTCTGGCGTCGCGATTTCGCCGGATCGGCGGAAACGCGGCGACCAAGGGAGAGAAACGCCGCTGGATGGAAGAACGAGGGAGGTAGAGGACGTCGCATTTAACGCCGCGATCGGAAGAGACGCTGACGCCGTGGGTAGGCATGTTGAAGGGCCGACGGGAACAGTCTCGTAGTACGTTGTTGTTATGATCGACACGCGCTCAACGACGGAGAATGACGCAGTTGGGCATGCTTCTGAAGTACCCGGTGGACTTGTAGTGTTCGCAGACGACGGGATGATACCGCTTGAGGGTGGTGGACTAATGGGAGTATAAGTAGGGAAGTAGCTGGAAGTGTTAGAAAGAGGGGCGAGAAAGTTGGTAGAGGTTGTCCCTGTCGGTAACAAGCCCGTTGAATTCCCAGACTCCATAGGGAATGCACCGGTCCCTGATACTGTGGGTAAGCTGCTATTCGCAGTGATAATGGGCGTGAGAGACGATGGAGAAGTTCCTGTCGATAGACTGCTATTCAACGAAGGGCTGGGCGTCAGCGAGGGAACTGGTACATAGCTAGTACCTGGAAAACTCGTTTCATTCAAGGACACCGGTATCGCAGTAGTTCCAGTTCCTAGTGGCATACTCGAATTTGACCAGATGGAGAGAGATTCAGTGGGGACGGCAGACGAAACCAAGCCCGTCGAGCCTGTCAGGCTAAAATTGAATGAGACAGGAGGCAAGGTTGCGGAAATTGACCCTGTAGGTAAAACACTAGAGGAGTTTACCGACAACAGAGGTGTAGTGAGTGGTGCAGTGCCCGTGGGAAGCAGCCCACTCGAGTTGAACGATGGCGGTGGCAGGAAATCAGAGGCGGTGGGGTTGATTGTTGATGTGGGTGTCGAGCCACTCCCAGTTCCAAATGGTATCGTAGTATTGGCTGTGAGTGTAGGGAACTGAGCAGACGGGGTAGAGGACTTGCTCTTGCGCCGGCGATCATCTTCATCTTCACTGTGGGTACCCAAACTGGTGGAATTAATTATAGGCAGGCTGGAGTTAGCAGAAAGTGGAGGTGTGCTCATCGAAAGCTGAAGCGTTCCTGGTAAAGATGTGGTTATTTGCACCGTAGTAGTCGGTGTGACTTGAGGAGGAGGTCCGTAACCACCCCATTGGGGTTTCGAGCTTGAGGGAAGTACCATTGTTGTCGTGGTTGAATTCGCTAGTGCGGTGAATCCGGTGCTTGGTGCAGTACCGATAGGAACGACGGTGGAGTTTCGAGTGTTGGGTGTTCTGGGTTTATCAGAGATCGAACCTTCTGTGTCTGTGGACGACGATACATTGCCACTGGGACTGGGCGTGAGACTAGGCAATGCTGTTGTCAAGTTCATAACGGGTGAGATAACCCCCGATGCGCCCGTCGAAAAGCTGACAGCCGTGCTTCCAGAGATAGTGAAATTACCACTCGAAGATGTAATGGGCCCTGTAGCAACGAGAGAAGTGGAAGCATTTACGCTTAGAGTTGGGAGAGAGCTAGACCCAACTGTCGTTGTAGCATTTTCCGAAGTTTCCGAAGAGGGTGGAACGCCTTCTGAGACTGCAGAGAAACCTCCTTCATCTTCCTCAGGAACGGAAGTCGCAGACGCCGTGGTGAGGTCGGTGTCAATGGGAACAGAGGCATTGAAACTGGGACTCGGGGTAATACTTGCTTGTGGAGAGGTTGTAGTGTTCTGCGAAGGTGGGGGTATAATCCCCGAGCTTCCTGTAGTGGATAAAATTGCTACGTCTCCTTCTGTGCTGGCGGTGCCAGTAGCGCTCGGCAAAGTGGTGTTCGCACTAGGCGTAGAATGGATGGATGGAGCCGTACCGGATGCATTTGAAGGGGCAGGCGGTATGACTCCAAATCCGCCAGTGCTCAGAATGATGGAGGCAGAACTGGAAATTGTGAGAGCGCCCGTACCAATTATGGAGGTGTTATTGAGACTAGAAGCAGGGAAGCTAGCAGATGCCGTTTCTGACACATTTGACAAGGACGGTGGAGTACCCCCAGATCCACCAGTACTCGAGGCAATCGAAAATGATCCAGCAGTAGTGAAAGCTCCAGTGCCAGACGAAAGTAGCGCAGTTTCATTCGGGTTTAGACTTGGCGTCTGACTTGGTACAACAGATTGCGATGCGTTGGTAGGCCGAGGTGGTATCACGCCATTTCCGCCGGTCGAGAAAAAGGTCGAGAAAGCACCACCAGTAGAGAAAGCAGCTGAACCTCCAGGCAATGAACTATTCAAAAGACCTGAAGAGCCAGAGGTGGCACTTGCTGGAAAGGAAACCGTAGAGTTGTTTGATGGTAATTCACTAGAAGGTGCAGTGGGCAAGGGTAAAGAGCTGTTCGCTGTTCCTGGAATAGGGCCCTGGGAGCCAAACCCGCCAGTCGAGAAGAAGGCGGATGACTGCCCACTGATCGTGAATTCAATACCACCCGAGGTCGCTGGGGAAGCACTTATATTGGCCGGTGGAGTAGGGTGTATTCCGCCATTACCTCCTGTAGAGTTGAAGATGGACATAGCTCCCCCAGTAGTAAAGGCTTGGCCAGCTTCCGAGATGGGAGTAGAAGTGGTAAAAGGGCTGTACACACCATTCCCCCCCGTGGAATTAGTCGATACACTCGACCACAATCCGGTATTGGTGGCTTCGCCGCCTGTAGATTTCAAAGATCTTGCACCTCCTGTGAAATTATAGGTGGATGTTGCGCTGGAAAGCGTGAACGCATCGCTTCCAGGTGGTGACAGGGTAGAGTTGGCGAACAGCGCGCTGCTTACAGTCCTGCTAGGAGGAGGGATCACTCCGAACCCTCCATTGGAGGTATAGAAGGTAGATTCTCCGGAGCGTATAAAGATGTCAGGCTCCCGGGAACTGGCACTCGTTGGAGTAGCAATACCCGTGACACTAGAGGCCGGTGAAGGTGGCTGAACGCCTCCTCCACCAGTGGCCAAAGTCGTTGCTGTGGAGTACCCTGTAGAGAAAATGGCGCCGTCTCCCGTGACCGAAGCCGGAAGTCCGATGGGGGTGCGGGTACTTTGCGGGCAAGCTGACCAAGATGCCCGATAAATCTCTTGCCAAGCAGTCGATGAGGCTTCGATTTCATACCAACTGTAGTAATAGTAGCCCAATGAATCGGTATACCCGGTTGAGAACATGGTCTTGAATGCACCGCCAGCCTCTGATCGAGTTTGGAACCCTGGAATTGAGCGAGAGTAGCTGGCTGATGATATAGAAGCGAGGATCGAGGCAGCGGCAGGAGCAGAGGTGGTATTGGAAGATGGGGTCTTGGACGCGATGGCATCGCAGCCCTCTGCATTTGGAGAGGACGTGTTGATGAGAACAATTGCAATGCTTCCTGGTTGGTCGACAAGATTATTAGCAGGTCCATTCAGCACACAAGAGCCTTTCTCTAAACCAAGTATAGGAGTGAACTGGGCCGATTGACACAGTGAGCTTCGCGCACCCTCATTCATGAGAGAACAAAGCTCTGCGCACGCCGTTGGATCATTGACCTCCTGTGGAGGAACAATGGCAGTGCTTCCTACGATTGCCTTGTCACATTGTAAAGAGTACTCATATAGAAAGTCCCCAACGATGAAGCGGGGCGATGAATCTGTAGATTTGGGGCAAGAGAAGGGAAAGCCAATAACGACAGGTAGCCGAGGTCCGACTGGCCCAGCCGTTGGGGCGATGGAACCTGTCGAGACAAGCACAATGGAAGGAGGCAATGTGATAGACGGTGCCACCACGGTGGGGGTAAGGATTGCTGTCGAAATATTCGGAGACTGGCTACTGCCAGTCGGCATTATGGGAGGTGTTGGAGTTGCATTGTCGACATTGATCCTCGTCGTGACAGTCTTCGTTGTCGTTAGTGTTTGGAAAACTAGGAAGAATCTCGCAGTGGTGGTAGACTAGACGCAATTGAGTCGGGGTCTATGCAGGGGAACACTTGACTTACTACAGGCGAAGCCGTGGATGTGATTGTGCTGGTCGACGTGGGCTCCACATCTGCACAGGAGCATGCAAGCGAAAGCTTCTTGTCGTCTTCATCCTTGATAGAGTCACCAGGCGTGGCTGTCGGTGTTGCCATGCCATTTTCAAGCACTGAATTGATAATCTTGTTTACTCGGGCTTCGACGTTGGCAGCCCGCGGGACTATCGGCGCAGGTGTAGTGGTCGGTACCGCTGATATAGGAGAAGATTTCGTACTTTCTGTTGCCGGCACCGAAGATCTTGTTATCGTCTGCTCGACTGTGATTGTAGTTCGTGTTGTAGAGGTGGCAAGCTTGGTGCTGCGGTCAGTGGTTGTGATGGTTCTTTGAAGTCGTTAGTTTATGTGCGCATAGAAGCTGCCGATGAACTAACATTGTTGGCGTTATTTCCGTCTCGACGATTTTAGGCGGTATAGCAAGCCATCTGTTACAGAAATATTGCACCTCCTTGTCCCCACGTCCCGTGCTGTTCAAAATACTATAGTAAGAATTGGGAAACGAGCAGTCGATCTCTGACTGGCGCTTGAAGATGTTTTTGATCGGCCACCAGGGAGGCGAGCTATCGTCCTTAGCAGTGCCCTTGCGCGCCCCAGTATCAAGCGTGTGCTGAGCCACCCGGGCATGGGCGAAGGTAGGAATCGAGAGGGCAATGGCCGAAGCCAGCCATGGGTGGGAGATGTACATGACGGAGCACTCGAGCGAGTGAGAGGTACTCCTATGTAACAAGCGTAATACTCCCGAGGGGGCTGTTCTGTAGGATGAAAGTCTACCTTTGAACAGTGGTTTTATAACCAGAATGAGCATTCAAGACATGGGCTGGCAGAAATTTGCCTGTGCCCAAAGGTTTCGAGCTTATTCCCATAATGAGAACGCGCCCTGCATTAACAATGCGAGATAGTGTTCTGGGCATGTCCCACTGGCCGGGGCAGTATCGCGTGAGGCATGATGGGTTCGTGTAGCGCTGGAGAAAATGCTACTTGATTCTGCTCTTCGTGGTAGCGAAGGTGTGGGATGTTCAGGTGTGGAATGTCAAGGGCGAACGCCAAGGCGCCCTTTGCCCACGTCGCGTCCATCTTATTGAGTGAGGGAGGAGTCACGCTAGTATCCGGAATTGCGCTACTGTTGGGTGAATTGACGACTGATGACCGAATGAAGGATGAAGAAGGTCGAACAAAGACATGGTAAAGTATTGGGAGGACGAGAGCCATGCCTGCCAGCTGCAATACCTATCTTGATTAGCAGTTCAAGTCATCCAAACACATGTAATGGACGGTGACGCATGAATAAGATGCGACTGTTCTATTGCTGTAACTGTGATACTGCGACTACATTCGGAGAGAATATGAAATACTAGTTGAGTCATGTTTCAGGGTCCAATGCTGGTATCTCGACAAGGAATGCAAGTGACCGTTGGTGGAGAACAGGGATGGGACAATTCGTGAGGTTATTCGGAAAGAGGCGGGCCGGGTGAGCTTCGGTAAAACCCCCCTGCAAGGTGACGAGATGCGAAGCCTCGATTTTGATAGATAGCAATGATGACCAGCCCCATCATCGCCCATCTTCCAGCCGTCGAATTGATTTCCAATTCCAACATGCCTTAGCGGCTGCGCATAGAGGCCTTTTTCATACCGCGTTCCAAACTGCTTATTTTGCGTGTGGCACGTCTACATTCCCGCGCATTGCCGCTCACTCACTTCACGCCTTCGCGCATCCCATTCCATGGGTATCTGCTCGTCCTGTCTAGGCCTGGAGCGGCGTTCTTCAGACACTGAGGTGACCAAGATCAGGACAGATGACACGGGAACTGTTGTGCTAACCCATCCCTTGCAGAACGCCGACAGCTCCCATCTCCTCGCGGACCCCTACCAGCCCCAATATGGCAGTATCAATGGCCCCAACTCGCACCATACCCCCCAGCCCGACCCTGAAGAGATTCGACGCCAGAGAGACGCGTTGGAGCGTATCTGTGCCCAGACATCTGAGTGAGTCGCTCATCCCTCTTCCTCGGCCCTTCACCCGCTCATCTCATCCCTTTGCAGCAAGTTGATCCACGTCTCCCACGCCACATACACCGATCAAGCTACAAATTCAGAATACCACCGCCTTTTTCACGAGCGTTTTCCTCCAGCCGCATCGAGCCGCCCAGCGTCTGCCAATCCTGACATGGAAGAAGACGAGGCAACATGGCTTGCCAACATAATTGGCAGCTCGAACGACGCCGAGGGCAGCTGGGAACGTGTCCAGCCCATAGAATCAGGGGCCCTGACAATTCAGTTCGGCGACGCCCTGGGGTTAGATAAGAAACGGTAATTTCCTTTGTGTCGCCGTCGTCTCTCAAACTTATTTCTTTGACACAACATCGTCTCTTTTGATACCCTGCACTTATTCCCTTTTTCCGAATCCCTTTCTTTGACTGTTCTTTCATTTGTCACCTCGGTATCAGCATAGTTAGTTGTACAGATCCAATGTAATCTTCCGGTCTTGTCCCATATTATCTCTCATTCTTATTCATCCTTGGCACAAGTGTCACAACTCACTTTTCACTTTCACAGTCGGTGCTATACCAAATCTCGCGATACACGTAATACCATGTTCATTAAGTCCTCCAGTATTAACAAGGATCGTTCCTCGTCTATCAAGTCGGATCTGCTATCTAGCCAATCCGGATGCTGCTCTATACCGCAGCCATATACCATATACCCTGTTGCCGTATAGCCAGAAAGAAAACTTGCATTCAGCGACCCGATTCACTCCCTGGGATGAGATGAAATGGAAACTCCGTTTTGAAATCACCGGCCGTTCCTCTAGGGTATCATTCGTTCCGCATTTGTCCAATGAACTAACTCCATCGCAATTCCCATGCCATGCCAAATTCCGGGACTCAAGGAAATACTATGTCCTTCAACTCGGCAATGACAAGGACGGTAAGCTCGTCCTTCTCCTTTTGACCCAGGATCAGAGTCGGAAGGTTCTCGATCCTCACGTTGGAGTTGGGAGGGCTTACAGCATTCTCGAGGAACTTGCAGACAGGGTAGAGCAGATAGCCACCCTGTTCTTGAGTCAACGTAATGCCTTTATTCCGAACTTTTTCGAAGACAAACTCGCGGATAGTCTGGAATCGCTGTCCGTCCTCGATCAGCCGGTCGGCGTCCTATCGGAGTTAGCAAATTGCAATGAGCCACAACAAAATCAATGCAGAAAACCTCGTCAACAAGAACTCACGCGGAATGGCTTGTTCGACTTGGAAGAAGGCGGTTCGCGCTTGTCCTGGAGATCGCTATAACGGTTCTCGTGGATCTCGGTAGCGGTGCGGCGCTTCTTGTCGGATGCCAGTTTTGCGATTCGGGACGGGATACGTACCGTGGGGTTGGACATGACGGGCATGCGGCGTGCCAGTAGATGTCCCTCGTTGGAATAGCCATCCAGCAAGGGACCATAGTGCTCCCTCACCTTCCTTCGATCTTCAGCAACAGACTGGTACGCATTATTGGCCGGGTTGAGGAGATACGGATTTGCGTGAGCTGCCGGTGCTGCGCGGTCTGCTTGGAGGGCCGCCTCGCTCAGCTGGAGGACTCCACCCATGCGCTTGGAACGCGAAGAAGCCGCCGTGTCTACTTTGAGACGCTTGTTGGACATGGCAGGCGATCCAGGCAAGACGAGGTCCTTGGGCATGTAATCGACCTCGGAGTCGGTGTCGGAGGATAGATTGGTGGCAGCGTTGACACCAGCAGCCTTTTTGTTAGTAGCCGCAATGCGCACGTTACGCGATTCGCCCGTGCTCGGAGAAGAGGACGGCGCTGGTTCGTCGACAGCTGCCATACGCTTCTTGCCGTTTCCAGCGACGTCCTTACCGCCTTCGGGCTGCGCATTTTTCTTCGAATGTTTGGTCACGTGTGGCGTGCCTTCCTTTCCCGTTGCCGCATTGGGATACGCAGCAGCAGACGCGAGAGGAGACGAAGCTGGAATCTTAGCCTGTCCACCGCCAGCCTTCTTGATTGGCGTCCTGCTAAATGTAATCCTACGCGTCACACCACTCACACCCACCTTGCCATGGCCGATGGGGTTGTTACCGTCCCGCTCACGGATTTGCTGGCACGGATGGCAGATCTCCCAGCTGCACAACGGACAACGTAGCATCTCGGTCGTGCCGTTGCGCTTGTCACAGACGGAGCACTTGGCCGTGTGCACCGAGATCTTCATGTACTTGTCTTTTTCGGTGGGGCATCCGCTGCTGCTTGGCGTTACGCGCTGGGCGGTGTTCGAAGTCATGGATGTGGGGGTGGGAGTGCTTGCGGACTGTGCCGTTGCTGGGTTGGTAGAGGGGGTAGATGCGGCAGCAGGGGTTGCGGGTGCTGGAGTGATGGGTGCGAAGGCGGTTGTATGGGGGACAGTTGGTTGTTGGGGAATGGATGGGCTCATCGTGGTGATTGCGGTGTTGGTCAGCTCGCTGCCACTTGTGGTCGTGTTTGCGACCGTGAGGTTGGGGCTGGCACTCTGGCCTGGTGCTGGTTGCGAGGGCAACGCAGACGGAGGGTTCTCTCCTGAACCGGATGACATTTCGTCTGCTGTTTTGAGGTGAGGGCTTGTGAAAGTGATGTCGTTCCAAGTAGGGAGTTGGAAAAAGAGATGTTTTTGGGGTAGAGAATGTAGTGAAGTTGTTGTTTGGGGAAATTGGGAAATTTCGGTATGTATAACAAGAGCAGGATGAAAATAAAGAGCTGGATGCGGTGGCAAGCCGACTTTGGTTTCTTGTGGTTGAACTTACACTTTTGTGTCTGCGCCTGGTTCGACGGACACGCCCGCTGCGGACGGTTGAGGTGTTGTCTCTCGGGAGACGAGCTCGCTTCCTGGTTTTTGGCCTGTCACGGTTGCTTTAGACAACCGGAGAAAGCTTTCTGTTCACGAACCCTTGATCAGTGCTCTATCTCCAGACAACAAGGCGGACGGATAATCGACCGGACATGGACATACCACCTGAAAACCTCGCTATCCCCGCAAAAGGAAGCAACACAGCTCACTCGCACAGTGTTGATTGTGCTCTGTTTCGCTCGGCTCGGCACACAAATATCCCAGAGTCTTTCAAGTCGCCAGTGTGTGCTGGTGGCTTGTAGCGGGTGGGTAGGGTAAGTGTAGGAGAAGAAAGTGAGGGAAGTTGGTCGAGAGGGGTTTATATAAACGTCCGGGCGCCCACTGTCTCCGGGTTGTGCCTTTCACACCACGGCGGTTTGGATGATTGGCTCGTAGTGGGAGATTTGTGGGTCGGGCGCGGTTGTAGTGTTTGTGTTTTGCTTGGCTCACCTCGAATTTGTTTGATTGAGCTGCGCTGCACAATAGGGAGCTGCGTGCGGGGGAAAAGCTCGTCGAGGTCAAGCTGCGTTGTTTCTTTCTCGCCTTCGCCTTGTTTTGTGTGTAGGTAAGCGTCCGATGCTGGCGAGGGTGACGTATGTTGAGATGAAGACTAGAGGATTGCAGCGGTGCCTGCTTTCTTTCTGTCTTATCCTTTCTCCTCCCTCTTCCCTTTCCCTTCTTCCTCTCCCTGTCTTCCCTTTGAAGCAATTAATTGGGGGTCAAGCCAGTCTAGCCTGGCAAGAGAAAAGACGGTTGCCACACAACGTTGCGGATCGGAGAACAGCTACCGCTTTCTCACTATATCGAAACGTTTTGCGGATACCTTTCTCGTTTGTTGCGTTGGACGTTGCGTTGTGAACGAAGCGGAGATAAGAAGAAAAAATACAACGAAATAGATAAACAGTGAAAAAGTTTGTTGGAAGAAGATAAAGACGAAAAGAAGCCCACAAAACTCCTAAAACAATATGTAACCCTCTTGAACCCTAAGATTCTGTAAGTGTGAAAAAGAAAGGTTGTGTAGAGTCGTTTGAATCGTATAAATGTCCCGGCCTTTTTTCTGACCTTCTACTGTTTGTTCTTTAAAGTAAAAACAAGAATGGAATTCTTGAGATAACTTTTCGTTCCTTCTCGTCGTGGCCGAGTATCTGGTGTGACGCTTTTGGTCTATGTATGTGAATCCGGGGCTGATATCAGTCGGAATTGAATCGAGCTGGAATTCAATTCAATTGTAACCCTTTCTTTCTGTCTTCTTCCCACTTTTCCACGGAATACTTCACTCAGTCTCTCTATCACTGAGTTGGTTTTTCGTGGGAAGTAGTATTCTTCGATGTGAATTTGATCGGATTCCCTAATTCTCGGTTCTCGGTGTAGATGTTGGTTGGTAATTGTGTTGGTGGGGACACTGGGGGAAAGATAATGTGAATTCTTGCTCCGTTTACGTTGTGTCCCGCTGTTCTTTTCTTTCCCGTGTCAACGTGCGACTCACGGATTTCGGTGTTGATTTTGGTTGCGAGGAGTGTTTGGAGTAGGCGTATGGGTTCCGTCGTTTCGAGAATTTGGAGCGATTAGTCAAGCAGTCCGCTAGTCGAAAAAGGCTATTTTCCCTTGGAGGCGAATGAATGGAAGGACTAGTAGAAAGCCGATCTGTAGCGTTTTCCTTTAACAGAGCACTGCCGACTGTACTAACAGAGAGGCCGTCACGTACGTGCGTTCCAGAGAGAGACAGAGAGAGATTTGGAAGATATCGAAACGAAGCTATGCGTGAACGCGAGATACGTTAAGACGGAGTGTGAGTGATGATTAGTTAGGTGTGAGGGCTGGATCGGGAACGAGCGGTATGAGGTTCCTTCGGTCTACGACTGTTGAAGATGTGTTAGTGTGGTTTTTGTGGCTGAATGAATGGAGGGGTATGGATGGTAATAGAGCTTGAGATGGGGTGTTTGAGTATAGCGAGAGGTGTAGCAGGAGGGTTGGATGGAGGTTCGACATACTTACGTACACAGCAGAGCTGCAATACTCTGTCTTTCTCTCCCCAGAATGATATATACCTGTATATATGAAAGGTGTAGCTGATGATGCTGAGTAAATGGTGAGGATGCGTGGGGAGGGAGAGTTTGCAAAAGGTCCTTCGGTGACTGATCGAAGACGCTAGCCACTCTTTGGATGTCGCATGCAGCAGGGATGATCGTCGAAGCCGATGGTGATATCTTGTCGGAGTACAAAGTAATAGTAAAGTATCAATGTAGTGGCATCCGGGAACGCATGAAAGGTTGTGCGTTTTTATGCGTCTAGATACAAGTCGCGTGTATGTGAAGTCACGGGGTCCATGGACATGACAGCCGGCTATGTCAGTTGTGGAGAGAGAGATTTATCACGTTTTTGTCAATCGCTGGGGGCACTGGGGACTTGAATTGGTGTGAAGCGTGGTTGAAGATTTGGGGAAGTGATTGAAATAGAAAGTCGGTGTTGTGCTGGTGAGTCAGGAACTGTAAGAGTGCGAGTTGGAAAAGTGAACAGAAAGGGGGAAGTCATACTTCCCGCAAGCGCGAATTTTCACGAACGGGAAGGCATTGACTGGAAGAGGCAAAGTGGAACAGGGAAGGTACTTGTTTTTCGCGTTGAGTGTTTGCCTTTCTAGTATGTCCCAGACGTTGGGGTTATCGTCGGTGTCCGCGGCCAGCCTGAAGACCGATCTTGCTCCGTGACAGTGCGCTTGATTTCACCGATTGAATGGATGACTCCTGTTTTGGTTCGTGTGCTGTAGGAGTCTGTGCCTCAGTGAGTGAAGTAGTACCCTTGGCTTTTGCCATGAATCGTTTCGAAGTGGGAAGTTATCGATCACATGTGGGGATGACTACGCCACTTCTCCCATGTGCTCAGGATTTAAAAATCAAGTATATAACATCCGTTTGCTTGTCTAGACTAATCAATTTGAGCTAAGCACCAATATCATAATAGGGCCAGCATGCGATACCGGGAAGAGGGCGGACAAAACCCGTCGCCTGACAGTGTTTCAAAGTTTCAGACGTAGAGGTGTGTGGCTCGTGCTTGTAGAAAAGGAGCAGGAGCACAATCACATTGGGCGCTTCCATTCATATGTACTACGTAGATTCCAAAAGAGCGGGACTGAACGCGTGTCATGGAAAAGTATGATGAACACGACTAAGTAATTCACTGTCATCACACCTTTCTCTCCATTGCGAAATCCAAGATGGCTGTGTCTCCATATTCACTCTGGTGCAATCTAGAATATAAATTCCGAGATAACTATACGATGGCGGTGATGATGGTGATGATGGGTGCAAAAACATCGACAGGCGGCCGCAGCTAAGCCTCGCGGAACATGGTGTTCCCCCTAAAGTATGTGTGACGTTATGGAACAATGCTGGATATTGTCTGAAACGGTGACAATGTAACGGTGGATCCAGATAACTGGAAACCTGCTCAACTTTTCGATGGATGAGCACGAGGGGTCCTGGCAGGACATAGTGCCAATGACTCACAATCAATTTACCGGTCAGTAGATGCCAACAACAAATGTGCATGCAGGCTACGATACATTGCTACTTTGCTCGGTCAGTACTTGATGATGCGAAAGAATTGCTATCAATAGGTCTGGGGTAACAATATGGATGATCAAGGAAGGTTTTTCTTGAACTATTCAGTATTCATGGCAAGATCGGCAGCGCTTGTTGAAGTAACGGCACTTGAGTGTTGCATAAAGACGGGATGCCATGGTAGGTTGACAGGCAGCTATCACACGGGTTCCATGAGGCAGAATTCCTGGACTCTCTTTGACGATTCTGTCACCTTTCGTGATACTCTTGCCTCTCCCCCTTGTGACGGGGCTACGGTGGTATGCATATACCTCGTATCGAAACCATGGATTGACCAAGCCTCATGTTACTTGTAGTCATCACCAAGGTGCCTATTAATGGCAAGGAACTACCGTATATGTATGTGAGCTGGATATACCATTGTTTCCACGTCATCTCACTGCTGCCTGGACCCCAATTATAATACTATGGACAGTAGTCTGATGGACGTCAAGGTAGAAGGCGATGGTCCACCGGTACGCCACTGCACGCTTATGCATGATCTAGGCGGCCACATAAGAGGCCACTGGCCGGTCAAAGACAGTGACCTATCGCATTGCTCGGTGCGTAAAGAGTGAGCTGGGTGCACACTATAAAAATGGATAAGCCTGCAGGGGCATGTATTGTCGAGGGTGGCACGTGCAAGATGTTCGAGGGGCGAATACGCTAACCCCAATCCGGACGCGGGAACGAAAGAGACTTTTGCGCAATTGACTTTTGCGCGACCAGGCACCAGTTTCTTCTCCTCTTCATTCGCGGTTGACCAAACATTCCTCTTGCTTTCGTTTGAGCGCATCGTCGCGCATCCCGGCGGTTCCGTGGACTGCATGGAATCCAACTCTCGATGGCCGGCAATTCACGCGAGGTGATGAAGGTAGTTATGGGTCAGGAACCCTATGATGGAGTCAAATGGGCGATAAGGCTGAGGATGGGCGGTGAATGCTCAGCTTGACAAGGAATAAGCAGTTGGTTGGTCTGGAAACAAACTCCCCAGCTGAAAAGCTCTCCACGAATCGCGAACGATTTACCCATTGTGAATGGTAAGCTCTGCATCGTGCAGAGGGAGGGTGGGAGGCAGCAAGCGTCGAGTCGTGGCGGAAGAAAACGAAACTGCGGGCAGTTGGCCAGAATCGATCGTCCTTTGAATGCTGTCCCACCCCCGTACTCAATCCTTCACTGCACCGCCACAGCTGTTGTCCTACTTAATCGGACCCCACGCACGCCCAGCACTCGAGGCAGCGATCGAAATAGACCCCGAGTCTAGCAGCGGTTAACCTCTGCTAGTGTGCCTCTACCTCCCAACTAACGGCCTCTTCCACAATAAAAGACTTGCGCTCCCTTGTCAGACCTCTGGGTCCTGTTCACTCGCACATGCGTCCTACTGCTACCATCATGGCACAACCACCGAGCGACGCAGCGTGGTACACCACAATGGTTGTCATGGACTACATGCAGGCCCCCCTTGTAGCACTCTACTACCTGGGCGCCACATCATTTGCCCTCTGTGTGCTCCACAAGGCTAAGCCAGTCCGTCCGACCCCAAGGAGAATTGCAGCATTTTCATCCGTTGCGTTGCTCGTGGCCTACTTCGCCGAAACAATCTACTACCTCAGTCGTCACTTTGCCGATGCACGCTACTCCCCACCACAGCACGCGGCGGTTCGCTGCCTTGGATCCATGCTCTTGTGGATCCCCCTCTCGTCCAACTTGCTTGGAAAGACAGAATTCATCTGGCATCCATACTTTGGGGCTTTCGTTGGCCAATTCGTTTTTGAGACCGCCATCTGTATGTTCCGCAGGATTGCGCTTTCCCAAGACGACCGGTGGAGCAATGTACCTTTCAGCTTGAGCACCTTCCGAGCTGTTGCCTCTTTGGTCCTCCTCATCGACGGGTTTGTTATTCTGATCAAGAAGGTGGCGGAGAAGGGAACGAAGGATGAAGAGCAGTCTTTGCTGGGCGCGCAGCCAACAGATTCCACGGCCCCGAACGGAAATTCTACAACCGAATACGGCTCCATCGATCAAGCAAATTCGGATGACGAAGATGAAAATCATCTAGACAAGTACGAAAAGGAGCTGCAAGAGCAGCAGGCTAAAAGGCTAGCGGAGCAAGGTGGTTGGATCGGCTATCTCAAAAGTTTCACCGTCTTTATCCCTTATCTGTGGCCCAAGGACGATTGGAAGGTCATGGGTTGTCTGGCTATACGCCTGGTCCATCTTCTTGCGAGCCGTGCACTCAATCTTCTGGTGCCACGTCAACTCGGTATCATCACGAACAAACTGACCATGGGTGCTACCGTTATGCCTTGGCACGACATCTTCCTGTGGGCTCTCTACTCGTGGTTGGACAGCTATGGCGGCCTTGGGTTTATCGACTCGCTCGCAGATATATACATCGGAAACTCAGCCTTTGAGAGGATCACCATACTTGCCTATAACCACGTCATGAGCCTCGGAATGGATTTCCACACTAGCAAAGACTCGGGAGAAGTCCTCAAGGCAGTCGAACAGGCTTCGTCGCTGAATTCTCTGGTTGAACTGGTGCTCTTTGATATCCTTCCCATCTGGATAGATTTGTTTGTGGCCATGTACTACGTCACTCATTTGTTTGATGTATACATGGCATTTATGCTCCTCTTCATGGGCATGACCTATATTTGGATCGGCGTCTATGCCACGACCTTGACTCAGCCAAAACGTCGTTCATACGTGGAGAAGGCACGCTCAGAGAGTACCACAGTCAACGAGACTGTCCACAACTGGCAGACGGTGGCTTACTTCAATCGTACGGGACACGAGCGTGAGCGTTATCGTGCCAACATCCGCGCTACCATTCAAGCGGGCTATGACTATTACTTTCGGTCCATGGGTGGACATGCAGCTCAAGACTATCTCATCAATTTTGGATACGTGGGCTGCTGCTGCTTCGCCATGTCACAAATCATCTCTGGCGAGAAGCCAATTGGAAGCCTGGTGACTTTCATGATGTACTGGGGCACCATCACCGGCCCAATGTATGTCATGGCCGGCGGTTTCCGCCACATCTCAAACATCCTGATTGACGCCGAGCGCCTTCTCCAACTCCTCACCACAAAACCTTCTGTCTCCGACAGAGAAGACGCAAAAGACCTCGTTGTAAAGGAAGGAAAAGTCGAATTCGATGGCGTCGACTTCGCCTACGACCCCCGCAAACAAATTATCAAAAACGCCACTCTCACGGCCGAAGGCGGTCAAACCGTTGCTTTCGTCGGCGAAACCGGCGGCGGCAAATCCACCATGCTCAAACTCCTCTTCCGCTTCTACGACATAACATCCGGTAGCATCGTCATCGACGGTCAAGACTTGCGTTCAGTAACAATCTCCAGTCTCCGCGAATCCATCGGCCTCGTCCCCCAAGACCCAGCCCTCTTCAACCAAACCATCCGCACAAACATCCGCTACGCTAAACTCGACGCCACCGACGCCGAAGTCGAAGATGCATGTCGCGCTGCCGCAATCCACGACGACATCATTTCTTTCCCTGATGGCTACAACGCCAAAGTCGGCGAGCGCGGCGTCCGACTCTCGGGCGGCCAACTTCAACGCATAGCCATCGCCCGCGTGCTCCTCAAGAATCCGAAGATCGTCATGCTCGACGAAGCGACCTCCGCTGTCGACTCGGCCATCGAAGCGAAAATCCAGGAAGCGTTCCAGAAACTGAGCAAAGGTCGTACTACATTTGTCATTGCGCATCGTCTAAGCACCATCGTCGACGCGAATCTCATTTGTGTCATTGAAAAGGGCGAGATTATTGAGCGCGGCACGCATAATGAGTTGTTGTTGAATGGCGGGAAGTACTATGAGCTTTGGACTAAGCAGACGACGGGTGCTGCGCAAACAGCTGTGGCGAGTAAGGCTGGAAGCAGCAAGGCTGCGTCTGTGAAGGACGAGGGTGAGCCATTGATTGATATCACGCCTTCTGAGGACCAGGACGAAGCTACGGCGACTGGTAAGAGCGACGGTGGGGATGGGGGTGGGTCGGTGAGTAAGAGAAAATAGATAAGAACGAACTTCGAACGAGGATACGTTATCAAGAGGACGGAAAAAGTTTGGGTAGATTGTAGATTGTATTTTGATTTTGGTATTTTTATACTAGCTAGTCTATTGCTATTCGTTTCAGTCTATCGCCATTCGTTTCAGTCTATTGCCTGCTTCCTATTTAATCAGTTCAAGCTCGTCGGAGGAACATGCTGTACTTTTTACTATACTCTAGAATACAAGTATCATCACAATGAACCGCATCAACCCACAAAAAAAACCCAACTTGTACTCCGCCCCCGCAAAGGCTACCTATTCAAGAAAACAGCATTGACCCCTCCCAACTCGTATTATCCGAAGCCCAATCCGACATGTGCGACGACCGCGCATCTCCGCGCCGGTCGGACTAGCACTCGCGAGCACATGCTCAACGCCCAACGGCATTCAAAGACAGACCGTGTGCCGTTCCATTCCCTCCTCGTATTCGTTTTTCGTCTTCATCTCCCAGTGATACCAGCGCCGCATCTCTGCAGAGTGTAACAGTAAGGTGATGATACCGATGAAAGCGTCAATGGTTATCCGCTGTCTTTCGACCGTAGCCGGATGAATCAACTCACGTCTTCCCCCGCATGCACCACGTCGCTTTCCACGGAATTTTGGATATTGAACTGGATATATTTCATTGTTATCTTTATTTTTGTTCCTGAGCTATGCTATGAACGTTGGCATTGAAAATGGTGTAGTCCCGACCCCAGCATCACGTTATACACATGGCAGCCCTCTCATTGGTTGGCCATGCCACATGGCGCTCACACCCTTTCCTTCCACGGAATCGCAAGCCCACTACGTGTTCAGAGACTCTCTACACATCACAGACTCCATGCATACCAAGCACCCGTGAACTCATCAAAACCTACCAACAAGTGTATCAAGTGTTGAGAATTTCCTATTTTTTTCGTCCGTTGAATTCTCCACAGCTTCGCATCACACACCCTACCTTTCGCGCTGGCGCAGTTCGGCGCAAATGATTGCTCCGACCGCCGCGCGCTAGTTTCCCACGCGTCATTGCGCTCCGTGTGAGAGAGAGTGTGGGTGGGTGCTGGTTCGAAACGTCACATGTGTGGTGTAAGGACACTTCTCTGTCCCCTCTTCCATTTCATCTGTATATACTTTCGCTCGGTTTCCGCCTTTTCCTGATTGCATATCTCGCATTTCTTCGTTCGCATTCTACGTCTCATCGTTCTGCTGCGTTTCCTGTTCCTTGACTAAAACGTTTGTGGACGATTGTTGCAAATACCGGCTGATCGACATCGCCATCGCATCTTCCAACCACATTCGAACGTATAGAGTCTAGCGATTCCGTCATGGCGGTTCCCAAGAAAGCGTTACTCCTGTCTTCGGTAGCGATAACCTGGTTTACGCTGAGATATGCGCCGCATCTGACCGTGTCGACGTCGTTTGCGTGGAATGTAGCCGCCCTCTTCGCAGCGCAGATGTTGGCGGGGTTTGCTTGGGGGGTTATTGTGTATCCGTTATTTCTGACGCCGTTGAGGCATCTGCCGCAACCAAAGGTGAGACTTCCTACCAATTTTCTCCTTGTTTGTTACTGTAGCTGACTATGGGAATCAAGGGGGCTAATCTCCTTTTGGGCCATTTCCCGCGCATCTTTAAAGAAGCTACGGGGGATCCGCAGCGCGATTGGATTGAGAGCGTACCGAATGACGGGGTCTTGTATTATCGGTGGTTTTTCAATGAGCCTAGAGTTCTGGTTACGAGTCCCAAGGCGTTGGCTGAGGTGTTGGTGCAGAGGAGTTATGAGTTTGTCAAGCCCGAGAACGTGAGGTCTGGGTTGGGGAGATTGCTCGGTGTTGGGATTCTCCTGGCTGAGGGGAACGAGCATAAGGTGAGTTCTTTTTAGGGCATGATCATCTACGAGTATACTGACATCTTTGAAGCGTCAACGGAGAGCACTGATGCCCGCTTTTTCATTCAGACACATCAAGGACTTGTACCCTGTATTCTGGGCCAAATCAACCGAAATGACCGACTCCATCGCAAAAGCCATCCAAACCGACCCAAGCGGCTCCAATGTCGTGGAAATCCGGGACTGGGCATCACGCGCGACCCTAGACATCATCGGCATCGCAGGCATGGGACAAGACTTCAACGCCCTCCAGGACCCAACCAGCGAGCTAAACGAAACCTACCGCACCATCTTCAACCCAGGAGCAGGAGCCCGCCTTCTCCAAGTCGTAGCAATCCTCCTCCCCCAATGGTTCCTCCGCATTCTCCCTCTGAAACGCAACACGGAAATGCAAGACGCCATCGCAACCATCCGCCGCGTCTCACACTCGCTCATCCAAACCAAACGCGCCAAACTCGAAAAAGGCAGCAGAACCGACGTCGACATCCTTTCCGTGGCCATCGAATCCGGCGGTTTCACAGACGAAGACCTCATCAACCAACTCATGACCTTCCTAGCCGCGGGCCACGAAACCACCGCGTCCTCCATGACATGGACCACCTACCTCCTCTGCAAGCACCCGTCCGCGCAGCGCAAACTCCGCGAGGAGCTCCTGCAGAACCTCCCCACCCTCTCCGACCCCTCGGTCCCCTTGTCATCCACAGACATCGACCGCCTCCCCTACCTCAACGCCGTCCTCAACGAAAGCTCCCGCGTCTTCCCCCCGGTCCCCCTCACCCTCCGCGAAGCGGATAAAGACACCACCATCCAATCCCACTTCATCCCAAAAGGCACCACCGTCGTCATCTGCCCCTGGGCCGTCAACACCTCCACCGCCCTCTGGGGCCCGGACGCCCACGAGTTCAAGCCCGAGCGCTGGCTCGGCGCCGGTAAAGCGAATACCGGCGGCGCGGAGAGCAATTACGCAATCACTACTTTCTTGCACGGGCCCAGGAGTTGCATTGGCAAGGATTTTGCCAAAGCGGAGTTTGCGTGCTTGATGGCGGCGCTGATTGGACGGTTCGAGGTCGAGATGGAGGATCCGGGGTGGGAGTTGCAGATTCAGGGTGGGATCACGGCGAAGCCCAAGGGCGGGTTGAGGGTTAAGGTTACGCCTGTTGGAGGGGGGAGTTTGTGATTCTTTTTTGTTCTTTACTTTCTTGTTCTTGTTATGCTTGTTTTTCTTTTGGGCTTGGGTTAGGGTAGGAGTGGGATGGGTGGAGGAGGTTCAGTGTATATATATGAATGAGTACATATATCACGTACATCACATCGGTCATGAATCTATACATATCGAATACCTCTCTTACTTCACTTCATCGTTCCTGCGAGCGTATGATTGTATAAATATGTTTGGGCATACTTCGTATCGTTTCAGCTGTACTTCTAGACCTGCCTGAATGCACACTAACGTCTATTTATCACCTATCAATGTATGCATGCTCTTTTCCTCACTCCATCCGGGCTATCAACTGCCCGATATCGAATCATACGTCACACATTCCTTGCTAGGAATAATCACGCGTGAAAGCAGAATCAAGGCGTGACCAAAGTAATTTGACTCGAATGTGTAATTTGCGTGTGTTAGATCGAAGATGGAGGTTGTGATTTATCCTGTACTACTGGTTGGAAGAGAAGAACAGTCGACGCATAGACGCCTACGAACAACCACCAGTCCTCATATTAATATAGAACAAAGCATGTGACTATTTATAACGTAAGTGGGCGAGCAGACTTCCGCATCT
Source organism: Periconia digitata (assembly GCA_948474695.1). NCBI lineage: Eukaryota > Fungi > Ascomycota > Dothideomycetes > Pleosporales > Periconiaceae > Periconia > Periconia digitata. The sequence goes on from CAOQHR010000003.1 coordinate 1,390,540, forward strand.
TCCGATTCCAAAGTGGTTCACGTCTGGGCCATGGTTCGGTGAAAGTATACAGCTCTGGCTCCAAAATCGTAAAGGCATCTGGGTTAAAGAGACGCGACGGTTGGAGTACTCCAGTCTATTCGCTCGCCGTTGAAGTTCCCCATCACACTCGTTGGCGCTGCGCCATCCGCGTTTTGCCTCTACCAGTTGGTGGCTTTCTTACGTGTCGCTGTGGGAAATGGGCGATGCGGACTGTGATTGGCCAGAGGCTATTCTCCGAGATGGTGGGGGAGGGCGAGGATTCGCGCCTACGCTCTCATTGTATGCACTAGACCAGCGAGTGAATTCATGCCCTGCGTGATCCAGGCGCTACAGAAGGGAAAATGGGCAGATGTTGAACCTGAACTTTGGGAAGTTAAATGCAAGAATATTGGATGTGGTGAGGTATACGCACCCAACATTTTCAGGACCCTTGCTTCTGGCCACGTGCTTTCGGCTTAGCGCCAAAGGACAACCAAACAGGGAAATCCAATGTATGCAAAGCAAACAACGTTGGAAAAGGCAAACAGAAACGAACGCTCGTCGTATCGAAAAAGACGCTTGTGCATTGTCGACGAAGCGCTTGTGATCCCCAAATTTCGCTCTCAGGCGTCTGCGAAAGAAGGCAAACGTCATAATTAAATCGCTCCACTGATCGATATGAGGGCCTGCAACCAAAGTCATTGGCACGGCTTGATCTAGAAGCTTTGCATGAAAAGCCCTATGCATATAATACGCGGGAGCGGGCGGGAGAAGTAAGATACACGCGGGTATGCGGTTGGAACACTGGGATCGCAAGAGTCAATTGGTTGGATCAAGTGCTCCGCAGTGCCGAGAGATTACTTGGAGGCAGGTCGAGATGGAAAGGGTAATAGACAGAGTGCGTGATAGAGCCACAGGTGAGTTGCGCGATGTGATTGGTTGGTGGGTTGCCTTATTTTTGTAGCAGATATGCGCAGGATACTGGCTGATGCCCAATACATTGACATACAGCACTGGGTAAGATTCCTCGCCCTATGCCATGAACTAGCAGAAATGCGAGTGTGCCCCGCCAACTGCACGTCCAGGCATGTCATTGGCTGGAGTTTGGAAAGTTGGGCCTGAAGTCCCCTGCTGGCAGCATACGAGCCAGAGTAGAAGTCGTACAAAAGCGATGAGTTTGCTGTACGGACTAAGCGCTTGACCTGCTCGCCATGCTGTAGTTGACCATCGGTTCCGTGTTGAAAAGGTCAACGTCACCCACGCACGCATCCGAATTGATGCCCCGCCTCGAGAATCGGATCGATGAGAGCCGCACGACAGTGACATAAAGACGAACGGGCAAGGGCTACTCGTAACAACGCATACGAAACACGTCGGGGGCCTTGTGCTGATGGTACAATCTGCGAGGGGACTGCAGGTTTGCTGGCTGAAGTTGATCACCTGGACAAGGCCACTCAGCGACTGCCACGTGTGATTGATGGATTTGACGGGCAGTTTACTTATCAAGAGATGATATGGTGCGTATCCCCCTTTCCTTGAAAAAGGCCTTCGCTATGGCCGTGGTTTTGTCCAGACTTTGTGCAAGAATTGACGGGAATGGAAAAGTGCCTCAGACTCGCCGTGAACGCCGTACAAGCCGCATTCTATCGAGACTCGCCCTCGACCGAAACAACAAGATGATGGTCGATGGAAGACCTGAGCCTCCATGAATCATCGAAGTCGTCGTCGACCAGGCTATGCTGAAAGCCGCGAACTTCCAGTCGAAGCATTGACAACATTTGCTGGGGCAGTCACTGCGGGAAGGGAGAAGAGGGGTACACACATGGTCACCGAACAGGACAGGTCACGCAAGCAGGGAAAGAAAAAATCAAGGACGATGTGGAAGCGCATTGCCGATGCAAGGACAGATGCAGTCGGACATGTACATGCGGTGCTGGATGAAGAGACTGGGGAGGAGGTGGTCGATGTGTCTGGCGCTTCTTCGGCAGGAAGGATCCAGACATTCCGCCTTAGGTAAGCAGATTGCGCATCACGTGGGCATGGCGCAAGCGAGGAAACCCCACCTCACGTCTTGACAACACAACATCCACCTCTCCGCTCTTCCTTCCATCTCATCCCCCAGATCTCGCTCTCGTCCTAGACGGAACCTCATAGCGGGCTGCCATCACCCACATAGTGTCGCCTCATTTCCGCGCCTTTATCCATCTCGGCTTCCGGCGCAGTCGACGAGGCGCCGTGCGGTCGCTTGTGGGCCGTGCGCCATCACCTTCGCGCTTCTATTTGCGGCTTCGCGGCTACGCGACCACTATGGATTGGTCGACGTCGGCCCCCAAGTCAACTCGAGGTACGGCGGCGGTTACATTCACCGTGAGCAGAAACAGAGCCAATCACAGGAAAAGCGCAACTTCGTTACATCATTAAATTGCCGAAAAAAGATAAATGGAAGGCAAGAGCTGTAAGAGCTGACGCCGGGCTGCCTGGTTACCCGCCTTTATTCCAAGGGCCAGTGTTTTCCGTATCATCCCATCCCCAAACTCCAAAAATGAATGGACTATATCGAAATTCCGAGCCCGAGAACACAACTTGAAACTCTTCCCTGGTCGCCTTCTATCCAGCGTGGTTGCTCAAATTACCAATGCCTTGAAGTCTCCGACCACGCTCGCAATTGAGATCATAGATCTCGCAATCCAAACTCCGGACCTGGTCTATCGACTTCTCGATAGAGGCTTTGAATTTGTGTCCTTCGCGCTGCCAGCGAGCGATACGATCCATCTCGGTGGCTCGGCGCCGCATCTTGGTCTCAATCTTCTCGCACAATCTGCACTTCTGCCCCACGGCGATTGTTTGCATGATCAGTTTCATGCCGCACGTCTCCCCGATTCGGTACTCCTTGGCGCAGTGCTGCCGGAAGTGGCCCCACTTCCAGTCGCCGCATGCAAATCGGTGCTGATCGAAGAAGCACATGTTTCAAGAGCTAGGGCTGTTTGTGCTTTGGTTTTTGTCAGTGTTTCAGATCAATTCGTTTGGACGACATGTTCTATCAACCTACCTGGTGTTGGGATGGTAGTGCAAGGGGTTTCTTGAATGACTGCTGGTGTGACTAGGGCCCATCAGTCTTTCAGGCCCTATCAATATCAAGACCCTACACACGACTTACCGTGGTTGAATGAGGGCCAATGGTCAATGGCCGTCGAGGTCGATGGTGATGTTCAAGGAAGAGCACAAGGAGTTTCAGTGTATGAGAAGAAGGATCTTGACTGGTCGTCTCTCGCTTTCGGTGGAGTAAAGAGATGGAGAAGAAGATGATGAGACAGTTCTGGCGGAGAGCACGGCGCTATTTATCCTCTGACGAGAGGTATTTGCGATCCCATTGATCACCCTCGTTGGTTCCCGAACCTGTCCCGTTGTCAGACCATGGATTTGATGGCATGGTCTGTTCATCAATCAATATGGCAGTACCCCACCCGGCCGCGTCCAACGATATCGCCACGATCAACGCCATCCTTTCGTCCTGCCGCTAGACAATGCGGATACACCGGCTGCACTGATACCCTAGGCCGTGCCGGCGTTCCAGCTGTGCAGAACAATCACATCTGGTAGGGGGTTGCCAGTTCGTGGCTTTTGAACCGTTGCACTTGTCCCGTGTAATAGAAAATCGCTCAAGACCCCTTGCCGCCATGTCTCAGCCAGACCTAGCCGCTCCAGCCCGAGCTCTGCAATTTTCGAGCGTTCTGAGCCTTTCATCGATATCGAAGTTGCGGAGTTGAGAAGCGAAATACAGTCACGTGTTGCGTAGCCCATGCTGAAGACATCCCGCTTCGACACGACAGTCTATACCACACGGAAGCGATTGGCCAATGATGCTCATGTTTCTTTCGATACTCATCAACTCGGAACGCTGGATCTTTTCGAGGACACTCTTCGCTGTCAATCCCTACCGCTTTTTCACCCCCAGTAACAGTGATGAAGTGTGCAATACGTCGACCTTTGCCGAGGGTACAACGCAATCGGTAGCATGGCTGGACTCTCGAGGCCGCAAATCAACCTAGAGAATGGGTTGGATCCCTGAGTTTTCGGGAGAATTGCGGCGTGTGCTTGTCCTCTGGGGTGTCTCCAATTTTTTCTCATGCCCAAGTGTGCAGCTAATCATCTTGTGTAGTTTCAAGCACGCCCTTCGATATCGTCTCGATCGTCCGTCAACGACCCAAGCGAGGCACCTCTCCGCCCTCGGCTGACACAATGTTTCCAACCCCTCTTTGACAGGCTCGAAGCATTGTTAGCCAGTCACCTTATCTGCCCATGCTGCAACGTTCCTGCTCTGGGCATGACATACGGTCTTACCGTGTCGCCACTTTTGCCATGAACGAGCCATCACTGCATGCATGCATTACATGGTCTCCGAGCTGCTACTCAGCTGATCAATTTGCCGCTCGATATCCTGCTGCTGGAATGCTCGGCCATGCAGCTGACAGGCATGTGTGTGTTAGATAACAGGATGGCGTGGAGCTCATGCAGCACCTAGCCCCCCGTTGCATATCGAAGCAATCACCAGGCCCCGGGACGACGCTAGAACAGACCAAAGCATGCCCCGTTGGAGATCCTCTGACGTGGCGGACGCCGTATGGTTGATTGATGAGGAGAGCATTCATCCGGGCATCCGTCTCTCAATCAACAGCGATTGGGACATGAAATTTCTGCACTGTGCAACCGGTCCCTCTCCGCAGTCGCCCGTCTATAGGTTGCAGGGAACGGTCACAAGACGGCAAGAATGTCTGAGACTCCTCATTCACCGGTCTCATTCAACATGGGTAGGCTCTTAGAAGCAATGCCTGTGGATACCGAGTCAATGCGGTGGCGAGACTCTGCATCGTACTTCCGTCAACACCAATTCTGCCTTGTACACCAAGCATGCCTTTGCCGAGCCAATACGTTTGTGCTATTATATTGTGGTCTATCTTTCAACTCGTACTCGTAGAAATCAGGTAGGGCGTGATCATCGACATCGACGGTTGAGACGCAGAGGTCTGTGAGCTCATGCAATGGGTGACGACTTGTTGACAATCTGGGCTTCGCGTCGAGCACGACCGCGGTCAGGCATTGAAGGTAAACAACCATCAGCGACCTCTTGCGCGACCACCCAGCTAGCAATCTCTTCCCTTGCACATAGCACCCTGCCGACCCATCCATTATCTTAGCCAATATGAGCCGTTCTTGCTTCTCCGTTACGCCTATTCTGTTCCCTCGAGCCAATTTCTTTGCCATCGTGACACTGCTCGTTCCGCGTCGTGGAAACCTCGTGTTTGGCCCATTTTGAGGCCGGTGGGCCATTTTGTCGCGACCACCCGCGTTTTGATTCTATGACCTGACGTCCGAATTTACTACGATTGTCCCATGCGGCTCCGCGCGAAATGTCAATCATGTGAGAAGATGGCGCTGCTGGGTAGGACGGGAAGCACATGGTCAAGTGGAGTAGGTGCGAGAAAAAAGCGTCGGGTCGCACGCAATTTTGATCCCGAGACCTGAGAACAATGTGCGGCGTTGTGGGACCCAATTCGCTGCTCGCTTGGGCTGAGGACTAGTGTGCAATAGAGTGCTGGGTGAGAGTCGAGCTTGGGATTGGTTGAACGGGTTTTTTGCTGCTGCTTGACGAGCATGATGCATGATGGGAGGGATGGCTGGGCCTGTGGTGGGGAAGAGAGGTCTTAGGTGCAGACTGCATCAGCTCTTTGAGTGTGGTTGGACGGTGGAGTCTGGGCGTGCCTCTTTCTCTGATTGCTCGCTGTCCATGCTTCCATTCTCTTCCTAGAAGAAGGGGGTAAACTGGTTTTGCAGGTACAGAGACTCAGAGGGAGAGGACAGGGTGGAAAGGAGGGGTAGTTGACAGCTAGGTTTATCACACAGTACTCACGACATCCATGACCCATCACTGAGATCATACCCTGTCAGTAATGATGGAAGAGAGCTCGAGAAGGGTTGCCTACTGGAATTATGGTTGATCATGACTCAAAGAAACCCCCCCTGTCATCACATATACGCAATTGAGGCATGGGAAGAAATAGGTCTCTTTCTGCCGGATACCTTCGGTGCCCTGTCATCAGCGAGCCAGAAACCACGACCGCCCCTCCTGCTTACATACACAGAATACCCTGTCCCCACTTTCTATTCAAACAAGATTTCGGCCTCTTTTCGTTGAGTTACAGTGAGTCAGCACCGATGTCAGACATCGCAAGCCTCATTGTGAACACTACTGCATTTGCTGACGTTACGTGCCTTCATCATCATGGACAGTGTGCTCTCACGATCCACATACACATCATGTGTCTCTGGAACCCGAGGATGAAAACCGACAAGGATGTCGTTCGTTTCGGTGTGTATGTCTACGGCGCTGTACATTGTACTATAATCCTCGCTTAGACGCCCAGCTGCAAATGCAGCAGGAGCATATCAACACTGCAAACAATCACGAATGTGCCGTTGTTTACGTCGTGTGTTGAGCGAGGAAAGTGACTATGCTGATCTACTCCTCTCTCACCGATTGAGCTGATGCTCTTCACATGCGTTGAGCGAGAAGATAATGCGAGGCTGGGCTGTGTGGTTGTACAGCAGCTCTCTTACAAACTCAATTATCGGTCGCTTACGCTCCCAAGGTATTCGTTCAGACCACGAGAATCTAGTAGGTTTTTGCAAGAAGAGGATTTGTAAGGAGCAGCGGGGTTGCGGGATGATGCTACTGCTAGATTTCACTGTTTTGATTAGACTCGAGGCAATGGGGCTTGGGCTCTTTCTTGCACGCCCATACTCGGTATGTCCATCCCAGAGGACATGGTCTGCAGAGCTTCGCGAAATCTACCAAATCTGCGTTGAGACTTACCGTAGGCATATTCCTGGAAAAACCGCCGGCTCATTTTATGCCGACGATGCCGATGCTTTCCGAAGGTCTTTCGTTCCACACTGTGAGCTGCGAAGTTTACCAAATAGTTTTAACTACAAGAGTGTGGTTCCCTTGAGTGTTTGGTACAGTGGAGCTGGCTACGTGCGGGTGTGGAGTCGAAGCAAGGCCAGCTATTGACTATGGCGTTGGTGAGATGGGGCGATCGTTTAGTTATCAATTAAAGTTTGACTACACTGTGGGTATGGCACGAGCAAGCGCATACCGCGGAGATGGAGTTGAATAAGGCTGCATTCCGAGGTTTGGGTGGCACAGTGCTTTGCTGTGCGATTGTGGGGGGGAGGGGAGAGGGGTGCTCTTGCTGGGTTTTCGGAACGAAGTCACCGGTATCGGGATTTCTCTGCCTGATCACTATGCGAAGGATTCCGCTAATCGTTCATCTGTGGGATGGCAGGGTCTGGACATTTATCACTCTACATTGTCTTGAATGTTCCATATATGGTTCACCCCGCTCTCCCCTCACTCTACCTCACAGGTCAATTTTCGCGCTTTCACGATTGAAAAAAAGGCTGAAGTTTCGTAGGGTATATTTACACTGCACAGTTCGCGTTTCTGTGAAGTTTCAACTCATAACTCAATTGCTGGAGGTAACCTTTCTGCCTGATTGGCATCTGTTGTCGTGCCAACCTCCACAATTAGAGGGGTTGGGCTAGGCTGTATAAAGGTACTTAGGCGAAAAGCGCGCGCTTACACGATATGGACATGCCACTTAGGGGGCATACATTGTCCTTCAGATAGAAAGAAATGTGAGAAATCAGGCTGACTGCTCTTGCCTCCCTCTATTATGTAGTAATCCGCTACCCCCTAGCTGTTTGTTCGTGTGAAAATAAGAATGCATTATGTATCATCATTGACATTCCGAAACACTGCTACTACTGTCATTCATAGGAGAGACACGAATATTGCACAGAATTTAGTTGAGAATAGTACCTTGACGCAACCAGTAACTGGTAGCGCATTTCTTCATCCTTCCCCGTTCTTTTCGAGGTGAAATAGAAGATGTAAGGCATCCAGTCCAATCGCAGCGTACAATATTGGACATGGGGCTATGTGACCACAATTTCTGTGTGTATCATGCTGATGGATCATGTCTCATACAACCGAGCTAGAAGGCATACCGTCCGAGAAACAAGTTGTTGCATCTGTAGGAGACCGTTCCAATGCTGAAACTGTCACGTGACCGATCATTCTGTTTAAGGAGCGCGCTGATTATTTAGACTCCAAATATCCAGGCTACTAGGTAGGAATCATCCTTCGATTTCGGAGGTTTCAAGGGTGAAATAGAGGATTATAAAAACGAAAATCTATGAAGAAGATATCTCGTGCTCACTTGGTCATTCCTTCAAGATAATCTAGTGTACGCGCCAAGATAACTCCACTACCTTGATGCTGATCATTGTCAAGATATCTGTTTACTCCATCACTATTAATTGTCTTTATAGAATGATTTCGTGAGCTATTTAACAGACTATTGGGGCCGCTTTAGAGAGAATAGCAATCTATTTCGTCGTTCTATCTGAACTAAAGTTCTGGCTTGATAGTCTCGGAATAATACGATTTTCAAATAAACTACGAGCATGTTTGATAAATCTGTATCTGAGCCATTTTTTCCACTGGGAATTCGCCATATGCTTGATGTACAAGGCTGGGCGGAAATGCTCATTCTTGTACATGAAGCATTTGGCCAATTCATGTCATAATTGCCTGATATTTTATCTCCTGGTGTCAAACTCGAAGACAAAAAGTAACTCGATCAGCTTCATCAAATTTCAGTATTGTACATTACGGCTCTGCCTAAGAGTGGGGACATCTGAGTGGTGTAGCAAATGCCGAATATTGAATGTTAAGACAGAACAGACGAATGTCAGGATGTGATACTACTAGTGTTCAGGTATTCTATCAATGTCGTGTTTAGAATGTGTGGGCGAGCGGAGAGATGTGTTGCCGTTCGCATTATGTAGGCCGTGAATAATTGGATTTTATGGGTTTCAAGAGATGAAAATCTTTTTTCAGCATCGTGCAATATGTCCGACTCGTATTGCTTACACTACTGTCGACAGTTTGTCAGACAACTATAGAAAAGTGATCGAAGACAGCAAACCCCCATCCAGATTACAGCAGCACAACCTGGTCTTACTCCTTTGTGCAAAAACATGCATTGAACGAGCCCTCACACTACCCACCCAAAGTAAAGTCCTCGCCCCCACAGCCATCCCCATCATTGCCCTGAATCTCCAAAAGCACAAGCACCACCCACCAATCATAAAGCGAACCGTGCACCCGCTAGGATCGAAATTGGCGATACTACTTGTTTCGTAATCCCAACCCATTAAGTAAAACTTATCTGTCAGGTTAAGCGCGTAATTTGGGGAAATAGCAACAATGAATCGCGGCGCAGGCAGATTCTTGAGGCCTGACAAATCAAGTTATAGCCGCGAGCCGCCTTTGTTGTGTGAAACCGAAGGCCTCTGGCCAAATTTGAAATGGTAAAGGGGGAAACAGAAAAAAAGCAATTGTGGTTTGTAGCATGCGAAACACGATTCGTATAGCTTAGAATTCATTGGGTTATAGATATATACATTTGAAAGTAATGGGTGTTTCTGAGTGAGGGTATCTTCCTGTTTTCTGCGTAAACAGCGTTGCGCGCGCGAATAGCAAAAATGAATAAATCGATCAATAGTATATTACGGAAAAAGAAGCGCTTGAAATGTAGAAGGTGAAGCGAGCGTGGTGGATGCAGTCGAAGTGGGCGTTGGCAGCAACAACAGAATGGAAAAAAAAAAAAAAAAAAACGTCGCGAGGTTAAAATGTGGTGTCCGACGGGATTCGCGGGAGTGGACATTTTCGCGGATATTTGACTAATAACGTCGAGTCGACAATGGGGGCATGCTGATTCACATACAAGATTATAGATGGGTTGTCGCTGTTTTTTTTTCACCCTGGTTTGGTGTGCAATCGGGGGTTTTAGTCCTGGGGAATCTGTAGTTTGGCGCTCGTCCATTGTCCTTTCTTGATACCGCGCTGAAATGCTGTGATGTCGTCGCCTCTGTGTGGTGATTAGCATCGGACATTTGCTTCGATCAGGCCAAGACTTACACTGTCTGGTAGAACACGTATAAAGAGTTCCATTCCTCTTCTGTCTTCTCCTCGTCCTTATACTCAGTGTACGCCGTAGCGGTCAAGTGCGTTCCAGCGAGTCCCTTCACCGGCCCAGCGGGGTCCGTCAAAGTAAAGGTCTCGTTGTCTTGAATGTATGTTTTCTCACTGTCGTATTTGATTTCAAATCCTTTAATGTCGAGATCTGCCATCTGCGTATAGAAATAGGTGGTGTATCCCATACTGGCCATAGGTGATACGCTGTTGATGGCAGCTCCGCTGGAGTTTGTCCATGCGTTGAGAGGATGCTGATCGCTGGATGGGGCAGTTGAGTTGGTATCGCGCCACCAAATTTCAAGGTCGTTCTGCTGATTGACCATCATTGTGTACGTGCTCGTCGACCATTCGTCCCAACTATAGCATCCCACACCGGCGTGTCCATTCTTGCCTTGCCATGGGCTGAGCTTGGTCCATTTGTCCTGTCCGTTGATCCACGAGTATTGCTCGAAAGTGTTCTCGCTTGATGCGTACCAAAGATTTATAGCCGAAGCGGATTGGGACTTGGTAGCATTGGCGCTGGCCCCGGGCATGATTTTACCGTAGTCTGCATCCCCATAAAAGTTGCCTTTCCAGCACGCTTGTAGACCGACCTTCGGGGAGTCATAGGCTTTGAGATTCTGAGAGTTGAGCGCTCCCTCTTCCCACTTGTTAGTCTGGTTGCTTTGCGACATCTGCTTCATATTTCCGTCTTTGCCAATATAGAAGATGTGAAACTACAAGACATCAGCACAAGTTTCCCGTTATCGGACCGATGCACTAACCCATCCTGTCTGATTGAGAGTGTATGCCACAGCGGAGATGGCAGTTCCATTTTTTGCGTCAGTAGCTACCACATTGGAACTATTACCGCCAACCCATAGCTGATCGGTGCCGTATTGCATGTGTCGGATTTCGCCAGAATGGTGTTGGAAGTAAAGCGTGAATATCCTTCGTTGACCGGCGTTCCAAGATTCGCCCGCCAAGGCTATGCCGCTGCCGTTGACTAAATTCGATGGTTTCATGTCAGTAAAGCTCGGTAAGGTCAAAGAACATCAAACAGCCTCAAACACTATGCCGTCGGCTTCATTTCGCTCTTTTGTATACGTACACGCTCCTCTCTTTGAGTAGTACTCAGCATTGAGGTAACCTCCTACGCAATATTGGGGGTTATCCTTGCAGAATGGATGTTGGTCGATGGTCTTGGTTTCTGTCTCTTGCGTGTTCTCCTTCTTCTTCAGACCGAGGCCCAGGCCCGCACCCAAAGCCACAGCAAAGATGATGATTGCAATCACTGCTATCAACACAATGTAGAATATCTTCTTCCTCATACCCATTATCTTGGGCTCGGCTGCGGCTGGTGCTGCCGGGGTGGTCTCGCTCGACAACCCTCTCTCGTAGAATTGTGACGGATGGACATCGGGGGATATAACTTTCTTGTCTTGTGGGAATGGCGATCCAGGATATTGAGGTGGAAGTTGCTCTACTACTTCTGGCGCGGAGTAATAGTCTTGTGAATTGTATGCGTACTTTTGTTGCTGCGATGCCCTGTTATATTATAAGCTCGTGATCCAGCAGAAACGCAGCTGGAAGCACTCACGGGAACCCGTTGTGTGTGGTCTCGACAGGAATTGGTGGTGTGTTCACCATCATCTCAGACATAGGAGACGTGTGCCTGGGAATTGGACTTGTCACGGGGCTGACAGAAGGGCTGACGGCTTCGGCATAGCGACCAGATCCATCGACTTGCGGACTCTGAGCTTCCAAGTGCTGATCCGATCCAGTTGGCTGAGGTTGTGCCATGTTCGCCGATCACACTGAGGCAGTTGGACTTCGTCGAGTGCAGAGTGCGTGGGAAGTCAAAGAAGGAGTAGAAACGAGCGAAGATCCAGGGATAAGCTCTTTCAGTCAACCCGCGCACGAGCGGCATCGCTCAGATATTATCAGAAGTCAGGGCAATGCCGCCCCTCCCTTTGTAAGCATGCCATAGGTTGTGCGTTCCAGTAGCAAACCCTGTCAGGTCTAAGCCCGTGTTTCTTCGTTCTAGAAATAACATAGTTGTGGGCCTGTGGCTCATGGGTATGCCTGGTTTGGGTAGTACAGGTGCTTGATCGGCTATAGCATAGTGTTGGATTTCGAGTGTAGGCTAAGTCAACATCCCTGATGTCGTGAACGCTAACTTTGGACCAAGTCGACCTTTAGGCATTTTGATTGGTCTCTCAGCAGCATCCTCCCCAGACTGGACAGGCTAAACGCCTGAACGGTCCGTGCAGCATTTTTTCGTTGGTATGTTCCACTCGTCGAACATCCGCAGAGTAACCAACCACCATGGCGACACAATTCGTGGCTATTTATCAGTGGCTTTGGATTCTTGTCAAGAGCTCGCAGGCGCGAACGTGTGCCACTTGTCAAAAATCTTAGAAGTGTCAACCATGTTGGAGGCAAAGAGGTGTCGCGGAAATTGGTGTTGCAGTGTTTTTACGCCCCGTTGAGCACGTCCACTTGGAATGAGTCTTTTAAGTGTCAGTGGTTTTCAGCTGGATATGGCGCAGGCACCGCGATCAATGGACCAGGTGCGCTGTTGGGTCCTGCTAATCATCGACTCGTACCGAACTCTGCTGTGCGGCATGAGCAATGTTGTACCATGTTCCCCATGGGACAGACCAGTAACTCACGCAGGCTGTGCCGTCCCCCGCTGATGCTCCACCAAATGTACCGCAAGTTGAGTGGTCGACGACGGGTCCACTGATTCTGTGCCCTGACAAACATACCACGCAAAGGTAGCGCCGAGCCCCCTTTCAGCCTCTGATGCCACGTCCTCTCGTTCCACCGAGTGATTGAATGTGTCTCGAATGCTGCACCCCCTTTACGTGCATCAAAATCAATATTCTCCCGCTTCGAAGTGGTCTATGAAGTTGTATAGTATCGGGGGCTCCTGAGTTATTATATGTCGATCGTGTTGGTTGGCATAGCGGTATCGGCGCAGCTTTCAGGCGCGTGCGGCGCGAGTCAGCCCAAGCACCAACGCTGATAGGCTGTTTCACGACATAGGAATCTTGTTTCGACATCGAAATGAATTGCCAGTCTAAAAGAATGTTATATGTAGACACATACCCACGCACCCTTTTTACATATATCAAGATATCAATTGATCTGACTTGTGCGGTATAGACGCGATATCGAACACTTTGCTAGGACGGCTGCCACCTTACCATTAATGTATACCTAGGTACCTATATAATATATGAAAACATCAATTGATATGACTTGAGCTGCAAAATGTGTGGGGGGAACAGTTCTAGATGGCATGCAGTAGTTATACGAGAAATAAAGGGCGTTTAGACCAGATCTAAGGTTATCCCTCATGTCATGCGTGGATGTATCCAACATTACCTACCTACTTAAGTAGGTAGGTAATGTTCACACTACCTATGTAGGTAGAGTCGCAGCTGACCACGTGACAGCGGACTTAACGCAATCGCCGCCAACGGATAGTGCACAACTTATGCTATCAAAAGTCAACACATAGATATTTCAGAGTAAACTAAAATACCTCAAGAGTCAAGAAGACAAATTGTACGTTTGGATCAATTGTCTCAAATAGTGTCGGGTTGGCACGCAAGTATACCTTGTAGTGCAGCCACTTTGCCCTCGAAGCGGTTATTCGGAGCATGGTAGTCCTTCAGTATCAGGTAGAATGTAAGCTATAGAATCCCGGAAATTCTCTATGAAATTTCTTTCTTATGAAGTGTCAGAGATGTTGATTGTCTGCTGGGTCTGCAACGAGTACCCTCAAACGATTTGGCATGTACATGTAGACGTATCAATGCGCATCACGCTGCCATGAGCTCGGTAGCTTAAACGTTGCCAGTGCAGAGACAAGACAAAGAGACCATGGTCGATTTTTTACGGTGTTACATTTGACCCAAAACCATGCTTGCACGTAGTGTGGGTTTCCTGTGCGCACTTTTTGTGTGCTAAGTAGAATCTTCTGGAGCTATATCGTCACTACGTCATTGGTCTCCTTCTCCACAATGCACGATATGTCTGAATAGCTTGCATATAGTCTCAATTAAGAGTGACATCAAAATGCAGATCTGTCTCAAATGTGCGAAGAAACAGGCAACCTAGATCCGCAGTGATGGCCAGGCTTGGCAAATTCTTGACGCGCATTCACCTTCACGTACTGGTCAAACGTGATTCACCTCACTTTCCTCTCAACGACTTCACCTTTTTTTTTTCAATCCGCGCCAAGAACTGTCTGTCTGTCTACTTGTTTGCACCCGCCCGCCCTCTGTCTCACCCCACCACAACCTGCCTTTGACACAACCACCACTTTCAAAGCTCCCTCACAACCTCAATTTCCACTTGATTCTAGCAAATCACCAACTTTCTCATTGCACTTCAACTCTACTACCCTCCTCCAACATGTTTGGCAACCTCTCCAAGACGGTCGCGTCGATCGCGAAAGCTGTCACTGAGCCGTTTGTCATGCCGCCCGTCAAAGTCACCCACTATACCCCTCTCCACTTGAGCACTGAAGCGCCTGTCATGGACGACATCTTCACGGCCGATGCCTATGAAGAATATGAAGAGTTCGCCGAGCTTGAGATTGACGAGCCGGCCGTGGCCGAGTATGACCTCAAATATGTCTTGGGCAGCGGCGTGCCTTACGACGAGACGGACTCCGATTCAGACGCATCCTCCGAGCCAAATGACAATCAAGACAACAACGATGCCGCCCTCTCCGACTCTGAAGACTTTATCAGCCTCAATGTCAATGTCAAGAAGTCCAATGCCAAGCCGGTACCTGCCATCAAGCGCGACGCTGACATCAAGATCGCCTCCTCCGATGTGTCTAAGCAGGACCCTTCTACCAAGCTCAACGGCGATGTCAAGACCGATTCTACTCCCCATGAGCCTTTTATCAAGTCTAAAGACAACGACAAAACTCCATCCCCCACCCACGACTCTTCTACAAAGTCCGACGACCACGTCGAGGCGACATCCTCTAGCCACGATCTTTCTTTCCAGTCCGGCGACAACATTAACACCGCATCCACCCACTACAACCTTCCTTCTGAGTCCAAAGACAATGACGACAACAATTTCAAGTCTATCTCCTCCGATCACATCACTTCTACCAAGCATGACGCCGATACTGTTTCTTGCGATCATAGCTCTTCTACCAATCCCAACAATGGTGCCTCCGATCAACTCTGCTCAAAGAAGCCAGATGAAGATATCAAGACCGCCTCTTCTGATCAAATCCCCTCATACAAGCCTGATGACAAAGTCAAGACGGCCTCCTCCGATCATTCCATTTCCACGTCCGACGACAATAATGTCGCAGCCGCCCAGTCCAGTCGCGACACTTCCTCTCAGCTCGACGACAATGTCGCAGTCGCTCATTCCACACACGGCACATCCTCTCCACCCGACGACAATAATGTCGCAGCCGCTCTATCCAGTCACGACACTTCCTCTCAGCCCGACGACAATGTTGTGGCCGCATCCCCCGATCAAATCATCTCCCAGTCCGACGACAATGTCGCGGTCGCCCGGTCCAGTCACGAAACATCCTCCCCGTCCGATGATACCAAAAACGAGAAAGTCCCTTTTATCGTCCCCGCAATAGCAAAAGTCCATGCCCTACAGGCGCATCGCACGGTGGTAGCAAAGTTGATCAACGAAAAGGCTGCTCGCCGAAACGCAGACCTAGATCATATACTTGCACATCAGAGGAAAGAGTACGCTCGAAAGGTTGAAGCCAAGAGGATCATAGCAACTGCTCGCGTCATGAAGGCGCCCAATGCACGCAAGTCGCTTTCCACCTTGCCAAATCCATTGCCTGCACTCAAGAACCTGCACGCCATGCTAGAGTCTGAGTCCACTCCACCAACTCCTATCAAAGAGAAATCCCCCATCTCCACCACTGAAGAGTCTGTCATTCCCTCGGAAACTCTAAATCAAGATATTTCCGCTACCGTAGAGCAGCCGACAAAAGTGGACGAGGCCGATATCCCTTCGTCAACTCCGCTTCCATACGAGAGGTCCGCGGCTCCTTCGCCAATTCACGAAGCCCAAGAGGCAGTTCTTACTCCTCATTCCGAAGCCCAAGAGGCCCCTCATACACCCACCATTCATGATGCTCAAGAAGTACTCAATGAAATGGAACAACCACGTGCCGAGACCCCCGAGGCTCCAGAGCACGGCGCAGCCCAGGAGCCACCTTCCACTCCCCCCGGCCAAAAGCGCCCTCGCGGTGACGATGACGATGAGCTTGCTGGTGAGCATCGCGCGAAGAACCCCCGACTTGAGCTAGAGCACAGCGCAGCCCAGGAGCCACCTTCCACTCCCCCCGGCCAAAAGCGCCCTCGCGGTGACGATGACGATGAGCTTGCTGGTGAGCATCGTGCGAAGAACCCCCGGCTCGAGCTAGAGAAATCCGCAAACAACAATACCTCTCACGAAGATACAGTTGAGACGTCGGCCGCCACAGAACAAGCTACCACATCAGATGTTGGTGAGAACGAAGAGATAAAAGAGCCTTCCATCATCAAATCCACGCCAGAGATTGCAGAGGCCGTCGACAACAAAACCACATCCGATATTTCCGAAACCCAAGAGTCAAAGGATCCTGTCGAAATCACATCTACTATAAAGACTACAGAGCCTGACACTACATCGTCTTCGCCTGAAGTACTCCAGTCCACTGCACCTGCCTCCACACTCGCGAAGACTGGAACTGCCGTTGAAGCTACGCTAGACCCCCAGCCTAGTGCATCTCCAGAGCCAAAGCCTGCACCGCAGCCTGAGTTCGTCATCTACCAAGACACCGGCATGCAGACTCTACCCATCGGCAACGCATCCACATTCAAGCGCTGCTACGGACGAGACCCAGAAGTTTTACTGAACACCGAGATTGGTGCCGTCGGACGTGGCCGCTACACCCGCGAGAACTACCAAAACGACCCAGGCCACTTCCGCTACGGCCAGGCATATCTTGTGCCCTCTTCTTCCCCTGCTTCCGGCAGGTCGACTTCATCAAGCTTCCAGACCGTGGGCTTCACCGAAGCAAACACCTCCCTCGCCCGCGCCAAAGCCAAGGCCAACATCCAGGCTGGCAACCTCCAGAAGGCGGCAACGGCGCAGGGGGTGGTTGTGTCCGTCAAGGGGGAGCGGCTGATCAGCCACTCATCAGCCGTCTCCCCCGCGGTGAAAGTTCACAGGGATGGAACCGTCAGCTACGACGGCGATGTCGACCTGCCAATGCTGTTCCCGAACCTTGCGTTCGAAGCCGAGGTCGTGTCTAAGATCTCGGTGGTCGGCCTCACCGACCCTCCAGAGTGCCCGCCGGTCGCCAAGAACGGCGACATCACTTGGGGAGACGCCAAAGCTCCCCGAGCCAATGAAGCCTTCTCGGCGGGCATGAAGGAGTGGGAGGTGTGGCCGGCAAAGGGAAAGGGCCAGTAGAAGAAGGGGAAGAAGAGGAAGGCGGCGATGGCGGCGGCGGAGGAGGCTCCAGAGGAGCCTAGACAAGCCAAGCGGGCTCGTCATGAGGAGTCCTCCGCTGCCGCCATCGTCGCGGAGAAGAAGGAAGAGAAGAAGGAGGGGGTGTTGCCCTCCCTCTCTCCCACCCGCGCTACCAAGCTCAAAGCACCAACAGACCCGGCGGCCCAACAGTCACCGCCAAAGCGTGCTCGTCCCTCCGAGGAGGGCACGCTGACTGTCAAGGCGCCGTCGGGGGGTGCGCGGTACACGGCCGCCAACCCACGATTCCCCCGCCGTGATTCAGGTCGTCACTGATCGCGAGGGGATGAAGGGTTGGTGGTCGTCGGGTGGCGAGGTAAGGGGGAGGGCACGAGGAGAGGGAGGATGAAATGTCGAGGAGGAGAGGGGCATTGTGCCCCGAAACAAGTTCGTCAAGATTACTCGTGTACACTAGAATAGAATGTATAAGTATTTTTTATAATTCTTTGCAACCAAACTCGCGTGATCAAGATGCATCTCAATTCTTCAGTCTGGCTTCATGATATGGGAACATCGTGGTAAATCAGCCCCAGCACAATCCAAGCTGGCAAGTTGGCAACGTTGACTTACATGTGAACTTATATCAAGAGACATGCACCGGTATCTTTCTACTCCAATCTTTCTAAGTATATAATTTGATCATCGCATATTGCATGCGGCACGAACACTGGGTATTGAACAATCACACGATAAATCTGCCTTTGAGCTCTAGGCAGGACACATGTTCCGTGGTTATCACGAAACTGATGAGTCATCCTTCAGATTCCTTCTGAATAGCTGAGTGCGGATTGGGTCTGAGGACCTCAACAGTTCAACATATGAACCCGCAGACCGTCCGATGGTATGTGTGTGATTGCATCTCATCGATACGGCATTTACGTATCTGAATGGCCGCAATGCACCACCCAACCACTACAGCCATGTGCAACTGAGGGAAATACCTGAAGAAGTATCACTGAAAACTATGTGATCATATATATCTAGTCCAATAGCCTTTCTGAGTCGCTTACTGCCTGATGTAAGCTCTAAAGCGAGGGACTGGGCGACTGGAGTCTACCTTTAACCCGTCTATCTTTGACGAGACATACGCCCATGACGTAGCTCCCTTTCTTCTTGGCCGCCACGTATGTTTGTCAACCTCATCCAAAACAAAGTCCGTGCCCTCAGGCAGCCACGTAGGGTCACCTCAAAGCTTCAATCAAATCCACAGCAAAGGACAATCTGCTTAACACCACCCAATAGAGGACCCCAATTAAGGATCACTATATAAGTAGTTAATCAGTAAATATTAAACATCAAGCAAGATGGCAGAGAAGGCATCGCGTTCAACTGCACTGAAAAAATGGCCCTCAGTGCGGGAGTTCGAGTCTGGTCAAACTCTAGCTCTGTCTTGCTCGATGGGCAAAAAAATTCTAAAAAAACCCAAAGAGGTTTTCAGTTTACCTTCAGATCTTCTGAAGAGGACTGTAGGATTTCTGTTTTTGGCATTTTTTTAGATCCCAGAATTCTTATAAGGTAGATAAATATATGTGTAAGGTAGAAACCCGTACTTAGTATTAGAAGAAGTCCAGCGTGTTTTGTGAGTTCCTTTTTTTTTCTTATAATAATTTTAAGTACTATTGGATAAAGAGAGGCGTTCATAGCAGAAGAATTAATTGCACCAGGGTCAAATCTCGCGAACTACACGCGTGAACTGTTTGTTGAACACACTTGTGGCAGAAGAAAAGTCGTCCGTTTGTCAACAGTTACATCACATGATCTGTGCATTGCGTGCTGCTAAGCAGGACTCTTCATTCATTGGTAAGTTCAACGTTGTCTGGTTAATCTTAAATCCCAATAGCTCTAGTCTACTATCTGGTTCTTATACAGCGTTTGTTTAATTCCCCGACCAGGTCATGTTGGCAAGCAACCGCTTTTAGACATCATTTTTACAGATAGCAACTCTCCAACTGCAGGGCCATTCGAGGGCGTCTCTATCTTCCACGACTGGTTCACGACCGCGTTTGGTCCAACCCAGGATGTTCAAGATGCATCACCACACCCACACCGCTCCTTTCTCCCCGACAATGTTCCCATTGTGCTTACACACGCTGATTTACACCCCAGCAATATCATTGTGTCCTATTGTTACAACCCTCAGATAATTGCAATCATCAATTGGCATCACTCGGGATGGTATCCGGATTATTGGGAGTATTGCAAAGCTTGGTGGACTTCGCGGATTGGCCAAGAATGGGAATCGAAATTTCTGCCTCTAGTACTGGACCGTCGAGATTTCTTTGACTACTGGGATTATTCCGTTCTAGCTCGTGGAGTTTGAGATGTCTTCGAGGATTTTTGATAGTCTGGAAAAGAAAACTGATTTCAATGGATTTTTAGTGTAGTAATAATTATTCCGAGTAAAATCACCCTTATTAGTCTTCATTTTATAGTTTCCAAGCCAGAGACTGCGTTAAAACCCAGATACAGTGAGTCCTCCGCTGGTATCGAGAAGAATGACTCAAGTTGCTTCAAGTTAGGCTTCCCGATGATAGATGTTTTGAAATGAGAGTAAATCGCCACCGTCACCGATTTCATCACTACGGAGGTTAGTAATAGCGCCGGTCAAGATACACATAGACTTGCGAATTGAATCACTTACCGAGCAGAGCCAAATGTTGCCCGATACAAATCCGCTGTCCGCTCATAAACATCCAAGTCCATTGTCTCATGATGCGCGTTTGGTCTGGCCCAGCTTGCAGCCATCTCTCCGGATACCACTTGTCGGGCTGAGGGAATATTTCGGAGTTGCGGCCGAGAATGTAGGGAGACGCAGTGACTATTGTGTTCTTCGGAATCGCGAAACCTGCGACTGTGGCGTTTGCTGGTGCCACGCGAGGAAAGGGGCCAAATCCAGCAGGATACATCCGGATCGTTTCCATGATGACGGCATCCAAAAGCTCAGACGCCTGAGGGTCAGCCGAAGTGGTCAAATCAATCCTGAGTCTCTCCTGAATGTCTAGATTCCGTGAAAGCTTCAACATGAGATATGTCAACACGACGCCAGTGGCTAAATGGCCGGCGTGGAGCTGATCTACCATATCAGATGCAATCATTTTGAGTCTTTCTGCTTCGGGAATATCCTCTAACTTTTGCCATACTTGCTTCGTGACTTCATCAGTATCGTTGCCTTTAGTGACGCTCGAACAACATGATTCGATTGCTCCAGTCGTAATACCCAGGACAAAAGACTGAATGTGGGCAAAAGCCGTGTCTACAGTAGGCGGTATCAACTGAATACCAAACCAACTTAAAATCGCAACCAGTTTCGGCACCTCCGTAGAAACGGAAAACGACCATGGGTCGGCCGCACGTTGAAAAGCTGATAGATGTGGAGCAGCCTGATTTGGATTAACGACCCAATTCGTTCCGTTCTTCTCGCCGTAGATGTAAGCAGTGATGATGTCCATGCTGCACTGTTTGGTTAAGGAGTATACATCCACACTTTTGCCTTCGTCGACCTGTTTTTGGAGTCTGCGTACCAGCCTCTGGTGACAAATGGAGCTCACGGCCTTGGATATCTCACTTGACCTGCTAATGGTTGACTTCGAATAGACGGAAGTAAAAAGACGCTTCCTCTCCAAATGTTCATGCGTGTCACGCATTGCGAAGAGCGGCGAGAAACTGATGTGTCAACGTTGACACCGTAGGCTTGTGTGCAAACTCACCCAAATTGTGTGAAGTTATCATACATGCTTGACTTCTCCCAGTTGCCGCCATATACGGTTCGGACTCCACCTTCAATACAGTTGACACTGATCTCACGCGGTCCAATTCGGATCACGGGACCAAGACGGTTGTGCAATTCAAGGCATTTGGAAAATTCCTTGCCCGTAAATCTCGTCCAAAGGATCCAAATTCGCGATACAGGCGTTGTGAAGTGGGCGTTTGGTATCGCACGGAGCGGAGATGAAAATACGATAATGATCCTGAGGATGACCCACGCAATCACTGGCGTCAAAATGCTGATGAGTACTGGCCAACACATCATTGAAATGCTGGCCAAGCAGAATTCATAACCGGTATGTGGAGGTTCTTATGGAGTAGATTTGAGTGGGTCCTACGTATGTATAAGGATAATGCTGGGGTTAGGCTTGCTTACCTACCTAGGTATGTACGCGAGAGCGGGGTACCCAAGTAAGCTGATCCAGCGCCTACATATCAGAGCACCTAAACATATGTACATACATATGTACATGTATGTTTCTCCCCGGGGATCACGCGAGTGTCAGAGGCACCAGATGATGCAGTGCACGGCATCGGAGAGGTTTGGGCTCTCTGGGATACCGGTGGACGACTTCTGGCGAGGCATACGAGACGATAAGGGTGGACACAGCTGTGTGAGGTGCTGGGTCAGCTAGAAGGACTGTGCCACAGGCGAACATGCGAGGAATGTGTGGCAGTAGCCGAACGTGGCAGGAGTAGGAGCGCAGACTATCATAAATATACGATCGGCCTCCCGTGCTATAGTGTTGATCATTCTACAAGTGCTGCTTTCAGTTCAAATCAGCGCAAAACATTTATGCAAATGATTCCAAACAGAACGATGCTGCTCTATCATCAGCAAATTAGCAACAAACTACCAGTGTTGAACAAAAGCGCAGCAACAGCGCGTAGTCACGGCTTAGCCCGTCTAAGAAGACATAATTAAACGGTCCGAATCAAACGACTATCACCATCAACCACCGGAACTTGAAATCGGCACATCTAAAACAGCAGAATCCAGGAAGCGCCCATCCCTTACACTTCCTTTGCTCATCGCATACCCCGACATCATTCAGGCCCGATTGTGCCTCACTGATCTTACACTAATGACATAACCATGCCAAGGGAGTATGTAATGGCGGTGCTCTACACGATCTCGGCAAATGGAAGACATCAGAAGCAAGTACTGAAGCAGTTAGATGATCAGCATCTACGAATGCGGGGTTCGGGGTTGTATCGCAAGGACTCCGAGAATATCCACTTAGCATCGGAGCGTTTCTATACCTTGGGACATATGCAGAAGAAGCGAGACCAATAGGAAATATCTTGTGGGCTGGAGTTGCTGAATATGGCTGGCTTAGATGTCATGCAGGTGCGGGTTTGTTTAGTGTGCGTGGGGGTTCAACCGGGACTAGTTTTAGTGGCATTGGGGTCCGGGGTATGAGGTTCGTTGATCGACTGTGATGGTGTAGTCAGGGCTTTTGATCACGTTCTCGAAGGGAGGGAATGGTACGGCAGATGGAGTGACGAACTGCCGAAGAGAATCGTTCAACGACATGTGTAGGTTTTATGTACACCATGAGTCATGGCATACAGAAGACCGTATATATCCAACTATAAAAGGTAAAAATGTACCTGTCACACCACTGCCAACCCACAACACCATTTGCTTGTCACTTCCTCCCCAACCTACGCCCATAATGAAACTCTCAGTCTTCCCCACCCTTCTCCTTCAGCTCCCCCTAATCTCCGCCCAAGAACCCTGCGACTCCCTCTGTCAAACCGCCTACAAAGCCGCCCATGCCTCAGACACAAGTAACTGGGTAACTCAAAACCTCACAACCGACGACCCGTTCTACAGCACCCCGTCAAACACGACCTCCCTACCCCCAGGAACCCTGCTCCGCTACGAGTCTCTCCCCCGCTCGATAGTAAACACCCAATACGCCATCCCACCAGGTCTAACGCTGTCCCGTCTACTCTACACAACAGAAGATATAGACAGGAAACCTATCCCAGCTACAGCGTTTATTCTCTTACCGTACCACTCCCAATCCCCCGACTCGGCAAACAAGACCTTGAAAACGGTAGTATGGACCCACGGCACCGCTGGCCGCCTCCGCGAGTGCACGCCCCTCAATAACCGCAACTTATGGTACGAATGGCAAGGGCCCTACGCGCTCGCGCAGCAAGGCTACGCGGTCATTGTGCCAGACTACGCGGGCCAAGGGTCAGATATCCCGCAGGGGTTCATGTATGAAGCCGGCTACCTGCACGCCGCGGATGCAGCGTACAGTTTGGTCGCTGCGAGAGCGGTACTTGGGAGTTTGTTGTCCGAGGAGTATGTTGTCGTGGGGCACAGCGAGGGGGGCATGACAGCGTGGCGGACGAACGAACGACTCGCCATGCCTGGACAAGAAGAGTTATTGAAAGCCGGCAAGTTCTTAGGGGCCGTGGCGGAGGCGCCTGCGTTGCGGCCTTTGGATTTGATTCCCGAGTCTGTGAGACGCGCGGATGGAGGGGCTGTTGGGGATGCGGTGTCGGTGCTTTTTTTGCAGAGTCTGGCGGGGTTGTTTCCGGGACAGTTCAAGATCGAGGATTGGGTTACTGATGTTGTGCTCGGGAGGCTCGCGTTGGCGGATACGGGGTGTCTTGGAGTAGCGAGGGCGTTATTCGGAAATCTGACGGCAAAGGAGCTGTTCAAAAGCTTGGATTGGTTGAAGCTGCCTGTGGTTGTGGATTGGCAGAAGAGGTATAATGGAGCAGGAATGCATCCACTTGCGGCGCCGATGCTGGTTGTTCAGGGTAAGGCGGATATCTTGACGTATGCTAATAATACGGAGTGGGACTTTAATCAGACGTGCGAGACAAATCCGGAGAGCGCTGCTGAGCTGCTTTTGTATCCTGAGGCGGATCACGACATGGCGGCGCTGATATCGCAGCCGGATTTCATGGAGTGGATTCGTAATCGGTTTGATGGAAAACCCGTCGAGAAAGGGTGTAGAACTAGGACTCTGGAGCGTATTACGGATAACTTCAAGAGCGTGGCTGCTTTTTATGGATCGGTTGCTGGGTAGAGACAGCGTTTATATATGCTATGAGAGGTAGCAGCCAGTATTATGGTAATCAAAGACGTAGAAAGTGGACAGTTTGCGATCGAAATACGCAATATCAAGCTTCAAACTACACGTTATACCGTGATCGATCGCAAATCCCTTCCTTATCCGTCAGTAGTGAAGATGATCAGGGTCAGAAAGTCAAACAAGAATCAACCAGCTGAACCCGGGAAGATATCCTCATGCATCATCTGTTCGATGAATTGTCACAACGCTGCGATATTTACGCCAATTCCCCCCCAACGGATGAGGGCTGTACCCGGATATCTCTTAAAATGCAGAACAACAAGGAAAAAGACTATAGGTTACAGTGAACAAGTACGTTATTGAAAACCATCCATGCATCCGTACCATCCCAAAAGCGCCAAAAGGAATAAACCAGCCCCTTCATGACCTTCCTTACTATTACAAATTGCCAATAACGACCATGAAACGCAACTTTCCGTCTCCCTTCTTTCCTGGCAATCCCTCGGCAGGTCCGTCTTCAATTCCGCCAGTGAGAGCCCCTTCGTCCAGCATCAAGGTACTGCTCTTCCAGCCCCAGCTTTGACTGAAATTAAAACGGTCGGGCGCACTCTCGTAGATACTCAACATGCGGCCACCCTTGGAAGGACTGTATATCTTGAAATAAGTCTTGATGGTGGGGCGAGCGTCGACGTAGGACGGCAGGGTGGAAATAGCGGCGCGGATTTTTCGTTGAGAAGAGAGGGATGGGTTGGGGTAGGCGGATGCTGGCTCATCTTCGGCGTCCGACTCCTCGAATTCGTCATCGGAATCAGCTTCCAACGTAGGAGGGAAGAAAGGTGAGTCAGTGTGGCCGTCGCCCTCGGCGCCGCTGGGGGGAGACATGATGGGGAATTGGAAAGGAGCATTGCTGCCACGGACTGTATTTATACGCGGAACGGTGCCACTCCTGCGGCTGACCAATGTGTTAGTCGACGCCCAAGAGGCTCGCGGGTTATTGGTGACAAGCGTTCCGTCTTGATCGCCTCCGCTTCCGCTTGTATCGTCTTCGGTTTGCTCAACTGGGATGCGTCCACTTCGTCGACGTTCGCGGCGTTCATTACGCATGTGCATCTCTCGTTCGAGCTGTCCTATCCGCTCGTCCACCGAGCCCGCATTTTGCTGGCTCAAGGTATTACCTTGAGCGGCGTCTTCGGTGTCGCGCTCTTTGGCCCGGTGGAGGTAGACACCCAACTGGACATTCTTTGCCGATCGCACTTTTTGTATGTATATATTCCACAGTGATCCAGCGTAGGCTACGGTCTTGGAGTACACCCTTTTCTTTTCTTTCAGAAAACGGGGATTGGGGAATTCAGCCGAGAAGCGAAATGGCGGGAATTCGGTATATGCAATGGGTTTCGGTTGGCCTGCGTTGCTCCCACCAGCGGAGAGGGGCCTGGCTGACTCGGCTCGGGTGTTTGCATTGGCCATGGTGCCCGGGGAAGATGCAAAATCGGTGGCCCACTGGGCATCTTCGGGCTGCAGGGTGGCGGAGAGGCGGGCAGCGTGGCGTTGGAAGGTGCTCGATGTCGTGATAACAGGATCAGCACCGTTTCCTAGCACAATGTTACAATCCGAGCTTGGAATCCAGAATTTTCGGGGCTTCCCGTTAGCATTCCAGCCGTCGAACAATGCTCCCGGCCTATGCTCTTCCTCGTCGTTCTCGGGTGTGGACGACGTCGCCTTCTGCTTGCCCTTTGACACCGAGCCCTCTGACTTTGTGCCCGCATTCATGGTAGCAGGCTCTGGTGGATTTTTGCAGACACCAAGCTCTTGCGATGAGTCGTCGGCGTTCAGCACTTTCTGGCGCAGCGCCAATTGTTGCCATAGAGCATTCGATATGACTTTGTCTGGCATGACGGGAAAGCCGAATATGTCACGTGCATTTCTAATGTATTCAAGTTGCTCATAGTCCATGTGAATATAATGGATGCCCTCGTCCAGTAGAACCAGTATGCGTTCAATGTCAGTATTTGTGTATAGGGCGAGCCAGTCACTCTGTGCATCCGAAGCTGACTGTTGCATGGCCATGGCATTTTGGCGATGGGTTCCTTCAAAGCGAACAGCCATGAGAGACTGCGAGTTGGGTGCTTTCGGGATGGGTCTTTGACCGCGCTGTATCAGACCAGCTTCGATCGCAGCTTGGCGCAACCGGCGGTCCAAGAGACGTTTTGCCAGTACCCAGCGGTCCCACTCGCTGTCGACATAGAAGCCATCCGATGCGACCATTTCCCTGACCACGTCGCCAGGCATACCGTCCCAGTATTTAAGCGGCATTTCCCAGCCATTACGGCTGAGCATGGCTTTGGCAGATTCAAGAATTCGGTCTCCTGAGCGGCCGTAGTAGTTGGCTGTGACCAAGCGGATCAACGGCGCAAGCAGGTAGGGCGTCATTTGGCGGAGAATGGAGTCGATGGAAGCATCGATAAGGTCCTGCATCTCCAACCAGCAACCAGTAGCAAACAATCCAATTGCTTCAGCGTCACACTCTTTGGAGATATCCACGCCGTAGAGCTTTTTGATGGCAAGCTCAAACGAAGCCTGTGTGATGCTGGGATCGATGTCTTCGGGGTACAGCGGGACCTCTTTGGCGTGGCTCTCCAGCCAGGGCTCGGAAAGTGCAGTGGTGAAGAACGGGGCGCGGTCAAGGATCAGACGGTGGAGGTTATACCTCTGGCCGAAAGCGATGATGGTGATATCGGAATGGCGACCTTCAAGTAGACCGCGGGTATAGAGATGGTCGGGAAGGGGTATAGACTCGCCGGATGCTATGTTCATTGTCAGCAAGCACTCTACTTGATCCACTCAAGATCAAACCCACCCCGCACGTAAAGAGGACCAGTTGCTTGGTTGTAGGATGGTGTTCGGGTGTTCATCATGGTCGCATCGCCGGCGAAGAGACGACTCAGAGTGGTGAGGGTAGTGTATTCGCGACCTTGAGATTCTCTGTCTTTGGCACTATCGGGAGGCGTGGTAGGGTCGTCGGCGTCCTTTTGAGCGCTGGGTATACGGCGAGCAAAATGGGTGGACGGTGAGGACTGCTCGCCGGAGACTTTGAGGCGTGAGTTGCGCTTCATGCTGGCGACGCCGGCGAGGGTTTGCAGTGGGCGTGATGAGATGGGCGAAGTCACGTCGGGTTCATGTTGGGCAGGATCGTCGGATTGTGAGGCTGGCACATGGGGGGAGAAGAGCGATAGGCGGGCGGTCTGACGGGGGAGGTCGTCGGGATTGGGGGACCAAGCATTCTCAGCCGCGTCGTCTTGGAAAGTGGAATCGCGCATGGAAGACAGCGGAGTGTCACGACTGGAGCTCTCGTGGCCATCGGCAGAAGCCGAACGAGACATCATGGGCGGCGGGAGAGCAAGGGAGAGCGGAGGGGCATGAGAGGAGGGTGCGGCGGGGCGGGACAGGTATAGATTGACTGTAGCAGATGGAGGTGACTGACTGACTGGCGCATGTGCCAGGGCTCGTGGCTGTAACAGAGTTCAATCAGTCGCGTTGATCTGGCAGTTAGCGGCGGTGCCCGAGACGAAGCACGCGGGGCGGCAGGATGCGACACGCTGGAACCAGCAGTGATGGATGACGGTGGATGTATTTGGTTTCACGAGAATGCGGGATCAGACAGCACGGGCGGGGGTGTGTTTGTCGATATAGTTTGCGGCTCACGGGGCGAAATAAGGGAAACAGAAGAAACTAAGGAAGAAGAAAAAAATGCTGCTAGGTCGGTCAGTGACGAGGAGGGGCGAGAGACAACGAGGCGGCTCCTGTGGCAGCCAGCTCATCAGGTGAGCAGCTTCATCTTCGCCTGATGGAGGAGTAGATCGTCGGGGCGATGACGAGCCAGTGGACCGACCAATGTCGAGATAACCGTCTTATCTAAGCAGCGAAAAATCCACACAAGCGCGCGCTAGCTCGCCACGTTCTGTCTAGTGCCAACGGCTCATCGGATTAACTAGTCGCCGAACCCTGCCACCGCCCAAGTGTCCCGTCTATCCATCGATCGAACCACCATCGCTCGCGGAGGAGCCAGGGATGGTCTTTTATTGATAATAGGGCACGCTCCCCTTCCCGTACACGTAGAGTCTCGTCACTCGCTCAATTGCACCCGCAGATATGGCCTCTGTCTTTCAGGCCTTCCCCCAGCTGCGCACAGCCGCTCCCCGACTCACCCGCCGACTTTTCGTATGCCGGCCATGCGCGCGATCCTACTCGGCCAACCTCGAATCCCGCTCCCCGCTTCGCGCCTCCCCTGTTCGTCCAACTTCGACTCAATCATCGCCGATTGCTCGCCATCCATCTGTGATACAAGCCGTGCGATGGAAATCTACACAACCTCTGCGTACTGCTGCCGCTGCAACTGCAGAGCCCGTGTATAGCGGAGCAGGTGAGGCTGCATCGAGTGGGGCCAGGGCTAGCAGCTGGCCCAAGACAAGCTCCAAGTCGGTTGCCTACTGGCTGTTGGGCAGTGCAGCAAGTGTCTTTGGAATTGTCATCTTTGGCGGCCTCACTCGCCTGACCGAGTCTGGGTAAACTCTCTTTGCCCCCGACTCATGCCATCTTCGTCTTGCTGACCACATTACTACAGCCTCAGTATCACCGAATGGCGTCCCGTTACTGGATCTTTGTGGCCTTCGAACCAGCAAGCCTGGGAGGATGAATTCGAAAAGTACAGGTCTTCGCCCGAATTCAAAATGCTCAACTCCACCATGACACTCCCCGAGTTCAAGCAAATCTACTTCATGGAATGGGCTCATCGCCTCTGGGGCAGAGTCATCGGTGTCTCTTTCCTGGTCCCTACTGTCTACTTCATCGCCCGTAAACGAGTCACCCCCTCTATGGCATGGAAGCTCGGCGGCATTTGTTCCATGATAGCTTTTCAAGGTTTCATCGGCTGGTGGATGGTCAAGAGCGGCTTGAAAGACGACCTATTCAACCCCGGCAGCCATCCCCGCGTCAGCCAGTATCGCCTTACTGCTCACCTGGGCGCTGCTTTTGCCGTCTACTGCTCCATGCTACTCACTGGCCTAGGCATCTTGAAGGAACATCGCATGCTCGCCGACCCCGCCAAAGCCGCTGAGAAGATCAACGCTCTCCGCCACCCTGCCCTCCGCATCTTCCGCGGTTCCGTTGTCGCTCTCTCCCTCCTCATCTTCACTACCGCCATGTCCGGCGCTCTTGTCGCTGGTCTCGACGCCGGTCTTATCTACAACGAGTTCCCGTGGATGGGCATGGGTCTCACACCCCCCAAGAAAGAGCTTTTCGATCCCTTCTACAGCCACGTCCCCGATCACTCCGATCTCTGGTGGCGCAACATGCTCGAGAACCCGTCCCTTGTCCAACTCGACCACCGCATCCTCGCGACCACCACCTTCACAGCCGTGCTTTCGCTTTTTTCATACACGCGCTTCTCCGGCGCCGTTCGCTCCAAGATCCCGAAAGACGCGAGCAAAGGCGTGCTAGGTCTCGTACACCTCGTCTCTATGCAGGTCACACTCGGTTTCTTCACGCTTATCTACATGGTCCCCACTTGGCTGGCTTCGGCGCATCAGGCCGGTGCTCTAGCTCTACTTACCGGCGCCGCTGTGCTGTATAGTAGGATATCGATGCCCCGTCAGGCTATCTTGAGACAGGTCATGAAATCGCACACCCCTAGAGTGCCTACGCAGGGAATCCGCTCGCGCATGGAGACGGGGAAAGCTGCTGAGAAGCAGTTGTAAGACTAGTTTATATGTTGTATCGTAGAATAGACTGTATTATATGTAAAAATGTCACCCACCTTACATCACCATATTGTTATCGTCTGTCGTGATGCGCTCACTGTCTTACTCTCCAGCATCTTCCCTACACCATCACAGCATCGTCAATCTTTATCATTCACACACCACTACCATCATTACGCTTCTTCTTCATTTCCGCATCACGATCGTTGCTACACTATAATCGCAATCAGGATTTTCAAGATATTCAATTGTTTTTTGTCTTTCTAATATTCCGAATGTTTTTGTCGTTTTTGTTTTGTTTCGGGCCCTCAGCAACAATGAAATTGAATCGAACATGTGATTAGCAAAAAACAAAGTATCCAGCTGCATGCACGCATAAACAAGTCCAAAACCATCGCCGCAGAAGAAAAAAACAGGAAAAGGAGAAAATACACTTTTTATCGAAAACACATCAGAAGCAGAGCAACAGCAAGATCTCACAGCCCTGAACCACATCCGCAGTTCCAAAGAAAAAGGGCAAATAGAAGAGACATCGCTGCAGAGCCAAGCAAACCGCAGGAGCAGTTCAAACTGGAAGAGATCGCGACAGCCCAACCCGCAACCGTAGTCGAAAGTCAAAGGCCGAGTCGCAATCGCTAAACAGCCTTAACCGCATTTGCAGTGTGAGAGAGGCCCTCATATTGTTAAACGCAAAGCAGGAAAAAGAACAAGATTAAAGAAAAGAAAAGAAAAGAGTCTCCGACAAGTCCACAGGGAAAGAAAACCAGTGCAAGAAGAACACTCATATCCTCCAATCTCTCGTAGCCTGAATTAATCCCTCGACCGAAAAAAAGCTTCTATTTCATCTGTGATTCCCGTATTGTATTCGCAAGACTGTTGATAAATTCTAAACCCGTGATCTCGAGCTCAGAGGCGCACACCAATATCGTTATTGTCGTGTTTGAGTTGTTCCCTAGAGGAGGGGTTGTCGCCGTGTTGTTTTCAAGTTGATATCCTTTTGATCTTTGATTTGTGTCTCCATGAGATGTCGATCCCATGAGGTATTGTTCCCACACCACCCAGTGTGAAGTTGACGTAAAAGTTCCATGCGAGAAGCTATCGCTCGTCTTTTGAAGTAAGTTTTGTGCTTGTCGTGTTGTGTTCGTTGTCATCTTATGGATTGTCTGTCCATTCTCATTGTGATGATTACTTGATCGCTCATTTGTCTATTCGTCTTCTCGCTTGCTCTCATTTGTGGAGTTGTCGATCATGAGAGAGAGGAATAGAAGTAGGAGGAAAGAGCGAAGCAAGAGGTGGAAGGTCTTGTTAGGACCATTCATCCACAGTATTTGCGATTGCCGCCGCAGTGTCTGCTCATGCCTTTGTAGTACGTGATGAGAGAGGAGAGTTGATGGGTCGAAAGGTGTTGCCAGAACCGTTCGCTCGCT
Organism: Periconia digitata; assembly: GCA_948474695.1. NCBI lineage: Eukaryota > Fungi > Ascomycota > Dothideomycetes > Pleosporales > Periconiaceae > Periconia > Periconia digitata. The sequence continues at coordinate 1,422,164 of CAOQHR010000003.1, forward strand.
TGCTCGCTCGATCTTGTTGCCGTAGTATGTATGCCTTTGTTGGAGGAGACGAGGAGATGGGAGGAGTCGAAGGGTCTTGCCAGGACCACTTCACTTGCTCGCTCGATCTCGTTGTTGCCATTGAGGGAGGATGCTGTGGCGTTGCCAATGCCATTGTATCCCAAAGAAAGAAGTGTGAAAAACGGAAACGCGGTGGAATATTGCGATTCGAGTTATTGGTTGTTGCGATGCGTGGAAATGCGTGGAAATGCGTCGATGATGTTTTTGCGGAAAAGTGCGTTCGCGCGGGTTTGTAAGGTTGCGATGCTGATAATGCGGTTTTCGAACGAGGCGAAGATGTGCGCTGATGATGCTAGTGCGGTCCTTTGAACGATGCGTGGAAGTGCACTGCTGGCGATGCTGATGCTTTTGTTTTCGAACGATGTGTGAAGAAGCGTGCGGTGCGGAGAGTGATCCACATTCTCGGTCATATTGGTAGACGCGGAGAATTGTGAATGCTGCTGTCTGGAAGATGCGGAAAATGCTGAATTGCGCTCACGATGCTTTGTGTGGATGATCCGGTTCTCGGTCATATTCGTAGACACGGAAAATGGCGGTTCTGATCCTGAGAAAACGCGTCGATATGGCGGATAATCGTAGAAACATGCGGAGATTGCGTTTCGATGAATAATGGCGTTTCTGATGCTTTTGAAATGCAAGAATGGCGAATTCGATGCTTTTGCGGTTGCAAGATTGCGATTCGAGAATGCTTAAATGTGCGATTCGATGTTGCTGGAATTGCGAGTCGAAAAAACTGGGAGTGCGATTCGATTTGGCGACGGATGGCATGTAGCAGTTGGCAGTTGGCTTACGGCAATGGCAGTGGGAGGCAGAGGAGGCGAAGGCGGAAGTGGATGAAGTGAGAAGATGACAAAATAGTGAAACTTTGGAATGGAGCTGTTGTGGGTGGTGGAGAAGAGGGATGGGTGATCGCCGCTCATGGTATTGGCTTGTAGAGCGTGGCTTTGATCTCATGGGTTTGAAGATGTCGGATATCATGGCTTGAATGTGGACGTGGCGCACGAGACGACTGCAGTGACTGGTGGGAATAGAGCAGTTGTATCACGTCTTGGGGCTCGTGATGCTGCGTTGGCAGTTTGCGATTGTCGTTGTCCTCGTGCGTTCCGGGATAGTAGTGTCGATATGGTATGGTGAGTTTGCAGGTCGGGAATTGAATCTAGACGTCTCGCGATTGTTGTAGAGTCTGAGATGAAATGAAGCCATTGGGGTGTGTCAGGCTAAAAAGATAAAAGAGAAAAGGTTCTCGCAGCTCGTATCAGTAGCTTTTGAGCGTGGCTTCGATCTCGTAGCTTGTCGTGTTGTTGGAGATACGGATTTCAATGTGAGAAGAGCGTAGAGAAGGATTGCAATGCTTGAACAGAATTGTGCAGCTGGATGACGCAGAGAAGATGATGAATCTGCCTCAATAGGCGGTAAATGAGTACCTAATTGCGGTTTCTCAATTGGCAATACGAACAAGATGGTTGCGTTGCTGAGGGCATGGACAAGCTCGCGGATACTGACGGCAGGCTTGTGGTACACGCCTCTGACTCAGTTGAAGATCTTCCAGACCTTCTCCACGTTCTTCATCAGAGGCTCGTAATGCTCGGATATGCTGAGGTGTGCCATCTGCCGCATGTACGAGCGGAGCTCGTCGAGCCTGCCCACGTTCCAGTACCCCTGAGCATCCTCGTCGATGTGAAGAGAACCTTGGAGGCGGTCCGACGTCTCTGCGAACCGGGCAAACCAATCGTGGATCAGCTCGAGATCCTCTTGCCGTACCTCCTGCTGCTTGGCCAGCTCCTCCGTGAGAAAATGGAACTCACGCCCTTGCTCCCTGAACACCGCGAGGTATTGCTCACGCCGCTGCTTGGCCACGTCAACGGTGGCATCGTAACCCTGGAGAAGCTTTTCGGCGGTTTGCAGGAGATCGTCGACAATGTAGTCGAAGTTCATGTCGCGCGAAATTTGTTCAAGGACGAAAATTGTCTCTACCAGCTTCTCGCGCTTCCAAAGCTTTTCCGGGTTGACATCCGGATGGGACTCTTGGAGAACCTGCAAGCAGTCGACGGCGTGCTTGAGTGTGATCTCCAAGTCTCGCTTGGCGAAAGCGTTCTCAGTAGGAACGAACTTTCCGGAGTTGTGCCGCCACTGAGCAAGGAGACGAGGCATGCTCTGCATGTTCGCATCGATGGTCTGGTACCAATGCTCAGGACATGTGTCGTCGATGTCCATCTGGATGTTGTTGGGCCGCCACAGCATGCGCAACAGGTCCTGGACGACGAAAGCAATCTTGCCGAAGACCTCGTGCCACTGCGCGGCAGAATACACGAGATTGCCAAAGTAGCGCAGAGCATTGATGTCCCAGCCGGTCTTGACGAGCTGCTCCTCGCTCAGGCGGTACTGGCGAAAGAGTGCAAGCGCTGGCACCAATTGCTTATTGATGAGTTGCCGGAGTATATTGACCTTGAACTTCAGGGCAATCTTGAAGCCGTGTTCGGCTTGAGCTTGAGCTTCGAAGAACTGCTCGAGCTTGGTCTCATCGTAGCTGCAGACAATAACCTTGGCATCGTTCCACAGTTTGGCGAGGTGCTTGACTAAAGCGTCTTCGTTGGCGAAGGTAGGCAAACAGTTGGACAGTGAAAACGCAGGTTTCTTTGCAGATGCCGGTGAAATGGAGGAAGATGCCGTCTGAGGTACGGTGGAGGAGGAGGAGGGTGTGCCAGCAGCTCCATGGAAGGCAGATTGGCCTTGTGCTGAAGGCGGGTTCGGGATGATGTTGGCCTGCGAAGATGCAGCCTGCACGCCCGCGAGATTGTTGGAGCCGCTTTGGTAGAAGTGAGTATTGTTCACTTGGGCAGCTGCTGGTGCGATTTGGTTTTGGGTGCTTTGATTCATGGCCGAAAGTGTAAAACCCGTGGTCGGACCAGAGGGAGCGAAGCCAGCGGCAGGGCCAGAAGAAGCATAACCCGGGCCGGATCCAGAGGAAGAGTAACCCAAGCCGGCGCCATAGGGAGCAGAGCCCGAAGCGGAGCCAGATGAAGACGTCGAACCCAAAGAAGACCTTGGCAACTTGAGATCTGACCCGCCGAATTGCACGCAGTTATGCGTGTTCTGAACGCCGCCCTTTAGGATATGACTTAGCGCACTGCGCATGACTGACTACTCGGGGAGCAAACTCACATTCATGCTGGCTGAGCTGGTGTGGACCTGATCGTTCTTGCGGAACGCACTGTGCGTTAGGCCCGCGTTTCTCCTGCTGGCGTTGGGATTGATGGGAGCCATTGCAGTTCAGACGCGAGAGGCTGGGAGCAAGGAAGGATCTGATGTGAAGGACGAGTGTATGGGCGCAAGGCGCGTCACTCAAAGAGAGGGAAAGAAGAGGGGTCGCTGGTCAGCGGTTGTAAAGAGAGGGACAGAAGAGTGGTCGCTGTTGAGCGGTGATAAGGAGTAGTCAATTGAAGTCGAGAGCGGCTGCAAGTGTGCTGGTGGCAAGTCTGCAATGGCTGGATCGATTTCTCTTGGTGGGGTGGAGAGCAGAGGAGAAGGTGGAGGGAGGCCGTCGAGGGATATGATCGTTCGCAGGGCACGGACGCAGGCTCCAGTTGTGCGTTTGATAGTGTATAGACTTGGTTGTACGACGTGAAATGAGGTCTTGGCAGATTCATCTACGTTGAGTGGATTGCGCTTGTGGGAAGCAAACAAGAGAGGAAAGTGAGGTGACAAACAAACGGGGGAGGAGGAGGAGGAGGAAAGTGAAGTGGCGTTTGATATGAACAGACCGGGCGCCCGCCATGAGTTGAGGAGAACGATGTGCCCAAGAGACAGGAGTACGTTCAAGATATACGGCTAGTTCATATACGTAGTATAGTTTAGATGCGATGCTGTATATGCGGTTCTATATATTCATCTAGCGATTTGTCTCTGGAACTGACACGTCTGACATCATGCGCCTGCGGTGGACGATAACGCTCATACTCTGCGTCATACAATGGGCGAACGGTGGCTCGCTGTCTCTCCTGCAGATAATCAAGCGCACATTGTGATCTGTGGTTGAACAAGCAGTAACGAACATACGGTCTTCATCCAGGATCTGCGGGACCACGCCTGTGAAAGAGTGTGATTTGAGGTACAGACATGACATCTTGGAGACGCCTTCATATCAAATCCTTGTGAACATAAGCAGTCACTCTCCTAGGTTCTTTTGGTTCTGTTATGTTCGTCACTTCCGATTTGGTGGGTCTGCCTGCATCTTGTAGTTAGCCAGATTACCATCGGGTCTTCGCTCAGATAAAACAGCCTTCACTACTTGGTGTATCTCGTATGGCTGAGTTTATCTCCTTCAGAGTAAGCCGTGGGTATGGTCTCTTATGGTTGATATGGCATCTACAGGTCGCGCGAGGGTGAGGGTCTTTAAAATCAGCTACAATGACTGATTTTCCTGGGGCAATGTATTCAATGACTCTTCGATCCCGGCAACAGTCATCATGAGTCTTGATTTGATGTCTGTAGTGTATATAACCAGACTCATAGTCATCAGTGAACTTGTTCTTGACACAGAGTAGAGTCCTGATTCCTGTCGCGCTTCTTTGATCTTTAAGGCACTCAAGTGTCTATTTGATCCCTATATCATTTTCGCTAGGTGGACATATGATATGGAAACCAGCAGCATCATGTAAATTCGTTAGAATGGCGTATTAGCATAAACTGTCCGTAGAATTACCACTGGAAGCTTCTTGCACATCCCGTTTCACCTGAAATATGAGAAGACTAGAACAGCCAATTGGGGAAGAGTATGTTAACGTGATACAGGCAGTTATCTGCTAGCAATAGGCTTTTCATATATCCAACAAGCTACAGGTGCGAGCGCTTGCTTTCCGTTGTGCTCTTCGAGTTTCGCTTGTGTGATCAAACCTTGACAAGCAGTGATTGTGGGGGCAGGGCCACTGTGATTCATATCCGATGAAAGACAGTGGAAGATAGTGACACAAAATGGCCGATGGGGAGCTTCGTAACATCAAGACAAGCGATGCTAAGCCTTACGCTTATTAAGACTTCATTGGCGACAGCCTACATATTGGATAATATGTGTTATTTGCAGGATATGCATTGTATTTGCGACTCCCGTCTTTTTTTTTCTCGAGTTTACACGGTATGGCAGGCAATATAGCACGCTGGACAAATGAGTGGACATTTGCTTGATGTAATTGACTATCTCAGCGTTACAACTGCAGCAAAAATAGTGCGGTAATGTTCTAACAGGACAATCAAACTTATGAAGGTATCCGTGCCAAGCATCATGCAGCATTGCCAGTCAGGTTTCCACCTAGAGCTTTCCAGCAATTTGTCGGGATTCTTGTAACAAGTGTTCCAACTACAATTGATCTGCTTTGGTTGAACACTCCGTACTCTGCGCAACAATCAAAACAGACTCGTGACGTAACAGTGATTCATACTCAGCTGGGATTGACCGCAGTTGTATCAAGTGAGTTTTAACATAAACCTGTTCCGAAATGTGATAAGATTCGTACGATGGGCGATCCCTATCCTGAATTTTCAGATTGATCTACGTGAATTGCACCAATATGCAACCGCGAATGAAGCTTCTTTCCAACAGCTTTGAGGTTCACGATGAAGTACGATCGGAACTCGAGCCCCTTTAAACCCAAGGTCTTCAGTCTCAAGCGACTAGAAGACAAGACGTCTAATCGTCAAATACGCATGTACTTGTATTACCCCATTCAGCTTCCAGTGCCTATTATTCCCCAAATCCAACGAACTTCGAATCCTTCTCTCGGCAGATTCCACCAATCACAATCAACACCTCGCACAAGACTCAACGTTCCCTCTCCAGCCAAGCTCCACATCCTCACCGCCAACCTTTCTTCTAACCACTTGAAAATTCCTATCCAACAAGAGCCTTTTCCGATAGCCAAGGATGTTCATCGACAGCTATCTCGCATATGGTAAGCCGGCGGGCGCATCATGTGACGTCACCTCTTATTTCATCCAATCACATTCTCTGGAAGGTCTTGGACGTTTACCCCAGCTTTCAACTTCTCCTCCCCGCTCGCTCTTCTCCACACGGGAGTGTTCAACAGCCCCGTTTTTCACATTATTACCGCTCGTAGTGCTCATGTCCGTCTGAAACCGTTCGCTATTGTGGGGTAGCGACTACGTGAATCGGCAGTACATAACGTGCGGAATGAACTGAAACGGTAATTACAAGCGCCCTCGAAAAACCGCCTCCCTTACATTCATTCTATGGGGAAAAGAAATTGTTTAATCCCGGTCGCCCAGATGATAAGTGATGCGGTGTAAACAAGAATTAGTATCGAAGGATGCATGGCATTGGCACTTCGGGATCGCGCGTGTGCTATGTGTGGTGTGATGTACTTGATAGATGACCTCGGCTACATACGTAGTTCCTGTTTACCTTTTCCACGGTTTCTGGGCCTGCATACATGCGGGCGCTGGCGCGTCGATAGATATTTTCCGTGCGCGAATGGAGGGCTGGCTTTGCTATATATAAGTAGGTAAGGGAGCTTTGCTGACTTTCTTCTAGCCCCATTGTTTTTTTGTGTGGCTTTCTTGAGTCCTAGTATCCCAAAGAAATTGCGGGTTGTCGACCAGGGTGTCGATTCTCTTCATCTGTTCGCTGCACTTGGTGTACGATTGCATCGTCGACTTGGTGCATCAGTTGCATACAACAGGCGTGGTCCTGGACTAGGCCATCTCAGCGACACTGTCGAACAACGCCTCAGCTAGAAGAAAAAGATCAGGAACGCGATTACCCAAGCACTCGCGCAAACTCCACCTACAAATACGTATCGCAAATCTATAAAATGTTCAAAACTCCGCAGTTCAATTGGTACGGCCGAGGGCGAAGCCTACGTATAGCCATCACGATTGCCTGCCAGCTCGCCTTTGTACTTTTCGGTTACGACCAGGGCGTCTTCAGCGGCATCGTCGGTAATGCGGATTTCCTGGACACTTTCGGTCACCCTTCTCCGGGATTGGAAGGGATCATCGTTTCCATCTACAATCTAGGATGCTTCACGGGGTGTATTTTGAGTTTTGCATTCTGCGAGAAAACGGGGAGAAGACTGGCCATGTGGATAGCTATGGTGTGGATTATAGTGAGTTCTGCGTACGTCTGTGTTGATAAGGATGCAGCGATGTTGACGTGTCATTGCAGGTTGGTGCGATTCTACAGACCACGGCTTACTCTGTGCCGCATATGAGTAGGTGATCTGCTGCTCCTCTGATAGAGAGTGAAATCTCACGGTATTCTAGTGATCGCGCGCTTCATCACCGGAATCGGTACAGGAATCGAGACCTCGACGGTTCCAATGTACCAATCCGAACTCTGCGAGGCTTTCAAGCGTGGGCGTTTAGTTTCTTCGGAGCCGCTATTTGTGGGAGTCGGTATTGAGATTGCATACTGGTTTGATTATGGCATGAGCTTCACGGTACGTAAAGTTCAGTGTTGCTTACCTGATACTAGGTGGCGATTCATGACCCGATGACTTACTTGCATTCTCATTTGAATTACACTGACGTGGCTGCTACCCGCATCACTAGGCCGGCTCTATTGCGTGGAGACTTCCGATTTCCTGCCAAATGGTATTCGCTATACTCGTCATCATCATGGTCTTCGGTCTACCCGAGTCACCTAGATATCTGTACAAGCATGGCCGCAGCGAGGAGGCGCTTTCGATCCTATGCGACGTATACGACGGAACACCCGAAAGCCCTAAGATCGCAAAGGAGAATCGGGAGATTATGGAAGCGTTGAAAGTCGAACAGGAGCATGGCGAGTATAGGTGGAGTCAACTACTCAAGAAAGACAAGGTGCAAACAGGAAGACGAGTACTGTTGGCTTATGGAATGCAGTTCATGAGTACGTTTATCCATCCAAGCGACACCACTCGCGTTCATCCTGCGGGCTTGGTGGGTTTCTGACAGTTGACTAGACCAAATGGGCGGGATCAACCTGGTTGTCTACTACATCACATCAGTGCTACAACTCAACGTGGGCCTCGACCGGAACCTGTCCTTGCTTCTCGGCGGCGTCATCAATCTGATGTTCTTCATCGGATCTCTCTACCCCACGTTTTTCCTCGATCGGATTGGTAGGCGGAAGCCAATGATGTGGGGTTCCTTCGGACTTGGTGTATCGATGATGTTGATCGCCATCCTGCTCAGCTTCCGCGGGTCAGCCGTCGAGAAGCCCACCGCGTCTGCCAGTGTGGTTCGTATCTCCCCTTACCATACGTTTATACCGTCTTCGTATTCTCAGCTGACACAATACCCTGGTAAACAGACCTTCTTTTTCACGTATATGCTTATCTTCGGCATGACGGCAAACTGTATCCCGTGGGTTTATGTCCCCGAGATCTTGCCTTTGCATGTCCGCGCAAAGGGAACAGCGGTTGGAATATCGGCCAACTGGATCTGGAATTTCTTTGTGGTCATGATTACACCAACACTTCTGAACAGTCTGGCGTGGAAGGGCTATCTCATCTTCATGGTGCTGAACTTCTGTTTTGTGCCGCTCGTCGTAAGTCATCTCCTAACATCATGATCACTCGCGTCAGTCCGACTATCCGACGCGGCCTACACCGCAAGACGCCTATATCCACTATCTCCCTTCCACCGTTCCGGTATCCAGATTCTGGGGTACTTCTACCGGTGGCGTATCCACTCTTTCTCCCTCTTTTGATCGTTCTCGCGTCGCGCACATCAGCTAATGCTGTTTTACCGAAAGTACTTTTGCTACCCTGAAACTACAAATCTCACGCTCGAAGAGATCGATTGGTTGTTCTACGAAGGCGATGTGGTGAAAAGGAGTAAGCGAGTGGCGAAGGAAGGATGGGGTGAGGCAGAAGGCTGGGGCTCCGTTGCGGAGAGGCGCGGACAAGGAGCAAGTCCAGTCATGGTGGACACAGGAAGTCAGCAGAGCGGAAAAGTAGATGATGGCGTTGAGAAGATTGAAGTCAGGAAATGAGCGCTCTGCCACTTTCTTGTAGTTGAATATGAGACAATGAGCGATCAAATTTGTGTACGAACCAGGTATCCTGGTGTTTTGCACTATACTACAAACTCTGAATATATTGAGATACGCGGACTGCGATCCATGAAATGAGTTTCTCAATTTTGACAAGTGTGCACGAATCATCTCTTTTGTTGAGGAATGCAACATTATTGAAGCAGATGGAAGAATGTAATTACTGTGAGCCCCATCTTTGATCCGGACGGATGGCATCGTAGGATCCAGGCCCACGGCTAAACACTTTTACAAAATCCTGGCGTATATGTATGGTGATGATGGGATCTTATAGGCCTGGAAGAGTGAGTGGATCCAAGAGATAACGTCCGCGGAGTGCAAGCCCACGCGACTTGTCCGTTCTTAGCGAGCCGCCGTCGACGCTTCAACTCCAGGTTTTCAACATTGCTCCACCTCCCCACGGGACTCTCCATTGCCACTAATTTTCTCGAACGTCCCCACATACCGAGGCTCCTCACATGTCCTTCTGGCCATTCCTGACCAAAGCACGGGAGCAAACGATGAACCAAAAGGCATGCTGAGCCACGAACACCTACAGTAAAGATCAGAACTTCGTCGCTCGGCTGAACCGAGCGGTACTTTGAATCAACCGGTGCAAACTCCTTCGTCTAGAGACCTTCTATATGGGCGACATGGAATGAAAACAACGATGCAATGTTCACGACGTTAGCATCGACCCACTTCTCATTTCCAGCCCATCGCAATGTGTCGAGTCACGCCAGAATCGGAATAAAAACTACATGCGTCTCAGCTCGGATATACATGTTCATTAAAGGAAACCCCAACAAAAGACTTCATCCTGCACAAACCATTGCGCGATTTCTGTACTTCTGCCCAAATCGATATTCCCTTGGCCCGTACTTCCGAAGTCACTTCCACACAGTCTCGGAATCCCATCTCACATAATCCACGCAATATCGAAGGCTCAAATCAAGCTTTCTATCGTGTTGCTCCCGCGGTGAATGATGCTTGACCCCCGAGCGCCTCAATTCCCTGGTCGACGATCCCCAGAATCGACCAATGCTACACTATCGCTAGCGCCGCAATCAATTTATCCGCTCTTTTAACCAGTAGCTCGGCAGATTCCATTGGTTCGCCTCCCTTACCTTGGTGCTTGCCTGGGCAAGCTTTGCGGCTTCCTTGGGTGGCTGCTGACACGTGGGGGTTCTTCCATGATTCCAAAAAGATTTCGGGGTGAGTTATTGGCAGAACGTTGCCAGGCGGCCACAGGTGGTCTACGGGTAAACTCACAGGGGGGGGGGGGGCTAAAAGTGGTTGGGTGATGATGCATTGGACTTTTTTTGGTTTATATCAGACCGGTCCACCCACTGCGAGAGCTTCAGAATTCAGCAGCTGCTTGCCATTGAGCTCTGCCTGTTGATATTTCCTTCAAACCTTGTGGACGTTGATCTGCTCTTTCAAACCCATCATGTCGGATAGGGAAGCCACATCTGTCACGCCCGGCCACTTCAAGGTCGCAGGCAAGGAGTTCAAGAATATCAACTGGCTCAAGAGTCCCAACCTGCGGACTACCTACTTCCTCATGTTTTTTGTGATCTTGACGAGTGCTACAAATGGTTACGATGGATCCATGGTCAACGGTCTTCTTACGCTTGAACAGTTCACTGAATGTAAGTCATGGCTCGACCCCCCCCGCACTCGTCCATAGCATAGACTTATTCAATATTTTAGATATGGGCGATCCTTCAGGGTCTATCAAAGGTCTCTTTAGCGGAATTCTGTTTCTCGGATCTCTTCTCGCCCTCCCCGTCACTCCGTATATTGCGGATGGATTGGGAAGAAGAATGGGCATTGTCATCGGGTCCATCATCATGCTGTTAGCCGTGGCCCTCCAGAGCGCATCGGTCAACTACAGCATGTTCATCGCTGCTCGATTCTTCCTGGGTTTTGGCGTTGCTATTGCACATGGCTCGGCACCTTTGCTCATCACGGAAGTCTGCCACCCGCAACACCGCGCTATATTCACGACCATCTACAACACCACGTGGAACATCGGCAGCATCATCGCCGCTTGGCTGACATACGGAACCAACAACGTCTCGAACGAATGGGCATGGCGCATTCCATCCATCGTGCAAGCGCTCCCCTCCATCCTCCAAATCACTTTCATCTGGTTCGTCCCGGAATCTCCTCGTTGGTACATTTCCAAAGGCCAGCCCGAGAAGGCGCTCCATGTATTTGCCCATGTGCATGCTGAAGGCAACGCCGATGATGAGATTGTGCAGCTCGAATTCCAGGAGGTTCAGGAGACTATCGCGATCGAGAAGGAGGCTGAGCAAACCGGTTGGCTGGAACTTTTCAAGACCAAGGGTAACCGCCACCGACTCATCATCCTGATTTCTGCCGGTCTGTTCTCGCAATGGTCCGGTAACGGGTTGGTATCGTACTACATTTCGGGTGTATTAGAGACGATCGGCATCCACGACGCAGACACAAAGCTCAAGATTAACGGAGGTCTCAATATCTGGAATTTTGTTGTTTCCACGACAATGTGTACGTGATCCCACTCCAATTTTCAGCAATCTCTTGATCATATTCGCTAACACCGCCGCGCAGGTTTCTTCGTCGACAAGATCGGCCGTCGCCCACTCTTCCTCATCTCGACTGCCGGCATGTGCGTCACCTTCGTGATTTGGACCATCCTCTCCGAGCGCTTCGAAGCCACGCAGGTCAAGGCAAACGGCAGCGCAGTCGTCGCCATGATCTTCCTCTACTACACCTTCTACAACCTCGCGTGGTCCGGTCTGCTGGTCAGCTACACGGTCGAAATTCTGCCGTACAGTCTGCGTGCAAAAGGCATGTGCTACATGTTTGCCATGGTGGATATTGCCTTGTTCTTCAACACTTACGTCAACCCTATCGCCCTCGACAACATTCAGTGGAAGTACTACATTGTCTACGTAAGTCTCATTTTCCTTCTTTCCGCTATACAAGCCTATGGAACTCGTTTCGCTGATAATCAACTAGTGCGCATGGCTCGCTGCTGAACTCGTCTTCATCTACTTCTTCTACGTTGAAACCAAGAACACGCCGCTCGAGGAAATCGCGCGATACTTTGACGGCGACGCCGCGCTGCTGGGAGGCCATGCGGCTACGGAGAAGGGCGCCATCATTGCGCGCGAACTCGATGAGAAGAGGGGAAATTCGATTGCTGAGGAGCGTGTAGAGACAAAGAATACAGCCTAATCTAGATTTCATTTCGTTCGTTAGACGATGATTCGATATGGGGAAGGTCTGGAATGAGTTGTCGCTTTAGAATTGGTTTAAATACAATTCCAAGGCTTGCACATATCGCCCTTGATTTGCGCTATAAATGGACTGTGATGGGGCGGAAGAAGACGTGCTCCTCGTCAGATGTGCATTCGCTGAATTTGACGCAGCGGCTGGATTAGCAGAGAGAGCTTCATGTCAATTCGGATTTGGGGTTTCCGAGTGCACTCGATCCAAGTAACAACAATCATAACACTGGAATGCCAGAGCCAGGGATTCGTAACTAGAGACAGATCTCGTGAACATTTTTTTGTTATACAAAGTCTAAACAGAAAATATCCATTCCATGACGTTTTTTGGTAATCAGCGCTCAAAAGCTTTCGTTCCCAACAAAAGAATAATCTACAACTGTCCCCAAAGCATCACCAACGCCGCAACAAGCGCAACCCCAACCGCCGCAAAAGCACCAACCTGCCTCGCAACGACCGGTGCAGCATCACTTGAAGAAGCCTTCACAGCACGCGGCACAACAGGAGGCGCGACGGTGCTGTACGAGCCCCCCGTCTCGGTAGCAGATGCCGTAGCCGTGGGGGTCGGTGTAGTTCCATTGGTAGGGGGCTCAGCCGTGCCGTCGACGATCTTGATGCGGCCATCGAGCGCAATATCAACGGGCGTCTGCTCCTGGATATACTGCGTCAGAACCTGATCCTGGGTATCCAGAATCGCAAAGTCCTTTGTGGGCGTGAAGAAGTTGTCTCCGCCGCCGGCCAGGAAATCGAGGGTGACGAATTCGTATTCGGCGGATTGGTCTAGGGGCGCGTCACCGATGGTGACGGAGACGAGTTTGGTGCCGTTCGCGTTGGCTGGGTTGTATTCGATTTTGATGCCCTGGCTGATTTGGAGGAAGGAGGTTACGGGGCGGCCGTTTTGCACGTTGACTTTGGAGACGATGCCTTCGAGGACGTCCCAGAGGTCTGAGCCGGGGAGTTTGATTTCGACAATGGCGTTGCCGAAGGGGAAGGAGGTGAGGACCTCGCCGCGCGTGATGTCGCCCTCGTCGATGGTAGCGCGGACACCGCCGGCGTTGATGATGGCGAAGGCGACGTTATCGTTTGCGGATTTGCGGTAGGAATACATGGCGTCTGCCATGAAATCTCCGAGGAGGCATTCTTGTTGTTGGCAGGTGGTTTGGTCTAGAACGACGTTGCTTACGCCGAGAACTTCGGCAGCAAATTCTGCAAAGGGCTTGCGCCATTCGTCGATTTGCGCTTGGAGCGTCTCGTCGTACTTGGTGGTGTTGGTCATGTGGTGTGGGGCACCGTGGTAAGCTAGGATTTTGCCGTTGACGTCGTAGGTCACGTCGATGTAGCCTACATATTCGCCCCATCGGTAAGCTGTGACAATGAAGACCTCGTCTCCGTCCTTGTTCTGGACGATGGTAGGGTAGTCCCCTTCAGCGCCTTCCATATCGCCAAGCAGGGTGTGTGAGTGACCGCCCATGATGAGCTGGAGACCGGAGACGGCTGCAGCGAGCTCCTTGTCCTTGTCATATCCGATGTGGGTGATGGCAGCGATCCTGGTGATATTGGTAGTGGCCTTGATCTCATCGATGGCATTTTGAACTGCCTCAATAGAATCAGAAAAGGTCGTCAGGTTGCTCGGCTTTGAGATGCCAGGCGTAGTTTCGGTCGTGACTCCAATGACGGCAAGGCCCTTGTCTGGGAAAATCTGGTACGGCTTGATAGTCTTGTTCAACTTGGGATGATCCGAATGGATATTGGCAGAAATAATGGGGATATTTGTGAGGTTGGCAATGAAGTCGCCTGTTCGGTCAGCGGTGTTTTCTTGTTGGCACGGACTTTTTAGGTTCTTCAAACTCACCCAACATATCATCGCCACCATCAAACTCGTGGTTTCCAAGAGTCATGGCGTCGAATCCCAATTGATTCAGAGTCTTTGCAATGACCTCGCCCCCGTAGTATGTGTAAAAGAGGGTCCCTTGGAATTCATCACCAACGTTCAACCTGCAACACCTCTAGTTAGCTTTGACAAAAAACGCAAATATAGCATAGAAATTCAACGCTCCAAATCCGGAAATGTAAAGATACAGGCTGCATTCGGGATTACTGACCACAGACTGTCGTCGTACTTGGCCCTCTGCTCATCAATGGTGGCCTTGATACGTGAATAGCCGCCAAAGCAGCCACGCTCCGGTCTTGTGCAATCGGTACCCGAGCTGCTAAACACGTCCAGATGAGCGTGTACATCGTTGACATGGAAGAACGCTGCCGCGAATCAGAACGTTGTTCCAGGTGAATATACAATTGAACTCTGCCAAAACATACAAATGTTGTAATTTCCCTGAGAATCGATCCCACGCTTCTGCAGCCTTTGACTGCTGTAGAGCACATCCTCAGCCACAGCCAGCCCAGCGAACACCGATAGAGTCGAGAACCTCATTTTGCAACGTCTCAATCTCACACTGCAAAGAATGCCACGTAAAGAATGATGAGAGACTGTACAGCTACAAAGAAACAAACAACGAGCCGGACAAGGACTGAGGTTCTCACGAACTCGCGGCGCAACGCTTCCTTTTATGACGCTGGACCAGGCTGTGGCGGATGCTCCGAGCGCGCAACACCGGAGAGATCGTTTCCCCTAGCAGCATCTCACCCCTTGGCGACAGCTTGGCACATTCCTCTTCGAGCATCGCGTATCCGTGCTGGTGATAACGACTGTCCATTCACAACTACACGTGCAGAAACAAACGACATGTTCTGCAGGAACTGGGGAAATTACCTGGCTATCGGGTCCCTCCTATTACTGGATTGTGGCGAATGCATTGAATAGCATCCTTCGCGAATCCCCGGGCGTCGCCTACAAGGCAGAACGACGATGCAATTGGGAACTTCATGTGAACGTGGAGACGATGAATTGGGTATAGAAAAGGCTACGGAATCGCTCGAGTAGGTGTAGAGCGCCAAGCTCAATCGAAGACAACCTTCTTGGAGGTGTTTGCGTTGAGATCGATCTTGAGCCCGCTCTTCTTTTCCTTTGCCGCCTTCGCAGCTTGCCAACTGGGGTGCAGAGTGCCAGCGTCGTCTCTCTTGGGGACCGGTTTCTGCTTGCCCAATGGCATCGCGTTTTCTCCGCTCTTCTCCGGACCGTAGCCTCGCGGTGGGGCTTTTGCTCCGCGCCCACGCCGGTCGCTACTGACAGCCCCTCTCTTCGCGTCCCACCCCTTGGCGCGATCTTCCTTCTCCTTGTGCTTCGCCTTGTCGCCGTATTTCTGCTCCCATATTTTCTGTCTCGCCTTCTGTCCTCTGCGGTTCTTTCTGGGCGCGAGATCGGCGTCGAGATCAGATGCTTCTGATTCGGAGCCGGAGAAGTACGCTGCATGGCTCAGCGATGGGAGGAACGTTGACTTGGAGGGCTTCTCCAGCGGTGCCAATTTTCGCTTTGACTTGGATGTTGGCGCTGAGACGTCTGCTTCCGATTCGAATTCCGATATAGATTCCACATCAGAGTCGTGCAGTGCCCCAGAATCGGACGAGCCATCTGCGACCTCTCTACCGTTTGTGGAAACATGTGCTTCGTCTTCATCTGACTCCATATCTTCGTCCAAATCCATTTCATCGCCATCCTCACTGCCACTGTCTTCAACGCTCGGGGGTCGATGTCCTTCTGAGAGGGAGTCTTCGCTGTCGTCCGCCGAAGAGGGTGCCGCAATAAGGCCATCCAATGCAGCCATCACATCGCTATCGAACGCCTCCACATTCGCAGATTCTTCCTCCTCACTCCCCCCCTCCTTTTCCTTCCTCTTCTTCTGCCTCGCTCCATCCCCCTCGCTCTTCCCCTTACCCGCACCCACAATCTCCTTCAAATCATCAACAACCTCATCCACGACCTTCCTAACCGCGTCAACCTTGAACAACCTCGCCTGCACATTCAGCAACGCAACATCCTGTTCCCCCTTCTCCGCCACCTTCTCTACATCAGGTATATCCTCGCTCTCCCTTAAACTCTTCACCTTCCCAATCGTCCTTCGCAAGTGTTGCTCCGCGAGCTTCGTGAGGTCCAATTGCTTGAGTTTCGCGTATTCGAGTTCGAGGCGCTGCGACGCTTTGTCGTTGTTTGTAGATTTCGCGCCCTTCTTGCGGCGGCTGAACTTTTGTCGCTCGAAGCCCGCTGCGAGGCGCAGCGCGGAGAGGAGAGGTTTCTGGGCGGCCGCGATGCGTTGCGTGCAGTGCTTTTTGCGGCGGGACGAGGACGATGATGGTTTCGTGGGGTTTGTTTGCGCCTCTGAGGGCGAGTCGCGCTTGCGTTTGGGCATCTTTCTCTCTCAGCGTATGTGTGTGTGGGTGCGTTGTGTTATAAACAAAATCGTGAATCCGCTAGGTGGAAGCAGTAACAAAAAACACCCTCTAGAAATTTTTGGCACAGCTCGGGTGGAGCGCTCGGTTCAAACTTCCGCACCCTGCAAGATGGTGTGTGCGTTCGGCAAAACTTGCTACACAGGCTCAACTTACTTCTTTAGGAAGGTTTCCTTTAAAACTGTGGATTGCGGCGGCATAGAAACAGCGGCGAGAAGCCCTACGGTGTTTCTTTCCGAGTGGCCGCAGAACCGCAATTCTACTTGTTGTTACTCGATATGAGAACTGTGCATATCTTGTCCTGGTGTGTCATAATACATTATCGTGATTTTTTTTTTTTCGATTTTTTTTGCAGCGATGTTGGATTTCCTATTCAATCCTTGATAGATTGCGAGAAAGAGATAGGTCTGTTTGGAAGCCACGGTGCGTAGTACATATTGGGATTCCTTAACGAACGGTGGTAAATAAGAGTTAGGAAATAGATTTTCGTGAAAGGTGCATATTCTATACGAAGGGAGGGTTAGATTCAAATACGTGCAAGGGCTTACTTACTTGCGGGAGACGAATGTACTTGTCCGATACAGATCAAAGACCAAGGTTGGGGGCATAAGTAATCCGGCAATTCATAGCCGCTATGTGGAGGGCATGGGATCCCAATAGTATTATATCTCAACCTTCGAGCGTCACTTTATGATACATAGGCGCGGGCAAAAAAAGAAAGACAGCAAGAACAGAGACATGACTGCCGTACAAACGCTAACATCGCAAAAGCACTATGTAACCAAAAGAATAATCGAAAAAATCCGGGGGTATCAACAGCCATCAAGGCCACCTGCTAAACCGATCCTCGACCCCAGGGACGCCGCCCTTCTTCCCGCCCTGTCGCCTCATCTCGTTCTCGTCGTGCCAGACCACACCCCCGCTCGCGGTGCCATCCCAGCTACCGTTCTCCGGCTCAGCCGAAACCCAGCGGTCAAACTGCTGATCCCCGTCCGACGGGAATTTCGCGTGCGCTGCCGTGATGTGCGTGACGACGCTCTTGGGGCCGTTGCCCCAGTCGGCGAGTTCCTGCTGGATCTGCTTTTCGACTTTTGCGGCGGCTTCTTCGGCGAGGGCGCGGTCTTCGAAGAGGAAGGCGAGTTCTTCGAGTGTGCGACCGTAGGTTTCGGGGAACATGAAGTACTGGAGTTGTGGTGTTAGCTTGCAGGTTTCGTGTAGGATGTCTGGTGTAAGATAGTGGAGAAGATGGAGGAGAACTTACTATGAAACCAATCTCGAACGCCAGCATTACGCAATATGTGATTAACCACCTCCAGCTGACCCTATCGAGTCCTACGGGGTTCACGAACGTGGTGAAGAACCCTGCGCCCCGACCGAAGAATTGAAAAATGGTGATGCCCTTGGCACGTTGTGCGAATGGGAAAAGTTCGACAAGGAAAGCTGATCACGTTCGTTAGCATTTCTCTTGATCTCTACTCGGTTCCTGGTGAGAAGAAAAGGCAGGACTCACTATAGGTCAAGGCGTTATAGCCAATATTATAACAAGGAGAGTAAGCAAATATAAAGAAAATCGTTATCTTGGCCGTAAGCGCACTCGACGTCACCATGAAGCGTGCCATGCTGACCGTCCACCCCACGTAGCAGCAGAGCAGCGAGGTCGCGCATATCAAATACATCTTTCGTCTCGGAAATCTCCGCACCAGCAAACTGATCAAAACGGCGTTGACCAGATTCCAGCTGTTCCATCCAACGTTCAACTTGCTCTTAAAGTTCGGGTCCTGGAAGCCGATCATCTTGAGAAGGTCACTGAGATAGTACGAGATGAGCGTGTTGCCGCTCCACTGCGTAAATAGCCCCAGGAAAGAGCCGACGATCACACGCTTGCGCATTCCAGGTGTCGAGAACATCTCAAGCCAGGATCGTTTCGAGTTGGCGAGCTCTATGCGAATGGTGCTCGAGATTTGGGCCATCTCGGCGCGGACAAAGGGCGATAGGAGATTGCCTTCGGCGTGGTAGTGGACGAGGATGTGGTATGCTTCTTCTTGTCGATCTTTCGAGATTAGAAAACGAGGGGACTCGGGTATGAAGCTAGATGGTGTCAGCACCATATCGATGGGAATCACAAATGATGAACGTACAAAATGAAACAAATTTGTATCATGGAGGGTCCAGCTTGTAGGAGTGATGGAATACGCCATGCCCAATCATTCTTGAGTGTTTGGGTTGCGAAGGAAACTCCTGCAGCGATAAGAGCACCGACGAACCATAGTGCGTTGAAGAGAGAGGTCATGATCGGGCGTTCTTTGGGATAGGCGAGTTCACCCATCAATGAGGAGCCGGCGATGATGCAGAAGGGGATTCCAAATCCGAGGATCCAGCGTGCCAAAACATACATTGTAGCTGTTTGGGTTAGTCTTCTGGCAGTTTAGCTGCAGGTGAGAAGGCAATATTTACCGTTGACCGAGAAGGCTTGAACAAAAGAACCCATGACCATAACCCAACTTCCTCCGAATATTGCCCATCGTCGTCCGAATGTATCGTTAACCCAAGGTACAAATGGCAATGCGCAAATAGCCCCAAGATTGTACGCAGCCGAAATGATTCCCAACAAGGCCCCTCTGGGTTCATGAAAGTCTGATTCCCAGTTAGTTGTCACGTCTTCCCAGACGACGCCTTCCAGCCTGACTTGACGTACACTCTTGCCATGTTGGTGCAATTTGCACTGTATTAATCATCTGCGAGTCGAACCCACTCGTCATTTCTATCCCAATACATGTTGGGAGTAGAAGAGCGTAAAGGATTCTAAGGTTCCTCTTTCGCCACCATGGTACCTGATTGCGGATACGAGGTCAGCTCAGCCCGGCAATAAAGTGCGACACGATGACATTCTATGAAGTCTGATGTCTTCATTCTCACAATCGGGCACGACTCACGGTGTCCTGCTCAACGAGTCGTGTTAGGACCGGTTCGACCTGATTGGCCTTCGCTGGGTTGCCAACGGGCACCATGCCTCGTACCACCGCCTGTTTATCTCCAGACGCAAAAGCTGTTCGCGGCGTTGTCGGCGCTGTACTATGTCGCTATAGCATTCGATATGGATGCTGTAGGGCAAGGTTTCGATGAACACAGGCCCATTCAGTCGCAGTGGCCGGTATTTCGGGTGAGGTGGAGGTCGGTGAGATACAAGTCATCCGCAATCGCGAGCGGGGGCCACCATGTTTTAATATACAGAAACGGATTGGATGGACAAGCAGGCAGACAAGCAGGCAAAGGCCCCCAGATTCACGAATCACCCTCCCTCGCAGGGCCTGGGGTCAGCAATACCGGGGAAGCTTCCATTGCCGGCCAACCCGAACTTGTGGACTCGAGCTGCTCGGATCGCCGCTGGGAGGCGCTCAGGACGAAGAGGGGGCCTTTTGCGCACCATGCGCAACTCAGCATCAAGGCCCAGCTCTGGGCGTAATATCAGCCCTCATTGGCTTGGAAACGTCGGCGAGCGAGTGGCGTCTATGCGGGTAAATGGTTGTCTCGGTGCAGAACACGGTGAGCGAAGGCTCGCAACACGACTACGCTGATCCCTGGAAAACGAAGAGCCTTGTTACGAATTCCGGCCTGCTGCGGTGCAGGCGGCGTACTGGTTCGTTAGTCGACTGTTGGACCACCTCTTTCTCCCCGAAAAAAAAATAAACACGAGAACGAGAGAGCGAGGTTTCGTAGCTGTCGCAGCAGACAATCCTCCTTCCTGGCTTACGCAGGATCCCTTGTACCATAGCGAGTCAACTATTAGACGCAAGCGAAACCTTGGAGCGCAAGCCTGATCCTTCGGACAATAAAGTTTGAACTTGGAGGGATGGGAATCAATCATTTCTGCGCGGTAATCCACACGCTTTACACGCAGAGGAAAGGAGGTGGGCGAGTGGTGATGTTGGCCGGCGTATCCACACGTGAGCAGCCCACCCAACCGGATAAAATCGACAATGGAAAAACCGTTCAGGAAGGTCGAGCTCCAGATGCGCCAATCAGACAGGACTTCTTGACATGGTATTCCCCGCATTCTGATCGTGAAGGATTTGGGGCGCGTTGGCACATGGCGGTTTGCGTTCAACTCCTCGTATGTGAGGTGTGGCACTGTGTGTGACAGTAATCCTTTGCCCATGTGCTATGTATCATCAGGTTAGCGGATGGTTTGCCTGACGACTCGAAGGATCTCATTATGAGATGGGTTCCGTCAGTATTGCTTCAAGGATCGCAACGCGGCGCAATCTACTGGACAGAGTCACATAGTGTACGTAAATGAAATGTGGCTGCAAATGCCGACGAATACGAGGCAAGCCCCGGACTGCAAAACATCCTTCATTGCGTTATTCATTGACCTACGCCATCGCAATGAACGTGGCATCACGAGAGGCACTGATGTTCTCGCCTGGGAAGCGTTTGCATCGATCCAGCTGAATTCGCGACAAAGGGTCAGTGCATGAGCAACCTCACCGCCGGTAATTACATGTACCAGGTACCCAGTTTCATGAGCGAGCTATCGCCATTCTGTACAGGCGCGTCATCGCGCAGCATCCTTCACCCCTATGCCTTCCCACTGCTTCCACAAATGTCCATCCATTTCTCTGTTTCCTGCTGGACGATCCGTATGCCTTCGTCTAGCAGCTTGACCAGAGGCGTATCAGCAGCATGCTTGCGCACATGCTCGTTGCCGACTTCCAGTAGAAGCTTGTTGACGTTTAGTTTGAGAGCTCCGTTCTCGATGCATCTCTTCATCACTTCAGGTGGGAAGTCATTGGTACCGTGAAGTGCTATGTGCACTCGATCGCTGATTTGTTTATTTATCGACTCCAGTCGGTCGAAGTGCAGCTGCCCGGGAGCTGGCCCTGCAGGTCCGTAGTCCCCGTGCACATTACCAATTGATGGGGCCAGGATATCGATCCCGGCTGCAATGAAGTTGTCCACATCCTCTGGTGATGTGAACAGAGCTGCGATGCGTTAATATATGCGAATCGGTCGAAACATCCAATCTACTGTACCTTCGAGGTCCCCCGTATCTGCAATGCCGTCTTCCCCGCCGTTGATTCTCCCACTTTCAGCCTCTACCGCAATGCCTTTCTCGTGGCATTCTTTTGCAAGAATTCGCGTCTTTTCTAGATTTTCTGCTTCCTCGTAGTGCGACATATCGACCATCACCGAATCCACCGGTAAAGTTGCGATGATCTCGCGGATGTGATCCACATCTTGGGCGTGATCGATGTGTAACGAAAGAGGTACCGAAGCCTGAGAGACAGCTGCTGCAGCTGCGAAAGCAAGAGTTGGCAGCTGTTTTAGAGTAGAAGGAAAGAGTTGGATGATCAAAGGCGATCGTTTTGCCTCTGCGGCCCGTACGAGCGCCGTGAGCTGTTCGATGTTGTATCTAAAGAGCCTCAGTCGTGTTTGAGCGCGCAGTGTCTACCGATCCTCTTACGCTATCGCTGCCAGAACGCCGTACTTTCCTGCAGCAGCGCCTGCCAATATCTGGACTGTTCGATTGTCCTTCATATTGAGGGCCATGGCGATAGTTGGAGTACAGTCTGCTCTCGTAGCTGCAGCACACTACTGAAGAAGAGAAGCGACGATAGAAGAGGATAAAAGGCTCCCAACATCCGGATACTGTCCGGCAAGCTCTAATTGAAGCAACTCCTACGTTTGAGTAAGGAACTGGGATGCAGTGCGAGTACGTTGTCTTGCCTCGCGTCGATGGTGCTTCGCGGGCACATGTCGGCCACGGATCGGAAGAGGGTCCAAATGTGCCTCGTCTCGAGGCACAGTGACGTTTTAGGCGACTGCACGCCACCTTACACCTTGGACCGCAACTCAGCGGCAACTACCCCAGATGATCCACTTTCCCCGGATGGCACGATAGACGTTGTAGAATGTAGAACGGGCAAGCCCCACAAGTAATGGCACGATCCAAGTGCATGCCCGGGCATGCCCGGCGAACAGATCGGCTATCCCGGAAACTGCATCGCTTCACCATGTCCCCCTATGGTGCAGCTCTCCAATAAGCAATGAGATCGTCAAGTAATGTTTTCGGGGGGAAATTGGTGACATCTAGTGTTGCCTCGAGAAGTTGCAAGATTGCACTCTGTCTAGCAGGTATCTGCACACAGAGTCCGGCTGTAACGTGTCAGCAGTTGTTGGTAGTTCCCCCAAGAGCTGTGAAGGAATATAAACAATCAGACAGGTACATACCAGCATACAATGCTTGGAAATTAACAAACGCACTGGGTAGATCTTTCCCTTGATGCGCCATAGCTATACCACAGATGGTCTCCACACTCTCATCTAAGAGACGTTGTCTTTGACAATACTCGAGCATTCCACCCACCGAAGGTTGGTTGGTCAGAACAATTATGCGCGCGAAATGGAACATTTGAACAGCTGCAGAGTGAGAAGGAGGGTGAATCCATATCTTCGAGCTGAACTCTGATCCAGCATTATTTGTTTTGTAAATTGGTCGGAACGAAGCCGGGAGGATCTGCCACCAGTCGTCGAGGGCCTGAAGCAGCTTCTCCCCCTGGCTGATCCGGATACCGATGTCGTATTGTTTCTCGTTCGCAGCGAAGTCGACGCATCGTGCACAGATGTACAATATCCGAGTGGAGAGTTCATTCGAGGTGAGATCCATCAGACGTTTCTTGGGCCGCCAAATGGTCAGCACCCTTCGCTTCTCTTGAAAAGCTGCCCAGATATCCTGTCGCAGCCACAACCACCAGACACCTCGTCGCAACGCATCCCGCTTTTCCCCATTGTTGTCTTGGGATCTCTGAATCCAGAAGATTCCACGCAAGTGTCTTTCCCAGTTACCCTCCCCCGCCTTCTTCGACACGTCGAGCATCTCAAACGTGGAGATGAGTGATGCAGTCGCCAGGATCTCCCTAGACTTTGTGTAAGATGGGTACAGAAGATTTTGGGACAGGTATTGCAGAGTCTCGTAGTAGTATCGAGTGGCTACTTCCGGGCAGCGACTTGTTGAGTCGCCCGAGTCATGCCGGCTTGCGTTGGATCCGGGAGTCTGCACAAGGGCCTCTTTTTGTATAGTGGCACTCGAAGAGAGCCCAACATGTCGGGCAGCGACAGCGAGCAAAGACTTGAGTACCCCAACATTATGTACGGCAAGACGCGGGACAACGTGTGCGAACTGTCTGCACGGATCGAACAAATCTAGGATTGGCGCAACAGTGTCAATGAAGTGCTGGAAAAGGGCAAGATCATCCTCCGCCATATGAATGGGCTCTAGGGACTGCCAAGGTTCCTCAGACGGCCCTTCAGAGAAATCGCGGTCGGGCGATGCCGTGCCATCATCGTCTGCTGCTTTGGGGACAGGGCTTTGTCGTCTCGACAAAATGTTCGAATCAAATCCGAGATTGTGCTTCCGAATGTTGTTGACGGCGTCCTCTGCAAGCAGGTCATACCACTCATACGGCGCAGAATTTGGTGAAGGGACGGATGTCGTTAGGGTCAATGGTGTAAGATCAAATCTTAACTCTGACGACTCAGAATACAACTGAGGATCGATGTCTCCCAGAGTCCTCGTCGAGGCAGATCCCGTAACAGAAGTAGGCGAAACCAGTGACGAAAATGTTGCGTGACAGGTGGTGTTCTGGCCATTGCTTTCGCTTTCGGGATGAACCGCTGCTGTGTTAATCGCATGGGCATACACGCATTCTCTTTCCGACCGGCTACACTGTCCGCAATGAGGCTTGCTTTCATCACACTTCACGCGTCTTTTGCGACACGTCAAACTATCAGATGTCAACAACCACGAACGCAAAATGTAACCAATCTGCGATAAGAATGCTGGCCGACTTGCTGTGCGCCTGCATGATATGGTAGCAACGTGGGCAGAAGGTTTAGCTTACCAGCCAGTAGTGGTCCTCAAGCCGCGCGCCCGAGATGGTCGCGGCTTGCGTGGTTTAGATGGAGCTGTCTGTGGAGACATGTCTATTTGGATGCATGAAGATTCGCGTCGAGGAGAGAAAATCGCAATGAACAAAGATTCTGGGACAACGTTCTGTTAGTAGCTCAGTGCCGCGGGAGGCTGGATCAGAACCCGAGTGCTCCACTTTTTCGGCGGTATTCAGTGCGGAGGGCAGCACGTGACTTTGACTTCCAAGCCTCAACCTGGATGGAGTGGAATACCAACATGTCTGCGAAGAGATAAGAGAAAGGCCGAATCGCATACTTCTACATATATTCCTGACATGCCTGGCATGTTATGACCATGCGATGTACGCATGTGCGAGTCAGGTACTGTTGGGCAGCACGACATCACACCCGGTTGAATGCTCTCGGACCCTTGATTACTTTTCAGAACCGCAACTGTATTGGAATGAGCTTCAAGGTAGATCCATACTTGCTGGAAGATATGCGCATAATCGCGCGAATCCCGTAGATGGTAGCACCCACGCGTACATTAGGTATGAGGTATGAATTTAAGTATGCAGTTAGGCATTGTTGACTATCGCTCAACTTCAGCTCGTCCAAATCTCTCGACGTAGAAGCCAGGATGTTAAATGTTGAAAAAGCAAAGAATTATTATTGTTGATTCTCTTCGCGTATCAAACCCCAGCTCAAACGCCTGAAATGCAGCTATAAACGCAAATTGTTTCCTGAAACCAAGCCACTTTCACCAGGCACCAACGATGCCAGCCACGGGGATATCAATACCCGTTGTATAACTGGCACAGTCGGATAATAGATAGACATAAGCTCCTCCAAGCTCCTTTGGATCTGCCAATCTAGGCATACCGCCATAATATTGCATCTTCAGATTCCAATCGCTAGCCCTCTCAACATAGTAAGTCATTGCTGTTCTCACAAAGCCGGGTGAAACCGAGTTGCAGCGAATGCCGTGTTGTGACCATTCCATCGCCAGTGTATGGGCCATGTTCCTCACCGCACCTTTCGTCCCCCCGTAAGGTGCTGAAGGAGCGGCACGGTTTGGTCTGTACGAAGTCATGGATGCGGTGAACACTATGGAACCCTTGATGCCGAGCTCGATCATCTTCTTTGCAGCAGCAGTCGCACAAAAATACGCTCCATATACGTTGAGGTTGAACAGCTGTTCGAGCTGTGGTCTGTCGAAATTGAGGGCGGGCTGGTGCTTGGTCATGCCGGCGTTGGCTATCATGCCATCGATCCGGCCCGATCGCTCAACAATCTGATCCACGACTTGTATCACTGTCTCTTCGGAAGTCACATCGCACTGAAGATAGTGTAGTCTTTTGGGGTTCGCATTTGCAAGGGCCTGGAACTCCTCTCCGGGTTCAAAGAGATCCAACGAGTAGACTTCAAGAGCATCGTTGGCTAGACATACAGTGGCAAGTCCCAGGCCGATGCCCCGGTTTGCCCCTGTGATTGCGATAACCTTTCCACGGAGAGATATCTTCCAGTCGAATTCCGGGCCTGGTTCGGTGGAAAGGTAAACTGGGTTAGGCACTGATTGCTCGACCACACTGCTGGTAGCAGTATCTTGTGAGGCGACCGCGGCAGGAGACATCTTGGAAGAGATTTGATGTGATGAGAAGTCCACTGATCAAGTTGAGGGATCGATGACTGGTATTGAGAGTTACGAGGTCAGGACTTCAATGACTTTAATAGGTACACAGCGCGGAGTCCACCGAGTTAGCTCATCGGCGAGCCCGACACCCATCCCCGCGTTTTATCTGTAGGTTGATCACAGTGTAGCCAGTTACTGAGAGCGAGGTGACGCGATGAGAAATGATGGTACACGTCAATGCCTCGAGACGAGAGCCCTGATTCCCTGTGGCAAGTGTTCATGCACCACGCAGAATGACCTGCCTCGTCTCGAGCACCATCGGCTAACCTGCTCTTCATGCCTAATCCACTAGGCCCCTAGATCAGCAGAGTGATGTATTGTAAGACCAATCAATTCACTCGATCAATTCGTCACTGGCTGACCATTGGGCTACTTGCTCGGATTTACACGGAGGAGACGCTTTGACCCACGCGGAGAAGCATAATGCTGGGGTAGTCTGGAGTAGGACCGAAAGAAGCTTGGAACATGAACTCCTTTATCCGCAACCTCCAAACAACATCGCAACACACAACATCATGTATAAAGCTCTATCGAGATTCCATCAGACTATACCACCAGCTAATTAGCCTGGGGTTGTTCGTCCTTCTACTGCACGTGATCCTGCCACTATGACCTCCACACGCCATTCGGTTGACGTTGCAAAGGTCGATGTCAAAGACATGGATACCACCAAACATATGGAATTTGCGACGAGCCTGTCATGGACGCCAGATGAGGAACAAAATTTAGTTCGCAAAATCGACATGTATCTCTTACCAACCATGTGGTTGATGTACTTGCTATCGTACATGGACCGCACCAACATCGGAAATGCAAAGATTGCAGGAATGGCAGATGATTTGAAGCTTTCAAGCAACGAATACTCTGTCGCATTAGTTGTTTTCTTCGGTATACTATACCTTTCTCTTCAAACTAATTGTCTCTGATTCATGTAGTTACGTATGTGGTGTTCGAGGCTCCCTCCAATATGCTACTCATACGCATCAAACCCAGCATATATCTACCATCTCTCATGATAATATGGGGTGCTTTGACTTGCGTCATGGCAGCCATCAAAGATTATCACCATCTATTAGTCTTGCGCATTTTCGTTGGTGTTTTCGAAGCTGGATTTGCCCCGGGGATGTTACTGCTCCTATCGTCGTGGTACAAACGCGAAGAACAGAGTAAGCGGTTTTCAGTGTACATATCTGCCGCCATTTTGTCAGGCGCATTCGGTGGTTTACTGGCTGGGGCTATTACTGGGGGACTAGAAGGTACGTCATCGTTTTGAACCATTCTCCGCCATCATAGCTGATTATTCCTAGGTGCTCATGGGATTCGAGGCTGGTGCGTTACAATTCGGTGACTTGCACATTCGGATCTTGGAACATTTACTGATTTCTTGCTTTATCTTTAGGCGATGGCTGTTCATCGTAGAGGGCGTGGCGACTATTGGGATTGCCGGACTTGCGATGTTCTTTCTCCCAGATTTCCCCGCAAATAGCAAGAGGTTCACTGAGCGCGAAAGAGCCATTGCTGTGGCGCGTCTCCAAGAGGGTGGTGTTTGCACTAGCGAGGAAGGAGAAGAAAGAATGGGGAAAGGAAGATCTTTCCTTCTTGCCATTAGAGACTGGCGCACTATTGGTTTTATTCTCGGATACATGGTACGTTCGTTCACGACTATATGTTATACATGCTAACCCCTCAGGTTATTGTTGGTTCCTCCACCCTGTCCTACTTCTATCCTACCCTCGTCAACGGACTCGGTTATACTTCTACTGTTCAAGCACAGTATATGACTGTCCCTATCTATGCAGTTGCCTTTGTCTGCACTTTGATCACAGGATTCTTTGCAGATAGAGTTCCTCAGCACCGGGGTCTTATCATTGCTGGTTGGGTGAGTGAAAGATTTTTGTCTCAATATCGACACAAATCACCTCCACAACTTCCATACTAATTGACATCTAGCTCACTTTCAGCCTTATCACGTCGATCCTCGTATGCGTCATCTACAACTTCACAGCCCGCTACGTCCTCCTGGTGCTCATGGCAGCCGGGCTTTGGGCGTCTAACGCGATCTCATTATCGTTCACTGGTGCCACATTTGGAGCAATGCAACCCGAAGTCAGGGCTGTCGCTCTCGCACTGGTAAATGCCTTGGGTAACCTGGCACAAATTTACGGGGCCTATCTATTTCCAGCAGACGACAAACCAAAGTATCTTCTGGGTTTCGGTGTCATCAGTGGCATGCTTGGTTTTGGTGTCGTTGTATATTGTGCCATGCATGTCTTAGTTAGAAGGAAGGACGGACTGAGGTGGATCTAAGAAATTAGGGTGTGGGGCCTACCGATGCACGAAAGCGCCTTGAAAATCAACCTTGATTGTACGTTGACTAATAATTGCGACTATAAAACGATATTGATGCATTATAAAGACACCGGAATGCGTCATTGCAACGTAGCACATAGAACCTAGAATCTGACAACTGTGAGAGTTTGATGTGGTAGTCAGTGACATACCCAGTTGAAGTCATACCTAGATGCGTGAACCATATATATTTTAGTTTTTTGTACTGACCAAAATCAGCTGTTCATTTCCTTCTACCCACATCATGATGGGTTGGATGTGATGGAGACTGACTTGGCCGAAACTTTTCAGTAATATTGGGTCACTATTCGATGAAGACAGTCTGTGATCCAACATTCTGTAACACACAACAAGGACTGCTACTTGAACCTTTCTTCAGTCACTATATCCAACATTCTGTAACACATAACAGAAACTGCTGATATTGACAAAGCATTTTGATGATCCGTATAGTAATTCCGTAGATAGATTAGGCTAGAATTACAAAAATGAATAGTTCGTGATACTGCCCTCCACAAACACAATTTCAGTCTTTTCCGGTCGTACGGTCACACAGTCTCTTCAATACTGTATATGAGTCAATGCTATAACATCACGCATATTCATGATGGGAAAAAAGGATTTAAAGAACAAAGCTCTGCCTCTCATTCCTACTATTTGAATGGAAGCCCCCAAACTCTCCACACTCCCGTCTTCTAATCACTACAATCAAATCGTAGCCCTCAACTCAATAACTCTCTCTACCAAAAATAAACAAATAAATAAAAAATGGCAAAACATCGCGCAACGCACTGGACCCGTCCCCACAAAGAAAGCTACTGGAGCATGCTCGCGCGCGCATGGAAAGGACCGAAAATGGAGACACCCACAGAGAAGAAGGAGGACGATAAGCGTATATGCTACCTATCACATAATCACAATGAAATTATCTCATAGCTGACTTTTGAGCATAGCTAGTCCCCAACCGGGACAAAGCCAACAACCACAACAACAGCAACAGGCTGAATCAACAGGGCAATATCAAGCTCGGCAACAGCAAACCACACATGATCAACAACAATATCAGCAACAGCCTTATCAACAGGGAAGAGGAGAAGAGGAAGAAACAGAAGGGGGAGAAGGAGAAGGAGACGAGGAGCATGGGGAAGGAAGGAAACAAGGAAGTAGGACACGGACCAGAACCGAGTTTGGGGAAAGCGACAGAGAAGAAGGTAGACAAGAGACAAGCGGGCTCTGAGATCGAAAAGGGTTCCCATCATCATGTCTCATCGCAACAGTATGGAGGTGATGATAATACACCCGAACGCAGTACCACCAAACCCGCGAATCGCAACCGTAAACATAATAAGAAACCCGCAAAACCCAAGCGTGCTCATTCTCTAATAACAGACAGAGAAAGTGTAGATCCGTACTCCCAACATGGAGGGCTTACGGAAGACGGGATCCGTGTCAGGGGCTTCGATGGGGACACTGTCTATGATGATGATGGTCTTATGCCGTGGGAGTTTAGTGATAGTGAGTTTGAGGCTGCTATTACTAGGGTGAGGTAAGTTTTTCAGGATTCGGAAAGGGTGCGGATCGGGGGTATTGGGTGATATATGCATAGTTTATTCATGAAGATGTTTAACGAAAGTCTGGAAGGGTAGTCTAGTTGTACAGAAAAAGAAGAAAATTCACAAACCCTCCAGTTCAAACCAATCCCCCCCCCAGGATCGGTCCTAAAAGCTTAACTTGACTTCCCACCCCCCGTTTTCTCACCCTTCCCCACTTCAGTCCCGTTCCCGCCCCCTCCCCCAGCCGCACAACCCTGATTCCCCCCAGCCAAAAGGATCTCCTTAGTCTGACTCAACTTATCATCCTTCATAACAACCCTGAAATCGGTAACCCCGCCATTCTCCCTCTTTTTGAACTCAAACCACATCATAGCCACATAATCTGGATACTTCTTCTTCACCTCGCTACTCGTCACCGTCTTCAACCACGCCTCCTTTCTCGCATCATCCGCGCCTGTTTCACCAATCACGAATGGCAGGCTGTTGGCTTTTGCATAGGTGTTGTAGAATTTTCCGTACATTTTATCGAAGAGCGATATAGAGGTCACGTCTTCTCCAGAGCCGGGGTAGGCGTCGATGCCGACGATGTCGACGTATTGTTTCCCTGGCCAGTACTGAGCGAGCTGAGAGACGTCATCGTTGCGATTGGGGCTCCAGAAACATTTCACACGGGGGTTAGGGGCGCAAGCGTAGGTGTGGATCGTTTTCCAAGCGGTCTGGAAGGCGGAGGGCGTGCCGTGGTAGACGCCTGAAGTTGCGTAGTAATTCATCTACATCCACCATTGTTAGTTCTCTCCCGCCCCACCGTCTCTCAGCTGAGATGGGATATGTCGTACCTCGTGCCCAAACCTCAGCCAAACCGCCACCCCTTCGTCCGTAAACTTCTTCATAACTGCTCCGACCTGCTTCGCCACCTCCACCGTGACCTTGTCGAAGTTGATGCTAGGCATAACGGAAGCCACAAACACAGCTCCGCTTTTCTTGACATCTTCTTTCACGGCTAGGAGTTGTGAACCGTCGAATCCTTTTTCGGTGATCTGCGCGTACCATCCGTATGTTCCGGCTTTACTGCCGAGCTTGTCGTTGATTTGCGACATGGTGTAGCGTGGGCAGAGCTCGGGGGCTTCGCCTTCGCAGGGGAGAAAGCCAATGGATATGCAGTTTGTGGAAAGAGTGTTTGCGGGGATGAAGAGGTCCGAAGGAGCTATTTGATTTTTTTAGATTGAGATTGGATTGGGGGAGGAGAGAAAGGATGTGTTTGAATTACCTCTTTTGAAGACATTGATATTTGGCGATATCTGAGGTATACTGGCTGCGCTGACGAGCGACGCAGCCATGCCCGCGACAGCAACGATTTGCACCGAAGACTTCATGATAGGATAAAAACAACTTCCCCTTTTTAAACCGAGCGAAAAAGATAGAAAAGGGTGAATCAAAGAGCGTCCAATCCCACTTCTTGCAACCAACGAATAAAGCGAATGCGAGGATGATGCTTTCGTTGAACAATGGCGCACCCGTATCTTTTAAATACAGAGATCCCCAGAATTCCTCCCATTCCCAGATTAGTACGCATGATGCGAAATACAATAGCTTTCTCAGAAACACCCCATCATCGCAGAAATACGAGGTCGGACTCCAAGGCTGAGACGCTGGATACGAAGTCCCCAACCACTCGGAGAATTTGTCCAACGCCACATTCGCCGGAAATGGAGAGCTTAGTGATCGGGTAGAGAAAGCTTGGATGACGTCCTTCAGCGCATTTGGAGTTGTGTTTTGTGATGATCGGCGAAATAGAGGACGAAAATAGAGTGCGTTTCTAGAAAGTGCTTGTTTCAACGTGTTTTGTCCGTTTTGTGGGTTGATTAATCCAATACACCAATGACATGATTTTTGTGATACAGGCAAATTGCTTACTTCCTTGTCCTGAATACGAGACTTGAATCAGGACTAAGCAAGGCTGGCAATCGACTGGGGAGGATTGTCGTTCTTTTCCATTTATTCTGGTCCCCATGCTTCTGGGTGCGGACGGGATTAAATTGGACCAGCTTATACATCTCAGAAATTCTCCCAAAGCGATTCCACGGTGCGAGGTTCAACGAAGTTTTCAGGCCCTCAATTGATCATACCACTCCTGCAATTTTCCGAATAGAACGTCTCAAGTCATAGCCCGTTATAGGGCTTAGATCCGTGTTGAGTTGCACCGACCGACTGTGATTCAAACATCCTTGGTTCTATTTTCCTAATCTTCCTCTCGGTTCGAACTGGGAACATCTTCCAGCAGCTTCGAGCGCTCGTTGTCCAGGGAGGAATGTCGCTGACTTCCGCGCCAACAGACCTTTCAATCTATAGGGTGGTTTCCTGTCAGTGAATAGTAGCTTGTAGCACGTGTGGCATACCCGATTAAGCTAGAGTACATTCCCAGTTTCGGGTGATTTGTGGAAAGAACGGGTCTAACAACAGCACGAGGAGAGTCATTACACAATGGAAAGCTTCTTTTCAGCTGGAGCGCACAAATAACAAACGTCAATTGGACTTTCAGATTGCCCATTGTTTGCTATAGGCTGCTCCCTCACCTTATTTAAAACTTCCTGTCAGCACCTTTTCAAGACCTCTCCACTACCTGCAAGATCAACGTCCAGAGTCAAGACTAGCTGAACGGCGCGGAAGCAATGGCTCTAGAATCCAGCAACCACCATTCGGCATCGACCATGTCTCAGGAGAACGGTAACCAGACGCAAGAACCGCCATCCAGCTTCGATATCGTCAAGAAGTAAGAATCCAAAGGCGCGCTGACGCTCCATCGCCTCTCTTCAGCCACCACTTTCACATGCAGTCGCTGCAACAAAGAGAAGAAAGCGAAGCTAGTCGCTACAAACTGTGGTCGGTGGGATGATCTCCGCTGTAACGGATGTTATGGCAAAATCCTTTCGGAAGCCTAGTATCTAACTAGGTGGATACAAGAGGTAGAGAGGGTGCTGGATGGTGTCGCACGTCAGTTCGTTCATGGTATTGCAGGACAAGTTGAAGCGATATACACTGACTTCGTGAGGGGACCGCCCATTTAGCCACTATTGTATCGCTTCTCTACCCGTCACACTGGTTTTCCTTCATTCTGTCAGAGGAGGTGGATGGGCTTGCCCTCTACGTTGTGAAAAGTTTGGTACGCGGCCGATACATCAAAATACTACATCACACGAGGCTCCTAGGCGGACAAAAACCGGTATATGTTCCACGCATGGTTCAACCGCGCAAGATAGGCGAAATGTTGAAAGGGGTTTGGCCGCAAGAAAGAAAGGTCTGTCAATCTCGACCTAGTCTCTCGGTCTCGAGGGCGAAGAAAAAAAGTAAAGGGATAAATATAATGTAGACGAATGTTTGTACAATGAATAAAATTGGGAATGCTATGATGAGGATCGACTCCGTCTAATTGCTAGGATATCGTTTTTCGTGTCGTTCAAGTGTCTTTGCGTATCTTTCTAATAATCTAGCGTTTGTCTAATCGCGTCGTACACACCTGGATGTAAAATGTTAGCACGTCTTCAATGGTCATGATTACGAAAACCAGGAGAAAGAAAATAACCTACGAGTCACATCCGGAATGATGAACTTCTCATACTGCAACCCCGTATGCGTGGCCCATCCCGTAACTCTCTTAACGGGAGCTTCCAGCCTCAAGAACGCCTTTTCCTGAATCGTAGCAGCAACCTCGGCACCGACTCCCGCATTCATCATGCTCTCATGCACGACAATCGCTCTTCCAGTTTTCTTGACGCTGTCCAGCACCGTGGCGCGATCCCACGGGAAGATGGTGCGAAGATCGATAAGTTCGACACTGCAGCCAAAATCCTTCTCTGCGGCCTTGATGGCGGCGGAGCATGTGTACAGAGGAGTGCCGTAAGATATTATGGTGACGTCCTTGCCGGCTTTGAGGACTTCGGCTTTGTCAAGGGGGAGGTAGTAAGGGGCGACTGGGACCTGTTCGACGGCGGCGCGGTAGAGGATCTTAGGTTCCATGAAGATGATGGGATCGTTTGAGCGAATGGAGGAGAGGAGTAGGCCTTTTGCTTGGGTTGGGGAGCGGGGGATGACGACGCGGAGGCCGGGGGTGTGGGTGAAGAGGGCTTCGGGAGATTGGGAGTGGTAGCTATTCGGACAGCGAGTGTTAGTATGCCAATGATTTCGATTGGGTCTCCTTGGAAATGTCACTTACAGAGCTCCGTGTCCAACACCGCCAGAGGGCATGCGAATGACGAGCCCGCCGCAGTTGACACCGCTCGAACCCGATCTGTATCTGTATTTGGCGGCCTCGTTCACGATCTGATCGAAGGCAGGGTAGACATAATCTGCGAATTGGATTTCGGCTACAGGTCGCATTCCCTCACTGGCAGCGCCAATTGCGAATCCTACCAGGCCTTGCTCGCTCAGGGGAGTATTGAAGACTCTCTCAGTGCCGAAGTCTGTTGCGAGGTTCATGGTACATCGAAAGACGCCGCCGAACTGAACATCCTCGCCAAAGACCAAGGTTCTCTCGTCTGTTTGTAGAGCATGTCGCAGGGCCTCGTTGATGGCGGTGTATAAGTTTATACGCTTTGTTTGGCCTTTGCGTACGTCTTCTGGGAGTTCTGGGTTCTGAAGAGCGGTACGTGAAGTGTGGTGGAGGATCGGAGTAGTGTCATATTCGACTGTATTGTTGAGACGAGCGCCAGCCGGGGCGGACGAGTGTCTTTTAGAGCGAACGAGGTGGTGGCAGCGGGGGTAGACGGGCGCTTGAGGGCGGAGAAGGTAGCGGCAAAGGGCACGCATTGGGGGTATTGTAGTAGCGACCATGACTGGTGGAGAGAGATATATATATGAGTAGATAAAAGCAACGAGAGGCAGAATGAGCGAGTATACGACTATACTATTCCTACCATGTGTGTGAGTGTGCAAGTGAGTACAATGAAGGATGGTACGAGCTGGATAGGACGAGACTATGCTTTGGTGGTGTAGCGAGGAGTGAGGGCACGAAGCTGGGGCAGTTTAAAGGCTGGAAGCAAGCAATCACATAGGAATCATAGAGTAGCTCAGCGGTTCAGAGACTGATGTTTGTGGGGGATGCGATGGTTACCCACTCGGTTATGAGGTTCAATGGCGGCTACCAGCGGCCTTTGGTGTTGTACCCCAGACTTGTGGCGGATATCCCCGCCCACGCGGCCTATGTCCGACTGGAATGCTGAAGATGTGGCTGGTGCTGTGGCTCCAGTTGTGGCTGTTTATCGGATCTGATCTGATCTGTCAGATGCACACGTGACTCGTGCTGGTCCAGACTGGATGGGAGCTTGGACGCTGTGCGACGCACAATGACGCCCGCCTCTCCACTCCATCTTCGTTCAAGTTTGGCAGCGGTTCACCGGTGGGGTTGCCATCAAGTAAGCCCATTTGGGTCTCTGCTTCCGTTTAACGACCCACTTGTGAAATGCCTGCCGCGAGAGGCTTGTTGCAACGTTCAAAATTTTCAAACTCTGGCGGGACCATTGCTTCCAAACTCAATTGACCAGACTTCTCCAGCCGTCAGCCGTTGAAGCTTGGTATGCAGGCGCCCAGACGGACATCGAGCACACCATTCTAGCACCACCGGTAGTCAATCGCTGGGAACTTGTCGTACTGCGTTGATTATATATGCATTTCAATTACCACAATGGAAACAGTGATCGAATGTATCATCCAAAAGTGAATGTGGCCAGGCAATGTAGATAAAAAACACCTGGATGCACTATTGATTGCACCTACCTCCACTCCCCGCACGGGCCACTTTGCCGTCCCGCTCTTCCCTTTTGCGCCCTCACGCCATGACATCTCTGCTCTCACCTTCGCCTGCCATTGCCTGTCCACCAACTTCCCTCCCCCATCGCCAGCCCGGCATTCTCTTGCGCGTGTGATCCACGACACCGCAACCGCCCTCCGCTGTTCAGCTATGGCTTCCGCCATCAGCGCCGTTCGCTTGCCCGTCTCTCATCCCAATGCCCTGTTCACCAGCCGCCAGGCCCGCCTGAGCACCCTTCTCGTCTACCTCTTCCACTCCTGTATCCCCGCCGTGAAGGCCTTCCCGCTGGTCAAGCGCACCGTCAATGCCTTGGAGGAAGATCTGCCAAAGTCACCCCAGGATGCTTCGCTATGGATTTACCTCAGCGTCGCCATGATTCTCGTCTTGGCCGGAGGCGTGTTTGCGGGTTTGACAATCGCGTACGTCATTTCTCTCCTTTTACAACACCACTCTTTTTCTCTTATAGTATTCGCCTATATCTCCTATTAAAATACTGACTGCTCTCAGGTTGATGGGCCAAGACGAAATCTATCTCCAAGTAATTGCCTCCTCCGGTGAAGGTTCCGAGCGAAAGAACGCCAAACGCGTCCTCCGGCTCTTGAAGAAGGGCAAACATTGGGTTCTTGTCACACTGCTCTTGAGCAACGTCATCACGAACGAGACATTGCCCATCGTTCTCGATAGGTCACTTGGCGGTGGTTGGCCTGCTGTGCTGAGTTCCACAATCCTCATTGGTACGTTTGCCATGAACATCTCCCTAGGGTCGAACCTGTCTAACTAGGTAAACAGTCATCTTTGGCGAAGTTGTTCCCCAGTCGATATGCGTTCGTTACGGCCTGCCTATCGGTGCGTGGATGTCACCCGTCGTTCTCGGCCTGATGTACATCATGGCTCCGGTGGCTTGGCCAACCGCAAAGCTGCTGGACTATCTTCTTGGTGAAGATCACGGGACCACCTACAAGAAAGCCGGTCTGAAGACGCTTGTAACCCTGCACCAGACTATGGGCCATAATCCCAACGAACGTTTGAACGAAGACGAGGTCACAATCATATCTGCCGTGCTGGACCTCAAGGCCAAGCCCGTGGGCAACATCATGACACCCATGGACGATGTTTTCACCATGTCGTCCGACACCGTTCTGGACGAGAAGATGATGGAGGTGATCCTCTCAGCTGGCTATTCGCGTATCCCTATTCATACCCCTGACAACGAGGATAACTTTGTCGGTATGCTTTTGGTGAAGATGCTCATCACTTACGACCCCGAAGATGCTCTGCGCGTCAGCGACTTCGCCTTGGCTACTCTCCCCGAAACCCGCCCAGAGACTAGCTGTCTGGACATCATCAACTTCTTCCAGGAAGGCAAATCTCACATGGTTCTCGTGTCCGACTTTCCTGGTGACCCTCACGGTGCCGTGGGTGTTGTCACTCTCGAAGATGTCATCGAAGAACTCATTGGAGAAGAAATCATTGACGAATCTGACGTTTTTGTCGACGTTCACAAAGCTATCCGCCGTTTGCACCCAGCCCCACGCACCCGCGTTCCCAAGGGCGAGATCGTTGCTGATCCTAATACGCGAAAACAATCAACAAACGCTGTGGACGATGAAACGGAAGGCGAGCAGCCCGGCGCGAATGGCCTGAGAAAGCTTTCCCTCCAAGAACCCCAGACACAACCGAAACCCACCGCCTTCCACATGCGACGCAGCCACAGTGGCGGCAATGGCCATCCTCAGGAACGGAGCAAGGTCATGCTTCGAAGTGATGACCCGGATATCAAACAACATCTGAAGCATTTGGGGCCCTCAAATGTTGCTACTAGGCCCAAGAGCACGCGTATCCCTACTGTCAAGATCAAGCCCGGAATTCCTAACACAATCCCCGAAAACAAGCAGCCTCAACCTTCCGGTAGTACTTTGGCCACTCCTTCTCTGGCCCCCCAGGGAGGTGTTGGTGAAGGCCTTCTCGAATCGGCAGGACGCGAAGCTAGTGATGGTGTACACAGTGTAGCTGTGGGATACGGTACCATGGCATCCGATCGTCGGTTGTCATGGAGGTCCAACAGTTCCAAGCCGAAGTTCGCAGAAGAAGATGCACCCAGGTCACCAAAATCCCCCGTCGCGGATGAAAACACCAAAATCGTCATCGACAACCGCAATGAGGACGATCAGCCCAAGGAGAACGCTGAAGACTCTGGAAAACCCATGCAACGATCTAAATCGGCCAGTACCATTGCGTCTTTGCCTTCTATTCACTCACGCTCTGACTCACCGCCGCGGAGACGACACACCGCACGCAGCGGTAGCATCTCTGAGAATGTGGTAGACGTCAACGGGGTTAGGAAGATTGTGCTTGAGACGACAAGTTCAAGTGATTCTGAAAGCAAAACCTTGTCTGCGAATACTGACGGTGCTCAAGATCGGTTAGCGAGCTCGGGAACGGATGGCACGGAGGCACATCCCAACACCGAAACCGGCGCGCAGGCGAGCAGCAAGAAGAAGCGTAAGAAGCGGAACAAGAAGAAGAAGGGCAGCAACGCTGGCACCAGCAGTGAGTCGCAGCCGCTGCTAGGCGGTGAGTAGAACATGAAGACGTTGAATCCTTGATTGATCTTGGGTCTTTTCTCCAGGTGATAGCACGGCTGCTCTGTCCATCGCCGCACCGCGTGTCGCAACTATATTCGGATGGTTTCGCGGAGGTTCATAGTTTTGGACTTTCAAGACAAAGCGTCAAGTGGTGGATTTTCATTGTACCATAGAAAGCATCATCGGGTGTGAGTTGGTGGGCTGGTATACGATATTATTTATCGGCATACAGACACTAATCTGCGTCGGCGTGTGGAAAAAGAGGGCGAAGTGTGTACGAATTATTTTTCTTCGTTTCCGTATTTCCTTGGTCTTTCCCCTTTTTTCTTCAATCTCTTTTTCCTTGTATCTATGAATGGGACAGCATGGCAGTAGTAGTAGTAGTTTCTAAAAGCATCATCATCGCCATCCCGACCAAATGGATCGGTTCTTTTCCCGGCATCTGAAAATTTGTTGTCCTTGGTCGTCGTCGCCCCTGATAACTGATAATGTTTTGACATTACGTTTCCTGCGGTTGATTAGCAAGCGCAGCAGTATGCCTACGAGGGTCGGAGGGACAGTCGAAGTAATGTCTGCTCCTTCCCTTCCTCCCATTTTGATGGTTTTGTTGGAAGTTGGGGGAATGTGAATTGCTAATTAATAAACTCTACTTTGCCAAATTACTTCTCTTTGAATGGCTTCCTTCAGTTAGTTGTTCTGTGTAGGAGCAAGGTTTTTCCATGTCATTTTTGCTTCTTGGTAAATGTTAGAGGGAAATTTGTCTTTTTGGCTGTTGTGAACTACCATGTATATCAGTGTCAAGAACAAGGTAATCTGCGTGTACATACTCGCTCCCTCTCTGATGTTTTCTTATCTTGTCACTTTGGACTGTGTGTATGGGCATATGTGAGGGAAACGTACGTTTTCGTCATTGCTTACAAGCAAAACCGAAATTTGATGTCCTGCAGCTACCAATGTATGGATAGTGCGTGGGTCTTTTATCATAACCTCTCGTGATTATGAACTGTGTAGTGAGAGTGAGTACTGTGCAAGAATCTACAGCTGTGAGAAAAAGAAAAAAAAGTAACCCCTGGTATATAGACTTTCACATCTACATAGTTGATTGCTATATGCATGAAAGCGGTTCCTCTTTTCTTCGATTAGATGCTATAACTATCCAAAAAAAAAAAAAAAAAAAAAAAAAAACCCCGATTGGAAGGAACAGATCACATTGGGAAGTGTGTGTTTGAGAAAGGTAGTTGGGGGCCTATTGTAGTACATACATCTCAGGTGATAAGCCAATGTTTTGCATCGCGTCATAAATTTCCTCAAAATCGCCAAGATAGAGCTGAAAATATCTTACAAATTGAGACGTCCAGAACTCGCGATGCACTGCACGATGAGAGCTGAGGAAGATAATAATGGCTTCCATGACCAGTAACTTGAAGACTCCACCTTTCGGGTCCACCCATCTTCTATGTTCATCGGCAAGGAACCTAATCCTTTCTAATCCTCCAGCGTAATACGCGTGGTCGTTGCATGCGATATTGAAGGGGGACCAGAAGTTGAGTGCTACATACTCCTCCGTCTTATCCGGATAACCCAAGAGAGTGTTGAAATAGTCTTGGGCAAAAGAGGAGTAGTGAGTCTCTTGGAAATATGATCCACGCAATTTCGTGTCCGAAAGGTGCAACAGTGATTTGTATCCATGCTTCAAGCTCCATGTATATAGACCAAACTCTTCCTTCCATGTCGTTGGAATTAACCACGTGTCACCATTAAACACTTTGATTTCATTCCCACCGCTATCAAGAACGGATTCGAATTGATTTTCCTTCTTGTCTTTGGATGTTAACTGTGTCCAAGGGCGAAAATTGAATGGACGCTTCTGCTCCAATACAAATTCCCTGAAAACAGACCAACAGGAACTATGCTGAGGTGTGAATCCAGCAGAATGAAAAGGCCAGAAAAGGATCATATATTCCAGAAGAATGTATTGCGCTGTGAGAATCTGTGAAGAGTTACTCTCACATGGAACGGGGAAATTGACGGAAGCCAAATTCAATGCTTCAGCTGACGATGTCGTCGAATGCCTTTTCGAAATCAATGATGCGATATGTTTGCCCAGAGGTACCCCGCGCCATATGAGCTTCTCACTGAAGCCAGGTGGGAGCTTCAATGGAGCTGGTATCGTAGCTACCTTGGTTTCGAAGTCGGAGAAGCTGAGGTAAGCCAGACAAATCTCTCCTAATTCGTGGTTCGCCTCGTCAAAATTAACATAAATAAAGTTTTCCCCTACCAAAGATGTTTTAGTGCTTTCCGCACAAAGAAATTGTTTTACAGTGTGATGTGTAAAATGAACTGTCCCATCTTCGTGCAATGTAACGAGATTTTCGCACGCGCCCACAAGTCGATCCCCCGAACCAGAGGCAATCCGATCCGTATGCAAGTATGCATCTGTCTTCTCTAGTGCGACCGCCTCTCGGAGCTCCTCAATGTGTAAAGGTCGCTGTGCACATACAAGCCACATGAAAACCTTTCTGAGAAAGATGATACGTTGAACACCGCCTTTATTGTGGGTTTTGAGAATGATGCGGGAGTAGACTTCGCTGAGGTTTTTGGGGAGATTGTCTAGCGCTTGCCTAATGTCGTTCTCTGACAGTGCTTCGCCTATCTCGTACAGTAGGAACTTCGCCCACAAAAACCTAAACGAAAATCAGTCTGTATGCAGCATGAGCTGTAGCTTCATAACACTTACATTCCCTCAGCTCCAGCAGTAAGAGCGCGGAGAACTTCCTGCCTGATACTATCTGATTCCAGTAACGAGTTTTGCTTCATCAGAATGTCCATCTCCCCAACAATGAATGTGGAGATATCACCACCCACGTCAACGGTAGAGAGATCAAGACACTTATAGTCTTTCAATGCGTTTCTGACGGGATGTTCCTGAGACCGGCTTGTGACGAAAATCTTGGCAATCGTCGAATGTGATGCGCTCAGCAGGTCAGCAATCAATTCAAGTGTATGGCGTTGGCTATTCGATGATAGCTCGTCAATTCCATCGATGACTATGTATGCAGTCTTAAACTCCCGAAAAATACGTGTGAGAAAGGCTCTGCTAACAGTGGAGGAGGGCGGGGGACTATTTCCTTTGAAGGGACAATTGAGGTTGTCGCCAATTTTCTCCAGTGGTAATTGCATAATCACCTGTTTGATCAGTGATGCAATAATATGATCAAAAACCAAAGAGGCTACATCGGTGTAATCGCAGTAATAGTAACAGAGCACCGAACCTACAGGAAAATCGCCGGCAAGCGAATCAATAACACTTGCTGCTAGAACCGACTTCCCAGAGCCGGGAATTCCGTAGCAGGGCAAGCATGTAGACTTTGATGATTTTATCCAGTCATCATAGCAAGCATTGGAGTGTATCCATTCGTTTGTTCCGGGGTGCTTTGCAGATAGCAGCTTGGCGTGTTTAGCCTCGTAATCAACAGCGCGCAGGGCTGAAAGCACAGTGTAACGCCTGCGTCTTCTATCATCTTGCATGCGCTGAGCTAGCTCAATCTCACGAGATCTTGCTGCTTCGATCTGGTGTGAAAGGTAAGCCTCCTTTTCGACTGTTTTTTTATGTTGACGAAACTTGGTCATGGTATTTTCAAAATCTAGGCGGAAAGGCTTCCAGCATCCTTGGAGGACGATAGCGAGAGGGACTTGCCGAAAGATCAGCTCTCGTTAATTATACTGTTTGGGGCTC
Source organism: Periconia digitata (assembly GCA_948474695.1). Classification (NCBI taxonomy): domain Eukaryota; kingdom Fungi; phylum Ascomycota; class Dothideomycetes; order Pleosporales; family Periconiaceae; genus Periconia; species Periconia digitata. Next base: position 1,464,504 of record CAOQHR010000003.1, read on the forward strand.
TATACGCACGACGAGATTTCTTTGCACGCTTGAAGTAAGCTTTGGCCATCGTGCAAAATTTGAGAACATCCAGGTATGCTTCGGTCAGAGCAGAAAGAAGGCGCTCGTGTTTTCTATAGAGTACTTGGTAAATGCGAAAACGTGGAATAACATCGCCAATCTGTGCTAGCATGTCCATGAGTTTCTCCTGGAACTTGCCAGCCTCGCCAGCGATCTATAAGCTGTCAGCACCAAATTGCGGAACTGATAACTATAGAGCAAATCAAGCAGAAAAACTCTAATGTGGTACTTACATGTATGATAACCCGGATAGCTCCCCAGAGGGGACACAGTATCATCGAAGAGGTATTGGCAAATACATCTAGTGCCTTGCCATAGTCTTCGATACCATCGACAAAAGAGGTGATGCGCTCCAGCACGATCTGGGTTCTACTATCAGTTGCATGTTTTTTTTGAGTTGTGCTTGCATCATAGAACAAATTCTCTAGTGTCGCGTCGTTGAATGTTTGAATTTCAGAAGGCGTCAAGTCATGAAGAAATCTCGCTTTCGCGGCTTCCCATGGTTCGGTGGGGATGGCAAGAGCGGTCCGGATGCCAGCCATCAAGAACAGTGATGTGTATTCGCTGCGCTCTATATGGGAATCTTCTTGCGATGGAGTGAAGGAGTATTGGATGCAGACGCTGTCCGACTTCCCACTTCTCTGTATAGAAGGCTGAAGCAACTCAGCCCCACTTATCGTATTCACATAGCATCGCTACATAGGCGAATGAGGAGCGGTCATCTTTCTGCACCCTGTCAGTATTCTGCCTGCTCCAATAATATTGAGCCGTTCTTCACCATGTCCACAAGGCTGAACCAGCAGATTTCGGTCAGTGTTATTTGAACACATCGATAGAAGCTCGGCGAATCATAGACTGCATACTGGGGTGGGGGATATTGATTATCAACTCCGACAGAAAACTTAGACCAAATTAGAGCTTATCGCCCTGCCAAACGCCTCGACAATCGCAGACCATTCTCTGTCGTTACTCTGAGCCCACTCACGAACCTTTCTGATTCCACTCGCATCATCTTCCATGTGCTTCACCGATGTTGTGCCGTTCAGAACGACGATGCCTTGATCCATTACCAGCGCGTAGAGGGCGGCTTCATTGCTCACACCCACGTCGTTAGACAGTTGTACCACGGGCTCCGATTTGAGCAAGCGAGGATTTCCCGTCAATGTCCAAAACGACTGATAAGTAATACCATGCTGACTGCAAAAGGCCCGCAAAAGACCGTCGTATCGGGTTTGAGGATAGAAACGGTTCTGCACGACCGAAGGCTTAACAGTAGAGTTCTCATAGATGGATTTGAGTACTGGCAGCGTCACATTCGAGATTCCCAAACTGCGTATCTTGCCTGGCACGTACGACTCCAGGATACTCCATGCCTGCAGAGTCTGCTCCACCGTCGGAAGAGGCGAGTGCAGAAGCAAGGCGTCAACATAGGAGTCTTCCTCGGAGCTTGGACTTGGCCGTAAGTTCTTGAGAGATGATGCGACCGAAGTGTGGATCTGATCTTCGAGAGGCGCAGATGCATCGTAAGGCATATTGCTGGGGTCTTGACCGGCCGGGGTGGTGTACTTGGTTTGGACGTAGAGATCTTTCCTCGCCACCACATTTTGAGCATATACTTCCCTCAGGGCATCTCCGACCAGGTCTTCTTGGTAGTGCTTGGGTTGTGCGGCAGTATCGATGCTTCGGTAGCCATTCTGGACTGCTAACTTGACTAGTTCTGCTGTTCTCTCTTTCTTCCATGCCGTTCCGTAGATGAAGGCAGGTTTCCATTCGCTGTCTTTTACATCAAGCAGCCTCGAGGACGCCTTAGCTGAGGAAGCCATGCTGCGATTGGGTGGCTGAATAATGCCCTTGTAGGCGAAGGTTGACTGGATACGAGGACAAAGCTGCAAGTAAATCGACCGTCCAATTCTGGTGGGAGGGAGTGTCATTACCGTGATATTTGTAGTTGACTAGGGCGATGACACGATCATAATAATTCGAATATCTGGACAGTGTGAATCGAGCAAGTGACGTTGCAGTCACCAGCGAGAGGAGGGCAGGCACAGATTATGTCATCAGCCCGCGCGGAAGGTAGCCGTGGTACAGTAGCGGTACTAGCTAGGTGGGTAGCTTCGAAGCAGCTAGAACATCAGGTTGCGCCATCGCTCATAATCAACCTGTACCTGTTGCACATCTGCACGACATATTCACAGACACCACACATCACACACCACACTCTCAACCTCGCCACCCTCTCCCACGAACCAAAACAGAAAACATACGAACCCTTTCTACCGAACAATCTACTCAGTCCACACACAGACTCCCGCCGCCGTCCATCATCGCAATTGACCCCACCAAAACACACCCCGCGCGAACCCCCACCCCCTACATCACGTAAACCTCCTCCACCCAAACCACCACCAAAGGAAAACGAAAACAAAAGAGAAACGCAAAAAAAGAAAGAGAAAAAAAGAACAATGTCCCAACGCCCCTCAACCCGCCCCCCTCTAGCCGGCCCCTCCACCGTCCTCCCCCCTTACCCGCTCAAGCTCCGAGGCCCAGTAATAAAAGGCTTCGGCCGGGGCAGCAAAGAACTCGGCATCCCGACCGCAAACATCCCACTCTCAGGGCTGTCGGTTGGCGGAAACTCGGACCTCGAGTCCGGCATCTACTACGGCTACGCGGCGCTGGACCACAGCAGCATCCCCGCGTTGACGAGCAACGACGCCGTGCCCAGCGCTACAGACGATACCAGCGTGCCTGTGGATGGGAGTCGGAATTTCGCCGTCAAGGATCTAGAAGAGGAACAACAAGGAGGAGAGGAAGAAGGGAAAGGGAGAACGGTGTATCCGACGGTGCTGTCGATTGGGTATAATCCTTATTATAAGAATACGCAGCGCAGCATTGAGATTCATCTTTTGCATTCATTTGAGAGGGATTTTTATGGCGCCACGCTGAGTTTGGTCATTTTGGGGTATGTGAGGCCGGAGTACGATTATGTTAGTAAAGAGGCGCTGGTGGAGGATATCAGGGAGGATATTAGGGTTGCGCAGAGGAGTTTGGAGAGGGAGGCGTATAAGGGGTTTGCGGGGGATGAGTGGTTGGTTGGGGAGGCGTGATGAAGAGGTGGGGCCTTTTTACGATATGGAAAAGGAAAGAAAGAGGTTTTGATGGGGTTGCGGATGATGCGCAAGAGTTGCGCCAGAGTGCCGTGCCCCTCATGCAGACGGATGTGATGGAAAGACGGATTCAAAAGAAGGGAGGAATAGGATTTCTCGTCATCACATCAAGATTTATCACCATAGCATCGTCTTTTTTGTTTCTCCTTTCCGTTTAAGAAGATATAGATCTCAACTCAAGACACAACGACACAAAGCAATAGACGGCCAGCATATGAAAGATAGCACAAGCAATCGTATAGAATATGAATCTATGAGAAAAAGAACCAAACCCAAATTTCTAAACTCACGACTTGGACAAACAAGAAAAAACGGGATAATGCCCAAACCTCCCCCCTTACCCTTGGAAAAAGAGTTTTTTGTATGCCCCTAATCGCATGTAAACTCCAGTTGGAAGTGTGAAAAAGGAGAAGAAGAAAAACCCCGAGGATGGTTATGTACGCCTTTGAAACTAACAATGGAGAAATAAACACCGTATACTCCTTTTATGTGTCCGACGACAAGAGATTTTAGGGGCCAAGGCGGGAGGTGTCCATGAACCGAGAGAGGACAATCGGAAACAACCCACGCGGCAGATCTTCCTCTTCCTCCCCGCCGACTTTGGAACCAGCGATCCCCAATGCACTATATGGACATGCAGCAGAGTAGATAGACAAAGCAAAGATAACGGGAGAGTAAGAAGAAGATCTTGAATCGCACGACTACGCTCTGTGCGGGCGTGTGGATATCGGTGAGTGATGTATGATGGCATAGCGCTAGAAGCGATATGATGGTGGATACAATATGAGTTTAGGGTATATGTCTTCCAGGCGCAAGGAATGCGATGCGATATGCGAGATGCCACTGTATGGGTATCGAGTACGACGAGCAGATGCTTTCACCAAGAGAAATGACACGGCCCCAAAGGAGAAGGTATCGGGCGCGGGAAGTACGTATTGCCGCGACACAGTGAATTCAAATCAAGCCTTGAGCATGGGCATAATCTGTGACAAACACGTCAGATAAGTGCACAAGCGATGGGAGCTCCAAAATGAGGGAAGACAAACCTGCATAGAAACCAACATGGGCATGTCAAAGTTGTCGCGTTTAATATGCCACATGATCATGACATCAATGATACCGGTCGCACCTAATGTGCGTCTCATGGATGCCTCGCCTTGGTAGGCCGAAGGATTTTCGGTCTTGACTTTTGTCCCGTTGTTGACGTTCTGGTTATCTGTCGATTGACGATCTACCAGACGACCCAAATTTTCTTTAGGGGTATATCGCAGCATGTTCACACGACGATGACCCTTGCCAAAGGTATCATCGTAGGCCATGTCGGCAAAGTCTTCGAGGTATTGCACGGCTGCGGCTTCGTCTAGAAGTTCGACAAGATTTACAGCATGGGGACCATCGTCAGGCTGTTGCCCGGGCATGACTGGCGTTGTGTTGACGGCATCTTCGCCTGAGCCATCTTTGGATCGGTCGATGCGCGGGCCGAAGTTAGCATTGAGGTTGGGTTCGTGGCCCAGAAGCACTTCTCGTCTCCAACCGGTGAGGATTTCGAATTCCTTGTTCATCCCGACGATTTCGCCGGTACGCCGGCAGATGAGACATGGAGTGCCCACTTCAGTGACAGCTGAGTGCATGGTGACGAGTGATCTCTGCAGGTTCTTCTCTGCATGAACGAGATCGCGACCGGAGAGATCGGAGGCGTTGGACATGAGGACAGGCCTGAAAATGGCCAAGGCACGCTTCGCCTTCTGCAGCGAGGCGGGAGAGAATCTTCTTTCGAGGATCCGTATTAATTGATGGTAAGCTCTGGGGTAGTCATGTGGCTGGGTGACCAGGTCATAGTTGAATTCGCGTTGACGCAAAGAGAGATTCGGCTGCGGAGGCTGGACAGAACCGGCCATGTGTCGATTGCCTAGCTGTACCTGCCCATGAATTGGCGAATTCCGTGCCCTCTGCTGGTTCACGCTTGCGAAGTAATTCGCGGATGTCAAGGGGTTGTCGTTGGTGTCGTGGCCCGAATGGACGTCGGTCGACGCGGGGCTGGCGCTTGCCAGGCTGGAAGGACCCTGACCGATGGCGTAGGCATGCGGGCCGTTCAAACTGTCGTGACGGAGGCTGTTGTGGTCCATATTGACCGCTCCAGGAGTATTGGGAGTGTGGACTTGCATGCTACCGTGCCGCGAGTGGGCTGTTTGCCAATCCACCGGCGAATTGTCGTAGGACGTTTGCGCCGAGACGCCTTGATCGCTGTAGGGGGCAGTTGGTATCTGGTGACTGTACATACCAGGCGGCCGATTTAGGGGAGCTTCGTTACTTGGGGTTTCCAGAGCGCCCGACGACATGTGGCCGAGCATCCCGAGCTCCAAGGCTCCGTAAGTATTTCCAAAGTTCAGACTCTGAAGATCGAAGTTGAAAAAGGCTGGGTCGCTTGGGTCAAATGGGAGACCGAATTGATACAGCTGCGGCTGCGAAGCCTGCGAGGCAGTGACGGGAGCGCTGACGCCAGGCGCCTGGCCTTGATTGTAAGATGGAGACATGGGAAGAGAAGCATCAGCAAACGAGTTCTCAGGTGCCAGCGCTGGCGGACCGGAGATGGGATTCGACTGATAATATGAGGCTGGAGGTGCGGGGCCGTAGTAGTTCTGATGTGGCACAGGCACGACTCCGTGGCCGTGAGGAGGAGGAGGCATGGCAGGGTAATGGCCGTTCACGCCCGGTTCCAAGGCGTGGTCGGGCGCATCATGAAGATATTTTGCTTTTTTGCGATGCCCATCTACGCATTGTTCTCCCAGGCCGCGGGTTACACATCGACTGCATGGCCTTTCGTCTCCTGTAACATGGAGGATGAGAATGGGGCTTCGGGCGCAGAAGAGGGACAAGGAGGGCACTTACCACAGGTTAGATGCGCTCTCTGACAAGCCAGACAAGCTCTCCTGGCCTTCTTGCGGCGCGGTCTGGTGGGATCTTTTGCATTGCTGGGAGCATCGGACTTGATGCCCCTCTTTTTGGAGCTTGGGGAGTTGGGGCGAGAGGCGGGTTCGCTCTTCTCTTCGGCAGCCATGTCTTCTTCTTCGTCTTCTTCGTCGGTGTCGTCCGAGTCGGAATGGACTGCGCGATCAGGGCTTTCTTCAAGCGTGGAAGATGCATCTCGACGGTCTGGGGTGGACATAATCTTAAAAGAAAAGGCGGCGGGCGCAGGCTTGCACGACACCAGGTGGACACCGCACGCAGTTGCGAGCTAACGTGATGGATGAAGGGGACCCGCCAAGCTGGCGATGCTCGAGTGCACAACAAGGGCACGTTTCCTGGGGGTGCAGACGAGGGTCGGTGTAAGGGTGTAAGGGTGTGTGGAGGGGGGAAGGGGGCCCGACGCAACGGTGCAGGCAATCCAGAGGCGGCGGTGGAAATCAATGTGAATGCGCTGGCTGGTCGAGACAGGGGCTGGCGGCCGTGGCACGCAGGCTGGCCAGGGCAGGTGGCTTGCTCGCGATGGGGCTTCCAATGGGTGGCGATTGGAGATCAAGGGCAGCGGCGCGAGGATGGCGTAGGACAGAACTGGGGTAGCAGCCAGAGGGGGATACGCAATGGAGAGGGACAGAACTCAGCAATCATCCCAGGGGCCCGCAGATGCATCATAGCATGGCATGGCAGCAGGCGAAAGTGTTGAGGGGCGTCTAGCAGGCGGCCATTCCCGTGCAATTGGACGAGGTTGGCAACGGGGGAAGCGGCAAGACGATGTGAGGTGAAGTGGTAGACGGAAGTGGGGGCAGGATAGGGCAGGAGAGCAGATGAGTTGTTGCGGTATGGAACGCGTGGAGGCTGGGAGGAACAGCTGTAGAGACGATCAGCTGTCTGTCTGGCTGGCTGGCTGGTGGATGTGCGTATCTGCGGCAAATGGGTCCAGGTCCAGGTCAGGTCAGGTCAAGTTCCCAGGTCGAGGGTCCAGATGTCCAAGATCCAAGTGGTGAGGTACGTCAATGGGGGTGAAGTGGACAGGGGGGGGGGGGGGGTGGTGTATAGATGGATGATGGAATGGAAAGATCAGACGAAAGAAGAATGGACTATATTGCTGTGTATGCAACACGTCGAGATGGGAGGGTACGATAGGTAGACGGTCGAGTAGTAGGTAGGTGGATGCGACGAGGGAGGGGTAAGTAGTGTAGCTAGTTTATAGTGTGGTGCAGGTGTATAGGGAGCATGCGGGCAAAGCCAAGCGCTATTACTTCACAGCCAATGACGCCGTGATACAGCGCTTACACCGGAGGGGAGATGATATGCTTTCCTTCCTCTCTTTCTCTTATATCATCATCAATCATATACGCAGAAGGTAGGAGAATGAGCACATGAGACGGTGACGGCGGGGATGGAAGGCAGGTATAAGGTATGTGGGTATAGTTACGGGGACGGCGGCGGGCAATCGACAAGACTACGGTGGATGGACAACAGCGCAAGCAATTTGGACTCGGTGAAAGGGAAATTGAGGATTTGCGACCGAGATGGTGATCAATGGGCTGCAATGCGACGCGCTGCGAGGCGAGGCGAGGCGATGCGCTGCGGTACGGGTGCGGTTGCACAGGGTAGAGAATCCGAGTCGAATTGGAAGCGGGCCGGCGAGCTGGGATCAATCGATGGGCAGTAACTGAACAGGCAGAGCTATTCTCCTCACAGCTGGGTCGAGAGGCAGGCCGGCGTCGTCACGAAGGGAGCGAGCGGGTCGGTGGTGATGTTGGTGTGTCGTGTGCGATGGATGGAAAGGGTCAGTGACTGAGTGAGTGAGGGAAAAAGAGCTGCGGCAGCAGGGAATGCGGTTATCCCCGCTCCCGGGATCATGGGTCGTCCAGAAGGCGCCATCCTGATCAGCCACGCCCGCTGATTGGCTCTGCTCGCGCTCACCAGCCGATGAGGGCCCGCTGTCACTCGCCGTCCACCCATTCCCCCCTCCACCCATCCCATCCCATCACGACATGATTCAATCAAAGCATCATCACTTGCCTTGTACCACGGCCCCCTTATCTGATGATGGCCATGATACGAGCATGTTCTACTCCTTGCAGATCGGATCCAGCAGCGGGGTCCTATTATGAATCCTCAAACAATAATCAGATCGCGTCAACACGGCAACCACAATAACAACAACACCAGCAGCAGCAGCAACATCCATCTACACACCGTCAATCCGCAAGTACCTAGAATATACAAGTCCTCCGCTACACCGTTCAGCCTCCCCGGGATGGCCCTCTGACCGTTGCGGTGGCTGCTGTCACCACGCAAAAAGCAACAATACTCGACAAGCACGCAAAAAAGGAAACAATCGTCACCGCTTGCCTGCCTTCACCTTAGCGCTCTGCTTTGCTTCTCTTCTCGCGACCGAATCACTGACTGTCCGACCCTCAAATCTCAGATCAAACATGTCTATTTCCCATGTACCACCACCCATCTCCCAAAAACAGCATCATCGTCGTCGTCGTCAGCACCAACACCACCACCATCAATCATCAACATCATCATCTGCCGAATCAAGATGCAAGCAAGCGTGAGATACACAAATAACAATTACCCACAGATACGACAACAATAGTTTGGAATGGACGCCGTGTACATACAACAATACATGGACATGGGGCCTGGCTACAGGATCAGAATGAACTGGCTCGGTTACCCATCTTCTCGTATATGCAATGTCCGTCCTCATTAGCCACCTACCTGCTCTCGAGTTCCTCAACACGCTCTTTCTCGTCCCACCCACCATCATCTCCCAAAACCGACCTCGCCCAACACTTGCCCTCCTTCCATGGATCATCCCACTTGACACCAAAACGTCTCCCACCGCCCTTTCACTTTTCTTTGCTATTCTGTACCTATGTATGCAAACCTGTACATGTACATCGCTTCTGCGACCCGACCCTATCGAATCCCATGTTCCTTGCACAAGCACAATGTGTTACAACCTCTGACCCCTCCCCCCTTCCCCCCTCTCCTCGCGCCCTGGCATCTATGATTTCCCTCGTGGCCTCACACGCTTTTGTCTCCCGTTACACGCAGCAGTAGTGCAAAACTCATGGCAAAGTCCCGGCTTTTTCCAAGTTCCAATCCCGGGCTTATCAATCACCAGACACAGATAACAACAGTCTCGAACAAAACACAAAGGGGAAATCGCAGAATGATGCGTGATAAATTGGAATGAAAACGCCACAAGCGGAGCCGGGACCCCTTTTTCTATCCCAGGATTCTCACAGTTGGGAACATGGGGGGATACAGAATATTCCCGCATTGGACTTTTCCAATGGATTTCATTTTTAGTTGTTTTTCCTCTTTCTGAAGATTTGGGTAACTTGTGTAGATGCAGTGTGACGTACCTAATTTAAGCTACATCCCAGCACCAGCTCCCCCCAGATATGCCCTCTCCCCCTCTCCCTCTTTGTCTCTCTGTCATGTGTACGTGTGTGCGCCTGTGTTTCTCTCGAGTCCTGCCGACCCACCATGCGCTAACCTTGAGGGAACCCAACCCACCACGCACTTTCATCAGCCCACCGCCTGTCCATGCCTCTCCTTCCCTCTCCTTCATCTTCCTACCTTCTGCATTTCGATTGAAATAAGAACTTGTCCTATTCGCTACCCTTCCCTCTCTCTCTCCCTCCCCCAGCATCCTTCACGTCGAAGCAAACCGACTATTCCCCCTGAGCCTCTTTCCGAACCGGAAGAAGAAAATCGGGAATCTATAATTTCAAAAGGTTCATACTTTGATCAGCACACACACTTTGCCCATTGATGTTCATTGTAACATTTATAAAATGCCCATCACAACATCAATCCGCGCGATTGATGGAAAAGAAAACAAGGGGGGAAAGGTAATGAAAGGGGAAGGGGGGGGGGGGGGTAAAACTCACGGGGCCATACCCAGCGCCAGAAACGCTAGAAGCGAGGTTGCCCATTGATATCCTAGATCTACAAATTCCAAATACTCCCAGATTAGTTGATCGAATAATTTACAAGGGAAGTAGTTTGTGGTTAGGGGGTCAGGGTATAACCAAGGTAGAAAGAGGAAAACATACGATTATACATTTGCACGCCAAACAGCGGGAATGCGGCTGCGAAGTAGGACCGCGCGAAGCTGTTTGCTGCGAGGGCGCTTGCTGCGTATAACGGGTACTGTTTGTCACGGTATTTTCAGTTTTCAGTTTCAATGTTTTAGGGTTGGATTGGTTTGGTTGGTTGATGGGCGATGCGCGATGGTGATGGTGAGGGAGGGTATGTAGAGTATACATGTTATCCGATGTCGGCGACGTAACGTGTATGCGTGTGCGCGTGATGGGGAAAGTCGAAGGGGGAGGAGGGGGAGGGTTTGTTTGGACGTACGGCTTCGACCAGGAAAGTGAATACTCCAGAGTATACCCATATCACACTACACCAACACAAAAACACACAGGCATGCAGTCAGTCAGACGTCCCTCTTTTTTTGCGTTGTTCCTCGCGATACTTCCTGCGTCATCGTCGTTGTTGGGGGGAGGGGGAGTTGCACTTACCCAGTTCCAAAGACGGCGCTGAAGATGATCGGGACTGCATGGTTTGTGATTAGCCAACGTTCCTTTTTCTTTTGGGTCCTTTCGTTGTTCTTCTTGGAGGGGGTGGAGGGGCGTTGGGCTGATGGGGGTAGCTGAGCCTGAATGTGTGACTCAAGGGAAAGATGCAATAGGAGACTGCCTGCATGCATGCATTGCATTGCATGGATACGTATTTTTGTAAGTGGGTGTGGGTGGGTGGGTATGAGTATGCGACTGCCCCGTTGGAGTTACGTACCTATCCAATGGACCTATGCCACAGGGAGTCAGTCATGGGTTAATCACATTCGAAACGTCGATCTTCATTCATCTCCTTTCGTAGAACACTTGAGGGGGGAAGGGTGAGAGGGGTTGACTCATTGCAAGAGTTTTCCTTTCGCCCTTTTTTTCTTTTTGCTGTTTGGTGATGGGAGCGTGAAGGCAGGGGGGCGGTGGACTTACATGTGTATACGTGGTCCATCCAAAACCTAGACAAGAAAAATAAAGGTCAGTCACAAGATTACTCGCTGTCCAAGCATTTCCACAAGAGCGAAAGCACAAATCTCCCTCAGTCATGCACTCAATCACACCCCTGCTCTTCCGCCTTCCCACACATATTACTCGAAAAGAAAGAAAGAAAGAAAGATAGAAGACGAAAAAACAAACATACCAAAAAGCCCCACCGGAACAACCCAGGCCCCGACAATCGTGGTGACCAGCCTATACTCAGGCTCACTCCCCCCACCCTTCTCCTCATTCTTCCTAACTAACTCTTCATACCTGCCCCTCCAAAACGGATCACAAGCAATCCCAGTCAACATTCCCACCAACAGCCCCAAGAATGACAGTCCAATCTCAGAAGTCGTGAAATTATGGTTTGTTTGGAAGACGAGCGGGAATGCGCCGAAGAAAAGGTAGAGGATTCCTAGAAGGAGGGCTGAGAGGAGGGATAACATGAGACACTACATTATTTACAATCAATATTCAGTATAATTCATTGCAGAGCGTTGGGCAACTAGAGATAGAGAGAAAGAGGGTAATTTTACCATTGGCTCGAAGATGAGGAGTTGGAATGGGCGGACGCAGGACCAGAGGATCGTTTTTCCTACTGATTTATTCATCTTTTCGATCGTGGCTATGTAGGAAGGTTCACCGGTTTCTTTGCGGAGGGATATGGCTTTGTTGCGGAGGAGCACTGGATGGTAGGTTTCCGGGACGAAGAGGGTTATCAGAGTGAGCTTTGTACGCTGTCAGTGAGAAGCAGGAGAGAAAAGTATAGGGATAGATGGATGGCTTACTTGAACGAAAGACCATATCATGAGCACGTAGAAACACCTGAAGAAGGAGTGGAGTTAGTAAGTGTTTCTTCTTGTCAGTGGTATGATGTTTCCCTCCTTCATCTAATCGTCTTTACTTCGCCTGCACGTTTCATAGACAATGATACGAAGGATTACTCTCTCGCACTCACCATCGCCATGATGTATTCTCCATAATGAACCCACCCACCAACGGTCCTATCTCAGGGCCAATAAATGGACTCGCGGTGTATACCATCATTGGTGCAGACAATTCCTGAATGCCTCATCAGTAGCAATAGAGACTATCAGGAACAACAGTAGGAGTAAAATCAAGCCAAACGTACATGTTTCGCAAACAGATCGCCCACCGTTCCACCCGCAACACTCAAAAACGCACTGCCAGCTAACCCGTCCAGAAATCGAACGACCAGCATAGTCTGAATGTTCTGGGCGAATGCGCAGGGGATCATAAAGATGAAGAAGAAGGCAAATGAGACGATGTAGATTGGTCTTCTTCCGTAGAACTATATCACAAGAAAATGTTAGAGAAAAGTAGGGGTTGAATAGAGAAGAGAAAGGGGAGAGTCGAACTTACCTCGGACAGCGGACTTAGAATCATGGGACCTGTTCCGAGGCCTGCGACGAATAGAGATAAACCGAGGGTGCAGACGATGCGGGAGGTGTGGAAGTCGGGGATGAGCTGCGAGTATGTCGAGGTGTATAGGGAGGAGGTACATGTCCTGAGGAATTGAGTTGGGTTAGTGGGTATGTCAGAGATAATGATAGAGAGAGAGAGAAAGAGTTAGTTCGGTGTGTTCTCGCGTGGCTTTGGCTTCTTCATAGGTGAGTTGATGTCTCCGCTGTTTTTGTTGTGGCCAATTTTTCTTCTGTCCTTTCAAGGGTCAAAGATGCTTGCCATTGGTGCTAATGCTGCTCTTCCTCATGTTCCATATTTGACGGCCTTGCTGTATTTTAGTATCGTCCCCGGCTTCCTCAATAGGTGGGTGAATAGTTGCCGGCATGTCCTGAAATTGATTTCAAGGTTCGCTACTGCTTGGATTGATGGTCGACATTTGATTGCTGTCGTTGTCGTTGCCATTGAATTCTTGCAATCGGATACTTGGGTCAACTCTCTTCTTTTCCGTGTCGACCGGACTTCACCTTCCTGACATAGATGGAAGTGGCATCTCGACTCAGCTGGTTTTGCTCTTTTATCTGATTCCACCTCTATTCCATCTCAAGGCTGTGACATCTTGCTTTTCCTTTCGCCTTTGCGATTGGTGTTCGGCCCGTGATGTTATACTTCAATACAACCCCGCAGTATTGAGCAATATCCTTTCCTTGCCCCGTTTTTTGTTTGGTCCAAAGTGACTCGCGCTGTTAAACCCAACATTTCTTTCTTCGAACAATAGTGGCAAGAGGCGTGGCAGCAGCAGCAACGAACGAATTCGCTTTTCAAATACTTTCTTGGGACAATACACACGTCTCTGACCGTCTAGACATAAAAGAATCAAGGTTGTAATTCAAGGAAAATAAATTCAACTCACACGCAGAGCGAACTCGCCGCACAAATGAGTACAATTGACCATCGTCTCCACTTGGGCAAGCTGCGCGGGTTCATCGGGTCCGAATCGCCAGAGAAACGGACGAGGAAAGGGTCATCTTCGTCATTCTGAGCCGATGCTCCTTCACCTACAGATTTTCTCGAGGAACGACGATGGTCCTCCTCATCCTCATGGGAGGCGAAATACGTATATCCATCCGCGCCGGCGTGAGAATGATGCGACTTCACAGATCGCAGACTCTTGCGATTGGAGTGGACAGGTGCTATTGCGGTTCCGTTCTCTTCGTCTGTGTCGTCCTCTTCTACTATTGCTTCTACTTCTTCCTCTCTGGCGTTGGCGGAGTACTCGTGTGTGTTGTGATGTCCTGCATGGTCTCCAACAGCTCTTTTCTGGCCTGATTCATCTAGATGCAGGGATATCGAGTCCTTGCCACTCTTCTCTTCTCCTTGAAGCGTTTCCCGATCTCGCATCGTGCTCTCGCTGCGTCGAGCGTCGTCGACGATATTTTTCTCCTGTTCCATCTTCACCATCGCCTGTCTCCACTTCACGGTACTTTATCCGGCTCTTCTTCTTTCTTAGTCGCTTGGTTTTCCGGGATCCTGAAAGATTATATAAACGTTGGCTATGCTAGCAAAGATAAAGCAGAAGCCAAGCTCATGAGGAACGAAAGAGGGAGGAGCTATCCAAACAATGCAAGCGCGATCCGTTTCGCGTCTTCCCGTTCACCCGTCTTACAAAGCACGGGTTTGCGAGCAGTCTGGGTGTTGCTGTGTCGTTTGCCGAAAGAGGGTCTCACCTAGCGCGACTGACTCAAGATACCAATGCGCTAACAAGTCAATGAGATGACGCTCTTCGTATGCGCTATCATATTTCCACGAGAAAAGCGGTCTTGGACTGTTCATCGAGAAGGAATATATACATACAACTGGAAAAATTAGATAATACGGCGCAGTCAAGATGGGATGTCATGATTGATTTCTAATAATCGCAAGGGATGGGCGTCGATGTTGCAAATCCTGAAATGATTAGTTATGGCAAGGTGTCGCTCTTTTCCGCTCTTGGGTAAAGTCCTTTTCCGGCGTCAGTGGATTCCATCATCATTGCTACATCATTTTGCGATGTCCTTCCTTTCTTTGCAATCCGATTAAAAAAAGAAGTCTCTAAAAGCTCTATAACAAGAAGCGTTAAATCCACTTCCATCCTTCAAAAGTTGAGTTGATTTGTTTTGAGTTCCCCAATGCTATATGTTAAGAAAAGCATTCTCATTTTCCTGTGTCAGATTCTAAACAGAGCTGGGTTTGGACGAAATACGCTCGGAGAAAGCTCGGAGAAAGGTATTTTCTGCGGCTTAATATTGAGCCGACTCATTTGTCTGTATAAGACTAAAATGTATCTTGTATTTGGAACAAGAGTAACCCATTAATTTAATAACCTTGGACTAGAAACCAGCTTGAATTCAACGCTATGTGGTTTGCCACATTGCTTTTTGTGATTCTTGTGTGAGCACTGAGCGAAAATGGGGGTGTTCGTTGCTCAATCTACATACATATGTATGTATGTATGATTGAATCAATTACCCGTGGAGTGAAGTGAAGATTCCCCCCTTGAAAACCCGACACGAGCACTACTGTCTCAACCCAAGGCGTCTATCTTTGCGCCTGTCCACAGACTCATGACGTGAGTAGATCGGGTAGGAATAAGGTGATGAGCACATAGGTATTAAACCCATCTCAAGACACGATGAGTTGATGTTGTCTCTGTGTAATCGGAACCATTCCGCAGCTGCACGTCATTCTTTAACCCACTGCAGGGTACCGGCTCGTAAAGCTTATTCGCATCAACGAACGCTCGATCAGTTGGTGATAGCTGGAATTGGACGAAATTCCGATTGGGCAGTGGCATCTCGAGGTACTGCGCATCGTGTGCTCTGCTGCGCAGCTCGGGTTCTGCTCATATTTGGACGGGTTTTACAGTCATATAACTTGATTCTCGCCACGCGTAGAGCGCTCAATGTTTGCGATATATGCTTGGCTTTAAGGATCACACTAGTTTACCACTGCACGCAGTTCACGTGGCTTCCACGTGTACGAGTGGATCATGCTTGTTCTCCATGTGCTCGCAGTTCTGAAATCGGTATCCAGATCTCAACCTAGTTCAGCTGTGTCCCATCAAGTGCATAACAACTATCCAGATTTCCTATTGGTCGTTTCTCGTTCTTAGTTACGCCACGATAAAGACTTACGCAAAAGTTCACATGGCGGAGCGCACATCGTTAGATATTGAGAATTGCATAATCAATTTTACCAGCGCATAATCTAGCATTACATATCCTGTTTAGAACTCGATTACACGCCTCCACCCCAACTCAGCACCAAGTGCACCAGCGCTCCCAACTGTGCATCCCATCCTAATGCCTTCACGGCCTCCCCGCCACTCCAGCATCCCCTCACCACTTCACCTAGCGAGGTCGTCGACCTCATCATGAACAGCTGGGCAAACACAAAACCTGCTGAGATGGAAATGGATTGCACCACTTGCTGCTCCCGCGAACTGATGCGACCAGAGAATGGAACGAGAAGAATGATTCGAGTCAGGAGGACTAGCGGAATGAAGACCGGGTGATTTCGCAGGGGCGGGAGAGCTAGGAGCGCGGCGTTGAGGATTATGGTCGGCAAGGTGGGATTGGTCTTTTTATAAGCCTTCTTCGCGGATGTAGGCTGTGGGCCATCTGAGGTGGGAACTTTGGCGGATTCTAGGATAGCGGATAAATGGAGTTGAACGATGAAGAGCGAAACTGTCAGGGAGATTGGTAGAATTTGGCTGAGCATGACATAAGGGAACATAGTTTTAAGCGAATATCCACGTTGTTGTACTGGGATTTGTTAGTGATGACGTTTTTCTTTAGCAGATTGAAGAATGAGTTGCCTCACCTTTGTCCGCCATCCAGATGTTCCAGAAGTAGGTGGCCAGAATGGCACCTTGCGTCCATGCCGCGCTGGGTCCATCATGGACTAGCTCTTTAGCGAAGGAGTCGAAGAGCGAGGTGTTCAGCATCCACGCCTTCAAGCTGTCTACGGTAATATCGTTTAAACTCAACTTTCGCTTTCCAGCCCACGCGCTGTATGATATGATGAGAAAAGAGAGCATGTGATAAGATAAAGTCGCAAAGCTGATGGACGCGAGAAACGCGTAAATCTTGACGTGTCGCTTGCGTGCATTCTGTATCGCGCTCGATTGAGCGATCTGGACTTCCTCCTCTTTCCCTTTTCTCTTCTTCTCTTTCTCTTTGAGTTTCCCCTTTTCTTTGCTCTTGCTCTTGCTCAGCTTGGCTATTGAGCTGTATTGTGAGTATATCGATCCCGAAATATTGATGGTGCCATAGAGGGCGAGAACGATATAGGCAAGGAATATTGCAGATCCGATGATGTTTTGCGGGGGATTCGCAAGCTCGGTGATGCTTGCAAGGTCGACCATGTTGGGGAATATCATGCGAAATGTGGAGATCTTGGTTATGATTGACACCTGAGAGATGATTATACGTTGGGACGATATATGTTGATGAAAGATTGAGGACAGTTGGTGACAAAAGATGTGGAACGCGGTCGTTACGTCATTGAAACATTTCCCGTCTGATATGTCGGGCTGCGAAACGAATCACAGGAAATGTATGAGAAAACGTTTGAAGCTTGATTTTGGTATATTTCAACGAGCAAGCAGTCGAATGAATGTTGCACTACACGAATGCGCACGCAGGTGTGCAATTGATAAATATCTTCATCTCATCGTATCCCCGCCTGATTTCGATCTTTGAACCAACCCACATGTCGTTTGAATGCGATAAAAAGACACCAATCTATCTCTTACCATTCATTATCTTTTCTTGTTGAGTGAAACGTGCACACTATCCATTGCTACGGTTGATCAATTTGGGGCCCAGGCAGAGATACCACGCGCATTATAGTTAGTCCGTTCCGCTACTTGATTTGCTGGGTAGCTCAATCGCCGCATTCTCCTCTGCCTGATCACCACTGTTGTCGTTCTCCTTCACAAAAGATGTCCAATATTCCGAATGGAAATGCTCACGATTTAGCTCTCCCGTCTCGGATTTTGGGGTAGCACTACAATCATGGATTTTGCTTTTCTGGCAAGTTCTTGGGTTCATGTTTGCCTGTCGCATCCATGACTACAAGGACAGTGTTACCCTCATACCCAGATACCTCTGGAGATGTTGCGCACCCCTGTAATCATGATCAGAACCAACTCAGTGCTTCGTAGTCACTACGCATGTCGGAGTCTCCGACCAGTATCGCTGGAAAATCGCGCTTTCGTATAGATCGTGGGTCACTCATTTCGCTTGACCAAAAGGCGCTGCGGCTGGTAAGAGACTATTCAATGTGTTGTCGAAATTCAGCAGCAAAAATCGCCCTTAAAAATGATTAGCGCAGCCACAGTTGGGGCATCTGGCTTTCATGGGCCAGCGTAAGGTGTCGTATTGTTGTCATGGTCAACTAGAAATCGCGGTCTGGATCTTCATTACCCCTGATGGAACGCCACAAGCTTCAACAACAATGCTTTTTGCGAAGCTTGGCACCAACAACGTGGGGACCACCTCATCATTGACCACTCATAAACACAACTTCGCATCGTGAGTTCAGCCACGTGGAGTTCGTGGGGATGTATTTTGTACAGTGTCACGCCATATATGCAGGTACCAGACTACCAGCCCCTCGCGTCCAAGAACCCTATTTTCGGTATCCGCGTAGGTGCATCTTCAGCACGTCTCCCGCCCTACCGAATGAGGGAAAGTGCTCAATTATACGGTCGCTCACACTTGCTTAACTGAACGTGAGAAGGGATTCCGGGCGCAGCTGATGTTTTCATTTGGTTTAGTGGCTCCATCTTAGTATCTTCAGTGGCTTGCGTACAGTGCAATTCGGTAGACGTAAACAGTGACTCTTGTAAAAAGCAATCTAACCATCGAAAAAACTGAACGATCCGAAGAAGTACTTATGTCGAGCTTCTACCCTCACGTTTTGCTCTCCAACGACTCATCAGTTTGTTCCTTACAACACCGGTAGAGCTTTCTACACACACTCGTTTACTCGTCTTAATATTGGTCTTAATTGACACTTAATACTTAATACAGGATGCCGTCTTCATCATTCTTTCTGAAGGCCAGTGTGCTCCTATCCGCTCTTTCAGCCACTACTTCCGCCACTGTCTACCAGATCCAAGACACCTACCAAGGCGACAGCTTTCTAGATGGCTTCACTTTCTTCGACAAACCGGACCCCACCAATGGATTCGTCAAGTATGTCTCCAAAACTGCTGCCCAGAATCAACAACTTGTGAGGCAAGTGAATGGGCACCAGTACATAGGTGTGGACTTTACGAGCCCATTGACGGTCTCGGGGCCTGGACGCAACAGTGTTCGTCTTGAGTCGGCAAAGAAGTACAACCATGGGCTTTTCATCATTGACATTAAGCACATGCCCGGAGGAATATGCGGTACCTGGCCAGCTTTCTGGACATACAACACAGAAGTGAACTGGCCTGTTCGCGGAGAAATCGACATCATAGAGGGTGTGAACCTCAACACCGCCAACAAAATGGTACTTCACACTGACACACAATGTTCGGTGAACGGACTTGGTCAAACCGGCACGCAAGGGCTATACAACTGCGCTCTAGACAGCCCATCAGGCGCCTCAGGCTGTGACGTCAATGCTGCTCAGCCCAACACTTTCGGTACTGGATTCAACGCCAACGGTGGAGGAGTATACGCTATGGAATGGACGTCCTCCGCGATCAAGATGTGGTTTTTCCCTCGTAACAGAATTCCCGCCAGCATTACCAACGAATCCCCCAATGTCGCCGAGTTTGGGATTCCCGATTCTAGCTTCCAGGGTGACTGCAACCTTGACGAACGATTCATCAACCAGCAGTTCGTCTTTGACACTACATTCTGTGGTGACTGGGCAGGAAACGTATATGCACAATCTTCTTGCCCTCAGTATCCGGGTCTTAGTGGTATGGACTCTTGCAAGAGGTTCGTAGCTCAGAATCCTTCGGCCTTCTCGCAGGCCTACTGGCTCATTAGCTCTTTCAAAACCTTCACCGCTGTTACGCCAACCTCCAGCTCCAGCTCGACCTCTTCAGCGTCATCAAGTTCTTCGAGTTCCAGCGTTGGCACTGCTGTATCGGGAGCTTCATCACTCCCAACCCTTGATCCCGTGTCCGTTCCATTCCCTAACGCCACTTCTCCAACCGACTCCAGCATGGGTACCGCTGTATCAGGAGCCACATCGCTCCCTACCATTAGCGCCTCGTCGGCTCCCTTCTCTAATGCCACTTCTCCAACCGGATCCAGCGTCGGTACCGCTGTATCAGGAGGCGCGTCGCTTCCTGCCATTAGTGCCTCGTCAGCTCCCTTCTCCAATGGAACATCTGCGACCGACTCCATCAGCGCTCCATCGCACATCTCCGGTGGAACTGCAGTCCCAACTTTGAGTTCAAGCTCTTCTATTCATCTCTCCAATGAAACTATTATCGCATCGTCCACCCAAACTCCATCCATCGTGGGAACCGGGACATCTTCGCATGTCTCAGGAGGCTCGGCCATTCCTACATTGGACCCCAGCTCTAGCGCTCCTTTTTCCAACTCGTCCGCTACTGGCACTGATTCACTCGTCCACACCCCAGTGAACTCTGGAACCGCAGTCTCCGCCTCTTCCACTGCCTCTTCCGCATCTGGCAGTGCTCACGACTCAGTTTCTACACCTGCTGGCACCTCCAGGGCCTCCTCGTCTTCCAAACCTCTAACCACAGACGCATCAGTCAACGGCGTAGCAGTCCCAACCAGCAAACAAACCTTGACAACAACATATACAACCACCTACACCGATATCTGCTCCACGGGCTTCACCACAAAGACGACCACCCAAACCGTTACATACTGCCCCGAAACAACCACATCCTCCAAGCCTACGGGTAAATCATCCATCTACGTGCCCCCACCAGGAATGACCGTCACAACCACCGTCTGCACCGTCTGCGCCGCGACCCCGACAACCGTGACCCTCACAATTCCTTGCAGCACAACCCCATTATCACCACCAAAGACGCAGATCCTGACAAAGACCACGCAAACACCCGCGTCATCCGCACCACCTCCCCCACCTAAGACCGTCACCCTTACAAAGAGCACCCCAATCACAACCGTAACAACAGTCGTCCCTTGCACGGCGTGCGCAGGCGGCTCCTCCACAAGCGTGGTCACCAAATACACCACTACGACATACACTTCCGTCGCCAGCGTCCCTCCTCCACCTCCAGCCTCAGCACCACCGCAGACTCCAGTCACGAAGACCACAACGCTACTCCTCTCCACCGTCGTTGCGTGCCCCGGCTGTCCAGGCGGCTCAACTACTTCCACGCTGACTAGCTACAAGACGTACACCACGCCTCTCCGCGTCACGACTTCTCCAGTAGTGACTACCAAGGTTGTGGATAGCACTGTCGTAGTGGGAACGCCTCCTGCTTCCTCACCGGTAAGCGGAAAGGTCGTGCCATCTGGCCCGATAGTTTCTAAGCCTCCAACGATCAGCGTGGGCACTGTGGGAACAGGCTCCGTGTATCGCCCTTCCACGACTGCGCCGTATAATGTTCCTGTGTATACGGGGGCTGCGGGTCGTGTTGAGGTGATTAGAAAGGGTGGCGTTGGGTTTGTGGGTGTGGTTGCCGCTGCTGCTGTTTTGTTGTAGGGCGGTTGACTGTTTGATGAGCTTCTTCTTGCCCTTTTATGGAGCTGTTATCTTTTGGGATTTTATTGGATGAAAAGGGAGGATGGTTTGTGGAAAATTTTGATGAGTAGGGTTTAGGGGAGACGGGGGTGGGAGGATGGTATTACGCTCTTTAACGCCTTATTTCCTTTCTTCTTTCTAAATATGATGGGGTGTAGATTATATCTTTGTAATATCTTACACTACACAAATATAAATGCTTTCTCACAAGTATTCGAGCAGTTCAACATGTGTACAACTGGAAGGACGGCTTAATATTGACAGGTGAACCCTCGAACGCTGTGGCCAAATATATATATATAACATTTTCGTAATGCATTCCGAGAGAAGAATCACGCTGAGCATGATCTAAGATGAACATCAAAGGTCAAAATGGAGGAAGGTTCGCATTCATTCGAGTCTACCCACAGCCGGATCCCATAACAACTAGGGTATACAGTATCCTAACCGATAAAGGTAGTTAATGTAGCGGAATCCTGAAAAGATTAACCTCAAACAGCAGCCCATACGGAAATATCTATCTACGACAAAGTCTTTCCCAATAGTGGTGTGTGAGGGCATTTGAGCCACCGCAGACTTCGCATCCGTGTTCAAGAATGACGTTGAATTCGCCGTGCTGATGATAGCATCCAAAACAGAGCAGTATATTTCTACGAACTGGATCAGAGGGTTGTTTATACGATCTTCTGATATCGAGCGTAAGCTGTAGTGGACGTATTGGAACCGGTGTGGTCGTCTCTGGAGAAATGTTGGCGGATACGTATGAGTGTCGTGGAACCGGGGGTGTAGGAGGTTGACGATATTTTTGTTCGATAGGACGGAACGATGATACGCCATCGAGAGGTGTAAGGCTGGCAGATAGTGTCCGAGAAGGGGGCAATCGTTCTACGTAGTCGGCATGGTTGTAGAGAGCCGCAGTGGTATTTGAGCCGCCCCCTTTTGGTGCGATGCTACTCGCGCTAGATGCATAATTTGCTAGAGTACCGGTTGTTTCTTTCTGAGTCTCTGCTCGTGGATATCTTTTCAATTCAAGAGGATCACACGGGCTGTAACTTCTTTTGCTGCCTGTACCCCCGATCAGCCTACGAACCAGATCGCCTAGCGTACAGCACAATACCGGGCAAAATTGGTGATGGCCACGCAGGAGGGCATTGGTTTCTAGCCGGAGACGTGCGACGGGTACTGAATTGGGCATCACCGAAAGCTATCGCACTGTCGTGTGTGGAGCCCAAACCAAGACTCGAGGGAGGTTTTGCGGGAAAACGACCGGATCCTTGTGGTTCCGCAAGCCTGACATTCAGCATGGAACTGCTGGCACTCTCCTCCAATTTCCGCTTTTGACGAGCTTCGTCGTGCGCGCGTAGCTTGTTCCGTGCATCTTTGGCGTCTATACCGCCGCCCACCCATACGGAAGGCTTGTCCCAGACAATGGAGCGAGAAGGGCGGGAGAAGCGTTTATAACAGCTCAAGGAATCGTGGTCAGGGCGAGACCGAATTCTTGCCCGCGAACTATCGGCAAGCTCTTCCAATAATTTTTGCAGGGCTGACTGTGAGGGGCCACCAGTCGAAAAGCGATCTTGCGGGTACGAGGGAGAGGACATCAGGGTACGGAATGCTCGTGCGGAACCTGGACGGATGTGCGATGATCAACGACAGATGCTGGGAGACGGTATGAGATGCACGGGGTGATGATGTGAGGATCTAGGAAGCATGGTGAAGTATGTTGGGCAAAATGGCGTTCTTGACCTTGGGGACAGAAGGAAGTCACGAGTAATTGAACCGAAATTTGAGGAAGGAACAACAGCGCAGGAGCAAGAAAGTCATGGCTGGTCAACATGCATAAAATTCAGGATTGGAAAGGATTGCAAAGCCGTAACGTGTGGAGGATGTAAAACGTGGTGTAGTGGTCGTCATAAAGTGAGATTCGTTACCAAGATCTATGGCAGCCTCACCGGATATGGTATACTACAAGCCACCTCTAGTGTGATGTGTGATTCATGAACGCCTTCGATTTTGTTTCCCAGCATAACTACTGCCCTTTCGCTTATAGCTCGCTCATCTCAGTGTCCTCTGCTTTAGCCAGACCATGCTCCCTAAGCAGGGCATCAATCTCATCAGCTCCCCACAGGTGGTGGTAGATCTTTCCAGCTTTCGTCCGGCCTACGGTGGCGAATTCAACTGCGGGAAAATTAGCATATACAATAATATGGGCAGGCAATTGGTGCGCGTACTTTTCTCGCTACTCAATTTGGTGGAGTCCATCGTCTTACTGAGCACCTTTACAGCCAGACCACAAGCCTCCTTCAAATCGCATTCCTCCTTGTAGTCTTGCTTCAGCAGAGCTTGAGCGGAAGCGTTGTTGGCGCCCACACTCGTCGCCTTCCAGCCACCGTAGTTGCCACTAGGATTGCTCTGGAAGAGCTGGAACTGCCTCTGGGGATCCCACCCTGCGTAGATGAATGACACACCGAAAGGACGGAGACCACCGTGCTGGGTGTAGCCCTGCTTGAGATCGCACAGGCGGCGTACGAGCTGTTCGCAGGGAATGTCCTCGTCATAGGTGAGCAGGTAGCGCTGGGCAGCCTGGCGGGCGTAGTTGATGAGGATGTTGGCATCAGCGGTCATTCCGGCGACAGCGCAGATCATGTTGTCGTTGAGGATGTATAGCTTCTCAGCCGACGTATCCTGCTCGAGCAGCTTGCTGGTGACCTTCCGCTCGGCGGCGAGCACAATGCCATCTTGGGCGAGGATGCCTAGAGCGGTTCCGGCGTGCGAGATGGCCTCGAGGGCATATTCGACCTGGTAGAGACGTCCTTCGGGCGAGAAGATGGTCGTCTGTCATGTACACGAAGTGTAAGTATGTATGTGATTGCAGGTGTGGGGCGTGCTGCGGGCTTACCCTTGAATCGTACCGCCGCGACATGGTGACGAGCCGGAATTGATGTCAACGAGGTCCTCGGAAGGTGAAATCGTAGTCGGGTAAGAGAGCGAAGAAAGGCGTGGAGGGGTGGATGACGGCGGCGGAGATGTGATGCAGTTGGGATAGACTGGGGGAGCTCCATTAGGCACAAGCTTCCCACGCGTCCTTGGTCGGCGGGACCTCGACGCCAAGCCCGACCACTTTTTTGAGCTCCGTCTGTATCTCTACAGCCGCCTCAGCACCTGACGCTCGGTATCTCGACGGAAGGGAGAAGGGACAAGCAAAAACACACGATAATTGCAGGTTAATATTGTAAATATGTCTGACATTCCCGTGCGCCCGCCTGCGCCTCCACCGCCGCTGCCTGCTGGCTGGACCGAACATAAAGCGCCATCAGGTAGCTACACTCCCCATGCACGCGTCTCCATCATACTAACTTACAATCGCCAGGCCACTCCTACTACTATCACAAGGAAACGAAGAAATCTACCTATGTCCGCCCCATCGCTCAACCCCCCATTCACTATCCCATCGCTCCTCCCATTGCTCCCCCCGCCGCACCTCAGCCGTACAAGAGCTCATCCCTCGGCGCAAGCTCATCCGCCGAGAGCTACCACGTACCCGCCCCTCAGAATGTTTTCGATCCAAGAAAGCAAGTTGAGAATCTCATCTTCGGAGATTCTCATTCAACACGCCAGTTCCACAACCAGCGGGGCCAAGAATCTTCTCGCGGCGCGCCCAGAGGTGGAGCTCGTGGTGGACACAATAATTTCCCCGACAGGAAACGCCATGTCCATGATCGTCCCAAACATCGCAATGATATCCCCGGTTGTGCCCCTTGGGTTCTTGTCAAGACAAAGCTTGGCCGGAGATTTGTTTGGAACAAGGAAACCAATGAAAGCTTTTGGAAATTTCCTCCCCACGTCATGAAGGCCGTCGTCGAGTTTGATCGTGTGGAACGTGAGAAGAAGGAGCGTAGAGAACGTGGTGAGCCCAGCGATGATGAAGCGGAGATGGAAATGGCCGAGCTTGAAGCGGAACTGGCCGCCGCGGAAGAGGAAATCGAACAACAGATCGTCGAGGTGGACGGCGAAGAAGGTATGGAGGATGCGGAAGAATATGAGGAGGTCGAGGTGACAGATGATGAAGTGGCAGATACATCACATCCTCAAAAACGGCAAAGAACAGACGCAAACGCACAGGATCAAGATATGGGTGCGCAAGAAGATGACGATCTCGCATGGCAATTGGCGCAGATGGAAGAGATGGAAGGCGGGTTCGATGATCAGTACGATGACGACGAGCCGCCACTCTCAGAGGAGGATTGTAAAGCGTTGTTCAAGGAACTACTCGATGACACAAACACAAGTCCTTACACACCTTGGGACAAAGTGCTCGAAAGCGGTGCCCTGTATGATGACGAGCGCTACAAGGCGCTGACGAGCATGAGCGCGCGCAAAGACTGCTTCAATGAGTGGGCAAAAGAAAAATCGCAGATTCTAAAGGAACAAAAAGCCCAGCAAAAGAAGATCGATCCGCGCATACCATACATAGCTCTGCTCGATCGTTTCGCGACACCGAAGCTCTACTGGCCCGAATTCAAACGCAAATACCGGAAAGAACCGGAGATGAAAGATACAAAATTGCCCGAGAAAGAGAAGGAAAAACTTTATCGTGAACATATCAAGCGATTAGGTATGCGTTCTTCGGACTTGAAGTCCGACCTCGTTTCCCTTCTGCGCGCTCAACCTCTTTCTACGCTCAACCATTCCACATCGCTATCGACTCTCCCCGAAACTATACTAAGCGATCTTCGCTTTATATCCCTCGCATCATCCACGCGCGATCCCGTCATCGAAACATACCTATCCACACTGCCACCACCACCCGAAGGCAATCTCGATCCTGCAGAAGAAGACGCTGAGACCGCAAAGAAGAGGGAAGAGAGGAAGCGTAGAGAAAAGGCACTTGCACAGCGTGAGAGGAAGGTCAGGGAAGAGAAAAGAAGGCAAGAGCGAGATTTAGCTTACGGGAAGGGCAGGCTACGGGAGGAGGAGATGGAGATCGAGAGGGCCATGAACATTGGAAAGGAGGGACTAAAAGGCCAACTTCAGGGCTAGATGTATGGTCGCAGTCAATCATGATACCCAAGAGTGCATACACTCTCAATATATTCCTTCGTCGCGGAATCCTTTCACGACCCCTCGTGGTCAAAATGGTGAACAAACGGGGGTATCTTTCAATTCATTAAGTGTCATCGTCGCGCTTCCGCCTTTCCAACTTCGACTATGTGTACTTGTACGCATATGCCGGCAACTCTGGACTCCTGGACTCATTCGCCTCCAACTCGGAGTTCCCAAACCTTTCCCTTGCATTCGTCCCCCTCAACTCCACAGCATTGATATCTCTGCCGTCCTGCGTATTGCCCCACCCCGTCCCTCGTTCTGCATCTGGCGACCACGCTTCCGCTGGCGCCCGCGCTGAGTCCATCTCCATTGCCATTTCTCTTCCATGCGCCTCTGTCCAGAACGCGTGAGGATTCGTACTTCTTATATCCGGGCTATCTAAACTCGCTTGCGACGCGGGAGATTGCTGGACACTTCGAGAGCGATTCCAGAATGCAAAGGCACCACGTTTTGACTGCGATTGCTGTGTTGGTGATGGTTGATTTGGTGGGGACGTCAGCGGTTTGTTATCGAAGTGGCTATTGTTGGTGCCTTGATCTTGCATTGCAGCTTTCGCTTTTCGACGCTTCCGCAGCACGAAGAAAACGGCTATCCCGATTAATATGGCAATGGTGACTGGGATCCCTACACCGATTCCAATGGCTGTCGAAAGGTTATCCGGGGCTTTCGGTGGCGAGATGTTGTCTGAAGCGCTTGGTACTGCTGTTCTTCCCTCCCCCAACGACGTCGACGTAGCAATCGTGCCTACGGTCGTCGAAACCTGCCCTAACCCCGAGGTGCGTGTGGGAATACCAGTGGAAACCGCTGTCCCGGAAACATCCTTCAATTCCAGCTTCGCGGTCGCGAAGACGCGGGCTTCGCCTCCGTCGAACGCCAAGTCGTCGATGTCGCAGCATGTGGTGTTTATAGTCCCGTGATCTTTGTAGGTTTCGATATGCCCGGTTCCGCAGCACCAGCGTCCGTTTCCGGGACATTGGAAAACAAGTTGCGTTGCTCTGTCGTTTGGGATGTTTGAGCATTGTTGGGGGCAGGATGGGTCTTTGTAAGTTGGGTCGGTGCAGCCGATGCCTATATTAATCCTTCTCGTCAACTATTGCGACTTGACCGTTTTTATCCTATATCTGTGTACGCGTAGAGTTGGGCGAGGGGTAATACGTACGCCAATATTCGTTGAACGGCCTCGCGTCCGCTCCAGCGTTGTACTTGCACAACCCGTTCTCAAGACAGAGATCGTTGGATGCGCAGCAGACACTGTGTTCGCCGTTTGCGATGGCTGTGGCGTTGCATGGGATATAGCTTAGACTGTCAGAGGGCGCTTTTTGCTTGTTGAGTGTGTAGCATGATGTCGATGTGGAGGAAGGAGTGGCGCGACGGATTCTGGGGAACGTTAGTCGTGAACGAGATGGGATGAAATGGAGAGAGAGAAACACTGACAGTGACATGATGGATCGATGTCTGAAAAGACAAAGTAGGGAGAGACTTGGTGGTGAATATCCCCGCTTCCTTCTGACAATACCCCCTCGAAGCCAAAAGAGAGGAGCAAACCCCTTCGTAGTCGTCGACAATAAGACAATAGGTCAAAAGAGCACAAAGCTATCCTACCCACAAAAAGTTCCCCCAGAAAGAACAAAACACACAGACAAGATGACGCCCTCCTTTAAGCTCCCGCCTGGATCCCGAAAGCGCAAGTCCAATCCTTTCCATCTTTTCCCAGCTAAGCTAAGTAAATAAGCCACTCTCCCCCGTCTTGACGTGTGACAGCCGGGAACAAACTCCCGTTTATCTATACAGTACACACGCAGTAAAGTTTAAACTTAATGCTCGCCCCAGTAGTTTCACCTTGGTGCCTGGGTTTAGCAGGGTAATCGGACCGTTGGGAACCCGGGACCTCCCCATCAGCAGGGTCTGTCAGCGCCAACGCCTACCATTGTGTGACGAATCTGACGATACTTTACCCTTGCGAGCTTTAGCGCGTTATAGAATTGGGTCGATGGCACTCCTTGTTCTTGATCAAACAAAAAGTTGGTTTTATTTGCTGGTAGTCTTACGGCGGCTTTTGATTTGCAGGTTTGGGGGTTTTGGGGGGCTAGACTGGGGGGTTTGTCTATTTGTATATTGGAACGACTCGTAGGCGGAAAGGTAGTCGGGGAAATGTTGGATTTGGGATACGCGCGCACGGGACATCATTTTACGTAGTTCAAGCGTGAGGGAGTGATTCGAGTCAAGATTGACTGATGGGAATAAAGAAAATCGTGCATGTTCCTTCTACGATGATGTATTTGGAATGCATATCTAGATTGAAAGAGAATTGTGCGAAGGAGCGATAAACTCTGGTTTTCGAACGATGAGGGAGTGAGACAATTCATGTGATCGTTGAGTAAAAAGGGCGCAGACCGTTTTGCGGCTCAAGTCCTGGACAACCAGGTCCCGCATAATGATATGGGAGGGTAGGGATAAAAGAGGATTGTGCACGCACGCACGATTCATGCGCTGACTGGATGCCCAGGTGGTCTGACATGATCCGGGTCGCGTCTACAGACAGTAAAATCCCCTTGGATTCTGGATTGTCACAAAGCGCGGACTTGAGATTACATTTGCTTCTAAGTTTTCTTGATTGGAATTCGCAGTGTTTCCTACACTCAAAAAGGCCGTTAAAAATGATTTGACAAAAAGTAGGCAGGGATTACGTTTGCTGTTCCGGGTAGACTTCATGGGGCCTTCGGCTATGTGCGTATACTCCTTCGGCAGTGTACACAAGTGGGTTGATTATCGATTTAGGCCCGCGACGTCACCTCTTCGATAATAATGTTTGTAAATGCGATGACCCAATGATCCCTCAATCATGGGGCATGAGGCATGTCCAATCTGCTTCGTCTGGCGTTAATATTATTAATTCCGAGTTGGAGTTTGGGTGATCCTACACACAGCGATATTCACGGCGATAGAGGAACCAGCAAACAGGCGATAACCAAAAATTCAAAAACTGGCGTTGGTACATTCAGCACATCATTCCCACTTGGACATTAATCAAGCTTGTTTTCGGCTCCAAACGAGCAATCGAGACCGAAAAACCCAGTTAGCTGTTTTGGCACCGAAGTCACTTCCCGACACGCGAGCAATCGAGGCAGTCATGCATGAATTTTCGGATAGTACGGGCTATTCTGCAGATTGCTCTGCAAATATTAACTATCAAGAAAGCCATGACCGCCTGAATTCACATCTCCCAATCACCATACACAGTCGACCGTCGTCAGCTAGACACATTGGGTCATTCACGGGAGAACGACAGCTCGGATGCCTTTGGAGCCTTTCCGAGGCATTGGAATCATAAGATCGTGGTCATATCTGACATCGTCGGCAGTGGTCTCGTATAATCTCATCTTGGGAAAAACGCGTAGAGTGAGTGCTGCCACCATGAGGTTCAACTCGCAAAATGCAAGACTGTTTGTAAAAAGTAGGTCAGTGGCCAATGAAACAGAAATGGTGCCATAGTAGGTAACGTACTTGATTCCCAAGCATCGACGACTTCCAGTGGAAAAGCTCAGAATATACTTTTCCAGATGCAAATTCCTCTTTCCGTCTTCCGTGATCCAGCGTTCAGGTTTGAACTTGAACGGATCGGGAAAATATTTAGGGTTATGGTGCACGATTCGTGCGCTCTCTCCGATCGGAGTTCCTTTGGGTATAACGTATTGGTATTTTCCGTCCTCCGATTTATAAATAAGATCTTCGGTTCGGGCAATGCGCGGTAACCGCTGAGATATACCGTACCCCATGCGCAGACCCTCTTGGATCACCCCGTAGAGATATAGGTGCCCCTCGAGATTCTGCCAATCGAGGTGGAAGGGATCCACGTCCATCAAGTCCTCCTCTAGTCGCTCTCGAACTTCTGACTTTGTAAGGAGATGGTATGTAATGAAAGCGATGATGGCCTATACATGATAAGCACAACCTATTCAATCTTCTGCATACCAGAAAGAGGGTCACCTTACCGCGGTCGTCTCCATGCCCGCAGTTATGAACGAGAAGCCTTCTCCGGACAAACGAAAAATCGTTTTTTCGGAGTCGGGCATGTCGGACTCAATCAGATGAGAGAACACACGCCCCTGTGTTTCGCCTTGGGTAGCCTCGCGGACATAGCGGGGCATCTTGACGGTTAGTTCTTTAAAGAGATTGCCCATGTGCTCAGGTAGGTAGCTGTATATGTCGCATATTCAGCAACTGTTTGCGCTATGAATCCCAAAGCAGCGCTCACCGTGCCTATAGGAATGAGGATTGTCAAGTACGTACTCTTGGATGTATGGAGCAACGTAGACCATCTGCCTGGTCCATGGTGCGTATCTTAGGATGTACATTGATTGAGTAAAGCCCTCCACTGCCGCCCTATGGTTCTTTTTCCAGCCATCTTGAGATACGAATCCGGCAGTTTCACCAAAACAGTATTTCGTAATAGCATCGGCAGTGAAACAGCCATACGCCATGGTAAGATTGAGAGGCTCCCTCCAGCTCAAAAGCTTTTCGACGAATTGCTGACACAGTTCGTGGATTTCAGGCTCCAGCTTCTTCATCTGAGTGCGCGAAAAGGACTTATTCGCTGCATTGCGCCGGGTACGGTGGATTTCGTGGTGTCTGCTGCCAAAACTCGAATACGAAAGCGCACCGGCAGTGGTGGTCAAGAAATGCTGATGCTTGTCGCGAATGCGCCCTCCACCGGCGTATATCTCGTCGATAAAATCCCCGTCGTCGCAATGAAGCTCTTCGGGGTTGATTCGCACGACTGGACCTGGTCATGATCATTAGCTCAGCTGACTTCACTGTAGATCGCTGTAAAATCACGATGAATAATGCATCGATGGTGGAAATGCAAAGACGTACCGTATTTCTCATGCATTCGTTGAATCTCCCAGGTATACTTTCCCCAGCGGATCCCTTCATACCAGAACTCGTAAAGGAACGTCATGGCCGCCAGCTTGGGGCCGGGAAATCGGGAGAGCGGGTGGAATGGAGATATATTGTACAGCGCGAGAGCCACGCGATAGAGAATCCAAAGTCCAGCGAGTCGCATCGTCGTCGACGTCGTGCTCGCCCAAAAATCGTAGGACTTACATCCCTCGGCGTCCATGGTCGCTTAGGTTGTTGACTCGAGCGCTCCGTATAGTCAATTTCAAGAGTTCACGCGATGCGTAGGCCGATTGACTTATTCCACGAACCCATTAATGTAAGAAACGCAGAAACTGATTAAACTCATCACTTATACAGGTCCTGTAGGAAAAGGATGCATAAGCACAGATATCGCCCCACACCCGGGTAAATGCTCTGAGACCCTTGCGATGCGCGCGTAACGCGTTTCTTGCGCGCCTTGCTCTGTCACTTTATAGATAGACTTTCCAAATTTCAAAAACGGCAATTGAAACTATCCAAATTCTCTGATAGGGGGGGTTTTTTTTTTTGCCTTCTTAGTTACCAGCATGAAGGCAACTAGGAGTTTGTGTTTTAGGGTGACTACATATGTAGAGCTCATGCTGACTGGCTGGATGAACTTCCTTGTTAACTATCATAGGTGAGAAAGCCAAGAACTCAGCGTTGAACAGACTATTATTACGTTGTCGTCTGGCATTGAACAGCGAAGTGCACAGTGTACAACTCTGGAGGAGCACCGGAGATAAGGTTCCGACGCTGACGTCCATCGAAAATTCCCGGCCACCGCTTACAAATGTCACCTAGTCGAACACTCTTTCTACGGGTTTTTTTAAGCCATCACGGTCATTTCAGAGACTTCCATATCAAGATCAAATGTGGGCGAGTGGAAGTATGTTGTGAAGTAAATAAGCCTAAATTTACTGACTATGGACGATATTTATACGTGTTCAGTATGCGCGAAGATATGTTTTGAAGGTATGGTCCCGGGTCAACAACTAAATATTGATGAACTGTGCCTTATATCAGGATACTAGAAATATCTCATGCACGCCACGAGAAATACTGTCGTCGACGCGCCACGAAACCACCGCGCCCCAAGGCTTGCGGACCATGCAGAAAAACCAAAAGCAAGTGTAACTTTGGATGGCCTTGCTCTCGGTGTGCGAATCGACAAATCGTCTGCTCTTACGAAAAAGGGGGCTTCACTATCGATGCTGATATTCCTCTACTTATGGGGGATGCTGGAACTTCCGATAAGGCTCTCGATAATCCAGACGATTCTAGAAGCAAAGCGATCATTCCTTTCACTATGTCACAGCTGGATCTTATCACACGCTTAGACATGGAGGTATTCCAGGGCTCTCAAGCAAACCTGGGTGAGACTATTAATGTTGGACCAACAAGTTTCATCTACATCGAAGGCTGGTACAGGTCTACTCTGGTGTCTGGAGACAGCTTCGCCACTCTCTTCTCGAAATCCATCTCAGCCATCGTTCAAGCACAAAATCAATCCTCAATCGCATCATTCACATTTGATAACAAAACAATAAATGATCTCTCTGCACCCCTCGATCTTATCAACTTCTCTGCATACAATGAACTTCCATTATTATCGAACAAAGACTCGGCGTCATCGCGTCCACTGGAAACGACTGCATTGCACTCGACACTCACCCCCAACTTATCTACGCCATTATCTGAGCAATACCTGACCAGAGCATGTCGTCAGCACATCATGTCAACTCTACGCGCATATCCACGCATGATGACCAGATCAAATAATTTGCCACCTTTTATACATCGAGTCGGATGCGGTCTCCATTACAGCGAACAGACTGCGCTAGATGGAAACAATCATTCATTTGCCCCCCTCAGTCCTCTCGCAGCTTGCGCGGATATCGCGCGGATATTTTGCTCGGGAAATCCCACGTCAAATGAATTTTTGTGGAGGTCTATCGATAATGAACAACGCCGGATTGCAGACGAGCTAGATCGATTTTCGAAAGGCGAGATTCTGGCTGCTATGCAAGCCACTCTTATATATGTCATCATGCGACTCATGAGTTTTGGCCCTGAGTACTTTGAACGAAACCGGGACTTGCAAAAATTGACCAAGGTACGTCAGAAGGAGCTCAGTGATAATCGTTTTGCATGCGCCAGCATCAAGGCATGATGCAGTGGCTGACTAAAATTCATCGCAGACGTCCTGCTTGCGGTTGCATAGACCCAACATCTGCGCACATAGCCCTTCTCATATTCGAGCATCGCGACCAACGTGGGAGGAGTGGATCTTCGAGGAGACACAGCGAAGGTAATTATTCTCCGTCCCATTTCCCCGATCAATACATGGTCGGTGTAGCATGTCGCTGATCCGCCATCACAGAGTTGTGATCGTGGGGTTTTTGCTCTCTTTGATTATAGGCTCAGATCCGTGCAACGTTCTCGCGGACCCGAGATTGATGAATGTTCCCGGCGAGAAGACACTTTGGGAAGCAAGGACGCGATGGGATTGGGAGATGGAGTATAGCCGTTCACTGATCGATGGCTCTCCACTGGGCATACAGACTATGAGCGATTTGGCCATCGCCAAGTTTGGCAGCAAGATCGATGGCCGAGCTGGGAACTCACCGGATGACGCTTTGGATGATTGGCATGCGGGTCTGGACAACTTGGGAATGTTATTTGCAGCAACCCTGGCCGGAATATGATATATGCACGTTAAATCATCTTTTAAGATATGCTTTGGGGAAATGTTCTTTGGAATTTGCTGACGAAATGCATGGTGACGTCATAAAACCGTAGCTAAGCCCGGTGACATTCACCAACGTTGAAACTTGTAAACACCACCTTCGCATGAGTGGAGGAGTAACAATTCGAGCTTCGCGCGAGTAATGCAAAGTCATTCACGCTTGACGACAAGGGCAAACTCTGCTACTAGGTGAAGAGTGATCCCTGGGTGCTATCTGTCCACGTCAAAATCAGGCTTGAGGCTATAGCTAGTGGTTGTACCGTGCGGTAAAGAGTGACATACCACCACCATACACACCTTAGCATTTCAATGGTTCAACCATATGTTATATACCTCGTAAAACCTGGCAATAGTTTTCTCGCTGAAATTCGCTATTACCTAGTTACTAGCCATGACATTGGATAATTAGACATTCTTCGCCATCAAGGCTTACTCGCCCAAGGCGCAGTGGAGGCAGTGTAATTGGAAGTTTAGCCAAGCCCCATCAAAAAGCGCGGACCCACTCAACGGCGTAGGCCTATAGCTCCGGATTTCGATGATCATCATCAGAGTGAGTTCGTATAACTATCACCCGCGCCCCAGCTCACGCTTCTGACACTACAACAGCAGATATCGAAAGCTTAGATACTCCACTCTTTGCTCAAACCTTGGTTGACAATTACATCTACACTACCGAAAAAATGGCCACACAGTCTGCTCCTCCTCCAGAAAGCCCTTTGAAGGATTCCGCGACATCTACCGGTGCCGTGCTTCAGATTGACTTCGCATGGAGCAAGTTCCGGAATATCGTGAGCGAAAAGAATGGCAAACAGCTCACACCAGTCTACATCCAACATTTCCGCCCATTCAAGCCTCAGCTTCGCGTCGAAGATGTAGCCACAAAAACACAAATTTCTACTTCAGTCATCAACAACATCTCCATTGCAGCAGAATGTTCAATCAACGGCAAGAGCATCGAAATCAAGCCACTAAGGAAATTGAAGACGGCATACAACTACCTTTCCACGACATTGTCATCAACAGGGAAACCCATTCCTATTTCCTGGGTCGCCACCAGCGACATGAAGACGTGGGACTTCGTATGCATCGACTCCACAACGCAGGACCCTATTGCCAAACTATCAGCCAACTGGTGGGCGATCAAGCAAGTCGGCAAGTTCTATTTCGAACAGAGTGCTGCTACGCTACCGAAAGAAGTTCGCGACGAGGTCGTATCGATCGGGTTGACAATCTTATATGTCATGATGACAAGAATGAACAACCCGTTCGCGCTCGTCGGTGCGGCGTTTGCGAAAACCGGAAAAGTGGAAAGCGACACATCCACCGAAGATGCGGGGCCTCAGACGAAGCCTGACGATGGCACAAAGGCCAAGCAAGTATAGGGGGGCTGCAGGCTTCGTACATCACCGAATGTAGGTAGCTACGCCCAATGCCTGGCGTGTGAGAGCTGTGCAATACGAGCACACGCGAAAGCGGGGAACGTTCTCCGTTATCTGATGTTTATTGAGGTTTCGGACGTACTGCAAGACTTATATTGCAGACTTCGATATGATAATTGTCCAGTAAGCCTTTTGGGAAGATTGGCCAGGTTGCGCGACGAAGCACGAAATGATATACCCCAGCGTGCTTCACCTAAGAATTAGCTTGTATTTTTCACGCATCGGAGTTATGAGATACGAGCGGAATGATAGAATGTGGTTTCTTTATCTTAATTACATGTATCCAGCTGTGATATCACGTGATTGAACCATATTATATGCACACGTTGTTTTAAGCACTGATATTCCAGATATTGGCACTTTAGCTTCAACATGTTACACACAGATTAAAAAAAAACCACAAAACTTCAAAACTCTTGCGCCGCCCCAAGTCCTACATGTCGCAGATGCGTACGAAATCTTTGCGTCGTCTCACTCACATCGAGTCTTATCTTCGTGTTCGCGACACATATCTTTCTATCATTCGCTCCTGATGCCGTCTGAGAATTAAAAAGATCCACAATACAGGGACCCTGCATAGCCTGACTGATCGAGGAGAATTTGTTGTCGTAGCTCTGACCATTCATATATATCGCATACATCCCAGCTGTGATCGATATCAAACAGGCTGATATGGTGCATCTGGCTTATGATGAGTCGGCTGCAAGTGGACTGGATTCTTTCTCACATACCCGTACGCTATAATCAGATTTTTTGGGTCGTATGTGTATTTGTTCAGCCACAATGTCTGGTTTACTTGCGTCGGAACCTTATTGCTATCGCTCTATGTTAGCTGATGATGCAAATCCGTACTGGGATCACAAGGTTTACCTTAGTCCCGGAATGCTCATTAGCGCTAAAGAAGCATTTAACCATAGTTCTTCCATCACAGTTGTCATGTTCTTCTCTTGTATTCCCGAGTCAGGGTCGGAATCGAGCTCCATTTTATCACCCATGGAGGCTCTCATTGCAGCATAGTCGGCAGTTCTGCCAAGTACTGTGTGATCTGTCTTTGTGCCCACGCTCGACTTCGGATATATTAGATCTTCGCTCTCGTCAGCCATAGTAGAATTATACGTCACTATGATTCCTCCAACGATTTCCATCATTGAAAGATGAAAAGAAAGATACTTCTTATCAGCTTCACTTAATTCGGTCTGCTCCGAAGACCCCCAAACATACTTGTTGCTGATAGTAGAAACTTTGATGGATTGCCCACTATTGATGAAGGCAACATCCACCGTGACGGACGCTCTACCAAGCCAGCATTCGTGGAAGTTTACTATCCATGGGCTGTTTTTATCTTTCCTATGGCGGAAAGCAACCCCAATATGTCTTTTGTCATTCGGGAATGGTGTGTTATAGTAACTTAAGTGTCCTTTGAAAACACTCGTGTTGGCAGGAGCGATTTTAGAGGCGAATGTCAAATCCTGTGTGTTCCATTCGCATTGGTAGGCATCCGCTTTGTATACAGACCTGGAGAAGGCCCGTCTGAACGCAGATAAGATTACCTCTAATGAAGCCTTTTCATCGCTGGGGCTACAGCTCAGGCTGGGGACAGTCATTTCCAAGGTATAAGAAACATTCTGTAGGTTTTCGGGAGGATCAAACTGAGGTAGCTCACCAACAGTAGCGAGTTTATCTAGCATATGGTCAAGTCTCAGGAGAGAGCTGTCGAGTA
Organism: Periconia digitata; assembly: GCA_948474695.1. Lineage (NCBI taxonomy): Eukaryota > Fungi > Ascomycota > Dothideomycetes > Pleosporales > Periconiaceae > Periconia > Periconia digitata. The sequence continues at coordinate 1,501,862 of CAOQHR010000003.1, forward strand.
TAACACGGCGATGGTCATTGATATTAGGAACATTGACGGACACAATACGAGTCGTTGTAATTGGCTTAGGTGATATGCTCAAGGCACCTGGCGTGACTAGAGAGGCCAACGGCATGCACCTATCAAGCTAAGTTGGAACAAGGCCGCATGAATCGCCAAATTGTCATTTTACGTACCAAAAAGCGATTGCAAGTAGTGTAACGAGTCCAAATTCACGGGCAAAACTGATCTTCAGGAAATCGAAAACGTTGTGGCTTATGTCAAAGGCGATATCGATTGTGCCGATCTTGATAGCTTGTTGTCGACATTTGCGCCAAACCCACTGGGTATATGCTGTGCTCGCTGCTGCTGCAAGACAGCTTTGGACCAAGAATGCCAAAGCGGTACCAATTCTAAAGACACTCAATATCATATCCAATTATCAATAGCAAACGGGCATACCTAATCGGCCACTGTTGACGTCCTGCTGAACCAACAAGTGTATCATCCAGTTTTCGATAATAGAAATGATGCGACCCTGCGAACAAGACGCCTCCAAGAAAAAATCCAACCATGGATGCAGGTGTGGCCCATACACCCCGTTTCTGTCGTATTTTCATGGCTTTGGGTGTTATATGAGTTGACGTCAAATGAGAGGCGGCATTAATTGCTAATCATACCTATTTTCATGTAGGTGTTGTGAGAGGCTCTTCGCAGTATTTTGGGATAATATTTGATCATATTGAAGCCTATGTCCTGTCAACGTGAATATAACAGGAAAGACGGCGAAAAGGACAATTGTGCCTAGAAGAATGTGCGATGTATCTGGAGAAACTGTTATGATATCACAAAACCGTTATCAATTTTCCATGGCCCCTACGCCTTCGGTCCCCGACTGTCGTCTTCTTGCCCCCTTGTTATCCGTACCAGATCGTTGATATTAACTCGGATGCGGGGCAGGGATGCGCCCCGCTGCCCGCATGTCTGATTTCTCTCTTGTCTCAATGTACTGATTTATTCAAGCTAATTAGCCCCCAATGTAAACTGCTTCTATCCTTTCATGCGACTATCAGCTGTATTCGATATTGATTCTGTACCAGAATACGTATATGCTGCTTAGAGGCTCTTCCAAGCTTATGACAAATGCCCCACCAGAAGCTATTGTGACATCGCACTTTAAGATTACAATCAAGTATTCCATAGAAGAAATCCCGGTCGACTGCATTCAAATACTAGTGGCTGTAGAATGTTGCGGAACGTTGCGGAATGGCAAGTCAGCCCGTTAGCCGAGTTGAAACGTTATCCTTGTGTGCTTTTGAGTGCGGAACATGCGCTTTTGGAGACTCTAAGCAAGGGAGCGCACTGCTGTGCAGACGATATAAGGAGATGAGCGTGGAAAATGGTTGAATTGAAAAGGAACCTTGCGATACATCGTATCGCAAGATCAGTGAAGTGTTTATTCCCGTCTCAATCGCGCTGTCTATCGATTCACCGATCAAGTTAAGCTAGAACCTAATGTTCTATTACGCTCCCTGATATCGGTTATATGGTATAGCTCCGGGCTGTCGGTACGTGATGATATGTGACACGGAGTACGATGGGGGGGCGGTTTCAACTGCATGCATCGTCCGCTCGCTCGGTTGGAGCGCGGTGTCCGATTACGCGCAACTGGCTCTCTCTCGTGCGTACGAGGTTGAGCCCGGCCACTAATTTAAAAATAAGATAATTCACGATTGGTGGAGAACCCAAAGCCAAGGTTGAATACGCACAACATCAATTGGTTGTCTTACATACCGATCCTTGAACTAGGGAATGACGACTACAGACTGGTAGAGGATTCCTAGCGCCCAAGAATGTATGCGATACTAAGCACCTATTAATTTCCATAGATGGTATTTGATGGAGGGATGTACGCCCCGTGTGCGTAGCTGCAGGTCAACCAGCGCATCCGAGACCTCTCGTTTCGCTTTGATCGTCCAGATGAAGAATCGCATATACGCCTTGTCGTTACTCTTCGCATCGTTCAGTCACGCTGAGACTCAATGCTATTATCCCGACGGCAGTACCATTCAAGACACACCATGCACTTCGGCGCCAGACTCTACCTGCTGCGGCCTCGGCTACGCATGCTTGTCTAACAACCTTTGCGCTCTCACAGAACATGTGCCCGGCAATAACGAGGCAAGGAGACACAAGTACATCCAAGCAAGTTGCACCGACAAAACCTTCGCCAGCCCAAACTGCCCTAGATTTTGTTTAGGCCCAAATAATGACGGCTCTGGGATTCGCGGCCTGGGTGTGACTAAATGCGGGATGGGGGATACGACGGATCATTATTACTGTTCGACGGAAGCGACTGAAAATGTCACGAATACGGAATTGTGCCGAAACTCTGAATACTATTTCGAGTCCTCTGGTTAGTCTTTCCGATTATGTCTCGTGGAAAGCTGGCGTTGACTAGACACCAGCATCCCCTTCAACAATTACGATCATTGGCACCATTCCAACGCCTACTCTGGTGGCTTCAAAAAGTACATCGTCATCTTCAATAACAACACCGGCAATCTCATCACCAGACTCTCCAAAATCTATCGAATCGAAGGAACCATCCGATGGAATCGGGCAAACACCTCACTCAGTTTCATCAGCCGAACTACATAACCTGGGTCTAGGATTGGGGCTTGGACTGGGTATACCTCTCCTCCTCGCTATTGCCATCGCCATATTTTTCTATCAACGACAGCGGCAGCGGCAGCTACAGCGGCGGCATGAGCTTTCATCAGAATATACCGGGACACATCACAATATTGATAACATCGATAGTAAAAGATCGTATTCTCTGAATAAAGATGCGAGCTTTTCAGAGTTGAGTGCTGCTGCTTGTCCTCAAGAAGTCGATGGGAACGCGTGTTACGAATTATGGGCACCGAAGCAGGAAATTGATCACCCCCACCAGCATGAGTATCCCTCTCAATAGACAGTTCTAGATGTTATCCGGCATAGAAAAATACTTTTTATCTACTGCTCATTTAATGTGCGTAGAGAGTGTGGTAACTATTACAAACGATTGATTGTGTACGCATGTCTCAGTTGAATATATATTTTGCGGCTGTTACTATAAGACCTCCTCCTAGTGTAGAACTTGACGGGATATGAAAATTAGATATGCGATAAAGTGAAATGTCAGCATGAAAATGAATGTGTAACTATGGATGTATAAAAAGAGTTGCCAGAAGATCTCCTCAGTGTCGCTCCGGAGATACCCTTCCCCTTGACGAATATCCGAAGCGTGAACGGATTCGCAAGACTTGAGAGGAAGAGAGTGGTCACTTCCTTCACGATATTAGCCAGCGTAATTCATCCGGATTGACGCATTTGATCCACTCTCAATTGACAGCTCCAAAAAAGCCATACCAGCGTAACCAACGTAACGTAGTGTACGGCGTATTTACGATTTCGTAGTCGTAAAGTTGGCGTAATCGTAGGGCTGTTTTGGAGGTCGTAAAGTCGCCGTAATCGTAGCGTTTTTTTAACCTTCACGTTGTAAATACGAATGAAAACACGTAAGGCTGGCGAAAAGGCGTTTATTGGCTAGTATTGTTAAATCCTTGGTGTTGAAAATCGCCTGGCCCGATTCAGTCACGTTTTACAACTGAAACAGTAAGGTATTGTGACACTGCAGAGCAGAGATTTCTACAATAAATTATGTTAGCTCTCTACGCCTGGTGTTGCTGTACGCATCCTTTTGTTGTAATTGCTATAGATAACTACGTTACCCGTAACTCTCAGCTCTCTACGCAGTCGTCGTCGCAGGCGAGCTTCGCTACTAAGTATGAGCCCTATTACCATGCCGGGTCAAAGAGGGCAGCTATCGCTATGGCTGGGCGTCCTTTGTATGAGGATCCTACGTATTTGTCGCCCAGAGAGAGCGTCGAGGGCCCTCTTGGTGTTGAACTGGATATTGACTGGGATAGGCTCGCAACTACAAAAGGCGTCGCTATCTAGAGAGAGCTTGTTCAGCGTCGGGTGAAGAGCAACGCCCAACTAGCGGGGAAACGTAGGATGGCGACAATTTAGCGTTACGGCGTTGAGCTCAAATATGGCGGCGATCTCAACCTAAAAGCCTGTATCCTGTTTCTTTGTAGTGAGTGTTACCTACAAAAGAAACAGAGGTGTTGCTAGATTGTTAATGGCTATAACTATATAAAAACTCACCTGAAAAACGCTCACTGAATTGATCCTGACGTAGGGTTGATGCTACAAGCCCTAGTGCCCTTAAATCCATGGGATGCCGCAGGCCATAGTCTTGCCAATAGTACGCCCAGTACGCCCAGCGTTGCTGGTGTCTCGTTAATTGTCAATCACGCTCCCTGGCAGGAGGAGGAGCTTTTGTTAGCGTTAGTTAACTAGGTGGTGTTGAACAATTTGAGCTTCAAGCTTAGAGCTAACGCTTCAACAAGAGGCCTTATAACCTGGAATCAAACTGCCCTGCTGCGCGCCCTCCCCAGTAGCGGCACCACCCTATCTAAATACGTGGTTTCAAAGTTAACGGATTGAAAGGAGACAGTCTTAAAGCTCCTCTAGTAGTCTAAAAGCAAAATCAGCGTAAGTTGCGACGTATGGAGCTCTCCAAATCATATAGATTTTCTAGGGATTGTCGCTCATTTTGTAGGTGAGTAGTGCCAGGGATTAGCTAACAGAACTTTTAAAGCTTTTAACGCACCTGAATATTAACTAAAAATTAACTAAATACTAACTAACAATAGATAAGAAACACCAACAACGCGACATCCTTATTGCTTTTCAAGCCTTGTTTTAAGACCACACAGGCGCTGCCCAGGCTAATATCGTTGCACATGTTCTCTGCAATTATTAAATTACTAGAAAGCTGCACTGCTTTGTGGGCGATAATGCTGCTAATAACAACACCCTCGCCGTCGCCCTTGGAAATGAACCTAATATTTCTATAGATAACAACTACTGAATTCGCTGCGCTGGCTACATCCTCAACCTGCTAGCAAAGGCTCTTATTTACAGCAACGGCGTAAGCAAATTTAAGGAAGATTTGGCTAGGGCATCGCCGCAGGAGCAATACAAGCTTTATCGTCGTCACAGCGTTGTTAGTAAGCTTTACAACTTTGTGAATTCAATTTGCAACTCACACAAACGCCGTCGCACTTTCTACTCTATACAACGCGAGGTGCTTAACAAGGCAGGCTTTATTAAGTTCGCCACCCTTAACTTAGTAAAAGACGGCAGAATACAATAGCACAGTGTTTACCTAATGCTCCTGCGCTGCGAGGAGCTTTAAGAGACAATTTAAAAATACTTTAAAGCTCTGCGCACTAACGCCGCAACAATTAACAATAATTACAACGCTGCAACTAACGCCCTGTTAGGTAACAATTAGGATAAGGTCTCTGCTATTATCAAAGTGCTACAGCTGTTTTACAAGAACTATAAATCTTTAGAGGGCAACACTAGCCAGAGTGGATTTAGCAGTCTCTAGCAGACAATTATTAACTTACAAGAAATCTATAAGGTTCTTACAGAGGACGTCAATTTAATTAAAGGCGTTAAGCACTCTACGTACTTAACGCAGGGTATTAACCTAGCGCAGGAGAAGCTTATTACGTACTTTAAAAAGCTTGTAATCTACCTATCGCTTTCTCTATATTGTGTCGCGACGGCTCTACATCCTTAATTACAACTACTCTAGTTTAAAACGCACTAGAAACACTACAAAATTTGGCACAGAAAGGCTAAGTCGTCTATCTACGCCGTCTTTAAGAAATACCTAGATGCCAAGGACAACAACACTATAGAAATTAACAACAACAAGCTTTTTGTACGTAAGATTCTAGGCGCCTACGCTAACAACGCTTAGCAATAGCGTACAATAGCAGTTAACGTTAGCCTTTTTACAGGGCGTAAGTTGTATAAGCGCTACAAACAGGTATCTTAGTTAGATAAGTATTTAGATAGCATTAACAAGGATTTCCGCGCAGCGTCCTGTTACGAACCTAAGAATGGGGATGCACAGGTTATGAAGGAAGGTAATTACAAGAACACTCACGGTCAGCAAACAGGACACTACGTATGAACCAATAGACTTCGCCACCCCGCACGTCACGTGGTCCCACGAGTCTTGGCGGAAAGTTGCTGTGGGACAAGTCACGTGTGTCCCACAGGGTCCTACGAGATCCCACGATATCCCATCTATGAAACCCTATGGGACATATGGGAACTATGGGACAAAATATGTATATAGTCAGTAGACAAGAAGACCTTATGGTTCTTGTATTCACTCTAAGTTACAACCCACTTCTTGGAAATACAATCTAGTTGTTACTTTATACTTCTACCTTTGTTACTTCAGTGTTACCCGCTAGTCATCCGCGAAACCCAACCAGAGTTCTCCAAGATCTCAACATTGTGAATACCCTTAAGATGTCTAGCTTCAGTACCACTGACCAGCCTACCCTTACTCCCGATATGGACAACGACACCCCTGTCAGCATCAAGACCAAACAACCTGACACCTACTATGGGGAACGTGTCAAGCTTGAGGAATGGATCCTGCAACTCGAGTTGCTTTTCAAGTTCAATGAAAAGATCGAGAACGACGACAAGGCCACCTACGCTGCGACTTTTATGCGAGGTGATGCCCATAAATGGATCGCGCCTCAGCTCACCAAATATCTGGACGACGATATCGAAGACGACGAAAACACCACTCTGTTCGAAAACTGGGGAGTGTTTAAGACCAAGCTCCGCCAGGTCTTCGGAATATCCAACGAGAAAAATAAGGCAGTGCGTGAAATTCAACGCGTCAAACAGTTCAAGTCTGCCGCCGACTATGCTGCGAAGTTCCAACACTACGCAGTCCAGACTGACTGGGATGACAACGCACTCATGGCACTGTATCGCCAAGGACTCAAACCCAAGGTCAAGGAAGAACTCATGAGGTCTGGTGTGGTTATGGACACACTAGAACGACTCTACGAGGAAACTATCCGCATTGACAATGACTTGTTTGAGTTAGCCGAAGAAATGAAAGGGATCCACGGTTATAAATCTGCCTACGGAAGGACTCAGGAAGCTGTTCGCTATTTTCCCCAGGGAAGAGGCCGCAGCGTCCCTGTTCGACCCAGGGTCAGATACACCGAGGAAATGGACTGGACACGTGACGTTAATGCAACGTTTCCATCCAAGGCTGGAGATAACAATGGAAGAAAGAAGTATGACAAGAAGAGCAAGGACCCTAAGGGGATAACCTGCTACGGATGTGGTAAAACCGGCCACATAGCTAGGAACTGTCGATCAAAGAACAAGGTCACACGATTTGTCAACGTAACGACCAAGTCTTCATGCCCCGGGGGGGATGAAGGCGAATCGGAATGGGAAATCCTAGAACCCACGCCGGGTGAAGGACGACTCATGGTGGATGACCCAGATTCGGAAAGCGGTCCCGAGCATCATGAAGATGCACCACCACCTAAGAAACGTCGAGCGGAACGGAACGCCCGACAAGCTGCTGCAAGAAGCAGGAATGATCGACGAGAGAAGCGACGTCTACGTCTGACACAGCAGTTCTGGGCTGAAAATCCTACGTCAAGGAACTATGCACCACCAGAAGCTAAACAGATGTACATTACGAAGAATCCACGGGGATTCGGATCAGACTCGGAAAAGGAGTACTTATCTCCTGAGGAACCCGATAGCCCGAGAGGATCCATCGAATACGATGATGACGAACTCGCTAAACAAATTGAAGAACTGGATCTGCCGAACGAAACAGCAGATGGTAATTGGAAAACGAATCAAACCAAAACAGAAGTCTTAGACCTATGGGGAGACAACTACGTACAACATGTCTCAGAACACTGGCAAGATTGTTGGAAGTACGAGGAGGACAGCAAGAAAACCAAGAAACCTGAACTGCCATCCATGCGTCAACCTATGTACGACGTTGACTCACGAAACCAGAATCATGGACGACTACATTTCAGTGCTTGCATGTACGACCTTTGCTGGACACACCAGTCAGACAAAGGTGCTTCCTATTATCCAAAAAACAATCTGCACAAAATCTGTGGATACAATTGGACGAAGTGTCACAACGACTTCTGTCCCATCCACCTGTTCGATAAGAGACTTAGTTCAAACTTTCCAGGCAAGACACCAAAGCAAACAGTGGATATGCAGATCGCAATAAACCGACAATGCATCGGAGATAACACATGGCAAACCTGCTTATGCGATGATTGCGAACGCCACTATGACGCTAAATGCGCCAACGGATTCAAACCAGTTCATTCTTTTTTAGGGACACGCCTAGCACCAGGAATACATACAGAACCGTATGTTCAACGAACTCAGAGAAACTAGTTAGGCTATCGGTTGAGCTTAACGGACACCATTTCAGAGCACTACTCGATACCGGTTCTTCAGTCAATCTCGTGTCAAGCCACGTGGTTAAGAAAGCGGGACTTTCTACTCGAGGAAAACATGAGCAGTACGGTATTCGAGCAGTCACCGGGGAGCGCTTACCCAATGAAACTTGGGTCGATAAGGAAACTAACCCAACGTTTATGGAAATTGGTGGACACCGGGAAGAGATCATCCTAGACGTTTTGAAGATGGCCACCTTCGACGTCGTACTAGGACTCCCCTGGTTACGAAAGCATAATCCAGTGACGGATTGGTCCAAAGGGACACTTTCGTTTGCGAACTGCAAATGTGCACGCAGTTCAAAGCCTACGCACCGCGCGCCGCGAGTGGTAGATGAGAGGAGCGTTAACGCAACAACGCCATCGCCTAAGATACGCCCAGAGAGAGCGGTCGACTCCTTAGACACTGGTTGGGTACCAGGTCACGAGAAGAGAGTTAAGGAGACCAGCACAACTCCTGAAGTCCCTGTACAGTATCGGAAGTACAAAGCACTATTCGAGGACTTAGAACCTGAGCTTGAATTACCTAAGCATCAGCCCTGGGATTGCGAAATAATCCTCAAGGATGAATCGAAACTGCCGATTGACCCATTGCGCCCGAAATCCGAATCGGAGCTAGCAGCTATACGAGATTACATCAAAGAACGACTGGCTAAACGACATATCCGAGAATCGGAGTCGCCAGTAGCACACGAGACCCTCTTTGTAAATAAAAAGAATGGGAAACTACGAATGTGTGTAGACTTCCGCAAGACCAACGACAACACGGTAAAGAATAGGTATCCATTACCTAATATTGAAGAATTACAACATCGACTTGCGAAGGCCAAAATCTTCACAGCTCTGGACCTTAGAGACGGGTACCATCTGGTACGAATGAAGAAAGGCGAAGAATGGAAAACCGCATTCCGCACTCGTTATGGACATTACGAATATACGGTTATGCCTTTTGGACTCACCAATGCACCAGCAACGTTTCAGGCACTTGTGAACAACGTCCTTAGAGATCAACTAGACATTACCGTCATAGCGTACCTAGATGACATTCTAGTGTTCTCAGAGAACGAACACGAACACCAGAAACATGTGCATTGGGTGCTCCAAAAGTTACAAGAAGCAAACCTACGAGTACGACCAGAGAAATGCGAGTTTCACGCGAAACAAGTCAAGTTCCTAGGATTTGTTATCCGGGAAGGAGAAATCGAGCAAGACCCAGAGAAAGTCAAAGTTGTCAAAGAATGGCCCACACCAAAGAACATCAAAGAAGTACAATCGTTCATGGGATTCTGCAACTTCAACAGAAGATTTATCCAGGACTTCTCTAGGATCTCGATTCCACTCACACGACTTACGAGGAAGGAGGAAACCTTCCGCTGGAACGAAGAAGAAGACGACGCATTCCGGAAACTTCGGGAAGCATGCGCTTCTGCTCCAGTACTAATCATGTTCCAATCAGGAAAACCAATGAGAATGGAGACCGACGCTTCGGATCTCGCATTAGGAGCATGCATCACACAAGAAAAAGATGGAAAATGGCACCCTATTGCTTACTACTCAAGAAAGTTCACGTCAACGGAAGAACGCTACGATGTCTATGATAAAGAATTAATGGCTATTGTCGATTCAATTCAGCATTGGAGAATTTACTGCGAAAGTTGTTCTGAACTATCAATTTTCACGGACCACAAGAACCTTGTCACCTTCACGACCACAAAGGACCTTAATCGACGACAAGTCCGATGGGCCGAGAAATTAGGACAATACCAGTTCAAGATCATACACACTCCAGGAAAAGATAACGGAAGAGCTGACGCTCTCAGCCGACGAACGGACATCGCAGGCGAGAAAACGGAAGTACGACAAGCGATACTTAAGACAAACCAGGACGGAACCATAGGACCAAGTCATTTCCAGGAAGTCAATGTTACCATGCAAATTACCAACGATGTACCAGAAGAATGGCAAGAACGCATCATACGCCAACATCACGACGACCCACTATACGGACATCCAGGAATTAAACGAACCATGGAACATATACGAAGAAACTACGACTTCACGAACATGAAAGAGAAAGTCACACAGTACATTCAGGCTTGCAACGAATGTAAGAAGAATAAACATGATACACACGCAAAGTACGGAAAAATGCAACCAATTCCGGTGCCTACGACACCATGGGAAGATATTGCTATGGACTTCGTAACAGGATTCCCTGCATCACAGGACCCTGTCACAAGAGTGTGGTACAATTCGATACTTGTGATCGTGGATAGATTCACTAAGTACGCACTTATGATTCCATTCCATAAGAACTACTCAGCCGAGCAGTTAGGACATATTATCCTAGATAAGTTAGTACGAAACTACGGGATACCAAAGACAATCATCAGCGACAGAGACAAGCTCTTTACCTCCAATTACTGGACGACACTGATGGCAACAATCGGAACGAAACGAAAGCTATCAACAGCTTACCATCCGGAAACAGACGGACAAACAGAACGTACGAATCAAACCATGATTACGTACCTACGGCTATACAGCAACCAGAACCAGGACAACTGGATTTCCTTATTGCCTATGGCACAGTTGGTATACAACAACAAGTTATCAGAAACAACAGGCGAAACACCATACTTCGCAAACCACGGAAGACATCCAAATCTCTTTGAAAAAACATTTCCAACAATAAAAACACAGAAAGCGTTAGAAAACGCAGAACAATACAAGGAGACATACAAAAAACTGGAAGAAAACATGCGAAAAGCACAACAACAATCAATCTCATATGTTAACAAGAAAAGAAAAATGGCACCTCAGCTAAAAAGGGGGGATAGAGTATATTTGCGAACAAAAAATCTTCGGACAAAACGACCAAGCAAAAAGTTGGACCACGTCAAAGTCGGACCATTTTTAATTGATGCTGTTGTCAGCCCAGTTAACTACCGACTCCAACTCCCAGAAGATGCAAAAATACACCCAGTGTTCCACATAGCGCTGCTGGAACCTGCGAACCCCGGAACGCCACTACAAAATACATTCCACTACGAAACAGAAGAAGAAAACGAATTCGAAGTCGAAAGAATACTACAATGCAAGTTAGACCGCGGAAGGAAAGAATATTTGGTAAAATGGAAGGGATACCCACACGAGGACAACAGTTGGGAACCAGAGGCACACCTGGCGAACTGTCAGCAAAAAATCAAACAATACAACAGGAAAAGGAGACCGCCGCTGATCCAGAACAACTAACCTCAAGAAGCCAGTACGGCCTCGTCAAATAACGGATCACCCTCCAAAACAGAGGGCATGTACGAACTCCAGTCCAGAGCCAGGGTACCAGGCATCAACCCATCCTCAAGGTTGCCCACATCCTTGTTGAGTCCTTCCAACGCCTCAAGAGCTTCAATTTCTTCAACGAATTTTCCTGAGTCATCCATCAGTTGCTGCTCACGACGCTTAAGTCTTTTCTTCTGTTTACGAAGACGGTCCTTCTTCGCTCGCGCCGCAACCAGGGCCTCCAACGCTGCTGCCTCGGCTGCGTCCGCTTCTGACTCCTGTTGCTCGAGACGCAACAGTTCCCGGTCCAGTTTTTCGAAGTTGGGAGGCGGAACCTCCACAGGAACACACGACGTTACGCCATTGCGATAGCAATTCCCACACTCCTTCTTCAAAGAAGACATGCGACACTCCAAACCCTTTTTCGAACAATATTGACAAGATACCATGGCGATTTGTCCAACAGCGTTTATCCGATCCCCAGTGGCGTGACGATGAGCGGTGCTTTTGGAAACCATGAGGTCAGTTCATGAGGACAAGAACTTGGAAGAAGGGGGTAGTGTTACGAACCTAAGAATGGGGATGCACAGGTTATGAAGGAAGGTAATTACAAGAACACTCACGGTCAGCAAACAGGACACTACGTATGAACCAATAGACTTCGCCACCCCGCACGTCACGTGGTCCCACGAGTCTTGGCGGAAAGTTGCTGTGGGACAAGTCACGTGTGTCCCACAGGGTCCTACGAGATCCCACGATATCCCATCTATGAAACCCTATGGGACATATGGGAACTATGGGACAAAATATGTATATAGTCAGTAGACAAGAAGACCTTATGGTTCTTGTATTCACTCTAAGTTACAACCCACTTCTTGGAAATACAATCTAGTTGTTACTTTATACTTCTACCTTTGTTACTTCAGTGTTACCCGCTAGTCATCCGCGAAACCCAACCAGAGTTCTCCAAGATCTCAACACTTCTATGCATTCTAAAATAAGGGAAAGAAATTACCCTTAGTAATAGAAGCTAGGCCCTAGCTTTTATAGAAGTAATTTAAGAGCTTTGCTAAGTAGGCTGTTAATAAAGGCTTAAACATTGCAACATTAAGAGGCTAGAGCGTATAAGTTAAATAAGGAGGTAGGATAGCAAGGAGGATTCTATTCTAATTATAGTAGTTAATAAAGTTTATAGTAATATAGGATCTATAGCTATTAAGGACTAGAAGTTAATAGAATTGTTAGGCCTTTTCCTTTATACAGTAATTAAATACCTGTTTAAGCTAAGTAAGCCTAATATTGTTGTTAGTCTAGCTAGAGAATAATAAGGTAATAAAGACTTTATGTTCTCCTGCTTTAATATCCTCTACCTAGGATAATTAGATAGCTTTGTTAGCAGCTTTATAGATAAGGCTTAGTAGCAGAGCTAATCTATTAGCACAGATACATGCTAGGAGCGTAATCTATGCCTAGTTGCTATCTTAGAGTAATACAGTAACTTCTTTCTTCTTCTATATTTGCCTACTAAAGATTCTTTTTAATCTGCTAATAATTCTAATTAGAAAGCCTTTCTTATCTATATTGTAGGTATAATAAAGATCTATTTAGTATTAATTAATCTTACTATGCAGGTAGTTAAAGTAGAGGCAATATTTATTCTTTAAATTAGCTTTATAGTAATTACTGTCTATGCTAGCTGTCTAGTAAAAGATTAAATAGATACTATAGCAGTTAATAAAGCAAGTAACCTAGCTCTTACTAATTAGCTTCTTTACTATTATAGAGGCAAAGTTCTGTATTATTTCTTTAGTAAAAGGGAGGTGCCTCTCTATAAGTCTTTTAATATACTATATAAGCTCTAGCTCTTCCTCTAAGGTAAGCTTTTACTAATTAGAGCTTTTAACCTAGAGAGGACGCGTTACCTTATAATGCCTTTAAATTAAGGTAGACTATATAACACTATATTTAGTAGTAAAAGCTATATATAAGAAAGGCTCTCCTAGCCCTAATAATTTAATATTAGTAATTGCTGCCTTAATTAGATCTATAACAGTAGAGTTATTGCGTGTTAAAAGTAGGGTGTTTTAGTGTTGCCCGCGCATTACGCGAATCCGCGCATCACGCGCACGGACACGGTAGCGCCGGCCACTGTCGCCGGTCCACCAACCAACCACACTCCAAGCCTTCAAGTCCCTCACCGGCAACCGTCGCCATTCGCATTAATAATGCTAGAACGAATGATTCCATAGAGATATCTTGGAAAGGGGAGGATATCTGATGTGAAATCAATGCTTTCGTAAGACAAAAGAGTCAAGAAGTATAAAGATGAGGTCGATGGACGATGATTGAGCAGTCCGCAAGTGTATCAGAACAAAGCACTTTCAACACTGCTTCAATTGATTGATCCCAAACTTTTAAAACAATCCCTCAGATATCGATAAACACGTAATTCGGTCATGTCTGCTCAAACCCCAAACCTCGCAGCCGTCCTCAAGGCCCCAGGAGAAAAGATGACGGTGGAAGAACGCAAGATACCTTCACCCGGCCCAAACCAAGTCGTCATCCGCAACCACGCCATTGCTATGAACCCAATCGATTGGAAGCGACAGGCTTGGAATGTCTTGATCCCCACGTATCCCGTGGTCCTCGGGTCCGGTAATTATCCCCCTCTTCCTCTTCCCTTCCTCCCCTCTTCGCCTTTCACACAGCACTCCTTCCTGTCAAGGAACCACGATCCTTGCACTCTAAAAACTAATGCTGACAAAAAAAACCAGATGTCTCCGGCGAAATCGCAAAAGTAGGCGCAAACGTGACTCTCCTGAAGCCAGGAGACCGCGTCCTAGGCTACGCGTTTTCATTCCTCACCCAAAACGACGACGAAGCCGCGTTCCAAACCTACACAGTGGTAGAAAGCCACCGCGTGACCAAGATCCCCGACTCAATCAGCTTCAACGCGGCCGCAACGCTACCGCAAGGCGTCGGAGCCGCAGCGCTAACGCTCTTCGACGTGTTGGCGCTGCCTCTCCCCACTGGGCCGCGCTTCTCGGACGCGAGCATCGCCGCAGACTCGGCGGCGTCGAAGAACGCGCTGCTGATCTGGGGTGCGTCGAGTTCGGTGGGGTTTCAAACGGTGCAGATGGCGCGCAAGATTGGGATTACGGTTTTCGCGGCGGCCGGGGAGAAGCATCATGGGATTTTGAAATCTCTGGGGGTGGCGGGGATTGTGGATTATAAGAGCAAGACTGCGGCTGAGGAGATTTTGAAGCTCGCGCAGGATGCTGGGAAGCAGATTACGTATGTTTTGGATGCTATCACGACGGCTGAGACGGTGGAAACGGTGCGGGAGGTGCTGTCCAAAGGACAGAGAACTAGGAAGTTCGCGTACCTTATGTTCTGGCCTGAAGGAGTGGAGCCTATCCAGGGGGTTTGGGCTGAGCATGTCCCTGGGGAGGATATGGGGGATCGGAGGGATGATCTTGCGAGGTGGTTGTTCAAAGAGGCGCTTCCTGCGTGGTTGGAGGATGGTTCTATCCAGATGCTTCCGCAGCAGGTGGTCGAGGGAGGACTTGGTGGAGTGCAGAATGCTTTGGATATTTTGCAGAAGGGTGTTTCTCTGCAGAAAGTGGTGGTTGAGATTTAGACTGGACGGGGTTTAAGGGGCGTAGCCTATAGAGAATTGTAGTAGAGTATCAATGAGAGTAGGTACTAGCCATTTCATCCGCCAGATTACGGATTGCAGAAAAAAAAAAGGTCACATATTATTGTAAGAAAACTGAAACTATATCTCCTGACTATACAAGGGGGGTATCAATGCCAAATTAACAAGTTCAAGAACAAAAACAACGATGAGAGACCGGTCGCTTCCACATAACTTTTGTAGCCAAGAGAAGGGCGCAAAGAAAGGAGAGGTCTTCTGCTCGTGCACTCACATCCCCATTGGACAGTGAGCTCTCAAATCCACAGGACACCGCATCTTCCCCTCCTCGCACCGATCTCAAATTCCAAAGGCGAAGTGTTAGAAAGCATGGATGCATCCACATTTGTCATATTTCTGTCCATTTCTAATCCGCCGGTATTGGACTGTTGCGCAAAATCCAGTGACGTGTAGGGGAGGAGCTCCCGCACGTTTGCTGGGAGCAAGAATTGAGGAAACTCGGATTCACGTCTTTTTTCAGCTATGATACCTTTGACGATTGGAGCGATGCTCGCGAAATCGTCCACGACACGGGCTGCGACGGCAAGATGCGTGGATAGATCTTGGAGAAGCACTACAGCATCCTCATATGCATCAGCATAGTCTTTCCACGCGTCATTGAGGCCAATGACAGCAAGATCACGAACCAACAAGGTCGTGAAGATCAGGAGAGCGTGCCCAAGTGCAGTTGCCATGGTGAATCGAAACGAGCTGGGGTGATTAGGCTCGACCGTGTGGTTTCGTACGCGTTGGACTATATCTATTGCGAGTTGACCGCACGCACGGCCAATCTCCTCGGTATATCGGAGAGAGAGCATGCTCTGACGGTAGAGCAGAAGTTGCAATTCGGCCAGACGCACACGAATCGACGTGTGTTGGCGAAGCTGTCTGAATTCAGGTGAACGGTCGGATCCAATGTCTGGCAAGAGAGGATACATCGGCAGTGAAAGCTCGGTCCATGCAATGAGGCGCGCGCTGAACACGCCTGCATTGGTATCTTTTGGACTGCGCCCGGACAACGTTGGAGCGGAAAAGTAGTTATCCCACGCCTCTGCCGCAAATTGACTCCAGGAAACCATGGTATTCAGATAAACTACAAACGATTCAATAGCATCGGAATCAGGCAGAGGTCGGTCAGGATGGAGGTCCTGCGAATGAAGTCAGAGAATGAATGAACAAGAGCACATTCACGCTTGCCGAACGTACCTTGTCACACAGATATGCAGCTAACTCTGTGTCTACATCGGATTCACGAATACAATAAGGGCGCCCACAACCGAGGGAGATGAGTTTGTCCAGAACATAAGTCACCCAAAAGATGCGCTGTTGCATGTGGATGTCGAAAGGCGTATGTTTCCGCCATGACGATTGCTGGTGGATACCGAGTTGAAAGCATAATCTGCAGGCTATGCTCACGGTGTTGTAAGCAGCATCGGGTTCGTCGACGTGAGTAAGGTATACGGTCTTGCTTAGTTAGCGACGGTCCTCCTTGACAGCGGTATGAAATTACGTACCTTCAACAGCAAATACTGTATCATTGTCAAATCGCCCTGTCCAACCACTACCTTCTTATCCAGCAACTCGTCAGCGGCTTGAAACCAGGACCATCCTGCTGGCTTGATGCCAGCCCTGGAGGAAGTCGTCTCCACGGCGATGTCGGCGCAGGCTAAAACCATATAGCTTAGGGCCAGGAAACAGACATCGGAGGGCTGCAAAGATGGGGTCGCAAGCATTCTTTCACTCCGCATACGGAAGTCGGCCTCGTTGATACACGGATAATACGGGCTGAGGTCGGCAAAGAAGAAGTTGACGGCTTTGTGATAATCAACGGGCGGCGGGAAGGCGAAGGTCCTAGAGCCCAGGCGAATGGACATGGGAGATTCGGTGCCACTGGGTGGGCTTGTAACGATGGGGACCGACAGGCGAGGTCGCTCGGATGAGTCGAGATGGAAGCTCTGGGGTCTCTGTTGAACAAAGCTGGGGAAGAAGGATTCGACCGTGGAGGGCTGCA
Source organism: Periconia digitata (assembly GCA_948474695.1). Lineage (NCBI taxonomy): Eukaryota > Fungi > Ascomycota > Dothideomycetes > Pleosporales > Periconiaceae > Periconia > Periconia digitata. The sequence goes on from CAOQHR010000003.1 coordinate 1,519,281, forward strand.
AAGCAGGGTCTGTGAGCATAGCATCGCCAATGGTGATGGCCTCTTCCCGCTCAGCGCTCATCCTCGGTGTGACGGTTCTTTCCTGGATCAGCATCTCCATCATGCTTTCTATGCGCGCCATGCGGCCCTCCATGGACAGGCCGAGCACGCTGGCATCGCTCGCGCGGCGCTCTACATCGTGTCGTGGAAGGATGCTCCGCCTGTTAATTCCATTGCCATTGGATGCAGGCAAGGCATTTGAGAGCGGCGGTTGCGAGGGTGTGGGTCGACTGAGGGTTTGAAGAGCTTCGGCGGCGGACTTTTCTTCTGAGTAGAAGCAGCGCTTCCCATTCTCGGCGCATCGCTGGCAGGGGTTCTCGCCGGAGCACTGTCATCGGTGAGCGTCAATCAAGACATGAGAATAGCGTGGGGTGTATACCTTCAGCTTGGAGCGGCGGCATGTTACACTGCGCGGGTAAGGATCAGCTTGGTGGTTCGACCGATTGACAAACTGACGATACCTAGACAGACGACGGAATGCTTCGGAACGCCTGCCTGCCCTAGGCTCGGCATTGGGGAAACTCACCATGCGCGTTGAGCGTACTTGGAACGGGCTTTCTTCCGTTTGGGCGATGGCGGCGTGTCGCCGGTGTGTTCATTCATCTCGACGCGACGGCGATGGATCGGTGAGTGAACGGATAGGTGGATGGATGGGTTGGTGGTGTTTGTTTGCCTGCGGATGTTCGTTCGGGCACGAGCGTCTGGTTCCTTCTTTCGGAACGAGACACGCCAAACCCCGGCTCGACGCGCCACCCTTACAACGAACCATCACCTTTCTATCACTTATTTTTGTACAATCATTTGCCATGATTGTGATTTTTGACAAACCATAAAATCCGGGTACTTGACAATATACTCGAAGTCTCACATTCGAATTCACACGATTTAATCCTTTCAGTGCATCACCCCCCAACAACATGTGATATCACATTCTCCACGTCCCTCAATCTTCCAAGTCATATCTATTGTTGTCTATTGAACATCAGATAACTCTCATTTTTCCCTACATCGCAACTCAATGTGGTCCGAGACTACACAGAGCTACTATATTGTCGGAAAAAGAGTGCCAATAAAAGCAGCCAACAGAAAGAATCCATAACGAAAACATCACATCAAGACGTAACCTAGCAGCCCATCTATTCAAATAGTCGGCACATGCCCCAAATCACTTCATCTTCTATCACCTCCTGCTAGCAATAATCTACGGGTTAGGGTAACAAAGCTCTACATCCTAAACTGCACACTAGTCGATATATTAAACCTTGAATTCCTCCTCAAAGTATACAAAACACTCCAAATCCTGCACTCATTTTGCCTTTTCTGAATATTCAAAAAAGAGAAACACACGTGGGTCAACCCGAATGAAGAACTAAATAGAAAAAACATACTCGAGACTTACTTACCACAAGAATAGCCTGCCTCATCATCTTCTATCATAATCATATATCTCGTCCACCTTGCTAGCTAGCTCTAGATAGCTTTACTACACCTTATTCTAATTCTCGTCCTTCAGCCTCTTTATTTCCCGAGGATCCTGATACACGCGTAACAAACTTACGTATGTCGATCTAATCTAACGATACTTGCATTTCTCTATCTAGTACTTAAACTACATTACAAAACTCTCAAACTTCCAATTTCTACATCATACGAAATACACTTATAATCTTTGCCTACTACTTATTTACTTAGCTACCCACCTTCCTAAAGTCTTCTTGCCGCTGCTTTTTAGTTCTATCATATCTATATTCTTCAACATTCTAACTAGTTTATCTTGTAGAAACGGTACACTCCCTACAAGTATTAATAAAATAAAAAGGATTAAGTTAAAATTTTATTAATGTATTAATCCTATGAAGACAGGATAGAGATGAAGATGAAGGAGAAGGGGGAGAGGAGGTTTTGTAATGTGAAGTATACACATACACAAGAATATACAGCAGGAGGGTCTATTAATTAACGCCCTTCCAGTGGGAATAAACAAACCCTATAGGGACCTTTCTTCCTTTTACAAAGCAGCGAGGAAATAAGAGTATAAGATAGCAGAAAAGAAACGATGTAATGCAACAGAACCACAAGAAATTATAAAATCCTTTACACTTCAATTCTCTTTCTTACTTTAACTCCCTATAAAACGCACATAAATTGCTCTTCTTTATACTTTAAAACTACAAAACCCTCTCTACACGCGTACACTTTACCTTTCTTATTTTATTCTTTTTAGTTTAGGTTTCTATTGCTCTATTCTCTTCTTCTTCTTCTTCTTCTTCTTCTTCTTCTTCTTCTTCTTCTTCTTCTTCTTCTTCTTCTTCTTCTCTTTCTTAGTCCTAGCTGTAGGTGTCGATCCATTTGATAAAGTTATCAGATCAAAGTTAAGAGATATTTTAGATATATCTAGACAAACAAATGTACGTGTATACGCTATATACTCAACACTAGGCATAACACAGGTAAGTAGATACTGTATACAGTTTAACATAACTTATTAGAGCATTTGCTAGATTAGCTTACGTGGTGTTTAGGGAGAGGGATAAAAAGTGTAAAGAACAGCAGTAAAGGGGAAAGAAAAAACAGCATATCTTGTTAAAGCATAGGAGTCTAGAGTTCTGATGTTGTTGTTAAGTGAATAAAAGATAAGAAAAATAAAGAGTTAGTTAGAGGAATATTCATCTACAAGAAACTGGTTGATATTTTTCTTCTTCTTATTAGGAAAAGAAGATATCGATATCGCAGGATAAGGGATGAGGTTGAAACTGCTGTTACATACAAAAGTACATCTACACGTAAAAAGAAAGGTAAAAATATCTAATAGTCTCACTTCCCCACAACCGTCAACACACCACCCTCAAAAACCCCCAAAAGAAAGCAGAGTCCAAACCCATCATGTTGTTCTCTCAATCAGCTCCCCCTCTCCACAAAGTCTCAGCCCAGCCCAGCCCAGCCCAGCCAGCCCTAGTCTTACCAGTGCACCACATGCCAAACAAAAAGATAATCTTACATAAGTCAACCATCACATGCGGTCTTACTTGCACACGTTCGGTAGTTTTGTTCGCTCACCGAGGACTCGGTACCCCTACCACGAGGTGGAGGTGGGGGGGGCGGAATTCTTTTTTTGTGAAACGAACCGAACTGGGGGAAGAAAGATGAGCTGAGTCAAACCCCGGGGGTTTGGAGAAGGGCTGGGAGAATAGACCGAACACGTTGAATTTCGCCAACGATGGAGGGGGGGAGGGAAGGGGAGGGAGGGTTGAAAAGGCGGGCTTTTAAACGGTGGTGGTGTGGGAGTATATCGCGAGAGGGAGGGAGGGAGGGAGGGAGGTTTGACGCAGGGGTAAGACTGGGCTGCGTCCCTGGGGGAAGGGAAGAGACGGACATTCGCGCTCTGTATGTGTGTGTCTATATGTGTTGACATGTGTGTGTGTGTGCTGTTATTTGGGAGTGGGTGTGGTCAGTCGTTGGGAACGTTAGCGGGCATACACACTCAACGCAGTTTGGGATCGACGACCGCGAGGCGTCTCGTTTTCCATATTAATAACGACTTTTCCCAGCCTGTGACAGGGCTGCAAGCGTTGCGCGAGGCGTAGTATGCGGGTCTAGAATATTGGGGAACTTGCATGGAGGCTACATAGGACAAGCGAGGAGTGTGCAGGATCCAGAGGGTTCGCACATATAGGGATGGATGTACAATGACCTCAGGGGATCTATGCATAGTGGACACATTCCTGGTGGTCGGCGACGTACGGTCGAGAGTTGCCGATTTGAAAACGGAAATACTCAAGACCTGATAGAGCTCACCGAGACATTTTGCACACAGATACTGCGAGGTGAGATGGAGCGGAGTAGGATGAGTGGAGTAAAACTCGTGACCTCTCCGCAAAGCTCGAGCCTGCGCCTGATGGGGGGCAGAACGGCATGTGCATCCGCAGATATGATTCGGTCTCTCCACGTCGCACGATAGGTCATCGGACAGTCAGCATGTCAGCAAGTCAGAATTTATTGCCATGAAACTGGGGGCTGGGGGAAGTGGATAAAGATCCGTGGACGGGACGATGCGATGCTCGCTCCGTCCCTCACCGTTTAACCCATCAACTCTGCGGCGCGATGATGACCAGATGGGGTGGCTAAGGTAAGCAGTTGTCGTGTATACCCTACTAAGCCTCATCCGGCGGAGAAGGTAGCATGTGATCTCCACCGGTACTGACGTAAGACGGGCGAGGCAACAGGGAATTGGCGAAGGAGGATACGGGATGCAGGAGAACGTGACGATCTGTGAAGCGTTGTCCGTTCGATATGATGTGAGCTGAGTGACGGTGGGCCTGAGCGGCATGTTATAGGCCATGGTTTATATGGTAGCTGACACAGTGGTGATGCCAGTGGATAGCAGAACGAAGAAGGGCAGGATTTTGCAGCGTCCTACCGCATTGTCAGCGGGCGACGTGACCTCGTTGCGGCTCGCTAATGCAAGCCGTGATGAAGCATCCTCCTGAGGTTGGCTATGGATCGGATGAATCCAATTTATCCTGCGGCACAACTGGAGTCGGCAAAAGGAGAGAAGGAATCGGCCCGACACGGTCAATATGCCCAAGCTCGACCCTGCCGAAGAGGGCTCACTTTCGGCTCAGATGTACGGTGTAGGGGATGGAACTGTTCAAAGGTCGAGTCGCTGCCAGATGGCAGACAGTGACCGTGTACCAGTGCTGCGTCATTTCTTTCCTTCCCCCGAGTATTTCTTTAGCGCAGACGGGCAGCACGGTTTTCGGGGATGGACAACAAGAGAAAAATGGTTGGAGGACACATTCAGCCAACATGCAGACGAGTTCTGTCGTTGGGCGATCAACAGCTTGGTGTGACTTGAGTACAGGTCCTCGAAACCGAAGCTCTGGTACAACGTGGTAACGACCCGAAGGGGTAGAAGCGAGCAATCAGTGTCGCGGTATGACAACCGAGTCAACAGCTCGAACTCAAAGCTGACCACCATGACCCCGGGGGGGATCAGGATGGAGAGGGATGTATGTTTGACAGTGTAATCTGTGAGCTGGCAACGAGCGCAGCCAACCGCGCAGCCAACCGCGCACAATCACCCAGCACGAGGCAAGACGGCTGACAGGTAAGCACACGATGTCAGTGGCAGGAAGAACCCTGTCACGGTATGATGAATGTGGTTCACCATCCGGGCTCCCAGCGAGTCGCATCGGACACTGGCTGAACAAGTGTTGGTTCATAGCCATGTGCGAAAACGCGGGCCAGATGGAGAAGGTGGTTGCAACAAGGAAGGATTTCTAGAAGCACACATGGAACGCGAGAATGCTTGACTGCAGAAGGAGTTTTGGCGGAGGTAGGATGTGGGACTCCCCACCTGCGGTTCCTGGAGAAGTGTACTGATAAGCACGTGGGGGAGAAGTTGTGCCAACGCGCCTCAATGACCGCCACCTTTGCACGGACTCGACCACATGAACACCTTCGTGGACACTTGTGTTGGCCATGTACGTTTGGGTGAAGAGACGTCGCCGACAGAAGCCACTCGTGGATACAGGTCACAAATGCGGTGCATCCCGGGATGCAGTGCTTCAGGGGCGAGCGATTATGAGATTATGAGATACGGCAACTCGAGCACGTGCTGGGATAGAGTCGAGGCCGCGGTCGTCTGAACGCATTCGATACCTAGTACGTGCGCGTCCAAAGTCCCAACTCCGACGTCAAGGAGCATCCATCATATCTCCTTCCCAACGGCTGGCATTGTCGTGGCCGCACGGTTCGTGAGGAGTAGCTTGGGTTTTCTGCTGCCTCGGCACTGGGACAATGCCACGCGAAAAGACGTTTCCGAGGTGACGGGCTGGGACGTTGTGCGAGTCTGCGAGGCTGGGACGGACCCCATAGACTTCAATGCGAAATTGGCTGTAGGCAGCGGAAGCTGTCCCGCTGCCGGGATGCAACTCGTCCATGATGGACGTACCCATCGTGAGTCGTAGGAAATTGCAACGATTCATGGCGCGGGATGAAGAGATAGTAGAAGGATGCGGAAGCTCCCTGCGGTGCCCCGGCCGCTTAGCCAAAGCGGGACATTAGTCAAGACGTGTCGAGGGCGGCTGCGAAGGCAATCAATCTCGGGGGTAACGGTGTCTCGATTAGGCCAAGGCATCGCAAAGGGGAGGAGAGGCCTGCGTCGGACCGACAGTGGCTGAAACACATGCTGGCAGGTTGCATTGTGAGATGCATCACGGGAACAACGCTTCGATTTGCGGTGAACGGAGAGATGCAGCGACGGTGCATAGCGGGACAGCTGGAGGATGCCCCGGGAAGCGGGATAGGGGTGGGAGTATACGGCGTGCGTCTGAAGTCTGAATGGATGGGTATACGGATGGATGGGAAGGTGGTTGTTGTTGTTGTTGATGATGTTGGCTGTACTGGGCAGAGACGAAAGGAGGAGTGATGGCCGGGGAACGACGAGCATGGCGGATGGCATGGTAATTCACCACCAATCAGCCCTGTCACGAGGGAACGTGGGGCGGCAGGGTTCTGTGCCGAAAGGGACCTTAGCGCAACGCCCGAACCAGTCCGCCGGGTCCAGCATTCAGAGTCCGGTGGCGTGGGACATTCCATTCTGGTGTTTCGTGGGGAAGGCATACCAGCCAATACAGCATCCATCCCGTTGTCGTGGTCCAGGAATATTCGTCGCCTGGGCTGGTTTCCCTTCCCCCAGCCGCCCATCCACTGTTGCTCTGCTTCAACGACTTTGGATTGCAAGTCTTCATCCCTTTCGCGCCTTTTCCCTTACCATCTATTCCCTTCACACATGGTGGTGCATGCTACGGCAAAAGTCTGACGTGGGATGATCAGCGTGGCTGCTCCCGTACGGCATCCCTTCATTTCTCCCCTCTCCCCGTCCGAAGCATGGCCTCTGCTTCGTATTCTCGTCCCGGATTGCTTCGTACACAAACTAGCCTTCATCGCATTTGTCCTCCAATCATCGGCCAGTGCCACTCACCCTTTTGACAATGTTCCACCCCCCCCCGTTTCCCTCTCACATTATACGGGAATGGGAGCGGTGACGAGATCGACGCAAAGCAGCTGCTGGACAGTCAAAGTGAATCGGGTGGGTACTTTCTCAATCTATGTAGGGGTGGATTCCGCGATAGATAGTAGCCAGTTGCCTGTGCGCCGGGACCTCATATTAGCAGACGCAGGTGCACTGCATTCGCCGTACCTGGACTGATTCAAATTGACGAGTCTTTATTCACGATCTGCGCACCAAGGGTCGCCGCTGCTGTGGGTTTGTTGGCTATTTGTGGGGTATTGCTGTATGGGGATCACAAAGGCACGCGACCCCTCTGCCCCGGACCTTCGGACCGCAGTCCAAGTGGAAGAGCTGTCGAGGGCAGTTCATCGAGGGACAGATCCTGGGGACAGGTACCAGACAGAGGATGGTAGTATTTGCGAAGTGGACTGATGGCAAGCAAGATCAAACCACACACACACACGGTGACGCAACATGGAGTACAGTGCGCAAAGTCAAGCGCGGATAGACACTGAACGACGGTGGCCATGGCAAGCGGCAAGCCAGAGCTGGACACGGATGCGACGCTGATGGGACGGACCTGCGAGGATTGCCGGCGGTCGCGACTGTGCAGATTGTACAACGCATGAAACCGACCATCACGCAGTACGGTATTTGGGGGCGGGAGCAGGTTGCACATGATTGCGCTGCCAGGGGAGATGATTCGACGTGGAGCCGCAGATGACCTCGAAAACCGTCCTATTGTGTAAACGGGTTGACGTAGCAGTCTGGGGTCTCGCCACGAATAAGTTGACACTTCACTTGGTTCACAATCAGGCAACGGGCCGATGGCGAGAGGCAGATGGGAGGTGGGATGGAAGAAGATGAAGCGTGATCAGATGGGATCTGCGACAGGCAGGCAGGGCGGCCAGGTCGAGGGTGGTTGAATCCATCTTCGCACCTCGCCTCGTGGCAGCTGGGCATAGCAGAGCAGCAGGAACATGGCCAACAATGGAGCGCCGCGTTTAGGTGCCACCTGCGTGACGAGAGCGCGGGGGGCGAGCCCGAACCATCTTCTCCGCACCTGAGCTGGCGAGGACTCTTCGTATCTGACCATGCCAGCACGCAAAAGACAAGTGGTAGCGGCGGGTAAGAGGGCCCAAAGAGGTCTGTCAGCAGCGCGCGTGAGGTTTTCTTTCTTTCTTTGATTGATTAGCTGCCGCGGCGGGAAAACGGAGTAGCCCATGTGACGACGGCGAAGGCGACGAGACAAGCGACCAGGCCCGCACGGTTGAATTTCGGCCGCCAGAGCAACGTATAGACTATGCTGTGGATTATCATGTTTGCTGTTAATCATCGTCAACAAGAAGAGGAAGAGGGGAGAGGGAGGTTGAATGGGTGCCTCTCATTCAGTCAGCCCGCCAGCCAGTCAGCCATCAACGGCCAGTAGGGCGACGCCAGTCAACCCCCTTCTCTGTGTGTCGTCGCCGCCGCCGCCATCATCATCATCATCATCATCATCGTTGCCGTCAGGTCAGGGTCCATGAGTCCGACCGGCAGTGCGACGAATATTGCCGACGAGGCGAATGGGGAGGTTCCCATGCGGTTAGACGAGAGGATAAAACAGGGGAAGATGAGTCAGACGGGGCAGATTAATTACGATACATGGACGGGAAGAATACCGGAACAGTAATGATCGGACGAGGTCGGCACTTGACATGCCCCAGCACCAGCCCAAGTCGAGTTTTTGGCTACCAATGCGGACGCTCAGCATAGTCAGTATAGCATGCAGCAGGAACGCTTTTGAAAAAGGAGATTGAATTTAGAATGAATAAAAAAAGGCAACCAACTACTATGGACGCTGGGTGCTTGGAGCGCATCCGATAGTCGTGGACAGCAGGCCTCGAAGCAGTGGGCGAGTCAATGCGCGTTCTGGAAGCCACCGGAGGCTGAGGGGCAATCATGTGCCCGTCACAAAACACGTACCCATGTTTGCCTCTCTATTAGGCGCATTTGGGTAAGTCGGTTGAGCATCGTCAATCAGTCAGTTACATTGCGCATAGATGATGGGCACGTAACCAGTGGCCATGATGGATAGATGGATGGGTAGATGGACAGTTGCAACTGGCGAGAGCCGATTCAGCAACCAGTCCGTCTTGCGATGTGCTTGCATGTGCACAGCAGCAGCTACGAGGTTACGGGCAGGGGCTTGGCAATCAATAGTCAAATGGTACCTGTGTTTCACGATGTCGTGAGCAGAGGAAAGAAGAAGAAGAAGCGTGGGGTGAAGGAAGGGTGATGCATCACAGTTGACGGTGATGGAGGATGGGGGTATGAGCGGCGGCACGGGTCACTGACGGGTTGCGGATGGGAGTGAGTGATGCTGTGCGCTCTGACTTGATTCAGTCATGGAATCAATCATTCTTTGCTTTTTGGGGAGACCAGACAGAGCACACGGATGCATCCTGGTTGAGTGTCCATGGGTGTGTGATGGACTGGGTGACTGGGTTCAGCGTGCGTGCGTGCGTGCGTGCAGGGCATGGGCATGGGCATGGGGCATGTGTGCGAGCGGCCGTGCCCAGGGAGAGCTTCGTCGTAGCTGCTGCTGGCCAGCTAGTAGGGGCGTGGGCGGTGGTGGTGGGAGGGAGTGTGCAATGTGTGCATGTCGTCGGCAGCCCGTGGATCCCTGCTCGACTCTAGACGGGCGGCGGATTGTGGCTTTTTTCTCTCTCTGCGCCAGGCCAGGCCAGTGCCAGGCGTGCGTGCTAGGGGCATTCCATCCCATGCCCTTCCCCCATCCCCGGCCAGCCCATTCCCATTCATTCATTCATTCATCCATCCGTCGCTGCTTTGCTTTGCGCGCGCCCACCGCCCTACCGACACTGTACCTAGTAGTGCCCACTAGCTAGCCATTCTCTCTTTCTCTCCCTCTCCCTCTCCCGACTCCCATCACTAAATGGGTTAATGTCCCTTTACCTCTCTACCTGCCGGCTTCGACTCCATATAATCACCGCCGCGGCCGCTTTATCTTTCTGTTGTTCCCTCTCCCCTACCTACCTACCCTACCCTACCTCACCTTACCTTGCCTCACCTTACCCGCCCTACAGTATACGGTGCAGTACGGTACAGTCCTGTACACTATACCCACACCTCCACACCGCACCCGCACCACCAACACTCGCTCTCTTCTTCTCTCCCTCTCTCCTCATCTCCACCTCTCCATGAACCCCACCGTCAAGTGTTGACCAGGCGGTTCCCCGTGTGCTGCTGTGTGTGCACTCCCCCAAACTGGACTGACGCAATCGCCGCATCCGCCAATACAAATCACAAGTCACAATCACACCCGACCTCTGAAAGCGGACGGCCCTCACAACCAACCAACAAGCCACCCTTCCAGTCTTTGACTCCCCTCTATCTATCCTACTTCTTATCCACTCATCCATCCGCGCATTCTGGCTGCTCCGACCGACGACTCACCACTCCACCCCTCCCCCCCAGCCATGCCCCTCCACGCCGACCGCCCCATTGTGCGCGTCGAACACGATTCTATGCGCTCCATTGAAACCAGGAACCCCGAGAATCTGTTTGGTCTCTGGTCCGGTGAGTTTCTCCATATGCGCTGCGCTGCGCTGCTGGGGCTAAGCCGTTTGGCCGTCGCCCCGCCATCACCAATCCTTCCCGCTGACCGTGCCCCTCGTTTGCAGTCTTTTCAAAGTGCTCTCCAGTCCTGCAAGACGGACGAAGATACGAAAATATCGCCTGGCGCCTTTGGGGTCGGGAAACGCAGTGTTGCCTGCCCGATCATCCTGCTCTCCCCACCTGGTCCCTGGAGCGCTCGACCAGCGACGATCCACCCGAGCTGTCTTCTAGCGTGGCTTCCGACGACTCTACATCCGCCACCACCCCTTCCAACTGCTCCTCTCGTCCAGACTTGCGCCGCAACGACTCAATCAACAGCCAGGCCCGCAGCAAGCACATTACCCCAATTGACCTGGAAAAAGTCGTCAATTCGATACAAGAGAAGCGCACCATAGAGCCGCTCTCTCCTCTGCCCACCCAGCTCGCCCCAACCGTCGACGACACCACCCCGGTCCAGAACCAGGACTGCACCTCTCGACCCGCCGCCTCATCTCCTGTCACCGCACCCGCCTGCCACATCCAGGATTCCACTTCGACTGTGGCAACCACCATGGCCACCGATGCTGCGAGCCCCCCTGTAGGCTCCGATGTCTCCACCTCTACCGACTTGAGCGTTCACAGCGTTGTCCACGGCTTCGCCCCCGGAAAAGTCTCCACCTCGATACGCTCAAGTACAACCAACCTCAACCCCACCCCCATCCTCAAAAACAGCTTCGTCCCGAGGCCGCCTCCCTCCAAAGCGGAGCCCATGAAGAAGAAGCAACCCATGTTCACGCTTGGTGGATCTTCGGATGAGGACCAAAGCAGCTCCCTCGAAGCCTACTCCTTGGCTAAACGCAGTTCCTTGTCGGACAACCTGAAAAGGTCTGGTCTCGGTAAGAAGACTGCTTCGTTTAAGAACGAAGTGGCAACACGCACTTTCCAGGATATCATGTCCGAGGAGAGCGAGGCCATGGAGAGCGCTATTGAGAGTGAGAGCGACGAGGAGTCGGATGATAATGCCATTGAGGAGGAGGACAGCGACGAGGGCGATTGGGAAGACGACAACGAGGAAAGCGTTCCTCCCAGCGAAGATGAGAGGCCCATGTTCCAGCGGGTCGACTCGAAGCCAAACCTCGTCTCCCGTCGCTCGCTCCTCACCACCATGATGCATCAGGGTGATCGTGCACAGGCGCTTCAGAATGCTGCCTCACGCTCCCAGCCCGCCATCCGGAGATCCCGGACGAGCACACCCAACGGTCCATCCACAGGAAGCTCCCCCCAGGATGACAATGGCGGTGGCTTGATGATGCGACAGCAGGCATCGCGCTCCAAGCCCATCATCATGACCACATCTAATGTACACCCACCCATGCTCTCTCCTCGCACCACTCGCCGCAACATGCTCCAGACCGAACTCACTCAATCGCTCCGGCAGAATCTGCTTTGGGAGCGGCAGCAGAAGAACTCGGCCATCAACGCGGTCAACAAGCGAGTCCAGAGTGCTGCCTCTATCCCGGCACTGCGCCGGGCCATGACCACTAATGACATCAAGGGCATGGAGGCCAACGCGGACCGCAACATGATCCAAAACATGACCAAGTCGTCCGTCGTCTACAAAGACAACACCAAAAACAACAACTCCTACAACGACTACTTTGACCAAGGACTCCAGGAGTACCATCAAAAGGGCTGGTGAAGTGGCCCCGTCATCTTGCACTTACACATTCAGCGGCATTTACGGCAATCAGCATTGGGAATATTGGCGTTTTTCTATTTCTCTCTCTCTCTCTTTTTCTTAGTTACCCGCGGCCCCGACCATCATCCAAAAGATGGACGGTATTACTACGGCTTAATGTTCTGGCCCTTTCCAAAAATCTTTCGATACCACTGGCATGCGGCATGCCCCGATGAGGCTACGATTTTCCTTTTGACTCCCGTTTTCACTTCACCATCCGACTACCGGGCGGTTATACATTCGATTTACAAAGAAGCGTTGAAGGCTCACGCCTGGGATGATAGGAATCAGGGACTGGCTTTTTACAGCGTCGAGCATCGCAACCTCGTCCAAGCCTGTACTATTATTCTGACTACATTGTACTTTTACCATTGACCAAGAGCTCGCGCTCTCCGCCTTGCGCGCCACTGTGGATATTGCGCGGTTGTTGATGGGCGCGCAAGGACGGATGGTCTTTCGGGGGTGTGTGGGGGCAGTGGTGAACATTACCTCATCATTCATGAAGCCTGTGGTTCAGGTGTCCATATTACCAAAAAAAAAACATCAGAAAAGGAGGAACCAAAAGAACCAATAAAAGGAAATGGATGATTCTCCACGTATATACATACAAACACATCAACATTATACATATTCTATTCCAAAATCGTATCTATTCACCATAAACGAAAACTTGCCATGTAAATTCCATTTCTCTAGCGAGGAATCTGTGACGATGTCTATTTCCACTCCTAGCCGCTGACAATGTGGGTGGGAGGGACCTTCAACGCGCAAGACAAGCAAAAACAGGGAACATCAGAAAAACAGATCAGTCAGTCGGTGTGGTGGTGGTGGTGGTGGTGTGTGACCCAGAACCCCAGAATCCCCCCCCTCGCCCCCCCAAAAACAAAATAAACAAAAACCGCCAGCGAAGACCACCATCACTTACCGCTCTTTTGCTCCCCTCGTCACGCCCACACACCCACCCACCACACACTATAGCAAACGACTCATACCCCTCCCTCCCTCCTCTTCTTCTTTCCTCCGAAACAAGCTCCATGGAGACTAGCTAGCAAGAAAAAAAAAGGGCGCTTATGCATGGGCTGCCTTTCCCCGAATTGGGATGGGGGAGGGGGATGGGTCGAAATGTGACACCATTCTTTTTGCGCTTCGCTTGGTTACCCGCTTCCGCTGGTGTATGCGGTGGTGCTTCACCGATATGATAGATATGATACGATACGTTATGGATGTTCACTTATAGAATTTCCTAGTTAGTCTCTAGTGGGGACCTGTCGGAGGTTTTGAGCAGATAGATGGATACCGGTGTGTTGTTTTAGGTAGGTAGGTGGGAAGGGAGTTGATGGGTTGGTCATCTCATTGATGAGTTGATGATTTTTTTTGATCAAGTTGATTTTAGTTAATCAATCAGTCAATTCGGTTCGGTTTACATTGCTCTAGTTTGAATTCATGCGGTGGATTGCGCACTCAATCCATCCATCTAGAGAATCATCCGCAATCTATCAAAAACAACAAAACAAATCAGTCCTCAAGTGCACGCGGTACGTCCAGATACTCTCCCTCGCTACCTACCCATCCCATTCCGTCCTGGATAGTGTGAGAATGCATTGTGTGTGTATATGCATCGATGCGTTGTCAAAAAGCTTAGCCCTTCTTTTCTTAGCGCCCATCCCCCTCCCCTAGCCGAGTACAGTATACCTACCCCCCACCCATGTATCTCAAGTACATAACTGACATACATACATATGTATATGCAAGTTCTCTGATGGTCATCTGAACTTCCCCTCTTCCCACTCTCTTGTTCGCCTCCCTCGAAACCCCGGGATATTCGATATCAGCCTCACGCGAGGCAGACGCTCTAAAAAACGCATGGATCAAGGGTCGAGGGCGGAGGTTGTGTTTGGGTAAGCGCCTATACCGAGCGACTGACCGACCCAACCAACCGCCCGTCCGAGTGCGAATCCCGTGGAGATTGAGGCAGGCAAGGTACGCGCGTGTGACCCTTTTGGGTCTCCGTTGTTTGGCTGTGTATAGATGTCATCGGATGGGGATTGTTTTGGTGATGGGGGTGTTCGCTGGCAGAACGTGGGGGTGGGGTTGGGGATGCGATGGGGATGGGGGGGGGATAACAAGCACTCGATCAATTGATAGGTATGATGATGTATCAATTGCTGCTTACTCGAGTGCAGTGCCTGCCAACACTGTTACGAGGACGAAATCCGGTGAGCCCCGTGATGCTACACCCCCTCCTGGACAAGTGGGTGGGTGCAAAAGGGTTTGCTGCTTGTCATAGTTATTATGTAGGTACGCTGCGTCGACGAGGGGTGACAATACGCTTTGGTACCTGTGTAGATCGTTTTCGAGGCTAAACGTTGTCACGTTAAGTTTCAAGAGTGGATTGGATCGTCATTGAGGCACTTTAGTTGAATGAGATTTGTACATCATGTGGATGGATGAGATCGACCGGGTCCCCGATCCGGGCTCCGCTTTGTGATGGCGTTGATTTGAGATCAGGGTGCAAGATGGGCATGTATACATGTACGTTGCGTAGGTATACAGATTAGATGCTTGGGGATCGTATCATGTACGCGCGTCACGTGGCGCGACAACAGCCACTTTCATCACTCACAGACATCTGGAGTTTCTCCTTGCGTCGTCGCGAAACACTGCATCTCTTCACTCAATTGTGCTACGCCATTTCATCATAAGCGGTAGAAGAGACTCTTGTGATACCCCCGTCACCTAGTTGCTCTCGAAAGGTGGCATCACACACACTTCACAACACCCGACGAGCTCTCCCATTCGTCGTTGTTGTTTTCACCTCCAACGACAATACAACAACAATATCAACCACTGTGGCTGCCACGTTTTTCAATGCGATGCTCAAACAGGTCCGTCACCAACTCGCATTAGCTTTACCAGTTGATCGGGGAGAGTGTAACACCGACTACTGCGCCCGGAGGCATCCCCGCTGGGGCATGGAGATGCAAGAAATGGCATCTTGCTTTTGTGCGACTGCCTGTGCACAGCTGTGCAACCGTACCAAGTCATGTTGTGACCGTCACAACTTAATATATTACCGTATGCTACACATTGCCAACTTTCCGCTTCAAAAGTACCTCACGGTATCAACGCTCCACCGATATTCGGGAGGGGGATTATCGACATCGGCGAAGTAAGGCGAAGTTCTTTCTTCCAGCAAGGCGTCGAAGCAGCGTCGACCCAAATCCATGCCCTCGCTACGTCGAAAAAGCCAGCTAGTCAGCCAGTGATCCATGTTTTCCGCCTCCACGAAATGAGGCGGCGCTTCTCCGCAATACACACTGCCCTAAAAGAGGGGGAAAAGAAAATACCAGTTAGTCTCGTGAGGGGGGCTCAGACGTTGACATGTGGTCTCCCGGATCCGCGGGGTTAGCTCAACATGACTCAGTGTGGGGAAGCAACCAAGTACCGGAGCGACAAGAGGGTTGTGTGAAGAGCGGAAAACCGTGGTACGCTTGCGGAAAGAACGTTTGGGAAGAAGCCTGTACGCGGCTCGGGGAGTTTAGTGTTGCAAGCAAGTATCACGCGGTCCCAGGCTCATCCTTTCACAATTCGCGGAATGTGTGCGGATATGTCATGCAAACAACCACCGGAAGCCTGACTACGACTCAGGGGAGGGTGTAACCGCGACATGACATGGTTGAATATCAACGGACTTGCAGTACGGTACTTGTTCCAAGGCCCTTTTGCTATCGACTGCTACATCACATGTCTGCGGGTAATGCATCCTGGCAGCCTCAGATCCATCACACAACTTCATACCACCAACCAACTCAATCCCCCAAACGTTTCGGGACGAAGCCAGTTGTATTGGATACGTACCTGCATGCACAGCCAGGAGAGCCACGCCCAGTTGACTGGTTCCGAAAGCCACCCTATATGCCAAAAGCGGATTTTTGGACATCGACGCAGCCCAGCCCAGCGTCTTCCTCGCTACACAAAACAGCAGTGGCAATTGAAAAGCCGAGATATGGCTGGTTTCATTTGATCAGATCCAGTCAGACTTTGGCGTCTATCGATGGACATGGTAATCGGCGCATGATGGACGTTACGTTAGCGATGCAGGCCTTCCAGAGGTTACTAGCAACCGGCTGCCCCCCCCCCCCCCCCCCCGCAACTTGCATTTCCTGGTTCACCCTCTCCAAAGCAAGCTGGTCGACCAAGCTTGTATCATGTGGCGCTTTCCTCTAGTGGAACTGATCTTGCAACGGCAGCACTCACTCATCCAAAGAAATAGGTTGGTAGGCGGCCAAGAATGGTACGCATTCTTGACTCTGGGGTACATGCATGGCGCGGGGGCGATAGTCGTTACAGCAGCCATCATCGATCGGAGGGGCGCTTTCGCACAAAAGCATTGTAATAACAGCGTGTAGGGCAGCCGCACAGGGCCGATCTGTCCCTCATGCTCTTTCTCAACTTCTTCTTTATGGATCGCGAGAAATCTCGTTACGAGGTCTACTTCTGCAATCAAATCTGCTTTGATCGGTGCTTGACGCATTCGAACCAAACTCCTCGCAGCCAGCCCTTTCAAAGTTTCAACACAGCACTCACTTACTTATCAGATGACCATAACGTAAGGGACCACTACCATTATCGCTGGATGCACACTTCTTCTCCCTATTTCCTGACATCACATGGAAAGTTGTCCCGGTCGCGATAAACATGATGTATGCAAACCCTGGCACCTGGCAAGAACCGTACCGGCCTTACTCACCAGCTTTACAATACGTACAATACCCGTCGTGCGCTAAACATGCGACGATTACTGCATCGAGAAAGATTCTAGAATACAAGACCACGCGCAGAGCCTCAAACCGCGAGCAGGACCGACTATCACGTGCTTCACGCTCGCAACCAGATGACCGTTTGGAATGCAACACCTGCCACTAGCCACTCAAAACGCCATAGTTAACCCGAAGAGGCCAATTGAGCTATCGGATGCTGTTTCGCTGCCAAAGCCTATGCGTCTTCACATGCGAACGCAATGCCAAATATAACAGCCGGCCAGCTCTTGATCGAACGATCTACCCCTTATCGAACAATGAATAGTTTCGTGCATGTTCATGGGCACACCTCCTGTTACTCGGGGCGATGAGATGAGATTGGCATGTGACGCGTGTCGCCACCCACGCGATTCGATCTATGAAGCTAAACTGCGTCATTGGGAAGAAGTCCGTTGCGGCATGTGAAAACCGCATGTTGATGCGCCTCACCGCGTTGCAGTTTATCTGATACGTCTGCATTAGGAGAAGCATATGTGGAACATCCACGTGTGGGATTCGCTGTTCTGTAAGCCTGCATTGGTGTTCATGCTGCTCTTAGAGAAGGACCTGCCGAAGTTTACCGATTGTAAGCTGTATCAAGTTCACATGCATCCCTAACTCCTGTGCCACCCCTCATCCGTCGAGTGGAAAATTTCAAAAGCACTCACGAGTCACGGATATCAGCAAGAGACTTGCGGCGTCTGGCTATTATCGGTGCTCGATCCATCTAACATAATATTCGCGAAGTAGGCTTGCAAGCGGGAGTGCTACACCTTGTCTGTCCCTAGCACGAAAAATGTTCAGTCGCTAAGGCGGACCAGCACGACTCCGCTCAACGTCGTATCTTACTTCAACGAACCACAGGTTTTACATGTCGCACTAACAAGATGAATATCCAGGAACGAGTAGTAAAGTATCCACAAAACCCACGCAAATAGTCTGGACGGAACAAAAAAACGTGATAGCACGCATCATCCATTCCAATAACGCGTAACAATCAAGAAAGAAAAAAGGCCTCACCGCCCAAGCGTTCGCGCTCAAGCCCACGAGGAAGAAAACCACTCCATCATCCACTCACAGTTGTCAGCCAAAAGCACTCTCCACAAATCTCCGACATGCTACTGTGCACCTCCCATCCAGCCCCCCGACATCTTCCGAAAAGCCCCACGAGGGAAACAGAAAAATACCACATCGGCAACGGACAGACCCGACGTCGTGGCCTGGGCCCCTAAAGCGGATCCCCGTCCTCACTCCACCATGTGCTGTTACAAGCATCACCATACCTGGGCAACCGCCGCAGCAACAGTCACCCAACGAGGCGCCCCTATCCACTATCCACCCATCCTAGAACATAATCCAAGAAAAAATTGGGACGCTCCGGGCGAGCCCCAGCGAGCCGCAAATCAGCATCATCCGTGACCCACATGACAGCGACAGCCACCCACGCACGAGAACGAGATCGTGAGATTGAGAGATTTGGGCCCAACCATGGACCCTTTTTTTTCTCCTTCTTTGCCCCCTTTTGGGACGTGTGGACCGCCGCCGCCGCCCCCGTTTCTTGTTCCCGTCCGCGGGTTGGAATAAGGTGTTTACACCGCCACACGTTACGACGACTGGATGCTACTCGGTACTACCTCATTTTCCCGTTTCACGAGATTGGAGAGTTGTAGTACGTTATCACCGTGCATGTTGTGGAGATGCATCTAGTAGAACTACAAGCGAGCATACATGCATGCAATCCTGGTCATCGTACAATACATGGAACGCTTTTTTTTTCTCTTCTTCTCCTCTTTGTAATGTCTATTCCAAATGTCTCGATCCTCTAATTCCGGTGTACAGCCCTGCGAAAGTAGTAAAAACCCCGATATCAATCTCCAAAATGAGAAGAACAAGACACCGCCCGCCACTACCAATCACGGTAGCCACTATTGATGATGATGATGTTGTTGAGAACCAACACTAGAGTTGAGGCTCTGCGGCAAGCATTGCTAGCGTGATGTCGACTAGCTATGGTGCGGCTGTACCCACTTAAATCTTTTTTTTTTCTCTTCTTTTCTTCATCTGCTACCTGGCTTAGTTGATCTTGTTTTACGCCGTGTTTTGTAAGATTGCTGTGCCCATGGGGGTCTGTTTTGAAAAGAAAAAATAAAAAAAATGGTGTGGGATTGTATTCCAAACTCATGGACTAGGATGTGGAGTGTGTATACGGGGATGAGGTGAGTGGGGCACTTATTCTTTTTTTGGGGGAGGAGGAAGCGGTAAGTCAGAGGGCATGTAGAACTCCCTTTCTTTTGTGTTGATGTGGTGTCGTACTTGTGTGTATTAGTGGTAGCCACACCGTCGGAGAGAGTCCTCGATGATTGATTGATGCGAGAGGGAAATTGATAGAATGTGATTTTTCCTTCGTCTGTTCTTTTGGTACTTCATCGTTGTATATACCGCTGTGTGTAGGAGTACGCAAACCCCAATTCCGGAATTTCTGGTGGTTATGGCTGGAGTCTGGAAACATTATCTTGAAAACGCGAAACTACTGCAGGTCTGGGGGAAAAAGGTCAGAGCAGCGCGGTGTGTCCTCTGAGCGATACTGTTTGGGCTATAGGGATACATCACGAGGGCTTCTCATAGGACATGTTTGAATTGATCGATGAGATATCCGGTTTATCTAATTACAACTACATGAATGATGAATACAGGAATGACTGTAGGTATATAAAGTCATGGTGGTTCTCAAAGATTCCGCGCAGTGAAGACGTGATCGTGAGACAATCTTAGTAATTCTAGGCAGAATAACTCATTAGTGGTAATTCAAGAATTGAGTGAATACGGTTGTCTCTATTCACACCAGCACTACAGCTCAAGTACATGTTTGGCTGGTTTATTGGATAGTCATCATCAGAAATGCTGATGCCGCTATCATTGCCCTTTCTTTTCTCTGCTCGATATGCTTGACTGAGGTTTTTTAGTCCTTTCTCCATGCACTGCGTACGAGATTAGTATTCCACATAGAATGAAATCCATGCCTCCATAAAGGTTGGCATTCCTGGGTCACGACTTACCTTCTGCTCAACTACTGTCCACTTCTCACCCAGCAAATTTGCAATTGGGCCCCATATCTCAGCGCGATGTTCCATGTATACTGTAGCAAGTATTCCCAGCTTCGGTCCATCCCATTGTTCTACATTTTGCTTTTGCATTAATCTCTCATGTCTTTTGCGACAGCTGTTGGGAGACTTTGACGGGAAATGCTTTGGCGCAATCTGATTCCAATTCAATCCTTGAGCGCGAGCTTGTATCAAGATTTCGTCGTCCTTTGTGGACCAACTGGAGGTACGAATCTCTCCATCAGTGACTATTGGCTCGACCGGAACCAAATCAGCCGGGGAGGTTTTGGCTAAGCTTGAGCGTAAGTTCCGGGTGGTCTCGCCGCTAATCTTTCTCTCAATATTGTCTCTGGGCTTCTTTGGATTATCTCTACCCCCAAAATCATTTGCTTTACGTTTGCCCAATGAAACACGAGTGTTTTTCTTGGAACGTTTATTGTTGTTGAATTTGTCATTGTTAACATTCCAAGTCCTACGGCGAGAGGATGTTGCTGATTCATTTCCGTCGTGGTCGTTCTTTTGAGCAGTCTGTAAAGCTGAAATTTCTTCCTTTGAAGGGAAGCGAACTTCATAAGCTCTGAGATGGAACTTGATATCGAGCAACGTAGATTGCATCGGAATCACAGATGCTTCTCCAAAGGTATCGATCGAAACTACATGGCCATATACCTCGCCTGTAGTCTTGTTTACCACCCAAGACCCGGAATCTCCTGGTAGAAACGCTTCAAACAGGTCAGTTCGTATACTTCTTTCCTTTGCAAGCGATTATAACTTACTTGAACCACTAAAAGGCAAGAAATCAAACGTCTCAAGAAACTTGCCACCCGGAAACATCGTTAGGGAAGAGCCGTTTGAAGTCAGTATTCCGTGCTGGAGACCACGAGAAGTGATGGCAGCTACAGGTTGTTCTACCATTCTTAACCGCGGTCCATAGGAGAAAGGTATCAAATGTAAATTCGAGTCAAGCTCTTCCCTCGTTCCGCCTTTATTTGTCGTCTTATTCGACTCGCTCGCGTCGACGACTAGGGTTGGTCGATTAACTAGATAATTGGGGGCCCAATCTTCACGATCCAATGCCACAAGAGCCCAATCATGGTTGCAGGTATTCTCGGTAGACTGGAAAGAGTTCGCCACCACTCTTCCGATATTGTCCATGGAACAGGGTAATCTGCTGGTCGATACGCAGGAATGCTCCTGATTAGGGGATGATTGCTGAGCCGATTCGTATCCTGCATCGGTGTCTTCATCGTCGCACCCAGAATTGATATCTTCCCGATTGGAATCTCTGTTAGAAGAATCATTTACAAAATTCACGAGAGAGTGCCCGGCTGTGAGACCGTAGACCGTTTTCTCTTGTGCCGTAACCATGATCAAACCTCCTAACGTGGCTATCCTTGGAGCACGCTCACCGCCTATTTCGATTGGCATGCCACACAATGTGCTTCTTGAGTCTGCTATGTTTCCCAGAACTTCCAGCTTCTCGCAACTTGTGAGTCTGAGTGGCCCCGTGGGGATTACATGGACTCGGAAATCTGGATTGAGTTCCTCTGCCACATGTTCTTGCGCAAAGAATTTATTCACCCTTCTGGAAATTCGCCGCTCGCATTGAATAACGATGTACAATCGTGCAGTAGGTTCGCTCTCCCCCATGTACTTCAGTTTCATGGAAATATCTCCGGGATCTCCTTTTCTTTTGCTGGATATTGCCTCCCACAACGACTGTGTGTAGAGGATCTTGATGTCCAAGAAACGATCTTTGAGCTGCTCAGAGATGGGTTTGTTATAGACTATCAGGTCTCGCGTTGAGAAAAGAGCTCTTTTCTGTGCACGCGGCGTGTGCGCCGGAGACAAGTACCCTGAATCGTTCATGGAGTTCGCGCAGCTATTTGGTGCATGGTTTTCAACCATGGGAGTGGATAATTGCATGTCTGGTGGTGAACCCGATTGCTCGACCGCCAGTGCGATGTCAGATCCGGTAGAAGGACACGGTGTATCTGGGTTGGGGGTGATCGGCGCCCTACTGCCCGTGTCTCTGGGTATTCCCTCTTTCATCCACCACTGTACCTTTTGTACCTTGGGCATGTCGGAAACAAGCTGAGAGATTACCGTGGTAAAAATTCGTGTAAGGACGCTGGCATGCGAGGGGTGAAGATATCAAGAAGTAGCGTAGGGAGCGACTTGGGGAAACGAAGGCAGTAGTATGGGAAGAAGTAGTTGAGGGATTAAACCGTCACTGCTCCAAGTGATGGGGAGGCTGAGTAGCTGCGCGTACTGAAACTCATTCTATTCTGGTTAGAACTATTCTTAGCTGCAGATATCGACACGAAGAGCATGAAAGTTCGTATCTTCATCCATGATATAAAGGCTCCCCCCACTCGGCCAGTTTAGTGAACAATTCTTGTTCAATTTGAGGCTGACGTTTCGTCTCAATCACTGAGATGTGGTACAGACACTTGAGGTACTCGAAATTCATTTCCACTTTTCGCGCACTTCAAATGTATCTGTCTTATCGAATACGAAGTTACCGGTGAATCAAATGTGAGATCTGTTGACAAGGCTGAGAACTTGGTGGACTCAAAAGAGGGGCAGCCCGATGTAAATCAATATATGCATATGCATGGCCCATCCAATTGAAATGCACACTGCCATTATCCCCCATGGTACTCATCAGATTAGGCGCACACAGTGGTTGCGAATGAATCCGCTTGTCATGGCAGTATTCAGATGCTCATATACATAAATCAACAACAGATGTCAGCGTTGCGCAGACCTTTTGCATGCGCTATCTTTTCAATTGCCGCAGGCAGATTTGAATTTTGAACGTAACAAAATGTCTCCTCAACAACCCCAGTTCAGAATTTCATCAAAGTCGCTCAAGAGTACCGACAAAAGTTTCTTGCCTGCACTTGCCGAAGTGCTCTGGTCCTGGAATCTTTGCTCAAAGTGTCTCTGTGGCAAACCCTGTGTCGCTGCAATCTGTCCCTCGAGGCGAACTGCGCGACTTTCCCGCTATCTTCAGTTCTGTCGCACAGCAATCTCAAGCTATACAGATAGCTCTATGGCAGGAACACGGATACTGGAAACGTACGGAGACTTATGGTATACCATCCGAACACTGAAGCTGAACCCCGAAATCACCCGAACCGAGTTCCGCCAATCACTGCTTTCCAAACGACCCAGACATCCTGCTGATATCAACGGTTCGGACCTCGTACAGGCAACAACACTGGCCGTGAAGATCCTCACCATGATCGATTGCTCTGAGCTGCACGTATCGTCTGACATGCTTGAGAGGGGCGGTTGCAGAGTCCACTGGAGAGACGACGTACCATTCGCCAAATATCTACAGGACCTCTTCCCAATTGGCAATCATCCAGTATTGAGCTACGCCGATAACGATTTGCTTGTCGATATGAAATCCGACTTGAAAGCAGTCAAGTTACAAAAACACCTGGGTGTCACATTCCGTCCCACAAACGACATACGAGATCATCTCCGGTTCTATAGGAAACAGAATATTGTTGAAATATACCACCATACGGCTTTCGTTAAAGAGCAGCTGAGGTTGACCAAGGAGCCTGGGGAATGGTCGAATTCGGCTACATGCATTAAAGTGTAAGTTGAAACCCTTAAAACAAGCTTATTGGATCCATCGACTAATTTTATATAGAGGAGCACTACCCCGCCAACTAATCCTCGAGGTACTCGAATCCCTTCAAATGATCCTATTTCCTCTCTCTGATCCGAAATCGAAACGGCTTCTGCAGGCCTTGGTGTCAGATTGCTCGTTTGACCACGATATCCTTCATTTTGAGTTCAGCTCGATCCGTAGAGCTGGGGAAGAGAATGTGACATATATATTTCTCGCTGATCGGCTCTCGGAGTTATACAATGAGTTGCATAATCCTCGACCCCGCGGGTGGCTGAACAGGCAAATAGATCGAAAGAGTAGCGCAAGACACATGATGATGGCAACTCTTCTCGGGGTGCTTTTCGCCATCTTTCTAGGTATGATGTCTTTGGTGGTGACTTGTTACCAGACTTGGATAGCATATCAAGCCTGGAAGCATCCAGTACAGGTGCTGCTTCCCGTTGGCTAGGGACATTCGTGATGTAGAGCGATACTGTTTATTGCATGGTGGTTGGTGAAGTATTTGAGCTCGAAGTGTCAAGGAAGACCAAGATAATTACCCCAAAGGGTATCTATATACAATCGATGTTAGCCATAAGTATCTTAAACCATGCTTTAAAAAAAACTTCATCTCATTCAATATGGTACAATGTCTCTTTGAAAGTACTGAGTTAAATTGCAGTTAGATTACGTTGTTGCCGATTACCCACCCCCCACTCCAAGCTAAATCGCACTGTGCATAGCGAGTATATTTGTTCGTAATATCTTGCTGGCTGGGTAACGCGCGGACATGAATCTTGGATCCCTTTTTGTTCCACAGATTTACGTATTCCTGCCATAAACTGAGTTCCTTGGAGCCCCAAGTGATATATATGGGTCCTAACCCTCTTTTACAAACATGCTCTAGAGCTGTGGCCTTGCAAACGATTTCTTCTTGAGATAACAAAACTTGGAACGACCTAGAGCGTATTATTTAAGTCAGTATCATCAATTTGTGATTCTTGAACTCAGGCGATAGTTGAAAGAAACGAGAAACGTACGAAATGTTAGGTGGATTATATTTAATGCGTACTTTGACGGCAACGCGGTGGCTACCAGGCCCAGTAAGAATGAAATAGAAAAGTTCGTGGGGCCCGTGGCATAGGAGTGACTCGAAATGCTGTTGCTCGTATTGCAACCTGCCGTTGTTCAATTGCCATGTACTCATTGGCCTCAGTCCGGCTGTCGAAAGGTCGTGATCGATCGGCGGGTATTGACTAGACAATATGTACCCGGCGTTACGAAGCCCTGAAATAGAGATGGCCAATTCGGTGGTGTTTGTATGTTGTCCAGGATGTTTTCGGAAGACACTTCGGACCAAGTCTCTGTAACCGGATATGAAGCTCATTTCTGAGTCGTCCATTACGCCAGAGTCCTGCAAATAGACCATTTTTCGATTCTTTCTCCGAAGAAGATACTTCAATGAATGCAAAGAGCTGATCCTGATCGGGGGGCACCCGCGCGCTCGCACCAGCGTATTGGAGTCGCTTGCTGTTTTCTGCCGGAGAACTATAGCGATACCTGCAATGCCAGCGATGTCAATTATATCCCCTTTTTCGCCCAAAACGTGTTGCTCTATGATGCCTAACCATGTCTTTTGGCGAGGATCAACAAGAATCAAAGGAAGCTCGACGTGTAATCCATGGCCAGTGACGGTGGAATGTATTCTGGGTGTTCTTCTGGCAGGATACAGTTTCTCCGTGGGGTACTCTCTGAAAGCGCTGGGTGAATTTGCCAATACTGACTCGGGTCCAATCTCCTCAATGGCTTCCCAAGTAAGGCCGCATCCCCACGAAAGCATGCTGATGTCGTCTGAACCACTGATGACGGCTTGTTGGAGTCGCACAAAGGCTTTGTCTCCTTCTCCATAGAGTAGGGGCATGTTCACGCCCAACAACCCCAGCAAACAGTAAGCTGCGTCTTCTATCCGCGTTGTATGTCGCTTGGCCGCCCAGGAGAATTTCACAGCTGCCGCTACTTCAGATAGCTCCTCTGTTCCCATCAGAACAGACCTGGGGATTCCTGTTATTGTGGATATCAATGAATATCTTATATTTTGAACAGTCTCTTGTTTCGACATGGCGTTCTCGGAAGTGTCTTTCAACCCATTGGCTACCAAGGCCATGCTTTCGCTCATATCGCCATCTAGTCCTTCTGTGAGTTCCGTAAAGACATGATCCCAATCTTTGTCGAAAAAAATGACATGGCGAGGCGCAAGTAGTTCTTGAAGCGTCCAGCCCCTAGTCCACCATCGACTGCTACGCAATGTTGATTCGGGCAGAAAGGGGTTTTCAGAGGGTAACACGTCTTCCAAATAGACGAAACAGACCTTTGCATTCTGGTACCAATTGAACATTGAGTTGATTGCCTCGGAGAGCTCTGCAGAAGAAGACTTATCAATACAGCAGCTGTCGACCTGTGTAAAGACGACGTTAATTGCACGGGCCGATTGATTCAATATCACGGAAAAAAACGACATACCCAGACCCAAGTCATGCCTTGAGAGACTGCTTCTTGACAACACCCATCAATCTTGATGTAGCCATGCTTGGTGTGGTAGTCTCCTGTCAAGAGGTCATTGAACGTGACTTCCTCTGACCCCCAGGTGTGAGATAAGATGGCGTAAGGCGGTATCGCGACGCCAAAGAATTCCTGGAGCTTTCGGGTCTTGACATGAAGCAACCGCATCGTTGCACCAAGGGTTAGAGAACTCGATATGCATTTTTCGAGACAGCTCTAGATACACGTGCGAAGAAGGAGAGCGAGAGGCTGAGCTGCTGATCAGAGGTGAGCGAGCGAGTGTCAGGGGTCGTCGCGAAGCGATGGGGCCAGAATGGACGCCACATTCTGTTTGTGAGGGGGATGGTATGCACGTGACCCTTTTGGAGGCACGGACCCTCCATACATACCTAGGTACATACCTAGGTATGTATGTATGTAGGTACCTACATATGTATGCTGATCGACCATCATTTTGTCCACTGAGTAGGAGTAGATATGCGCGATTAAGCGAAGAGCCAAGGCTTCATCTACTCATCTGTGTTGTAAGAAAAGGCTTCATTATACTTCAGGGCTGGTATCCAACGATGTGAGCATTATTCAGCTTGGAAAGGACTTCCGTAGTCAGTCACAGCACTTGACCGGACAGATCACAAGCAGATAGATTGAGTGGGATCTCCATCATATAGGCTGTCTATGTGGTATAAAACACGTCGAACGCACTGGCGTCGTATCGAACTCGAGCTCCTTGCAGTTTTTGATCTTGATATCTCCACCCATACCTGTACTCATAGAACGCATCTCGTCGGTGGCTGCACCACGAAACGTTTTTAGTAATCGTCCTCGCCGCTGCCGGCAATGATAACGTTGTTGATCTGTTTATCTTGTTAAACAAAATACACTGAATGATTTTGGAGAAATGTGGAAATACCTTAAGCACCATTCTGCAAAGTTGCGTTGCGAGCAACAATTGTTGCCTCTTAGAAATGAGAGGATCGATGACGAAATGTTCTTTCATATCTAGAATACGGTCAGTCATTTGCTACCAACCGAACGGGGAGATTCAGGTTACATACCATTGCTGCCCGTTTGCATGCAATCAACACCCAACCTGGTGTTCTTTTCCTTCGCCTGGCGGGACTTAATGTTCGCCAATGTCTCAATGGGGCTCAGCCCAGAGTTCTCAGCGAGGGCCATGGGGACAGCGTCAAGAGCTTCCGCGAATGCGCGCATCGCGTATTGTTCAAGACCAGGACTCTGTATGATTGTTAGCGGAGGAGCATGATTAGATCAGAATCCACTTACCTTCACAGCGGCGTCTTCTACAGCAAGTGAGCAGGCAATCTCTGCGGCACCACCCCCGTAAACGATACGGTTGTCTCGCACCAAATTTCGCACCACGCAAAGAGCGTCGTGCAATGATCGCTTCGCTTCGTCAATGATCTACGTGCTGTTAGCCTGGAAACGACACGATAGAAAACCCGAATACGTGGTGGAACAAAGATTCGGAGCACGCACCATTTTGTTACTTCCGCGTACGAAGACGGTCACAGCGCGAGTGTTTGCGCACTCCTCAATGACGAGCATCTTGTCGCGTGTAGTTCCGAATGTCAGTTCCCGCACGATTCCTGCAGAACCCAATTTGTCTGCGCTCAAGTCCTCAAAACGGGGTACGATGCGTCCGTTGGTGGCAATGGCAATCAGCTCGATCTCGGGTCCTCCGACCCACCGGACAGCGGGCAATTTGTTGGTCAACAAAAGGTGATTTGCCTCGTCATCGAAACCCCACTGACATATCACAACGTTGGCTCCGGTGTCTTTGATTTGTTGGATCATCTCGGTGAACTTGTTCGACTCGTACGTCTGGAGCTTCTTGAACTCCTCGACGCTGGTGATGTCGAGCTTGTGCTTGGTCTTGGGCTTGGGTGGCTCGAAAGCGCAGGTGAGGATGGCAAGCTTTGCGTCCTTGACTTCCGAAGGCATCTGGGGATGAGAAAAGTCCTTGTCTATTATGACTCCCTGCACCAACAATGTGTCTTCCAGAGCACCTCCGACTTTGCCATCCACCTTGATGAGCTCGAAATCGACGTCCTTGCGGGTGAGATCGGCCACGGAGAGAACAGCATCCACTGCGATTTGGGCGAAGTGATCGTGTGCCTTGGAGACAATCTTACTGCCCAAACTGGTCTTGGCCACCTTGAAGAGCTCCTCGACGTTGTCCTTGGAGAAGTGGATCTCGTCACTGATCTCATCCAGCCTGGCCACGGCTGCCTCGCACGCCTGATCGTAACCGTCCGCTATCCTGATGGGGTGAATGCCCTTGTCTATGAGATCTGCGGCCTGTTCTAAGAGAGCGCCAGCCAAAACCACCACACCGGTTGTTCCATCGCCAATCTCGTCGTCTTGGGATCTAGAGAGTTCGACCAGAAGTTTCGCGACGTGGTTCGTTATTTCCATCTGGGACAGGATGGTAGCGCCGTCGTTGGTAACGGTGATGTCGCCATCGGGGGAGATGAGAATCTTGTCGAGACCGCGGGGACCCTAGACGCATAACATGAGTTCTGAATGTGAAGCACTGGATTAGTGACCTACTAGCGATGTTTTGACAAGATTGGCGACTGTCCGGGCTGCGAGGATGTGGGATTTGACGGCCTCGTTTCCATGCTGCCTCTTCTTCTTGCCTTGGCTGTGGAGAGTCAGTTTGGCGGGTGATTGTGGAATACATTTTCTGTGATTGGACGTACTCTCGCACGATGATGAAAGGACGGCCCGTCTCATCCTTCACCATCTGGGCTGTGCACCTTCACGTCAGTCTCTCCATAGCGCATCTGCGGGGTACGTGGGTTGGTGTAGTATTTTGAGGGGTATGTGGGCGGGCGAGAAAGGGTGGTTCTTTAGGCTATTCGGCATACCATTGGAAAGATCGACCTCTATAACAGCGCAAAGATAGTTATGTTAGCGTTTGACATAGCATTATGGCGGATTGCGTTGTAGGAAAATAGGTGCAGCAGGCTGCAGTGCAGACTTACGCATGGCCATGTTGGAGGGGAAAATGAACGTGTATTCTGCACCAGCAAATCAATGCGAGCGCGAGCACGTAAGATGGAGGAGTCGGTGGGAAAGAGGTATTATGTAGAGCGAGATGTTTGTCTTGTCGTCGTCGTGGTTGGTCGGTGGATCGCAGGTGGTCGGCGCGGAATTACCTTGTCTCGCGAGCTCCCCAACTTTTTTTCGATGGTTGATCAAATCAATCAGAGCAAAAAAGCCAAGCCCCGCGGCAGGAGCACGGGCCCCCTGTTCGCTCGCTCATCGCGTCGCTGTAGCCAACCTCTCTTTTGTAGCTCCAAGCTCCATCTTCCCCTCTCCCTTTTGGTTGCCCCGTTGCCCGCTGTCAGCTACCGTCATTGCCTTGAAGCTCTGTCTCCCCATCGACTCCATTTGGCGCGTCCAAAGCTACTTTATAGCTTCTTTTGGTGGCCCATATTCCCGATTCGATCATACAATTTCAAGTAGCAGCTTGCGACTTTCACCATGCCGCGTGAGTTGCGCGATGTCTACGTTCAACCCCCGTCGCATTCACTAACGCCCCGTCAGCCGCATTGAGTGACGACGATAATGCCAGCCAATCGTCATCTGGCGAAGAGCAAATCCCCCCAAAGACCGCAAAAGCAGACGCCGTCCCGACCGA
Organism: Periconia digitata; assembly: GCA_948474695.1. Classification (NCBI taxonomy): domain Eukaryota; kingdom Fungi; phylum Ascomycota; class Dothideomycetes; order Pleosporales; family Periconiaceae; genus Periconia; species Periconia digitata. Next base: position 1,549,427 of record CAOQHR010000003.1, read on the forward strand.
CGATGAGGGTTCCGAAGACGAGGACGAGGACGAGTGCGTATACCTCTAACCATTCCGATGGGGATCCAACCCCCCAATCCTTTTCTGACGCGCGCGACAGATTCGTTGTAGAGAAGATTCTATCGCACAAAGGAGTATGTACCCATGGAATGGATTGCGCCGACCGGATGGAGGCTTACGAGAACAGAAAGGCCAAAAGATCTTGTATGAAGTGCAGTGGCTGGGCTACGATGATCCATCAGATCGCACCTGGGAACCTCGCGACAACTTGTAAGGCTCGCAGCACATCGTTCTTCGATACATGCGACTGATGAAGGCATAGAGACGGCGCCAAAGACGTGCTAGAGGAGTACCATAACTCGATTGGTGGCGACCCTGCTCCTCCGACCAACAAGCGCAAGGGGAGAAAGTCGGCCGCGGATTCAGAATCAGCAACACCAGTTGTTCCCAACAAACGCGTAAAGCAGAAGAAAGTATGGGAACCGCCGAAAGGATCGTGGGAGACCGAGGTCGATTACGTCGAGACTGTCGAGGAACTCGCCGACCCAACCACTGGCAAGTACCAGCGGTTTGCCTATCTGAGGTGGAGCAATCGAAAGAAAACGCAGCACCCCCTTGCCCACGTCTACCAAAAATGCCCGCAAAAGGTTCGGAACATACCCTGGCCTCTATCCCGCAACTGCATGCTAAACAGCTATAGATGCTCCATTACTACGAGAGCCACCTAGTATTCAACCATGACGAACCGAATGACCGAGCAAATGGTGATTCCGCCATGAAAGACATCGACTAAGCCCACCAAGCGTTATACAACGCGCCACCGCGCGCGGCAACATACCATCTTCGCCCTATTCCCCGTCCATCATGCAGCTCTAGCGTTTTGCGATATGCAAATCAAAACGAGATTCTTTTTTCTTACAGTGGAACTCTGTGTCTTCGTATTCCGATTGGAAACCGAAATGTGTTTTATAGGCTTTGCTTTCTTCCGGCATTATACATTTGGGGCGGGGGAAATGAGATACAACTTGGGCAATGGAGTCCCGGCATGGCGTTCATTGAAAAGGTTCACTCTGCTTGCTCTTCCTCCTGGAGCACACTGCACCCCCAAGATGTTATCGCTTGTTCAACGTGCGCGGAATGAACGGACGGACCACCTTCGAAGGTGGAAGGACAAGCTCTATGCGCTTTATCTGGGTATCACTACACGCACCATGTGCATTTCTCTCCGTCATCTATCGATGTGTAAATAAAAAGTCTATCTAGCATGAGAGGATAGTCTGCAGATCTCAATGATGCATGGGAAAAATGAAAATGGATAGATAAATTAAGTGTAGTTGTATCTGTGTTGGGATGGATCTGTTCACTCGGGCACATGTAGGAAAGAAGTTATGATCTTCATCCGAACAAATATGTAATAATAGTATAGAAAGAAGGGTATCCGGAGCTCAATCTAACTATGTAAGCTCATCTTTCCGCGGAAAATAAAAAGTTGCGACGCAATGTCATGCTCTCCTCTCCATCTCTCTCTAGCGATATACAATCTCTCTCTCTCTGTCTCTCTCTCCCTCGTCAGCATCGAACAATAGGCGAACGAATTCCCAGTAAACGCCATTCCAACCCAATCCCTTCCCTGAAAGGGAGGAAACAAAACAATACAAAACAAAACAAAATGAACTCCATTCCCAAATGCCAGCCCATATTTTTGATCGTAGGACTTTCCTCTGATTACTCATTTCTCTTCGTTCCCAATCGGCCATTCCGCAATCATGAAAGATGCATGTGCAACGTTGCGCAAAAAAATAAATCGTCGTCGTCAAAATATATTCGAGGTTCGAATAAAAAGAAAAGGAAAAGATGGAGAAAAAAACCCAATCAGGCCTCCGACATCTCCGTGACCGAGGAACCGGAGCCGCCGACGGACATGCGGGTTTGCACGTAGTAGATGCCGTAGGCGATGAGGGCGATGAGGATGAAGAGGATGAGGATGATGAGGAAGATGACGACGTTGCGCTTCATTGTTGCGGAAGGGTTGTTGGTGCAAAGGGTTGAGAAGAGCTGGGGGGTCTAGAAGGGTGGTGTTAGGTATGAGATGGTGGAGGGTTTGATAGATACATGGTAGAAAGATAGACTTACGAGATTGATTGATGGATTGATCGAGAGATGGGGGGGAGTTGAGTGGAGACGGTGGTAATAGTTTTTTTGTTCTTATTCTCGGGCTGAACGAGAACAAATGTTGGGTAATGCTGCTGCTAGCCGTGCGATGCGACGTGCGTATGCGTATGCAAGCTTCCTTCCCGACCGTAACGATATCCCTCGAGTCGATTCGATTGGCGATGGGACACTTGACTCTTTTTCCAAAGAACTAAGAAAAAAACCTTTGCAGAAGAATGTTTAAAAAAAAATCAAGAGTGAGTAATGTAATGCGAGGATATTGTACGACTCAACAAAAGTGTGGGACGAAGAGACATTTTGTAGAGGAGGGGGTTGGTGGGTTGCTTGCCTTCGCGGGGTGGGTGGTTGGGACGAAATGGCGCGTTGGCCCCCCGTGTGGCTGGGAACTTCACCATGTGGCTGGCCGGGCTGGGAATTGTCGAGGGTGAAACACATATGCATGGATTTGGTGTTGACGTACGTGGTTTATTGCTATGGTAATTTTTTGAATGCATTAGGGATTGAGGATTACTTGTTTGCATGCGCAGGCACAGACTTATAGGCGCCTGTATAGATTGGGTTTGTGGAAGTGGTTGGGTGGTGAGGTGGGTTTTGGTGATGCGCGCCCGTGCATCTGGCTTCTCTGCGTGCAAGGCGGCCTTTGCTACTACAATTTGATCTTCTTTTTTGCGATGGGATATTTGTTTAATTGTCTTTTATGAAGTATTCATCAAGATCGTGTGGACCATTGAGCCAGTGACACGTCGTTATACCTTTGATAGGATGCATGCATTGATTGGTGGAGGAGTGCACGCCTCGGACATCCCCACCAGACAGGCTTCAACAATCAGGACTACTATTGCATTGCGCAAGGCGCCGCACATTGAACCAAATCAAAAATCAAGTTATTGACCACAGAAAATCAGTTAGATCCAAGTTTGAGGGGGGAGACACGATGTCGCGTCGCAATAGTACCCGAACCACCCAGCCGCGGTTTGTTTACGCGTGGCATCGTCCAGGCAACTCAGCCATCATCGTAGAGAACCAAGTCAACGAATAGTATCCATCTCATCTCATAAGCCCGCGCCGCCCACTCGGTCGAAAAAATCCATGACCATCTCGCTCGCCTTCACCACCGTAGGTCCCTGCGGTACACTTATCTGGCTTAGATTGATCTCCGTGTCGGCCCAGCAATGCCCTAGCCCTTCCACCTTGAAATGCTCCAGAAGCTCCTGGGTCCCCCCACACGTCCAAGTCAAATGCTGCACTTTCCCATCCACGATAACTTCTGAAGCAGGAGAGCCACACTGATTCCGTTCCGCCCACCACTGTAACCACGAGGATATAGGAGGTTGGCTCCCTCCATCGCCCTGTCCGCCTTCATACTTGACAGTGCTGTCCGCCGCGCCGTGGATCTCCAGAATCGGAATGGGCAAAGCAGATGGATCAGGAGCGCATCCGTTATCCGGACCATTGACATCCGTGTAGAAAGCTCCCGAGTGCGCCGCCAGAGCATTGAATAGTTTACTCCCCAGTGCATCGCAGGCCAGCGTACCGATGAATCCGCCTCCATTCGACATCCCAACGCCAAATACTTTTGTGTCGTCCACGCAGAAGCTTTTCTTCACGTCGACGATGAGGTCGGATATGAATTGAATGTCTTCGGATATGGTCGAGCTGGTGTTGCTGTGGTAGCTTGGCCCGGCCCAACTGCCGTCGATTCCGTTTGGGTATATCATGATTTTCTTTTTCAGTGAGCTTGCCATCGCAGTTTTTTGTTAGGGGAGATGCTGCGTACTTGGTCGCTATACCGGGATTCACTCATTTTGGAATCCAGTTCGAAGAACAGCCCGATACTGCTGGAACCGTGGAAGCCGACAACGACCTATCCAATTATCAACACCGGATTTTGTTACTCGCAACATATCAAGTCTTGTCTTGTTCTTACAGGGTATTTCTTATTCTCGTCGTACCCCGACGGTAAGTGGTACCCGTAGCTTCTCTCCTTCCCAGCACTTTGAAGCCCAAATCGATACTGCGTCACCCCCGGCAAGAACTGCCGTGTACCACATCCTGTCGCAGCCCCAGCTATCTCTCCCACAGCCAGCTCGCCTAGAAAAAGCGCTGTCGCAAATATGGAAAAGTGGCGAGGTATCTGCATCGCTTCACCATAACAGGACAGAATGAAGGTAGGAAGAGAAAGACGCCAACGCGCACAGGGCGAGGGCGGTGGATGTTATACGCAGCTCGTGACTACGTGCAAATAACATGTGGTTCAGCATTCTTGCTGGTTGCCACTCAGGAGTCTCGCGCGCGTGCGTGGTTGTGATTGATTAGGAAGGTAATCGCCCTATTACGGACATGGATGTGCATTAATTACCATGTGGCCAATGAGATGCCGTCAATGTTAGGAACCCTATCGACTACCTACCTAGTACGTACTCACGACTGGACCTTCTCGAATAGTTTTGCATATATTCAAGGCACCGCTTCTGACAAATTCAAAGAATCACCGCGTTTTACTGCATGTCATGAATTCGTATTACTATTTCCTTCGCTACACTGGAAGAACCAGTGGTCGTTCCCTAGGCTGGCTGGCTACGACATGCCCACATCAACTACCCTATGACCCGGCGAAGGAGGAACCTCTCCCGTTTCCCAGACCTTCTGCTCCGTCCCCAAGCTGAACAAGATTTCTCCTCCGTTGGTCATGATACCACCCGCATCCTCGTGCTCGAACCAATTCTTATCCCAAGATTGTCCGTTGATGCTCACGCCTTGAACGTAGTATCCTTGCTTGCCATCCCCATCATCCAACCCCTCCGCCCTGATCCGCAATGTCTTATCATGATTTACAGTGATATTAACATCCTCGAACCACGGCGACTCAAGCAGGTAAACCGGCGTAGTCACAATCGGGTATAGTCCCAGCATCTGCCAAATCAACCAGCAGTTCAACGCACCCGCATCCGAATTCCCCGGTATCCCGTTCGAGCTGTTGAAGTAGAAATCGGTGGCTAGCTGGCGCGAGCGCTCGACCGATTTCCACTGTTTGTTGAGGTAGTTGTACAAGTATGGGGTTTGGAAGTCTGGCTCGTTTGCGATGTTGTTGATTGTGGTGATACCCAGCCCGTTTACGCCGAGATCGACGCCCGAGGTGTTGGGTTGGAAGACGTAGTCCAGTCGCGTTTCGAAGTGTGTCGCGCCGCCCATCAGCTCGATCATTCGTTCGACGTCATGGGGAATGACGAAGGAGTATTCTGGGTTCTTGTTAACTGCTTGTATCGAATAGGTGGAATTTGGAGGAAACTTACCGAAAGCGGTGCCTTCGTAAGATTCGTCGGACCAATTGCAATCGCCGCAGTTGGTGATGTTGTATGTCTTGTGGAAAGTTCCATTCGAGTATCGCGGCATGACGAATCCCGAGAAGTTGCGGGCTGTGGCTTCTGGATCCCAGCTCAACTGCCACCCGGACGAACGCTGTAGGTATTTCTCGCGGTCGCCCGGTGCCTCACCAGCTGCAATCTGCGACACGGCGAAGTCGTTCAAGGCATACTCGACAGTCTTCGATACAGCACGAGAATTGCGATCCGCGGAGACGTAACCTAACGGTATCCAATCGTCGAGCGCGGAGCGACCCTCTTTCAATGAGCCTTGTGGATCCACTGGGTTTTGGTCGAAGAAAGGAAGAACCTCGGCGTTCTTCTTCACAGCGGCGTATCCTTCCGTCCAGTTGATGTTGCCTCGCAGGCCCTTGACGTAGGCGTCGGCAAAGACATTATCTGCGTTTGATCCACCCTGCACCAATCCGTTGTAATTTCCCGATCTGCCATCAGGCAAGAAACCTTCGTGTTTGAACATGTCTATGAGCGAACGAATCATAGATTCATAGTAAGTAGGCTGGATGAGGTGCCAGAGTGACACTTGGTTGCGGAACAGATCCCACATGGTGTAAAAGTCATCCCAGTACGGTTCGTCCGACTCCCATAGCGGATTCTCGCCCACGCGCTCGCTGGGGATGAGATGCATGAAGTACAGACTCGAGTATAGCAACGCCAGTCTAGTTTTATTCGCTCGCTCCGAAACATCGGCGCGAATCTTGGAGAAGACGTCGCGATTCCACTCGTCGCGTGCGGCTTGAGTGGTTTCCTCGATAGACCATGAGAGTTCCTGGTTCTTGTACTCGCATGCCTTGCTGACCGAAATAAATGAGATGCCGACGCGCGACTTGATCGTGGAAGAGTCGTCGGTATTGTTCCACGAGAAAACAGCGCCAACGCGGTCGCTTTGAGGCCCTGATCGCGCGCTAGCACCCGTGAAGGTGGCGTTCGGGGTCGTAGAATTACCAAAAGATCGAAAGTGACGACCCACGGGAAACGTGTTCCTACCTTTGAACGCCGTTGCGTGATCAGGTGGCGAGTCGAACTCACCACAGACGAACACAGTGACAGGAGGACCTAAACACCATCCGTTGGCGATGGACGTGTAGCCAGTGTATATCGAAGAGTTGGGCTGGATTTCAATTTCACCGCCGGTGTAGAATTGAGAGTCCCAAGACCGCGTCGGATGCGGGAGATAGTGCGAAAAGTCGACCAGCACATGTTTCTCCGAGGCCGATGGAAATGTATACTGGTGTAGCCCCGCGTGTCGCGATGCTGAAAGCTCAACCGTGATGTTGGATTCAAATTCTGTCTTGAAGTACCCCACGCTCGCTTCATCTTCGCCAACCTTACTTTGTCAGCCCAGTCTCGTTGGTCTAGTGCCTATCACTTACCCTCGTCTGCCAGTAAGTTAAATTATCCAGAACATTGACGGGTGCCTCGATGGTCGTCAACGGCATCTGCGCAGGAAATCCATATTTGGGCCCTCCTCCGGTGCCAGACTCATGCATCAGGCTAATGCCTGTGACTTTGCCTTGGGGTGTCCATCCGCCGTTGAGCGCGCTTTGGTTGAGAGGCTCTTCATAAGTATCGATGCCTGATGTGGATTGCGTTCATTAGTGATCAATGCCGCTGGTGCAAACGAGCTATGCCGTACTCACCCAGCTTCACCATCCCAAATGGGAGCACACCTCCAATAAAGATATCTCCACCACCAACTAAATCAGTCAGTTACGATAGCTTTGGAGAAGGCTGCGCGATGATGTCATCTTTGTTGTTCAACATACAAGCATATCCCGAGATGGCTCCTTCAGACCCAATGAATGGATTCACAAACTGCGAATAGTCGACATTCTGAGCGCTCACTCCAAGCATCAAGACCAGCGACAGTGAAAACATGTTGATTGGAGGCCGATGGCCACTTTGCCACGGGTACCTCCTAACATTATAAACTTTGTTTGTTTTTCTTCAGATCTTCGCCTCCTTCTTGATAGGGTGCCTGCCAAGGCGGTTGGAGAGGTGGAGGAAGCGGGGTAAGTAGCATTGGTAGAGGCACAAAGGACCTTATCGCCGCCAATTCAAGATTCTTAGCTGGAAATGATGTCGTGAGGTACATGTACTTTGTCCTGAGGTATGATGTCGGAGAGCGGTTATTGGTTCTTGTTTAGTCATGATCAACTGCCGCGAACACACGAGCCGATAGAAAGCAAGCTCCCTCTAGCTCTCTGAACTGGTTCTCCTTCCATATTTTCGACATCGTTGAACATAGACCCCGCGGAGAGCTCGCTTTGACATGATGGATCCGGAAAAGAATAACCTTCTGTGGTTGCGTGGGACGAATTGAGTGCTGAGTGGTCGCCGCGACTAATCGAAGTCGTTTTTGGGTGTCTGGGAAAACCACGCCAGGGAGTCGAATAGAGAAGAAGTCTATCAAAGGCGAATTTCCTCTTCGCAATGGATGGAAAACAAGGAGACTCCTTTCCCACTCCAGTCATATGCATGCCAATGCTGACCGTGTGATATGCGCATGCGTTCGAGTGAAAAGCGGTGTACCGTTCAACGTTGGGTTCGATCAAGCATGCGGCACGGCTGCCATTTTCCTCGGAAGCTAGTCGCAACCGTAAGCTTAAAAGCTTTGGCATTCACGTCATTTCATCAATGCTCATGTCCAAAGTGTCAAGCATCGGCAATTCGACTGATAACCTGACGTTATGCAACATCGAAGTGCTGAGCACAGGAGATCACGTGAGTGACTTTCAAACGCTTGGCGTCAGACTCTCCGACATGTCGCATATGGCTGGCGTATACCAAATCCTCATCTCTGATTGGTCACCCGAAGCCTGCATTATCCACGACCGACTCTGCCTGTGGAACTGCCTGACGGCCAGACGCGAAGTTGAAACTGGAAGAATAGGGATGCTCCGCCTTTGCAACGGCTCCCGCGGTGCACAGTCGCCTTATTCCGCCCATGTTATCGCCCTGTGCGGCTCGATTGTAGACGATCGCATAGGGAACGCTAGCTTCCGAAATCCCAGCATGATCCCTCATGAATCACAACATCAATAGGGTGCCATGTGCTGTCAAATATAAATGGACCTGCTAAGTCTTCGAGAATTCTATCATCCTCGTCTTCAATTCCATCATTCCAACAAGCTTCTATTCTCTGCATCTCGCATACCGACCTGGCGTCGTTTTTGAGCATCTTTACTATCATTTAATTCCAAATCTCGAAAAAGACGACATCGTTCATTCACAGCTTTTCATTCCCAAGATACCCATCAACAACATCCAAAATGCGTTTCACCGTCGCCGCTTTCTTCGCTCGTACGTTCTTCGTTATCTGAACAGAACCGCTGGAGACTGTAATAGCTAACATTTCGCAGTCGTCGCCGTCAGCACCGCCCAGCTGACGGTCAACCTCGCTGGCGCTAAGAACGTTGGACAGGGCGACAGCTCCCAGTTCATCACGGGTGGCTGCGTTTCCGATGCCGATTGCAGCTCGGGATGCTGCGCAGATTTGTCCGGCGTTGGCATCTGCTCAGGCGAGGTAGCTGCGTTCCAGGCCGGAAAGAATGGCTGCGGTTTCGATGACCCGAATGCGCAAGCCACCATTGCCGCTGCCCAGGCTCAAGTCGAGAAGCAGGGCTTCAGGAGGGTGGTGAAGGCATAGATGGCTGCAACTCGACATGTCCAGTTGCTTTCGACAGATTGCAATTGATTAGATCAAGAAATGTATGACCATCATGACTTCAAGTCCTCTGCGTCCCTCTCTTCAGTTTGCAGTGTGATGCCTGTAGCAGCCCGTTGTTTGCGATCCGTGAAGATGAATTGCCAGATCACCAGACCGAGAAAGAGAACACTCAGCACCAGTACTGGGATCTGCAGATATCGTGCCGCTCTCAAGCTTTTGCAAAGATCCTGTTCGTTCGCATCGCACGCCCATGCCTCCACAGTCAAGTGACTCGAACCAGAATGCGCTTGGCCCTGATTGACAAAAGTGTACACAAGAGCGACAAAAGGTCGAACGAATATGAAAGCAGCGACGAACAAGGCGGTGTTCCTGTAAGCTCGATCTGAGCGCTAGCTTCAATCAGCTTGTGCAAACATCATCTTGGAAGTGTAACTTACATGGCCGCGCTTGGAGTGCCACAGAATACAAACAAGAGCAAACAGCAAAGCGTCGACGATGCCGCCTACTCCAGGCCAGAACAGCAGACTCATGCCGATAGACGTTGCATCTCGGGGTATCTCGTCTTCAACTTTGTCCTTGAGAGCCACGCTGTGCGCCGTCAAGCCCAGAATAGCCGCGCAAAGGCAGCCAATGCATGTGTTGAGCGCATGGATGAACAATGTAGAGGTGTGCATACTGCTAGTGGTCAGGAGCGATAGTTAGAGAGACGAGACCTAAAGGCGTAAATTGGTGTCGACATGCAACATGGTGTGGTTCCTTTGCGAACCCTTTATAGATTTTTGCTTCCCCTTGATCAGATCACCTCGTGGACCAAGGCGCTACGGATTTGCATATTTGGTTCAAGAAATGATGCTGCAAATGGTGCTAATTTCGCATTCGCTTCTGCTACACGCGGATGCGAAAGGGCGGGCCAGCTTACGAAAAGGCTCTTGACGTCATAGAATTTTTGTCAGCGTACCTGACCACGGGTTTCATCATTTCTGCGAAAGAGTCTGAGTATTCCGAGCCCTGACATAGCAAGTATATGTATGTTACTGTATGTTTTTTTGTAAGCTATGTAAAGCCATGGGCCCATGTGCATGATTGGTGATTTAAAGGCTAAACCCAAGCTTCGATCCCCATACACATTGATCTCCATGCTGTTGAATCGCATCTAATTATGTGAACGCTTAACCTGCAAACCTTCGCAGGAACCAATGGCACCCCTTTGCACATCAAAGCCCATTTTTTCCATTGCCATATTCGTTCCGCAAAAAGCAAGAGGAGGAGGAAACCCTCATGTACCATTTTAATCGGGGTGATTTGATCAACCATTCCGCTTCCCCCGTACTCGCTCATTTCAAAAGCATGTCCGGCTTCACAAACAACACATATATCCTCCACAACAGCATGCTCCCGAAGAACGCAGCACTCGCTCCCGCTGTCTGAGCGCTGATAGCAGGAGCCCTTCCTCCCTCTTGCGCAACTTCCGCTGCCAAAACGAGGATAGCGAGGATCTCGCTAACGGCGATCATCGAGTAAGTTGCTTTGCGGCTACCGATGCCACTGCGAGTATTGGTCGAGCCGATAAAAAGCGCCGTGGAGAGGGGACCAATGACGCATACGCTGAAGAGACGCACGAAGAAGACGAATGCCGAGTTGACGTCTTTCTGGTTGTCTAGAAGGAAAGAGAGCGTTTGCTCTGTATGTGTGATCAAGGGTAAAGCGGTAAGGTTGGCGATCGCTTCGAGGAGGAAGGCCGTGCGGATGACGGAGTAGCCATCTGTCGGCGTGGCTTTTGTTGATGCTTTGGAAGGCATTTTGTAGATACTGGGGATAGTTGAGATTGAATTTGCTCCCCTTCAACACAGCGGCTGATGTTGATATCAAAGAACTGGGTGCTTCGTAAGAAGGGTGGATAGCGTTAGGCTGCCTTTGGAACTACGCGGGAGCGAGGTGGGTTAACGGTTTTATGTGGGGGTTGTGTAAGAAGTCTTGGCATGATGCGGTCATCTCTGTATTTTGGTCGATGCTCGGCGATTTGCCAAATGGGTACATAGATAATTCGCATTATCCCACCTCATTATGTAGATGGCGCGTTTTGTACTCCATTCCTCAGCCCATATCGTATTCGGACCGAATTCACGCCAAAGAAAGCATACCAAGATGATTTACACATGCTGCGATTCCCCTTTTCCAAGTAGATTCGTTAATCGATTGATAGCCCATGGTATCGGCAAGTGTTGTATTACAATTAAGATTATTAACCCAATAGTACCTGACCATGATAATACTCGTGAGTCGATCAATAAATCTCCATCACGACGTAGAGCCTCAACAGACTCCCTAACGCAAACATCATACTCCCAATCAATTCGGATATGGCAGCAGCTATTTGATCCTTTTCCAGAAGGAAAATACCTGCCAACATGAAGCTAAGACCCCCGATGGTGTTCAAGACCGCCCCTGTCCAATCCGGATCATCCAGTTTTGGCTCCCACCACCTTTTCTGCTCACTGAGCGCCAGCATGGCATTCGCGACAAAGAATAGAAGGCCGTGTATAATCTGCGGGCCAAACACGACCGCATTGAAAAAGGGTGATGTCTCCTGAATGACACCGGGGAAATCAACGATGCCAGCGAACATGAAGATGATTCCACCAAACAGCACGATAAGCCCAGCTTGGAAAGCAATGTTGGTTGCGGTGAGCTCAATGAACTTGGCCCAGTCGGGTATCCACTTAAACTCGGGCGTCCCCAGTAACGCGGGCTTGAACTTTGCCTTGTCGGAGCCCTTTCCGTCCATTTCAAATGTTCCGTGCTCTGCGTTCAAAGCGCTAAACGTGTCGAAGATACCAGCTACAAAGAAAGCAATGGATCCTATAAGCACGGTGATCGGTACAGAAATTGGCTCTTCTGTTTCCATCATAGGCTCAGGCATTACCTCTCTGGCCTCCAGAGCGTTGGGTGGGGGAGCGTGAGGTACAAGATCGAGGAAAGCATTGATGACCAAATCTAAACTTCCAATGAGGAAGATAACTGCCACCAGGTAGATTGGATCGCGATATGGGATAACGGTGAACATTTTCTGGAACCGTGCCCTTCGCACCTCGCTTATGCTCGGTGTATTGAACATGGCAGCCTCCATTCCCTGCAGGTCGTAGAAGGGGCCCGGTGACAGTTTTTCAGTCCTGCACTGATTTCGGTGTTCGATGTAGTCGACTGGTTTGAAGTTTCGTAATTTTTCCTCGTCGACTGGACGTGCTTGAGGAATGGTCGTGATATTTTGTATGCCCAGTGGCTGCATTGTCGCCATCGACTGGCGGACATACGCTTTTCGGATCGAGGCAGAAGCGTTCATGTTGGATGAAGAGAAACTAAAACGATGGATATCTAAGTTTTGTAAAGCAAAAAAAAAAAAAAACAGCATGACCAGCCTGCTGAGATTGAACGAACAGTTGGAATCATCTCTCCAAGTGAGCGTCTATAACAGGAGATCTTATAGAGAGTTACGCAAACCATGCGTGGCTAAGTTACGGCACTGAGGAATATCCGAACCTATTTGGAAGGTCTACTACCAAGCATGTCAGACCGCTGTGCCCAGCAGTCTCTTAGTGAAACCACCAATCTGGACGCGAGCTTAACACATTTAAGCTTTTTTCATATGTCTCAAACAGGGAGATCTTGTTTCGCGTCGAACGTTTTAGACCCGTCGTCGCAGGCGTTTCCTCGTCGCCATTGAAGGTTTGCGATGGCGATGAACTGCTTTTGGCAGGCTGAAGGTTTCAGGCGCTGCTGCTCTAACTGGGGACAGTCATGCTAGCACGGATGGGGTGTACCAGCCACAGTACGCAGCTGCTTTGAGACACATGCTATCGGTCCGCAAGGAAACTGGATATCCGCGTCCAATAATATAGAGGGGCAGTAATCATCCTGCTAGGTGATTTGTGGCACGCTGTTGCGGCTCTGTTCAGTCCGATGCGAAATCATTGCCTCATCCTGCTGGGCCAGGACATCATCGCACCACTTATTAGAATTTAGGGCCCAGCAAATATATATAGTTCAACATGCGAAGGGTTACATGTTCATGCGTTAGCGCGTTTAGGAGCTGAGGTATCCGGAGTGTAGGTGCATTCAACGATCTTTGGAGCGAGGGCATCAATTCAGGTGTAGTCGACGATAAACCCTTGGACACTGTCAAATTCAATGGGTATCAACGCAGATGAGTGATCTAGATTTACTTCAATCGGGAATAATGGGGTGTTTAGAAGTCTTGACACGTGAAAGTGACTCACATGTCAGTCGGGAAATGGAGGAATTGCTGTCTCGTGAATCATGATTTGTTCGAGCTACATAGAGGCTGAACGGAGAGAGGTGACTGTACCCCAAAATCACGGCAAGAAAAGCTCAATATCTATTTGCGCACGCATTCGCACTGCGTTGAAATTCCTGCCACATTGCCTTCGTTCTTGTGAATCGCCATCGTCCAAGCGTCATAAAGCTTAAACGGTGGATACCTGCGATCCACTCGAAACCCACATCGCTTAGATGTTAAAGCGCATTCTTGCGTTCTTCAATGACCTCGAACTTATCCACGCCCGTATCCTTCTCAACGACGCTGGAATCGGCGCTCTTTCTCGTGTTACCGGAAGCGACTTGATCGTCAATGATTGGTTTTCCGCGGAGCTGCGCCCAGACAGCTTTATGCACGGGTTTGGCGAACAAAATATCCATCTCTTCCAGTGAGATACCTTTGGTCTCGGGAACGAAGAAGAATGCCCAGACTCCCATGCAGACCAGTATGCTGGAAAAGAAGAAATAGGCGCCGTAACCTAGATCGGAAATCATGTAGGGTGTGCTGCGTGCGATGATGAATGAACCTAGCCATGTGTCGGCCTACATAATAAAGTTAGTCAAACTCGGTAAAGATTAGGGAGAGGGCCGCTGGGGCTTTGCGGATTCATTGTGTCCCCGGATTTCTTGTGCATCAAAACAAGAGATTGAATGTACACAATAAGTTCTCTGCCAGGTATCAAGAAAGGTGATACGTACAGTAGTGAGTGACACGCAAAGCATTCTGATATCGAGCGGGAAGATTTCACTCGCGTAAGTCCACGTAATCTATGTTTGAAGGTTTCGAGTCAGCAACATTTATCAATGTTTCAAGGGATAACGGGTGGGCCCAGGAGATCAGGCAGAGTTGATCGCAGATAGTCGTGTGGAGTATACGTACACCTTGCCTAAGAAAATTGTTAGCTCAATTCAAACGTATGTTCGTCGGCAATTCACCACTCCCAGAAGCGGAACCTTTGGATATTTTCCACGTAATATGCCAAAACCGACTTCAACTTGGAGGTGCAGGGAGACTTACCATGTGGCACATATGATGAAACCATTCAGATAAACGCAAACCATGGCTAGATAACCCCAGCCATCTCGGTTGACGATTCCACGCGCAGCAGCACCTGCTGGATCGGCGCGCATCACGTAGCCACCGATGTACCTTTCGAAGTTAGCTTTTCCTGTACATCCGCGCGTACTTGTCTCAACACGTACCACATGGGAATACATCCCAGAGCAGCGCCCCAGACAAGTCCCTTCCTTCGACCAACGCGCTCGACTACCACAAAGGTGAAGGTGATCATGCCCAGGGTCTTCGCAATTCCGTAGAAACCTGTCGAAAATAGCTTCAATGAAGTGCTAGGAACCCCAAGAGTCTCAAAAATACGGGGAGCGTAATAAGTAATGATGTTCACCTGTGGTGTGATCAGCAAATTCCTGCGCGGTTATCACAATGGTGACTCACTCCCGTAAACGATTGAAGAAACATGAGAGCCAATCCAAGCCCTAGACGGTTGCGTGTTCCTTTCTGGAAAAGTTTCTTGAACTGAGCGGACTTGCTCATGTGGTTCGTGCTGCGGAGCTCGACTTGCTGGCGGATCTCTCCCATCTCATGAAGGATATAAGGATGAGAAGAAGGAAGTCCACGCAGACTGGTCAGGATCTTTTCTGCGCCCTCGAAATTGTCGCCTCTGGCGAGCCATCGCGGAGACTCTGGACACCAAAACATGCCTAAGAAGAGCATGACGCCCGGGAACAGCTGGATCGCGAGAGGAACAATCCATTGAGATTGTTTCCTCACGTCGATTGTTTGGTCGGTAGCGTAGTTGATCCAAAAGCCAAGCATACCACCGCCTTGGGATGCGATCTCGAAGATACCCACAAGGCGGCCACGAATGGATGGAGGTGCGGTTTCAGCAATGTAGACTGGCACGGTAAGCGAGGAAGCTCCGATGCCTAGTCCAGCGATAGCACGGCCAGCATAAATCAAATTCAGGCTTCCTCGTGACGCAGTCATCAAAGTGCCACCAAGAAGGAAGACAAGGGAGGCCATCATGATAGTCTTCCTTCGGCCGATCTTCTCCGCAAGTGGAAAAGTGAACAGTGCTCCGAAAAAACAGCCAGCCTGGGTTGTCAGATTAACAGATGCTTGAAGAGTAGTTCACCACCAGACTGACCTGGAATGTCGAGACGATATTGCCCTGAACGGTGTCACGTTGGGATTTTGAGATGCTATCCAAATCGAAGTCGCGGATGAACGAATTCAAGGCCATAGTTCCACCGATGACCGCGGTGTCGTAACCCACTGTGAGCGATATGTGAGCATGATGAGAATCTCAAAGAATGTCCAAAGATAGCCATACTTGCGAGAGCTGACATTGACGCAACAAGTGCGATCAAATGTATTCTCCAGTTGCGAACCTCGGGAGGATCCTGCGTGCCTGAGGCATGCGTTTTCCATGACCACCCCATGTCTATAGCAAAGATTCTGTAAATTTCGGATTATACGAACGATACGCAGCGCAGCAAAAGATCCTTTGATACTGAAGGAAATGCGATAGAGGGGCATCGTTATATGTACGTACTTTTTCTTGCACTCATGCTCTTGACGCCAAGGATGCAAACGCGGGGAAGTCTCACGAGGGCGCATGATCGCTTCTTCACCTTCTTGAAATGGACAGTTGTGTGGGTAGAATCTGGGGGTTTCAGACTTGGCGACAAGCAAGCTAAGGTTCACGCTTAGCTATGTTAACCTACATCTGTTCTGTGTGTTGGGGGCTGGTAAGCGAAAATTAAGAACTGAGGCGTTAACTCTTAGCTATGGTAAAAACCACCAGGCCAGGTAACATAATGTGGATTGCTATGGGGTTTCTCTCGCGGAATTAGAGGATCTATACTACATGTAGTACTGTGTATACAGGAAAAATAGGGTGACAGAATGCATGTTGCCAGTTCGAAAAGATGTACGATCGAGTCTTGGTGCGACCCTTGTTTTTCCGACTAGGTCAACGTGCGGAACATAATTGCCATGGATTGTGCATGGTAGATTTAGACGACAGCTAATAGGACGGCGGATGCCACACGAACAGTACAAACACGTCATTCCTGAGGTCTCAGGTAATGCATGGCATTCTTGACAATGGAATCTGGGCGAGAGTTACGGCAGTTTACGGGTTCGATGCCTGCTTTCTGCTATTACAGTCTCCAGGTGAGCGAGTACTGGGTCCATATCAGAGGTCCTTTCGTCCGATTCGCAACGACTGTCGTGGATTCTACGCCCTATCATTGTTCCGCCTCTCATCTCCCTCCAGCACTGCATTGGGAATAAAAAAACACCCGATTCCACATAATGCAATGAGTGGTATCATAATCGTGAAGATAGCGCGTACGCCCTTCATCTGTGCTTCGGCTAATGCATTAGACGATGTAACGCTGAGATCCGTGGCGGTGTATCCGCCGGGAAGTGCTGAGTTCGCGACAGCATACTGAACTGCTGTGCTCACCGCTAAGCCTGTTACAGCACCCAACATCCGCATCAAGTTGCGCGTTGAGGTAGCAACGGCGCGATCCTGTGGTTTGCATGAAGCTTGTAGTGCGACTAGGGCTACGGGGAAAATCAATTCTTGAGATCAATTGCAGAACGTCGGGGCTTTGATGAAATCTTACCAGGCTGATGCACAAAGCCGATTCCGGTACCTTCGACGATCAACGACAATACCTCAATCCACGTTGATGTAGTTCGTGAGAAGTTGACTTTAAGGCCAACTCCTAGCAGCCAAAGTGCGAACCCTGTCCATAGGACAGGCCCATATCTGTTTTAAAATGAGCGATGATCTCGGAACCGACTCTGACTAGGGGCTTGTGTTATGACTTACCTGGCAAATTTCGTCATGAGCGGGCCGGATATAGAGCCCGCAACGCTCTGGGTGATCAACAATGGCAACAATAGTGTGGCCGCTTTCAACGGTGTATAGCCCCGTACTTGCTGGAAATATATCGGTAGAAAATATAGGTCGACTTGCCACACCCAATCATAAGCTGGTGCCTGCAGGAGCAGGACCAGAGTAGAGCGTCGTGAAAACAGCTCTAGTGGTATCATGGGCAGAGTTGCGAGATGCTTTTGAATGAAAAAGAAGACAATCCAACTAAAAGCACCAATGCAAAGCATGGAAATGACCAAAGCACTGTTCCAGGGCCACATCGATCCACCAGAGTTTATGGGGAGCTACACTCACGTTACAATGGCGGGAGAGTGGTTGAGGAGTGCGATACTCACCAGTAGGAAAATCATCGCGGTCACAGCCACAATCAACCCATACCAATCGACCTTGCGCAGTTTCTCTTGCCAACTTCCCGTGACCGGTTTCAAAGGTAGCAGAAACCACATACACAGTAGACACAATGTGGCCAAAATTGGTGGTACCCAGAAAATCCATCTCCAAGAGTCGCCCCCCCTGCGTAGCATCTCTGCCGCAATGAAGGGTCCGGTACAAGCGCCTAACCCAATAGCTGCGCTCAAAAGCCCTTGATACTTGCCCCGATCTCGCATACTGACTAGATCAGAGACCACTATCTGTACGACCGAGCTGACCTAGAAGACAAGTTAGTTTGTGCTTCATTCGACATATCGTGGCCCGCGGTCAAAAAGTGTAAATGTCATTTTTACACATATTGACCCCGATAGATTTGGGAATAGAAATCGACTCACACCACCTCCGCCTGAACATGGTCAGTAAAAATTGTCTTGAGAGATGTGCACACGGGTGAGTGGCCCTTGAGCACAGGCTACCTGGTATGAAAATGTAGCGTCTTCTGGAAAACGTACCTACACCGCTGATTGCTCGGCAGATATATAACCATATAGGTGATTGCGCAAATCCACAAAGAAGACCCCCGATAGCGATGAAACCCAGAGACATCATCAGAACAGGCTTCCGTCCAAATACGTCAGAAAGGCGACCGTATAGTGGTTGGAAAGCTGCCTGGCCCATCAAATAAGCTGTTCCCGCCCAAGTGATGCTTGGGCCAGCATTCAAGGAGTCCCCGATAACCGGTAGAGCACTTGCAACGGAATTGATGTCAAGGACAGAAGTAAAGTACGTTGTCGAAAGGCAAGCGTAGACTAGCATCAGACGACGGAAAGGCAGACGCGAGGTTTGGTCTTCAAGGCTTGCGGCATTGTTACGGGCCCCCGGTTGCCTGTCAGGATTGGATGCTGGCGAAACTCTCGAATCCAACTGAAGTGACGCCCGCGCCCGTGAACTGCGCGTTGATCCAGATTGATCATGTTGTATTGGTGCTGAGCTATGGTGGGGACCACCAAGCGGTTGCAGTGTGATGGTCTGTGTAGTCGTCATACTAGGTCAATGAGCTCTCATACGTGCTTTGGAAGAATCGTCCGAATCTTGTATTTGATGGAGATGGATGTCATGGATTTTGGTCTTTCTGTTGGGAAGAAGGGCTCCCGTGGATGGGGAGAACGGGGCGGAAAACAAAACGGGTTTTCCGGCTCTAGCCCGTTATAGACTAGTGCTAAGGGGTGCCCTCTAATCCCTGCTTATTAAGCTTGTGTAAAGGCATATCGCATTAATTTTATCGTAATTGCTTATTTTACTTATCTCTATTATTAAAACTGATTTTTGTGTGTAGGAACACCTTAACTCCAACTTAAAAATAAAAAAGATGGAGACGGAAACTTGATTAACAATGATCAGACAGGTGATGAGTGGTTCTGCTCACGTCGAGTGGTAAGGTAAGGTAACCGAGGGAGACCCTTCTTCAGCATCCGACTAACGCAAAGCAGCTAGAAAATTCCCGCATTCGTCATATTACTGGATAACACGGATATTAGTCACAAGAAGATAGGACCTTGCACCCATGTTACCCTCTTTCATCATGTCTTGCTCGATTGATTTGCCATTTTTGAGTGAGAAGATTTCCTTGTCCATATGTCACGTTCAATTTCAATCTCAGTCATAAGAGTATCGTGACCATATGAAGTATCTTGTATTCCATCAATGACTATCAGTATGTAGGACTGCAATTCAACAAGAATCAAACAAGAATCAAGTCATTGCGCGTCCTTGTAGTGCTTGTATGATCTGACATTCCAACAAACTATGGATTTTTGACTCGTTCTTTATTCATTGGGTGCGGATCGCACTCTTTGAAGGCTTCGCGGAGTGATGCAAACTTCGTCTTTCTGTGATTAAATGAAGGTTTCTGAGACTTGGTTGCACTGTAAGTGATTCGCACCTACACAAGCATTTTGCGTGGCAGAGAAGATGCATCCAGGAGTCATCTCTCCCACAATATCGCTCTGAGCCGCATGAGGCCCCCTTGGAGTGACAAAGCTACGGTCAGATCTTACAGGTTCTTGTCAAGCCTGAGTACGTTTACACCTAGAGCAATTGCCTATGGAGCTCCAATCTTCGCGGTACGGACGTAGCAGTTGAGCCATTGAAGAGAGGTCGCAATCATTACTCCCATAGGAACATATCGCTGTTTTGTTTCAACCGTTCCGCTGATTAGCCACCCTACCATAATCCCAAGTCATATTCTATCATGATGCCTGGAGTGGTAAGCGCTGGTACAGTCACGTAATTCCCCCACCCTCCGCGAAGCGAATGGAGATGCTTAGTGATAGCTTACGGGGTGGCAGCTAGCCGCTATCGTAGAACCAGCTGGATACTCGAGAAACAATATAAAGCATTAAATCTACACAGAAACCGAGCGCACAGGCCCCGAATGCATGCCCGAACTAAATCATGCTGAAATTTGCTCATGTCGCTTGATGGAATGCCTGACTAGTCGAAGTGGAATAGACCAGGGTCTACACCGAACATTTGCTATATTCGCTACACCAGACACGGACAATACTTGTGCTGACCTTGGCTATGCCGCTGCTCCTCGAGACAAAGCCCGAAGAAGTCATTTGTAGACGGGAATGTAGCCTGTTATTGAATTTCATGATATCACTTCCCCATTTTAGTCTGTCCCGCTCAGCATTGAACTTAACGACAGCAATTGAGTCTCACTCATTCAAAACAGTCTAAAGGAAGGACTGTCTGATAACGCGCACCCAATAGCAGATATTTGTGGACAAACTCAAGCTTTGTCCAAAAGCTTGCTCGGCTGAAGCTGCCGTCTTCACGACACCGGTGCGCAGCGCTGTCGATCAATGTCCTTCTATCCACGCGTCGATATTGCAGACTGCTTACAATCATCTCACTGGCTGCGAATAAGATCTCACCCCAAGACCAGCGGACTTAATGGTATCTTCGGAGCATGCAGACAAGTCTCTACCCAGTGCGCTATATGATGAAATCAGGCGGCGCACTCGAATCACCCTAGATGAAGAGTCCTCCAGATCAAGCGAAATCTCTCGTAAGAGCGGTCAATGAGCTTACTGATGTCCCCGAGAGTTCCCAGGCGCCTACGGTGTCTGAACCGAGGGAGAGTCTTGGTTTCGGGGAGCTGAGCGAAGCATTACGAGGATTCCTGTAGAATTTGGATACTCCGAGTGGCAGTCTACCCCGGAAATCAAGAGATTGATCCCCACGCGATATTGCGGGCATGATCATCCCGTATTGGGTTATGCGCTTATAAGATGGATTGGGGCGAACAAGCGAGGCCCGTATTGTCAGAACGGCCTTCGCGTACTCGGTAGGTCAGCACGCCATCAGAGGCTGAAAGATGCAAGAAGTCGAAACGTGGGTTAGCTGCTTACTCAAGGATAGCGAGTTGGACAGCACAACATATCTGGGTATGGAGATTTTCTATCCATCGCGCTTTGCACCAGAAGAAGAGTAATTGCTAACAAAACGATCATTATCGCTTGGAGGACTCGTGTCCGCACAAATTATAATCGTAGTCCGACCTCCGAACTGGCTTGACGTCACATGTGCTACAACAAGGTGACATGCCAGATAAGACGATATCCGGCGTTACACATTATCGTAAATGCATAGACTGAATGTTGAACACCAGTGTTTCGTCGCGAAGCCAGATACTCCAGTTTCAATAACACCATGAAAGCGAGAAACCCGAAAGACAGGCTAAGGTCTTACGAGCCTAACTACTCAACGTTACTCGATGACGATAAGGCTGCCTCTAGATATGCGCCATACCATCGAAGGCTTCAATTCATTCGAATTAAAGGAGTCAATTCTCTGCGCCTTCATTCCATAGCGATTATGCACATTCATCTCGGTGTCGTGTTACATTAGTTAAGTTGACGGGAGCCCCGATGGTCTGGACCTCGTATTCGGCGATCAGCACTCCCCCTCTCATGTCCATAGTGACAAAAGACACGATATGATCGACCTTGAAAGATTCGTCGAAGAAACCAAGCGCGGGGGTACTTGATGGTGCTGGGCTCGAAAGGAAAAGCGGATGGAGCCTCGATCTATCATTCTATCTCGATACCTTCCCCCCGTTCTTGATACACAGCGTCTTTGATAGCGGCTTAATCTTGAAGATCGCTTCTGCCGGTGAGGGTGATCGGCACTTCAGCAGGATTAGAGATTCAGAGATCTTTGATTATTGCCAGCAAAAGAGTCCCTTGTTTGACAGCTTATAGCTCCTTTTATCTGAGATATTTTAGAATGTCTATCCTGTGAGCACCATAATTAAAGGCAATGTTGCAGTAATTTTTCAATGATTGTGATCATGATTCATTATCAGCCAAAAACTTTGTGTCGCGCGAGAGCTGCTTTGACAACCCTATCATGGATCTTACTGAACATAGTGAGTGTCTTGGACATTGTTCATTACCTGGTATCCTTTGCTGTGCTAATGTCATCTTAACAGTCTCCCTGGACATGTGACACAAAACAGATGCATGTATTACTCTTGTGCTACTGTCGGGGTTCGTTTCATTAGTCTTGAAGATAGCCCGAGTGGTAGTCCATGCTTTTTCTGACCCAGAATTGGGGAAAGGAGTAAGAGAATGAATTGAGTATGCAGACTATACGAATGCAATCATCCTGCATGGCTCGGATAATTGCAATGAAGTTTTTCATGTCCGGACAATGCATTGATATTGCGGGATTCTTGGCTACGTCGATAAGGTAGAAACGTCAGCCTTGGAGAGCATAGCCATTAGAGAGGTTCAGAGTCATAGACTAGCCTAGTGAAATACAGAAGGCAATTGAATGCCCGTGAGCATTAGTTAGAGTGTTTATCGGGGAATACAAAGTTCCGCATAGGTGGCGTAAAAGGCGTTCGCTGCCTAATTATTATGCATGTTGGCACTGCTATGAAGCACTTTTTCTAACAAAATAGGTAGTCGCTAGTAAAATTGCACCAGATAGAATATGGGACCCTAGTGGAAACTTGCGTAATAACGGTGATGACTATAATGTCGCACACTATATGGGATACTACCACTCGATTTAAAGTCTGATGACTATGATTGTATGAATTATTAAGTGCATTTGACGTAGTAACGTATACAACGTTCTAATAATCTAGTAAAAATATATAAATTAGTAATATTAAAGTTAAAAACTATAGTACGCTTATTACTTTTTAATATAAAAAAAAAGCTATAGTAAAGTTTTTATAAAGCTTTTTACTTTTATTAACTTTATTTAGTTTTAACTTATTTATGTGCTTTTGACTTTTTTTAATACTTTATTTACACGTTACTTTATTATTTTATTTTTTTATATATATTAGATCTTATACTAGTTTTTTACCTAGTAAATACTTTTAAATTATATTAATTACTAATAATACTAGCTCTTATAAAAGCAAAGTAATAGTTTATAATTTATTATAGTTTATAGTCTTTTTTTATTTTTAACTTATTATTATTTATTACTATTTATTGCTGTCTATTATCTTTACTTTTTAATATTTTTTTTATTTAATTTTTAGTTTTTTTTAAGTTTATTAAATTTAACTATTTTTTTTTATTACTTTTACTTTTAATATTTATTTTTTTAACTTAACTTTTAATTTTTTTTAGTTATTAATATTCTACTAAATATTACTTTTTATTAAAAAAAGTAATTTTCAAAATTCTTTACACTTACTTTAGCTTTTTTTTTTTTTTTACTTTTTACTAAAAAGCTTATATAAAAAAAAGTTATATTATTAATTTTTTTTATATTATTTAGGTGCGTAAGAGCAGCTTATTCTCTATTAGCTTTAAAGTAAAGTTTCTTATTTTACTAATAAATTCTTTTATAATAGTTATTATATTTAAATATCTAAGCTTTTTTATATTAAAGAGGTAGAGCTAAAAGTGCTTACTTATTTTAGTTATTTAAAAAACTAAGTAAAAAAAATATAAAAAAAGTTTAGCTTAATAAGTATAGTAACTATTTTTAGAAAGTTAATAAAGTTAATAAGTAAGTTTTTTATATAAAATTAGTTATAGTATAGATAAAAAAAGATAAGTTTTTTATGTATAAAAGTAATACTTTTATAAGTTTTTGTCTTTTTAGTACTTTTATATTATTATAAACTTTAAAAAATTTTATTATTATAATAAATAATAGTTATAGTTTTTATTACTATTTTAGCTATAGTTTAAAAATAACTTTTATAATAAAAAAATTTAGTTTTTAATTTTTACTTTTAAGTAAAAGTAAAAATTACTTATTTTTTTAGTAACTACTTATTATTTTAGTAAATTTCTTATTATAAACTATTACTAACGTAATCTATTACTAAGACAGCTATATTACTAAGCTAGCTACTTTTGCTTAGCATAACTATTTTATCTTTTTTAACTTTAATTTTTATTATTATTTATTAGTAAATTACTCTTAGGCTTGCTTAGCTCTAAATTAAAAAATACTTTTATAACTTTTTAATATATTATAGCGTAGTGCCTAAGCTTTTTATAATTTTTATAATACTATATACTTAGTTAAGCTTTTTTAGTACTTTTACTACTTTAAGCTTTCTTTTTTAACTAAGCTATACTTAGTAATTTTAAAAGTACTAGTAAAGCTTTCTTACTATACTTTAATATTTTACTTTTTTAAATTTTTTTTCTTTTATATACTTTACGCTTAGTTATCTTTTTTAATTACTTTTTAAGCTTATAGATGTAGGTATCTTTAAGCGCGTTTTTATAAAGTATCTACTTAGCACCTTTTATAAGTATAGAAAAGCTTTCTTATACTATAATAAATAACTAAGTAATTAAATTATATATAAGCTTTAACTAAAATCTAAATTTATACGTATTACTTAATATTTTAAACTACTATAGCTTATCTAGTTAAAAAGGTGCTAAAAGGGTTTAGTATTATACTTTAAAATATTTTAAAACTTTTAATAAGTTAAAGAAAACTAGCCTAGTTGCCTTAAAGGCTTTTTTATAGTTCTTTATTATAAATATATTAAAAAACGCGTTTTTAAATGCTAGTAAGAAGTTTTTTTTATTAATATAAAAAATATATTAATATACTAAGTTTTATACGCGCTAAGAGTACTTTTACTTTAATAATAAAAAGTAAACTATGTTAAGTAGCTAAAGAATATATAATAAATAAAAGAGTATATAAACTATTATAATTTTATTTTTTTATAGTAGTTTTTAAAATTCTAGTTAAAGTAGCTCTTATACTTGTCTAAGACAAGTAACTTATATACTTTTACTTTTTAACTCTTTATACACGCGTTAAAGTGCTTTAACTACTTAAAACTAAGCTTATTATTTATTTAGCTATTTTTTAAAACTAAAAGCTTTTAATTATTTAGTATATTTATTTTTTTATACTATGTAAAGATGTAAACGCAGCTTTTATAAATAATAAAAAGTAAGATTATATACTTTATAGTGTAAATGCCTTAAATAACTATAACTTACTTATAATTGCCTAGCTAAATAAGTTTTAGTTAAGTATACCTCTCTAAACTAGTAATAACTTTTATTAACTTAATTATAATTATTTAAAACTAGCTTTTATTAAAGTTATATATATTATTATTTTAAATGCTATACTTAGCCTTTACGTTAGCTATAAGCTTAAACTATTTACTTATAACTTAAAGATTTTTTTAAAACCTTTTTTAATAGTTCTTTACTTAATTAAATGCTATTTTAAGCTTATTTAAATATAATATAAATTATTTAGCCTAGCACTTATTTACTAGCTTTTTACTTTACACTTTTAGTAGTTTATCTATTATATTTATAACTTTATATAGCTTAGGCAAAAACTTTTATAAATTAAAGTTAAAAATATATTAAATAATTATATACTTCTTTATTAAAGATAGCTTTTAGCAGTTAGGTATAGTTTAAAGTTAAAAGGTAATTTTATATAGTTAATTAGAAAGTTACTAGTATTTAATATTAAAGGCTACAGTAGCGCGTTACAAGCTTTTAAATTAACCAGTATTATAAGCTTAAAAAGTAAGTTTAATTTTTTTTTATTTAGTAAAAATTATATTATTTTATTAAAATATAACGTGTTAAATAAAAAGATAGCTATGCTAAGCAAAAGTAGCTAGCTTAGTAATATAGCTGTCTTAGTAATAGATTACGTTATATATAAAATTACTTTAACTTTAACTTAAAAAAATTAACTTTATTTAACTTTATTTACTTTATTATAATACTTACTTTAATACTTATATTATATAATAAACTTTCTAAAACTAATACTAATACGCTTAGCGCTAACTTTAAAAAATTTAATAATAACTTAAAAATAAAGCTAAAAAAATAATTTATAATATTTTTAAAAAAAATATAAAAATAATAAAAATAAATTATTTTTTATATTATTTTAAATAAAAGCTTTATTTAAAGTATATAGCTATATAAATACTATAAAAGTAAATAAGCTACTATTTACTTACTTATAAAATTTACTTAACTTATATTAACTATTACTTTATAAAACTTTTAAACTAGTATAAATTTTTTTTTTTTAATATTATAAAAAAAATAAAAGCTTTAAAATGTTATTAAAAAATTTATTTTTAAGCTTTTAGACGCAGTAGGGGCGGCTTTTAATAAGCTTTATTAGGATGCTATACTAAAGCAGTAGAGAAAGAGCAGTGTATAAATTATGTGCTAGAGCGATTCCTAAATTGAGAAGGAATTGATTCTTTGACGTACTTTTATGTTAGTAAGCGCTGAACGTATTGACTCCAATCAATGAATGCTCGTAGAAGATTCCTATTGGACTTTTTCGTCAACACTCAAAACGCCTCCCCAACAATGGATTTGTCATGGTTTATGGATAGAAAATGAAGATTCCAAGAAAAATTAGTTCAGTTCAACACTGAATGCAATTTTCTTTCAGCAATCGCCTATTTTTTTTGGTTCGTTTGTCGTTATAAACCTATCGCTGTGTGTCCGATCACTCAAAATCCAGCCTATAAATCACGCTGAATGTATCTTCGAATAATCCCCACGGGTACCGTACTCGCGTCACCGGCTTGACAAGTTTGAAAATCGATATCTGTTGGCTGACATCCTGTAATCAGCAAACGTTATGGTCAAGCTACACTCATAGCACAATAGCAAGCGTTCTTTGATGGGTTTCACATTTATACGTACTGAAAACGCAATTCTGAGTCACCGTATTACAGGAGAAAGCATGATGTCGCAATGGAGACGAGCCTCTAAAAGGCTTATTGAACGTGATTAGAATGAGCGTTTGCCAGACTAGACATGCTGCCCCGAGTCCACAGACATGAAGCTTGTACATTGAGGCGAGATATTCACTGATTCTCACACATTCGTACCTCTGTTCTGCTGCTTTCTTCTTCGTCTATTTGACTGCGAAGGTCTGGAGATGGAAAAGCAGAGTACAAGACGCTCCCCGATTCAATCAGCTCACATGTGATCATCTGTGAGGGTAATGAGCAGGGGACCATGCAGGAAGCTCTTATATCTGCGTCAGATGAACTTCCAGGAATCGACTAGCTCGTAGCGGCTTACCCTGGAGGCGGGAGGCTGACCGGTGGTCGGGACTAGACCGAACAGTGTTTACAGGGCGTTAGTTTCGGACACGGTTAATATGCGAAGTGAAGCTGCACGAAGGACCGAAATGGTGCTTGAATGGTCAGACGTGTCCTGCCACCGAGCGCTGGAAGACTATATGAAGCAGAATAACATGATACGAATTCAGAGATATCCCTAGCACGGAAACTCCACAGCAATCGAGCCGCAAGCAACGACACACGAACCGGAAAGATCAGTTACAGGAAAGAGAAACAGAATGAATTCAAATCACGCAGAAGAACTGGCTCGGGCGACTGAATTGTTGGCAGACCACTGCCGAGAAGGCCCAATGAACGCAGGAAAGACTCTATCGATGGTTATGGGGGTGCAATCACTTCTGTTCCAGATGGAGCCTATTACCTTTCTACAGCATGCAGCTTATCAGGTTTGAGAAGGCCCCTTTCACTTTTGCTGCACTCTTCCCACATAAGCATGGCTTATGGCCCCTACCAAGCCACCGGTACCCCGAACACCTTGCCCCTCACTATCCCCGTGTGAGATACTTGGCGCTGACATGGTGCAATCGCTACGAACTGTAGAGCCAGGTGATAGCATGTCTGCATTGGCTAGGGAAATTTCAGGTGCTGGCCTATCTGCCTCTCGATTCCGAACAAGGTCTGGCAGTGCAGGACCTGGCTGAGCTGGCGGATGTACCGGCAGAAGTACTCTCGAGAGTGACCGCACTCATGAGCTCTTGTCAGTTTCTGTCAGTACCTACGATTGGATTCGTGGCGCACACTCCGCTCTCAGCCAACTTCGTGCAACGGCCAGCACAGCTCGACGCGGCTATGTTTCTTTGTGAGACGGCAGTGCCAGCATCACTAAAGATGACATCCAATGAGTTTCCGGCTCTGAGAGTGGACTGGGAGAATCCAAGAGTCCAGCGGTTGTGGCCACGCTTCTTTGTCTCGGCCATGGGAGGCGCCGCTCATGATTCGGAGATTCTCGAGCTACTGGACTGGGCTGGGATGGAACCGCGGATCTCACCCTCCACGCCATCCTCTTCGTTTCAGTCATTGGGTGGGGGCATCAGCGGTGGTGGTGTCGGTGGAGGTGGAAGAGGTCGAGTGGTGATGGTGGGGCACAACGCCGATGACGCAGGATTTCGGCAGCTCGCTCTGGAACATCCCAAACTACACTTCATTCTGCAGTCATCTTCTGGCCACAATACTGCTGATACTATCAAACGAGGCAACAAAAACCTCCAATCGAGTGATGTCAGCGAGATAAGCAACGTGACGCTTTGTCAGAGGAACCCAGGCACCCCACAGTCGATCAAGGATGCCAACTGTTACTTGGTCTCCGCCACCAACAACCTCACCACCACCACAACCTTGATTCAGGTCCGTGCCGAGCTGCAAGCACATCTCAGTGTGCTCCGGGCCAACAGGGCCGCGGTGCTTATCCTGACTTCCACTGTCGCCACACCTCTTACCACTGGCCCTGTCCTACCTTACGCCATACCCTTGACTCAAGTCCGAGACTTGCAGCTGCTCCAAATTACTGGAACGCCCTATCTGACCTTACCAGACTTATTGGACACGGTGAAAAGCGTCCAGGATGGCCATGGAGGCTTAACAGTCGTCAAGCAGCTTCATACCGCCAACTCCACTTTGCTCGGTCTGGGCATCCGCTATCAGTCGATTTGAAGATCGGCAACGGGGTGATAGAAGTTCAACAACACACCCAGATACTAGATAACTTATACCATGGATCCATTGAGGAAAGCAGTCGCTGTTTCGCCGTATCATTTTACGCCATGCTATTCGTTTGGAAGTGGAAATGTATGCATTTGGACATAAGCTTATCTTTGAAAGCAGTAAAGGCGAACATCTGTCATAACA
Source organism: Periconia digitata (assembly GCA_948474695.1). Taxonomy (NCBI): domain Eukaryota; kingdom Fungi; phylum Ascomycota; class Dothideomycetes; order Pleosporales; family Periconiaceae; genus Periconia; species Periconia digitata. The sequence continues at coordinate 1,578,794 of CAOQHR010000003.1, forward strand.
ATAGAGCTTAATTCCGAATTTTGGCGGTGGAAGAGGCGTTGCATCGGCCATATCCAAGTAAGGATACCGTTGCCTCGTCTTATGGTTTGCTATCAAGTTTTGATTTCTAGCTTACGAGCAGCATCCTACTTACCATTCTTGAGTATTACTATCCTCCTCTTCTGTAATCCTTCCAATGAACGGTGAAAAAATGTAAGCGATTACGCCGAGTTCCAAGCGGCGTATGTCGTGTTCTCAGCCCACGGTGTTTCGTATCGCTGACCGTATTCGCCATGCCGCGTCTCGAATGATTAAAGTGCTGAGGATAACGTATAGCTGAGATTTACAATCCCTGAAGCCATGAAAACTTCCATATAGCTTATTCACTGCTGATGAGACATGTATCGATAACCAGAGCACAATTATCCCCGATGAACCCCGCTGCATATCAATTACACTCTGTTGCTGTTCACCATGGTCAATTCTACCTCGACCCCAAAGCTGCGCGACAGCTGCGACGCTTGTGCTTCCTCAAAAGTCAGGTGCCACAAACAGAAACCTTCCTGTGCACGTTGCGTAAAGCGTGGTGAAACGTGCGTGTATCTTGCCACAAAACGTGCGGGTCGCCGTTTTGACAGCAATCCCCGTCCGGTGGACTCGTCTCAACTTTCTCCCACTGCCACATCGACTTCAAACCTGGATCGCTTTGACCTTGATGTCTGGCTCAAGACTAATGACGTCGAGGTCAACAACAATGGCGATAACATAAACACAAGCAACGCAAGTACGCATGCTGGCGTTTCCTCAGCGACGTCGTCCGAAGGCTCTGGTAGCGATGATATATTTCTGAGCCAATTTCTTTCATCGACTGGCTCATCAATTGAAACACCACGCTTTTCATTGCAGAACACAGCGTCGACACCGTCTGTCTATGACATGCTGTTCATGCCGAACCAAATATCCGCAGTCTCACCACCGACTACCACCCCGGAGTCTCTGAATCTTGACACAGGGCTCTTTTCTCCATCAAACTTGAACATCGACCTTGCCGACCACCTACTCTGGAATCCCAGTGTTCCCGACCCTATACCAATTGAAGAAGTGCACGATCGCTCGCTGCCTCTTACGTCTCCATCAACACCACCCGACAACTGTCTGACGCGGGCCACACATATGCTGCAGCAACAGTTCCATCAGCAGGCCAATATGGGACGTCCCAGCAGTTCTTGTGCTCTGAGTGAACAGGATCACAAACCAGATACCCCAGTACCTCTTCTAGATACGATCATCGAAACCAACAAGCAAATGATAGATGCGGTTGGAAGCATGCTGCAATGCCCATGCTTTCATGACAATTACCTCCTCACAATTCTGTCTCTCATTGTTTTCAAGATTATAGACTCGTATGGAACAGCCGCGGTCACATCTGAGGCTCGTGAGCCAGAGCCAGATCCTTTACAAGAGGATGCGTTGTACATGGGTGCGCAGCAAGTTCTTGGCGAACTGCATCGTGTGCAGCGGCTGGTACATCAGATTTCGGCCAAGATCAAGAGTCAAGTGGACGTTGAAGGGCACCGGGCCAAGTCAAACTTCGCCACATCTGGAAATGAATTCCATGCTCCGGTATCTTTGCCCTTTTCGACAGTCATGCCAGACCAGCTGGAGGGGGAAATGAGAAAACGGTTAAAAACGCTCTCTCTGGGCTTGGCAGCCTATCTCAGAAGGGATTGAATGAATCTGTCCTGTCTATCTAGGTTTGTAGCTTGTGAGAATCATTTTCGGTAATTCTACTATTATTCGCAACACCAATGTCAAGGGCTTAAAATCACACATCGACGTGAAATATAATACATGCATGTAGCCACATGAATGCAGGGAATCTTTTAGACCATATAGAGTCTTTTTCAATCTCGATTTTCGACATATAGCGCGTGGAATAGCTGCTGTAACATCTGACTACTACAGGAGGCGATTGGAGCTCGGGGACCACGGCTGTAAGCTAAACGAGCCCCGACCGTTTTCTCAGTTCGCAATTCCGTGCACCCCGACCCCCTGGCACAAGCGCTTCAAATATCTTCGATAAATTGTATTGTTTTCTTTCCATTCATTGCACATAACATCTAAATCCCTGATTCACAGTAACTCGACCACTCCATCTCCAAATCTGTTCTTTTGACAGCCCCAACTTTACAATGGCCTCCTCGTCTTCTGCCTACATTCCATATCGTCTGGATGGGAAAGTTGCTCTCGTCACTGGCTCTGGTCGGGGTATCGGAGCTGCTATGGCTGTCGAACTCGGCCGGTGTGGTGCGAAGGTAGTGGTCAACTACGCAAACTCCGAGAAATCCGCATTGAAAGTGGTTGATGAGATCAAATCGCTGGGCTCCGACGCCATTGCACTTCAGGCCGACGTTCGAAATGTGTCCGAGACAACAAAGCTCATGGAGAAAGCGATTGAGCACTACGGTGGTCTCGACATTGTGTGCAGTAATGCCGGAGTGGTGAGCTTTGGACACCTCAAAGACGTAACCGAAGAAGAATTTGATCGCGTATTTTCTATCAATACACGTGGACAATTCTTCGTTGCGCGCGAGGCTTATCGTCATCTCAATGAAGGTGGACGTATCATCCTCATGTCGTCAAACACGTCCAAAGACTTCTCGGTGCCGAAACATTCGTTGTATTCAGGCTCGAAAGGTGCTATTGACACTTTCGTTCGCGTTTTCTCGAAGGATTGCGGCGACAAGAAAATCACGGTGAACGCTGTTGCTCCGGGGGGTACGGTAACGGATATGTTTCACGATGTCTCACAACACTATATTCCGAATGGCGAGAAGTATTCAGCCGAAGAGAGGCAAGCGGTATGCGACTGCTCTCTTTATCTTTGTGTTCCATTTACGGTTCTAGTCCTAACACTACTTATACAGATGGCTGCGCATGCTTCCCCACTCACCAGGAATGGGTTTCCCATCGACATCGCTCACGTTGTAGTATTTTTAGCCAGTAAGGAGGGCGAGTGGTTCAACGGAAAGGTCATCACCCTTGACGGTGGGGCGGCATAATTGTCTTGCAGCAGAACAGTTGAAGCTTCTCTTCGGTGGCATGGCAACATTCACAACGCGTCCTAATGAGCTCTTGAGATATAAGAATGATTTCAAGGGAGTCCGAAGACATAGAAATACTACTGCGAAGTTACTTGTACCTTAGTTACTACTGGTAGCCGCTTGGCTACCCCATATGTCGCGAATTGCTCCCCTTCATCCATCTATAGAAGCTAAACCGAGAGTTTAGAGCATGAATAAACGCAATTGATATGAAATGAGAATTGAAATAAGCGGTAAAAGAAGGGACTTTATCTTTTCATCATAACCCTTCCAAAATTGCGTGGAGCTCAGGCCGTGTATTCCAAGCCCAATCCTGAAATTCATGAACTAAGCCCTTCGCCACGATCAGGAGCAGTTCTACAGAAACATGTAGCTAACTCTAAGGAGGATCAGTAAATCCCCCACCACTCAACTGACGGATGGACATGAGTAAAACATTCTGCTTTTCGGGTAAGTCTGTGATTGAATCATTGCTTATTCCGTGCGGCACAAACACCAAGTATTGAAAATTACACGATAAGTTTGCAATGGACACATATTCCGTGGTTATCATGGAGCTTCTCGGGAAAGATGAATTGAACTTGTCGCTATTGAGGTGTAATAGTTGGTCTCGGATCTCGGGCTACACTAGGGAAAAGCTTCCCCGATCCCAATGGTCGGAAATTCTACACAGTAACACACTTGCGGGTAAGATAGAGAACAATAAGAAAATTACTTTCAGGGTGAAAGCTGATGTCAGACTCGCACGCGCATATTGAGGGTTGCGAAAGGCTACCTCCCTAGACCCTGGCTTTTATAGCCCGGGCGGTGAGAATATTTCAGGTTTACAAACGTAATATATCTGTGTTCTAGTGGATGTTCTGGCGGAATTTTGTTGCAAATATACTATATGTGTATTCTACTATCAGCAATAATTCTGGAATACTTCAGGAGCTAGATTGTCCCTGTAGTTACTAAACTTATGTAATACTTCGGCAGACACCTTCGCTATTGAATTTAATAAGTAATTGACTTATGTCTTAGTTGATGCTTCGGGGGATGCCTCAAGGTCTAGATCATATATGTACTAGGGGTCTGCTCAGCCATATACATCTTCTATTCTTTCTTATTGTTCTTTTCTTGACTAAAAGTAAACCTATAATACTGGTGCAAGGCAATGGCGCTGCAACCAAATTTTGAAGGTGAGCTGCGCTTAGCTTTTTCTGCTTTCTCTGGCAAGAATTTATCTCCCAATAGTGAGAACAGAAAGATAGTGAGAGAAAGTGAGTGTGAACTGAAACTGATGTAAACAGAGATCTTGGGCTGCCAAGGGGCTCTCTTCGAGTGGGTCGAAAGCTATGATAGCAAAGATTGGGAGCGGCTGTCACGATGCATCGCCCCAACTCTTCGTGTGAGTTGCTTATAAGAGAATCTACTATGTGCTCTTTGTCTCGTAGCTCCCGTACAGCTAAACTTCTCCACCTCCAGATTGATTACACATCCTTCCTGAACAAACTCTGGGAAGATCTCCCAGCCGCCGAGTTCATTTCCATGGCTTCCAATCCGCACGTCCTGGGAAACCCACTCCTCAAGACACAGCACTTTGTCGGAGCTACCAAATGGGTCAAAAACAGTGACACCGAAATCACTGGGTACCACCAAATGCGCGTCGCTCATCAAAAATATGAGAATGAAGACATGAAAGATGTTGCTGTGAAAGGGCATGCGCACGGGAAAAGCACTATCTGCTATCGAAAGTTGGAGGGTGTCTGGAAGTTTGCAGGCTTGGAGCCAGATATCAGATGGAGCGAGTATGATCATGATAAGATTTTCGAGCATGGTAGGGAGGAGGGTGTCTAGATATTTTTTGACCAAATTACGTCGTGTATCGATGGGAGCAACCTTGATTTATACTTTTCTCTCTCAAATCCCCACAAGCCGCTTCTATTCACTCGTTGCAAATACAAAAGTGGCCGTTCTTTTGAGACACCGTCATTTTAAAAGAATGAAGATATCATCAGAGCTAGCAGTAATTTAATAGACAGTTTCCACAATAGAGAAGTGATGAATGTTCTTCACATCATAGAATGCCGGGGCACAATGTCTAAGTGTAGCCGTGAGATTCAGCGATTCGATACCCTCACCAGTCTTTGAGGCCCGCAAACTTCAATTTCATTGATCGCATTGCTAACATATCATCAGGATATGGAATTAACGCCAGACTGAAAAGAGTTAGTAAATAGTGCGAATTGTTATTGGCTGCGCGAAGCACCGAAACCATTTTTTGGGTCTTTATCGGAGAGTAGCTTGATGATGCCCGAGAGGCGAGAGTGGCCGAGACCTGTTAGTCTTGCTTCACTGACATGAGAGAGTCCAGAACGTGGACTCCAGCTATCTTACCCCCGGAAACCGTCAGCGGAAACCCAATGGACTGTTTCATGCAGGGCTTGCTTCTGACCTGGAGTTCGGGATCCCGATCATACCCATACTCGAGGATAAGCGCGACGTCGGATTGAGCAGCACGTGGAGCTGAGCCTCATAATTCAGTAGAATACACATATCTTTACATCCCATTGAGCAGAGCTTCTGGTTGTGCGATCTTGTCCCAATGATTGTGTCAGTCAGTCTGCACCTTCAAATTATTCTATAACACTTCGCCTTCACCGAATCCCCAACATTCAGAATGAAAGTTATCTATCTTAGTAACGAGTATCGATTGGAGGAGCTTCCAGATCTCTTCCGTCAGTTACATGAACGAAGTAAAAGCAGAGATTACCCTGTTCTTGCCAAGTTCTTGCAGGACAGCACCATCGCAATTCGAGACGAGATACGACAATTGCCAACAAGCTTGCGGCTACAGATCCCCACCTTTGAGACCATTCTCACGTTCATAGACTTCTCAGATTTACGAAAAGGCCCATTGTCGGGATCGGTTGATGGCCTGCTACTCTGTATTGCCGAGCTTGGAACCCACATTAGGTGAGACCATAATTTATTTAGCTGGTAACCCAGACGCTGATATTATTTTCATAGTCGATACGAGAGCGATCCTAGCGCATTCAATCATGCAAACGGAAACATTTATCTGGCAGGCCTGGGTATCGGCCTCCTTACCGCTCCGGCATTGTCACTGGCGAAGACAGTGTTCGATATTGCGACTATCGGAGTTCAGGTCATGCGACAAGCATTTCGTCTAGGCGTTTTAGTCCACGAAGTTTCGCAGAACCTACAACATGATGATTATGAAGAAGACGCTCCTTTGGAATCCTGGGTATGCGCATTACAGTCCTAATAGCTTGCGCATTGCTGACATTGCGTGTGTTATAGGCTTACGTCGTACCCAATGTAGACGCAAGTGCTGTCCAGAAGCAGCTGGACACAATGCACAAGGCTAAGGTGAGTCGCGTGAGCCCCGCCTCAAAATAAAACTATGGATCTAGTCTAACGCAGTCTACTTTCGCAAAGAGTACCCCCGAAGCTGCCAGGATCTTCATAAGCGCCTATTCTGATACCTCCGTTACGATCAGTGGGCCTCCTGGAAGGCTTAAGAATCTATTTCGAATGGATGATTTCTTTCGCGACCTAAGACATATTGCGTTACCAGTCTACTCTGGTCTATGTCACGCTCCCCACGTATACTCTGACGCGAACGTGAAGACAATTGTTACTACGCCCTCGCTGCAGCGGATAAACTCCATGTTCACCCCCCAGCACCCTATTTTCTCAACCAGTACTGGTCAGCCTTTTGATGCGACAGACGCGCTCGGCTTGTTTGAACAAATAATCAAGGAGATTCTCACAAAGTCCATCCACTGGAACAAAGTGAAGCAAAGTTTGAGGCAAATAGGGGAGAAAAATCCCAAACGCGGGGTGCAGCTACAAGTATTTCGAACATCGATGCCTTTCGTAGAGCTCACTGAGGCGTTCAAGAAGATTCCAAACCTAAAACAGTCCGTCGAGGAGCTGGGGATCTGGATCAATGACAAGCCTCGCGTTTTGGATGATGTCGATTTGGACCCGAGTGCCACCGACAAGCACCCAACAAATCAAAAGATCGCTATCGTAGGGATGTCTTGCCGAATGCCAGGTGGGGCGACCGATACGGAGAGGTTCTGGAAACTACTTGAGCAAGGCTTAGATGTGCACCGGAAGATACCTGCTGATAGATTTGATGTTGATTCTCATCACGATCCCACTGGAAAGCGTATGAATACGTCAATTACTCCCTATGGATGTTTCATCGATGAACCGGGTCTATTTGACGCGCCATTCTTCAATATGTCCCCTAGAGAGGCGCAGCAAACAGATCCAATGCAGCGCCTTGCCCTAGTCACCGCGTACGAAGCGTTAGAAAGATCTGGTTATGTGGCAAATCGGTCGGCATCAACGGATTTGCATCGAACAGGAACATTCTATGGCCAAGCAAGTGACGACTACCGTGAGGTCAATTCTGCGCAGGAGATTAGCACATATTTCATACCCGGCGGATGTCGCGCTTTCGGACCCGGAAGAATCAACTATTTCTTTAAATTCTCGGGACCCTCCTATAGTATTGACACGGCCTGCTCTTCCAGTCTGGCTACTATTCAGAGCGCTTGTACTGCCTTGTGGGCGAACGAGATTGACATGGCAGTGGCGGGAGGGACGAATGTCCTTACAAACTCAGATGCCTTCGCGGTATGTATTTCCTGAGATACATGCGTGTGGTGTGTTCAAAAATCCATGTACTCACAGAGTCTAACTGACTCTATTCTCGCAATTACAGGGTTTGGGTAATGGTCATTTTCTGTCAAAAACACCGAATGCCTGCAAGACGTGGGACGCAGAAGCGGACGGATACTGTAGTGAGTAGAGTGCCATCATCATGTTCGTTTCAGAAGAAGGACTCAAAACTGACCAAATTTAGGAGCCGATGCTGTTGCCTCCATAGTTCTCAAACGACTGGATGATGCTGAAAAGGATAACGATAATATTCTAGGGGTTATCCTCTCGGCCGCAACCAATCACTCAGCTGAAGCAGTTTCGATTACGCATCCCCATGCCGGCCATCAAGCCTATCTTGGAACTCTCGTTTCGAATCGCGCTGCAATTAACCCACTCGACGTCAGCTTTGTTGAAATGCATGGCACAGGCACGCAGGCCGGTGACGCTGAAGAAATACAATCGGTCACCAATGTGTTTGCGCCCTCGAAGAAGCGTCGCAGTGCTAAGAACCCGCTGTATATAGGAGCAGTCAAAGCGAACGTAGGGTAAGTACAGCTCTCAGACTTCCTCTCAGCCGTAGTCGCGAAAATGAGCTGATTCTCATCCTCAATCCAGTCACAGCGAAGCCGCGGCTGGCGTAACTGCTGTCGTCAAGGTACTCCTCATGTTGCAGAAGAACGCGATCCCTCCTCACGTCGGAATCAAAAACGAGATCAATCCAAGATTTCACGATATAGGCAAGCTCAACGTTCGTATACCATACGAAAAAACAGCTTGGCCACGGGAGGAAGGCAAAAAACGTCTAGCTGTTGTGAACAACTTCAGTGCTGCCGGAGGAAACACCTGCATCGCCATTGAGGATGCACCAGTGCGAAAATCTCACGGCATAGACTCGCGCCCCGTCCATTCAGTTGTTGTTTCGGCCAAAAGTAAGGTTTCCTTGAAAGGGAATCTGGAAAGGATGGTTGCATACCTAGATGCGAATCCAAGCATCTCATTGGCCGACCTTTCGTACTCCACCACGGCCCGTAGATACCACCACAATCACCGCGTGTCCGCAACTGGGTCCACCATCGAACAGGTAAAAAAACAGCTCTCAACAGCACTTGGTGCTGCCGACTCACGGAAGCCCGTTCCGAGTCCGCCCCCGATCGCTTTCGCGTTCACAGGTCAAGGAGCTTCGTACAAATCGTTCAATCTAGAGCTATTCCATGACTCCCCATATTTCCGGTCTCAGATCATGCTACTGGACGATCTGGCTCGAGGACAAGGGTTCCCTTCATTTATTCCGGTGTTGGACGGAAGCTACCCTGAAAACCATCAGCATTCACCCGTCATCACCCAGCTTGCACTCTGCTGCACAGAAATTGCCCTGGCGCGGTATATGAACTCTCTGGGTGTGAGACCTGACGTTGTAGTCGGCCACAGTCTTGGTGAATACGCCGCTCTACATGTCGCGGGTGTTATCTCCGCATCCGACGCAGTATTCCTCGTTGGAAAAAGAGCGCAGATGCTGGAAGCTAGATGCCGAGTGGGGAGTCACAAAATGCTGGCCGTACGGGCTTCGGTGCAGATGATCGAAGAAAGCGTCAGCGGCAAAGACGTATCATACGAGATCGCTTGTATCAACGGACCTAAGGAAACAGTTCTCAGTGGCCCAGTGGAGAGAATCGACAAACTGATACCCATCCTCGAGGGTAGTGGCTATAAATGTTACAGTCTCGATGTGGCTTTTGCTTTTCATTCAGCTCAGATCGAGGAGGATTTGCTAGATGATTTCGAGGAACTAGCCAAAGGGGTCATCTATCAGGCGCCAGCTGTCCCAGTGATTTCTCCTCTTCTAAACAAGGTTGTATTTGACGAGAAGACGCTGAATGGTAATTATATGCGCCGAGCCACGCGAGAGACCGTCAATTTTTTGGCAGCCCTTGAAACAGCCCAGAGAATTGGAACGCTGGACGACGATACAACCTGGATTGAAATAGGACCTCACCCAGTTTGTATTGGCTTTGTAAAGTCAACGCTCTCCCCATCCACTGTTTTGGTGCCCTCTCTTCGTAGAGGCGAGAATAACTGGACCACAATGGCGAACAGCCTTGCGACACTGCATTGTGCTGGAGTTCCAATTGCTTGGAATGAGTTCCATGCTCCGTTTGAGAAGTCACTCCAGCTTCTTGATCTGCCTACATATGCTTGGAACGACAAGAACTTTTGGATTCAGTACCATGGCGACTGGGCGCTGACGAAGGGGAACACCTACTATGATGCTGAGAAAGCGCAGCAGAATCAGGTACCACAGCAACTATCAGCGCGAGTATCGGGATTGAGCACCTCCACCGTGCAAAATATCATCGAAGAACATTTTTTTGGAACTTCAGGGACCGTTAAGATGCAGTCTGACCTTGCTTATCCTGATTTCCGAGCGGCTGCTTGGGGACACAAGATGAACGGATGCGGTGTGGTGACATCTGTAAGTCTAGCTTCCCTATTTTCACCCAATAATTCGCAGAGTACAGGACGTGAAGATCTGACACAAGATTCTAGTCTATTCATGCGGATATTGCCTACACCATGGGCGAATATCTATATCACAAGCTTCGTCCAGGAAACGGTAGCAAAGACGTCAAAGTCGACATCAGCAACCTCCAAGTCTTCAAAGGTCTCGTTGCCAACAGCGATCCCAATACTCCGCAAGTAATTCAGGTTGAGATTCATACGCCAGACATTACATCCAACAGAGCTCAGATGTCGTGGTACAATGTAGTTTCTGGCACAAAACACGATGAGCCTTTCGCAACAGCGATTCTCATGTACGGTCAGGCGACGGATTGGTTGGCTTCATGGTCACCACTTAATCACCTGATACAATCACGTATCGCCCAACTCGATAGCCTAGCCAACTCTGGAGTAGCCAATCGCTTTAGCCGGAGCATGGCCTATCTTCTATTTGCGAACAATCTCGTCGACTACCACGACAAATATCGCGGGATGACCTCGGTGGTCTTGAATGAGATGGAGGCATACGCTGATGTTACCCTAACGCAGGAGAAAGGTGGCTCCTGGACCGTGCCGCCATACTTTATTGACAGCGTCGCCCATATCGCCGGGTTCATATGCAACGTCAGCGATGCTATAGACACCAAAACAAATTTCTGTGTCACGCCTGGTTGGCAGTCCATGCGCTTTGCGAAGCCCTTGGTGGCCGGGGCTAAGTATCGCTCCTACGTCAAGATGATACCCGCGCCGGAAGACAACACGACATATTACGGAGATGTGTACATTTCGCAAGATAATGAGATCATGGGCGTTGTGAAGGGTATAGAATTTCACAGATATCCGCGGATTCTACTGAGCCGATTCTTCTCCGCTCCAGATGACAAGAAGGCTCCTCCAGTTGCTTCTGCAGCTCCTGCGGCCCCTAAGGTTGTCGCTCCTGCCCGCACCGTGCCCACCGTCACAGCACAAGAGAAATCGGCTCCCGTTACTGCCAGTGCGACAGCCTCAACAGCAATAGTCCCGGAAGAACCAAAGGTCAATGGTGTCATCGCAGAAGAACCAGCAAAGGGGCTCAATCCAGACAGCATCACCGCCAAAGCGTTCAACATCATTGCCAAAGAATCTGCTCTTGATTTGGCCGATCTCACCGACGATGCGCAGTTTGCCAATCTCGGCATTGATTCACTCATGAGTTTGGTGATAGCAGAGAACTTTAGAGAGCAGCTCGGTGTGGTTGTTAGTGGCAGTCTCTTCCTGGAGTACCCTGCAATAGGAGACCTTCGTGCGTGGTTAGAAGAATATCACGGCTAGCTCCTGGCTCACTGCGGGAATTTCGTTATCATAGAAACTTCATTAAATTGCTATTGTTTCTCAGTTTTAGACACTCAATTATCATCTCGGCGTTGGTGGATTTTCGCGCACTTTTGTTGTCAGCTTTCGCAAGCTTGTGGTAGCCTTATAGAAGACCATTGAAAAGCAATCTCATCTACTTGCTGTGATTTATCAGAAAACAATGATGACTGTGATACCAACCAAGACTATTCGATTGGAAACCTTACAAGACATAATGCGTCGGGGAACACCGCTGTTCTTTGTTCGGTATTCGGGGCTCGGATTTTGCTCAAGATACTTATGTACTTGAATAATCCAGCAAAATATATCAAATCTCACACATTCTCATACTCGTACAACTTGAGTGTACGTACATCTGCAAAAAAAAATGGCATCCAAGGAAAAGTTTCCAAAGCCACCGAAGACCAAGAAAGCGGGACAGCTCATATGTCTGACAATATGCGGATACCGTCGTCCAGGCATGAGCGAAGAGGACTATAGAAGTCATATGACCCAAGTATCTGGACCCATGACTAAAGAGCTCATGGTGAAGTATGGTATAGTTCGCTGGACAATGGTAAGAAAACATTTACGATATCAAGGAGTTGGTACAGTTTGACTGACGCAAAAACAGCTACACAACACCACCGAGACTCGCAATCTCATGAAACAGCTATTTGACGAGCACATGGTGAATCTGGCGGAGTTCGACTGTTTCAGTCAAGTCACTTTCCGGACCATAGAAGATTACAAGCGCATGAGGAAAGATCCAGTGTACAGAAACCAAGTCGCAGGGGACCATGTCAATTTCGCGGATACCAATAGAAGCATGATGACCATTGGGTGGGTGACCGATTTCATTGAGCATGGGAAACTGGTCGAAATGGACAATGAAACGAAAAAGGAGGCAAGCGCTTTGAGTCGGATAGCAGGACCTGCAGAGGGATCTACTAAGAAAACCTTGGCCGCGACGGTTGTTGTGGGCTCTTTTCTCTCTGGTATGTATCCTGGAACTGACAGAAAAAAGATCTTTGGATGCTGAATGAACTTAGGCTGTATGGCATCTCTATCATTAATGGCCGTACCCGTGCTTCTCGACACCGCAACAAGTTCGCCGCAACTATTGTGGCAGTGGACACGCATGTACCATTACGGACACCAAGTGCTTCCAGGGATGTCTATCAGCACTTTTCTTCTCTACAGCTACGTCTGTATTCGAAGACGCAGAGCGCCATCACCGAAGCCGTGGCGTTTGTTTGCGCTTGCGGGTCTTGTGACTGTGAGCATGATACCATTCACACTGCTGATCATGAAGCCGACCAACGATGAGCTATTTCGGTTGGAGGCAGCGACGAGGGCAATGAGATTGGGCAATATCCCGGAAATCAATGTTATTTCTCTCCAAGACACGAAAGACATGGTGGTCAAGTGGGCTTTGATGCACTTGACAAGAGCCAGTTTTCCACTCTTTGGAGCTGTCATGGGTGCTTGGGGCTTCTTCCGTCAAAGCTTCTAAGGACATGAAACTAGAATGGGAGATAGATCAGGCTTGGGTTCCGTTGAATTGGCAGATTAGAAATGGTTCTGCTCAACTAACAGTGAGCCCTTCTATGTCATGGGTCGATAGATTGTGAGAATCAATTGTTTAATTGAAGATTTACTCTACTTGTTCACAAGACCGTGTTTGCAACTCTGTTCTTGCCTATGCCATCCAACACCACCAAAATGGCATCTCGAGGCCAACGAGCTTACTAAGCGTCTATGCATCTTGATAGGGTACATGGACGTTCGTCGTTCAAACAAAATGCCCGCTACACGTGCGTGACTGCGGGACACACGTGGAGCGAGAATTTGCCTGGCCGTGGTGGATTCCCGAGCCCCGAGCCCCGGGTGCCGATGCTTATCCGCGATCTCCGACTTCCGACTCCCGACTTCCCGAGATCAGCGCAGCCAATCATTTCTCACCTCACACGCACCTAATAATTCATATAATCAATGTTACATAGACTGACAAAGGAAATCATGTGACTCAGATCTCGATCAGAGTGTGTTGATTTGGAGAATCTCACATTAGCCAGTTTTTGTCTGTTAGTGAAGTTATCTCAATTCATCACGAACGCTAGCCGAGGTCGTGGAAGAAATCATCAGAAAAATCTCAATATTGGTTGATGCTAATAGTTTATACTCTGCCTAAGGAGCTCGTTACACTACATCATATCGAATGAGTATGCCTTGCCGCACAATAGACATCCTCTTCTTGGTGATAGTCGTCCGCTATATCCTCACATTCCTACGGCGGACTCAAGATGCGCGAGAGGCCGCCACTTCACATTCAAATCATGAGAAGCTAGCCGACATCGAAGGTGCTTCTTGGCCTCAACTATCTGTATTCGAGCATATCGAGCGAGGCCTGTTGCGCAATCCCAATGATCCAGCTGTCGTTTGTTTGATGGAACAGTCTATTGGTCTGCAAAGGCTTGTCGCGGCATGCACACCCGGAGGACAGGACGTTGGCACAGACAGAAATTCGAGTACCAATGCAACACCCAGACTCTGGTGTAAAGATCGACCTCAGACGTATACGCTTGTGCAAGCAGAGGATACGCCTCCCCGAAGCCCAACTCAAGAAGACAAGGCCAATACTATGACGCTCACCTACACACAACTCCATGGCATGGCTTTGAAACTTGCAACTGGTCTCATCACAGTTGGTGTTCGACCAGACACTCGAATGATTATGGCCATCCCCAACGGCGCCGAGTACGCTATCTTATTGTGGGCATGCGCCATTTTACGCCTCACATACGTGAGCCTGGATGAAGATTCATTAAACATATCTGGTTTTACAGCATTGAAACGAACCCTGGAGGCTGTACGGCCCCAGATTATTGTTGCATCCAATTCACTGAAAGGGAGGGCTATCGAAGTAGCCATGGCGGAATTGGAACTGCCATCCCCTATAAAACTCAGTCTCTCGGAATCCAAAGCCACCGAATGGCATTCTTTCGAAGATATTTTTACTCGTGCGAACGAAAACAATGCAATCGATGAGCTCAAGCTTCTCGCGGAAGCACGCCAAGATAAACCTACGCGCATCAATTCTATCATGTTCACATCAGGCACATCGGGAATTCCCAAAGGGTGCCCGCAGTCCGTGTCGGCCATCTCGCATGCACTGCATTCTCAGGAATGGCTCATTGACGCCGAATCTGGGGCTTCTCAATATGCTCTTATGCAGCCGCATAACTCGAGGGGCATTGCACCTGCGCAAACATTGCAAACTTGGAGGGCAGGAGGTGCCCTTGTTTTGACAGGCCAAAGTTTCTCGTCAGTGAGACCACCCGTTGATCACCCGTATGGATGTGCTGATAATTCTTCACAATAGAGTACGAGATGCAATACATGCTATCGAACATGTCGGTGTCACATTCCTAGTGCTAACTCCACCAATGGTACACGAATTCGCCATAGAATTAGCCACTAGACCCATCGACGTATCGTGCGTAAAAAGAATCCAAATTGGTGGTGATGCAGTTACGAAAGAGGTGCTGACCAAATGCGCCAATTTGTTCCCAACGGCTCAAACGTGTGTGAATCAAGGTATGACGGAGGGTCCAGGTGTGTTCTCCTGGCCATTCCTCGGGAAGCCGACTGCGCGCATTCCTTTCCTAGGCGGCCAGATCTGTCCTGTTGGAGTTGTGGCTCCTGGAGCTAGGATCCGGCTTTGCTCTGTTTCTAAATCAAATTCTGTGGTCAAGAGGGGCGAACTTGGCGAGCTGCACATATCGTGTCCTTCCGTCGTAAACCATTATCTTCGAGGTCACTCAGAGACGTCATTCATTGACGACGGAAAGCGGCGATGGTTCAATACTGGAGACATGGCCACAATGAATGACGAAGGGTTGGTTTCTATTGTTGGAAGACGAAAAGACATGATTGAGCGCGCTGGTACCATAGTGGCGCCTGCCGTTATCGAAAGTTGTCTCGCTGCATTTCTGTCTTGCCAGGTAAGTCATCGTGTGCGGTATGAATAGATTTGTGCATTGCGCAGATTTCTTCTTCCTCTATCAAAGCCAAATCTTCAATTCGCTAATCCACAAGCTAGGTGGTAGTGGTAGCAGTTGCGCACCCAGTGCTTGGAGCTGAGCCGTTCGCTGTGGTGAGCAGATTTTCAACTGCAAGCGCAAAACAGATAAAAGACCACACTCGATCTATTTTGGGTCGAGACTACGCACTTGGGGGAGTGGCTAGTCTACAGGAATTGGGGCTCTTGGAATTTCCGGTCAACGCGACACATAAAATTATCAAGCCGGTAGTACAGCAGGCAGTAGTACGGCATTTGAAAAAGCTCCTCGGAAAAGCGACAGTCTAAGGTTATACACTTATCAAGTAGACTGCTAGATATTATGGGCGTTTCGAAAGCCTTTGTATTCGGGAGAATCATCTATATGGACTAAATCATTGAATACGAAGATTATACCAATCTGAAACCAAAACGTGTGTGCTACTTCGCATCCGAGCATGATTCTATCATCTGTGGCGCATGCATTAGTTAGAAAACCGCACGCGTAAAATGCATATTTTTTTTTAGCAAGACTCCAGATTCGCGAGCTCACTGTTCGGGTCATTGTATCGCTGGGTGGTGCGATCTAATGTTGCGGGTGGTTTGATACAAGTTTTTCGGACTATCGGGCTCCGATGCTGCGTCCTGCCGTTGTACCAACAGGAACATCATTCCAGAGTGGTGGAAGTAAGATTTTTAAGAGATTCGAAAAGACGCAGAGAACAACCACAAAGCATTGGACTCTTTTCAAAATTGTTTTGACATCGTAAACATGGCAGCCTCATCAGTTAAGCTCCAACCTTCCAACCTTGGTCTCATCAAAGCCAATGATGAAGTGAAACCGGAATCCATCGCCGAATGCAATACTTTGGTCCAGAAAAACCACGAAGAATGGCACATGTTCTTTCGCGACACAGCCGGCCACAACCACATCGCCCACAGCCTTCTTACAATCCTAGCCTTGGGTGCCGGTCCAGAGGAGCTCAAAGCGAGGTACGAAGATGGCATTCCCATTCAGCGAGCGATGCCTTCCGTCGACACCGAACTCCTCGAGAAATTGGGATCTGAAGAGAACGCCCTGCACAACGCACTCGTTGGACAAATCCACCAATATCATACCTTTCTCGAGTTCTTCAAAAGCGAAATCAATGCCAAAGGATGGAAAGAAGTCGTTCAGAAATACGTGTTCGCACGCACCAAAACTGCAGACTTATTGCTCGCTCGCATGTATGAAGGCGCATACCATCCCATCATTCACTTGGGCCTCGGGGTAGAGTTTGAGCAACCAATCATCATTGCGGAGGCCCTTGCACAGGCTGCTTCTCACGATGATTCCAATATCCGCACTCTTTTCGCTAATGCCGAGAACGAAGCTTCCATCTCGTATCCATCGAAGAAGCCGAAATCCATGCTGAATCTTATTCACGAAGTGCGCGCATCCGACGCGATTCGAAACGCACCGAAATGGACCGACTTTGGAAACAAGATGCGTGATGGCATAGTCGGTCGTGCGGGCGAGCAGATGGCCAGTCTGGCTTCGCAATTCCGTATCAAGAATGACGAAATCGATTTAGAACGTCGCACTGCTGAGATGATCAGCACCTGTGCTTATTTCGCAGGTGCAGCGCAGGATAAGAGCAAGACGAACCGTCGGACCAAAATCGATTTCTTCTATATGCATTGCGTGACCAGCAGTATATTCTTCACGGTGTTCATCAAGCAAGATTGGATCAAGCTTGAAGACCGCATACGACTGGTGGAATGGAAAGGCCGGCTTGACCTGGCGTGGTATGCTGTGTCTGGCTGTGCGGTGCTGGACGAAAGTGCTATCACGAACTACACATCTCCCGAAAGTGATGGTCTCGGCTGGGAGGAGCTGTTTGAAGCGGTGATCAAAGAACATGACGATGGTCATGCTGCGAAATTTATCCGCGCGCTCAAAAATGGGGAAGATGTATCTCGGAAATTTGAACAGGGCGAGTACGAAGACTATATTCCGATGAAAGGTGATATGTGGTTGAGATTGGCGAGGATGTGTCAGGATACTACGAAGAATAGGCCATCGGACCTGAAGTGGGTTCCTTTCACGGGCTTTGAGCAGCCATGGGCACGGCCAGACTTGAAAATAGAGTAAAAGCATTTGAGCTCCAGGTCGATGAAGCCAGCCGTAGTTAGAAAAGACGATTTTTCGTGCAAATTGAGTCATCACCGAGACATATACGACAGGGTTCCCGCATGCGCTTTTTCCCACAGTTCTTCAATATAAATGCTAAATTTTCTGGAAGTACTCCTCCTATTATATTTAATGTTGAGCAATGGGTACAATATGTAGAATATTCAGCTAAGCTTGGTCATTTCGAGAGCGAATTCTCGCAGTCGTTCAACAACTTAATCCGATGCCCGTCTGGCGCGCATCCATCCTAACAGACGAAACTCTTCGCAAAGCAAAATGAGAACCGATGAATTTAAATACTAATTTGCTTTTCCTCACGCGAGCCCACACAGAATATGCAGATGAAAACAATACAATTTGCATCGATAATAGCAACCTGAAACTAAGCTGGGCCTGTACCAGAAGGCAAATAAGGGTGCAGCCATGGGAAAAAGTGTCTGGTTAAGCCCATAAAGATACACATGGGAGTTCCCGAAGGAAACTTAGCGCCGACTCCCCTCGTCGCATTCACAACACCCACATTTCTACCTTCGTATCGGCCCTCTGGATCTTGCACCGCTTCAATCATTCCCGCTGACAGATCCAAATAGCTGATGAAGCTCTCTTCTTCGTCCAACGTGAGGCGATGTCCGCGCGAAATATCGGGTGAAAGTCCAGCGGGTTTGATGAAAATGGAGGACAGCCAGGAAGATTGCTCACGCATCATCTTCTCCGTGACAATCAAATCCTCATAAACGTAAGATGCGGCAGCACGCATGATGGGGCGGAACCATTTGGGCATATGCCGGCTAAGGTAATCATCAAGTGTAGCAGAGCTGAGAAGCACAAGTGTCGGAGGCTTGTACCCAGGGGAGGTTTTGGCTTTGATGTTCTTCAGCGCAGCGATAACCGATGCTGCGCTATCCTACATCCTTGCTGTCAGAATTGGTGCAAACAAAGTTTCTAGATCTATCAACTTACCTGGCTGATCCGACATCCTGGGACGTTATCATTGGTTGTAGCCACCATGAATATCGCTTGCGTATCGCGCACGAGCGATTCCATCAAATCGACATCTGAGATGCTGCCGGAGAAGACTTGGACTTGTTTGCTATCAATAACTTGTGGAAGCAACCTGTGGAGTTTCCCAACGTTGCGGCAGTAGGCATGTATCTTGTTCTCGGGGGCTTTGAGGAGATTTTGGATCAAAGCTGACCCGCAGTTCCCAGTGGACCCAATAACAGCGTAGGTTGGCATTGTGTAAATTGCTCCAGGCTGCGAGAGCTGGAAATAGATTGACTGGACTCCGACATCTCAGGTTTTTATTGGAGCTGTTCTTTTATCTCAAGATTGTCGAACATGATGCTGTTGTGTCGGGCTTCAGATGACACGTGCTTCGGGTCGGAGAGCAGCACGTGACTCGGAGTGGAATACCCTCGTCCCGAAATCTGGAGCTGCCCTGTCTGTTTCCCCGCGAGTACATTCACAAGATTGTGGAGATTAGGATAAAGTCCTAAGTCCGTGGAGCTCGGAATGGAGAATGGGCATTGTAAGCGAAACCAACATCATTTGATAATATATGTAAGCAGCACACACTCTCCGTTCAGCTAGCACGATATGCATAACGGGGCGTACAACAGAAATTATCTTGCCAGATAGTCGATACCCTACATCTTGTGATTTGACTGCTCTTGCAAGATCGTTACGACCTTCGACTGCTCATCTCGACCATCCTCTTTCTTTCGCCCAACTGCTTGATCCAACATGGGATTTCTATACAGTCAATTCTTCATAACTCCTCCCTACCCCAAAGGCAATTTCTCGGGGAAAACTGTCGTGATTACAGGCAGTAATGTTGGCTTGGGTAAAGAAGCAGCCAGGCATTATGCGCGCTTGGGTGCATCGAGACTCGTTCTTGCGGTGCGCAGCATAGAAAAGGGGAATGAGGCAAAACAAGACATCATGAGCACCACAAATCACAAAGATACGCAGGTGTGGAAATTAGACATGAGCGACTATAACAGCGTCAAAGCTTTTGCGAAGAGGGCCGAGTCTGAGCTGGACCGCATCGACATCTTCATCGCCAACGCCGGCGTGGCACGTTCTGAATATCAGGTGCAGAATGGCCACGAGCAATGCATTGATGTCAACGTCATTTCCACTATATTATTGATGGCCAACATGATGCCGAAGATGAGTGAGACAGCGGCTCGCTTCAACACACGACCCACATTTTCAGTGACGGGTTCAAGTACTTATGCGCACACCACATTTCCCCAGCGGTCCGCTCCGGACGGAGGCATCCTGACCGCGTTGTCGGACCCAGATACCTGCAAAAGATACTGGGATCAGCAGTATCCCGTATCTAAGCTCATACAATTGCTATTGGTGCGCCAAATGTAAGTTGAATCCCATGGGCAAATTCCAGAAGAATTTGCTGACCCAATCGCGATTCTAGTGCCGATCAGCATCCAGCAAGCGAGTTCCCTGTTACCATCAATATTGCGAACCCCGGCCTATGTTGGTCTGAATTGGGACGCGAGGCCACTGGCTGGGGATTTTATCTTGTCAGGCTTGTTCTGGCGCGCAGCACCGAGGTGGGAAGCAGAACTGTGTTTCACGGAGGTGCATCAGGCGCTGAGACACACGGGAAGTATCTGAACGACTGTAAGATTGAGGAGCCTACCGCACCAGTAACAGGTGCCGCGGGGAAAGAGGGGCAGGAACGCATTTCTGCTGAGGTGTTGAGAGCGATCGACGCCATCCAGCCGGGTGTGTCGAAGAATTTCCTGATCAAATAGTTAATCCTCATCATCGAAACCACGGATTCATATGAGAATTGAATTGTGTTCTATAAAACATATGAACCATCCTGGCACTCATTTAGAATCATGTACATGTGCGAGAAAGGTAAACTGCACGCCATCAGGCAATTGATGGTATCCACCCTCCGGCGTGAGCTCTTATCCCGGGATCCAAGAGGAAAAAACGTCTCTTAAGATCAACATGGGATGCTTAGAATAGCTAGGCAGTTATTGCAGCACAAAACAACGCGTACGCTCATCATTTAACCTCTTCACAAACACTAAAAGTCTAAGCTGGTCTTCATTTTCTATTCAAATCACAAATAGTTGTATGGAAGAGCCTGTCTTACGACCAATCACCGTCCAGCAAATCTTCCATCCGCGTCCCTTTTTCCATGGCTTCAGCCACCTCGTTCAGTGTCCAAGGCGCAAAAGTATGACCCAGTGGTAAGTTTGTATTGACAAATGGAGCGCCCATTGTGAGATGCGCATAGGCTTCACCATACTTTTCATATGCGTAAGCCTCAGGCTCGTGAGCGAAAATCCACTTGGGAAACCGGGTTCGAACTTTCCCCGGGTCACGAGAAATTTCATCCCAGTCCGTCGCTGTTTTAAGCTGAGAGTTGACAAAAGTCATTTTCTGAGCGCAACTGACACGCTCGTATCGAAGTAAATTGTAGATCTTGGTTCCTATAGCCGCTCGATCGCGCCCAGCCAACTCGAGGCAAGTTGCAAGTGTAGCCGCATCTTCGAGAGCTTGCGTCCCACCGTTCCCAGAAGTCGGCGTGAACGTGTGTGCTGAGTCTCCAACTTGTACCTGAAATGAGTCAATAAGATTGTACGTATACTGCATTGTACGTTCCACGGAATATACGTACCACTCGTCCAGACTTGGAGACCCAGTCCCTATGAAGATCCCTCCAAAGTAGGGGCCAGTGAACAACTCCATGCGGGACTGTGCGCACAAGAGCTGCTATGGCTGGGTCCCAGCCGGGAGCCTTGCGGAGCTCATCCACAATGCGTTCAGGGTCTGTATCAGGTTCCCAAGACTCAGTTGCCTCTCCTTGAGTATCCAAAGGGGTAAATCCCCACGAGACAATCTCATCAGACATGAATACTCCCATATACATTCCGGGACCTAGCCTGTATATAGTTAGTACACCGGAAATTCCCCAATTTCGAGAAACAACGGATGGCTGGCAATGTCCAAGGAACGCACCAATACTCCCATACGCTCCGCTTGTTACCCCATCGCTCTCGTACAACGGGGTCTCGCATAGCCACTTCTCTGGGGTAGGCCGTACGATAAATAGACATGCCACTAGATACAGGCGCGGTATACTGGCCTTGGATCAGGATCTCTGCTTCCGATCTCAGCCCGTCGGCAGCGACAACTATGTCCGCTAAACGGATGCTATCAATCGGTCAGAAAAATCCAATTGATATGATTTCAGCATACATACGATCCGTCTTGAAGCACGACTCCCCCTTTTCCGGCATTTTCATCTTCGAAGTACTTGCGCGCCGTCTTCCCGTACTCAACGGTTATACCAAGGCATGCCACTTGCCGCAGTAGCATGCGATAAAATTTACTCCGAATCTGTGCAGGCGCAATGAAAGTGCGTTGCCCTTTGCCTTTGCGCGCTTCGAGATGTTCCGGGTCATTGTAGGGTGGTACGGTGGGACCATAGATATGCTCGCCCGTGTACTTTTCATAGCTAACCTCGGCGTCGACTTGTTCGAGATCCATGTCACGTTGCAGAGCCGGCCAATTCCCTAGAGCGGCACATGCTGAAGGAAGAATCACAATGATATCACCTGAGTAGACAGGTCCATCATTGCGTTCCAGAATCCCTACAATGTTATGCCCTTTGCGCCAGCACTCCAACGCAGTTACTAGCCCTCCCATACCAGCGCCCACGATGAGCACATCGATACCTGTAACGGGATGTCTCTTGGGGAGGTCATCGCTGGTGGTATTAGGCACCCACTTTTCGACATCGAATTCGTGCTTGTCGCCAGCGGAGTTAATAGCAAAAGTATTTGGAGCCATATTGGGATGATTAGACAATTTTGATTTACAGTATGCGAACCACTCACAGATTTCTACACTCTATAGATGTTCTAGATGGTCTTTTTGGAATACGGGTCAGCCATGTGCTGTTCTCCGAGCCCCGAACACTCGGTAGTGGCAATCACTAGCTTCGGTCCGACGCACGTGGTCGTCACGTATATTGTTTTGCTCCTTCTAACATGGTCTGGGAGCCGCGTGATTTTCCCATCAATCTCCAGTTTACTCGTGGATACCTGAACTTCTTTTTCCGACATGACACCGCACGCCACCTATGCCGCAACCGATGTGGCCCCAGAATCTCAACAACCAGCACCTGCAAAGCACAAAGGTGGCTACAAGCAAATCAACAAGGCTCTTAACATTTGTGCTTTCGAGGACTATCTCGAAACACAGCTATCTCGATTGCCTTTCATCGCTGATGTTGAGGTCCTCAGTCCTCGCGTCACACGCGTACTCGGTCAAAATGCCGGAAAATTCACTTTGCAAGGAACAAACACCTACATCATAGGCACAGGCTCAGAACGAATGCTCATAGACACAAGTCAGGGTCTACCTGAATGGGCAGAACTTATATCGAAAACGCTTGCGGATTTGGACATCTCACTCTCCCACGTCTTCTTAACTCACTGGCACGGCGATCACACCGGCGGCGTGCCAGATTTGCTACGCATGTATCCGAATCTCAAAGACGCAATCTATAAGTACAACCCAAGTAAAACACAGCAGCCAATCGTGGACGGAAGCATCTTCTCTGTCGAAGGTGCTACTTTGAGGGCAGTTCATGCGCCGGGACATGCCGATGACCACACTTGCTTCGTTCTTGAAGAGGAAATGGCCATGTTTACTGGTGATAATGTCCTTGGCCACGGTACTGCTGCCGTCGAACAGCTCAGTGTATGGCTTAACTCACTGCGACTTATGCAATCGCACAATTGCAAAATTGGCTATCCAGCACATGGCGTGGTCATACCCGATCTTCGGAGAAAAATCGATTTAGAGCTCAAGGCAAAGACAAGACGCGAAACGCAAGTGCTTAACTCTTTGGCCCAAATACGGAGCCCGGGTGGGAAGGCTAGCGTGACTGTCAAGCAACTCGTCACCGTCATGCATGGAGATGACTTAGATCCAGAAGTGCGGAAGATGGCGATTGAGCCTTTGATGGGAGAGGTGTTGAATAAGCTGGCTGAAGACGGGAAGGTTGCATTTGAGATTCGTCAGAAAGAGAAGAAATGGTTTGCGATTATGTAGCCTACGTTTTGCTTGAAACCTCTGCTATCGCTGTAATGACTTTCATCATACGTACAATCATTATAGGGTTCTTAAATCTGGGCTGTTACATATTCTGAGCAATTACTACATAGAATTCATAAGACGTCTCGGTGTGGCGCAGGCTCAATACTAGCTGAGTCCAGGCCGTGATTGTTCTTGTCACGTCGTATACTCGGAATCCCGAACACCGAGTGATGCTCAATAATATTTACAATGAGACGGTGCTCCTCGTTTTTCATTTTGAACCTTCTCTTATCGAACACCCAAGCTTTTTGAGTGCGCTGTTACAAGATGTCACTAGGTACATTTTACACTCGCAATGCAAGTGCATGCCTGATTTTAGGGATCGTCGTCAAACGATTGCAACATGCGCTAATGGGGAGCAGCCAAATCCACGATCATATGGCATTATCGCAGTCGCGAAAATCCTAGGACTGGAGATCGATGTTAAGAATCTTGATTACAAGAATAAAGATGACCAACAAAAGCTCCATCGGCTCAACTCTCTAGATCAAGTCCCAGTATTTGTCGGATCAGATGATTTCGTTCTAACAGAGTGCATTGCCATTGCGCTATATGGTATACATCCGATGCCTTCCTCGCTGCGCACTTATGCGGGCTCACCATAATTTCCAGTCACCTCTCACGTACCCACCACGAGTCTCTTGGGCAAAAACCGTAAGGACGACCACAAAATTCAGCAATGGATGTCGTTCGCCAATAGCGATCTCCTGCCAGCAATCGGAGGCATCATCCTTCCCCTACTCGGTCTTCCCCTCGCCGTGCGCAAAAACACGCAAGATTGTCTGCGTGCACTACACGCCGACTTTAAGCTGCTTGAACAACAACTTCAGACGAGCAAGTATCTCGTTGGTGATGAAGTTACACTCGCCGACTATTTCACAGCTGGCACCATGGTGTTCGGTGTTTTCGTATTCCATCATCTGTTGAGGGAGCGCTATCCCAGAGTTTTAGAATGGTTTTTGGGCATGCACGAGATCCCGGAGTTCAAGGAGGTTGTGGGAGAATTGAGGTTTATGGAAGTGCCAGTGCCGGCGTTGGAAGAGGATGGAGAATCATTGGAGAAATTGGTGGATGCATCTTCACCTTCTCCGTGACGTTGTCGATTCATTGGGCTAATGCGGATACTTTGCAATGGAATGATGTTTTCTTTCGTTCTGACGGATTTACTGCAAGAATCCGTAGCCGAGTGTTTTCGTCCTAGAGAAGTTCTCGCTAACTTGACTAATTCGCCTCTAGTAGTACTATCTTCATAGCCGGTGATAAGCATAATTTCCGTTTGCGCCATTTTCTGTTTACTTAAGCACCACTTGTAGTTGGGCGTAAGTCAGTCAGCAACAAGAGGCGTAACGAGTGTTGGATCCCATTATACCTTGCTATTCCGTGCTCCTCTTAGCAGTGCTATATTTTGACCATGTACCCGTCAATGATTCTTTTCTAGCATCATAAAAATCATTGAGACTTGGTCATTTCCCCTCAGGTCCATATCATATCGAGCATCTTAAAGTCCCAAAATGAGTCTTGGACGTTTATTTGTTACTGGAGGGACAGGGTATGTCGGTGGAGTGTTGATCGAAACTGCGGTTGCGGATGGGTACAAGGTAAGCAAGCGAGCCTTGGTATTGATTGCCCATATTTTTCTCGGGGACATTGCCTTGTAGTTTGAGCGAACGATTTGGCTAATTGCAGTTAAAAAAGGTTCATGCACTTTCCAGAAACAAAGACGGAGACGAAAAATTGCGAAAACTGGGTGCAGAGCCGGTGCGCGGAGACCTTACCACAATAGATGTTCTTCGAAGCGAAAGCAAGCAGGCCGACGCCATAGTCAACGTGGCTACCGCTTATGTTTTCGGGCAGGGCAAATATGAAGATGCCCTTCCCATTGATAACGCCGCCGTGGATGCGATGGCCGATGGAATCGTCGGCACGAACAAACCTCTCATCACCTTTTCGGGGACATTGACAGTACAAGCGGATCCTAATGGCAACGAAACCAACGAGGAAGCTCCTCCAGAACCCAGCCATCTCAACGTACGCGTCCAAGCCGAGAACCATGCACTATCTCTAGCAAAAGAGCGAGGTGTCCGGATAATGGTCGTTCGCATGTCGCCTTTCACCTACGGTCGCAGCGGCAGCGGCATCGCTCGCTTCATGGGCATGGCCAAAAACATGGGTGGCTTGCCGACTGTCAATGGAGGTCAAAATCGAACCACGGCCGTTCATGTCGATGATGGCGTGCGCTTGGTGCTTTTGGCTCTCCAGAAAGGCGAGGCAGGCGACATCTTCAATGCCGGCTCTCAAACCGATTTAACCATGGCTGTTCTCTTCCATGCCATCAATTCTTCTGTCGGCGTGCTCGATAAGGATATCTCGTACGATGATGCACTGGCTGGATTCGGGGAAAATATTGCTTGGTTTCTAAAGGCGGAGAATAGAGCGTCGGGAGCCAAGGCGCAAAAGAAGCTCAGCTGGGAACCCAAAGGTACACCAATTTTGGATGACATAAAGTCAGGCTCGTACGTGGCTGTGGCCAATACTTTGCTTGGGAAATAAACCCCATTCACACCTTCATCAATGGAATTTACAGCCTGCCAATAGTTCTTTCAGGATGGGAGAGATGGGAGATGTTAAACTGCATTTCTGGGTGGGTCCGGTGGATAGGTGGAATTAGCGAGGCTGTGGAACGCCTTCGCAAAGACATGTACAGAACCACGAAAAGTAAGGTTCTCCTCAGCGTTCATCAATAGTGAATTTATATTCATTGGAGCTCTGGCATATACTGCAAACTATATCACGGGGATGAATTCACCTCCATCGGCTGTCTCTATTACGATTTTGTTTTCTATCTAGAATAGAATAGAGCATGGACTATACGCGTTCCTCCATCAATCATCATTGGGATGTTTTGCCTGACACATTCTTGGGTGGAATTGATCAAAAATTGAGGTTGTTAGCCGGTTCTTTACACTGACTACGGAATGATCAATTTCCTTCTCCAACAAGCGAGTTACTTTGAAACCACAATTTAACCCCTCCTCCAATGGAAACCACCCGGGTATGGGCAGATGGGGAATCAATTTCAATCTAAAACAGTGAGACAAACAATGAGGCAAGCTTTATATTTTTCTAGTACAAGGAAAAGTGCCCATCAATAATCAGGAGGATTGATATCCAAACTCAAGTAGTCTCGACGTCTGTTCGCTTCTTCAGTGCTAGCTTGACTTTGTTGAGTGGAGCTAATGTGACTGCCCCCGCCGCCAGATGATCGATATCCCGCTTCACTTGTTTTGCGTCCATGCCTTCACCCAGCACAATGCGATACTCCTTCAAGATAGTAGCGAGAATGCTGATGTACTCAGATTGCGCGAACTTTCTTCCAAGACAGGCGCGAGCACCACCGGAAAAGGTCATCAATGTTCCCCTTACTTGTCTCGACTTGTCTGATGCAACAACCTTCTTTTCGCTGCGCTCATTGGGGTTGATCTCTATGGTGTCCATCCATCTCTCGGGCTTAAGCGCCCAAGCATCAGGCCAGTATCTTTCATGATAGTGAACAGCGTCAGCATTGAGATAGACACGGCACTCGGCTGGCAGGACATGCTGCTGTGGGGGCTTTTTCTCTGGGTAAACGGTGATGGTTGTGTCGTTCGGGATCATCTTCGTGATGATGCAAACGCCGGGGTACAAGCGGAAGACTTCGTACATGAAACCGTAAGTGTACTTGAACTTCTCGAAATCGTCCGTATAGTTGAGTGAAGTGCGTCCCTCAGCCTTCGCCTCGGCCCAGGTCGCATCTACTTCTTCAATGACCTTGTCTTGCAGATCCTGCCTGAGAGCTATGGTAATGAATCCATACGTCATTGCGTTTGCGGTCGTTTCATATCCCGCGATCAGATACAAGAAAAGATTGCCTAGTACCTCGTCTTCAGTGAAAGCTTGCTTTCGACCAGTACCTTTGGCCTCCGCAGCCGACGCTCGCAGGACAGACGTGAGGAGATTTCCCTTTGCGGCAGACTGGTATTCGCTGTCCTTGTTTAGGTTCGCCGTCTCCTCTCGGATCATCTCGCGCATGTACTTTTCGAGCTCACCATGCGCGACAGCGATTTCTTTCATCGATGTCATTCGCATGATCCATTGGGGAATGAGAAGGATCTTGACCATGAATGTTGTAACCAGGTTCAGCGCGTAATGGAGACTCATCTGATACCCTGCTGGAATTGGTTTACGGCGACCAGAATCTTCAGCTTTGAAGTCTATCTTTCTTCCAAATCCCATATAGGCGATGACAGCAAGAGAAAGTCGGCCAACATCAAACAAGACGTCGCGGTCTGAGTCTTCTTGAGCCCAGGGTTCCATGATCGTACGTGCTTGTTCAGCAGTTTCGTTCCAGACCAGATCGTTGGCTCCGCTGTTATCGTTGAAGGGAGGAGCTGTAATGCGAAGATGAAAATTGTACGCTTTTCCCTCTGTAGTTACAACGTTTGGTCCATAAGGCTCAAGAACCTCTGTAGACTGGAGTCAGCGAATGACGTTGTACAGGGATAGAATCGAGCGTACTGTATTTGTCTCTCGGCTTGAGAAACTCGTTTCGCCTGTTCATGACGTCCCAACTCATATCGGCATCTGCGCTGTAGCATATGAGGCCCTCTGGCGATACAACGATGAATACTTCACCAAACTCCTCGTGAATCCTGTATTTCTCTTCCCAAGCCCAGTCAAGGATCGAAAAGCGAATCCATCTCGGCCAGCCCTCGCCTCTTGACAATCTTTGTTTGAACAAGGGACGAATAAGAGGTGTCAAGAGCTTTCCAATAAACTCTGTCTCGAGTACGGGAACAATGGTATACGGCAGACCCGTTTTTCTGGCTTGCCCCACGTAGTATGCGAGTTTGACAAGTTTGTAAAGTATGAACAGCAACAGACATGTGCCGACAAAAGAGCCTCTGGGGAGCTCCATGGTGTCCAAAGCAGACAATGGAACAATTTTGGATTTGAAACACGGATCGATTCGAGCGCGCAAATTTTCGGACAGCTGTTCTCTCTAGGATGCAACACAAGAATCGCCCTTATGCAATGTTTTCCAGTATGACTGGGGTCTGCGTGGAGGTGGGGGTGCAGGGGGCTGATTCCCGGTATTTGGTCGTCGGCGCAGGCTACATATTGAATATGTCCAAGCATGAGCCCCGGTGCGGCGTCGCACAATTACCACATAGCGATCTGTATGACATCACTTTTAGTGCGAGACATTTACGGACGTTCAACACATCAAGCTGCATGGCATCCAAGAAGGACTCTTCCGAGCTTCCCTGAGCTAACCACACATAGCAAGAATCCCGGGATATGCCAAATTGGGTAAGAAAATAATATTATACGACGATTCAATGTCAATCCAGCAGTTACCAGTGCAGTCTACATGAATGCTATTAACTGGGGGAGTCAGCCCGCGGCGAGCTCCATTGTTCCATGCAGATTGCTTAAACACTGTCCAATGATGGAATCTCATGCAAAAGATCCCGACCCCCTACCACGTCTAGTGCACATCGGCGAGATTGAATTCAACCTAGGTGAAGTGGTCACAGGCGACGCAACCCCACAGGGGACTTCCATGTTCTGCCCGATTGTTGGTGGTAAGTTGCGTTGGGGAGATTGATGATCCGGCGCACCGGAAAGATCCTCTAAACCCTCGCCTTGATTAGTGATCAGGCACTCACTTTCGGACAGGTCACCTCAAAACCGTCTATCCATTGCCAGAGGGTTTCGGAATTAATTCAAAGGCCACCGAAGGTCTTAGGGCGGAGGTCCTTCCAGGCGGTGGCGACAATCCGCTGATATACAATAACGAACTTGCGCAAATTAATGTCAGTGTTATCGCGAAGGGTCAAAACAATGACCACGAGTTTGGCATTACGTCTTTTGGCTTATGCGAGTGGAACAAACTCATTTTCGATATGTTTAATCAGAACCCCGAAGCACGATCCTCAGAGATGGGAGAAATCAATGCGTGGCAAGTGTTCCGCATCAAAACCGATAGTCCAGAGTACTTCTGGCTCAACTGGGCTTGTATTATTGGACAAGAAAAAGTGATTTATAAAGACAGTCGCCTGTCTACGACTCACATGAAATTATTCCAATTTCTGGTCAAATAAGAACGTATTTTAAGTCTTATCACATCATGAATCAAGACTGTTGAACTTCATATTGTTGTTCTTGCGATCGCATTTAGTTCGTGATTGTTAGCGACAGATGTTGAGCTACGCCTTGTGAAATATAAACTGTCCTTCTATTATCTTGTAGAGATAAATCTCCCTAGAACGCCCAAAAAGTATTTTCATATATATCATTCTTGTCCCGTCCATCTTTCATAGGTTGATGGTCTGTCCCGCAGCTCCGCCTCGGGTTCTCCGCACGTGGTGCTGGAAATTGGGTAAGCAAAGACGTGCATCTACGTGCTGATGTAGTCACCTACCTCGCATGTTTCTTATAACAATCTGGGTTCCCACATGGTTATATAGCGTTCAATCAAAAGGTAGTACGCGGAGCCGCGTCGAAGCTGTATCCTGGCTGCACCTTTCCCGGCAACCAAGTTTGTATGTATTGAACTACAGCTGTGCAGAGAAGACCATGAAACAGCGTGACCATGTAGTCTTGTCTAGTGAGGGGTGCAGGGATCTCTGGGCTGAACACAGCACTGTTTTTGACTGCCATGGTTCTTGAAAGATTGATAATTGCTCGATAGTGATATCGATGAATATTCAATTGACGTTGAGAAGCTAACATTAGTTTGTATCAACATGGACGATGAATTTTGATTTCTTTTATCGTGTCTCACAGCATCATGACGACGTTGTGCTTGCGCTGTCGTTGTCTGAGCTTTTGGGGTACACCCACACGGTATACACGGTAAGCTAGTACGGAACGGGAATGATCAGCGCCAAGACTCCTCTGAGATAGACGTGTGCGCCCACCGTATTCGCAGGTTCCTCTACAAACGCCCAAAGGAGTGATCCGCCATATTCCCTAATCAGAAACCCACCGAGCCTTTTCGGAAGATCAGAGCACGTGAAACACGATAAGCGTCTTGGTGTGCTTCTCTCGGCAACCCTGGGTGTGCCTTATCGTATCAGGCTATCGCCACGTCAGCTTCACTTTGCTGCTTACTGCTTCCTTTACCGTTCTATGCTACCGAAAATCTGTAGTTATTTGTCTCTGTATAGCTAAACAAGATGTATGAACTACAGCAAGATCGAAAGTTCAGTGCGCTGGATGAAATGCTCCCAGCATTTTATTATTGCTACCTAATCTGTTTGCCCATAAGCAGCGACAGCAAGTCCAACACATCCGAACTCCTGCAGAAATCACTATCCTCGCTTGCAGCTGAGCGCCCATACCTTACTGGTACGATTCGAAGGGATGCGAACAGCAGTGTGCGCAAAGGTCATCTTGTTCTCGACATACCGAAGCCCTTCGAAGACCCTCGTATCGTATTCAATGATCTGACGGGCCCGGAGTCAGGATGGAAGGAGACATATCAAGATCTGAAGGATGCTGGTATGCCGCCACACAGACTGGATGCAAATGTGTTGGCACCTCTCACAGCTGGTATTGGGGAGACACGCAAAGTTATGTCGGTGCAGGCCAACTTTATTCCCGGCGGTCTACTCCTTGCGTTTTGCTTCCATCACAACTTTGTAGACGCATATGGCGCTGGCCGCATTGTTGCAAGGTTCTCGGAACACTGCAATGAGTCTGTTGATCCCAAAGCGGACGCCGAACTAGTGGGAGATGGTTCCGGTTCAGGCGCTATAGCAGACGTACTTGATGTCGAACTCATGAAAAAGCAATACAAATTCGAGGATCTGGAAAATGACCCTAACCTATGGCGACTGAATTGTCTCGACTACAAGGGCGTGAATGCCTTCCCCTGGCCCGAATTCATTCCTTCCCTGCTACCAGTGAGCAGCCCGCCAGTGGTTTCAACTATGTTCTCGTTCACTCCAGAAGCGCTGTCACAAATTAAATCTATGGCAAAGCCCAGTCAAAGTGGAGCTTGGGTATCAACAAATGATGCATTGGTAGCGTTCTTATGGCGACATGTCATGAGAGCTCGCTTCCCGTCATCGACAACTGGAGGCGAGTCTGCAGATGGCAAGTCAAACGTGATTGTGGCACTTGACGGCAGAAAAGACCTTTCCATATCCCCCAACTACGTGGGCAACGTCATCTTCCATTGTTTTACGGAGCTGCCGAAGAACTTCGTAGGGAGTGAGAGCACGCATCTTGGTGGCATTGCCACCAAGATCAGGCAGACGATCACCGCGACCAGAAATGAATCGCTATTGAAATCCGTCGTTGGGCTGGCTGCCACTCACCCAGACTGCCAGAACATTAAATATGCTAGCGACAATCTGGGGTCTGATCTGTACGTTACCTCGTGGGTTGATCTGCCTGTCTACAAACTGGAATGGGGCCCTCTTGGTAAGACGGAGTTTTTCCGTACCCCAAATCGACACTTCGAAAGTCTCTGCAGCGTTCTCCCGCCAAAGGATGGGGTCATCAATCTGATCACCTCAATGAGAGAGGATCACAGCATGCGGCTTCGTAGTGATTCGGAGTTCACTCAATTCGCAACGCCTGTTTCGTAAACTCGCAAAACAGTTCGTCCTTCTCAGGAAGAAAAACATGAGGCAGGGAGTGCGATCAAACATGAACTAGGAATCATAGTTCCAAGGGGATTTCTGTTGTAGGAAAGTCACAACTAGATGGAATGAACAAACTTCATGTGTCCAGACGGGCACCAACCCCAATTCATCAATCTTGACGCCTGGTGTGTGCTAGTGCCTCTTTATCTAGGGCAGCAGGAGATCTGTCGCAAGCTTGTCTTGTATGGTACAAGCTTCGCATTTTCGCCTGAGAATCAAATTCGATCCTCGTTATCATTATTGAGGTTTGCTTCCAGACCCAAAGGAAAAAAAAAAGATAGATGGAAACAAGGGGAAGAAGAAACACCGTACCATCATAATTGCGAAACAGATGCGCTATCCACAGCTTTCTACGAACAGCTAAGAGCTTATCGGAGCTTTTTTGGCCCCACATCTCGCCCGAAACCCATGTTGAGAGGCGGGGCTGCTTCTCCCGGTATCATGGTCAACCCATACAATTTTCTTCTTGGTTTTTCCGAACTACTTTATCGCGTCTGATCAAATTCAACGCGCCGATCCCTAGTAGTATCCAACTCTCTATGAATTCGGCTGCTCAATTCGAGTCGCATTAGGTTGCTGGAGGCTTCAGAAAACCTTTGAAGCCCCGACTGACTAGTAAACCATGGAAGGGTCGTTCGTCGTCAATTCAAAACGTCATGAAAGGGTTAAAACTACCGATGCGCCAGACAAAAATATCTCCGGTGCATGGCGCTGGAGTAACCTCTATCTCCTATTTTCCCCAAAGAATTGATCGACTGGTACGTGGTAGCTGCCGGGAACAACACGATCGTCTCACTCCCTGTGACACGAAGACTAGATTTGTGAGCTGTGGTGCCCTCACAATCAACTTCGTCGAGCTCGACTCCTAGAATCTGGTTTGATGTGCAATAGATGGCCTTATCCCCGACCAAATGCGAATTATTATCTAATTCAGCAGTCAGAATAGACTCCAGAATACCTGCTACTACCAGTGCAGATGAGAGAAGCCCCTAGTCATTCGCGGGGATATCATCAGGAATGAACCCATGTCAATAGATATTCTTGCAAACGTGCAATCAAGAGATTGTCACCAATCGAACTAATCTCTGTATTTCAGAATGATTGATTCCCGTTTTCCCGGTAGGATGCGTGTGCCCTGTCTCAACTCCGCTATCGTTGGCAAGTCGCGCGATAGGCGCATCAATTGTGTCACAGACAATCGATCCTTACCCCAGTAAGAGGTTTGTGGAAATCATGGCGCAATCAAAATGATCTGCTGGGGCTTGTTTCTGAATCTTCGATTCCGCTCCGTCCCAAGTTGGAGCCCCAGCCAAGAATAGCTTAGACCGTCATTGGCTCTGGGAGTCTCTAATCATGGCAACGTATTGGGCGGTCAATCTGATGCTGTATCTGGTTGGTGCACTCTCTACTGATGGGTTTTGCCTTGCAGCGTATTTCGCCCCAATCAAACACAACGTACGAAAAGATTCAAGGATTGCTCATGGATCAACCATCAAGTTGTAGTTGTTGCACTTCATTCCAAATCGCGCACGGTGTATATGCAGTGAACTAGTTTCGAACAAGAAAAAGCAATGGATCGACCATCGCTGATTGCATAAGTGAGAGATATGGTTTGCATGAATTGATCCTTCTGGTAGACTATCTAGACTTGTAGTGATTCCGGAAACATGGCCAGGGCACGGAAGCAGGATTTGTAGGTGATGAAGGCGAAAAACAGCAGAGGCCAAACCGTCGTTGAGGTTACCGAATAGCGAGGGGGAGAAGTACGACCGTTGATCAGTGTAAAGCATCTTAGTGCAATCAATCGTACGAAAAAGTCTCGTACATTATATGCTTGTGGGGGCTGATCCGTACACCAATAGGAGATGAAAGCGGGGACCACGGTTATGTCGCAGCAGAGAAGTGCGCTTGTGGCTCACCGAGTTGGATGAATTGGCTGCGCCCAGAACTCGTCTCGAATAGCCATGCAGCGTTAGTCGCCGTTCGATTACAGTCGTATGTTTCTCTGGTCGGAGATGCTGTTTTGGGTTGGAGGTACGCTCTTCTGCACGTCTTTACCGGACACATCTAAAAGATGACTCAGGCCGAGCACCAAGCAATCACCAAGGGAAAACCAAGCCTATCCAGAGGCTCGGGCCGCGCGGGATGTGGACTTGCTTCATCATGCCTTATCTACCAACTCTCGCAATGAATTCAAATCTATGGGACACCTAAGGAGGTCGGGCCTGAAGAAGGGACCCCAGCAAGTAACACGTAAAAGCGCTTGGTAGCAAGTATGTCACGGGCGTTGGGTGTTACTATACTGTTCGACGTGTTAAAAACCCAGATCTGGTGGCATTGTTGGAAGTCTACGTGAACACACTGTTACTGCTGACTAGTGGAGCGTTCGGTGACGAATCGGGGGACAATGTTTGATTTAATGGCAATAATAGGCGTGTGGATGTCAGATACGATGAAATATTCGGGGTAGGGTAGCCGCTCACCTCATTCCTATAAATCTACGGACGCGCACTGTGATCATTGAATGGAAGTGCAGCTGAAACACAGTTGCACAAAACGCCCCTGGCTCTATAACATACCCCGATGTCTCTGTACCTTCCTAGATAGGCCTAGTCCTACATCACTTCCTTATAGACTTACTTTGCGGCATCTCTCGCTCACCGTCTCCGTATTATTTTTGCTGCGACTCACTCCCACTTACGCCAAGTCTGCACTCCAGCAAATCTCTCGAAAAGCAAGGTCAACGCTTAGCATTTCTCTGTCCAGTGTCCGTCGAAATCCAAGACCACTTGTGAAGCTTTTCTAGGTCGAGATGCTTGGAATTCTCAGAGTCGGGTCCGAGAAGGACTCGGTGGAGTTTATCGAGCACGCCAAAGGGGAGGCTGCAAGCCGATTGGGGGGCTATGTTTTCTCACATTCCGCTTGTGAAAATTGCAGATTGAAAAAGGTAAAGCCTTCTCGTGCTGCCTTCGCTGCTTTGAGTGCAGACTAATATAACTCCTCTGGTTAGCTACGTTGCAGTGGTCACAGATCTGGTTGCGATCGCTGCAGGAGCCAATCCTTGAAATGCTCCTATCAGACAGCCGATAGCAACAGCTCACGGCCTAAGTCCAAATCTCATTCTCAACCTAATCTCTCTGATATCAGTGGTACAGCCGACACGGGAGACCTACCAAGCTCTCTCGACAATAGTGCCACCGATCAAGAGATAGGCGGCTGGGGACTGTCCGACCTAGTTTCCACTACCTCTCAGTTCCCGCAAGACCTGAGTCATGTGGGTCAGGATGATCATTCAAACCTTGATGACTTGCAACACGGCCTAGGATTCGGTAGTGAGCTTGACTATTCGGACAATGATCTCAATGATCTTTTCAACAGCATTTCATGTTTCCAGCCAGACAATTCACAGACCGACGTTTCCATGATGGACGATATAGACGGCGTTACAATATCCCAGCCTGCGTCAGCGGGTGTTCACTCATCATTTATGGATTTTGATCATGCAAGCACCTCACCATTATCGCGCTCACGGCAAAATTCTCAGGTCTCATTGAATGACGACTTTTTCGCACCGAGTATCGGACGCGCCAGATCAAGAACAGACACTGCAGATTGCCAGTGTCGTAGATCCATTTTGCGCATTCTTTCCGAGATTGAGTCGAACATTGTATCGGCCAGTCCCAGCAACATGTACGCCATATTATCTTATCAGCGTCGAACAACAGCAGCAAGCAACGACATCTTGACATCTCGCATTTGCAACTGCCGAATTAAATGCTTCGGACTTCTTGAAATCATTGGGGAAAAGATCACCAGCCTCGCGGAGGCGATCATCACAGCGTTCGTCTGCCGGGTCAAGGAACAAAACGACTCTGTGGATTTTAGCGACCCCGACTCTCCAGAAAAGCGTCTTGAACACGACAGTCCAATGCAGCTGGGAGAATTCCAAGTCCAGACTCTCCAAGAACTTAAAGTCGTATCAGCTGCAGTAATCAAGTTGCAATTGAAATACTCGATAACCTTCGTCTCTCGCACTCGTGAGCTAGCGATATCAATAAATCGTCTTGCGCAGGCTCAGAGCCTCAAAAAACTAGAAAACAGGTTGAAGGAGCTGCTTTTGAAGATGCAACGGATGACTTCAGAAGTGGAATTGGATTCTCGCGATGCATGATGCACTGCAGACAGACCACAACAAAAGCCAAGGGAGTTGCAGGCCACAGCAAGTACCTATAGCACCTACCGGATTTTCGGCCTTTATATTCGTAGTGTTGTTTCAATTTTGAGCTTAGATATAGAAAAATGACCATATTCGTTTGGTTTTCTTCTTAGACGATCTTGTCCTTCATTCCGTATTCGGTATCTCTCCGATGTGTCCAGAAGGGCATGTGCCGACGCAGGAACAAGTCGATTGGTGTGTCATCCTGCTCGTACCCAGTAGCCTGGAAGATCATTGTGGAGCGTGGAACCTAGTAAAAAGAGATCACTGCAGCACACAAGTACTCCAGATTTCTATGCATCTACCCAGCACTTCTCTGCATTGCATTACATTACTGTCGTCATGGATGCACTCAAGACACCAGAGCCGCTTTTTCTACCACAGTTTTTGGTCTTGGCACCCAGGACTGGTATGCTGATCGCAGTGAGTACCTTGCAACCTCTGCCTGACAGTCATTTCTGAACCGTGTATACAGGCTGCATTTGCAATCGTTGCATACAGCTATTACAAACACACTCAGCATCCACTCTACAGGTTCCCGGGACCACCTTCGGCTGCATGGAGCAACATACTTCATTGTTACTATTTTATTCAAGGTCGACAACCCTTCAAATTGCTTGAACTACACAACAAGTACGGAGGAGTTGTTCGTACGGCTCCTAATGATCTCTCTTTTAACACGGCTGGCGCATTTCGAGATATCTACAATTTTCGGCAGGGCCACGAGACTTTTATCAAAAGTGACTACTACGATGGGGGTGTGTTCGCAGACAGAGCTCATTCGATTGTAAGCGAGCGTGATCCCGGACAGCATGGGCACATGCGAAAGTACCTCAGCCACGCCTTTTCGGATAAGTCGCTGAAGGCACAAGAACCGCTTATTGATGAAGTTGTAGACGAGTTCATCTCCCAGATCGGTGTGCATGGGTCAAAGAAAAGTGGCATCGACATTGTGACTTGGTTCAATTTGGCGACTTTCGATATCATCGGCTCATTGGCTTTCGGGGAGACTTTCGGGGGTGTCAAGTCAGGTTAGTGCTTTAATGCTCGTTCCTTGGTAGGTACGTACCTTTACTCATCAACCGGATAGGTGAGGTTCATCCTTGGATTTCGCGGATTATCGCGGCGATTGGAAAGAGTACTTTAGCGGACTTCTTCAAGCGCTTTCCCGCATTTGCAGCCTTGTTCAAATGGTCGTTCCCGAAAGCAATTGAAAAGATGCTGGAAGATACGGCGAGCCACGAGAACTATACCATTGCTCTAATCGACAAGTATGCTTCCATTGCTTCGATTATGTATCGGCGTAACGCTAACACTTTCACCCAGGAGATTGAGCAATCCATCCACCCGACCTGATTTCCTGACACGCATGCTCGAGAACCGACCGGAAGATTTGACGGATGTTCAGATCGCAGCGCACGCGTCCGACTTTGTTATTGCTGGCAGTGAAACAACAGCCACAACTTTGAGTTGCATTATGTATTATGTGCTGAAAAACCCCTCCGTATACCAAAAGGTCACGCGCGAAATCCGCGAAAGGTTTTCAAGTTATGAAGAGATCAACTCAACGGCAGCAACTCAGCTCAAATATCTTCATGCACTGGCTCTTGAGGCGATGCGAATCTATCCGCCTCTCCCTTTGGCCTTGCCGCGAGTCGTCCCCAAAGGTGGAGATACTATAGATGGTCATTTCGTTGCAGAAGGGGTATGACTAACTCACATACCTGCGATGCGAACCTTGCTAACACTCAACAGACCATTGTCACGGCCAATCCCGTCGCAGCGTGTTTATCTGAGAAGAACTTCGACGCACCAATGGAGTTTAAACCGGAGCGATGGCTTGGAGGAAATACAATCGATGATCAAGAGGCGTCGCAGCCTTTTTCGATGGGACCTCGAGGATGCCTCGGCAGGAACCTGGCATGGATTGAGTTGAGCTTGCTGCTCTCGAAGATCTTCTGGGTCTACGATGTTGAGCTTTTGAATAAAGAGGTCAATTGGTTGAGGGATTCAAAGATGGCGATGCTGTGGAAGAAGCCGAAGCTCATGATCAAGACTACGCGCAGACATGCTGCCGCATAGAGGGGTAACGTTTGACATTAGTCGATCTTCATTGGAAGCGAGGGAGGTTTGTTCTTGTTTGTCAACTCTCATTATTTTGGTT
Organism: Periconia digitata; assembly: GCA_948474695.1. NCBI lineage: Eukaryota > Fungi > Ascomycota > Dothideomycetes > Pleosporales > Periconiaceae > Periconia > Periconia digitata. The sequence continues at coordinate 1,617,850 of CAOQHR010000003.1, forward strand.
GCTCGATCCGCACATGTATTCGCGAATTTAGTTGTACACTTTTCTCATGCAATGTCAATACAATCGCCACCAGCCCTCCACTGCTACTTTGAGCCACTCAGCAAATCAAAATCGTTCCAGGACTCCCGCCATCTGTCAGCCGTACATCTGTCATCTGTACATCTGGGCCAACGTCTAGGCACGTGGTTCATATGAAAAGACATTTGCTACGAAGATCTCATCTGTGATCCAGTGGCCGACCGTTCCGCACTCCACTCTGATAACCTCTTCATGTCACGGTTTCCAACTTAGCCCGAGTGTATCTCCAGATGTCGAGTTGGAAGAGTGACAACAAAATTCAGCTAATCATCACGCCACGGTCTTTCCTCTCTCGGCATTTTGGAGATAGACTTTATTCGTTTAAGGGAAAAAGTCATTGTCGTCAGCGGCGGCGCCTCTGGCGTTAGCCCTGCAGTCGCAAACATTTGTCGTTAAAGCCGGGACCAAAACCTTTCTACTCGGCCACGATTCCCGGTAAACTGCGAGACGTCTCCAAATTCGGGGTTTATCAGTCCGGGCATGATGTTGTGGATAGACGACAATGGCGAGTAGAAGTAGCCAGGGTCCTTCGTGATAAATGTCACTTTTAAGGTAGATATGATTTGGATTGAATCAGCAGTCAGACACACTCAGAGGCCAAGAAAATGTGGATTCATTGCGAACATAGTGAGGTTTAGTGGGTACGAGTTCTATCAGGTACAGCGTGGCTACCCTTGTTCGCTGACTGCGTCCGGTGCTCCCATTTCGACATATGCATCAATGCGTGGCTATACGTGAATTTTCTTCATGCAAGTTGTATCACCCGCCAGCCCTGTGCACACGGTGGGGCTTGCAGCAGCGTGTCCTGATGCAGCTGGTCAGTTGCATGGTGGAGGCTTATGGCAAAGAGAGGTGCTGAAAATAGAAGTGGAGTATAACAGTCGCACGAGTCTGATTTTAAGGTAAGACTAGACCAACTCAGAATCAAAGCTGAATGATCTGCGGACCTGCTTGCCTGGGCTCGATTCGCGTGATTTGACACCATCGTAACAAATGCGAGCCGTCACAACGCACGTAAAGGAACTCCGACTGCGCGATGAAACAACTGCAATATAGAATTAGGGCTTCTCTTTGCATTCAGGTACTACCATGGTTAATTCCTTTGAATATGTGACGTATGATTCTGTGTTAAAAAGCAACGTACACGGACACATCACTAGTTGCAATAGTGGGAATCAGGAAGAAACATTCAGCCGCTTCAAGTCATGTATTTGCCGTCGTACTATACAGGAATTAAGACAAGTACCATATCTGAAGAAAGCTATATACATCGACAAATCGCCCAAAATGGCGACAGTCAAGATCATGGAACTCGTTCCGAAGATATTACGACGGGGCGTTGATGAGCTTGAAACCACCAGGTGTCAACTTCTGGAAAACCTGTTTAGGATCGTATTTCTTAGCAATCTCCCTCAATTTTGGCAAGGCTTTTCCTTGGGAGTATTTCTGGAAAACATCCTTTGTCTGGGTTGGTGCCCCATCGTTCAGGTAGACAAAGTCATAGTAGAGACCAGCCTTTTTCGCTCTGCTGTCGAGTTCATTAATCATGTCTTGGAAGAACTTGTAGATGAATTGGTCGTCCTTGGGATCTTTCCAGTTGCCACCGTACAAAGCACCTGATGGAGAAGTCAGTCTATGAGTTGGTTTAGTTTATATAGGTGGGAATTGCTTACCGAGAACTCCGTTGCCATTAGGGTCTACGAGTCCGATGGGGTCTCCTCCCGAAGCTTTCGCAGTGTTGATCATACCAGGGGTGAAGACTTGGTAGGTGTTGGAGAGACTGACGTCAATGGTATTCTTGAGCGCTGGGGTTTTGGCAATCATGTCGAAGAAAGTCTGGTTGATCAAAAATACCGACTCGGGGCTAGCTTTCAAGCCCGTGGACGAGAAAAGTTGCCGCCTGTCACCGACTTGGAAATTGATAGGATTGGTGTCATTGACGTGGCCGACTATTGTCTTCTCAACACGAAGATCCTGGAATGTAGAAGGAATGCTGGTGAAGTTCTTGAAGGAAGCGGGTGCTGGATCATCGCCTCTGCGCATGTAGATGCTGAATACTGTCCTTTCACCGGTAGTGACGTTGTACGTGACCGTGGGGTCTGCGTGGGCGAGAGGATCGCTGGATCCGCCAGTCTTCGTAGCGAAGCTTGCGAATGCCTTGATCACGTCGTCTACATGCGCAGCGTCGTACAGAGCCATACCACCCCATACAAATGGAGCGGCAAAGGTGTTCACATCAAAGCGAGTGACAATACCAAAGTTGAAAGCACCGCCTTTCAAGGCCCAGAACAAGTCGGTGTTCTTCTTCGCATTTGCCTCAGTGACAGTGCCGTCAGCAAGCACGACCTCGTAGTTGACGATTTGGTTCGCGCTCCACCCGCGGTCTTGCTCAATTAGTACAATGCTTGACGTGAATGCCGGGTCATAAACACACCACTGCTCCAATAGGAAATGCCGCCACCAAGAAGAAGGCCAGATACTCCAACTGGTCCAAAACGACCACCGGCAACAGCGAGGTTGTCTTTAGCAAGAATCTCGTACACGTTCAGCCATTTGTTTCCTGCACCAATCTGAACCACCTTCTTGGAGCTGTCTGCGTACTTCACGCTGCTCATGCCAGTGGTGACCATGAGCACGCCATTGGATGTATCGGCTGCGCCAGGCACAGGCATGTGCCCTTGAGTGCGAACAGCGAAGGGGAGATTGTTTTTACGCAGGATAGCGAGGCCACCAGCGACTTCCTGTGCTGAAGCTGGAGCAAAGATGCACGTGGGGCTTGTCTGGCACGTCTGAGACCAGGGTTCTGCATCAGGTTGAGTTAGCCTTTTCCGCGTGGGGGTACACTGGCATGCATAGAAGAGGGACTTACCAATCACATTCTGTTGGTAGACTGAAGATCCCGGCTGAATGACACTGTTGGGATACTTTGCAGTGAGCTCAGTGCATGCATTAGCGCGACGGTCCAAAATGCTGACAGCAACAGCTTGGCTAAGATAAAGCGACAGAGAAACGGCCGAAAAAGCCGAAAAAGAAGGCATGGTTGCTGTTGAGGTAGACGCTGGAAACAAAAAGGGGCCGGCGAGATAAAGCAGAAAAATTATATGCAGCCGCAAGGCGGTCATCTTTAAGTACCCATCGAATCACTCGCTTCATTTCGAGTATACAGCTGTGGCGTTGCGTGGTGTAATACTCTTATCCTTGTTACGAACTGCAGACGACATTATAGTCATGCAGAATGTAAGGAAAACAACCCTTCCAAGCCCAAAAATTGTCTAACCTGATCTAAGCTTACAACTTTCCCAATGTTTTACCAGCGAGATAGGACGAGGCTCGGGAGCGTGCCAAACGCAGTTGATCAATTGGCTGTTCGGCTTTAACTTCGACCACACAGCCCACTCAAAAATGTATACACGTCCCAGCACATTGTTTCTCCCTGTACAGCATCCCGCTTCCTCCCGTATGTAGAAGCTGGCAATCCCCGCTCTACTCATCCAAAGACGTTCTGTCTGACTTCGGGATATACCTGTTTAGGAAAATCACCGATTTTCGGGCCGAGACACGAAAACAGCAGTCTACTGACCGAGCATCGAGTCGGCCGGAGCACTAGAAGGGATTGTTCGAACCATACTCATCAAAATTTTAGCGGCCGGCCTACACGAGCAATTCGAGATGGTGATGACGCTGTGTGAGTTTCTGAACTCTGGTCTTTTCCGACAATGTGCTACAGAGGAATTAGATATGGCTTCCTCGCACTTGTAGAATGCTGTTTATACGCAAGTGTAGTCCTTCATACACAGTAAAAGAAACTATACATTGTTCATCATGGCTACCGTCACAGAGACAGTGTCTTTGCCTGCCCAAGTACTTCTGAAGCTTAACAACACTAGCAACAGTGCTCCTGCCAAGGAGACAATCGAACCTAAAGATGACACGACCATTATCCCACCCCCCACTGAGTGGACCTACCTCTGCCATCCCCGGTTGAAGGAGGTGCAGGACGAAGTCGATGGATATTTCCTGGAGAATTGGAAATTCCCTAGCTTCAAGGCCGTGCGCACCTTCTTGGACGCCAAATTCTCAGAAGTCACCTGCCTCTACTTTCCTCTTGCGCTGGACGATCGCATTCATTTTGCTTGCCGACTATTGACTGTTCTCTTTCTGATTGACGGTGAGTTAAAAAGTTACATTCAGTGGTGTAACTTTCACTGATAGATTTAGATGTTCTCGAGCACATGTCTTTCGCGGATGGAGAAGCCTACAATAACAGACTGATCCCGATATCACGTGGAGACGTCTTACCAGACCGAACCAAGCCCGAAGAGTTCATTCTCTATGACCTCTGGGAGAGCATGCGCGCCCATGACAAGGAGCTGGCTGATGAAGTGCTCGAGCCAACCTTTGTGTTCATGCGCGCACAGACAGATCGCGCCCGCATGACGATTAGCGAATTGGGTCATTATCTCGATTACCGTGAGAAGGATGTAGGAAAAGCGTATGTTCTCACTCAAAATACAATGAAGATCTAAAATTCAATATACTGATCGATTTACTAGGTTGCTTTCGGCGCTGATGAGGTTCTCGATGGGACTTCGACTCAATGCAGAGGAGCTTCAGGGTATGAAAGCCCTCGAAGGTAACTGCGCCAAGCAGCTTTCTGTAGTGAACGACATATACAGTTATGACAAGGAAGAAGAGGCTTCTCACACTGGGCACAAGGAAGGCGCCTTTCTCTGCTCAGCTGTGAAGGTTCTGGCGGAGGAAACGAAACTCGGCATACCCGCAACGAAGCGTGTACTTTGGTCTATGACCCGTGAGTGGGAAGTTGTGCACGACAAGATGGTGGCAGAGCAGATGGCGGCACCCGGCGGCTGCTCTGACGCTGCTAAGGCGTATATGAAGGGTCTGGAATACCAGATGAGCGGCAATGAGCAGTGGAGTAAGACTACGCGCCGGTACAACTAGATATCTGTACAATTCTCAGTGCGACGGTTACAGACCAGATGCTAGTATAGATTTGGCAATGTCATATAGAATCATAACGAGTGTTAGAGACCAAATCTTGACACTCCAAAATTTAGACTGTCCACATCGTGTCAATACGAAATTCATATTTCGCCAAGTCACTCACGCGCTGTAGCCAACATTTTTTTTAACATTATCAGACGATTCTATGATCGTGGCGTTGTATGCCATACGTCATCAAGTCAGCCCGAGCGGCGTCGCTGTCCCGATTCTTTGTTAATCGATTATTTTGGCGTATTTTGCTCCGGAAAGGGTATAAGCGATCTTCCGGCTTCCTGTTTTCGGCCATTGGTGTTGGTTGAACCGTCGGTTTTCACCTCTTGTGTGGTGCTATCCGATGCGTGCTTGTAGTGTGGTGTGTCCGCAAAGCTTGGGTGCAGGAACTTTGACTATAGAATACGAACTTGTGTAACTGGGGCTCGGTACCTGATATGGTTAGATTTTTGTAGGCCAGCTCCATTAAGTAACAAGCTGCCCCGCCTACTCTGTGTAGGGCCGCACAAAATATCATCCTAAGGTACATTCCGAGTATTTTTTTTTGCGAAATCAGCCTACCATTCATTCACCGTCATCACAATTCACTACAATGGCCAATCCTCTCATCAGCAACCACCATGGCAAGAACGGCAAATACACTAAGGCTTTCTTGGAGCAAAATGGCCCTGGAGATGCTCGACCTACAGCTCTCGACATCCTAAAAGACAATGACCGGATCGGTACCATGAAGGACAAGGTGAACAAAGCTGCCAAGTTCCCCGCTTCGAAATGATATGATTTATACTTTTCCAGGTCTTCCTCCTCACCGGGTCCTCTGGAGGAATCGGCATTGAAACCGGCCGTGCGCTCGCCGCAACTGGTGGTAAAGTGTATCTAGGCGTTCGCGACTTGGAGAAGGGCAAGGAAGCTCTAAAAGAGATCCTGGAACCCGGTCGTGTTGAGCTTCTCGAACTAGACGTAGGCTCAATGGAAAGCGTGCGCACCGCGGCGAAGACCTTCTTGTCTCAGTCAGACAAGCTCAATGTCTTGGTCAACAATGCGGGAATCATGGCATGCCCCGAAGCAAAGACATCGGATGGGTTCGAGTCCCAACTTGCAATCAACTACCTCGGCCACTTCCTCCTCTACAAGTTGCTCGAGCAAACGCTCTTGTCCAGCTCCACGCCCGAATTTCAATCCCGAGTTGTTAACGTCACCTCTGCCGGTCACCACATGAGCCCTGTTATCCTCAACAACATCAACCTCGACGGTGAGTACGAGGCGTGGAAGGCATACGGGAATGCCAAAACAGCCGAGATTTGGATGGCGAATGAGATCGAAAGCCGATATGGTTCCAAGGGTCTGCACGGCTACTCTTTGATGCCTGGCGGTATTGCTACAGGCCTCCAGCGCTTTGTCGACCCAGAGACATTGAAACAGTGGGGATCCAGTGAGCCCGCGCTAAAATATGGTAAAAGCCCTGCCCAGGGCGCTGCCACGACCATGACGGCTGCATTCGGCAAGGAGTGGGAAGGCAAGGGTGGTGTCTATCTAGAAGATTGTCAGGAAGCAGGTCCGATTCCTGAAAACGGTACATTGGCGGTCGGCATTGCTCCCCATGCGTTCGATCCGGAGGGCCAGAAGAAGTTGTGGGATTTGACTCTTAAGATGTTGAAACTGTCGGAGTAAAGAGTAAAACGCGTGGATATTGAAGGTTATGGGCTGTCAAGCGTAGATGAATAATCCAAGGTGATTCAGAATAACCAAAAGTGCAATGACATATTATATGGAACTTGGAGACCTTTTATAACCTCGTCTCTTCGTCCTGTGAGCATATCTGGTTTGTCTCAAGCTAATTGATATTACTGGCAGGCTGTAAAAGAGGTTCTTCGATGAGAGGATTATTCTTGAAGGGGACCAAACGATGCGATGAAAGCCATAATCTGTCGGAGCAAGATAGCAAGTCGACTTCGGTAAGAAAACTTTCCACATTAAAGTAGCTCCAGAAGAGCGGGGTTCAGGAACAGCTTATGATGGGTAGTATGCCATGTAGGTGCTCTTCATATCGTGAAAGAAGTATGGTGTTGTTGTTTCGCTGTGCCAGGTTTCCAAAAATGTCGGCGGACTAATTTTTTGACATTATACATTGCCCTTTATGTCATGGCCGTGACTATATACACCAATACTTCGCAATATCTAGTTTACATTCCCACCAGGAAGAATCCTCCAAAGAGAGCGAGAAGTCCCCATGAAGCTTGCACCCTACCAACAGCATTGTTCTTGGGCGCATCGCCATTGTTGGAACCCGCTGCACCATTCGGTGTGTCTGATGATGAGCCCGAGCTTCCACTACCGACAGATGAGCTTGAAGTAGCCAAAGTCTTAGCTTGTGGCCACAAAAGCCCTTGCACGACCGCCAACGCGTTGTGCATCTCTCCCAGGTCATTGACAACATTGCTGAGAACATCATTCGGTACACCCTTCTTCCATTGGAATGCGCAGGATACATTGTCGGTCGTATTCTCACTTCTGCTTGTAAACGGACCCACACAACTGGTCTCCGCCATTTTCGCAGAGGTGCTTAGTATAGGCTGGAGCTTTTCGGATGTGAAGGGTGCGACTCGAATAGTGCGGTAATAAGAGTGAGCTGCTATTCCCTTGAATGCTCGCTGGTCCAAGTTGCACGTTCCTGCGTTCACGCATCCGACAGCATCTAGTACTTCGTTCATGGTTTTGTTTTGGATCGTATCCTGGTCAAGTCCGCAGTCGTTGTTTAGTGTCTCGCACGCGACCTCGATGAGTGCCTTGTTGTCACCAATGAAGATATCCACGCTGTCCGTCAAACCCTCTACGACAGTCTTCCACTTATCGGTGCCGTTTGTCTAGCCAGATGTATTAGTACTGGGGCCATTGTAAAGGTGTGAAGAGAATTTACCAAGTTATACATGACGGCGGCTCCTTCTGTGAAAAGACCGTGGTTGGAAGTCCATTGTAGTGGTTCAACCTTTGAACAATTTTGCATGGCTGATGCGCCGTCATAGATTTTGAAATCTTCTATGAACTTGTGATCCACAGTCCACTGGTACACCTTGTCTGCCCAATCAGAATACGTTTTGTTCCCCGTAAACTGGGCTAGGCGTGCGGATAAGACGAAGAAATTGGCGGCCGAGTCGGTATTCATGTACTGATATCCGTTGTTGAGCTGGAAAATCTGCCAATGCAATCCACCGGAGCATGCCTGCATATCCCAGCGTTCGACCAGATTGTTAAATACCCTGCTGGCAATATCGATCCATTGGCCCGCCTCGCCCTCGGGAGCAGCCAGCCCGACTTCGGCAGCAGTGACGGCAGTGATACCAAAGCTAGCTTGATCATTGTTACCAAGCGTTTTGGTCTGGTTCTGAGGCATGAAGTTGTTCATAGTTCCCAACTGGTGGGTGAGAGCTTTCGATACGAGCTCATTATATTGGGAGTCCCCGGTCAGGTGACCGTATTCGAGGAGAGAACCCCAGACGGCGCCTGTCTGCCCAAAGGCATACGGCAAATCCATATTGGGCTCGTCAAAGAGACCGGGTGCTTCCCCCGGAAGCCGGTCATTGTAACGCTGGATTATAGCCTTCGCAAGAATCTGAGTGGCATTTTTAATCGAATCTGAGCGCACTGTTAGCATGAATCAGCTCCGACATGCCATACTACTACATACCTTGACTATTGACATCTAACTCAGGTTCCAACGTTGCGAAGGAACTTGGAAATAGGCCACAAAGGGCAACTAAAACGAGTGGACGAAGGTGCGCAAACATACTGAAAACGAGGCGCAAATGCTTCTATGTCATCCTCACATTTGCGCATGGCGGGTGGTGATCTTATAGGGGTGACTAGCGGAATTGCAGCGACCTTTCTGGGTTAGTCTCCACGAGGCGAGGCGCAGCAGCGCGAATTGTATGCCTAACAAAATTGGGTAATGTACGGTTAGACGACTTGGTCTTGATCCAACCCTCAGGAATAATAACGAGTTACCAGGTAACTGTTCCAGGATGATTTTTCTTCTAATGAATTCAAATGTGTGTTGTATCATATGTTCAGGCCTACGAGACAGAGTTGATGCAAAGCGACTGGATTTAGTCGACAACCCGCAGCAGTCAGCACGATACCCGTTGCGCCTAATTTTAGCAGTCTGGAAATGAATGAATAATTCCAATAGTAGGCAATAAAATATACTGCCAAGCTGCAGGTTGAAAGCTTGGCTGTTGCCTTCAGTCATTATGACAATTCTTCCAAGTCGCTACAGCCAGGGAAACATTGAATATCTTTAAGATGAACGGCAAAACAGGCTTGTGTCAAGTCATCCATCAAGTAAAAAACTCAATCGAAAAATTCAACAGCGTGAGTGCGTGTAGAAGCACCACTCGAAAGTTCAATGTTGTTAGTGCTACCCGAGATTTCCTCGCGATCTACTTGGCCCCATTCACTACACTGCGCCTTACTACTTTCTTCCTTAATATGAGATGATCCTGTGGCTAAATACCGACCCCACAGTCTAGTTCGGAGTCCGGCACAGATCATCTCCCACAAGTCACATCAGGAATGTGCACTTGGCTACATGTCATTCTCAATATATCGCTTACCTGGAATGCCCCAGTGACATAGCAAGTGGAGTTAGCCTCTATGTGTAGCCCATCCTGTCGGTTTTTCTTACGAGCGAGATTCTTCCATACAGGACGTAGGCAACAGCGGAGCAAGCTGTGCAGGGATGTGTTCGGTGCCAGCATGGAAAGCGCAGCCAAACAATTGCGGGGACTCGGAAAGCATCATTCATTCAGATATGTAGACTCTATAAACCCCATTCAGTAAACCAAGTACATTGATTGATAGAAAATTGATAGCTAATTCACGCCCCTGCTCCAAGCGCACGGCCGAGAGCTTATGGCGATCATTCGCATTTCGAGTAGACGATGAGGCATTTCGGTTCTGACTAGGAATTACCAAGGCTTATACCAATCCTATAAAAATTTATGGTCAGGTTTGCCTAGTTTCTACTCGCATCATCGGTTCGTTCTCACGTGTCTAGGATATTACCTCATGATCCAACATTCGTCAAATATGAGAGGGGGAATGATCAGACGCAGCCGCATGAACAATTTCGCAGCAGACGTATGATGGAATGCTTGCTGAACTCTGGTCAGTGATTGCGTTCATACAGCGAGCTATTGAGTTCTATAGAGGGTATAAAAGCCTCTCCGTTCTCCACCCATAGCTGCCAGTCAAAGTCTTTCAGTGAATGAAATCAAATATTATATCACTTCGTACACTTTCGATGACAGTCGTCAAGATCTGACAGATATTATTATTCGGATACAATGTCTTTTTTTGATCAATGTAGCACGCAGGTGTGTCTGAAAATTATTCTATAGCGGCCTTGTATGTACATCTCAATACCGTGTCACAACAACCATGGCACTTTCCACAAAACAGATATTAATTCAGCCTCCGCGATTTATACGATCAAGCGCTTTGCCATACCAAGCTATTTCTGCAAGCCCTAATTCTAGGCGTCGGTATCACTCGGCGTTTCTTCGCGAGACGACTTCACCAAGTAACTGTTCCAATAAATAAAGTTACCGGAAAACCTCCAGCGGAAGAAAAGATCCGCAAGATGCTTCAAGGTCCTGTCGTCTTCGCGAGTGAGTGCCCGCAATGCAAACCCAGTTCGCTTTTGGGCTGTGCCTTTATAGTTCGGGTTCTCGTATACATCGATAAATTTTGGATCCTGAGCGTCGCGAAACGACTCTTCCATCTCCGCGAAAAAGGCCAAGATCTGACCAACCATCCAAGGGTAATTGAAAGCTGAGTGGGGATTGTGACCGCAGACATCGTTGCAGATGTCATGTCGGATAATGCTCAACAGCGATCGTCCTTGAAGATGCTCTTTGTCTCGCTCCATCCAAAGTCGGTATGGATCCCGAGTCTTCTCCTTTTCTTGAGACGGATCGTTTGCAAGATCGAAATAGTTGGCGGCATCGAGCAGCGTGGATTCTGTCTCGCCCTCTTTCAGAGCCCGCTTTGTCAATTCAGTCTCCTTGAGCTTCCTCTGACCGGTTTTCGGATCCGTATACTGCTCGATGGTTGAGAGGCGCAGATCGTACAGTTCTGACCTTATGTGGACCTCACTGTCTGGAATCTGATCCGGTACCCACTCGGCATCGAAATACATTGATAGTACTGATTTCTTTTTGGAAGAAGGATTGTACTTGATGTGCAAAGGATCGTGGAGGCTCCGGAGGGTGGACTTAGTCCGGGAGTTGAAGAAGACACTATGAAGTTTCCTGGAATACGTGTTGCTCTTGAGAGCATCGAGGAAATTATCATCTGGGGCGATACCGTTTGAGAAGAAACTGTATCCGTAGAGCTTTTCCAGTGTTGAGTACACGGGAATCTCTTCCTCGAGATAACCTCTCTTGACAAGCATGTTATGTAGGTGGATGATCAAAGTTACCTCCGGTATCTGATCCAGCATACGCATTCCCAAGCGATGGGTCAGAACAAGTCCTTCCACCAAACCAACCCCACATAGCAGTGGCGAGTAATTGTACAGCCCATTCGAATCGTGTTTGGAAAAGCGAGAGGCCGGAAGGTAATCTTCAGTTCCCAGCCGCGATTTTCCGAGCCAATTTTTGAATGCAACTTGAAGCTCTTCAATGACTATACGGTCAATCAAGTACCGGTTTGGGTCTTTGTCGTCGACGAGATCTCTGTTGATCAAGAACAATAAGATCTCAAGAGCTTCCAACGCACCCTCGCCTCTTACCCGGGTTCCGCAGTTCAAGAACAGGTCCAAATCGTGAGCCGGATGGAACTTGGAAACCGGTAACATGACATGGTGGCAAAAGGGAGCAAATGTCCAACCTCGAGAAGTGGTGAAGGAATCCACAAGACATTGCAACTGGAAGACATGGTGGGGGAGAATTTTATCCCGAACACGAGTTCCAGGTTTCTGCATCGCCAGTGAGGTTATGACACCTGCGAATTCCTGCAAGCCAAAGACCCGCATACTTCCATGCCAGGGGCCCTTTGGCGACCAGTCCACGTCCTCCATTACGTGATTCTCGCCTTCATTGTTGCGCTGAACGACCGGGGCTACGAATACATTAACGAGATCATACAGCCAGTTGATGGTGTACAAGCGGCGCCATTTGACGCGCTCCTCACTCGTAGCCCGACTAAGATCTAAATCAGGGTTCCAAGTGTTGAGTTCCGCTTGAAACGCTTTAGTTGGCTTTCCGGTTCGATTTTTCCTGAAGTCATCCAGGAATTCCATCAGGTTTTCAAACGTGTACAACCAGAAGTTTTCTTTTCCGTCGATAAGGACATTGCCGAGCGCAGCGTCTTTCTCTTCATTACCGGTAGGTTCTTTGGAGTTATAGATCAACGACGGATCACCGGATCGGCCATGCGTGACAGTTCGCATAATCGCTTCAAAATTTTCATGGTCGGGGAATTCGGCAAACACCGCAATGCAAGTCTGTTTGACCATTGCAACTGCGCAGTTCGTCAATGCCGCGGCGAAGGCGCTGTTAAGACCTTCCTGGGCGACAATGGACCAGAGATCTTGGGTCGCGTGTCTCAGTTCAATCCACTCCTGGACCACGGCATGGACGGCCAAGCTATAGTCGGTCAAATTTCCGCCATGTTCTTCAATGATGCCATAAGCTCCAACTGGGGAGTCGGCCAAAACAGGTTCGCCATTGCGAGCGGCGGACGAGTTCTTCTTCGATGGTTTACCGCGCTTGCCTTTCTTTCCCTTCTTGCCTTTCTTCGCAGTCCGCGACTTTTTCTTCTTTGCTTCTTTCTCGTCGTCATCGGACGAGTCATCGTCGGCTTCTACATCTTGTTCTAGACTCAAGGCAGAGAACTGATTCTGGAAGGTAGAATCGTCGACAGGCTCTTCCTCGTGGAAAGAAAAACCACTCGGCTTCCATGATTCCCCTCCAAGCGCATAGAATGCTTGACTGAGTGCATCGATAAAGAACTTGTGGGAAGCGTTGGACCGCACCAAATCTGGATCAGATTCTGCAGTGACCAGCTTCCGGAAAGATTCGTACAATTTTGATCGCGCAGCAATAACAGACCGAAACAAGTACAAGATAATATGGGGAGTTGGCTGAAGATGGTTGGCAATCATCTTTGACATACTTACAATTTGGGGGATAGACAGGTGTCCTGATGTGTTGACTTCCATGGATGAAGGGGTTGTTGCCGACATGACAATTCCGTTGGATGTCCGGATAATCCATTGCACCTAAGTTGGTCAGCGAACACTGTGATAGTGTGGAAGATAGGGAAAAAAAATAAGATCTAATGCATTGTGCAGAGTCTCGATCGCTAGTTTGCAGGATGTGTGAGATGCTTCGCTTGACCCATATACGTACCAGTCGACTTGTATCCTTCTTGTATTGGAGGTAGAGGTTTGGGCTCGACATTATGGATGAAATGAGTTGGAGCACGAATTTTGGGTGGAACTGTGTCCCGAGTGGGAATGAAAGTGGTAAACGGTGGAAGGGGGTCGAGAGCCTTCAATGCAGGATGAGTTTGGTGCAGTGCTCGTTTGACGTAGTGTTGCGATCTTGCAAGAAGCTTAAGTTGATCTGGTATCCGGAGGAGGTAGAGTTTTTGGTAGAGTTGGAAGTGGAGTCCGTGTGCCAATTGATATGTGGGTGAAGGGTGCTACGTTAATCCGGTGTTACACAAGGGTCACGTGCACGTCACCGGGGCAAACATTCATTGGAAAAAGCACAACGCACTAAGACGAATTGATGTGAAATATCTAGAGACGATAGCAGACAGATAATTTTGGTATAGAGCGTAAAATAAATATATACAAGAAATAAATGCCAATGAGTGCGGAATAGGTCCGAGCCCATAAAGCGGCGGCAGCAGTCACTGCTCTACCCACAGTTCGTTGAAACTCGATCCGCTTAAGCGAAATCGCGAGCATGGCTCCTCTTGGAAGCACTGGCAACAGAAGCAACCTTGGGGCCAGGGACAGAGATCGTAGCGCCGGCGGCGTGGTTGTACATGTCGAAGGTCAAAAGAGCATCGGAGCTCTTGTAGATCTGTGTAGCCTTGATACCCTGGGGTGTCGTAGATCCGGAACCTCCAGTGACCTTGATGTTGAAGGCCTGGGGCCAGAATTGTCGTTCAGAGACCGGGCCGTTGTTGTGGATGGACATGACCTCTGTGCGGAGAACGTAGTTGCCGTTGGGAATACCCTTGGGGATCTTGACAGTCTGCTTGTTGCCGTTGTCGTAAAAGATCTCGTCGGTTGCCTAGGATATAGTTAGCTCTGCTCAAGATAATCTGTACATGCTGGAGAACGTACCCATTTGCCTGTCTGTCCCTTAGCGCTGCCCTGGGCGTAACGGGTGCCGGCAGGGTATCCAAGAAGACCGCTCTCATGAATCTTGAAGAAGGACAGCTGGGTCTTATCAACCTTGCTGCAATCGCCGTTGCAAGGAGCAAGCCATGTCGAAGTGGAGCCGTGGTGGCTGCAATCCCATCCCTAGAGAACAGTCAGTACACTTTTCAATCTTTAGTTTGTTTGCATAAACATACGACTTCGTTCTTGGCTTCGCAGCTACCGGTGCGAAACCATTTGAATGTAACATCTGATCCAGCCGGGGCCTCAGCAGTATATGAGCTGGGAGAGGCATCTATGTGGGCGATGATGTCGGCGTGGTTGATCTTGTCACCCATCACCGGCTGGTGTCCCCATCCCTGGTTGGTGCACCAAGCGGGAGAATCCGACTTGCACTCAGCCTTGGAGGCTCCGTAGAAGCCCTTGTAGGTCTTGCCTGTTGTGTAAATGTCAGCAAAGGTTTTTCGGTTATTTGCATATCGGCCTAGACAACGCCGCAGTGCGGCGTCTCTATGTTGGAACTCCGAGACACATACCGCCAATGGTAACCTCGGTCACATCGGTGTGGCCAGCCACGGAAGTGACGAGAGCTGCGAGAAGAGCGCCAGTGAAGATGTTGTACTGCATCTTGAAGGTTGGATTCAAGGTTTCGGTAAAATAAAAAAAAAGAGGGGAGACGTGGTAATGGTATTGATGATACTGGCGCAATTGCAGTCAAATCAATCCCGAGTTTGAATACAGTATGAGGTGTATGAACAGTTGAATGAATGTGCAGTGTAGCTCCAGAGCTAGAAAAAGAGTGACTGTGCAAAGAATGAATGAGAGTGCTGAAACTGGTGATGATTTGAAGGGATAGAGATGAGGACGTGGAGAGTCTTTTGTACTCGGGTCAACTCCCACGCCTGGTTCCTGGCGTTATGAGATGACGCTGGTGGGCAGCCCCCGCTTGGACTGAAGGGTTGTGCATTAGGCACCGTGGAGTCTGGTTTGATACTTCCAGGATGTGCCGACTACGACGGTAGGATTTGGCGCTAATGTAGGTACGCGGAGAGAGTGGTGGTGGACTCGGGGTATCCTCTCACGGATCATCATCAGGCTCGCGTAAGACATTGTCCGTCGAATAAGCAAACAAAACATTTTCCCATACGATCCTGAAAGTAGGCATCCAATCTCCCCGCGCCATAATGGGTGTGCAATTCGCTCCAAGAATGTTTCGTTGCCACGGGCGAAACAGGTTGGGCTACTACTTACAGTCAAGATTTCGTTGTCATTTGGCCATTGAACGAATCACACAACAAATCAAACAGTGGGATTACAGGGCTCACATTCAAGATCTCGAGTAAAATTTAGCTTGCGTGTCAGTGGAGCCACCGTTGTAAACAGCGGTTGACACCTGGGCGTTCGTCCCGCCGGCGAATGTTTCAGGCTTACCCGTAGAGGCCACCACGACAGTACTCCGGGGCTTCTGGGCCGGCCAGATAGAGTTCTGGTCCAAGTTCTGTCGCTTTTTTCGCCCCTCTGCATGCTCACGTGATACGGCTCGCGCAAATCCTCTGCAGGTATCTTACATGTTCTGTGAGGATCTCAAACTACCAGCAGCAATCCAATTGTGATATTCCAAGTGCTACCTCGTCAGTCCGTTGTTCTCTTTACATTCGCTTGCTTGCGAAGAGACCAAACCAAACCTGCTCGCAGAACATAGACAGGGGGCGTGCACATTAGCCTGCCCACATGGATGGTAGCGGCCTGACGCAGCAGCGTCGCGTCAACGCAGATCCGATTTCTGGAGTTCCAGACGGTAACCAAGTCGTTAGCGTAGCAAACGGCGTGTGATTGTTCTGACATCGTGAAAGACGACTAGCCATAAACTCACGCAAAGCCCGTGTGTAAAGTCGGCAGCCGTCTACCGTGAGGGGCAGCTTGCCATGAATGCTCCACCACGAGGCAAGTAAACTTTGTAAAATTTGCGTCCGGCCGTACATCGGTCGGAATAGGGGAATCGCAAAGCGACGTCTCTGGTGCAAACGATTTACTCATGAAACAAGAGTGTGGCGAATCGGGCACAAGCAAACCGACTGTGCCTCCACTCGCACTTGAAGCTTGCAAACCTACCTCATTGCGGCACAACCACCATCCACGGACCCTCCCAACTCGAAAGCCGCAGGTAAAACACCAAAACAGGACGTCTGTTCTGAGGACAATAAACGTCACGGAATCTCGCAGGATTCGAATAAGGCCCGCAACCCCTGTGTACCCTATCTGAGATCTCACGGGGGCGGAAATCGTGCTTCTCTCGTGCGAGCACAGCGCCGCGCCGCTCAAGATTTCCAGAAGGAGCATCCAAACGCCCAAAGTGGATATCCGGATATGCAAGTTTGACCCGTCTGTAACGATATACGAGAAAATATTGATGCGATGAGCACACTTTCCAACACTTTAATACCGTAGCTCAGGGGCTCATTCTGTTTCCCTTCCCAATAGGATCTCTCTCTCGACGAACAGATGAGATGTCAAACCCCCCCAAAACCCACCAAATCCAAAGTCAACTGCACTTGCTCGACACGCAATCCACATTATCCATTCACTTATCGATAATTCTACGCCACGTGGGTCACCCCCTGCAGCACAAGTGCTTTTTAAACTACAGCGCTAGCTGACGGGAAGCGAGACATTAGCATTTCCACAGTACCCATTCCACCACAGTAAGTCAGCTAATTGGACTGTGCTAGATGCCGCAGTGGCCCGTAGCTGCAGCGAGGTCGCACCGTGCAAAAAGGCTTGGAAGCCAAATGTGCGATGTAAGCGTAGCGAGTCGTGGCAGTTCTCGACAACTTCATCGTGGCAGTCATTGGTTCGAGGGAATTACATGTGGAGAGTAGCATGGTTTCACTGTGTAATATTCGGTGATTGTTCTCCGATTGGGTAATATGTGGAATTTGTAACACTATAGAGAAATTAATATTTACATAGAAATTTGTCTGATGTGAGCTCGTCATGGCAACAACAAACAGACTGGCAATGAATGCTCCGATTGGCAAATGAGGAGATTGGTTTTGATCTCTTGTACCCGCCGATCCATCTTCAGAGACTTCCACGGCGACAAGTTCAAATTGCCTCAAAGCTTCCATCTGTGAACATCTACGACAAGTTATTTCCTGCTTTTTTTCTGCCTGCTTTGACATTAACGCCGTGGTAAACCAAGCATCATCCCTGGAACGAGCAGAACAACATCACTTTTGGCTGAACATCGCAGGCCATTGGGCCGCCTCCGGAATTGAATGCATCTGGCTGGAGTAGAAGGCACAATTATCCCTAGCAAAGGATAGATTTGGCAATCCTTGATAACACGCTTCTAGAAATCGACGGGAGACAAATCCCATCATTGATGAGCAACAATGGAACTCTATCCTTGTAGAGATATCATGCTCAGGCCGTTCTTTGTAAAATAACTACCGCATCATTGAATGGGATTCATGATAAATGGCATGGAGTCGCCGCTCCCACCCATGCTCTTTAATGACACGCTTTTGCCTTCAAAGAAGAGTTGCTTCTAATTCCAGAGAACTTTGAAAAGAAACTACCAAGAATCTCTATGAACACTATTCTATTCTCTCTACAACAAGCACAAGTATACTCCGCGATGGGCTAGCACGTTTCCCATCATCAACAAGAATGCGCAACAAACTATCACTGAGTGACCAGTCAAAAAGTTTTTCCTCTAATATATTTCCTTGTTTATTGATTGTACTTCGTCATTCATTACATCTTTCTAATGAACAAGGCGGCACTTTATACAGTGAAAGCGAACATCTCCCAGCACATGAACAAAACACATTCCCAAAATCACTCCCATCCCACAGTACTCAGTCCCGGTAGCCCATCGATATCTTTCCAGAAGAACCCTCAACTACCAGTCTCTCATCAAGTGCCCATCATCACGATCTAACTCCATGCCTCTTTCGTATATCTAAGACTACTCCGCTACTATCTCTCTCAAACCACGCCTCTCTTTTATCGACCACTACGAAAGCTAGAACAACATCATAATATCAAAAACTTTCTAAATTGACTAGCATTCTTTTTTACATCAGAACAGATTGCTTTCTCCGTCACACCGCCGTCTATCCAAGGTTTGTATATGCAGGCCATACGATGGATTGAGTAGGATATGACATTGCATCTAGAACTACAAAGTTCATAGTTGTGGTGTATAGCCATACGAGCATGAGTTATTATGATACAGCTGTACTTTGAGTGTCTCCAATTAAATTCATCTAGTAGATAGAGAGAGATGGTAACGGAATCAAGATGATGGATCCTTCTCCTAGAGTGTTTGTAGTCTATATATGGAATCAGAGGTCGTAACAAGAGTCGTCATAATCTTCCTCATCTCCCTTGATTCTCTAACAAATTAGATATACATCCTGCCAAATCTCCACTAGTGCTGTTGATTCTACTCCAAGTAAGGTAACACATGCATACTTATAATTTTTCATCTTGTGGTAGCTTCAAAACAGAAACACATATGAGTCTTTGGTTGCACTTCCTGAAAAAGTACGTCAATCAACATCTATGATCAAAGCAAGAAACTTGAGTAGTAGGCATGACGCGCAAAAATAAAACAACAAAACGACCTTTTACCGTGTGGTTTATAATTAACGTCAAACAATGAGCAAGTTAGCATATATAGACATGGAAACCAAGTCACTCATTGTGCCAAACTAGTCAACTTTCGACGTTCTACCGTTCACTCGATATAATACCATTCACATTACGCTGCATACATGGACAGGGACAGATAATTCAAAGTTTCTCCTCATATTCTGTTTCCTTAGAGAATCGATTACAATACATACTATTTTCTGACAATAATCATATTTTTTCCCGCCGAAACGCAACTCCCCGTCCACCCGAATGAGGCGAGACAAGAAACTAAAATCGGGTAAAGAAGGAAAGAAAAGCATCCGCTTGGAGCGGACAAGATGACGAACGCTTGCAAACCGCTTGAAGGAAGCCAGATAATCCACATAACCATCCAATGACCCCTGAAGCGCCGTCCATGCTTAACCTCACCCGACTCTAGACCAAAGCCCGCTACTACACGCACAGAATGGCCGTCCGAAGGGAAGTGAACACATCCGCCGGAAGGGAGGCGACTCTTCCCTGATAAATCGAAAAGCCGCTGTCAAGGAAGAAACAAAGAAAGGGTATCAGGAAGACAAGAGCACTGGAAATGCGTCGGGGTCATCTACGACTCGCCTGCCGGAGATGCCGCAGCGCCCTCGCCCTGTCCTCCTCTGAACCCTCCCCGGCCACGTCCGCCTCGACCACCACGTTGACCTCCACGGTCGCCACGGTCGCCACGATCGCCACGGTCACCACGGTCGCCACGTTCACCACCGCGATCGCCACCGCCGCGGTAGTTGCTGCCTCGGCCACGTCCACCACGTCCGCCTTCACTGTCGGAAGCACCGCCGCTGCGATAACCTCCTTGCACACCACCGCGGGTGCTGGCCTGCCACGAGCCTGCTCCATACCTCGGCGTGTTAGTCGGCTCACGGTAAACCTTGACACTCGGCTTGCTCTGTTCCTTGTTATTCTTGACTTCGGGGGCCACACGGTTGAGAGCAGCCGTCATGTCTGCTGTAGTAGCGAAGTGGGCTACGAAGAAGTGTTTGATCTTCTCAATCTTCTCGCACTTGGTCCGGTCCTCCTCGGCAAGGAGGTTGCGGGCTTCGTCTTCATCTTTGACGTTGATGATGAAGAGCGCCTTGCCCTCCTTGCGCTCCTGGGGCTCACGGGGAGCAGGCGAGGCAGTCTTTTCGGGAGCAGCTGTACCGTTGGGCTTGACCTCGCTGGGAATGGCTTTTTCCGCGGCTCCAGGCTGGGGGGTGGCCACCTTGATGGGGTCTTTGGGAGTGGCAACGGGTGAAGGACCTGTGCGTGCTGGTTGATTGGGCTTCATCTGCTGAGAGACAGGAGGTGTCGCTGCTGCCTGACGAGGCTGCTGAGCAGCTGCGGTCGAAGGGGCTGCAGGGCGACCTTGAGCCGGGGTAGAGGTCGAAGCTGTGGGAGCTGTTGTGGCTGCGGCCGCTACAGGCTGACCAGGTTGGGCTAGAGGAGCAACCTTACCACCACGGTGGGCAAAATTGAAACCCTGGGCCCTCATTTCGGTACCGATCCTGCCATTGTCAACATCCAGAACGAGCCAGCCATACGCAGCATCTGCCAAGTTGAAGTTCCACATGTTCTTGAAGGCACTCTCGTCAATGACACCGCTCTGAGGACCAGGCGCAGGGCCACCGAAAGGATTGCCGCCATTGGCGACCGAAGGCATTTTTTGAACAATGTCCAGAGCAAGGTTCAATAGACGCTGCTGGGACTCGCTATCGGCGACGGCCGGCTCGACCTCGGTCTTGACGGTATCCCAAACATCATTGAACGAAGCCTTGGAAGCAGCGAGCTTGCCGCGGTAGTGGTCGAGGGTCGGGTTCACACTGAACTCATTGTAGGAGCTGCCGTAGCGGAAGTGAAGACCAGCGGAGACTGAGAAGTCAGCCTTGAGTGTAACGGAGAGCTGGTTGAGCAGTCCCTCACGAGCAGGCGATGCGTGGGTGACGAAGATACGGGTTTCGGTAGGATCGTATACGCGGTTTGCAGTGTCGACTAGCTCGCCCATTTGCAGCAGAGTGGTCCACATGGTGCCCTGGCCTCCTGCAATGGTCGTGCGACCCTCACCGTTGTCGAAAAGCTTGTGCATGACGACAGCTCCACCAAGACCCAACAGACGCAACTTGACGCCACCGACATCGAGAAGCCGCGAGTGGGCCTCGTCTATGATGTGCAGATTGTCAATCTTGTACTCGCCTGACCGCAGCTTCTCCAACACTTGAACATCTTCGCATGCTCCCCAAACCGTGTACACGGGCACATTTAGTGTGTATTGCTTGCTGAGGAAGAGCGGGAGCTCCGACAGGGGAAGGCGTTCACGAGAGAAGCGCTCCTTGATGGGGGGTTGTGGGGGTGCGGATGCGATGGAACGCTTGGTGGCATCGGAGAGCAAGGGAGAGTATTGAGCGACGTGCTTCAAGGTCCTGAGCACAGGGTCAGCGGGTGTGATAGAATGGGAACGAATGGAGGGAGGCGTACTTGTCGGCGATGCGGTCCAGCGACCGGTCATCATAGAAACCGAAATCGCCCGTGTGGATGATGTAGTTTGCGCGTGCATCTGCGGCAAGCTGGTTGAGCGACTGGAGGTTTCCTGGAAAATGTTAATAAGGATATCCGGGATGGGTATCAAATAAACAGCCAAGGTAAGAGGAATTTACCTCGGACGTCAGCGATGCACAGAACCCTAACGCTGCCTTGCTGGATCACGCGGCCCTGGTTGGGGAGCAGCGGCACGGCTCCGGGAGCAGGAGCAGAGGGCGCGGGTACTCCGCCATTGGGGAGGTAGTTGGCGGGATAGGGACGCGGCTGGGTGGACGCTTGCTGGAGGGGAGGGGTTAGCAATGGAAGCAACATGTGTGGGTGAATGAGGGGAATAGAGCTGGCGTACCGAAGCCATAGAGATGGGCGGCCTGGGCGGATGTGCTGCTGGTGGGTGGTGGGCTGGTCGTGTTGGTGGTGTTGACGAAGATCGACGGGCAGCAGTCAGTCAGTCGAAGCTCGGGTGGGAGGAGGATTAGGGAAGCCTTGGGCGTTGGGCGGCGGCAAGCGTTTAGATGGCACTATGATGAGAGAAGCGGATGGTTAGATGGTGAATGCAGACTCGAGCACTTGGGGGAGAGGTGGATAGGATGAGGGTGGGTGAGGTAATGAATGGGGGTTGCCGAGTAGCTGCGATGGAGGTTTGGGCCGTCGTGGTCGCTGTTGCTCTTTTTGCAAACTAACTCACTAAACTGCAACTCACTCCCAAACGCACCTGCCGCAGAGCGCCCTAGCGCCGAGCCCATCACATCACCACCTCTCTCACCTTCTTTTCTCACCCGCACAAGCTTCCATCTATCTCTTCATCCATCAGCCATTGCTCGCTGGCTGCTGTGCCATCTCGTCCACCATGCTGTTCAATGCGTTGCAACGTGGTGGTGCGTTACCCGGCACCATGTCTTTGGTTGTCGCGTGTCGACAATTCCGTCATGCAGATTGATATCCATCTCATCTCATGTACTCTTCTCTGTCCACCTACTACCTCTTCTTACCTGCTTCATCCACCCCATCCGGCAATTGCATACCTGGCATAGAGTCTTCAATTACGATAAGATGCACGGGACCTCCCTATTGGCAACGTGGATTTACGTCACGGATGCTTGACGGAGCGATGCACCTGCGTGGAATGAGCGACTGCCCTCATTGATCCGGTATGCCAACCTCTCTTGCAAATTTTCCTTCTTTTCTTTTCTTCCTTTTTTTCTTTCACCTCCATTTTCACCTCAGAACCTCGCAGTCTTGTCTTATCGAGATTCGCTTTCTATCCTCTTGTCTGTCTTGGCTCCTCTGTCTCTCACCCTCACCCTCTCTCTCTCTGCCAGGTGCACGCGAGCGAGCCTCCCACCAGCTCATCCCTGCCTCGCGCTTTAGGCCCCACTAAAAAAAATGAACCCTTTTGTTTTTTCCACCACCTCCCCGCTCTCCCTCTCCCTTTCTTCCTCCCTCCATCTTCCCACCTCCACCACTCTTCCCCCCTCAAACTCTCTGGTCTTTTGCGAGCAGCAACTGACCGACACAGGCCTGTATTCTACCATCCACAGGAATACTCGCCATGGACGAGCAACAATTTGTTGAACTGCTCGAGGCTCTTCTGCTGCGTATATATGCCCCAACCATTGTTCCATCGCACAAAAGCTAACAGAGTGTGCAGCCGACACAGAGCGGGTCAAGTCAGCCACCTCGACGCTGAACAACAACTACTACAAATCTCCCGCTTCGCTCAACGCTCTCCTCCAGATCGTCTGCAACCACCCCAAGCCTGAGCTTCGCCAACTGGCCGCCGTTGAGGCGAGAAAGCTGATCAACAAGCACTGGAACGCCCTCCCGGCCGACCAAAAATCTGCTCTCCGCCAGCAGGTGTGCCAACACTCTCTCAACGAGGAGGAACGTCTAGTCCGCCATTCGGCCGCTCGTGTGGTTTCTGCTTTTGCTTCCAAAGATTTTGAGGATGGAGAGGGCACCGAGCTGCTCAGCTTCCTCCAACAGGCCGCTACCAGCTCCGCTGCACGTCACCGGGAGGTCGGCACGTTCGTCATCTGGACCACACTAGAGTATGTATATACACCTTGGCACCTTCTTGGATCTCACTGACATCATGTGCAGGACCGTCGGCGACGAATTCCCTGGTACCAAGGATGACCTCTACAAGCTTTTCTCTTCCACAATTCAAGATGCCGAAAGCACCGAAGTCAGGGTAAACACCATGGCTGCGCTTGGCTGCCTTGCCATGCTACTCGATTCCGACGAGAGCCCCAAGGAGGTTGCCATGTTCCAAGAAGCCATTCCCGGCATGGTCAAGGTTCTGCAATCTACGGTCGAGCAGGGCGACGAGACCAACGCTCTCCAAGCATTCGAAGTTTTCCAGACTCTGTTGAGCTGTGACTCTGCTCTATTGCAAAAACACTTTGGCGACCTTGTCAAGTTCATGCTGGAGATGTCGTCTTCGACCTCCGTTGAGGATGACTACCGTTCTCAGGCACTTGCCTTCTTGATGCAATGCGTCCGCTTCAAGAAGCTCAAGATCCAGGGCATGAGGATCGGTGAGGAGCTTACCTTGAAGGCTCTCCAGATCGTTACCGAGATGGAAGACCTCTCAACAGACGACGAGGATATCACCCCTGCTCGTTCTGCTCTGGGTCTCCTCGACATTCTCGCTGGCAGTCTGCCCCCAAGCCAAGTGGTTATTCCTCTGCTCAAGGCTCTCGGCAACTATTTCACTTCCGAGAACCCCCGTTACCGCCAGGCTGGTATTTTGGCTCTTGGTATGTGCGTTGAGGGTGCGCCTGACTTCATCGCGACCCAACTTCATGAGATCTTGCCAATGGTTCTACACCTCCTCGATGACGCCGATATCAACGTCCGCATTGCCGCGTTGAATGGTGTCACTCGTTTGGCCGATGATCTAGCCGAGGATGTTGGCAAAGAGCATGCCCGTTTGATTCCTGCTATCGTCAAGAACTATGATCTCGCCGTGAGCTCAAACCGCAATGATGATGACACCATGAGGGTTGTACGGGGAACTTGCAACGCCATCGACTCTTTGATCGAAGGTCTCGAGCCTCAGGACGCAGCCTTGTATGTCCGGGAGTTGGTGCCTCGCATTAGCAACCTGTTCAACAGCGATGAGTTGAAGACTAAGGTTCCGGCCATCAGCGCGGTGGGCTCCATCGCCTCCGCTGCTGGCGCCGAGTTCGCTCCTTTCTTCGAGCAGACAATGAACGCTCTTTCATCATATATCCGTATCAAGGACAGCCAGGACGAGTTGGACCTCCGTGGCGTCACCTGCGATACTATGGGTAAGATGGCCACGGCTGTCGGTGAGAAGGCTTTCGAGCCCTATGTTCTTCCTCTTATGGAGGCGTCAGAGGAAGCACTTCACTTGGACCACCCTAGGCTACGCGAGACGAGCTACATCTTGTGGAGCACTATGGCCAAACTGTACCAGAAGGATTTCGCAAAGTACCTGCCCGGCGCTGTCAAGGGTCTGATCGAGTGCCTGGATCTTGAGGAGAGTAATATCAACGTGGAGCTTGGAGAAGAAGCCAAGGACCTCGTTGGTACCGAAGTCGTTATCGAGGGCCAGAAGGTCAAGGTTGCTGCCGCAGGAGACGACGATGATGATGATTTCAGCGATCTCAACGACGCAGCTGTGGATGATGACGACTGGGATGACATCAACGGTGTTTCGGCCATTGCTATGGAGAAGGAGATTGCTGCCGAAGTATTTGGTGACATCATCACTCACACTTGCGAGCAATTCATTCCGTACCTCGAGGACACCGTCACAAAACTACTTGAGATGGTCGAACACAGCTACGAAGGAATTCGCAAGGCCTGCATTGGTACGCTTTGGCGCACGTATGCCTGCCTCTACCAGATGGCGGAGGAGAAGGATGGTCTGCAGAAGTGGACTCCGGGACTCCCCCCTAAAGTTCAGCCTCCCAAGCAGATCACTCAATTGAGCCAGCTCATTATGAAGGCCACCATGGCCATCTGGCCCGATGAGATGGACCGGTAAGTTGTCTGCTTCCCCCTTGGTTTCCAATCCCAGCCCAAAGATGATCACAACTCGTTATCCCAGCTCACTCCGACGCACAAAGTGCGGTTGAAGCGAAAGCGATTCTGTATCTGAGGCACCAACATCATTGTTTCTTGTAACAATTTTCTTCGTGGGAGAACATTTGCTGACTGAAACAGTGGTACGGTCACCGACATCAACCGTGATCTTGCAGCTACGCTTCGTCTTTGTGGTCCTTCCATGCTCATGAACGACGACGGTTCTACCGTGGTACCAGACGTAAGCATATTCTTTCCGCGCATGGCAAGAGCCTAGCTAACTTCGTTCTCAGATGGTCCAGCAGCTTCTTGCCACCATCACCAAACGTCACTTGTGCCAGCAAGATCTTGGCGAAGATGACGAAGATGATGTTCTCGAGGAGTCTTCCGAGTATGACTGGCTGGTGATCGAGACGGCCATGGAGCTTGTCACTTGCTTGTCTGTCGCCATCGGACCCGGCTTTGGCGAGCTCTGGAAGGCTTTCGAGAAGCCCATTGTCAAGTACGCCAGTAGCCAGGAGTCCGTTGAGCGCAGCGCTGCCGTGGGCACCATCGCAGAGTGCATTGGCAACATGGGTGAGGGATGCACACAGTACAGCACCAACCTCCTCAAGCTTCTCGTGCACCGCTTGTCGGACGAAGATCCCGAGACCAAGTCCAATGCCGTATACGGCATCGGTCTGCTCTGCGAGAAGACGACCAACGACGACGAGATCCTCAAGTCGCTGCCCACCATCTTCAGCAAGCTGGAGCCCCTTCTGGAAGCCCAAGACCAGGCTCGTTTGTTGGACAACACTGCTGGTTGTGTGAGCCGCTTCATTTCCAAGCACGGAGACAAGCTTCCCATCGGGGAGGTCCTCCCCCGTGTAGTGCAGCTTCTTCCCCTCCGCGAGGACTACGAGGAGAACAAGCCGATCTACAGCATGATCATCAAGCTTTGTAAGTTTACGCGCCTCAATCTGTTCTCGCACGAGTCTAACGAAATCAGACCAAGCCAACGAGCCCACAATCCAGCAACTCACGCCTACGCTGATGCCGGTGTTTGAGAAGGTTCTTGGAGAACCCCAGGACCAGCTCGAGGATGAGACCAGGTCACAGCTCGTGGAGTTGGTCAAGTACTTGCAGAAATAAAGTGGCTACAAGCATGGAGAGAGAGGTAGCAGGATTTGACGTTGAATACCCGGCGGAACACGCTACATGACGACGGTAATGAGGCACGACAAGCAAAAAAAGGATTGTTTGATGGTATATATATAGACTTTATTGTCATCGCAAATGACAATTACCAGACCATGAGTTGGCATATAGTGAATGAATGCATCCGTGGTACAATGATAGCGCACCTACCTACGTGTGTCGAGACTGGTGACCTAATGCTGTGCGCGTGACGGGAGGACTGAGAAATATTGGGTACGTGCGCGCTGCACAGTGATAAATAGTGTAGCTCGGATTGGAGTTGGTGCCTGCAGCGCCGAGCTAAGTGCATACGCATCCTTGGGTAAGTACTGTACTGTACCGCAGCTAGCTCCAGATGACGACACGGGCAAACACTCGCTGCACCACTCCGACAGAGGCAGACTGATGCCTTGAGTCCTCCTTCACACATCCTCCATCGACTCGCTGATCATTCTCTCCTTTATTTGTCCTGGAATATCGACTTATCCCTCCTACCCACTTCCGCTCGCGCACCCGAAGCCCGACGCACACTTAAGACGACTTTGGCGCCCCGGTGCGCACTCAACCAGCTCCATCATGGCGCCGCAATACCCCCGCGGCAGCAGCAGAGGGGCAGGAGCAGGATGGCTCACAGCGACAGCCGGTCTGTTGTTGATGTCTACAACGTCTGCATGGGCGGCTGGTCCCGACTGGACAGCGAAGCATGAGGAAGGCCGCTGCGCGATCAGAGGGCAGTGCGGGAAACAGGGCTTCTTTGGCTCTGAGCTACCTTGTCCAGACAACGGTTTGGCTGAGAAGCCAGAGGAAGATGTGCGGAAGAAGCTGGTCGACATCTGCGGTGATAGCTGGTCCGACACGAAGGTGTGCTGCAAGGAAGAACAGCTCGACGCCCTCAAGACGAATCTCGACCGCGCCACTCCCATTATCAACGCCTGCCCCGCCTGCAAAGAGAACTTCTTCAACCTCTTCTGCACCTTTACATGCTCCCCCGACCAGTCGCTATTCATCAACGTCACCCAAACCGAGCCTAAAGGGGACAAATATCTCGTCACCGAGCTTGACCATCTTGTATCCAACGAATACGGTTCCGATTTCTACAACAGCTGCAAAGATGTCAAGTTTGGTGCTACCAATGGAAAAGCCATGGACTTCATCGGGGGTGGCGCTTCCAACTACACTCAGTTCCTCAAATTTCTGGGCGACAAAAAGTTTCTCGGCAGTCCGTTCCAAATGAACTTCCCCCGCCCCAACCAGTCTGATTTCCCCTCTATGGACCCTATGGACAAGGAAGCTCATCCGTGTAACTCGACCGACGAAAAGTACCGATGTGCATGCTTGGATTGTGGCTCTTCATGTGCTGAGCTTCCAGAAGTGGCCGAAGCGAAGCAGTGCTACGTAGGCATTTTGCCCTGTCTATCCTTTGCCGTCATTATCATCTATTCTGTTTTTCTCGGTCTGCTGTGTCTGGCTGTCGCAGGCCACGTTGCGTATCGAAAGCACGCAAGCCACAAGAACGAGCGTCTTCGTCTACTACAGGACCTGGAGCCTAGTGATGACGAAGATGAAGGAGACATTGTCCATAATATCGGTATGCTGGATAGACCAACAAAGCAGTATTTTGTCAACACCTGGTGCGACCGCATGTTTAGTCGCTTGGGATACGTGTGCGCCAAATTTCCCCTCATCACCATCTCCACCAGCTTTCTTGTCGTAGCTCTTCTCAGTCTCGGGTGGCTACGATTCCAGGTTGAGACCGATCCCGTCAGACTGTGGGTATCGCCCGATTCCCCCGCCGCGCTCGAGAAGGATTATTTTGATCAAAACTTTGGTCCGTTCTTCCGAGCCGAGCAAGCTTTCCTTGTCAACGACACGGGTGGCCCAGTTCTCAGCTACGACACTCTTCGTTGGTGGTTCGATGTGGAAAGTCGCATTCAGCGTTCCAAATCGTACGAGGGCGGGTACACACTCGACAAGGTTTGCTTCAAGCCTGTCGGCGACTCCTGCGTCGTCCAATCATTAACAGGCTACTTTGGGGGTGACTTCGACGGTGTCTCGCCATCTTACTGGGAGGAGGATTTAATAGCCTGCGTTGACAATCCGTCCTCGTGTCTACCACCGTTCCAGCAGCCACTCGATCCCCACCTCTTGTTCGGTGGCGTCAACGAGAGCGTCCTCGACGCCCAAGCTATCATCGTGACTTGGGTTGTCTCCAACTATGCGGAGGGGACTCCTGAGCTGGAACGCGCAATGGACTGGGAAAACGGCATGAAGGACCTGATGCTCGCCGTTCAAGGCGAAGCCCGTGACCGAGGCCTGCGTCTCAGTTTCAACACTGAAGTTAGTCTGGAGCAAGAATTGAACAAGAGCACAAACACGGATGCCAAAATCGTCGTTGTCAGCTATATCATCATGTTCATGTACGCGTCCCTCGCCCTTGGATCAACCACCCTCACCGTCCGGTCTATCCTGCGACACCCGTCCAATTCGCTTGTTCAATCAAAGTTCATGCTCGGCATATCTGGTATCCTCATCGTCCTAATGTCGGTATCTGCCTCCGTCGGTTTGTTTTCCGCCGCAGGCATTAAGGTCACCCTAATCATCGCTGAAGTCATTCCTTTTCTGGTACTGGCCGTCGGAGTGGACAATATCTTCCTCATCGTACATGAGTTCGAGCGCGTCAACATCAGTCACCCTGAGGGCTCGATTCCTGAGCGCGCTTCTCGGGCTTTAGGCCGCATGGGACCTTCCATCTTGCTTTCTGCCACCACCGAAACAACAGCCTTTGCTTTGGGGTGCGCTGTGGGCATGCCTGCAGTACGTAATTTCGCTGCTTATGCCGCAGGGGCCGTCTTCATCAACGCCGTGCTACAAGTTACCATGTTTGTGGCCGTGCTGTCTCTAAATCAGCGACGCGTAGAAGACAACCGTGCCGATTGTTTCCCGTTCTTGCGTGTGCGAAGAGCTGATGATAGCTACATCAACGGTGGAATGGGCCACGGTGCTGGAGAAGAAGGCGGCCTACAACGATTCATTCGTAAGACGTATGCTCCAGCTCTACTGGGAAAGAAGGTTAAGGTGCTAGTCCTGGTCGTTTTCTTCGGCATATTCACCGCCGCTCTGGCGCTTTTCCCCAAGGTGCAACTTGGCCTCGACCAGCGCATCGCCATACCGACTGACTCCTACCTTATTCCGTATTTCAACGATCTGTACGACTACTTCGATGCAGGACCACCAGTTTACTTCGTCACCAAGGAGCTTAACGTCACCCAGCGTACAGCGCAGAAGGAGCTTTGTGGTCGCTTTTCCACGTGCCACCAAGATAGTCTTGCGAACATCATCGAAGCTGAGCGTAAGCGACCTGAGACCTCCTTCCTGGCTGCTCCAGCGGCCAGTTGGTTGGACGACTTCATCCTCTGGCTTAACCCCGAAAATTCAAAGTGCTGCATTGGAAAAGATGGGAAGCCTTGCTTCGAGGGTCGCAACCCACCGTGGAATCTGACTCTGAGCGGGATGCCCGAAGGCCAGGAATTTATGTCATACCTGGATCGCTGGATCGAAGCGCCAACCACGGAGGACTGCCCTCTGGGTGGTGCGGCCGCTTACTCCAACGCTCTTGTTATTGACGACGAGAGACTCACCATTCCTGCCTCACACTTCCGCACCTCGCACACACCTATCCATTCACAGGAAGACTTTATCGCATCTTACACAGCAGCCCGCAGGATTGCAAGTGAGATTGAGAAGGACGTTGGTACCGAGGTGTTCCCCTACTCCAAACACTACATCTTCTTCGATCAATACCTCTCTATTGTCCGTCTTGCTGGTGCGCTTATCGGTTCTGCTCTTGCCGCTACGTTCCTCGTCACGGCCATCCTGCTCGGCTCTATCATGACTGCACTGGTTGTCACCGTCGTAGTTGCCATGACAGTCTCTGCCATCATCGGGTCCATGGCTCTCCTCGGTGTTTCACTTAACGCCGTTTCCCTCGTCAACCTCATCATTTGCGTAGGCATCAGCGTCGAGTTCACAGCACACATCGCCCGCGCCTTCACATTCCCAAGCCGTGCAACCATGGAACGCGCCCCTCGTCACAAATTCAAGGGTTTGGACGCACGCTCCTGGACAGCCATGGTCAATGTGGCGAGCTCTGTCGTAAGCGGCATCACCATCACCAAGATTCTGGGCGTCGGCGTCCTCGCTTGGACTCGCAGCAAGGTATGTTTCCTTCTTTCCATTCTTAGTACCTACCTCGTTGCTAACGTTGTACCAGATCTTCGAAATCTACTACTTCCGCATCTGGCTCGCCCTCGTCGTCTGGGCCTCCACACATGCTCTCATCCTCCTCCCTGTCTTACTCTCGCTGTTCGGTGGTCGCGGATATGTCGATCCCGAGAGCGAGGGTGGGTTAGAGCAGGATCTGAGGAGTCGCCAGTACCCGGCGCTTCTGGGAGATGATGACGACGGTTGGGATAGCGATGAGTAGTTGATGCCAAGTCGATCTTGTTCTTTGTACCATCTATATTTATCTAGGTTTAAAATGTTTGAATATACATCTTTCCAGTCTTGGTCTTTTCTTAATGTAGCTACATCCATGTAATCCCCATTGTACACACAATGATGCTAGCTGATGATCTTGGTGAGGCAACACTAACAATGGTATATATGAATAACGCAATCTTTTTCCGTCACCCCTCAACAACATGCCTATATTCATAAAGGGGACGAAAACGTTGTCTTTTTTCCCACCCTCTCCTCCCCCAAAAACCTTGATACTGTCAGGCTCCCTCACCATTTTCCAACCCCAACATTTTCGTTATTCCAAACTTAATAGAACTTTTCTTTTCCCCAGAAAACAAAAGTTCTCGTAAACAATCAACACTTGCCATCCTTTTTTTTACCAGTGATAATGCACTTGTCCCTCCCCCGACGCCTGTCCCTCATCAACCTGATCAGCCCAGCTTCTTCCCTTGGCACTAGGCGACAGCGGCGTGAGTCCAAAGGACTCCGTTTTCTGGATACCTGGGCGCGGAGATTCGGTGTCCTTGGTTGAGGTGGGCTCCGCGGTTTTTGTCTTGAGCGGGATGTCGATTTTTGGGGCGGATGGGGGATCTTTGGAAGCTGAAGAAGAGGTGGCGGGTTTAGAGGAGGAAGGGGGGAGGTCGGGGAAGTCTGCTGCGGTGGGAGGGTGTTGGTGGGCAGGTTTGGTAGATGGGGTGGAAGAGTTATTCCTTCCACCGCCGCCGCCGCGGGAATTATGGTTATAGTTGTTGTTACGACCACCGCGACGGCCAGCGTTGTTCGAGCGAGGCGTGGTGTCGTCGAATGGAACATCTCCATCCTCGCCTTCACCGGCACCGGTGGTTCTAGCAGGCGTAGGCGCAACAGCGCCATGCATACCCCTAGCAGCACCCCTCCTCTTCTCCTCGCCCGTACCACTAAAGCCTTCCTCCTTCTCCTCATCCCACTGACGGCCTTTTGCTTCCAGCTTCCTCAGTCTATTTCGCTCGCGCTCGCCCATCATCTGCTGGCGGTTCTGGCGTTCGACTTTCTGGCGCTCGGCTTGCTGCTTTCGGCGCTCGACGTCTTGTTTCGCAGCGCGCGCTTGGCTGGCTTCGAAGTTTGCGGCGTCGGCTTGCTCGCGCGCGTGGGCGGCTTCACGGGATTTGTTCTTGGATTGCATGAGGGCCAGTTTGGCTGTCAGCTCGGCTTCGGTGAGGCGCGTGCGTGGGGTGCCGCCTGTTAAGGTGCGGTCGCCGCGGACGGAGGGGGTTGGTTTGTCGGCGGTTTTGGGGGCGTTGGGGGGTAGTGGTTCGGTATTGTTTTCTGCTGGGGTTTCGGTGGGAGTGTCGGTAGACTCGACGGCCGTTGCGTCTTCGGTTTTGCCCGGCTGCTTTTTGTCTTGCTGAGATTTGTTGGGCGCATTGTCGCCGTCTTGCGGTATGCGCGCGTCGGTGGTCTGGTTGAAGTTCCCTCCTCGGCCTCGACCACGACCTCGTGCTCCACGTCCTCGACCTGCACCCCGACCTCCGCGTTCTCCTCCGTGGGGTCCCCGCGGTGCGTGTTGTGGAGCCTGTGCAGGTGCCTGGCTATCACCACCTGCAAACGTCGAAGTGGTATCTTCGGGGGTAGGCTCAGGCGCAGGTTCTTCAATTGGTTCCGGTTCCACGACCGGCTCGGCAACGGGGGTGAAGTCGTCGTCGAAGAACAGATCATCCGTGCTGGCGGTCTGCGCGAAAGGATCCATAGAAGGATCCTCGGGGTACGAATACTCTGCATACGGCTGCGGTACATATTCCGATTCTACTGGAAGCGGCTCTGTTTGCACTTCTGGCTGCTGCGGTTCAGGTTGTACGTCACCTTTCGGGGCCTCGGGGGTCGCCTGCTGTGACGCTTGCGTTGGTGTTGTAGCTGGCTGTTCTCGCGCGAACGATGGCGCGTAGGGATTGGGTTCAGAGGCCTCACTGGGGTCGGGAGCCCATTTTGATTTATGCATGACCGTTGTTTGTAAGGTTGAATTTCGTAGGTGGTGGCGGAGTTGAGAGTGAATAATATGTGTATGCTACGGGTAATGGTGATGTTTTTGGTGTAGTAATTGCTGTCCTCAGACTTCGATGTAGATTAGCCGAGGGCCTTCCCTATCATTGGTCCTTGGTTCTTATTGGTCGATCCAAGTGAATGCACCACGGGGTATACCAAAAAACTAGAATAGTGAAAGGACACTCTGGAGATAAATTGATATTGCCCTATGTTGACACAAACATAGAGCAACAACAGTTAAGCATTATGACGCTGACATCCCTCCACCTCCACAATATCAACACCAAAAGGTACACGACTGCTCTAAGTAGTAAAAACTGAGAACGAGATATTTCTATAAAACCTGGGCTTTCTCTGCCGTAGCATGCATCTACAGCTGCCATTACTGTCATAAATGTCTAGATGGTTGGGCATCAGTGACGACTACGATCTCTTTTGACGTATACTATACCCGAACTACCGCGGATTCAGATTGGTAATCACCATGTTCAGCGTGAGCATCATGTACACATGTCGCAAGCGTTTGGAACATGAATATTCCAAATATTTGATTGGAGATCCAAGTAATCATTTTGGATTAGAAGTCTATTCAAGATTTGAAGATCAGAATGATCTGTTTTCACTATTCTATCTGAGGCGTGAGAAAGTCTATCTCTCTTTCATCATTCTTACAAGCTTCTACATTTCGCGCCGTATAATCGTAGCAATACTATCACTTAATCTTCCCTTCTGACAACTCCATCTGGACCTCGGACTTCCCCTTCCAGCAGGATTTCATGACCATCGCCTTCCTTGAGAAACTGCGCAACGAAACTTCCAGCCATAGCCACGCAAGCGAGAACCCACCAAGCCAATCCCACCATACCAATGTCCAGACCTTTCCCAAATAACCATCCAAAGAAGATCGGTCCAACAGTTCTGCTTAAGCTTGAACAAGAGTGCCCGAGCCCATGGACCGTTCCTAGAACAGAAGGGTGGGGACAGCAGTTGTTGACTAATATAGTCATACTGGGCAAACTGAAGGTGCGGCCGGTAGTTTGGATGAGAAGCACAAGCGTGATAGCGATCCAAATCAAAGGTCCGGAGGCTCCAGCGGGAGGTTTCTCGGAACTAGGAACAGTGCTGAGAAACGGGGTTAGGAGGTACGTAACCGGGAACATGAGAAAGAACAATCGTAGACTATATACAGGTCCGAGGCGTCCCGCAAGTTTGGGGTACACGAACAGCTGTATCGTTATTCCTATTGCACCTAGAATCGCAAGTGCGAGTCCGATTCGCGCTGGAGGTAGACCAAGGCCACCGGTGAAATGGAAAAAGTCGCGCGGAGCTAGATTGGAAGATTTGGGATTTGATGGATCGTGTCGAGGTGCTGATAGATAGATGAACCAGAGTGAGTTGAAAGTGCCTACGTGGCAGGCCATGATGAAATGGGATAAGAGGGTCATCATCACGTTTGTTGTCCATATACGCTTGAAAGGCAGCTTATTTCTCTTGGAAGACGGCTGCCTTGCTTGCATGGGCGAATAATTTTCATCAGTCGGTGTAGGTTGGAGTTCCAATGATGCTGCCGATGCCCATTCGTCGTGTGAGAAAGGTATTGACTCATACCCAGATGCAGATCTTTCGCGAAAAATGTGTTTTCGAATCCACCGACCGATCTGGAGCCCAGGGTCGAAGTTGTGTTTGCAGAGTTCGGAAGTCTCTTCCAAAAAGAAGAAGATACTGAGTGCTGCCACAAGTAAGAAGACAGCACTCAGCAGATTGGGCAATGCGTAGGGCCACTTAATCATCCAGTGCACTCCATCTCTTCCTCCAAGAGAAGAACCCGGCCCAAAAACAGAAGGGTAACTGCCGACCGGATCGGCCAAGATGCCACCTAGTTCTCCATTTAGCGATCCAGCGAGTAGTTAATATCCGCGAAGAAACTCACCAAGTATGGGTCCAATAATAACACCGACGTTGAAAGTCATTGGTAAAATAAGAAACGCTCGACTCTGATACTTCTTCTCTTTAACAATCTCGCTGATCATAGTGCGCATCACCCCAACATTTCCA
This sequence comes from Periconia digitata, assembly GCA_948474695.1. Classification (NCBI taxonomy): domain Eukaryota; kingdom Fungi; phylum Ascomycota; class Dothideomycetes; order Pleosporales; family Periconiaceae; genus Periconia; species Periconia digitata. Next base: position 1,653,374 of record CAOQHR010000003.1, read on the forward strand.
TTCAGAATTCCACCTACACATCTGAAAAGCACAGCCATCTCGAAACTTCGAGAGAACCCAAACCCGATCATGGACAAACAGGTCCCCAGCAAACCGATCCAAATCACGCGCTTCCTCCCACCACGCTCGGAATCTGCGAATCGCCCCCAGAGCATGGCGGTGAGGAACTGTGCTGCTGGAAACGCCGCGTGGATAATACCCGCTTGGTATGAGATTGTTGAGTCCGGGAGATCAGGGTTGAAAGACCGCAATTGGTAATAGATATAAGAACCTAGACCAGTCTGCGTCAAGGGCTCGGACAGTCGGGCGAACGTAAGGATAAATAGCTGGTCTTTTCTCGGTAGAGACATCCATGTCACAGGCTTTTCTTTTGAAACCTCTGTTTGCTCGATCTCATCCGTAGGGATTGCATTGTTATCCGCTTGAACATTGGTGTCCACGAAAATCGGTTGCCCACGGTGGGGATTCACCGGAGCTGCAAGATTATCTCTACGATCGTCGTTCAGTTCATTATCGGTGGATGAGATGGAAGTGCCGGAAGCAGGAGCAGCATCCGCCTTGATGTTCTGATAGCTCATCCGGAAAGAGTTAAAACAGCCCAGCTGTCTAATTCATGTAGTGCTGGAACTGAGATCAAAGTCCACGTGAAGTGAAGTGAAGTGAAGTGAAGTGAAGTAAAATAAAGTGAAGTGGAAACAGATCTATCGTGCGCAGAAGGCGATTTTGTATGACTCTAACGCTAACTAGAGATATCAAAATGCAGACACAAGCTAGATACATAACAAGGGCATGAATCGTTGTGATTGGTCCGATGGCGATAAAAGCCATCGCCAAGATCGAAAAATGTGCTGTGATTTGCCATTCGGATAAATGGCCGGGGTATTGTTTTCACCGGAAAACCCATTCTTCGTCAGCCACAGGCTAGCATGGACTAGGAAACTGATGCGTGAACTGATCAAATCGAAGTCTCGGGCGTGAAGGTATATTTCTTTGTCGAGGAAAAGCATTCCTAGACTGTGTGTGATTTTCCACGATGTTGGGTTTTGTAGGACTACTCTTTATACACGAGAGCATCATTTTATACTGCAGAGTAACATCTTCTGTCTATGCTAAGATGCGTATACGTTTTGACATATACGTTATACCTATTTACGTACTAATGTAGTTTAGCATTCTACTTACCTAATTGGTAGAGTCGCGGTTGCTACTCCTAATGTACTACCCTCTAAACCCTGATGCTTCTCTCAGTCTGCTGGAGGAAACCTTTCACCTCCAGCACTCTGTGGCATCATCGCTCTAGCACACATTCGTCACGTCTGCAGCGCTCGTGCTCGACCAACACGATGACAAACAAGAAAAGACCAGCCGCATTTCCTGGTGGAGGTCTCCATAAGAAGGCCTATGTGGGCCAACAATCCGCGAAGGCGAATGCCTCAACAACAGCATCTCCCGCGAATTCAACAGAAGGAAACGCTCCCCAACTCAAGAGAGAGATGGACATCTTTCTTTCGTCCTACCCAGAGGCAGAGGTAGTGAAGTCGATTGGCTTCTATCGTCGAGATATCTCTCAAATATTCGCAGAGTACGTACGCACGATCACCTATTCAGTAGCCTATCTAACAGTTCTACTCAGTCCCATTAAAGCAGCCCAGACTGGCAGAGAGATAACTCGAGAAAAGTTTGTTCGATTCTCCACGTCCCGCATTCGCGTAGCTACAAAGTTCTTGCGAGAGGCAGAGTGCTCCACGGAGCTACAGCATTTTATTCATGAGGTTTATCTCGCGTGGGGTGGGTGGGGGGGCAGTCGACCAGTTTCCACGGCTGGCGCTGTAGAATGTTCTCGAGCGACTGAGTCTTGACTTCAACGACGCCGAACTAGTCAGACAAATTTGACATATCACACCACCAGCTCTTAATGACTACTACTTTACTTCTGTCGCAAATGGGACGCTACCCAGAAGTCCACAACACATTATTGGTAATCCGCCACTCAATACTTCGCCGTATGTCAACAGTTCCATGGACCTCGGCTTGACGCAGGCCGCACAGCCACATCAACAACGACCAGGATACCTCAGCCAAAGTGCGGCCACTCAGGCCCTCGCCGGTATCCAAGCCTATCCCCAGGAGAATCAAAGTAGATTCGGATTTCAAGATCTGCGTACTGGCCAACTTGATCAAACCCCCAACAGTTCTATGGACCTCGGCTTGACGCAGGCCGCACAGCCATATCAACAACGACCGGGTCACCTTAGCAAAAATGCGGCCACTCAGGCCCTCGCCAATAGTCAAGCCCAATTACAGGCTTCACGTGGAAACCCAGTTGTCTTGGACAGTAGCTTAGCACAGCAACTCGTTGACACCCTCCTCTCGGCCGCCGCGGGAAGGCAAAATGCTACTGAAAATCAGCAGACGGAACCCATACGTCAAGATGCCCCCAACGTGATCCAAACAGTAGAGGATCAGTCCTCTCAACTTCCGCATCTTAATCAGGACAGCTCATCAAGCTCGAGCAACCGTAGACGGCAACAGTCGTTTGTTCGGGATAGCTTTGAGAGTCTAGGAACAACAATCGATGATGCGCTCGCTGCAGATTCTGGAGACCAGCACGGCGATAACAGCTGGAACCAGGGGCAGACGGTTGGCAGCGCCAGCGAGAGTAATGCTACATATCCTGTTTCACAAGACTGTAGCACGAACATAACAAAAGGATCTCACTCTGCTGCCACCCAAGACCCACCCCAGCCGAGTCGCTCAACTCGACTGCCCCGTACATGTAAAAAAGGCACAGGATATTACACAAACTCAAACTACCCTGGCTACAATGATTCAGATAGCAGAGCGTCTAAGGAGACAGATTCTTCTCCTTAGACACGCTAGGTGCTCACATTATGAAGCATAAAAGAGTGGAATTCGTTATCTAGGCACAGCTATCGAGGCAGAAACTTCAATAGATACTAAGATGGATATATAGTATTAGATAACAGGATGAACAACGAATGGTTTGCCTTCAGTCGGAGCATGTTACCCGCCTCAGTCAAAAATCAGACGGTAGAAAGACGCTGTCCTCCAAGCACAGCATCTTGTGTTAGTTGTAGATCCCGAGACCTTGGTAACAACATCCAGCAAAATAAAATTGAACCAGTCCAGCCCCCCGTTTTATAAGAAACAATCGAGACTATGATTCGGAGAAGGCAAAAAGGCACATGTGGGGATAGAATGTAATAGCCACAAATTGTCGATAGTCATAACTATATCGCGCGAATAACCCGTCTCGAAGCCCTGACATCCGGAGACAAAGAAGTCAACACCTCGACCAACTCATCAGCAGCCGCCTCCAGCGCTTCATCACTACAAGGCTTCAGCGCATCCATGATGAAGAATGTCCGCGTCGTTCCCTCTGAAAGCGCAGTCCGGGAGCACTGTCTCCAATTCCATCTCCGGCACGTCACGCCCGCCTCATCGCACCACACTGCCTCTCCCTGCGGCGGATACTCCACCACGGGCTCTGCTGACGCCGTCGTCTCGAAATTCTCGTCCCCAGTTGCACGCACCAACCTCGCATCCCCACTGTACTTGTCCAAGTCCTCTCCTCCCAACGGAATCTGATGCTTCACCGAAATGGCGTTATATATATCCGTCAACCGATTGACGCGAGGGAGACCGCCTTCAGCGCGCTTCATCAAAGACTCGACGCTGTTCTTCTCTTTCTTGGGTTTGGCGCCGAAGGCTTTGTATGTGTCACGCCACGCCGCCACGTGCGGCACTTCTATGACGGCTTGTTTGGACAGGGCTTCTTTTGCCGATTGTTCTGCTTGTTGGAGAAGTTTTTCGCTTGTTGCATCGCTGGGACCTGGAGGGATGCCCTCGACGACCATCAAGAGCGCGCGGTAGTCTGGGCGGATTTTGAAGATTTCTGGGGCGACTTTGACGTTGTGGAGAAATGCTTCTGACGTTTCGCTGACTGATGATGACGACATGTTGAGTTGGTGTGTAGTCTTTGAAGATATTAAGATAGACGATGCTGTGAAGTGAATTTTCGATTATTTTGATATTGCTGCTTGCGATTTTATATACATCGGTAAGTGTTGTCCTCCGTCTTCAAATGGTGTGAAAAGTGGGTGCACTCCTGCACGCCCTATGTCAATTATCTATGGGTCCATGACATGTAAAAAAGCTAGCGCTCATATCTCGAATCCTGAGTCCTACCTTCCATTAGGTTCGCGGTCATTCTTTTCTGCTCGAAACCTCCAGATTGAGACTAGGTGTATCTTGACTTTTCGATTGGAGATTGAGGATGTCGTTTTTCCCTTGGGGTCGCCAGAAACCCATGCCGAGGCGCTCGCTAATCATCTGCGCCCCACTCGATGCACCTAACGGTAGGGCAGAGTTCAGACAAACACATCGACTAACTCTCCATCGAGCTCCCGATCCTACCTGGTTATACATACCAAGACTTAGCTTTATATTCCCCTTGGCGAGAACAACAGATCACACAGTTCTTGCTGTCGTAGGATAACCATCATGGCCAAACCCACTACCATAACGAGCACCTCGGATCTCGATGCCCTTCTTTCATCAACAGACTACACCATTGTCGACTTCTGGGCAACATGGTAAGCCCCTCTGCTCATAAACCCAAGTATGCAGCCATTCCAACAAATCTAGGTGTCCCCCGTGCAAAGCCATTGCGCCAATGTTCGAAAAACTCGCCTCAGACAGCACCACGCCCGGCAAAGTCGCCTTCGCTAAAGTAGACGTGGACGCGCAAGCAGAGGTAGCGAAGAAATACAAGATTTCTGCGATGCCTACGTTTCTATTACTTGAACGAGGAGGGGGAGTTAAGAAGGCGGTGAGGGGAGCGGATGCGGCGGGGATTAAGTCGTTGATCACGTATGCGAGGAAGAAGAGTGATGGAGAGGCTGTCACAGAGGCGGAGGAGAGTGCGCATAGTCAGGTTGAGTTTAACGATGCGGGACCTGGGTGAGTTCCTCCATCAGGAGAGACTGGACGTTCGTGAACGGGTGCTAATGCGAGGATTGTGTTTAGGCTTGCGATGCCGCTCTTGCTGATTGCTTTTGCGGTTTGGTACTTTTTCTTCAAATGAAGTGGGGATCCGTTGTCACTATAATCTGTTTTATGTGGAGATATCGACGATCTGTTACGATTTCGAGATCGCATCGGGGCTTGAAACGGAATGACAGGAAACGTTTATGGTTTCATAACTAATACATCAACCTACTACTACAGACTCTCCCGCGCTTTATCAGATGGCAGTCATTCCTTCTTTTCTTCTGGACTAAAGTTGATAGACACACTGTTGACACAGTGGCGCTCGTCCTTTGGATTGCCAAATCGCTCACCCTTGAAGATATGTCCCAGATGGCCACCACAGTTGTTGCATATGATCTCAGTCCTCGTCATCCCAAAACTCGAGTCGTCGCGCTGTCCGACGGCATCAGGGAACGCATCCCAGAAGGCGGGCCATCCGCAGCCTGAGTCGAACTTGTGTGATGCCTTGTATAGTGGGGCGTCGCAGCCGATACACTTGTAGACGCCCGCGTCTGGGTAGTGCTTGTCGTATGGGCCCGAGCCGGCCATTTCGGTGCCTTTGTTGCGCAGGACGCGGAATTGCTCTGTTTGAAGAAGACGCGTCAGCGAGCGGGTCTCTCTACACGAGGGCGCGCGTATTCTAACGCCTGATGCACTCACCTGGACTCAGCTGGGCCTGCCATTCGCCCTGTGTCTTCTGGACGGGGAAGTTTGTGTTGTCTGCCATTTTGTTTGATGTTCCAAAAAGCGCGCCGATGAATGGAATCGGCATGGATTGGTACGCAGTCGCGCGCTGTGGGATGTGGTGGAGTCGGGATACGTTGAAGGCGGGGTTTGTTGCGCGCAGTGTTGAGTTGGCGAAGGCGTGGACAGTGCGGATGAAAGTGGGGATGGATGGGAAGCGCATCAAGAAGGATTATATATGGAGGGCGATGGATCTCTGTAGGCGAGGAGGAGGCTGTGAAGGTGTGTTGTCTACTTTGTCTCGTTGATGAGGAATCATTTCTACCACATGCGGGGAGCTCGGAGGTTACGCCACTAGCCGTGCATACGCAGATCGCCTGTGATATTGCGTCATGAGTTGCCAAAGTCATCACGAAAAGTAGAAGCTGAACTCGAATGATTCCAAATAATCATAATGAGGCTTTGCAAGAATGGTGCAGCAGTCGACTGTACTGTGGCTGATTATATTAGGCACGCTCGCCTTGTGAAACTGGTCGACGGGTTTCCCATTGCACTTGTTGAGTACTAGAGAATATACCTACTGAATACCTCCACTCCCCTACATTCGAGACAATTGTTTAACAGGAAAACTGAATTCGAGATACTCCCATGTTGGGCTGCGCTAATGAAAACCTGCTGGTTTCTGTTCTCTTCTCGCATTGAGGAGATGAGACTGATTGCTGTTCAAACAGTGAGGCGTCATTGACTACCAGGTGATTGCGAGCCCAAAAATGTCTCTTGGACGAAACTGACAAGTATTCTCTTACTATAGTATATTGCGCAAGCACAGCGATATAATTCATACTTACAGACAATGCTATTGACATTTCGGCCGTCGCGTTTCGAACAAGGAAAGGCGAGACGAGAGCGACAATCAAACCCACATTGCACGGCCCACAGCGGACTCCTGACGCGCGCTAAGGCTCTCTTCTAGATCTTTGTCCCGTGCTTCTTGAGCCTCATGTCAAAGTTGATGCGTAGTCCCTACAGCGGGTGAGAATCTTGGCAGATCCCCTTAAATATTTCCAGATGCCCCTTACCCGTCCTAGATTAAGCAGCTGGTTTCGCGACCGGTGATGTTCTCTCCCATCTCCATGCAGCATTGATTCATCCCTTGTTTTCTTTTGTTTCGTTTTTCTTCTTCTTTCGATTCGGCGGACTGATACCCATTCCCCTTATCTCAGCCCAGGAGGCTTTTGTGCCCTTATACCTTATCAGATCTTTTCTCTAGGGCAGGTATCCCGAACGTCAGAAGACGATAATACATATCAGTCGCGAAAATGACTGATCGCTGTCCATCCATTGGAGCCGGTAGGACCTGTCCGGTAGCAGGCACCGCCACTGGAAGTAGAAGAAGTAGCAAGATTGGACCCAGAGGTTGTACATTTTCGGGTTATGCACAGCCAGGCGACGTCCATGCCGCCTTCGGAGTAAGGCCAGTTCCTTCTAGTACTCTAGTGGAGTCACTTAACATAGAAATAGATTCCAGCGGACGCGAATGTCGAAGAGTTTCTCCGTAAGAGGTCAGTATAGCATCAATTATCCTGAAATTCTACTCATTCAGACTAGGGAACGAAAAGCTATCAACGAACTTCTCTATTCGAATGTCCCCTCCATGCATGAGATCCAAGAAATACAAAACGCGACAGGAGTAAAGAGCCTCGACAAACTGAACGTGGATGAACGAGACCTACTAGCAGTGGCTCTTGGGGCGCCCGCGCGGCAAGTCATACTACGGGCAGAAGAAGTTGGACCAGCCAGCGGTTGGCGGGATGGATACCTGAGCACAGAATACGGATTCCAACCTCCGAATACCAGTGAAGCACCGGGTGCTCTCCGCAACTCCCCGGGTCGGGTCTGGATGGATCTCTGTGAGAGAATGCCGGGCTGCATCGCTCGTGGACGCGTTCGAGAATCCGTCGCAAATCTGCCCATCGTAGAGGGCACGGCCGATATCATTCCCGACAAGGCTTTATGGGCTGCTCTTGTCGCTCTGGGCATGCTTTGCTCAATATACCGGTATGAAGAGAGACACGATGGCAATGAGGGGATCAATGTCACCACCAAATCGCTCAAGCTGCGAGGCGTGCTGATGAGCGAGGGTCTCGGTGACGAGGTGAAGAACATTCCCCGGAGTATTGGACTGCCATATGTGCAGATCTGCATTCGAATGGGACGCTCCATTCCCCATCTTACGTTCTTCGATCAGTCCTCTTTCAACGTTGACTACATCGATCCTCAGTCAACCTTTCCTTACGTCGGTCGTTTTGAGAATACACGATTGAGGTGGGGAATGTTCGGAGACAGTGCTGAGAATGCTTTCTTGAAAGGATGTGCCGACACGTCCGCCAGTTTTCAGCACGGTCCTGATGCTATGGCTGCATGTCAAGAGCATGTCATGAATAGAAACAATGAGGGGCTACTACGCGAACTGATTAGGCTCAAGGAGATCTTGGAACGCATGCCTACAGCCTTCAATACGATTTCTCCCAACGATCGTTCAGGGGAAAATTACGTTGCTCCTGCGGAATGGGTCCGATGGGCCAAATTCTCCGCACCACTCTCAAAGCGCTGCCCCGCAACATCAGGCCTTCAGTTCCCACCGTAAGTCCGCTCTTATCTCATTATTAGATGATCTTCAGCTAACATCAATAGTTACCTCGTGATGGACGCGTTTCTGGGCCGTAAGAGATACGATTCGTTCCTCGGCGCCGAAGGTGTGCATCTGCGCGCGTGGCTACCATCCAACCTTCGCGCCTTCATAGCGTCTTTCGAGTATCACTATAGTGTCCCAGAGTACGTCAAAGCTTCTGGCGATCCTCGGTTGATAGGGGTCTTGGATGGAGTAGTGGAAGCCTATACTGGAGAGCGCGGGTTCATGGGCGCACATAGGTACAAAGTCTTTGGGGTGAGTATTGGCCATTTTCATCCAAACTTTCAATTAACGTCTTGCAGCTTTTGGAATGTGCAGCAAAAACTGGACGTACAGAGACAAATGGCGCCTCAGGAGCTGCAGATGGGTTACGGCCCTGGGAAGAAACACACAAACAGTTCTCCGAAGCGATGAAGGAACGCTTGGAGCCATTTCGCGGCAACAATGATCTCGAACCCAACCAGATGCGCGGAACATTCGAAGAATGTCGATATCGGGGCCGCATCCTCAGCAGGAATTTTGTCGACTCCGACCCAGATCGGTCTATTTCCATGGTCACACTCGACATTCAGGACACCGGGATTACCTTTCAGCCCGGTGATCGTCTTGCTGTGATGCCCATGAACAGCTGGACAGAGTGTGCAAAGGTGGCTGCAGCGCTAGGGCTCGATACAATGCTGGAAGATCAGGTGCTGTTAGACAAAATGTGGTCGAGATATGCCGACCACATTGGATCCATAACCAGAGCCACTCGACCTCAACTGACAGTCATCGATATCCTGCGCAAAGGACACCTGGCCCCAATTACCAAAGACCTCGCTACTAAGCTGCACACTATGCTTAGAGCATCATCAAACACTGTTCTGCAAGTGCTCGCTACCGACGAGTGGCCCGTCCGTGCCTCTTTGGGAGACTTATTACAAGCCGCCGTCTCTGACACACCGTCACGAATCTGGGATCAGGCTTTCGATCTCGACGGAACTTTACCCTGGCTTACCGATCTTATCCCAGTAGAAGTTCCCAGAACGTACTCCATATCAAACTACTCGGATGAGCTCCTGCCATCTACCGTTGATCTGACTATATCGCGTTCGGACTATCAACTTTGTCCCACCTTTGCAAAAGGTCAAAAGGTCACGCGCCATGGAGTTAGCAGCGGCTTTCTAAATCCCCCGGTTGGTGAAGAGATGGATGTTCTCGACGATGAGGAACTGTTGCTCGGCGTGTCCCGGCCATTTGCCTTTCAATTGCCTTTTGACGATACCTCACCCGTCGCTTTCTTTGCTGGAGGGAGTGGCATCGCTCCTTTCCGAAGCTTCTGGCAGGCACGGTGTGGACGCGCTTGGGGGAAGACTACGCTCTATCTTGGAGTGCAGTCTCGGGAAAAGTTTTGCTATGAAAAAGAACTTCGTCAGTATGTCAACGAGGGTTTGATGGAAGTGCACACCGCCTTCTCTCGCGACTCGAGAGGGTTCATGTACGATTCTTCGACCCGCGATATTGTAGAGAAGACAATGGAGTCACGCTATATCGACACTCTTATCGTTGAGCAGGGCCAGTCCATATGCGACTTGGTTATGTCCAAGAAACAAGGTGGAGTCGGTGGGTATCTGTATGTCTGCGGTTCGGTTGGCGTTTTCGACTCCGTCATGTCAGGTATCCGCAAAGCCCTCTATAAGTATAGATCTCCTACAATGGAGACTGCAGAGACGATCCTCAACACCGCCTTCGCAGAGCGTCGATTCATGCTCGATGTGTTCATGACTCCGAAACCTTTGCCGTGCAACCAACCGACGATATCGCTATCACAGCTCGCCATGCATACTGGCCACACTGCCAACTCTCCAGTCTGGATAGGTGTCCACGGAAAAGTCTACGATGTTACCGACTTTTGCGCTATGCATCCCGGAGGCACGAACATTATCAAATCGAATGGCGGTGTCGACTGCAGTAAGTCATTCGACCTACTCGCCCATACAAACAACCCGGAAGTGTCCTCGCTCTTGACTAAATACTATATTGGGGAGCTCACGCCGAAATATTCGTATCGCTCCGAAGAAATAAGCATGCTCTATGATCTCTGGAAGAGCTACCTTCGAGTTGCGACGGAACAGGTTGTAGCATCGCACTTTGAGATAGGCATGATTTCCGAATCGTCATTGGTATGGTTTCAGGGCGACCTACTGAACATGGGTGGTGTACGCCGCTTTTATCACTATCAATCACGTCTTCTTCAAGGCGGCTTTTCGGCGCTCTTTGGCGCAAAGCTGCAAGAGTTGTATCTCAAAATCTCCTTTACTCTTGCCAATGCCTCATCTCTAGCGGGGTCTGCCAAGTTATCCGATGTACTTGGAATTATTGCGCACGCCAAAGGATCTGCCGATGCGGTTGCGTGTGCGAACGAGATATCTCAAATTGGACAGTTTACTTGCGATAGCGAGTCTGCAAGACATCATGAGAAAGGCATCATCTCTTATGCACAGCGTTCCGTTAAGTCCGACATGGAATTCCTCGAGTCCATACGTGCGGAAGCTTGTACTGGAATGGACGCCTTTGACTCCATAATGGAACTGGAAGCCGAGTCCGAATCGGAACGCGTCGCGGCTCTGTCGGCTTTCCTCATGACAGTCCTCGAGCGTATGGCAAACCGCTTGCAGGCATTTTATGCTAAAATTGCTCGCTACTCCATTTTCCAACCCGAGATGGAGCGCAATCCAGCGCGAGCGCGTTGGAATATCTTGAAGCGTAAGGTCCAGGATGGTTCATTCTTCACTTTGACACGGCATACCACAATCGCTTCCACTGCCCTCTTACAGCAGTCCCAACAACCACAAAAAGGCGTCGATTTTGATCAAGTCATGGCAACGATCCAGAAGAACTTGCACAACGCCCCTACTCCATCTCTCCAACCCCCTCTAGACCTCAATGCCCAGCATGCCGCACGTGCCCTTGATACATCCACTGGAGCCCCGGCTTACGAGCAACACACCCAAAGCAGTGCCCTCAAAGCAATGTCCTCCTTTATCGACACCAACAAACGCGCAATCCGCCGTCTAAGCAAACTCCCACAGTCTGTCGATCTCAACCAACTGATGCAAGCATACGATTCAACTTCTAACAACGGTCTACCCACACCTCCCACAAGCCGCTCCCCATCCATAACCCCACGTCCAACGCACAACCGCGGCCCTTCCATCTCATCTATGCAATCCACCCAAAGCCAGCCTCAAACCCCAGCCGCCACTATGTCCGCTCTTATCACGAAAATGAACACGCGGTCGAGATCGTCCACCAATGTTTCATCCCAGTCCATGACATTTCCTCCGTCCCCTCCACATAGCGCTGCTCAGGAACTGAGCGAGCGCATCCATTCTATGCAACTGCATCAGTCTTACTCTAGTAGTCCGGGTATGAATGCGCATTCTAGATCAAAGAGCTCTATGACGTCTCCTACGGCTCAGGGTCCAAGTATGGGAGGTGGAAATGGGAATTTGAGGAGTTTTAGGCTGCAGGCTAGTGCATTGGCGGGTGGGATGACAAGTCGTCCTCGAGGCGGCGATGGGAAGATGTGAGGTTGCAGGATTGAATTTGTGCTGTATAATCGTTTCTAGAGTATGAAATGGGATGTTATAGAGTTCAGATTTATTACAGTCAATATTCGTGATATTGAAGTTATACAAACTCGCTCCTCAGTATTCCATCTTAGTGACCATGTCTGATAATTAGAATCAAGATCACATTAAAATCTAATCACACTGTTTCCCGGGATGTCTACCACTCATTCTCTTGATGTTTGATTACAAGGCCAGCTTCAGGAACGTACGTTATCAACGACCTCGTGCAGAATTTCTTTAGCAAAATTTATAGTGAGATCGTTAGAGACCTGAAAGGATGGGCACTATTCTTAGACGTAAAGTCTCCCTGTATGCCAACTATCGAGACACCGTTGAGCAACCATCCACCATCCACACCCAAGTCACCTCCTATCCAGTCCCTCCACGTCAGAACCACAAACACGAAACCAACCAATCAACCCCTCATCCCCTGAATAGCGGCGCAGTCCCTCACGCTAAAACGCCACGAAATCACACAAATCACTCTTCTCAAACGCGTGAGAGACGCATGATCGCGGCGCAGTCCGCCTCCCCACAAAATAAGAGAACTCTGTGATCAACGTATGAAACTCAAATGTTTCGTTTGGGGGTCTGGAAATAGATGGAAGGGGGGTAAGGTTATTCTTAGTGCCAGAAGGAATGAATGGATGGATCGATGGATAGGGTTGGAGGAGAAGTGTTTAGGCCCCCAAATATATCGAACGCGCGTAGAGAGGGACAGAGGGGGGAAGGGGCAAGCTGAGCACCGCGCTTGAATTCGCTAATGCCTTTTGCTTGGGTGCAGCAGTACTGGGAAGGGGGTAGGTGTTCGCGCATAGAGAGGAGGGATTACTGGGAGGGGGGCCGAATATGCGTCGCATCGCGCTCTCTCCAAAGCACGAGGCTGAAGCTTGGACTTGATTTTGATGGATGATGACGATTGGCCGTCTTCTCTGGAGACGATAAGAGAAAAGACCAAGAACTTGGGGGGAAGAAGATGACGAGAATTGTAGTATGTGTTTGAAAAATTACGACAATGTATTACCATGATCGATGAATTCTCTCCTTCCATTAACCAAGAAACAAGGGAAACATGGATACTATTGTTCATCTTCTTCAGAAAACAAAAACAACAAATCTTGGTAGCAATCGTTATCATTCAACAAGAACCTCAGCTGTTCACTCAGCCACACATCTCCCGTATCTCGTACTCTCTCTCCCTTTTCTCTCTCTCTCCTCTTCACCGTTCACCCCATCCCCACCGTTCAACCAGCCCTCTCCTCTGGCCCCCAAAAGAAAAAAACCCATACACACAAGCGCCGCCACAGCCACAACCCCAAAAGCAGAATGACCCCAAACCGCATGAACGCAAGCTCCCCCCTCACACAGTGAGACACAAGAGCTGTGGCTGAAGCCTTCCTCCGTACTCCAAGCAACACAAAATGCCCGGGGCAAGCACAGCCACGCAACGTCCCCCAACCCCAACCATCCCTGCACTTGTCACCCCCGGTGTGTGCAAAAAAACCAGAGAAAGGAGCGAATCAGAATCGGGTTTTCTGCCGTGACTGTATCGGTCCCGCAGTCTGCCAGGCAGTGCTTTTCTGCACACTGACGGTGTTTTCTCGTTTAAGTTTGATGTTCATGTGTGGGGTGTGTGATGACATGATCGATGAGTTATTCATGCGGGACTTTTTGATTATCATTTTGGGGCTACTGTGTTCGAAAGGGAAGGGAGGTGTAGCGATTGATCGCGGTGGGTACTTGAAGCTAAGCGCAACTTGGGCTGTGGTGTGTAAAGGTCTCGCTTCACGATATTTGGCGAGCGAGGGCAGTTTTACATGGATAGTCCACACATTGATCGCATTGATAGAGTCTCGCTGTTCAGTAGTAACCCCTTTCTTTCTCTGATGATGATACATGTCGCTGCGCTGTATAATGTCAATTGCACTCGGTCGTTTCATACAAATCACCTTGTGGAGAATGGAACGGAACAGCAAACAGAACAACTCGGTTGCGGAGGTCTTGATGATTCGACCAAGCAAGAAGTGGGTCTTAAACCGGTGAGGCTGCGGAGCTAACTTCATACCCATGGCAAGCCAACTAGCCAGTCAGCCAGCCAGTTACGCGTAATTAAGTCAACTGGACTTGATTGTTGTAGTGTACGTATGTATGTAGACTTGGGTCATGTATGATGCACGCAATGCGCAATGCTTATGCGCAATGCAATGCACGCTGCGCTGCAGGCGACCGGTGATGGTCGTCAACAATGACCGGCGAAGAAGTCGGTGAAGCTCGTTCGTCATTTTTCAACAAGAGGTGGCGACGAATCGGTCGTTTGGATGGAATTGATGGAAACGGGCAGGACGGGTCTCGACGTCCATGCACATGTTGAATTTTTGTCTCTTCGCGCTGGGGGATTGGCAATCCGCGGAGTAGAATCTCCACTTGATTGCATGCGCTTTCGCGCTGGGGGAACCCATGAAACAAGCGCCAATCGTAGAGGTGGTGAGTTGTTCCCGCGCCAGCTGGCACGCTACGTGCTGTTCTACGCGCGACTCGAGGTTTCGAAGGCCGCGGGGGTAGGTGGACGGGCGGGTGCCGTTGTCAAGATGATGGGCTCTTGGAAGTGGGGAATGTTCGGTGGTGTTGTTGTTGAGTGGGTGCTGCTGCAGCGGGGTCGTTGGGGCCCTGGGCAAGTGTACCTGACTTTGGAAGCAAGCCATTGAAGATGCCCAAACCACCTGCAGTAGCTCCCAGGAGAAACTTTTGGTTCCCGTGGTTGTTGTTTTAGGGAGCCATTGGGCAATTGAAGATCGTCTGTTTGGGAAGGTGTAGTTGGCTTCACCGACTTCGTGGTGTTTCTTCTTTTCCCTCGACTTGTTCGCTGCCCAATTCGCCCAGTTCTCATGCTGCCCTCGATTTGAGATCAGATCATACCAATTGATGGCACTGAAACAATCGTCTCTTCCGACGTTCCCAATCTCCTCGCCAAACAGGTCTGGCCAGAGAAACCCGGAGTATAACAGCTGTTCAAGCTATACCGCATCGATCAGATGTAGAAAAGATGAGCATACACCGAATCTCGCTATCCCAACAGTATCGGGCAGCATGTCTGGACCACGGATCCCCGCGCAACTAGGGCATCTACCAACAGGAAGAAGGGAGTCCCAAGCAAACCAAGCAGATGGACGCGGGCCGGAGCGATGGAGGCGATGGGGGGTATCGTGGGTTGTCGATGCGACGTGTTATCCCGTGGTTAGCCAAGGTACGTGGAGGTTTTGATTGGAAGAGGAATAGCTGCGATGCTGTTGGCGGAGGTTTGTCAAGTGGTTGGGTCTTGGTAGTTGGAGTGGTACTTCGAGGAAGATGACATGACTATTGCAATATCTGTGAGGTTATTGGAACTGACTGGGTGTTTGGCAAGGGCCCTTCATCGTCACCTCTTTCCCAACGAATCGAGTCATGGACGGCCGACGGATGAACAAATCACGTGACTCTGTAAACACTCGGCTCCGCGCATCAAGTCTGAAGCGACTCGTACAGTTCAAGAAGCAGACACTCGATCGAGCACACGCAAGCAGCACCCTATATCCAAACGGCAGCCTAAACGCTCCTGCGCCTCTAGAAAAGCAAAATCTTGGCATCATGCACCTCCCGTAGGCAGCAGGCCCACCATCAGCTAGCTCCCCACCATCAACTGAGACAGCATATCATGACTCCTCGCCAGAAATCCTTCGACCATCATCGCACCCTCTACATCTTCTATGAATCATGAATGGCCTGGGCCAATAACCACGAGGTTTTCTGCCATCACCCTTTGTTTTATTGTGTGCATGAGTCCTTCTCTCTTGTGCACCTAGGTAGATGCCTCTGTTGGGGAGGTGCACTCGCTGGCGGTATGCAGAATATTTTCTAGGTCGCATCGTTTGTATGTACATATGTATGTGTATATGTAAACATGTAGGCGGGTGGAGTTATGGGGTAAAGCTGGGGTCAAGGTGGTCGCATAATGGATTATCGTGATGCGCCTGCATCCTCGCTACATACATTCTTTGTGAAGAGACCGGCAAGTCTATTGATTACATACATACATGTGCGTGCACTGCGAAACGTTGAGGGTTCATCGTGGCCTAGCAGCCAGCAACACCACCCTCATTCACATATCCCAAGCGAACCGCAGATCCAATATCCCTCGCAGTGTGGCTCAAAATCAAGTTTAATCACCACCGTCTTCTTCTTCATATAGCAGGTAAGATGCAGATGCGGATGCGGTGGGTCATGGGTTCGATAACGATAAGTCAGTTTTGGCGCGTGAGCAGCGCGGGTACGTGTGCAAGCGAGAGGGAGGGTGTGCGGTTGCACCCGAGACGTCGTTGTTGGTGGTGTGTGGCGAGGCGACGTTGTTTTGCATGCGTGCGATGGGAGGTTAGATAGATTGGGGCAGGGATGCTGTGTACGGTGAGGGACAGTAGGTGGATGCAACTAGCCACCACGAGAAGTGTTATTTGCAATGTCGGTGTATGGGTGTTTTGATTTCACGAGTGCGCATGGACATGACAAGATTTGAACAAGATGTTTGGATAACACTTTCGACTTATTGCTATTGCGCAGGCTATGATATACTATTATGATACAGCAAATTCACACTCGGATCCCTGTTCAGATCCCCAAAGATTAATACGTCTTCCATATGTATCCTCAAACACCCTTTATGGTGGAGGTCCTTTCGTTCCTGAAGCAAACTCATTCCTGTTTTCCTCCCAGTATATCAGACAGCAGATGCAGTGCTTGATTCCAAAGCAAAGCAGCAAGGACAACATGTCAAACTTGCTTAGGTCGAGTCGATTCCATTGAGGGGCAGAGTGCGTGAGCAGGGCTTTTCAGCGGCTGCTTGCGAAGCGTGATGGGAGTTGTGCCGGTAGCATGTTCCGTGGTACTTGGTATGTTTTGACAAAGGTGATGTAGTCACCGTCCCGCACGCTCTCATCTGTAGTAACCGGAGAGGCGGTTCTCGAGGAAGTCGCGACGGGATGGCTCTCGGACCTCAACATTGTAGCGCGAGGCGTTTCGTCGTTGATTGGCCAGGTCTTGGTCGTAGAGGGAGCCGCGCTTGGACTTGGAGTGAGGAACAGAGATGGACTTCTCCAAGCGTACTTCCTCGCCAGGCCAGTCGACAATCTCACCAGATCGAGGTCGTGACTTTGGTGACTGCTCGATCTTGACGGATCGAGCGCGGGTGGGTTGGCGAGCCGGGATGAAGTACGTCTTGTCCATGCTCACGAATGGAGTTCGTGACCGATGGCGGAGGGAACGCTCAATAGCCTTCAACAGGCCGCGGACTTGAACATAGGCAGAGGGGATCTCGACGCGGACAAGCTTGTTGTCTTCCTCGGCCGTGGAGTAGGTCTCGCCGTCCTTGTGGTTGTAGAGAATGGCGGCGACGTCCTGAGCGAGAGAGTGGCCACGCTCGCAGAGGTGCTGCTTGTTGCGGTGGACCTCGTAGGGATCGCGGCAGTAGGCACACTTCTGAGCGTGGAGCTCAAAGTCGTATGCGGCCCATGATTCCTGGTGAGTGACAGGTCTTGAGACATGGGTCACGGGGTCCTCGTGGAAGCCCACCGAGCGATCCTTCTTGGAGATGGAAGGCGCCTTGGTGTGTATGACGGTGGGCATGGTGGAGTGACGAGAGAAGGAAGGCATATTGCCGTTGTGAGGAGATGATTTCTCTGATTTGAGCCTGGAAGGTAGGGACGAGTTGATTGTAATGACGAGTGTGGGTGAAATGGTGCAGCGCGGGTTGGCCCTTCAGGGTAGAAGGACCAGTGATGGACTGGTGGGTGAGTGTATGCAGATGTCACTGTGATGTAGCACAGTGCAGTCGACTTGGAGTAGTCGAAGAGTGGAAGCCGGGTGGTGAAGAGTGTGAAGCTGGTCGATGGTGGAAAAGAAGCATGACGGTGGAGGGTGGATTGGGCGATATATATGTTTTCCACTTTTGGGGCAGGGTAAGGGAAGGTAGGCGGGCGGCCGGGCAGGGTGGTGGTGGATGGATGCCTTGGGCTGCAGCTAAAACGGACCGGGGGGCGGTCATGGATGTGTGTGTGAGTGCGTGTGGGCCACGCCCGCCCTTGTTGCGCATCGCTGTCTAGCGAGGGCGGTCAGGTCCATGTACAGTGTACGTGCAGTACATTTTGCATGTCTCTTCTTTCTGTATCAGCGACGGACGGCTAGTGACTCCATCACGGACTCTCTTCTGAAGGACGGCTCCTCATATGACGCTGTCGCCGCCGGCCCAGCGCGCTAACAGAGCAGACGGTCTGCGTTTCGCCCTGGCGTCTACATAAACATTACATGTCGACTTGCGAGTGTAGCAGAAAGGGCGCCGCGGATGCAGAGGGCTGCGTGCCACTGGTGGAGGGCTGCTCGTCATTGTGTGAGTAGGCGCGGTGACAGTGAGAACGGCCGCATCCATGGTTCGCGCCTGGCCATGGGCGAAACAACACAAGCAAACGTCAGTGCGGATTCCACCCACACGGTAGACTGGTGAACCCACGGCTTGGATGATGGCGGCGGCGCTTGGGATGACGAAGGCTCGTGATGCCGGGGGCTGGAGTTCGTTCAATGTTGATGGATACATTTCAAACTGCTTCGCCTCTCGAGGTCGACGGACTCATGGGGCCAAAGCAGCACCAGCCACGCCAAAAGCGGATTAGCGCAGCCACACCGGTGATGCGCAGTCCGCTCCTCCATCCATCTTGTGTGCTTGCTTGCTTGCTTTACTTGGGCTTGTGCTTTGATGCAAAACACCATCTCGTCGCGCATAGCCACACACCACACCACACCCCACCCCGAACATCTCTCTTTGCCTGGCACCTTGCTCGTCAATACGTCCTTGGCAGCGATACCGTGATTCAACCTCTCCCCCGCGCGCATGAGTTGGCGATTGCGTCCTACGCCCTGCATCACCCCTACTGTTACTCTCCATCCATGTGTGTGTGCTCGATCGAGTGTTGCGCCCTTCAGTGCTGAACAATTCACGCGCTGATCATGAGCGCAATCGCCAATCTTTGCCGCGGCACGTTTGGTCAATTGATGGCTTCGACTATTGCGATAGTGCGCAATAATGCTTAGCCTGGACCCTTGCCTGCAGCTTTCTTGCAGCTTCGTCTGCATCCACTACTTGGCAACCCGTCTCCTCTTGTCTGACCGGAAAATGGCCCACTGTCATTCGCTCATGGATTGCCAATTCATCATTGCCGTCCTGTTTACACAGTCCAGGAGTTCACGCAGCCCACCCGGCTGAAGGTCAGTCAAGCCAGATGTGTGCTTGCGTCCAGATCAGAGAAGAAGCAAACACGAACACTCAGCCTCCACCGCGGAAACTGTGTGCATCATACGAACAGACTCTTTGGCGTTGGTATACGGTCTACAGCTAGGTTCTATCTGGTCTTGTGAGTCAAAGGCGCAAAGTAACCTCGCTGTGGACTATCATGTATGCATATATATGTGTACACGCACTATGACTCCATCGCCCAATACTCGGCCCGCACCACATGTGGAGATTGCTATAATCATACTGTCACCCCGAGTCTCGTCCAGTCATGCGTCTTGGCTCAGGTGGTTGTTGTGTTGGGTGAGGCTCTGCGCACGTCACGGCGCCGTTTGAATTGGAACTACTGTTGGCCCACTGTAGACCCCGTCGACGGTCGCCCGTTGTCCCGCCTGCCTGCAGCCAAAGCAACCCCACACCGCCGGCCTAGGTACATGTCCTCTATCATCCACAATTGTTCTATCTTAGGCTACTTTGGAAGAATCTGGCTGATACGTCGCCAGTAGGCTTTTTACGGCGTCCATTGGGATCTGGGCTTAATACCACAGGAAGCAAGACGCTTCTCCAAGCATTGTTGGGTTGAGGGCTACGTAAGCATGCTGGAGTCGCAATCAGAATCTGACTGCTTTCGGCCCTCGTGTGCTGACGCATCACTGATCGCTCTCACTCGTTCAACATTGGTCCAGATCTGGCTACGTACTCCAAAGTGTGATCGGCTGACGGCGTTCCCTGACTAATATATTCATCTACGTGTAGGTAGCAGCGGAGTACCCCAAGGCAACAAAGACATCATGTGCCTGCTGGGCTGTTGCTGACTGATGTTGAAGAAGACGACGTCGTGTTCCCAGCTTGATTGCTCTGCCGGCCAATACACACTGGACGGTAGATGTGCTATGCCAGAGGCTGGCTGTGTATGCAGGCCATGGCCCAAGTGCAACAAAACCCAAATGGTAACACGCCTTGGACGCATACGTACATGGTAGTTGAATTCGGATAAAGTCGATGTTCATGAAATCAAGGCATCTGGAGGCGGTTTGCTTGCGTACTTATATCCCAGCGTCGTCACCGCTCGTGTCCGGGCGGGCAAGTCGTAGTGATATCAGCCAGTCCTTCAGCTACCGCCTTTTGGGGCCATGATTCCCATGGTGACTGTCCACGTGTCTATAGGAGGTTGTTCAAACTTGCAAGCTGTGATTCTCGCTGGCAGGCTGGCGCAAGGACTCCCTGCCTCCCAAGGTTCCAGCGGTGTAGCCTCTGGTACCTACATCAGCCACTAAGCCCTTTCCGGCATCCTTGCCCTCGCCCACGACACGATTGATTGAAGAAAGCATCGCATTTCCACTAATCATCGACTTTTTTTCATGGCAGCTGGCGTGGAAGCTGGAAAGCACAACAGATGCAATCACCCGTACGCGTGAATCCGATCATGGTTCGCAAGCCTGCGTAATCATGTCTACGAGCGTGTCCCTTGGGCTCCTCCTATGGGGGTTCTCTTGTGAGACGGCCAACCGCATGCGATGGCTTTTTGCGAATCTTCAACTTACATTCTGTATGCAGCAGACACTGTGTCGGGTAATTCGCTGACATGAATCGAATCCCCGCTTCACGTGGCCATTTGCTAACCTGTCCCAACGTGCATACCGGTTGTTTGGTACTGAATCCACCTGACGATGAATTGCTTTTTGCTCACACCGCAACATGTCGACGTCCAGCTCACTGCGCGCTCACCCTCTCTTTGCACCCGCGCTCGCCTCCCACGTCCCCCAGCCCTCTGCCTGTGTCGATGCCGGCTGTACCTCACCGGAACACCGCGCAGCCTTTCAGCTTACCACGATATTATCCCCCTCTCCATCAATCACCAATGCTCAGCACGTGAGCTGAAACGACAGCGAGACGGTGCGCATCGATGCACACGGATCAGCCCTAGCCCCAACGCTGACTAGCGCCCGAACCGTGCTCACCAAAGCTGTCAAACCTCACACCGCTTTTCATACGCACCGAGCCGCAACTATTTCTGCACCTCCAAGGTACTTCTTTTAGGCTTCTCCCTCCTTCTTGATCTTCTTTACCAGCAACTGTTCCTGCATTCAAGTCTCCCGGCGTCTCGGTTCTCACCCGCTTTCGTTTTATTCACTTCCAACGTTGAACGTTCCATCTTGCACCTACAACTCGCCCTCACTCACCATTGATCAAATAATACAGTCCAACCATTGAGCGTAATGCCACCGAGAAGCGTCTGTCTCAACGTCTTCACCACCAGCCTGAGCAATGCCATCCCCAAGGAATCCAATGTCTGGGTCAGGGAGGTTGACAGCGATGTCGACATGAAAGAAGATGCTACCGTCACAGAGAGGGCAAGGCACGACAGTCTTCAAAGTTCTCCCAATGGTAAGTCATGTGCAGTCTTTTACCGTTATCTCTGTTCGTCCATCTTGCTTGTCACAGACAGATGAATCAATCACTTGATATTGGGCATGTTTACTCACAACATGTGACAGAAACTATGAATGCTGCCCCGTACTCGGTTGCGGAATCTACGACCACCCAATCTTCTTCAATGCCCTTCACCAACATTCAGACGTCTCTTACTCCCGATGGCATCACTACCCTCAAGAAGCAACACGCAGTTTTGTCGTCCGTGGCCAACCCCCAAGCGTTGGTATGCGGAACTTGCGGTCAAGCACCTGCGCCCGGCGCTTCTCTTCAGCGCTGCTCTCGCTGCAAGGCCGCCTTTTACTGCTCAAAAGTTTGCCAGAAGGTAGCTTGGAAAGTCCACAGGACTGACTGCGGCTCCGCTTCGGCCATCGCCACGCCCAACATCTCCGTCCCCGGAAGTCCCACCGACATGCAAGGGTCCTCTCCCACGGTCAACACTTCCTCGCCCCCGCGCCGTCTCCCACAGTCCACCAGTGAATGGGTACAGTCCAGCGGCAATCAAGGGAAGCTTCATCTCTCATCCGGCGACAATGTTCAGTATGAGAACCTCAGGGACCTCTTGGTCTGCGGATATTGGGTTTACGCAAGCGAAAACGGCGGAGTCGCTCTCACACGCGACGACATGCTCGAAGAATTCAAATGTTACGTCGATGCGGTTGGCGAACGCGTCAAAACCGGTGGTATGCTAGACGGAAATACCTACAAGGACCAGATGTACGCCGATCTGGTGAACTCTCTCCAGGATGGATCCTCTCCGCTTCTGAAGAACGTTACGCCTGCCGAGGTCCTGGGCCATTACGGTGATGATGTCCTCCAAGACATTGATCAGATCCGAACAGTGGTGTACGGCGCCTAGGCGTCTCATACCGTTTCTGATATATAGTTTACGACTCTTTTTTTTTTCTTATTTGTGAGGGGGAAAGCACATACCACGGGCTCCTCGACACGACTTCACGACCTACTTGCATTTTCCGGTGTTCACATCGTGCCTTTCACTAGGCACTGGATTTGGGATTGGGACTTATATTAGAAAGACAGCAGCATTCATCTTGCACCACAAAAAAAATTAGGTAGTTTTAAGTTGTATACCCAGTACCTTGAGGAGGTAACTAGGCGTTCTATGGCTACAAGGTTCAGTAATGGAGGGCATGGAGGTTGATGACGCCATGTATCTACACGACCAACCCACCATGCTGCAAAGCTAGGTGAAATCAATTCAATGATGCATATTGCGCCCGGGTGATGATTTGGTGATCCTTCGTGCCTAATCTCTGTATGTCGAGCCAGCAAACATTACCGCATTTGTGCAGAGTCGCAACGTTCACAGCCATGGAGTTGAATTCCACAACATGGAATATACAACAAATCGAACATCTTGAGAAATTCTATCAACATCCCACAACAAGCATATTGCTTGATTAATGATTCCGCTCCGCTCCTCCCCCGTCTCTCTCTGATTGGCTGGTCTCGTGGACCCCGAAGAAACCCCGTGCTCATCGCTCGTGCCGCAACCTCGCTCAAGGAAAACCGCCGACCTCACAAAAACATCTATATCACCACCGCAACCTTCCATCCCACCTCGCTCCGAACCCGCACACGCCATCACCTCACGGCACCATGGCGAAGAAAGGTACGACATTCTTCCACCCTATATATCGATGCGCGCACACACCGCTGGAGATATCAATGGCTTGTACTGCATTGGCAAGCGAACCCGCGCATACACCCCAGATCCCTCCGTATTTCCCAGCACACAAAAGGATGGAGCAAATCAATGTGGATCACTGAAAAACATTATGCTGAATCTTATGTGAACAACAGCGAAGTCCCGCACCATCATGGTGCGACTTATTTCCATGGCCATGACGGGGTACTTCCGGACGTTGATGCGACCGCGTCAGCATCGCCCGCTCAGCATGATGAAATACGATCCTATCGGTACGCAATCCATTCCCAGGGTATCACGTTGAGGGCGGCCCGTTCAATTTGAGATGAACGGATTGTTGCGCTGAAGGAAGTGGATGGAGCTGACAATAGTGGCCATAGTGCGGAAACAAGTCCTGTTCCTGGAGCAGAAGCGCGGAAAGAAATAGTTGATCGGTCGGTGTTGCAAAAGTTACACGGAACAATATGAGCGATCGGTTGAGAGTACACGCTTCCTCAAACTCGCGTATGCGGATATGGATATGGAAGTCGGATATCGGATTCGAAATGCTCAATGGGCTCCTAAGAAGCAGCGGGAGGTACGCCAGGATGGACCAGCTTATTCTGCCTGTGTCTGACTGGCTAGACGAAAAGCATCATACACAAAAGACAACGAGGTTCCATCCCCTCTCAGATGATGTATAACAGCATTTATTGTATCATAGCTGTGTATCACTTTTTGTTTTGGAGGTCGGCATTAACAGGCGTTGGTATCAATTGATAGATCACTTCCTACGGGGGAAGAACAAAGATCAGTAATCATCTCTCGTGATTCGATGTGGTTTCAGTGACTCTCTGGTCGCTCGAAGGGAGAATTGTTCACTGCGGTTTCGTGGAGATACTCATGTGCTTTGCTTGTTTCAACCTTTTAAAACTTTTTATTCATTGATTCCTTGTATGTTCTTGTAGGGTGGTGAACTCCACCACGTTTGGTCCCATTGAACCATTCCACATCTCGATGTGGGAGAAAAGTCAACATCCTCCACCATACCCCATCTGTCAATGATGTCAACTCCCAGTGCTGTATATCCTGGCTGCACAACGACAAGCCAGATACAGAAACCATCCTCGACAACTCGAACAAGCACCCTCCCACTCTTTCTCTCTCCCACCACACAACCGCAATTTCCGACCTCAACAACCACTCCATCCATCTCGAACCGCTTTCTAAACACAATCCATCATCCACCGAACCCCCATTCGAACTCATATTTTTCAACTCCGTAGTAACTTTCCCTTTTCTTCCAAAGGAATCCCAGAGATAGACACCACTTACAACTTCAATCCACACTGCAAGTACAGCGCAAACCCATACCACTCCTTCTCAGTAACAACATTGAACCGCTTATCCTCGCTGTCGTGGCCGCGCAGGTTCCAAGGCCCAAGCTCGCGGCCGCCCTGCGGCTTCATCTGCATCTCCATCTCGAGCATCTTCTTCGCGTACTCGTGCTCGTCCATCACGGGCTTGAGCTCGTCTTCGTCGTCATCGGCGGTGAGGCGCGAGAAGGTGTTGTTGTAGTCGACGACGCGGGGCTCGATGGGTACGCCGCCGGCGGAGTCGGAGTCGGAGTCTTCGGCGCAGGAAGAGGCGGAGGATGAAGAAGGTATGGACAGCGGGGAGGAAGAGTAGTTGTAGTTGAAGCTAGGAGGGGTGGCTGAGGAACGGAGATCATCGCTGGAGGCGATGGGGGTGGTGGGCTCGGGATTGGCATGCTGGAATGAGGTGGGGGACTCCAAGGGGGTGTGATAGATGCTGTTGCCGGCAGAGTTGGGGAATGTCATCGTGGCTGGTGAGCCGAGGGTGAGAGGAGAGATGAGGGAGGGGTGTTGGAGCGGGATGGTGTAGAGGTCGATGGCGGTGTTGATTGTCATGTTGTTGTTGACAGACACGTTGTTGACAGGCACGTTGTTGATAGCCATGTTGTTGACAGCCATGTTGTCCACGGGTATGTCGGTGTTGATAAGCATGCTGTTGAACATGTGACCCAAAGACACGCCGTAATGGGCGGCGGGACCACGGATCGGGGTAGGAGAAGCAAGATTCTGGAAGGGGATTCCTGCGTTGAAGACGGGCTGGCCGGGTGTAGCGTTCAAGGCAGAACCATTGTTGATAGAGGCATTCGCAAGCTGATAGAGATGCTCGGGTGAGGCATTCACAGCAGCAGCATTGTTGTGGAAGTTGTTGTTGAAGATAGGAAAGGGCGGAGGACTCGACAAATCATTGTTGGGGGTATTGGTTGGCTTGGTGAATCCAGTATCCCAGACTAGAAAGGTGATGTTAGTGAAGGCCCAGGGTAGGAATAGGTAGTGAGTGAATTGATAGACTTACCAGTGATGTTCTGTCCAACAGACATGCGGGCGGGCCTACCGAACAAGAGACGGCCGTTGTTCTCAGCTAAAGCTTGATCACGCTGTTGGATAGTGCGAAACAAGACGTAGCCAAGAGGAACAGGACGACCGGTGCGATTATTGATGTTGCGCTTGAAGTCGATGATTTCAAGGCCGCTGAAGAAGGGACGAAGGTCGTTGATTTTGATGTTGTGGTGCAAGTTGGCAATGGCCAGGACACGCAGATGTGGCTGCTCGAACTCTGGACGTGATGGAGTCATGGGAGGTCCATTGAAGGCGGGCTTCGAGCCGTTTCCTGGAGACTGGAGGGTATTGACCTGCTCGAGCTGACGAAGCTGGGAGGCCCCGGGGCCTGGGCGGTGGGGTGAGATGGGAGTCTTGGGGTCAAATAGCGTCCAGGGCTCGTAAGGAGTTGCCGTATACTTGAGACGAGCGGGCTTTGGGGGAGGCGTATTCCACTTGCCGAAAGGCTTACGCTGCGAAGGGTCGGCATTGCCAGTCTCGGGCGCGTTGTTGATCTTGAGCTGTCCGCCGGGGGAGGCACCATTCTCAACGACTGTTGTAACAACCTCAGCAAAGCTCTTGAGGTAGCCACTCTATATGAACTTACTGGTGAAACCACCATAGGCATGCTCGATGCGGATTGGACGGCCACGGACTTCGACCATGTCGAGTTCGACATTGGCACGCACGACGTCGTTGACGGATCCAACCAAGACATAGACCATGGTCTGCTCGCCAGTCTCAGGATCAACACCGCGCTTGATGTCGAGGACGTCGTATCCGCGGAATAGGTCCTGGATGTCGTAGATGTTGGCGGTCTTGGCCAAATTGGTCACAAGGATCACGCGCTGGTAGGGGAGGTCAAGGCCGCTGACGTCCATTCGGATGCCCTTCATTCCAGGCATATTGACTAGATCGAAGAGAGTCTGCAGCCGGTCAATCAGTGAAATCCCTGCCGTACCCGCCGGCGGTATACGTACAGTGTTGATATGTTGAAGTAAGCTGGCGTGGTGTGCGCTACAGATGCTTGTACGCAAAGAAGATAGAGGCTGGTTCAATTGCAAGTAGGTCGCGACTGTAGAGCTCAGAGAGTAAGTAGTTGGAGAGGAAGAGAAAGAATCGAACAACAGAAGGCGGGGACGGGGTCTATATAGTGGCACTAGGACAGCGAGGTCAGTGAGGTGAGGAGACAGAGAAAAAAAAGTGAGGAAGGTGAAGGTGAACAATACCAAAGTTCACTTTCCTCTCAGTCTTGGCATGAGACAATACTACGACAATACTACGACAATAGAGCCATGACTGAACCCTCTCACCTAAGACTATTTTGACGCCTTATTGACCAACTATTGATGAGAGGGCGGGTCTCACTGACGCACATATTGCAGTTGGCTTGTTTGGAACCCAGACATTTGTATTTATTCCCATTGATAAATACAGCTCGCTCTCAATTGACAATCGAAAGCGACAACACAACTTCCTCATCGTCAATGGTGTATTTGATTTGTTTGCTATGAGTAAAGCTAGCTTAGATAGGACTAGCGTCAGCTACCGTCGACTTTGCCCATTTCTCAGCGCTCCAGCGAGCAATAACAGCCGCGTTAGGTGCATTTCCAACCTCGAGTGATCTTTGCTCTTCTTTCGAATATGTCGTTCATTGTCAATGCGTTCTCCCAATCATCTCGGGCAGGCGCTGCGTGGTATGCGAAGACTGTACACAAATATGACGCGCATATCAACATCTGACTTTTTACGCTCCCAACGTTAGGTTCAATGCTGGTTCAGAGGATACATATCCCGATCTAGGCGATACAGCTCGTATTGGGGATCAACGACAATGCCAGGGCGTCTATGTGCCGGGGTGCCGAGTTTATCACGTGCCTCGTGAGGATGGCGCGAGAGCATCCGAGATAGCAATTGACGATTGGCGTGACGCCGATGCTGGCGATTCCAAGGACCAAGTCATGGTTTTCAAGTACAAAGGCAGAATGATTGCTGTGAATCATGTATGTTTGGTCTTCCAAAGCACTTCCCCAGATATGCAATTAACAAACGGGCTAACATGTGATCAGGAATGCCCACACTCTTCATATCCATTATCAAACGGAACGCCATTCGATATCGAAGATTTCGGGGTTACATTGAGCTCCGGAATCATGTGTCCAAAGCACGACTGGTCATTTGATCTACATACGGGTAGATCTGATCGTGGCAGTTACAAGCTTCAGGTGTGGGAAGTCCAGTTGCGACCGAGTAGCGCTGCGAACGAGAACAAAGATGTCTGGGTGAGAAGGAAGCAGAGAATAGGATAGTTGTGTCTATGCTAAGGATCGTTTGAGAGACAATGATAGTGCATCGAGCGTCGAGTTAGAGTACTTGAAACCTTTACATTTTAGAGAATTGCATTAGCGGGTTGAACCATAAACCAATTCTAAGATACTCGCAATGGAATTGATACTCGGTCGTACTCAGTGAACGAAAGCAGAGTTCAAACCACGCTCTCAAAGCCTTTCGATCATAGCATGTCGAGTCGCCATCTTGATTCCTTGCATCCATTCCTCGTGCTCGGCCGTACTCATCGGGCGCAGATGAAGCTTGTGACCCCACCGATCTACACCCCGCTCCCATTGTTGTTTCATTTCCCTATCAAATATAGCCTCATTTGCTTGCCATCCTTTTTCTGGGCTGAACTGTTCCTTAAATGGGTGGTATGGTTTGATGTGGTTCACGGCGACGGGAGATTGCGGACTGTAGATCTCATGGCCGCACTGGCTGACGTAGAACTTGCTGCATGACAAAGGCATTGCTTGAGCCACATCTGCCCAAGTATATCCGGTTGTGGCAAGATAAACGTGTTCAAAGCTTGCATACTGTAAAGCTGGCTGACTGGAAAGAAACGCAAGGAAGGAGGTGGTTTCCAGGATTATGCTGCGAAGCTTGAATGCCTTCAGGTTTGTGAACACTGCAATCTTCTTTTCCGCTAAATCTTGAAAAGTGTTGACAAGCAATTTGTTCAGATCCTTCTCACTCGCAGGTGGTAATTGCGGATAGGGTACTGAGTGATTTCTGAACTCCAGGTCCTGCAGCGTTTGTGTCGCACAACTCAATAGTTTGATCACATTCGCCACATTATGGCTGGAACTCGGTGACATGAAATCTAGATCGTCTATGTTGAAGGACAGCATAGTAAGAGAGCCGAACAAACGCTCTAGAGAAGGATTGATCGTAATGGAGAGTGGGTCGAATCCAGGTAAGGTCAGCTGTGCGATGCGTCTTCCTGAATCACCGATTGCAGAGCTGAGCATATTCAATTGCGTCCAAACTGTTTTGCAGCTGGCGAATTGCTCCAAGACCTCTTGACTGCGTTGGTTAGCACGAACCACAAATCTAGAACTCGACCATCGAAGAACTCACTCGCAACGATCTTCAATGCCGTACTCTTCGAGACTACAGCACCAATGTACGACTTCAATCCCTCGAAGAGCCGTCATGCTTTCAAACATACGAACTAACGCATCGTGATTCGCTTGCGCTTTTGAGAGTTGTTCTTCGACCTTGGTGGCCCATATGGTTTCTGCAGCTTCAACGAGTTCTCGTTCTTTCGCTGGACGAGCACCGCGCTCTTCCGCGATACGACGCATCCCTACATACATGTATTCTTCGTCACTTTCATAATCACTCGGGTCGCCCATTCGATGAAAATCCTCCGCATCATCCGGTTCGACTTCGTTCTCCACCCATTGACGGTATTCGAGCCAAAAATCTGCATGCGCGTTAATATCTATACTATCAGCCTCTAGAGTGATAGTACCTTCGACATAATGCTTCGGGGCAAAAACGAACTGTTTCACGTATGGGCCAATACCTAATGACAGCACGTCTTCGACCGCGGCTTCGATAGTCGCTATCTCTACTACCTGCTTGCGACCAGGATAAGATACATGCTGATCATTCTCTACGTAGTATCTATCCTCCTGGGCATCGCCGTGGAAGTGTAGTTGCGAAAACCTCATCGGTTTGGTAAGCGCGGCAAAGTCACGACAGGTTTGCGCCACAGAACGCAAATGGCGCTGTTCTAGATACGAGAATATCTCGGAATATAACTCTCTAGGTAGTTCTGACATGGCGACTATGTAGTTCTTGAAGTATAATGAGGAAGGTTCTTTTGCCAGATGCAATCGCGTGTACTGCTCACTGTGTTTTGAACCCTCAATGTACGGTGTGCTCCTAGCTCCCCCGCGAAGGAATTAGTGAAAGGCACGTAATTTAGGCTGAATAGCTATGCCAAAGCAAACCTTGATAGGGCTCTGCAAGCATTCAACAAGTGAAAGACATTACTATACAGTCAAAGCACTTAAGTAGCACGATGAAACATAAGATCATGTTGATCAGGGCACGGATCGTATTGATGCGTTTTGACTTGCGACACATTATTATGTAAATGTACTGAGAGAAACGGTTTGTCCAATCCAAAGATCACAAATATGACAATGAACGGGACTTCATAGTCTTCGAACAGTAGACACTGACATTCATTGATGTCATAACTAATGCGCAGTTGCTACAAAGCGTCTTATTTGCGACATGATATGAAGGCGATGAAGAGCTGGAGTACAAGACGCATTCGCATTGCCCACAACTTCAAGCATGGCAAAGACTACACATGTTACAAAACGCCCAACCAATATTCTCCGATTACGATCTGTATTTTCTTATTTGATCTTAGCTTTCGCTTAAATATCTTATACTGCAGCGTTCTAAACTCGTCGAGTATAGGTCCAACTTCAAAGTACGTTCTTCACTAATCGATAGCAGGGTGATCGGGTGGAATTTCTCAGGCGTCCATATTTTCCAAAAGGCTAGCCCGAAAGGGCAGGTGCTACACTAAATTAGTCGATAATTCATACTATTACCGCACGCCCTACGCCCTACGCCTTTGAATAACATCGTGACATTTGACAACTTCATACTTGAGTGAACTCGACCATTTAAATAACAAATAGATAGAGAGTCCCCTATCGTACTGCTTCCCGATTGCAGAACTTTACCATACCAACAGCCCATCCCACAACTTCCAACCAATTCACTTATCATCCTCTGATCAGCCAATAATCCATCTCGCGAGACCGCAAACATGGCCACTGCTGACTCTCTTCAAATTCGCGAAGCCACGAAAGCCGACACATCGCCGATTCAGCAGCTTATCGAAACCGCATTCCAGGCCGACGATAGCCGACCGGACTGGACAACAGCCGTGGAACTCAATCGCTCTTTTCGCTTTCCTGAATCGCAAGTCGAATCCATCATGGCCGAACCGCAAAGCACAATCCTTATGGCCACAAATGACAGCGGCGCCCTCATAGGCGTTGTTGCGGTCACTAAGCGACCTGAAAATGTTAGCCGCATCGCGCACCTCGCTATCGATCAACAGTACCAAAGAGGTGGACTAGGGCGGGTCTTGCTCGCACGCGCGGAGCAGTACTGTCGCGAGACATTGGGCGCGAAAAGAATCGGCTTGAATGCAGTTTCTTCGAGAAAACCATTGATTGCGTGGTATGAACGCCAAGGATACCAAAGGACGGGCGATCAGTTACCGTTTCCTGTGGATATCCTGTTGGAATTGAACTTGCCGACAGACCTGTACTTTGTGGAAATGGAGAAAATAGTCGAGGATTAGAGAATGTAGTATGGGATTTTGAAAGACTGTTGACAATTTTGTGTCGCTGCATTATAATGTCAATAATGGGCGTTCTGAGCCATATATCAAGGAGTGTCGCGGGATATGGGACTATGAACACACTGGACAATTGGATCTGATCACTTTTAGATTTAGGGACTGGGGATAGAAGCATGGAGTATTGAGGTAGTTTATGGTTCATAGAAAGAGGATTCCCCATCGTATATCTCCATATGTTTTTTTCGTACTTACTGCCGTAATCAACCCCATGAAGAAAAATTGCGGTCGAGAAACCATACACCTGCTGCCTTAAATGTCAATAATTTGCAGAAAAAATGGTTTTCAGCGACAGAAGAGCGGAATACTCGCCTGGAGAACTTGAAAAACATGTATTCGAAGTTAGTGCGCTGGCAAACGCTACAATCGAGTATGTCCATAAACAATCAATGAAAGACTATAATCCTGAAAACACAGCCCATGTATGCGTATTCTCCAAAACAACATTCCCAGTGAGAATAAATAACTTATGCCACTCGCTCCCCTCAACCTCGCCTGATTGAATCAGCATGTAGCTAGATTCTATCCATCAGGAGACATATGCTGGGACCTTCTACGTCCATTATTTTGAAGAAAGTTGATGATATCCTGCCCGATTTGCTGGTTCATCTTTGAGTACATGTCCACTATTAGCTCCGCTTCTTGTTGATCGAGATTCTTCAGACTATCAGACGGTCCTCGACAAGCCAAAATGATCTTGTGGTGGGTAGCCGGTGGGACGAAACGATGCGGGTGTTCAATAAGCCAACTATAGCAGAAGTAGCATGCTGGTTTGCTACATCCTATATACTTATCGCCGTCGACAAATTTCCTGTTCCCAGTTTTGCTGAACAGGTCCGCGATCTGCAGCTCGGCATGCACTTTTGTTTTCACTGATGACCGAGAAGTCATCTGCGTATGAAGTGGTCCGGGAATTGGCGAATCTAATTCATGGAGCCTGGTGAACGCATGCATGTGGTGTATTGGGCTACTAGAAACCGAGTCAATGATTTCGTGTAAGACTTCATGTGGACTCATGCAGCTTGGATCGATTGTTCTCTTGATAATCTTTGGGGCCTTGACGACGAGAATGTTATTGACTCGTCTAAGAGAAGGAACGGTGATCATGGCTTCGACCACTGTTTTCGCCGACTCGCGCGTTTCGCCTAGACGCCAGATGAAGTGCGCTAAACTGCCGAATACGTCACGAGCATTAGAAGAGTATCTCTTGATATGGTGATATTCCGAATTCCTCATATCATAGCAGAACGTAACATGAGTCTCCATGGTCCAATATGGCGGAGGCTCCGATAACTCTCTCAACTTCGCTTGTAAATGTTTGACTTCAAGCATTAGCATTTGTGTACCATACGAACGAGCCCCCATCTTACCAGTATCATGGTCTCTTCTTTCGCTTAGGAGCGATACACAATTTGTCGCGTATTTCTGAGCCATCCTTTTGTAATAATCAAGACGAGGCTTGCACTTCTCCAAGGCAAGCTCAAAGATTGTACGCTGAAGAGTGGCCTGATTGTCCACAGTCACCGTTATCAATTTATTGAGGATTAATCTTGCATAATCTAGAATGTGAGGGGGTATCCCACGATTTGCGGCCAGCCAGAGAACGTTTCCAGAAGATAGCTTCTGCAGCGCTGCAGCGGTCACTGTGTCTCCCCCTGTATTAATGTCGCAAAGATACGCGAATGCGTCCAAGAAGTTTCTTCTGGCCTCGCATATTGGATCAGAAGATCGTTTTCTTGGCTGGTTCTTATCCTTGAATTTTGATAAGGCTTCGAAAAGTGCCAGTCGGGGATATAGCTTCTTGACTTCAACGTCCTGAACATGAGCTTGGAGCGCTATAGAAGGCGTAGGATAGTATCTTGCCGTCTGACGGGGAGCTTGGCGTCTGTAGTTCATGATGAAAGAAGCTGTGCATCTAAGCTGGGAAGATCTGCCGGGAGGGAATTGGGCCTTAAGTGGGAGCCTTTAATGTCTTTTCATGGCTTCTCGGGTCGTCTGTAGACTTCGGGCGCTCCCTGTTTTAGACCCCATGTTTCATAGCGAGAAGACCGCGGTACAAACAATTGCTAAAGGTTTCATTTGTTGGATCACCCCTTGCTACTTGGACTGAATGGTTTCACTGTGACTGATTGAACAATACTTTGGATCTCAAAGGTGGAATTGAGTTCATGTCTTACTTGCACTCGCGAGTGGTGAAATTTACAGGAACGAATTGGATACTCTGTGGGGACGCTCCTGATTGATATCCGAAAGTCAACAACATTTGCGACAGAGGCGAATTCTGATGCGACGGCAGTGGAAAATTATCACTGGCCTACTTGGTAGCACACTCAGATAAAAGAAGTTGGACAGAGTGATACATCTTCACACCGCATTTTCAAGTTTTTAGGGGTTTTTTATTGGAAGTTACAGGGTTTCCTACACTCAAAAAGGCAGATAAAAGCATTTCAAACAGATTGACTGTTGGAGAGACAAGAAGGTCCAGCTGGACTGAAAAGTGTGATACAAAAATGTAGAATATCAGATGCAGGTCTCCTTTCACGTAGCCACATCCCATGTCATCTGATGATCTTCATCGACCCATGACCCAACACCATCACGGGAAAAATCTTCAATCAAAGGCCCCATTGGAATACGAGCCCTGACAGCTGTTCGGGCTTCCCAGATATCCTTCAGCAGCGTGATTGCCGGTCCCGTCTCTCTGTCTATATCCTCACGATTGACCTCATATTTGCGAATCAGTTGAGCCAATTCGAGTGAATACGGATAGCCGGGCAAAATCGGTCCTTCGGGTCCGGGGTAAGCATCTGAGAGACGTACGATCGTATCCATTATACCCATGATGTCTCTTATGCTGGTATTCCTATGCTCGTTGAGGTCGTCAGCTGGAATATTTGTCTTGCCCCCACCGAAGTCCCCCAGGACGATCCGCGGATAGATATCTTGGTTTGATACAGAAAGTGTCATAAATACGTTCTCTGTGATTATATCATTATGATATATCGGATCCCAGTCTTTCTGGGGCGTTAGGCTTTCGTCATTTGGAAGAACTCCCATGTGTGCAGTGCATACAGCTCGTGCTAGGCTCTCGGCGACGTGCCATAAGAATGCTTCTGGGATCCGTTGGCTCACTCTCCTGTATGTTTTAGCCACCCTCTCAAGATTTCCGCCCTGGCAACATTCAAGGTAAAGCTTGAAGTTAGGTTCGCCGGTGTGACCGATTATGTTAACAACATTTGGATGATCTTTTAGTCGGTAAAGAATGCTGGATTCCGTTCTGTGTGCATTTACTGACCATTCTGCGTAAATGTCAACAATCTTGCAGATCGCGAGCTGGTTAGTCACGCTGTGCTTAACCAGATATATTCCTGCGTTGCCATGCCCTTTACCGTCGGTGCGCCGGATAACAGTATATGGGTCTCGGTCCTGAGTGAGCGGCTGAGTCGAATCTTCTTCATGCGAATCCTGCATCCCGTGTGGAATCTTAGTGATATGTTGCTTTGGTTTCTCAAAGTTGTTGATGAAGACGGTTTGGCTTTTGGTTAACATGAACGGTCGTGGGTCTCACAAAATTTATGTGAAATACTTTGAATGTCTCAAGAGGCATGATAATAACAGCTGATGAATAATATGGGTCACATTATGCTGGCAAACAATAGGAACGACAATCACATTAGGAGCAACAAATTACAATAGAAGCGACAATCACAATAGGAGCGACAGTCTATAATAAGAGCCACCATCTGCCACTACCTTTTCGGCAGTCAGGTGTCTCAGAATCCTTACCAAGACTACAAGAAAATAGAAAAAATCGGGAAAAAGGGAAAAAAAAAAAAGAAACCCAATTGCTGACGAAAGTAGAGATTCGTGTAAAGTTGCACTCAGAAGGTAGTATTGATGTGATACTCACGGTGTTTACATCTCTCTGTCTCGCACTTCCAGAACATCGTACCATAGAAAATGCAGCATCCAAATGCGTAGTAATTTGAGTGCCTGCAATCATCGTGAAAGTGAAGTTGTATCCGGTTGTTATTCACCATTCTAGACACCCGTGAAAAGAGTAGCAAGTTCATTCATATGATGAAGAAAAATAGAGAAACAGAGTTCAAGAAATCAGATCGAACCCAGAGACTCTTTAGTTCTTGTCTGAGACTTGAAGACCATAGGCCCCAATTGGAACAGGTCGCATACTGAAGTCACACAGCGATGTTGATAGCGAGACCACCACAAAAGTAGCCCAGGACAAAAAAGGCATATTCAGCGAAATTCTCGCCAGCCCTAGTCCCTGAAATCGATGATATGCTCACATGAATAATACAAAATGTCCACCATTAAGGAAGCGACTCTCTATTCTACAATGTTGTATAGATTTGGTGTGAGTCCAGAAGCGAGTACTTGGTAGGTGCGAGTGATTGGCCAAAACCTGCTACTCCAAAATGCTTAGCAGTTTTCTCTGCATAATCGGATAGACGCAAGAAACGGATGTCAAAGCCGTAAATGAGTCACGAGTAAGAAATATTGAAGTGCCAAATGACCCCGGAAAAGATCACACGTGCTCGGATACGCCGCCGCATGGCTTTCCCCACAGTCTGTAAATGTGGGTCCCACCCGAGAATTTTGTCTACACGCTATACACAACCCACCAGTACACCTACATAGGTACTCTGCTTAGCTGCTCGCTGGTTATATACATTTCATCCAACGGCTTCCTGATTCCTGCCTTCGATATTAATCTGCGCAACATGGCAAGCGAGTCTTCGAATGCTGCAGCCGGTAGTGGTGGCGCCTCCCCGCTGTCATCGCGTGTACCGGGCCGAGATGCGGAAAATCTAGACAACGACTCCACTGAACAATCCCCAGATACGTTACGACAGCGGTTGAAGAGGTTCTACGACAGGAATTTTGGTCTTGTGCTGGTCTTTTTTGCGCAAACATGTGGATCCATTGTGCGTTCTCTCTTCCCTGCTGTGGACCAATAGCTTACGCGGATTTAGATGAACACGGCAGCGAAGCTGTTAACAACAGGATATGAAGAAAAGTTTCATGCATTGCAGATTATCTTCGTTCGCATGTTTTGTACTACCGTCCTGGGTTGTCTGTACATGTGGTGGAACAAAACTCCCGATTTTCCTTTGGGACAGAAAGGCATTCGAAGGCTTCTGGTTCTACGAGGCGCAGCTGGGTTTGTTGGGCTGTTTGGCCTTTACTGTACGGATTTACTCTGATGGTGATTTTGATTGGCGGCTAATTGATTACCAGACTCGTTATCATGGCTGGAGTTTTCCGATGCGACTGTGATTACCTGTATGTGTTTCACGGGATGGCATGGAGGATCTTCACGTGGATTATGCTAACGTTCCCAGTCCTGATTCCAACCATGACTGCCATCGTATGCTTCATTTGGCTGCGTGAACCATATACCATCAAGGAAGCCCTCGCAGGTTTACTGGCCTTCTGTGGCGTACTCTTTGTCGCCCGTCCACCCTGGCTCTTACTTTCTCCTAATACACCCAAAAGCCCAGTCTCTGAGAAGCCGCACGCAGAGACGTTTGTGAGCGACGTGTTGACATACGTTTCCAGTGCACCAGGACTGGCGCCAACTATCCCAGTTTCGTCGAGTCAACGAATGCTTGCCATCGCGATCGCTGTGCTAGGCACGTGTGGAGCTTCTCTTGCATACGCAACGATCCGCGTTATCGGGAAACGTGCGCATTCACTCATTTCGGTCAACTATTTTGCGGCCCTTTGCACAGTCGGTTCGGCGCTCATCATCTTGATTCATCCCGATCTCCACTTTGTCATTCCTCGAGAGGCGAGCCAGTGGGGGTTGATTCTCATCATTGGATTCGCGGGATTTGCACTGCAGTTCCTGCTCACGGAGGGGCTGCAAAGGGAGAAGGGGGGGCGAGCAACCAATCTGACCTACCTGCAGTTGGTGTTTGCATTGATCATAGAGCGTGTGATTTGGGGAACAACACCACCCGTTCAAAGTCTTGTCGGCGCAGTACTGATTATCGGAGCTGCAGTCTGGGTGAGCCTTCAGAAAAACGCGCCCGTCGAGAAACAGAAAAAGAGGGTCGTCGATGAAGAGTCTAGCCTGTTGGGCGACAGTGTCCGGGTACGAGACCAATAAGGCTGACGGATGCGAATTTTGATCAAGGATGTTGAGCGTACATATACATATTATAGTGCATGGATGTACGACGGTGACGCCATCCGTCGTCGTCCACATCGGAACGATCAAGTCCCACCCTTAGCCGGACAGGCGAAAAAAAAAAGGAATAAAAGTGACTGGCGGTGAGGATGAGAAGGGGATGCTTTTTCCACGGTGCGAGACGGGGTTTTGAAGATATTGTGAGTCGAGGAGGTCTCAAGCATGGCGATAGTCCTTCAGTCAACCAAGTCAGTCAGCTGGCTGGATTCGCTACACCACTACGACGCTATGTTGGTTGTGTGCTAGTGATACTATGGAGGATAAAATGCGGGCGCACGCGAAACAGCTACGCACGCTAGAACACTGGATAAAACTTCCATGCCGGTTCGACGCCAATCAGGCGTTGCGCCAGACCTTCTTGCACCGGCTCCCAGATAGTGCAACCGAGCAAGGTAGATTAAAAGTTGACTGCGGTGCTTATTACGCTGGCCCGTGTCCTTCGGGGACTATCACTCGTCTGCAAAGTCCGACACCACCAACAGCTCCACTCTGCTTGCTCAACACTGGACAGCTCCCAGTGATATTCGTCCGTCAGCCTGGAGGGCACACCGGTTGCATGCACCGTAAGCAAACGTCCCGTCCATGTGCTGCGTGCAACCGCACTCTTTCTCTGCCTGACCCGGGGGGCCATGGAGAGATGATTAATTGCGACAAAACATGGCCTGAATGCATCTTCTACGGCAGCCCCACTCGGTGGCTTGCTACCTGCACATTGAGGTCACTAGCTGCTCTACATCTACGTGGTTGTCTGAGTGTGTCGGGCCCCAATCTATTTATCGAATCAGGCCGTGCCACCATATTAAATCCTGGAGCACCCGTAAGCCTAATCAAGCCAATCCCTACATGCTACAATCACCTCAGCGGGCCCTGGCGCATTTTGATCCAAGCGCCCTGGCTTGCCTCTACATATCTACAAGCCGAGACCCCAGAATTAGATGCGGTATTCTACCTGGACTCCTGGAGGGCTCACACGTCAACTTCGTGGCCGCTTGGCCGGTGCCGCACCGTCACATGACCTTGGATCACCACACCGCTTGCAATTAGGCTTTGAAAAAATGTATCATGGCTCGACCAAGATCGTCCAGAGGGAGACTGCCCCTATGGCCAACCGGGGCACCATCGTGAACGTGGTATCGTGGTTGCTGCTGGTTTTGTCCATGTGCACACTCGTCGCTAGATTCTGTATGAAGTTATCAATCAAGAACCATGCAAAGCGATTTGGCTTGGATGATCTCTTCATCGTCATCGCTGCTGCAAGTCTTCCTGTTAATCTCCATGTCCCCGACACAAAGCTAACAGACTCAGGTCTTCAGCATCGGCCACACAGTGACGGCGTCTATAGAGTCGATGCAAGTCCTTGGCCCCCGCATCGACGACTTGAATCCAAGTGAATTCGTAGCTTTTCGCAAGGTCAGTCACTGTCTTCCTCGAGTATGAGCGCAACTGACGGTAGTAGGCGGAATGGGCCGGCTGTATGCTCTACATCGCCAACATGGGATGCGCTCGAGTCTCAATATGTCTCCTCATCAAGAAAGTGCTCCCTGGAATCCTTCCCAACACCGCTGCGCTCGTATTCAGCATCTTCACCTTGCTGTGGGGCGTCTCAGGAATCCTCGTTACCGCTTTCATGTGCAGTCTTCCGGGCCCATGGCTCTTCCTGGAGTTCCTGGATGGCAAGAAATGCATTGACATCGTGAAATGGGTCAACTACCTCAGCATTACCAACATAGTCACCGAGGTTCTTCTTATATCGATACCCCTTGTTCTTTGGAACCTGCGCACTTCTGCTGGAAAGAGGTTTTCTGTTTCTTTTGCCTTCATGGCACGTTTAAGGTATGACCCATTCCCTTCGCATCATGACCTCCGCTCACCCCAATCTAGCATTGTCGCAGCTGTCAGCATTCAACTCTACTACTTCAATCGATATACTCTCGAGTTCACCGAATATTGGCGGGTCGTTCTCTGCGTTCAAATCGCACAGAACCTTTCTATCATAACGGCCTCTCTGCCTTGTCTCAGCCCATTCATCATCAAAATTCTTGCCGGGTCCGTGCAAACCGAGAACATTCGTTTCCGTGGCACCCAAAAATTTACTATGTGTGGACTAATTCCCCCGAAGAACAACGGTTCAAAGCAAAACGAAGGCAAGATCAGCTACGATCCCATGTCCTCCCAGTCTTCCGCGCTTGTCAATAGTGACGGCGAGAAGAAAAAAGCATCGGATTATTGTAGGCCTTTGGCAACGTATGGACTGGATCGATCTTCTGCGCATCTGAATTCCCAACATTTCAACCGTTTTCCATCGAATAGCACGATTCAGATTGCGGATCCCGAAAGCCCGCCGCCGAAAGATGTTTTCATGGCACCTGTTGCTATACCCACGTATCGACCGACTATACCTCACTCTGGAAACGGGTCTCAAAATGCTTCACATTCAAGAAATCCCTCAAAAACGCGTGCGCACTCCCGTACGCCGTCCGACATCCCACAGAATCTCTCGGACGTAGGCGTGCTACCTCTGATTGAATGGGACTCCGACAGCAGTGACCCGGGCTCCGGGCGAAGCTCACTAACCAGAAGACCTGATTCAACGTACATATTCAACCGAAGCAAGGTCATCAGTGTGCCGGAAGAGAGTCATCTGAGGGAGGGCGAAAACCAAGACGAATACTACAAAAAGTATTATCCACCGTTACCCAGCCCTAAGTTGCCACCAAAGAAGTAGCTTTTCTTAGACAAATAAACATCTTGTTTTGTTGATCACCCATCACATCTCTATCTATTTCCTAATACAGAAGTCGTTGTGCATGTCTTTGCATCATACACGGCGCGGATTCATGACCTATATCGGGCTTGTTTCAATACGAGCCCATACACATGCAAGCCTTCCGCCGCCCAATCTCCACGCCGCATCGTACAGGAAAAGCGGAAATGACGTGTAGATGGAAAGCTTCTCGAACTCTGTCGCACATGGCATTGTGGACTAACGCATGCTTGCAATTGCATTGCATTGCAATCGCAAGACTGAGCATTGTTCGAACTATATGATTCCAGCCCCCAACCCACTGTCTCGATCCTTGCACCATCCGCTATTGGTAATTATTCCCTACTGCTTAGCACATCCATTCCTCATCACAACCACTACACTGGGATCGTCGATCTCTGCAGCTGTTTATTGGCAAGCTTTGCCTTTTGGCACATCATCTCCTATTCAAATGATCACTTACTTGGTTACTTGCGGGTGACTCACTGTACAGTATACACCGCAAACCTCCGCTGTTCAAGATCGTTTTCGTTCAAGCACCGCAGCGTCTCTTTCCCTTCCCCCCAACGCCAAACAAATTCCATCCCCAACGCGCGCGCCCAAAAAAAATCACCCCATCGTACGCTCCCTAATTCAATCCCATTACGTAGGCCCTAGCACACTCCCACCCACCCACCCACAAAATCAGCACAGAGAATTATCGTTCGCTGATCGGGAATGTACACCTTCGCTATCCGTGCACAGCCCATGCTGACCCCCCATTGGCCTTCGGAGTCCGACCACCAACTACCCAAAATGATAAACGGCCCCATCACATCACCTACCCCCAACTCGACTAGCCGTTACGCAGCAATGCGTTAAAAAATTCAGATTTCAGGAGTTTATCAGGCATGCTGACGCCCTTACTCATCGCATCTGGTGGGGCTTTCTTATGCTATTAATTGTTTACCCTGTTGTTATAGGTAGGGGGGAGTTGTAGGGCGGAGTAGGCGATTTTGGTAGCTTGGCTGGGTGGTTCTTGTGACTGATTGGGAATGCTGGGAATATTGGTAGTGGAGAGGTATGCTGGATCTGGAACGGAAGGCAGAATTTCGAGCGGAGCGGCAGTACTGCTTTTGTGAGGAAGGTGGATAGGCGTGATATAGCGGTTAAGGAAGGCTTTCGGAAGGTACTGTGGGATGAGGACTCGAAGAACGCCTTGAAACTGGGAACGGTATCGTGGCCCCACTGAGTGCGTGTTCCAGAGAGAACATGCTGGGTGGGTTTAAGACAATACAGGCAAGTTGCGACGCAAGAGCGGGTTGACGTTCATCCTTACGGGGTAGGCCTGGTTGCTGAGGCTAGATGTTAGTATTGATGAGTGCGTCGGGTTGATCTAGTAATGCATGAGCTCGGGGAACATCTGCAGTACGGAGCATAAGCAGATGTAGTAGATGCACTGAGGAGTTGTGCGCACTATTCGTTCGTGCTCTTTGACAGGCAGAGTTGACAAACGGTATACTGGTGCAGCACATTGCTTCCCGACTGCTGGTTTTCATGATCAAACTGGAGTCGGCAGAGGC
Source organism: Periconia digitata (assembly GCA_948474695.1). Classification (NCBI taxonomy): domain Eukaryota; kingdom Fungi; phylum Ascomycota; class Dothideomycetes; order Pleosporales; family Periconiaceae; genus Periconia; species Periconia digitata. Next base: position 1,695,488 of record CAOQHR010000003.1, read on the forward strand.
CAAAGAAGCGGTAGTATGTTCATTCCATGTATGCGGGTAGCTTCAATCATATTTCAACCCTCATTTCTAGATGCATCTGCTTTGTGTTCTACAAGCGCACACGATGTGTACGGTGTTTACCTATATCGAAGGAACTCAAGAAGGATAAGCCGCAGCATGAGAAAAGAAGATTTCTATATTGTTATCACGCTTTTTAGATGGATTATGATTTTTGCATAACAGAAGTGAGATAAAAAAAAAGGCTCTTTACCTGTATCCTCACACAAGTTTAGTCGTCACAGGTAAGGAATCAGGATGGGTGTGTGATTGTATATCAAGTCCTCGTGTCATCTCAAGATCTGATAACAAATGACTGGAAGTTTATAATCAGATCTTCACATCATATAAAAAAGAAGTGTGATATGGATTTCAAAAGAGGCAACTTTGAAATCTCGTACGGGAGACAACACATTGGAGAAGGTCAGTCTTGGACAAGAGGCCAAATTGAAGATGGAGAGTAATCAGAATACGACTCACTTCAAGCCATTCCTATAGAATCTAGGAAGCTGAACAAATTCGCGACTGCAATGGTCTGAGTTCACGGCAACGTCATATAGTAAATCGGAATCATGGATTTTGCCTAGACGTCTTGAATCTTGAAAGGCAAATGGCGTACGAATACATCTAGATGAACAAAAAATAATAGTACATTGGCCCTTCTTGATAAGACATATTAATAGTTCTATGAGCAAACATAATAGCAAGAAGATGAATATTGTTGGAGTATGTCACATGATGCCCACGTGATATGTATCTACGGATATAGGATATCTTATCTCCGGTCAGAACCCCACATTGAGTGACGACTTCGTCCCTATACCGCGTGTTGGGGATTTCATCACACTTCTGTGGACTCATGCATCAAAGACACCATGGTTGAACTTTTAGATTTGTATTATGATGTCCTGATACGTATCCTGGAGGAGGTTGACCCTGTCGACCTCGCCTCTTGTGCACAAACTTCGCGGAGCTTCTACAACTTCATACGAACCAACTCGCGGCTATTCAAGACCCACTACTTGAAACAATTCGTAAGAACAGCCAGTGACTCAATATATTCTTGAGCAGGTACTGAGACCGGCAGGATGATCCGCGGTGGAAACCGGCGGCTGCCGAGCCGGAATGGATAGTTGAGTTACAGAAGGTTGTTCGCCTACAAAAGATCATGGAGTCGGGAAATCTGGATGTTAAAAGCGAGAATTTCGAGTTTGTCAATGTATTAACGAGCTCCTTGATCGCAAGCGCAGCTTTACAGGAGCATGACGGCGAGTCGCGAAACGTTTGTGAGCTACGCAAACTGCTTGCCATTCCGGGGAATTTAGACGCATTTTTGTGCAAGTCATCATTGTATGCCCAAGGAGGAACCTCCACACAGAAGGCAGCTTCTACAGAGGAATATCGCCAATTGAGTGCCAAACTACATTGTTACTACGGTATTCCAAACACGGCCATGGGAAGAAGGGCTCTATCAACTCACCCGTACGCCCGAGCACGTGTCTACGATCTTCGCAAATACACAGATCAGACGTATGTATACCCGACTAAGCCTATCAGATGGCCTCTGTTGCATTTATGTCTTCTCTTAGTTGGTCTGCTATATCTATGCTAATTTTGATAATCTTTTCTAGTCGTTGGGGCCCATTCCTCGCCGACGGATCGTTGAGGGTGGACTGGGAGATGATCGAAGTTATCATGATAGTCATCGGATATAACTCAAGCATGAGTTGTCGCCGATTTATGACACGGTATCGACTACCGTGGTCGGAGCCGTTTGAAGGTGTCATACACGATCCCACGAAAAAGCAGCTACCACTTAAACAGCCGCCAAGTTTGGGGATTCCCAAGACTTTGGACTTTCCACTCCGCTACTATGATCCTTACGGAGTCTCTGGTGTCTGGTCTAGAATCGTCTGCTTTCTCGGTATGTTCTTGCTATCCCAGGAGTAGTTAGTGCTAACTGAGGTGGAATAGACTACAGTGACCTGTATACCTTCAATTTCAGTGATGAGGCGATGCTTCTCCCATTGAGCGAGCCACGCGCTCCACTGACAACAGAAGAGGCTATTCGACACATCCTTATGTGCCTTCGCGTTGACAGCATTGATGAGCCCGGTCCAGACGATCACCCTTCCTACCCAGTGGTCAACTTCTCGGGTACGAGCTACGCAATGGACGCATCTTGGGACCCGCATGCTAGCTCTAAAATTCGGGGTAGTGCTCGAATGACTAAACATGGTGATGTTCGGTGGGGTACCATAAGTGTTTTTCATGGGTAAGTCTTTTAGCGGGATATCCCTGCTTAATTCATGAGCTGACTTGTCGGTAGCGAAGAAAGATGGGCAAGCGATGGTATTCAAGTAGGAGGTATTGGCAGTTCACGAGGGGTGATTGGAACTTGGTTCGACAAGGACTTTGATTTGCATGGGCCAGCTGGTCCAACCGGTATGTATTTTGCGATTCTCATGTCTCTGCTGGTCCACATTCATTGACTTCGTATCCAGCTTTCTGGAAGGTACCGGACGAATTTGATAGTGATAGTGATGAAGATCCTTTTGATTCCCATACAGAAGATCATGTTGCACATCAAACATGAGTCGAAATATATGCCACTGTATTCTATTATCGGCTCTTTGGATTGTTAGGCTAGACCGATTGAGGCTATCTACCAATGTACTCATATGCCACTATCCCATCTCCACGTATCTCCACTTCAGGTCTTGGATCTTTCCTTCTTGAAGCGTCGCACTTACTTCCCTGGTATCTCCTGGAACTATATCGAAGCCATTGTCGCTCAACGTCATGCCGGTCTTTTCACTGAACACGAACCCTTTGACAGGTCTCTCTGCAGTCACAAATGCTTTGTTCTCACCGTCCGAATACCTGACCTTGACTCCACGATTAGGAAAGCTGAGGTACTTGACGGGGTCTGGCCATGATACATCGCAGCAAACCTGTACGCCGTCGATCTTCAACGTAGCGTATATAATGAAAGGATCGGCCAATGAAGGTTGGAAAGGTGTATCGCGATCTTTTTCACTCATGACAGCAATTCTTTTGCCCCTGATTACTTCAGTCGTGCCATTCTCCGAGATCTCGACCTCATGACTTGAGCTTTCCAAAACGTCTTCACCACTCTTCACGGAAATGTATCGCACCGCTACTGAACCCTGAATCCTTTTCGTTTGGGAACTCGCAACCCAACAATCAAATTCGACTTCCCCCCAAATCTTGCGCATGTCTATATGGCTTGTGTCGCGATGCCATAATGCATCCGCCGGTCTGACGGTCCATTCATTGACTTTGCGCTGTACATTGACGGTAATGGGTCGCAGCTCGCGCTTGATCGCGTAGTATCCGGGTTTAGGAATCTTAAAGTAGTCCATGACAGCCCAACTCATGGTAGGCCAGCAATCGTTAAGCTGCCATACCAGAGCTCCCCCATTTTTGCGATCTCCAGGCACACCCCATTCACGACGCCAGGACTTGTAAGCCCAGGTCAGCGCATCCGCTTGGACTAGCTGAGTGAGGTGCGTGAAATTCTCCAAATCATACCGTATTCGAAAGTTTTCCGCGACATAAGAGATTAGGCGTCGCTCGTGTCCGATTGCTTTGTTCCGGAAGTCCATTGCCATGGAGCCCGGATAGCGGTTTTTATCGTCGGTGATACATTTCTTCAACGTCTCAATGTGAGGATACGCTTCCATGCCGAATTCGCTGACGAAACGTCCTCCCATAGAAGGCAGGCGATGATAGGGCTCCATAGTTCCGTGCCAAACATTCCATTGATGAACATCGCCCACCGTCGGATCAACTTTGAGTGTTGTCGAGGTTCCATTGCCAAATGGCGATGATGGGTGATACGGCACGCCCTTTGACTCTTCCTGCACGATCTGTGGAAGTAGGTGTTCATAGATATAACGCGCCGGAAAGTCCGTTTTCAACCACGACTGGGGATCCTTGTCTTCTCGGTCATAATCCAAATTGTATCGTTCTACAATCTGATAATCCTCATTGTTCCCAGCCCAAATGACAAGACTAGGATGATTGCGCAGCCTACGCACATTTTGACGGGCCTCGGTTGCGACAGAATCGAGATAAGATTGGAAGGTGGGATAACTTGCGCAGGCGAAAGCGAAATCTTGCCAGATGAGAACGCCCAGCTCGTCCGCTGCGTCGTAGAAGGCATCTGATTCGTAGATACCTCCGCCCCAGACACGTACCATAGCTTGGTTACCCTCTGCGGCTTTCTGAATCCAGGCACGATAGTCGCCAGTAGTGACACGCGAGAGGAAAGAATCCGCGGGAATCCAGCAGCTCCCCCCACTGAAAATGTCTACGTCATTGATTCGGAAGTAAAACGAAGTACCGTTATTGTCGGCTTCCTGCACGAGTTCCACTTTCCGAAATCCAATTGACTTGGAAACCTGATGTAAAGGAATTGTTCCGGGCTCATCAGGGAACTCAGATGACTTCAAACCGACGTGAGCGTTGTACAGAAATGGTTGGCCGTAATTGCGAGGCCACCAAAGATGCACATTCTCCAGACTAAATTTTGCACTGAAGACTCCATCCGAAATCCGCTCAAAATCGCGACATTGGAAGAGAACCTCGCTGCTTTCCGCCGGTGCCAGATCGGCAATCACTTTTCCTTGACCCTCAATCTTCACAAAGATCTCTCCAGCAACTTGTGTCAGGTTGTCCAAAAGTTCGTATTCCACCCATACATCATCTATCCGGGCTTCGAAGTTTTCTAGGCGAATGGGCTTCCAGGGACCACAACCAAGTAAAATGGGACCCCAATCCCAGCCCCAGTGGTACTGCCCCTTGCGAACCGGTCCCCGCCCAACCTCTGTCTGGTGCACGATGAAATGATGCTCGCTATGCTCTTTAATCAATTCAAGTCCCTTCTGTCTGGCGGATTCGAACTCGATTTCCAAGATGAAATTGTTGTTTGTACCCGCTTGTTTGACTTGTTCGCTAATGTCGACGCGATGTTCCACGAACATGTTGTTGGATTGCAAGATCATCGTCTCATTAAGCCAGACCGTAGCGAAGGTATCCAGTCCTTGGAATACCAAGACCGTCCTGGCATTCGACGTTTCATGGTAAGAATCCACGTTAAAACTGGTTCGGTACGTCCACGCTTCGTCGGCGATCCAGCGCGAGGACAATTCGTTGAGGTCGTTGAAAGGATCCGGTATTTCTCTATTGGAAAATAGGTCTAGGTGGACCTCCGTCGGTACATTTTGCGCCGAGCGATATTTCGAATCTGAACCGCGATGGCCTTGCTTGAAGGTCCAACCTGAGGACAGGAACCGTGAATCGAATGGAGCTGACATGATGCTCTCTCCGGTCAATCACAAGCACAGGGAAGTTATACTCGGGAACTCTGCGGAAAAGTTCAAGCGGTCACAAGTGATTCCAAAGGGAAAGATATGTTGCACTGATTCATTGCCAAGATGCCGTAGCTTCGGCTTCGTGCCGAAAGTGACATGTCAGAATGCGGGGTCTTCAACGGCTATCCAAGCGGGGTAGTGATCGCCATCTGAAATGCTTCTTTCTGCATTGATCGTCCGTAAACAAGTGCTTCCGATAACAAGCTGATTAGATGCCGCATGATTATGCTATAAGACAAGTGGATGCCAGAAGCTTGGTTCTGGCAGAGATCTTGTCGCCCGCTCACATTTGTGGCCATTACCTTTCTCGATCGATTTTCCTGGTCATAACACCCTTGAAACCATGACGGACAAAAAGGAAGAGTATCGAGGCGAGAGAAACCTGGCTGCCGATGGCTCCAAGGTTATAGACGAGAAGGAAGTAGAAGATGTAAACCCGGCATTTGCAGCAATGATAGCGAAGCACAAGCCAAATCCTTGGGGAAAAGGCCACCTTCAATTGTATGCTTTGGCAGCTGTGTGCTTTCTTAACAGTACTATGAGTGGTAAGTCAATTCCTCCGCCTAAGTTCTTCCTGACAGGCAACCAGGGTTCGATAGTTCTTTGATGGGGTCCATCAACGCTCTGCCCAACTTCACTGATTACTATGGACTTCCCCATAGCGGAACTCTCTCTACGGGCATCGTCTTTGCCATATTTCAAATTGGCCAGATGTGCGCATCTCTTTTTGTATGGATAGCAGACTGGCTGGGTCGAAAGCGTCTGATATTCATCGGAACGATCGGTGTGATTCTGGGCACGATCGTCACCTCGACGGCCAAATCCTTATCGGTGTTCATCGGGGGACGGTTCCTACTGAGCTTCGTAAGTTTTCATGGTAGTATATTCGATGTCCGTTGGCTCTAACATCTGGGTTGAAGTTTGCGCAGCTCGCTTGTGCTGCGTCTCCATTGTACCTCGTGGAAGTTGCTCCACCCCAGTATCGTGGCACACTTGCTGGTCTATACAATACGTTTTATTATTTCGTAAGTATTGTAGGCTTGCGGCTACACTCTAGTTGTTAACCATATCTAGGGATCTATTTTGGCCACTTCATCCGTCTATGGCGCACATAAGCACCTATCGCACTCGAATCTTGACTGGCGCTTACCGTTATGGCTTCAGATGGTCTGCCCCGGACTTGTGAGTCTAGTTATTCTGTTCTTCCCGGAATCGCCCAGGTGGCTTGTAGGCAAAGACCGCTACGATGAGGCCCGAGATTTCCTGGTGAAATACCACGCAAACGGAGAACCAGATCATCCACTTGTCGCCCTAGAGATGGCTGAGATGCGCGAGTCTCTTGGCAAGGACCCCGTTACGCATTGGCGAAACTTTTTTGACTTATCAGTATTGTTCAAAACTAGAGCAAGGCGATACCGCACTATGCTGAACGTGAGTTTCGCGTGGTTTGGGCAATTTTCCGGAAATAACGTTGTCTCGTACTATTTGCCGTACCTCCTAACGAACGTGGGAATTACGAACACTGACACTAAGCTGCTTCTCAATATCATGTACTCTCTTGTCGGGTGGATTTTCGCCACTGTCGGTGCCCGCCTCCACGACGTTGTTGGCAGACGTCGAATGCTCTTGGGAGCTACAGCAGGTCTTGTCGTCGCGCTTTCGATCACTGCAGGAACGGCAGCTGGCTATGTCAACACGGGATCCAAAACCAGCTCGAACGCCTCGATTGCCTTCATCTTCATCTTTGGAGCTATCTTTGCTTTTGCTTTTACGCCGATGCAGCCAATCTACCCCGCAGAAGGTAAGGTCAATCTGGGTGTGAACAATACCACAGTATCACCTAAAGTCCGATTATCATATAAAACCCAAGTACCCTCATTTCCACACACACACACACACACACACACACACACTTACTGATTTTTCACTCTGTATAGTGATGTCGAACGACATGCGCGCGAAAGGGATGGGCACTTATAAGATATCAGGTGGGATATCAGGCTTCATCAACACTTTTGCAGCTCCAATTGCTCTAGCTAAGGTGAGCTATCCACTCTTCGAGACATACAGTGGCTAACAGAATCCAAGATTGGGTATTGGTTCTATGTCTTCTTCGTATTCTGGGACATATTCGAGTTTGCATTCATGTACTTCTTCTTTGTTGAAACGAAAGGATCGACTTTGGAAGAGTTGGATGATATATTCGAGGCAAAGAATCCAAGAAAAGCTAGCACGCAGAAGAAGAAGGTGAAGGTGAGGACGGTTCTGCGGGATGATGGTAAAGTGGAGGATGAGGTTATTGGAAAGGTCGAAGTATAAGAAGCTCGTTGCGGCGCATCATCTAGACCTGAGAAGACCTTGTCCGGATCGTCGAAGACAGAAGGTGATGCACAATGCTTGAAGTTCAAGGCGAAGCATCCAACACACAAGATTATTTCTTAGCCTGCCAAGTGTATTCAAGCTTTCGCAAGACTGGTATGCAGAGGAACAGAAGGTTGAAGACGACCCACTCCATTGCATATTCCTTATTTCGGGGCTTACAATTCCATTAACAGCTGGTGCTACCACTAGTTTATATCATTCGTGGGTGAATACTTTTGACTCGTATCCTCCTAGATCCTTACGATGGAAACTTGAATTTCTGACGTGTCATTGCACAGGTCTGGTATTCTAACATTTTTGAATATACATTTCATTTTACTTTTTGCAAATCATCTATATACAAGCATTGTTATGATCATGCAGCAACAGACATTCATAACTCATGACTAGATTCCCGTATTCGAGATCTAGATCTCAGCAAGCGCGTGTCCGCAAGGCGCTGCGTGGTTATGAGCCTTGCTCTCGTCATCGAATCGCTTCTGGAAACGGTACTTGTCGGCGCCGCGCTTGCGCAATGCGGGATCGGCGGCAGGGATACCATCGAAGCTGAGGGCGTATTTGGCAACCGAGTTAGCGATGCTCTGGGAGTTGAGCAAGTAAGCTTCGGTGTTGAGGTTCTCGATGGTGTCACCCTCCTGGTGGTAGTTTACATCGAGAGCAACGCCAGCCTCGCCGCCAAAGAGCTCGGCTTCCTCCTCGGTCTTCAACTCTTCGGCGCCGGTGAAGAGGCCACCTGATGGAATGCCGTTCTCGAGGAAGGCGGCGTAATCAGATCGTCCAGAGAAGATGGAGGGAACGAATGCCTTGCCCTTGGAAGTATAGAACTCCTGGAAATCCTTCTCGATAGTCTCGGAGCCAGTGGGGCCAGAGAAGTTGAACGCTGAGCCATCACCGTCATAAATTCCCAGGACATAGTTTGGACTGGCAATCATGTCGAAATTGAGATAAGCACGCACTTTGTGGGCTTCCTCAGCCGAGCCCTCACCGATGGTACCATTGAGCGTCTTGAGATAGTAGTTGGATCCAAGTTTTCCGAATTCTTCAGCAGACCAGAAACCAAAACGAACGGCATTCTTGACCTTGAACTTAGCAAGAGCAAGAGCAACGATCAAGGAGCCGATAGTGCCAGATCCATCATCATTGATTCCAGCTCCAGCGAACACGGAATCGGTGTGGCCTCCAGCCATGACGACGTTGTTGTGGTCGCCCTCCTTGGTCTCAGCAATAACGTTATAAGAGGTACGGTTCTCCTCGATGGTGTCGACATTGAGGATGGCAATGACCTCGCCCGCTGCGACGCTCTCCTTCAAGATAGCGCCGGTTTCTCCGCTGACGCCGACAAGAGGAGCGTAGTCACCAACGCCGCCGAGGGTTCCACCTCCGATAAGACCGTCGGCGTTGTTATAAATGATGGCACCTGCAGCACCGGCTGTCTTCGCGTTGGCAGCCTTCTGTCCGAATGGGCAAATACCGCGAGAAATGAGCGCGATATTTCCAGAGACTGTCTCGGGATAGTCGGTAGCATCACAGCCCAGGTTGTCGACGACAACAATTGGAGCTGTAAGGTCCGTTGCAGATGGGCCGTAGGTGAAGTACTCGGAGGGGTAGTCCTCGCCGCCGGCTGAGAATCCGACGGTTGCGGCAGTAAAAAGCTCGATGAAGGGCTGCTTGTAGACGTCGTAGTAGCCGGTTTCCTTCAAAGTCTGGTAGAGCCATTCGGTGGTCTCGTTGTGACCCGCAGATCCAAACGCGCGATTTCCACCATTGGCATCGGCAAAGTCTTGGAGCTTCTGAGACCCTGCAAGAAGGTCTTCTAGCGTAATCAAATCCGCAAGAGCCTTAGGTGACACAAGCTCTTTAGGCCCGTCACCCGGTGGCTTGGGAGGACCAGGCGGCGTTGGAGGACCCGGTGGTTTAGGAGGACCTGGAGGGGGGGGAGGGCTCGCAGAGTATCCAGGCGGGGGAGGCGGTGGTGGTGGAGCAGCGCCGCCCACAGCTGGAGCAGCAAGAGCCGCAATGGCGAGAAAGCATGCAGACCTCATGTTGAGAATTGAGCGACTGTGACGAAGAGAAGCGCAATAAAAACTCGACAATTGACAAGAGGAGGGTCCTAGGTCTCGAGGAAAGCCGACCGTGACATTCCACAGTGGGCGTACATGACCTTGATATAGGTATAGAGGTTCGTGGCACCAAACTCGTCATGGCCATTTGGTATCGTACCTCATCTCATAAGCTCGACTATCCGCTAGCCCGAGTAGGCAGCTCACAATCTTGCCTCCCGCCGACCAGGTCGTATAGTTGAAGGGATTCTTGGCGGGTCATTGGGACTGAGCAGCTTTTGGAAGGCGATCAAAATGTAATCATGCAGCTCTTCTCTGGGCATTCGGTCAACCCTCATCTGATTGGATGGGAGATGGCGAACGCGGTAAATGGCCTTGGCGGAGAGCGCCACAATCAGAGTGTATCCGGAAGAATCACCATGTCGAAATGCCGCCGCCTGTGCACGCCATGGCTCAGAATCGACATCACGCCGTGAGCCAAGATCGCTCCAGTGTGAGTGGCGAGAGATGTTGAGCACGTTGAGCGGTCGTTCCGTGGTCGGGTAAGGCGTCTTTCGATTGAAGGAGTTTACGTGAGTGGGTTTATACTTTTTCGCTAGTCTGGAGTAGGAAGGTGCGCACGTGATTACGCCCCTGACCAAGTCGTCACCGAATCTTATTCGAGCCTGGTTCTCTGTTACTCGTTGCCATAGAGAAAGCAAGTGTAGGTTATAATATGGATCCAACTGAACCACAGTTGTATCTAGGGGGAGAAAATCGAATAACCCTCTAGTCTGGGCGCTTACGCATGAATCAATTGATATTGCTTCCCCTCGTTGAATAAATTGTGGCATTGAACTCGGTACCCGTAATACGCTCTACCACAGTTTGCGTCGCGCAGGCTCACTCGTGTCTGCAATATATGTTAGTATTGTTGGCCGTATATCTTCGGCATCGACCTATGAATGACATTCTCACAACAACGTACAGTGTTTTTACATTGGCTCCACATTTAGGCGGGCCCACCAAAAGCTATACTATGTAGATGGATAGAGCAGCCATTATTAACACGACGATGCCCTCTCCAGTGTAGGAGTCAGTAGCAGTCTTCTAGTATCTTTGGAACCTTTTGCTATATAGCATGCGTTCAGTAATTCAAATTTGCTCGGTGGTAGTATCCTCTCTGGTTATCTTCGGATCCTGCCGTAAGAACAGGTTTCTAGTACAGCATGCCAGTACTAATCAATAAGGAAAGTCAGTGAGACTACGAGCACTCTAAGTGCGTCTCACCCACCGGTTCCAACCGCGTCATGGCCGCCCTTACCGTCTAGCTTCAATGACATTCCGTCCAAGTCTCTCGACTGTTGGAATTCGCAGTTTTCATTCTCATTCACAACATATTTCCTTTGGACTGAGGCTGCTAAAAGCATCACTCCCATCGTCACTACCTTCGTTCCACCACGAACACACAATAGAACTTATACCTACGAACAGAAGACGAACTGCTCCACTACAAATTTTGGTCTTACAACGCTTTGCGACGGTATCCCACGTGCTGAAAGCCGTTCTGCTACATGCCGTACAACACAGGTCCTGACTTCAGACGTATGGATAGAGTCTTCAAGCACACTCGACTATAATACGGCGACTTGGACCAGCGAATTTAGGCCACCGCAGCCTTCGTGCAAAGTAGCTGAAGACGGCAGCCTACTCTGTGATCGGATATACGATGCATACAGCTACCGAGCATCCCAGCTAAAATCTGAGACGACGTTAGATCCCTCATACCTAGGGACATTGTATAACATGATCGGTCCACATTGCACACGCTCTGACCCATCCGAGACCACCTATACAGGTACAATGTGCAGAATGGTAGCTTCAACATACTCTGCATACTACTGGCCAACCCCGGCGCCCACCGGTTCTGAGTTTTGCGAATCCTCGAAACCAACAAGCACGATCACTGAGGAATTAGCTACTACAGTAATATCGGGACATACACTCACGAGTCCCAGTGTTTACCACTTCATGAGAGATGCACGAATTGAGAGTTATTTATTCGATCAGCAACGATACAATCTTTCTGTTGCGGTCCCATCAGACCTGGTCCTTACTGTGGCTCAACTAGAATCCGACATTCTGTCAGCATCCATAACGTGTCGCGGCCATGAACTAGACTACTGCACCGCATTTTTCATACCTGATTTTCGGGTCAATGATATCTCTACCGCACGCGCAGACGCGTACGTGCGGAATTGTGGTTGTGGAACAGACACTATATATCAGAGTAACTACAAGCCTAGTGTCGCGGTGCCAGTCAGCGATGTGGTAAAGCAAAATCCTGGGATAGGGGGAAAGGACTGCGATTGGGACTTGTGGGGTGGTTATAGTGGATCGTATTGGAATGGAGGTGTGGAAAGCTCGGTTCCAGCATTGGTGTTCGAAAACATGCCGAGGACATCATTTTTGCCAATCGCTAGGACGACAGAGGCAGGCACCCGTTCTGTAGCGGCTACACCAGTACCCAGAAATGCTGCAACAAGTACTCTCGAGCCAACGGTAGCTATCCAGTGAACACCTCTCTATTGATCATGCTTTTCTGACGATTCTTTGGCATATCTTGTTATCACGAGGGCGTCGGGGTGAGAAAATTTCGTCAAAGGCAGGGATAGCTCAACAGTATAAACGCACGTGTTGAATAAAAGGATCAATTAATCGCATGGAGAACCAAATGAATGAATATTGGCTACACGCATCTATAATGCTCTCTATGAATGCAACAGCAAAGACAATATATACATCGAACGGCAACTATCACTAAGCTACTTTCACCAGACTAGACTCTAGTTTGCTCCAGTCCAGACAGCAGGTCCCGGGATGGGGTAGCTGGTGGGGTTGGTGTACAAGTTGAACTTGATTCCGGGGTCGTTCTTGCTGTACAAAGAGGTGCCAGCAACACTATATCACAGGTCAGTGAAGTTCGATTCTCGTTGCCTTGAATATACGTACCCGCCACTGGGAGAGGCTGAGCCGGAGCCGGAGACCTTCAAGTTGAGGCATTGCATGTAGAGCTGAGCGCCGTTGTCGTTGTTGGCGCCGTGAAGGGCGATGATCTCGTGACGCAGGACGTAGTTGCCAGCCTTCAAGTTGCGGGGGATGTTCACGGACAAAGTGAAGTTGTTGCTGGGCATGGCTAAAGGTACAAGTCAGCTTGAGGAAGTTTGGCATAGAAATCGTTGGCGGAGGTTTGAGCAGAGGGCATGCTATTATGCTATAGCACTTACGGTCAGTTGGCCAGCGGCCTCCAGAAAGCCCCTCCTGGGAGATCTTGGTCCATCTGAGAGCACCGGGGGTCTTGTGATGAAAAGTCAGTAAAAAATATTAAAATACTGGTGGTAGAGGTCCGAAACTCTATCCCACGACGTCAGGGACGACTTACGAGGGTAGTGCAGTCGCCATTGCAAGGGTGAATGTAGTTGATCTGCAGAACACTAGTTAGTATCGAACTTCAACTATCATACTTCTTTTTCTCAATAACTTACGACTGGCCCCTTGTGGCTGTCACTTGGCCAGGTGTTCCAGGGAAGCTGGATAGTAGATCCAGCAGCAACGTCGGCGTAGAGACGACCAGCAGTGGCGCTCTTGTGGCAGTTGACATCGCTCGTTCCCAAAGCGTTAGGCTCGACAAAGCCGAGATCCTGGTTGAGAGCGTTCCATCCGGCAGTGTTGGCTCGCTGGTCGGAGGGCAGGTAGTACCAGACCGGGTCAGCACCGGGCGTCCAGGACGATCCCGACTTGACGCCCGTCACGAAACCGTGAGCGGAGGCAGAGTCGAGCAGGGCGGCGAAAGCGCCGATCATCAAAGTAGTACCGTGCATCTTAACGATTGAAGAAGCGAATATAGACCGGGTTGTTAATGAGTGGTTTGGAGGATGTTTGAGCTGGTTTGATGCAGATCGTATCAGACTTAAATACTTCCTCTACACCTCTACAAAGCAAGTAGAGAACGCACGACTGTCCTACATTTCAATCAAAGTCGGAGACGGAAATCAACTTCCGGACCTTTTCAGGAAAACACAAGACTTAGAAAGTAGAGGCAAGCGACCAAAGACAGCGCCACGAGCGACTATGCGATGAGAACAGGCATAGTAGCATTGGCATCACAGCTGAGTTCGTGGACAAGACCCTATGGCGTTTGCGATGCCCATGTTTTCCAAGCTACTTCAGTGGCTTCTAGTCAAGTTCTAAGTTGCGACGTGACCTGGTTCGGTGTTGTTGCTAATTTATTTCCCAGTATTTTAATCTAAAATTGATTTGCCGGAACGTGGACATGCACATGCCGCAGCCGAACGCGACCCGAACAAAATTAGCGAATGATAACATGCTATCATGACAACGTTTTATATTATAGGAACATCGGTAAAGCACCCCACACGGCGCATTATGATTCCACCAGCCACTATTGTCATGGATCGCATTCCCTTGATGCGATTCTAGACGCCGACACCGAGGCCGAGCCACGCCATGACACGATTATATTTCACCTGCGCTGTCCCATCGATCGATCATCCTAGAAGATGAAGATTCGGACGTGATGCAGTGCAACATCGCTCTGAAGCTGACCAACTTAGTTCCACCTATGATGATCTTATAATAAGCAGAATCTAGGGGGAAGCCTGGATCGTATCGACAGCTGGCAAGCTAGACTTTGTAATATAGTTATTACCAGGTTCGGAAGAGAAGATACCCCGAGCGAACATGTGGGGGATTCCGTTGAACAGCAAAGTTCAGAAACGGCTGGCATATGAGAGTCAATCTGATAACACCGTCAGTAAGCTTTCCACCATCTAAGAAAACTCGGAAGGGGGATGAAAACCACGGTGGTTGGATTGCTGCTTGAACGGACGCGTTCCAAAAAATGGCGATCCTCCCCAGACTGTCCGTCCATTCGGACTCTCCTCCGGTCCCTTGGATTTCGGACCAACACGGCCGAAATAGCATTTCCGGCTTCTTCTGTGGCCAATAGGCAAATCATATTGTCATCGTACTTGTGTTGTGCCGAATCTATCAATCGCAATGTCTTTACGCCTACAGATCCGACAGGACAGTCGAGAAACGGCTAGAACATGATGAGGAAGGAGTTCCTGATTATGTATTTATCGAAAAGCCAACACATATGGGGAAATAAAAGGTCGCAATCCAATCTATTGTCTTTCAGTTGCTAATTTAACGTACGTGAAAGCACCACGAAGCAGTGATAGATCTCAGTGTTGTTGAACTTCTCTCCGAGTTCTCCTGGCTTTGGTCTGACAGAACCGAACTGATAGATCCGATGGGGAGGAGGGTTTTGCTTAATAATGAAAGGAAACTCGAGTGCCGAAACACGGCATTGTCATAATTTCGGCCTCAGCCTGAACCGGCACGAAGGCATTTCTGAATAGTTCTGCCACTCTTTTCCTCATTCCATTAAGGGTAGTCGCCCACGTCGCATACGGCTTATTAATCTAGATTGAGTGTTAAGCATTAAAGTTGATCACAGTATTCAAATAAGGGGTCGGTTTCTACGTAGCTTCTCGCGTTTTTTACCCCATTCGATCTGCGGTCATGCAGCATATCAGATGTACGGCTAATCGTGATATCGATTACATAGCCGGCTTCTTTGTCATTTAGCTCGCTATGATTCGTCGCCACTTGGGCTTTTGTGATTTCAGATACTGCAGTGTCGGTGTTGGTTTCGGGATAACCACGGAACATGTGCCCTGCCTGGAGCTCGAAGTAGCTTTATCGTGTGATTCTGCAACAAGGGTTCGTGCTGCATAGAAATGCGATGATCAAAGAACTGGCAAGTGTCAATTCTGATTCGATCGGAAGATACTGTATGGTCAAGGTCATGGACCTAAAGGATCACCCTTTGACTGAAAGTAATATTCTATCACTTGTGTACGCTGTATTGAACACAAATATTCCAGATCATGTTGGGTCATTGCGAATGATTGAATTCAAAATGCAATTGGCTAGAGAGCCTGGGAGTTCAGCAGTTATCTTATGCAACCCAGACACCCTCCTATCAGGGCGTACGTACCTCGATATCCCTCAAATGGTTGAGCGGGATTGTCATAAGATGTTATCTCAACTGGCATTGCCCTCGTTCCTCCAGTATGAAATGAGTCGGTAAGCGGAATCGTGAGTGCGATGACTTTGTCTTTGACTAGTTGTGTTTCGCAAGGCACGATGGTCGATCGCCCGTTCTTAGCTAAGTAAGCTCGCGATCCTGCTCTTCATTGTTCTCGGGAGTTGTCAATTCAAGGCATCAGCACGATTTTTGATCACTCTTCGCTCTCTGTACACGTGGGGAAGTTACTAGATCTTAGATACGTACTAAGTCAGTACTTACGAGTACATATTCGACGATCACCTAATCGATGTCATGTTTGTTCCTTTTGCAATGGGTCCTCCCATGGTGCTATAATCGGGTTTCAGGTCTATAATGATCATCATGGTCTTACCGATACGTGCACGCCCTAACACTGACTGATTATGGATCACCAGTGTAGTAGATAGGATGCACGTGCCTGACTTCGTATCAATCAAACTATGTTCTTCTTCGTATATTGTATCTGAGTTCCAATGCTTATGCGAGATTGTCTATCAGAGTCGGGTTTGATTGGCTTGGTGGCACGGGAGTCCACCTGAGGGGGTGGCATCGGGGGTGGGCGGTAGCTCGCAAACGACAAGCCAAACAGCTTATCTTCGTCAAGGGATCGTATGCTATCGTGAAAGATATTCGTTCGTGTTGGCAGGAGGATAGGTGTGGGTACCGAGCTGTCTAGAACAATATGATTATATCAGACAGACTGAGTGAATCAACTCCAGGCCTTGAACAAGGGAAAAGCATTCTCATATACGGCTTTTCGTGTTATATTAACCTACCCAGAAGATTGAAATCAGCATGCAATTATTGAGACACTTTGATCCAAACCTTGTTACAAGTACCTCGGTTCAGTTCCTCTGAATCCTTTCACAGGATGCAATATAACTCTTAGTGCTTGGGGTCGGTCTTGCGCCCCCATCGCTCAAGCAGAACTACATCGTATGCACATGATCGGTCTTGAACTCTTTTTCATGGTCACTATCAGCTTCATTTCGGCATCCACGGATTCTCTCCCTTTTCTTTAGCCGCTTGTCGAAAAACCAACTCTCGACCAGGTTGGGGCTGCCCAACTTGCTCGGCTTACAGCGTGATGACATGTGATATACATACTCTGCTGTTGTATCTGCCTTCGAACTCGTTACTATATTAGTTTTTGAAGCCATCGCGATCGTTAGTATCTAGCAGAAACACTGAGTGTTGAATTGGGTTTCAACAATATCGAGCGTGATCAGGCGCATACGATGAAAGTTCGAAGGACATACCCATGTACCAGGAGCACCCTATACTAGTAATTTCGGGAAGCCGTTGAACTTTTCTGACAGCAGTCTCTGTCCGACGGCTTACCTTGTATAGTTTCCATATGAGAGTATACAATAGTACTCACTCATGCTGTGCATCTCCAAAGGCTCTTTGGCAAAGTAGCAGAGGCTGAATGAATATACTAGACCTACTACGAATAATGGGCTTTGACTGAAAAAGTGCGGTATAGGTCACTATATTGATTGGAATCCAACACAACACATATACAGCAACACAACGATTAGTCTCAAGGCTCAAAGATGAAGACATGCCACATAACAGGAGTCGACTGAACAAACATAGTCAAATGACGGAGGCTAGAGTCAGCATCCCCTTTTACGGACATCTCAAGATGTCAGGCTGACTCCTGTTCGTATTGTTTCCTCTTGTAGCGATAGCCAATACCCAACAACCTGATGCTGCCTCCTGAGCTGTGCAGTGTCCACCAGCTTAGTTTTTCCGAACTAAATTACATTCAGGCCTGAATACATATCACAATATCTTAAAGACGATATTTGTGACCCAAAGTCGTGAATATGTTTCTGTTTCTTGATTTCTTTGTCTTGGCTACGAGCAAACGTCTATGGTTCAGGTAACCGTACACCCGTCACGCTTTCAAAGAAGGTTTGAAGAACTGGAGATGAGTGACATTTTAGGCGCTCAAGTTGACCAATATAGAAATCTAGAGCCGCTTGCACATATCTCACATACTCGATTGAGTCTAGTATGTCCCTGTGCACCCGTTGTGAACAATATCGGTACCGGGTAGATGTAAATAGAGTTGTGGAGAAAATCGTACCATTCTGTGAGTAGACCGCTTGCCATAGGTCAGACAATGTGAAACAGACGACATGAGGTACATTCAAGTATATTAATCCACAGGCTAGTATGCGGGGTATGTTTTGTCCTTGACGTGCATATCTGACCTCAAGTTGGTTTATAGCCAAAGCTTTCGCTGAAAAAGCAGGCAAAACCTCGGGTACAACGACCGCATAGATTGCCGTCGAGGAATTTTCCTTTTTCGACAGACTTCAAAGTCTTGAAAGTCTGGTAGCCTCTATTTCCATCTCTGCCCAGATCGTTCCCAAGCTTTTGTCCTGGTGCTTCCCCGGTATTTGTTGGTGGAACAACATGACAACCCGGCAGCGACGACCCGAACAATTCTTATTCAACGCTCGTTTGTGGCACACACACACATGATGAGGCTTCGCCGCAGCATTCCGCCCCAAGCCATGTTGCGTTACTCTATGTGATGTTCATGGGTCTTAAGCTGCTTATATTAAAATACCACATTAATCCGTGTAGCCACACTCGGCCTAGCCCCAAACAGGATCACTTTTTCCACCAAAGAAGTACCGAATCAGGACTTTTCGAGTGGGTCTGACCGCACATCCCGGAGGTTTTTTAATAAGATCGATTTCGCTTGCTATACCCCAGGTTCCTTTCTTTTCCGGGGTGAGCAGCTACAGTAGATGGCGAAAAGCATATTCCTTCCGATTCCAATGTATCGAGATTGGAGACACAACTCGATACTACTCCCAAGATCTTGGTATCTACTTTACAGAATGGTCTCGAAGGGACAACTAACGACGGGATTCAAGTATAAAGAGTCTGCTGTGGGCGCACGAATTTACAACAGCAGCAGCAGCACACTCACTCGTCTTTGCTTCCCACAGAACCACAATCGCTTCAACGAAAATGAAGGCTTCTATTCTGGCTATCGGCGCCATTGCGCAGCTCGCTTCGGCTCACTACTTCTTCGACACCAACTTGGTCAACGGAGCCCAGCAACCGTACTTCAAGTACGTTCGTGACTTGACCAGGCCCACCAAGTGTTCGTATATCCCAAAAATTTTGTGCTTGAATTCGACTAACTTGTGATACTCAGACAACCCGATCAAGTTCTCGTCCAACCCATCTTCCGATATCAGGGACAACAGCTTCATCGACCGTGGTGATGATGCCCGCTGCAACCAGGGTGCATTCAACTCTGCCGGCAAGACCGAAGTCCGTGAGTGAATCCCATTTCACAGAGTCGTCTTGCACAAACATGTTGTGGAAGTCAAGCTTCACCCACATCTACAAAGTGAAGAAACAAAACTATTCTACTCTACTTCCAAACAATATATTCCCCAGCACACATAACTAACTCCACATCTTCTCAGTAACCGTCAACGCCGGCGATGAAATCCGCCTCAAGCTCGCCGTAGGCGCCAAGATGGAACACCCCGGCCCATCCTTCGTGTACCTCTCCAAAGCTCCCGGCAGCGTCAAGTCCTACGACGGCTCCGGCGACTGGTTCAAGATCTTCCAAGAGGGCGTGTGCGGCGGCGGTGACTTCACCTCCAACGCATGGTGCTCCTGGGGCCGAGACTGGATCGCCGCAAAGGTGCCCAAGGATACCCCCAACGGCGAGTACCTCGCGCGCTTCGAGCACATTGGCGTCCACCGCTCGCACGTCAACCAGCCAGAGCACTACGTCGGGTGCCTGCAGATCAAGGTCCAGAACGGCGGCAGCGGATCGCCTGGTCCCATGGCCAAGTTCCCCGGCGCGTACAAATCCACCGACCAGTATGCCAACTTCAACATCTACAATGGTGCTAAGACTTTCCCCTTCCCGGGTCCCGCGGTTTGGGCTGGTGGAAACACTGGCGGAGGCGACAACGGTGGAGGAAACACTGGTGGTGGAAACAACGGCGGTGGAAACGCTGGATGCGCTGCTTTGTACGGCCAGTGCGGTGGAAAGGATTTCACGGGTGCTAAGTGCTGTGCTCAGGGCAGTTGCAAGGCTACCAACGAGTACTACTCTCAGTGCACTTAGAGACCTTGCTTCCTAGGATACCGGCTAGAATACGGGTTGAGGAATTGCTGAACATGCGCTCTGCTGTGGTTGACACAGATTGTTCCAATTTGGAAAGCGTTTTGCAACTCATTGACTGGGCGATGTATTCATGTCATGGAGCAATCTGGCCGAAATAGAACAAGTAGTCTGGCATTTGGTGCGAGGATCATCGTGCCGCGATTCTTCGTTGTCAATGGATTTTCATCTATTATTGCTAGTTAGTCTTAGATAGTAGAAATTCAACATGCCTTCGCACGCTAGGAATTCGCACCCAATATGAATGAGAATTGTGGATTTTCCCTCCAATCCTCCTTCTGTCAATCACAAACACCACGCCGAGACAAAATAGGTGGACGACGACAGAGGCGAAAAAGCTGCATTCATGATCGCCGTGACGCAAAGAAGGCACGGCGGAGAGAGTACTATATCATACAAGAAAATCCTTTTTTCCACTTTTCTGGGTGTCATCATATCCAAAAATGACAGGTCCACCAGTAATGAGAAAGGCTTCATCCCTCTCCGCCTTCCTCTATATATCAAAATCCCGACATAAGGTTAACCTCCTCATCCCCAAGACATAAAAGTGGTAGTAGTGAATGGACGCTCGAGACCTGCGGCGGAAGGGTATCTCGAAGGTGAGCAAGCGCGTTCAATGACTCATTGCTCTCCCTCGCCCGCGCGAGGTGGCGAGGGAGAAGGGTGTTCGTCGCTGGTAGTGAAAAATATGTATCGTAGTAAAGTGGTGCTCTGTGTCTAACAAAGAAAGAAGTGAACGCCGTTGAATGCATGATGTGATGAATAACACGACACTGTGGCAAATTTACATAGGAGATGGTTGGGTACTAGTACCCGTTGAAACCCTGCCCAGGAGGAGCGGTGGATGTGCTCCTCTCAGTAGGGCCTGGTCCGTAACCAGGCTGGGTCAAGGGCGCCGTGGCGCTTCGCTGTTGCGGAGTACCCGGTCCTCGGAAAGGCATAGGCTGGGACGCTTCACGGCGCTGGATGGCCGATTGCAAGGTAGCTGGCAGTCCAGCTCGAGGATTGGCTGGAGGAGCGGTGCCTGCCCTGGGAGGCATTCTTGAACCTTGACCGGGGGTTTGTGCTGGAGATCCAGGACGAAGAATGCTCGGCATCTGGGGTGGCTTATAGTCATCGACAGGGCTGGAGTAGTCGCGCTGAGATGCACTGTCAGAAATATCGACAGGTGACATTTCATACGAAGGACCGCCTGCAGGTGCATTGCTGCCGTTGTAAGGCGAAAATGTGGGGTCGGCAATAGATCTGTTGCTCGAGTAGGGTGGGTATCCCTGGGAAGGTGCGGGCGAATTGCGACCATCGAACTGGGTGTTGACGCGCGGTGGCATGGCCCGCGGAGCTGGTGAGGATCGGCCTTGGGACATTGGGGAAAAGGGTCGACCGGCCATGCCATTTGGTGGAGGCCCGCCAAACTGAGTATCAATGTGCGGCGTCATACCACGGGGAGCAGGCGAAGATCGGCCGTGGGACATGGGCGAGAAAGGTCGACCAGCCATGCCATTTGGCGGCGGACCGCGTGAGGGCGGGCCGTTGAAATACTCGGCATTTGGATCGCGGGTTGGCATGGGAGGGAGAGGAGACGCCATGCCCATGTCAGCGGAATGGCCTAGCAGAGGTGCGTTGCTGTTCGTAGAGAAGGCAGTTCCCTGGGTGTCGGTGCGAACAGGCATGGGCCTCTCGCTCAGAGAGGGGAGGCTGGGCTGCTTCATGGAATTGCCCATACCACCGGTGCGCGTGGTGTTCATAGTATTGGTCCTGGAGGGCCCGTTGGAAGAGTAGGGTGGCAATGTAGCGGTAGTGGCCATGGAATAGACAGACGAGGTATCGTCGTCTCCTAACTTGGGGAGAGTAGGTAGCCTAGCTGTGGCCTCTCCTTTGCCGACTGCAATCTGTTCTTCCTTTCGGCGCTTCATGTCCTGCTTCTCCAGTGCTTTCTTGATCTTCTTGCTGACAATGCGCTCGAGACGGGTTTCAATCTTCCTGCGGCAGTACTTGGTGAGACTGCCATCCGACTTATCCACATGGTGCCAGAGGTAGAAGATGTAGAAGAGAAACGAGACGAGGAGCGAAAGTGCGCCAATGACCCAAATGACGAGGGAGAACAACATGGTGAAATAGATGACAGTTTCCTGTTTATTTCCCTCCTGGGTCAATGTCTCGATGTTTCGGAAGAATTGGACAAACGAGTTGTGATCCTCGGAAGCGTGCTCGCCGACGGGGATGAGTTGAGCGTCCACAACGGCCCACAGGGTGATGGCGTTGATAGCCATGCGGGGGCCTTGGGCGAGAATGATGATCAGAGCGCTCTTGAACTGGAAATAGACGAAAAGCGCAATATAATCGACGCCTTTTCTGGACTTTGTGAGTTCAGCGAAGACGAGGAAACGGCGCCATCCCTGGCCAGATTTGGTCAGGCGCATACTCTGCCAAATGGCAGCGAGCGGTTCGAGGTAGCATTCGGCGACACTGCCAGAGCGGATAACGCGTACGGCCCTGATCCATCGGTACACGAGGAAGGCGTAAGAGAGAATGATGCAAACGGCGAAGATCCACTTGGCGATCTCCTGAGGGACCTTGGGCTTGACCTCGCTAGACCACTTGTCGAAAGCAAGAAGGTTGACGGCGGTAAAGGCATCAGCAGCGTAGACGGCGCCCGAGATGAGGACGAGGATCCACAACCAGACGTAGGAGAGGGGGGCAAGACAGGAAGTGGACTTGAAATCAGAGAGCGTCTGGTCATGTCAGTGAGTGGAAGGGAAGTAGCAGTCGCAGTCGCGAGGGGGACAACTTACGATGTAATCCCACTTCTGCTGCTCCGAGACAGTGATGCCTTTTTCGCGATCGCTGCAGCAGCCCATGATTGCGATTGTGGAGAATGAGTTTGGTAATTAGGCGGATATGTATGTGGGTATCAAGGTAGTCCGCTCAACGGGTTGGGCAATGCAGCCCAGCTGTGGTAAAGGAGTGGCGTGAGATCTAGGACGACATCAAGTCGCGCTCGGAATGAGGGTGGTGATGTTGGCTCGTTGGTGGTTACAGACCCGCTGCACCACAGGGAGGAGGAAAGAGTGACAGGGTAGGTAGGTAGGCGGAAAAGTACTCTACAAGTATAGAGGAGTGAAAGAGGGACTGAAAAGGAGATTGGCGATGAATGATTGGGTCGTTAGGAGGAGGTAGTGCGCATGATGCAACAGGCTGGAGAGCAGATGGGGCAGCAAGTGTCTGAGGCAGGTAACGTATGAGCCTGACCTTGGGAACGAACGACGGCGGATGTATGGTTGCCGGGTGGGGTGCGCGGGCGAGGTAGAGAAGGCTTATATCTCGAAGGGTCCCGACGTGGCACCAGACGTTTGGTATGTGGTTTTGTATTGTCAACTGGTCCTGTGTTGGCGCGCAATTGAGGTTGTTCAGAGTGCACGGGTGAAGCTGAGTGGCAGTGGGCGGCGCGGGAGGAAGGCGCGCGCGCACTGTGCAGCTGGCTGGAAGGAGCGAGGGGCGCGGGGGAAGCACCGACAATCAATCAATGAATCTCAATCAAGGGAGGCAACGCAAGTAAGGGAGAGAGCGAGAGGGGACAAAGGGAAAAACAGCAGCAAGTGAATGCAGGTGTGTATGTAGGTGTGTAGGAGGATGGAAGTATGGCGGCTACCGCTGGGGAACGGAGGTCGAGTGAAGGACGGGAAGACAGGAGAAGAGCAGACAACCGGCATGCCATGCCATGGTCGCCGTGGGTGGATGAACTCCGCGTTTGAGATGGCCCCCACACCGCCAATCACAGGCCGCATTTCCGTTTGATGGCCTTACCGCACCAGTCCCGATCGCGCAGCCCGCTAGCCTGTTCCTGCCGTCACATGACCCTCTTTGCCTCTCGCAATCAGCCGCTCCCCCAATCTGTCACCATCGTCCCTCATAGATTGCATCCACGATATTAATAGCGTTTGCCATTAACCCACGCCACCGTGCCATCACACAGCCTCTCCTCGTCTCTATCGTACGCTTCCATTGTATCCAACACGCTGGCTGTTTGCGCGCCCTCGACTTGCATATTGCTACCATCTACGCCGCTGCACCCGCCCAATCACCCCGAGGTGCCAGGAAACACGGGCGGTTGTGCCTATCCGACTCCTGCCCACCCTCGTCTTGTCCTGCGCTCGGCGTTCCATCCATGTCTGAGGCATGAACATCGGAAAATCGTCGACGTCAACGCCATCCCTATCGAGCCATGCCTTTGTCACTCTTTGCTCGACACAGACCGCAGCACGCAACTTGTCCTCTCGCGAAACATTCCACACAAGATTCCATTCATCGCATTACCGTCTCCACCGTATCAATACCATCATGTGCTAACCGCTAGCTACAATACTAACTCAGCTAACTCAGTGCAAATCCACCCAGTCCCTCCTCGCGCTCTTTCCATATCCTGCTAATGTAATCGGGGAGCCCTCCTGCATAATTCAGCGGTTCGACCTTCTTCCCCGGAATGTTGCCTCCGTTGAACGAGCTCAGCATGGTATGCCGAAGAGAAACCACGCTCTTATCGTGCACCAGCTGCTTCCACCTTTCTTCTGCCTCTGGTCTGGCCTCCAACTTCACCAGTCCCTCGTCACGCATGTGCTGGAGAACCCCTAGAATCCAGTCTGCCTGTGGTTCCACACAGCTCGGCCCGTTTGCATGCGCCGTCGGCCCCTGAGGCCCGTACAGGAAAAAGAAGTTGGGAAACGACGACGTTGTCATGCCCAGATGCGTATACGTGCCCTTGTCCCATTTCTCTCTCAGCAGCTCTCCATTCGACCCGCGAATGTCAATGTCTTTCAGTCCGCCCGTCACCATGTCGAAGCCTGTAGCCATCGCGATGATGTCGCACTCGTGTACTGTTCCGTCGGCCATGAGCACACCCTTGGGAACAATGTCCTCGATCGGATTCACCCGAAGGTCGACAATGTCCACATTCTTCTTGTTGTATTGCTCGTAGTAATCTTGCTCTAGTGACTGAAAACATATCAGTAACATGTCAAACGGAATGCTTCAGGCAGTTCCCTGCTATACGTACAGGTCGCTTTCCACAAAACACGTGCAACGGCTCCAGCGGAGCAACGAGGTCTCTTTTTCTCGGGTCGTGCACCCTTGCTCGTGTCTATTGTTCTTGTTACCATCTGATCCGGCTTTACCTAGCATGAATCTACTCACTTTTCGCGCCCAGAAGTTGTATGCCGCCTCGTTGGTTTCGCGGTTTGTCATCATATCTCCATAATTATTCGAGAACATGCGGAATCCGCCCTACTGTCGAGTCAATAACGCATGATGGGCGAATGTGGGCCATATCTTGGGAACAGCACTCACCATCTGCCACAAGCCTTCGAAGAATTTCTCCCGCTCTTCGACCGTGTGATCCGCCATCTTCAATTCGGTCTGCACAGTGTACGTGAACCCAGACTCTGTCTCGAGCCTTTGCTTGTACACATCGGGCAGCCTCGCCATCATCTCCTCGTGTTCTTCCTTGGATATCTTCTTTTGTCTCATCGGCCCTGCGGTGGGAGGCGTGCGCTGGAACACAGTGAGCGACCCTTCCTCACCAATCTCCTTGCCCCATTCCTGTATGATCTGCAAACCAGTTGCTCCCGTTCCGACCACCGCAACCCTCTTCCCTTTGACATCAACTCCTTCCTCAGGCCAGAAACTCGAATGATGCATCACCCCTTCGAAGCTGTCGAGCCCTTTCCACGGCGGAAAATAGCGCTTCGCGGCAAATCCAATTCCCGCAATCAGGAACTTGGTGTGCACAAGAAACCCATCATCACACTTCACTTTCCATTCCTTCTCTTCTTCATCCCACTCAGCGCTCACCACCTTCTTCCCAAACTCGGTGTCTCTCCGTAGATCCAGCTTCTCTCCCACGAACCTGAAATACCGCTTCAGCTCCTTCTCACCGGGGTATTGCTCGCTCCAACTCCAATTCTCGTACACCTCGGGAATACCCAGCGCGTATATGGGCCATTGCGAGTCTACTCGTGCACCTGGGTACGAATTCCAGTGCCACACGCCGCCGTAATCGGATCCGGCTTCGATGATCTTAGTGCGGAATCCGGCCTTGCGTAACGTGTGTAGTAGGTAGCATCCTGCGAACCCGGCGCCAATAACGAGCACATCGAGTATATGGTCTGGGTACGAGTATGGACTATCCACGCGGTCGGCTGTTGAAGTGGCCTTGCCTAGGGTCTTTTGCATTGTGGAGGGTTGGTGCGGTGTGCGGACCATGCGCTCAATGACACGAACGCTGTAAAACAAGAGGGCAGATAAACGAGATACAGAAGGTCAATGTATGTCAATGTGGGCGTTCACGAGCAAGTGGTTCCCAGATCTCCTTTATAAACGAGTAGCCACCTGATTCATTGATAGACTATCTCGTGCCATCCTTTTGAAAGCAGTAATTCGACCCTCCAGCCCTAGTCATTCACACATGTGCTTTGGCTTTAACCCGAGAATCCACTCGACATTCGACGTTCTGGCCTTGAGTGGGCGGCATTGTGTGTTATCGCATTACCCATCTTCTAGCACTATCGCGGGTACGTTAAACCGGAAATGGACTGGGAATCCGGGGACCACCTGAGGAGGAGCGCATCACTTGTGACTTGTTTTCTTTTGGCTCGAAGATAAACGGTCCTTCCTCT
This sequence comes from Periconia digitata, assembly GCA_948474695.1. Lineage (NCBI taxonomy): Eukaryota > Fungi > Ascomycota > Dothideomycetes > Pleosporales > Periconiaceae > Periconia > Periconia digitata. Next base: position 1,722,343 of record CAOQHR010000003.1, read on the forward strand.
CATCAACGAATAGAACCAGCAAACGAGAGCGAAATCCCTTTTTTTTTGTGGAGTCATTGTCTGACGCGAGCTCCTGGGAGAGAGAGGATGCGAGATGTAGGGACAGCTAAAGCCGTAGATAAACGTCGCATACACAATCTGATCTGACACAAGTCAGACATTTCCTTAGAATAAGCAACAGTCCAACGCTTTGCAGAGTACGCGTCAATACTGTTCGCGACTTTGAGAATCATACCTAGGTAGGTATATACGTAGGTACTTGATTTCAACAATGCATAAACCCGATCAAAGATGACAATAACCCCACCACCACCATATCCGCTGCAAACCCCCACTTCATAACCCATCATCTACACCATCCAATTCCAACAGACCCCGATACATGTATCCAACTAGCCCAAGGATCTGGCTCTACTAACATGACTCCCGAATCCGATTCGTCAAGATTCCTCCCACCATTTTTGCCACTAAAACAAAGCCCCGATCGATGCGATTCGTCGAGGACGCGAGGGGGTAAAGGGGTCCTGTTGGCTCGCTGCACCGTCAAGGGGAGGGATAATAAGGAAGTTGGACACGAGATCAAGGTGTTTCTTCTTCTCGGTTCTGCCCATGTTTCATTCCTTTTTCGTTGGAGCTGAGGTCGAGGTTAAGAGTTGAGGGGGGTTCGGTTAGGGTTTTGGGGTAGTAGTGGGGGAAAGATGGGAGGAGCGTGCTGGTTTACCTACATACCTAAGTACATCGTCGGCATTCAGGAGTACAATAGTTGGGTTAATCTTGATCCATTATGCTGTCGTTCAAGAAGGATACAGTATACATGATTCTATGATTCCCTGTTTTTACTTATCCTATTTCGAAGTGGATGGTGGCATGGTTAGTATTGTCCGTTGAGGTTATCGTCCCCTGTCTCTCTTTTCCTTCTTTTTGCGCTGTTGCTGTTGTTGGCCGCGAGCCGTACGCGGATAATACTTTGCAGATTCAAAAATAAGAGAACAGGAGACTATTCTGAGAATAGCAAAATGGAAGTGGAATCGGTTGCAGTTTGGCCCCGAATCTCACGTGTACCGGCCTGGCCAAGTCAATTGGAGTGCGTGTCTCCACTACCCACGCACACGAGCACCCAAGACTATCCAGCAGATCATTCCGAAGCTAGACCCACAAATAAAGCGCTACACCTGCAGAAAAATCATAATTCTTCTATTTCGGGCAGCAAATAAAATAATGGGATTCATGAAATGGGTAGGTATGTCGTGGTTTCGGAGCAGAGGTCATCTGTCCAACTAGCGTTTGACGCCTCACAAGTCTGGTGTTTTACAGCTCGAGGCTAGGCAGTTGCAGACCTTTTTTTTTGTGGAAGCATGGCTGTTGCGCGTTTGAGATTGCTTGGGGATTGTTTTCAGTTTTACGTCCGAAGATTGTTTTGTGTTTAAAAAGTGCCATGGTTTGTGTATATTCTTGTTCTTTTACGTGGAAAAATGGTCTTCGTTCCTGCGATGCAATGAGTTGTTAGTATAGCACGCATCGCTTTTACATTGTGTCATGTTTCTTGTTCAGAGAAAGCAGCACATAGGAATTTAGCAGTGAAGCGAAGAGTATGAGGATGAGTAGGGTATGCTTGTGCTATGGGCGATAATAGCTTACAAACTTGGACGTGGTATTCTCCTACCGGTGCAAAACTCTACGTCATTGGTCGGAACCATCTGTTCTGTAACATGGGGCTTATTTATGGTTGCGCCACTATGATCTGCATTCTCTTCCATCGACTCATCTGAATATTCAATACTGACCAAATCTCATCGGCCGATTACAGCCCGGAGAAGCATCAGTCGAAGGGGCGCAGAGCTTAGTCTAATACCTTGTCATAGTGATCCTACTTTCTAGTCATTCCAAATAGTGCGGCATCAAGTGCAGCCGAAACTTTGTCTTGGTCTTTCTTTTCGCCACGACTATATACGCGTGGAAGATAAATCCGTATGCTTGTACCCGCTCGCCGCGCTCGCCGAACGCCTGCAACTCGCCTGTCTCGAAGCCGTTGATGTCTCTCTCTAGCTTCATGTCTAAAGTTCAAGTTGTTCAGAGTGTCCAGACCCATCTACACGAGAATATGGTGGGGAGTGGTATACCCACAATGTTTCTATTCCCCGCATTGAAGACGACATTTCTGCTACCATAGCATGACAGTCAGAGGTTTATCTGTGGAGGGAGCGGGGGGGATACCCCCATAAGCTCAGCAATGGTATGTTTCGGATGATCCATAAGGTGGCATGGTTCACTGGTTTCAAGTTTTGGCAGGCAATGACTTATGATGTCCATGTCTCATGCAGGAACATACTTTGGATCTTCTTCTGCTTCTATGCTTTTTCCCATTTTGATGAGACCATGGACAACGAAGCTCGCTCGGTGACTCTGCGTCATACGTCAAAACAACACGGTGCATATGTCTGCGTCTCCATCACTTTCGTGGCTGCGACGGTCAGTTTGCTTTTGAGGTTTGCTGCTCATCAGATTACGAAGGCCCCACTCTGGTACGATGACCTGTTCATCATCCTCGCTTTCTTCTGCGCGATGGTGTGGTCATCTTTGATGATTTATTGTAAGATATGATATCTCCTGTTGAAAAGAGTGGCTCGGGAATCTGACAGAATACCCTCTAGGGCTTCAAAATGGTCTCGGTCTTTTCCTCAACGAGATCGACTTATCAGTGGAAGAGGCATTAGAGCTCTCAAAAGTAGTGCATTGGAATGGCGAGATAGTATACGCGTGCTCCTTAGCCTTTTCGAAACTCGCAATGTTGGGATTCTACTGGCGCATGTTCAAGATGTCACGTCTCAGAGTACCAATACAAATTCTGGCGCTGGCTACGGTTGCGTGGATCGCGGTTCGAGTAAGTGAATGCGGTTGGAAATGTATTGTGTCGGGTGCTGACTTGGTAACCAGACATCCATAGCCATTTTTCACTGCGTACCAGTTGAAAAGTTCTGGCGCCCGTCCATAAATGGATACTGCCCCGTCAACGACACCGTGTTTTTCTGTGCGAGTAAGCACTCACATGAGACTTCATCGGCGGATCACAAGACATACTAGCTTGATAGCCCGCACGTGAGCTTCGCTGACTTTACAAAGCCGCCATTGTCCACCTCGTATTCGACCTCATCATCTTAGCCTTACCAGCTATCGAAGTGAGAAAGCTCCAGTTACCACGACTACAGCGTGCAGGCATAGTGGCTATGTTCGGGTTCGGGATTTTTGTCTGCTTAGCAGGTGTCATGGTCATTGTCTGCAGTGTCAGCTACAAAGCAAACGATAACGAACTACCCTGGACCACTGCACCTATATTCATCTGGTGCACAGTGGAGATCAACCTAGCCATTGTTTCTGGTATGTCATATCCTCTCACGATCCCGAAACCCACCATCACTGTATCTGATATGAAACTGATTTACCCCACAGCATGTCTCCCCATGCTCCGACCAATCTATTTACTTCTACCCTCCTGCCCATTGATAACTCATTCCACCCAAAAGCCTTCATCGCACAGCAAATATCGCTCCCATCGCCCCTATTCAACCATCACGCACAAAATTCTGGCTATTCGCAAGGCTCCGTCTCTGCCAAGTTCAGAAAAAGAAGATACCTTGTCGATACTCGCGAGACAGGCTTCTATGGGTAGCGCGGATCGTGTCGACGATACAATGGAGCGCGGAAATAAGACAGTTGTGACAGGGCCGACAGATAGCGAGCGAGATGATGCCCAATCCCAGGAAAGGATGGGGGGTGAGTCGGTCAATCTGTCTGGCAGGATTTTGGTGACAAGTGAGACGGTGGTGAAAGTGGAGCAAATAGTGTAGAGGCGTTATTCTGCTGAGTGGTTGCGAAACGCTGGTGTTTGATTTTGGGGGTCGTTTGATTGGGTGGGATTTATCGGAATGGAAAATGGCGCGCTTGATACCCGTTTCTGCTGGTTGGAACTAGACATCATCGTTTCAATTGATGGAACAGATACACCATTGAGAGCAGTCTCATCGATAAGACGAATAAAAGCCTTTCTCAGGTTATCGAGTTAAGATACGAAGACACCTATCTGTGTTGAGCTACGCGAGAATTGCGCCATCTAGGCACATGTCAACGTTCTCATTCGCTCCAAAAGTCAGGATGTTACCTCCCACTGTTCCAACTGGGAATCGGGCTTTCTCTCGGTCGGGATTCATATCGCTAACAACGTGATATCATCCATCCGATAAAATAATTCTCAACATAAGATTGGGCTTTCTCTTTATCAATCATGCCCAGTACTCGATCATTGAAACTCAAGATGTGCTCGCTCATTGTTTCCGGAGCTAATCTTCCTCATTCTTTACGGAAAAAACAATCTGACTTTGGGTTACCACGACATACACAGCAATATGTCGTCTATCCGCATCGCCCAAACTTCTTCACAAAGAAGCCCACAGTCCCTACCGGCTCCATTTTCCCGCACTTCAATTGAAAGCTCCAGCTCTCCGCCAGCACCTCCACTAGGTGCCAAAGCCTGTGCCGAAGCACAAAAGCACGAAACAGATCCCAGCACGTCCCGCACCACCCAGAAATGGAAACGAACAGCCGGGTTCTGGCCGTCATTAGTTGCGATATGCCTCCCACTTCTGCTCTCTGCCCTCGAAGGCACGGTAGTCAACACTGCTCTGCCCACTATTTCGCAAGCCCTCAATCTCGGCACGAGCTTCACTTGGGTAGCAACGGCTTTTCTCCTGGCCAGTACCGTGTTCCAGCCCTTATACGGGCAATTGGGCGATCTGAGCGGAAGAAAACCCCCAATGATGGTGGCGATTTTCGTGTTTGCGATTGGGAGCGCCATCTCTGGCGGAGCTCACTCGGGAGCCGTTCTGATCCTCGGAAGAATCACACAAGGACTGGGCACGGGAGGGATAGATCTTTTTTCGGAGATGATCCTGTGCGATATTATACCTTTACGTGAGCGAGGTCCCTACACGGCTATCAAGCATGCAGTTTTTGCGGTCGGTACGGCTCTGGGCCCGCTACTTGGAGGTGCGTTCGCGGAACACGGATGGAGGTGGTGTTTCCTGATCAACATACCAATCTGCGTGGTTGCGATGCTATGCATTCACTTCTTCTTGAAGGTTGGGGGCGGGATAGAATTTGGAAGCGCTGAGCTGAAGAGAGAGCTCAGGAGAGTGGATGGGTGGGGCACGTTGCTGCTCACCAGCAGTGTCATCATGATTTTGGTGTCACTCAGCATCACCAACGCTCCCTACCCATGCGTGCATCCAGCCGTCATAGTTCCGTTACTCCTCGGCGCTGTCGGTCTCGTCGCCTTCGCCTTTTTCCAGCGGTCCGAGTACTGCAAATATCCCATCATGCCGCCGCACATATTCTCCAACCGTACGACGAATATCAGCTTCTGCTTGACCGCTCTTCACGGCTTCGTAACATATGGTTTCCAGTTTTACCTCCCAGCATTCTTCCAAGCCGTGAAACAGTCTACACCTGCTATCTCGGGCCTCCAAGTACTTCCAACCACACTTGTCATTGTCGTTCTAGCTGCTATCGGCGGACCCCTCCTGACGTTTTTCGGGCGATATAAACCTTTCCATATCGTTGGCTTTGGTAGCATGCTCTTCGGTCTGGGTCTTTGCGTACTGCTCAACCGCGAGACTCCCATTCCAGGCTGGTTGATCTTCCAGCTCTTTGTAGCTTCTGGCTCTGGGATACTGGTATCGAGCATGCTACCGGGTGTACAGGTATCCTTGCCAGACTCATCCACTGGCCAGTCGTCGGGCTCGTGGGCGTTCCTCAGGGGAACTGGTTCTTTGTTCGGCGTGGCTCTGCCGGGCGCTGTATTCAATTCGCGATTCACAGAATACCTACCCCACATTGAGTCCTCCGAAGCTCGGAGTCAGCTCGAACATGGTCAAGCCTATCAACATGCCTCATCATCCTTCATCTCTACCTTTCCCACCGAGACTCAGGGCCAAATTGTCCAGGGGTTCACGGAAAGCCTCAAGTGCGTCTGGATCGTTCTGACTATCACGGCGGGTATTGGATTCGTTTTGGCATGGTTTGAGAAAGAACACACAATGAGGAGGGACTTGAACAGTGCCTACGGGCTCACAACGTCAAAAGAAGGGAGCGAAGGTGCGGTGCTGGGCTCATGAGCGAGAGTTTTTGGCCATGATTGGTTATTTGCCACTGTTGTGAACTGCAGCGTTCTTTTCATAGCGTTGATGAAGTCCTAAGTGATACTTGAATAATCTACAAATCATGTGGTTTGAGGTGTGTCATGTTCCTAGTGGAGGCTGATTGAGTCCCCAATAGACTAGATCCCACCTAGTTAGCGTAGACGTCAGCCGAGGTTCATCAAGCAACTGTTCGTCATTTTCCATTCTCTCTCCAGCTCGAGGATTCTATACTCGACATGTGTTTTCTACGCAGACCCGAGAACTGTCCAGAAAGATACACACATGCTCGAGGAAGGGCCGAGAACCAGTGTTCTCTCTTCTTTCTTTGCTTCAGATGGAAGTTGTAGACAATGTGGAGAGAAGTACACTAAGAAGCTCTAGCACAGAAACTCCACAAAACGTACGTGTTCATATTGGATTCCGGGCTGGACAGCGTAAAGCCTCGGACATATGGAGGAAGCTACCCAGAGCCCCACTAACATTCACGGCTTTCCTTGCTCTGTATATAAGCCGAGCATACCACAAGAAGCGGCAATGGTACTTGCTACTTGGTCTCTTCATTCCCACATAAACCTCTATTAAATTTACTCCAGTCTGTTACTTCTCCAGCATACATAGATTGCTCTAGTAAACACTCCAAAATTCTACATCAGAGACCACATACAGAGACTCAACTACCCCTAAGAAAGCGCAATGTCTCCACCATCCGCCACCACAGAAACTGCCCCTCCAGCAAACCCCCCCTCCAAGCAAGACCCCTCCAAAATCCCAGCCTGGGTTCAACCAGATCTCACACGCCTCCTCCGCGTCAACCACGTCCCCGGCTCTTACACTTCATACGCGACATCTCTCGTCGCGCTCCCCGCCGGCGCCGTCTTCGCACGCATCACGTCCCCCACCCCAGCATCCCCAGCCTATTCCACCGTGCAAGCTTCGCGGGACCTGCACATTGAGCTCAACTCTGACCTCCTCTACATCAACCACTCGTGCCGTCCCAGCCTCGTCTTCGACATGGAGAAGTGGGAGGTCAGGGTCAGCGAGGACTTGGAGGGCGGGCTGAAGGTGGGCGATTTGTTGACGTTTTTTTACCCGAGTACCGAGTGGGCTATGGCGCAGAAGTTTGAGTGCACGTGTGAGGAGAAGACGTGTTTGGGGTGGATTGGCGGTGCCAAGGAGATGGATGGAGCGGTTTTGAAGGGGTATCGGTTGAATTCGCATATTGAGGCGTTGTTGAGGGAGGAGGGGAAGTGGTAAATAGTTTTTTTTTGTTTTTTTCGGAAGGTGGAGTTGTTGACCATGAGGTTGTGTGTTTAGAAACTCGGTTGAGATGTTTATAGAGTTAGACGGGCGGTATACTCTAAAAAGCAGTGGATAGATTGTTTATCCAGCGGACAATGTTGAGTGAATCCAATGAACCGCACGAGTGTTTGGTGCGAGTTCAGAAATTTGCATTAAGCTAGCCATTCGTAACCAAGTGAATCTTTTGGTCGACGCCTATTGTCCAGGATATCATTGCTCTAAATGTCGCTGCCCTATGCAAGGATACCCAAAACGCCAACTCCAAAAATCATTTTATAACCACTAGATATCCCAACTTATAAGTGAAACGCCACCCAGAAGAGACACTAACCCTGTCTCCATACTTTGCCATTGAAACGTGGTAGTGATATCTCGAAGATATTTCCCACCACCAGGTTCTCAAACTCATACGTAGATCGTCATCGAGAAGAGACAGTGACCCTGTCTCTACAGCCTACCATTGCATATATCCCAACACAATCTTGAAGATTTCCCTTCTTCAAGTCCATCAATCCCATTTCTCATTCTCCCAGGAAGTACCCTTTCCCTTCAAAAGGTAGCTGCCCTTGGTTCCAAACGTGCGCTTGACACGAACCTGCTCACCTCGAGTTTTAGACGTCCGGCGCTTCTTTCGATACGTGTTCTTCTTGGAGAAGGTCTTTTGCGCCTTTTTCTCGCGTTCGCAAAGACGACTATCATAATATATTAGTGAACTTTCTCCTCGGGAGGAATCGATGGATACTTACGAGTAGTTGGAGTAAGCCAAGTAGTAGTGCTTCACAAACATGTGAACAACATACAGCATGATCAGTCCTTCGTACAAAGGCGATTCAGCGGGCCAGAGGACAGAGCAGACGATGGACCCGGCGATGATGATGACATAGGCGTCGAGCTGGCGGTTGGTGGTGTGGTAGATGTTCATGAGCGACTACACACGTGGTAACACTTGTTAGTATCCAATTGCTATCACACAGTATGGAAATCAATAGGATCGTTCTCACTAACCTCGACATCGATGCCGTATTCCTGAGGAAGGAAGTATGCCAACCACCTTAGTACAAACATCCAGTAGACAATCTCCCATCGCAGACCGCGGACCTCAGATCCAACCCACAGGTACTGAAGGAGAGATGAACCCCAGGAAGGGTAGCTAGACACGGCCAATCCGTAGAGGACCTCCTTGACGGTATCGAGGTTGACGTGTCCTCGACCGAAGTGTACCATGGAGACGCCAGTAGTTGCAAGAACGTAGAGGCGTATGAAGGTATCCAGCGCCGGACCGAAGAGGAATATGCGAGCGAATATGGGGATGCTCAAGAAGAGCGTCAGACGCACGTACATTGTGTCGAGGTCGTTGACCCAGGGGATCTGGATAGGATCAGGTGGTGGATAAACATAATCATCGGAAGATGAGTCGGGGGTGAACGTCTGATCCTTCACAGGGAACAAGGTGGTGGCTCGCCTAGTCATTTTGCAGAGAAGACGGCGTGTGTGATTTCAATTGGAAGATCTTGAAAAGGTTGGTATCACCAAGGAGGGTTGTTTTCTCAAGTTGAGTGATAGCACGAGTGCGATCTACCTACTACAGCTGTGAGTGCGAGGCATTGATAAGTTGGTCAAGGTAGGAGGACTTCATAGAGCTAAACTGTAATAGGGATAGTGGGGTGAATAGTTCATAAACAAGGAGTGATTGTTTTGTCACGTGAGCTCTGCCATTGCGCTTTATGCTGCTCAATGCAACCTCCCAAAGTCCATGTACCGAACAGACACCAGAGGAAGTCCGGTGTTTCCATGCAATAGCACAATAAGAATGGCTAAAGCTGCCAGAAAACAACAAACGGTTAGCAGAGAAAATAAACGTGTGCAAACAATGTGAGTGATGGTTCAGGTTGGCCTCATGCGTTTTACCTGAAGAATGGATTCAAATGTTAACAACACTTGTCTCGCCCTAGTTTGACTTGACGACTATCACAAACCAGGAACCGGTACATCACTTCTACGAGGCATGATCATGGTGATTCTGGATTTTTTCTTGTGATTTCATTGGACACGTCGTTACGCTGCCAAAAAAGCAAAAGCAAAAGATGAACAGATTAACAATAGCAATTAACTAACAATGACAATGATGATTGACAAAAGAAAAGAAAAGAAAAGAAAAGTAGTGGACCCAGGAAGCGGAAAACACATGTACAAGCAATGGAGCTCGAATGGAGTATTGGAATGGTTGTGTATTTTCTTGTTGGGCGAAACAACAGGGCGAGTTGAAGTTTCCCATGTACCCCCACGTTTCCTCTTCTTTCTCTTTCTCTTTCTTCCCCGAAACTATTGACCGAATACCCGCAGGAGATCATTGTACGAGAAGAGGGTATCCAGAAGACAAAAAATGATTACAGTACTGTGAGAAATGGTTTGGCTGCTCAGTTGGCACTACACACAGAGAAGTAATGGACTAGAGATTTGAGCGATACAAAAGCAACATTCATATACAGAGGGCGAGATGGCGTAAATTGGCAAGATGCGCTTAAGTGTGGAGCTCGCCCTGGTACGGGGGCCAGTTGCGGGAGCTGGAGACGGTGACCTGTATGTGCTCGCCGTCGGTGCCGAACTGGCAGCCACCGGACGCACCGTCGTCATGGGGGTCGTTGCCCATCATGCAGGAACCTTCGGTGGCAGCACCCAAAGAGATACCGTAGGACTTGGCCGCCTCGCACCTCTGTGTTGTTTTGTCGACGCAGAGGAAAACGCAAGAGAGCTGGCCACCGACGAGACCAGACGTGCACTGGGAGCCCTTGGCGGTCATGACGATGCCCTGCTGGTTGATTTCACGGGAGACGTCGAAGCAGCCCATGGCACCATCCTTGGCGGTGAATTCGAGGATGGACTCGTTGATGAGACCATACCAGTTGTTGGAGGTCGAAGTGCCGGCAGCGCAGCCTCCGGACATACCATAGGGGATGGAGAGGGTGACAGACTTGCCGCCTTTGAGGGCGACGAAAATTTGGGGGGTTTTTTTGGTGACCCACAGGCCCTCGCCCTCCCAGCAGACGACGGCCATGTCCTTGCTGTCGTCATTGGTAAAGGTCATCTTGTACTTGCCATCGCTGCCAATCCAGATGTTCTCGCCCTGGGTCTTTGCGTTGAGGCCAGTGTTGCCTATGACCTCAAGCTTAGAGAAGGCGGAAACTGCTGTGGAGATGGCATCGGTGAAGTCGCCGATAACATCACCGACCACATCACCGACAGATGGGGTGTCGGGCTTGGAAGGAGCGGAAGAGGAGGAAGCAGCAGGGGCCTTGGAAGAAGACTTTGCGGGAGCGGGAGCGTAAACGGGAGCAGCGCTGGAAGTGGGCTTGGGGTTGGAGGCAACCTGTGCCTCGGGCTGGGAGGAGGGAGCCTGGGTGGCAGCGGGGGCAGAGCCATCGTACTTGACGGTGTTCCAGTCGACATCCTTGAGGGCAACCTTCCAGTCTACGTTGGAGTAGTCCTCACGTTTCTCACTGTGGAATTGTCAGCCAGTGTCAAGGCATGTGATGTGTGTGGATGGATGGTGGAACATACATGTCGCGCTTGGCGTGGAATTGAGCGTGGCCGTGGTGGAGGTTGCTGGCGGCGACGTTACCAGCGACGGCCAAGGTGCTCAGCACAGTTTTGGTGGAGAAGAGCATCTTGGAGGTTGGCTAACGAGTATGGGTCGGTTGTGCAGATCGTTAACGAGGGAGTGTGTGTGCGTGGCGAGTAGAAGGGTGCAAAAGCGATATTAACGAGTGATGGGCAGACAGAATAGTGAAGGGTGGCGTGAATGAGTGTAACGCTACCGATCTGCTATTGTGAGTGAATAGGAAGGAGTGGGAAGGGAGAAGGTCGAATGGAGAGGGGGTGAAGGGGATAAGTAAGTAGGCGAGCAAAGCAATCAGGGCGGGTGATGAATCAGGCCAAATTCAGCCGGGGGCCGCGCGCACAGGAGCCGTTCTAGTCGTCGCCGTCGTGGTCGTCGTCGTCGTCGCCTCTGGCCGGGCGGGCAAAGACCGCCAGACAGGCCAGGACAGGCCAGGACAGGCCAGCAGGCTGTGGGGCAAAGCGTGCTGGGCAGCGCTGGGCAGGGGATCCCCGTTGCGCCTGCTGTCTCTGACAATCACCGTTGCCCATTTCATCTCCCGCCCGGCGAATCGTGGTACGTGCCTGCATTTAGGGGGTGGGCCGTCTGCACGTGTGATTGGCCGCTGCCCTGCACCTTTCCCCTGGCGCTAGTCCCACCCGGCCGTCGCTCCTTCCTTCTCGTGTACTTCGATAGCGCTAGCCGGATGCAGCATAGCTCTGTTGACCTTTTTTTCTGCCGTCTTGCCAGTCTCGCACTTTGGCTGTCTGTCTGTTTAATTGGACTCAAAGCATTTGATTGCACTCTGTGCCGCCGCAATCCACGCTGCACAAACAAGCAGAACAGCAAATTTCCTTCTCATCCTGCTTCAGCTGTGCCCCTTCACTATACACTACCGTCACTCGGGGAGACAATGCCAGCGAGCATGGCCATGCCAACAGCCGTCAAGGAGTGACGCGGTACTGCTGCTGCACACGCACCCTCTCCGTTGCTGGGCCACCACCACCATACATACTTGTACCATCATCATTAGCTGAGAGGGATCCCTTCTCGCCCCGTCCCCTCTCTCCTGCATCTCCAGTTGCTTGTCTGCCCATGACTGACCGCCTGGCTGGCTGACTGGCTGGCTGACTGACTGACTGACGAGGCCGCGCAATGACATGAGCCACTACCCCGATTCCGATTGGCCTGCTTACCAAAGACCCTCTTCTGCTCGCCTCCATCTCATCTCACAGTGGAGCCTCTGTTCTCTTGTCTAGAACACCCAAGCCTACCACTCACTACATGCTAATTGTCCAAGAACCATCAAACCCACGCCAGCGACATCTTTCATCTCCTTTCCTCGTACTGTCCTTCATTCTACGCAGCCGTCTTCGGTCCAACATTCTTCGCCAACCCAATGCCACCCCGGGCTGCCTAGTCGCTGCTGGTTTTTCTTCTGTCCTCCACCGTCCATGTGCTGTGACGCAACCCCCACATGGGTACATTCAACCATCTTATCGGCCCTTGCACATGTGCTCCTTGTTGCGTGCCTCGTTCCCTTGCCGTCACAAACCTACCTCTTCTCGCTACCACTCCACGTCGTCCGCCTCCACATCTGCTGCACCCATCATCTTGTCCACATAGCGCACGCCAAAATGCTCAACGACGTGGAGCTGAACCGTTGGTTGTCGGAGCTTCCTCGGGTCCAGCCTACGTTCTACCCATCTCCGATTCCAATCATCAATCATCCAGTGCCATGCTGCTGTCCATGTGGGGGAGTCACCGGTGGACAACTCCACGTTGCCAATCAGAAAAAGTCTCGATACACAAAAAAAAAAAGAAGGCAAAAAGTGACGCAAGGAAGGGAAAAATCTTCCCTGTCTGGCCGTGTCGCGGCGAGGCAAGAATTCTCCGCAAGCCATCATCAACTAACTCTTTTCCTTTGTGAACCTCGCCTCGAAACTTGTCCAACCGTCATCCACTCTTGCTTTTCCGTATGCCTGCTGCCATCTCTAACAAGCTCGTTCAACAAGAATCATCTATGATGTAACCTCGCGGCTGCAAGTAGCAGCTGCAAAATTCACAGGCATGATCCCCCAGTCACTCGTCCAGCAAGCACGCACTCACCCACCAAACTCATCACCGCTCTGTCATTGACAACCGTAAATGATCATGGAAGAAAAGCACCGGGGAAGAGGGGTGATGGGAAGGCAGTTCAAACGATCTACCGATCCGCATCAACCCGCTGTCCCGTCCCCCATCGATCCATCATTCTCCTGCGGGACACATCACATCAAAGTTCCTTTAGAACCGAAAAAAAAAGTCGGTGGTCTAGAATCGTCTCTCATGCCCCATGTCCAAATGAAGATCGACCCATCCGCCATCCTGCTTATCGATTAGGTGAAGAAGAGAAAGAAAGGAAAATTTCTCAAAGATGGACGGATAAGCGATTTGATTAATCTCCACTTGGCAATGTGTTGTTTACTGCTGAGCTCGAATGGTACGCTATCCAGGTGGTGTACCATTGAACTCATGTACCGTCTTCCATGCACGGCAACCACGTGAAAAAAAAAATCCAGGCAACGCGAGCTAGCGGTACTTGTTCGGGTCCCGCTGTTGTCGTACCTGCGTTTGTTCCCTTGCCTTGGGTTCTGTATGTGTGTCCATCTTTGGTTGGGTGCCTATGGTACCCGCGATAGCGCCGGGACAGCGCTGTTGGTGCTGATTGGCTGGTTTCTTTTGTTTTTCTCGCTGTGTGATGGCTATTCGCTGACGCTGATTGGCTCTGTCCATCTCCTTGTCTATTTGAGTTGTTCGATTGAGTTTGATGGGTTTGCGAACCGCAGGTCATGCAGACGTCATTGTGTTTCAAGGGCTCGTGTTATCGATTGCTGCGTGTCCATTATGGTTTTGTTGGTTGAGGGAGGGGAGGGCTGGAAACGAGATGAGGGACACGTCATAGACCGGCTGCTACTACAGCAAGCTGTATTACACAAATCGCCAACTTGAAATAATAAATTCTTCAACAAATCCAATGTCAAACACGTCAACAAGAGTGAAGTCAAAACAAAAAAGCTATACGCCGCATCCAGGACAATGGTAACCAGAAAGAACGCGCACTACCTCCCGAGAAAGCAAACGATGGAAAAGTTCCGGGCTGACTGTATCGCTAAGTACGTATACATGACCTGATTAGATCAGGTGGAGGACTAATTGAAAAAGACCAACAAAAAAAATCCCGACCGACAAGGTGCAGTATAACGTGAGATGGCCTCGCTTCTTCTTCTCTGCAAGCCGTTCATCCTTGCAAACTTCTTACCAAGAGGTAAGGTCGCTGTCGTGGGTCTGCTTACTCTTGTCCTGTTTCGGCAACTACCATGTCCGGGCTTTTTGCTCTTTTATTCTTGAAACACGGTGCATACAGGCATCTGCAAAGAAATGGTTGCTGGCTTTTTTCCTACTCCGGTCCCCCGCGCATCAGCCTTTTTTTGTTTTTGGTCGTGGTGGGGGTTGCGGATGTAATGTACGCGGTGTTGTTCTAGTGGTTTGCGCGGTCAAGGGGTAGAACGAGCGTTCATCAAACGCGAATGGCGTATTATGTCGACACAGGTAGAGTAGACTGCGTGGCTGGCAACCATCATACTCGCAAGCTTCGAGCGAAGACATTTGCTGCTCCATCTCCAATCATTCCCGAGAAAACCGTCATCGTCGATAATCTACCTCTTTCTCGTTTCCCGTACACCACGTTTCATGGATCCAACCAACCGCATGCGACTAAGGTCATCGCCGCCCAGCCTAAAATACAGTCACCCCCGGAGTCCACAAACCCCAACAGCGACAAAATCGGATAGTTTTACGCGGTGACACACATACACACATATACATGACCTCCTCGTGCGCGGTGCGAGCTGCCTTGGTTTCTTGCCTAAAGTGTGGATGTGGATCTGTACACTCCCGTCCCACCATGCGGCTGTGTTTCGAAACAACACAGAAGAAGTGCATACTTGCTCGCTGCGAAACAGAATTTCAAGACATGAAGAACGCAGCAAATACACGGGCAAAACTGATATTGCACAGTAAATCGCATATAGCCCTTTCTTTCCCCATCCAAGTTAGAGCACCAAGCGACAACTTACGTAGCCCCTGAGATTCAAGAAATATAAAATTACACGCACCAGAGTCCAAGTCGGAACACCAGTGACAGTCCCGCGATGAATGTTGGTATGGCTAGCGCCATCATCATCATATTTTGAGGCTAATTGATGAAATGCATGGCAAGGCTGAAAGAACTCCGTGACGGGCGCGCGCGCGGACGGAGTCCGATCTGCGTTCGGTGTACGGCTATGGCGGGGCGCCACAGTGCGAGAGTACGAGGTCACCATTACTGCTGCTGCGCTGGAATGAAACGTGTGCACACACTTGCAAACACACACATATTGTTTCTTGTGTGATTGTAGTTCGATCTTTTTGGTCGAAAGATCTTGTGTCTGTCGTTGACGAAGAAGAGCCCATCTCTTTGCCGGGTTTTCCGCGGCTGTGGTCAGACTTTGACAACCAAAAAGAGAATGTGCTGCGACACTATGAAGCTAAAGCATGAGTAAGCCGTTAGTTTGATTATAATAGTAATATCGTTTGTGAGATGATTGTTATTATTAGAAGTTGATTAGGAACGAAATAATGTGAAGAGCACAGAATACAATAGTCACAGAGAACCGAGTAGAGAACGTCACTTCTTCCCGTGGAAAGTCCCTGATTTCCATGTATACGCACACTTGATATGAGTTGTCACTTACTGTATTTCCAACATGAAGTGTCTCTCTGCTAACCTAATCGCACAGAAGACCTGTCCTAGAAAGACTTTTGCAGGTCTTTACCTACCCTCTATATACTTGCATAACTTAATGTCACGATGGATTGGTTGCACGAGTTCACGTCCCCTATCGTATAGTTCTTGAGCATGTATCCCATGAACTCACAGATTCAAGCTAAACGTTAAACTACACTTCTATGAATTCATCGTTGGAATTGCAGTCATCAGGCATGCAACCGAGAGAGAACATGGTATTCTGCGAGTTTTCGAATGAAGTATAACTAAGCAAAAAATCAGGGAATAGGCAAGTTTCACTACCTGATATAAAAACAGTATCAAGGTCACAGTAGATTACTGCAATCATCAATTTTCACGCCCTGAACGAGTTTTTAGCTACATCCTCTGCTCATTCAAGTGCGGTCGCCCATGTACATCTTTTCGCGAGAGTGAGAAATGTGACATGACATTCTACAAGTGAAGCACAAAGTAGCCAAAACACTCTTTTTCTATAGGTTGTAGTTGATACTGCTTTCAAGTATAGTACATCTAGCATTGCCGTCCACACCCAAAAGTCTCAAGATTCATGGTCCATCAGGGGAGGCTATCGCTCTCCAGTGTACTATCCGAATCTCTAGATGACTTGAGAAACCATAGAACAGAATGCATCGATCTGCACGCAGAGCATATCAAGCCGTAGTTTCTGTTAGACAACTTGCACCAAAAAATTACATGCAGAAGCTGTACGTGTTTTACCCCATGGAATCTTGTCTAGTTCAGACAGATTTCATTGTAGGTATAGTAAATCTCGATATTATATAAATATTCGGGTTTTATAGATATTCTTCCAATTTTGTCTGTTTTGAAATCAAGTATTGAGAATCTTGTTGTTGCATATGTACTTAACAGGTAGAAGGTTAGTAGCTGATGAGAAAGAGCAGCTATCCTAAAACTGTTCCTCACAAGTCTTATGCGTTTCACCACGCAGAAGTCAAATGTGAATCGATGGATTCAAGCCATCCAGCTAACATCGATAACTGTGGAAAATGAAAAACAAAAAGTGCCGAGTCGATTACAAAATGGTTTGCGAACGTCAAATGCTGGTTCACTGCAATTCTTCATTTGCTTGTTGTGGTATTTCGATAAATTCCATATTTCCGTCCAACACCAAAAAAACCAAGCTACAAAAACTCATAATCTGCGTCCTCTTGGTACTCGTACACGCGAGCCATCATGCACATTGTAATCGTTCTATTGGAAACTTTTTGCTCACTACTCAAAGCGCTTAGGCTCTCAGTGGTTTATTCAACATCTACAACTCATCGTGGCCAGGCTCCGAATCGTCGTCGCCGCCAGCACCTCCCTCGTACAACTTGGAGGTAATGGGGTAGGCCACACCGCTCAAGGTCTCAAATTTCTCGTCAAAGTCCTCGGCGACGGCGGTAGCGGCGTTCTCCTCGAGCCAGTCCTGAGTCTCCTTGATAGCCTCGAGGAGGGTTTCCTTGTCATCTTCGTCGATCTTGCCTCCAAGGCCCTTGTCGTCGTTGATCTGGTTCTTCAAGCTGTAGGCGTAGTTCTCAAGCTTGTTGCGGGCCTCGATGCGCTCCTTGGTAGCCTTGTCCTCATCGGCATATTTCTCGGCATCTTCAACCATGCGCTCAATCTCCTCTTGAGTGAGACGACCCTTATATACTTGTTAGCATTGTAGCTCAGTTATAGCGATGAAGTTACTTACTTTATCGTTTGTGATAGTGATACTCTCCGCCTTGCCAGTGCCCTTGTCAACGGCAGAAACCTTGAGGATACCGTTGGCGTCGAGCTCGAAGGTGACCTCAATCTGGGGAACGCCACGTGGAGCGGGACTGCGCGCTGGTTAGTCGTGATTCGAAATCAGGGTACATGACAGACTTACGGGATGTTGGTGAGCTCAAACTTGCCGAGATTGTTGCTGTGGATTACTGTTAGCTGATTGTAATTCAAGACATCCTCAAATGTGGTGAGCGCTTGAAAAAGCGACGACCGAGAAGGAGGCCAGGTTGATTAAAGTTGGTTTAACTCACTTATCCTTAGTCATCGTGCGCTCACCCTCAAATACCTGGATCAAAACGACGGGCTGGTTATCAGCGGCAGTCGAGAAGATCTGGGACTTCTTGGTGGGGATAGCGGTGTTGCGCTTGATCAAGTGGGTCATGACACCGCCGGTGGTCTCGATACCCAGCGTCAATGGGTTTACGTCCATCAAAACTGGTCTGCTGTCAGTATTAAAGAGAATTGGGGAATGCAGAGATACTTACTGATGTCTTCAGTACCCTTGTCGCCAGTGAGAACACCACCCTGAACGGCGGCACCAAAAGCGACAGCCTCATCGGGGTTAACGTCCTTGCGGGCCTTCTTGCCGAAGAACTCTTCGAGCATGGCCTGGACCTTGGGGATACGAGTGGAACCACCGACGAGAACAATGTCGTCGATATCGGCCTTCTTGAGCTTGGCGTCCTTAAGCACCTGCTCAACAGGCTTAAGAGTCTTCTTGAAAAGATCGGCGTTGAGCTCCTCGAACTTGGCGCGGGTGAGGGTCTCGGAAAAGTCCTCGCCCTTGTGGAAGGACTCAATTTCGATCTTGGTGGTCTTCTGGGAAGAGAGCGTGCGCTTGGCCTTCTCAACCTCGCGCTTCAGCTTACCCATGCTCTTAGGGTCCTTGGTGATATCGACAGACTTCTCCTTGTTGTACTTCTTGGCGAAGTGGTTGATGACACGGTTATCGAAATCTTCACCACCGAGATGGGTGTCACCGGCGGTGGAAAGAACCTCGAAAACACCACCCTCAATGGTGAGAACCGACACATCAAAAGTGCCACCACCGAGATCGTAGACAAGAATCTGGCGCTCAGGGCCACCAGTCTTATCGAGACCATAGGCGAGAGCGGCGGCGGTGGGTTCGTTGACAACACGAAGGACGTTAAGACCGGCGATAGTGCCAGCGTCCTTAGTGGCGGCACGCTGGGCGTCGTTGAAGTAAGCGGGGACAGTGACGACGGCGTTCTTGACGGTCTCGCCAAGGTAGCTCTCTGCGACCTCCTTCATCTGTGGGCTGTTAGCACAAATGCCAATTGCCGATGATTGTATCCATAACGTACTTTGCCGAGAACCATGGCGGAGATTTCCTCAGGAGTGAAGGTCTTCTCCTCCTTCTGAACCTCAACCTTGACGCGGGGCTGTCCACCCTTGCTGACTACGCTGAAGGGGAAGTGCTTGATGTCGTTCTGGACCTCCTTCTCGTTGAACTTGCGACCGATGAGACGTTTCTGCTCGCAGTTAGCATCTTTGGTGTGCCAGCGCGAACAGGGCGTTACTGACCACATCGAAGATAGTGCGGTGAGGGTTGCTGGCGTACTGGTTCTTGGCGGCGTCACCAACAAGGCGCTCCTCGTCGGTGAAGGCGACCCAGGATGGTGTGATACGGTTACCTGTGAAAGCTGTTAGAGCGGAAGTGGAGCAAGAGGTAGCGATTGGCACGTACCTTGGTCGTTGACCATGATTTCGACCTTTCCGTTCTTCATGACACCCACACACGAGTAGGTGGTTCCCAAATCGATACCAATAACGGGTCCCGAAACAGCGTTCTCATCTTCCTTGAGAGGTTCCTGCTCGTCGGCGCGAGCGGTCCTTGCCATCATCAGGCCTCCGACGAGGACGAGGAGGAGATAAAAGGCAATGGACCATGTTGAGCGCCGGTCGGCGCCCCTTGATCGGCGTGCCATAATGTGTGAGGTTGTGGTGTGTTGTGAAAGGCGGGCTCGTTGCTCAAGAAGAGCTCGCTGGGCGGGGAGGAGGTGTGGAGCAGGCGAGGAGCTCCGGGTATCTCAAATAGAAGGAAAAAAGAAAACAATTGGACCTTGACTGGTGGGCGAGCAAGGCAAGGGTTGGGCGGGTGGTTGAAGGAGGAGAGAAATTGGAGGCGGGTGGAACGAGTTAATATATGGAGCTCTCAGTGGATGAGCACTGCAAAGACGAAATGTGGTCTCTTGGTTTGTGGAGTGCTCACCGCCTTCTGCATGGGGCGTAGCGTGGCAAAGCTAGGCCGCTTGCTCTGCCCCGGGAGTGGACATCAGCCTCAAAGTCGACCGTTTTCATGCGCAACAGGACACGTGTAGCATAACCAGCAGCTTCGCCCTCCATCTATTCTCGACGTGATTATAATTATCATTATGCTAGATGACTGCTTTGAGATGCTGTCAGTAATGCTGCCACCTTGCAATTCCTGAGTTTTTCCGAAGGCAACTGTTGCCTTGCTGATTACTGTGCAAAGTACTTTGTAGATATCCGTTGCATGGTACTCAAGAAGCATATGCATGCCATCATCGGCTCGCCTGTTTCTCTTTTCATCTACTATTGTATGTACATGTCACTTCAAAAACTACTCCAGTAAGTTTCTGTATGCGTACTTAGTACACCCATACACACTCCTACAATTAGAACACGATGGCAATTCTGCCACACCCCGCCGTTATCGCCTATCGCGTGCCGTCCGTGCGCGCGCTCTCTGTCTCGCTTTCACACTGTGTTCTCTCCACCGTGTCCTTTCGGACCCTTTGCCAAGCATCGTCCATCCATCTATTCCATCTGTATTCACCACCACATGGTCAGTGTCACTTCCCCAGTTTGACTCACGTTTCTGCAACGTCGCCACAGACAATCACCGCTGTCACAGGAACAGTGTCTCACATTGCCCGCTTCTGCTGATCTTGTACTTCCTGAACACGTTGCAGCATGCCGCTATTTCCCGCTGTTCAGACCTCCAGGATTCACTTTTGAATCGTTGTCATGTACTCGATACCCTTGGGGCCCCGTCTGTTCGGTTCGCTGACTTATCCTTCCCCTTGTCTTTGTATATACGGTGCGACATGGTTCGAATCATACCCCAAATTGCCGCAACTATTACCGATCCATTTTCTCTTGGGCCTACAGTGAAGCGCCTCCAGCCTACCAGCGCTCGCCTTACCCAATCTTCCACGTCCTTCTACACTTCTGCCCTTATGCTGCCGCTGGAACCCGCCAATGATCCCCTTGAATAGCACCAATGCTTGTTTATCTCACGAGCCTATCAAGTCGTGGCTTTGCCTACCGCATCTGGAACCTTCATATTCCATCGATTGCAGCACTAAAAATTGGCACTCGTAGCAAGGGATACCGTCGTCGTTGTGTCAGCACCAAGACCGAGTTGCCTCCGATGCCTTCTCGCTCCAACGTCATCCCTTTTCCAGATCGCTCCATCGCATGCCCACGGCAGGACCCATGGCCATCTGCAGCATCGCGGATAGGCTTGCTATTTGCTGGCTTTTCGGCTCTCAGTTTGTGTGTGAAGGTAGTGCGAGTTCGCAATAGTTGCGCTCTTTGGAAGTTCCAAGATTGTTATCGTGACTATACAAGAAGTAGATACTTACCCAATACACTCTTGTTGCATCAATACCACCACAGGGTATTTGGAGGTCTAGGTCACAGCTCCTAGCTGGGCATAACTTGAAAATATTCCTTTTGCGGCATCTTGTCCTGCTAGAGTTGATCGCAGCACTAAATATTGGCATTGCCAATGCATCGGTCATCCTTCTTCAGTATACAACGGACAGCCTGGACCAGTTGCCCGCAATGCACACGCAACCTCTGCAACACTGCCTTTTGCGGCATTTTCCCTCGCAGAGTTGATCGCAGCACTAAAAATTGGCATTGCTGAACCAGCGGTATCCTTTTCTCACGATACTACGGGGCGCCCGGACATTTAGACTGCAAACAAGGATGAAACCTCACTATGCTACCCTTTCCGGTATGTTTCTTTCACGCAATGGAACGCAGCACTAAATATTGGCGCTTGGCGCCCGGCGATATCCAACATGCTGTAATGGCATACCTGGATAACCACGCCGCAGCCTCACGATTCTGCCCTTTCTGGAAAATCCTTCTTCGCGCCATAGATCGCAGCACTAAATATTGGCACTTGGCGCTCGGCGGTATCAGAATGCCAACAGACGGACCCTTCCTTCACGATGCAAAGGCCACCCCGATCACTAAACCGTAACGAGCACTGCAACCTCACTATTCTGCCCTTTGTGGTATGTATTCGTGGCAGGATAGATCGCAGCACTAAATATTGGCACTGGGCGTTCGGCGATACTCGGCCGCGACATTCTGCCGGTGAAACGGCGACAGAAGGTTCTCAGATCATCCACTTGCTAAATTATTCCCGTAAATACAAAGAATGGCGAGGGTACTGGAAATAGGAGTAGAATGGTGTGGCGGTGGCTTCACAGAGCAAGTAGTACCCGAAGACAGATATCACACCTAGATCGTGAACGCAGATCAAGGAACAATAACACCTACGGGCACAATGGATATGCTGCATCAGATTTACCAATAGGCAGGTGAATAACATTGCTAAAGGCAAATCACCCGATTCTTTTAACCAGTTGTTTGCTGACTAGAGGTACGAAAGTCTTGTCGATGACGCGATGCAGAACTCTCAAAAGCGATGCTGACAAACACACGACGCTGTCGGACCCTTGTTGATCCACAGCTACAACATCGTTTCCATGCAGTCATCACATCATTCCTCAATGTGGTGAATATAGTCAATCTTATAAATCAACTCTGAGGCCATTGCAGTTCCATTGGCCAGACATGGTGGGGCAACAGCTGCGCTCCTCCGCGGTCATTCGTAAACACCAAAAGTGGGGTGTTTACATATACATATAAAAACCCTCGCCCTTGATGCACTCGTAGCTACTTCAGTCCTCACTCCTTCCAGCTATCCAACACCCACCAAGCCAATTTCTTATACCCCCCAAACTCTGTTACCAAGCCCGTTTCTCCAATATGACAACTGTAAAGCACAGCCATCACGGAGTTCCCAAGGAGGTCGAGGGAGAAGATCGTCTCGAAAATAGACCCGCCCCCGGCGTTTCTTACTTCACTCCTCTACAGGACCCCCCAGCCGGAACCGCACTTGGCATGAAAGATGGCAGCGACAACATTCCGAAGCTCTTCGAGCCACTTAAGATCCGAGGCCTTACTCTTCAAAACCGCATTGGCGTACCACCCCTGTGCCAGTACTCAGCGGAAAACGGCCACTTGACCGACTGGCATCTCACCCACCTCGGCGGCATCCTACAGCGCGGCCCCGGCCTTACTTTCGTTGAAGCTACAGCAGTTGTGCCCGAAGGTCGCATTACCCCACAAGATGCAGGTATCTGGCAGGACTCCCAGATCGAGCCTCTCCGCCGCATCGTTGAATTTGCACACTCCCAAAACCAGAAGATCGCTATCCAGCTCGCTCATGCAGGCCGCAAAGCCAGCACTGTTGCACCGTGGCTCTCCCAAGGTGACGTCGCAGGCAAGGATCTCAACGGCTGGCCAGACAACGTGAAAGCGCCCAGCGCGATCGCATACAACGACCGCCACGCGCAACCCAAGGAAATGACCAAGCAAGACATCGAGACCTACAAGCAAGCTTTCAAAGACGCAGTCGCCCGCTGCCTTAAAGCCGGCTTCGATGCTATCCAAATCCACAACGCCCACGGCTACCTCCTGCATTCCTTCCTCTCCCCCGCATCCAACAAGCGCACTGATGACTATGGCGGTTCCTTCGAAAACCGCATCCGACTCACCCTTGAAATCGTGGATATTGCGCGCAGCTCTGTACCTGACGACTTCCCGATCATGCTGCGCATCAGCGCCACCGACTGGCTCGAGGAGACCGACGAGCAAGGCTGGACCCTCGAAGAAACCATTAAGCTCGCCGAGATTCTAGCTGATCGTGGCGTGGATCTCATTGATGTCTCCTCCGGTGGTCTCCACGAGAAGCAGAAGATCAAGGGCGGCCCCGGATACCAAGAGCCTTTCGCCAAAGCCGTGAAAGAGAAAGTCGGCGATAAGATGCTGGTTAGCGCCGTTGGTAACATCACCGAGGGTAAGCAGGCGAACGGCTATGTCGAGAACGACAACATCGACTTCATCTTTGTCGGGCGCATGTTCCAGAAGAACCCCGGGTTGGTATGGACGTTTGCGGATGAGTTGGGTGTGGAAGGGCGGTGGGCAAACCAAATCCGATGGGGATTTGGTGGAAGGGGGAAGAAGTGAGTTGAATCTCTTCTAATTCTCTTCTTCTACTTCCAATGTCTATCATCTTGGTACATGCGTCCAACTCCCCGTTTCTGTTCTTTATAGACATTACATTGTAGATATCATACCCTAACCCTATTTTCTCTTCAATTGGCAAATGTACGATCCAAAACTTGAAAAGTCCGCGATTTTCGTCAGAGTCACCATGATGTTTGAATCGATCCTCGTATCCCATCTAATCGACGCCGTTCATAGGAGCGACGTGACGCGCCAACCCAAGAACGAAGCTTCCTTCCAAGAAGGAAAGAAGGACGGTGGAAGTGATTGGAGGAAGGCGTAAATCTCACCTGCCATCTACATCCATCCATCCATCCATCCATCCATCCATCCATCCATCCATCCATCCATCCATCCATCCATCCATCCATCCATCCATCCATCCATCCATCCATCCATCCACCATATTCATTCATCGATGCTACGCGAAACGAACTATGTTGACGACTTTTAGAAAGACTTCAAAGATATAGAACCTTCCCCTTCCCATGGGGGTTCAATAGAATCATGTCCAGCCATCAATACTTTGGTCCATGTACACACTGGCTGATTCACTCCCGTTCTCTCTTCCTACGTGTACACCAGCCATCATGGTTCGCTTTAGATCTGCTCTTTCTCTTTCATGCACTTGATTATTTTGACGAGATGTGCACGGAGCGTTGAGTCGTGATTTAGCGGCTAAATCATAATGCTTGAGTCTCCGCCTTGTTGGGTGGTGTGGGTGATGCTCTTTCATGACTATTGGGGTCTGCGGCTAAGTGGTTAGCTGGATGTATGAGGTGTAAGTACATAGCATGACAGTAAGAAGTACTGATAGGACGCCATAGGAATACGGCAAGTGAACAGAGTATCCAGCAAAGATTACTAACGAGAATAGACGATCTTGAACGTCGAGAATAAGAAGTCGTTCTGAGTAATGTTCTCATTCCCTTGTCCTTCGAAGTAACTGAAGGATCGCGACAGTCAAAGACGCTACAGCGAGAATAACGGTGGTAATGCCGATAAGAAGGTTCTGCAGGCTTGTTTCCGCGGGGTTTTCGCCTGGGAGGTGGATGATGATTGGTAGTGATGAGTTCGTTTTGAAGGACGGCATGATTGCGTGTTTCTGTGTAAATTGATAAACAGAAGAGGATTGAATGATCTGGTTGAATCTAAATGGAGACTGTCTGCTATAATCTTAGTCTGGGTACTACAGTTTATATACGTGAGAATGAAGGTGAGATGGGTACGAGCAGGGCACTAAGCCCCACGGTGCAGAAGTAAACTCGTATTCAATCGACCTCGCCTGGCACGGTAATATCCTACAAGGATGCGCTCGTTCGGCTGCCGCTTTACGGATCTTGCTTCCCACATCCCAGTAATTATCCACCTCCTTCTGCTGTAGAGTTGCGGATCTTGCTCCCCTTATCCTAGCGATTGTTTGCCTTCTGTTGGCAGAATACGTGTTCATCGTCCCGTCATTCTAGCTGTCGTTGCCTACTTCTTTGCGAAGCTCGTACTTACTGCAAGGTGTTTGGCCTCTGCGATCTCAGCTGCGACCGGGGAAGCTGTGGAGTTTTCGTCCTACCGCCGTTCTCGACCTTACTAGATGGATGGTCATTCGTAGGATGGGATAAAAACCCTCGCAATCGAGCTGTCCCGGAAGGTTAGGCATCCTCATAGTCCATTTATCCCTACAATTGCCCCTCTTTTCGTTGGAAACGCCAGGTTCTTACCTTCCTCAATTATGAGAATTGATGCAGATCTAGTGGGTTCAGAACAATAACATTAAGATATGGGAACATTCCAAGCCAAAAAGTTTTCTAGGCCGAAGAGGAGGGTGGGATTTTATCGGAAGATCTGTCAGCCCTGAGATGGACACCAATCCATCCATTCGCACTGCTGTTTTCGGCAGGTATAAGTGCTTTAAATGAATGTATGTAACAAGTGGTTGTGGCGCAATGATCCATTACTGTAAACATGGTGGTCAGCTCGTCTTCCACGGCTGTGTCGGATAGGGTTGGACCGGGCTATCTTTTGCGGCACGGCCAGGCTCGTAAAACGTGTATATTTCCTAGATAAACGCTAATATCGAAAGAAGTAGCTTTCCAAATGATATCTGCAATGTCCATTTGAATTTGAGATGATGTCTTCGGCAATTATAAGTTGCAAAATCACATCGGGATTGTTTCAACCCGAGTGTTACAATCTAGGTGGCACAACTAGAGTATTAATGGAAAAAAGGACCAAGACAATTTTCTCGGATGCTTTTTTGTTACTGTTATAACCTAGGTTCCGACTATTACTCGTATTCCGTTTTCATAGATACAAAAAGTGTCCTGAACCACGACTCAGATTGCGTGCATCGCGGAAGATCAAATGTATTTTCCCTCAATCACCAATCGACTCCTATCGCCCCAGTTCAAGTATATCTGCGATACACTTGAGAAATTACTATGTTATATGACGTCAGTACAGCACAACCACTCTTTTGTGTGCTTGATGGGAACGGGTGCTTGTGGTGTTATATATGCCATACCTCAATTTTGTTTTCTCAACGTCTTCTTTGCCACAATTGGTACACCGTGACCCCCAAAGATGCAAGTGCCAAAAGACTAGTTATAGTGCCGATCAAAAGCTCTTGAAGATCAGATTGCAACGGCCGTGTTGGAGATGTGAAGATGAAGGTTGAGTTGGCGTGCAATGCAGGCATGGTCGCAGTTTCTAAGTAATTGCGTTTTCAAAATGAATCGGCACAAAATGTACGAGTATGTAGACAGTCGTGGTGAAATGGTGAAACGGTTACGTTCTTATTTTTATATACCTACATACCAAAGACGAGGATCAGTTGCGGGATCAATCTATCTTATGTGATTTATCTTACCGCTGCTGAAATTGACAAGGCACCGCTGCTGCTCGCATATGACGGATATTATCAAGGAAAGAAAATTTTCCAGGCCTATCGCTAAAAATCCCAAATTGTCCTTTGCACACCTAACCCGGACTATTCCACAGCAACTGCATTCGTATCAACGATTTGCGCTCGCACATTCAATCTATTCCCCGGTCTGAAAATCCTAGTTCACAGCTTTGGTCACCTAGACATCCCAGTCGTCAACCGTATCTGCAATCGTATCGATGACTTTCCCTCACACACTCTCTCTCTATTTTCCGT
The DNA here is from genome assembly GCA_948474695.1 of Periconia digitata. Classification (NCBI taxonomy): domain Eukaryota; kingdom Fungi; phylum Ascomycota; class Dothideomycetes; order Pleosporales; family Periconiaceae; genus Periconia; species Periconia digitata. The sequence continues at coordinate 1,749,537 of CAOQHR010000003.1, forward strand.
CTTAGGAATTCCTGTAGATGGCCTTGGTCATGTCTCCGTCCCGGGAATCCATGTCGACGGGCTTGGACACCTTCTCGTTCTGGCCGCTCACCACGAGGCAGAATTCTCCGACCACTGCGCAGGATGCGCTATGTTTGATTGCTCACCGGTGATCTTCCAAATGTCTACGCAAATTATTGAAATTTTTGACGCTTCCCTTCCCCACTCTTTGCCGTAGTGTGAACTGCTCACCCTAGTAACTTTCTATGATGCTATCTTTTCCGTGCTATGGAAGTACTACCCGTAGTCTAAAAGCCCCTTCTTCCTTTCGTAGAACTGAAAAGAGGTGAAGAGGTGTTCTGTCAGTTATCAACAATACACGGCAATTTGAGCCCATAAGACGCGGGATAGAAGCTCAGTCAACCAAAATGTCAAGTTTATTTTCTTCAAATTACTGATTGACTCCTATTATTTCCGCTAAAGTATATTTGCACATCAGCAATTCCTATATTACATAACATCAGCACAGCACAGTAACTGTTTTTCATACCTGTTAGAAACGGGCACTTCTAGTGTTCTGTAAGTACCAGTTGTTCCATAGGCACCACGATAATAGTGCATTCTATATGTTTTATTCAGAATAATTATCTGGTAGATTCTCTGATTACTGCCAGCATATACTTATCGCCACCACTGCTGTTGGCATATGGCGGATACTATTTAACAAATACAATACTGGGTCTATCGCTAAAGATTGCATACTGTTCTTTACACAGCCAATATTTAATATTGTGTAAGGACAATAGCTACATATTAAGCGCATTTAACGTAGTGACGTATACAACATCCTAATAATCTAGTAGAAATATACAAATTTATAGTATTAAAGTATAAGTTAAAGTTAAAAACTATAGTATTCTTATAACTTTTTACTATAAAAAAATGCTATAGTAAAGTTTTTATAAAGCTTTTTATTTTATTAACTTTATTTTACTTACTTTACTTTACTTACTTTATAATAGCACTTACTTTAGCTTTTATTTTAACACTAACGCCTTGTAACAAACTTTTTAAAATTAAAATCCAAAGGCTTATTGTTAAGTTTAAAAGCTTTAATAACAACTTAAAGGACGAGCTTAGGCATATTGTTGGCGACATATGAGTAATGATACAAACTTGTCAGAGGTGTTAGATACAGAGTCGAGTTTGTAAATGGAGATGTAATTTGGTTGATTTCTGCGCTGTGGTTCGAAGCACGGTGTTGTTGCTGCTTGCCTGCTACTGAGATATTGGTGAAGATGAAGGTATGGCACTACTCATCTATTCGCCTGGGAACTTGCGCCGCGACTATTGAGTGATGCTCGCATGGAATTATTGACTGATTATCTCGTTTTGGATAGTAAAAATATCAATCCACCATCACTTTGATAGCGCTTCAATGCGATTTGTTTCCATTCCCCCCATTCCAGTCCCTGGTCAATGCTAACTGCTTTCCTTAACCCTTTGAAAAGGCCAAGGAACCCTTCCCAATCAGAAAGGTCATATCCGCAGCAGAACGCAAACCTATGCTGCAATCGCCCATTCCTTACAGCTTGCGCTAGCTGTAGTTCGTCTTTTTTTTTCAAACGTCTCAGCTAGCAGATTCTCCTCTTCCCCTAACGTGTTAAGGCCGTCGTAGAACTCGTTTACTGGGAGGAGTCCTACGGGCGAATTGAAAGCAATCGCTTCCGGAGCAGTGTAAGCCCATTCCCAGTCGATGATAGCGGTGATATTGTAGTCCTTGTCGACGAGAATGTGGTCACCCTTGTCATCGGCATGCTTCAGAAAGAATTGATGACCATTTTCGCCTTGGGAAGGAAGGACTGAAGGAATAAGGTCGAGGAGAAACCGATGAACGAGATATGCGTCGATAGGATTGTGAGAATACATCTCATCTCGTATTATAAGATCCAATATGAGCCGGATCGAAGAGGTATGGTATTCCTGGAGTGTGGAGTATGGGCCAAGGGGCGACATTCGGGAGTCATCAAAATCCGTTAGAGACTCGCGAGCAAATGGCCCAATATGACAAGAATCAGAAGTATCGAGAGACCCCATCCTGTCGAATGGATGTTTTCTAAGTTCGACGAAGATGTCCGCCAGCTGCTCCACAACTCTTCTTCTTTGCTCTGGGGAAGCAATCGACCATCGCAGCGATGTACCCGCCATCTTCTCAACTAGCATGTAGCCAACGCCAACTGAACTGTCCTGGCTTTCCGGAGCAAAGTCAAATACCTTCGGAGTTGGTACCGCTGTTTTCTCGAGAAATTTCATCGTGGCAAATTCGCTCTGGAAAATGTGGTCTCGTAAAGGGGAAGGAGGAGATGTAGCATTGAAACGGCGAATCCGTGCCAACCAAACAACGCCATCCTCGAACACAATTTCGACATGATAATTCATACCACCCATAACAGTGCTTCGTTTAGTTCTATTATGCTGAAGTGCAGGTATATCACAATGAATACCACCCCGTAGGTCACTCGCACGTGCGGCAAGAGCTGTTTTGTTGACTTTTTGAATAGAGCTTCCATCTCTTTTTCCTCTGCTTCCCGGGCGGCGGGATCGTAGCGTTCAGCATCCTGCCATAGTGTTAGATGCATTAACAGTGTGATGGTAGAAGTGAATGACAGACCTTCCAGGGAGGGCATTGATGAAAGGGAGTACCGAGATGAGAGGAGCAAAGATGGCGATTACAGAGGATGCATTCACCGTTGCGAACTGCAGGCTCTGAGCAACCGCCCAAGTCACAAGTCCACATTGGCATTATGAAAGCAGGACACAATGCAGACGAGGTATAGAATTTGTCAAAGGCTACTTTGAAAAGTTCATTTGCAGAGGTAGAACCATCGAAGTTCACATATTCTAGTCGAATGGCTCATCACGTGTCACAGGCCCAAGAGTTCTGCTAACGTACCAAGGTTGTTGTTGACGAACAAGGTTGCTCAAGGAGCCGAGAATCGGTCACTGAGCGCGTTTCCATCATGAATCCTGACTAAGCATACACGTGACGAACCCCAACCTTGACATGACGTGGCAAGGCCTCGCAGCTCTTGACCAATGATATGATGGCGTGTCTAATTGGTGTAATGGTATTCTTACGCAGCCCATGTCCAAATGGCGCTGTTCTGATTCAAGATCTAAAGCCGTACAAAAGCTCAATGAGATCTACCTAGGTAGTTGTCCTGTCGTGCTTGAATCCATTGCAATGTCAGAATTTTGGACTCGTCGAGTCTGATCGACTGGAGGGCAGCTGAGTGAGAATTCGCTAGAAGTATTCATACCCAAGGACTCGGTCACCCAACAATGGCTCATCTTTACCCTGTTAAGTTAAGGGGGAAAGATCTTGGTGAGAAATCGCGCGTGAAAGGTGAAAGGCGCTTTCTCGTCGATGGAGAAGTTAGTCTCAGTCGTGAACGTTGATCTTCGCACCAAGCTAAATTGACCTATCGAAACTCAGAAAAGTTTACTGACATCAACGATCAAGCATTTTGACCACCTCTATCTCTGGCTTCATGTGACTGACAGTGTCGATGTGTTCATCAAAGAAAATGGGATCTGGTTGGGGGAAACCTAACGCCTCGCGAAACAATTGGCAGTCACTTAGTCTTCATCGCAATCTACTAGCACCTATTATCTCTCTCTTTTTTCATGAATATCCACGACATTTACTTGTTTATGTAGCGAAGGGACAGGTAAAACATATTACTACAATACTTGCGAGATGCTTGCAGTTTCGCGTAGAAGGAACGAATGTCAGAGGTCGGTATAGTCCATCTGGAACTTCAATGTACCCCGCCGGACTTGAATAACTCACTATTCCTTAATATTAGAGTTCCTAGACCTCTTCCCTAGAATATATGCATAGTTGGAACACCATTCTGCAGGTCTGACACGGATCTCGTGATGAGTTTAACATGAATAAACATTACATGCACGCTTGACTATATAAAGTCGCATGCAGATGGTATATATATACAAAATTGTTTCCTCAGGCAACAGAGTAAGGTGAACGCGTGCATACTACTGATCTTCGGGTTTCACAGAGAGTACTACTCCCTCTAGTTCCTCTCATAGCCCTGCGCATCTATATGAAAAAAGATTGCAATCCGGGTTTTCGAAGGTCGCTACCATCACGGCGGCGACAATTATGGTACGAACCAAATAGTCCGGTGCAGGTTCGTGGCTTCCTCGGGATTATGTGGCATGTCTTTCAATACCCAGCATTCTATTTCACCAAGAGGCATGCTGGCGACGAAAAGTAGGAGTCGCAGACATGCTTCTACTTCAACTGCTTGCGTAATATCCTGGGAACTTATGAAGAAGATTTCCCCTGGCCCACGTTCATCCATCCTTAGAAGTAACACGTTCGACGCCTTGAAATCGAGCAAGTTTCGAGGAGGTTCGCTTCGTTTCAGGGTGGGCCAAGCGAGCAAGCGAGGAATGAAGCATTGGGACGGCGTTCTCCACGCGAACAACGTAGCACAATCTGCCCACTATGCTCTGGAAGATGTTTGGCATCGTGTTAAGATGAAAGTATCTCAATCGCTTGCCAGGGACTGTTCTTGCCTGGACAGTACTGCCATCCGGCTAGCCTGAGTTCAGGATGGCTGCTAGAATAAGCTTCGCGCTAGCAAAGACCCACTTTGTTAGTGCCAATCACTCGTGGCTAGTGTATCCCCGGAAGCTCTCGCAGCTGAGGTAGTTGTTTTCAATGAATGCCGTGTCAAGTCGCAAGCCATAGACATTTCGCCATTCATGTTCCTTTGCGAATGGATGAATATCAGCTCGAACTGTCCCCTTGACACGCTCGATGCCTTTCTCTGCAGAAGAAAGGGTGGTGTTGAAGAGTCGAATCATGTTGTCGCAGGTCTTGCCATCCGCGAACGTTGGCTGGTTGGTAAAGTTCTTAAAAAAAGATAGAGGGTACATCTCCTCCTCTGTTAGAGAGAAGAGTGTGCTCAGAGACTCTCGACCTTCGAGGCTACTGGCGCTGAAGTAGGTGGTGCCTGGGTTCTTGGAGTTGGGCACTGGGCGGTATGCGTCGCATCCTGGGTCAAAGGAAGCGGCAAAGGTGTTGGTTCCGTAGTCTGCGGCACCTTTCAACGCGATTTCGTGACCAGCGGTCATGAGCAGCGATGGTGCCCACTTGAAAGAGGAGTAACCGTCGCCTAGCAAGTCGACGAAGGGGAATTCAACTCCCGTGCGCTGTTCGTATTAGCCTGTAATACATGATTGCGGAGGCCAGACACCTACAGAGAAATCCTCAATCTTGTAGCCAAAAGCCTGCACTTCGTGATCGTGCATCGCTTGTACGATAGCAGGATACATGCCCTCTGGGAACGAAGGGAGCAAAGCACGGTAAGCATGCTCGAGGATACCATATTGAGAGGGAATGAGCTTCCGAGCTAGCGTTAAAGGTATCGGCAAGACTGCAATCGTTCCGTTTAACGTTCCAGTCGCATTGTTGGGGAAGAGAGTTGCTATCGGATTCGGTTGATCTACGCTTGTACAGACATCGAGCGTATATTGAGGAGGTACTGAATAGTATGTAGACGAGAGGCATCGTATCACAAGCAGCGATATGAAGGAAAAGATGAAATACTGCAGGTTTGTTGTTTTTGAGTTCATCTTGGGATGGTGAGTGATGGATATGAAGGCCAGGATGGGATGTGAAAGAAGCGCGACATCGAGATATGTGTTCCACATGGCGAGTAAGATACGGACTTCGATAGTGAGGGAGCACAAGGTATACAATAGTCATTTCCACGAAGCGTGCCCATCGCGCATATAAGGTAACTACCACGATTCGGAAACGTCTCCAGCCGGCGCACGGACCTCTTTTCACCTCTCTTGAGCGCTCGACATGCGCGCTCCATGGCGGAAGTAGATAGCCCGACAAATCAGATCAATAGGAGAGCTCATCTGACATGTTCTTATGGGTCCACTTGCGGCAAGGGCGTGGAAACTCTAAGTTCCGAACACGAGCGGGCAGCTGCTAGAGTCTGGGTTTGCGCTCGCGGGTCGGTGACACACCGATACTCGGATGCCTTCAGATCGCCGTTGATTCGAGTACACCTGCTCTATGGGAGCTATGTCTGTCAAAGCGGCGTGTAATGTTGCCGTTGGGTGCTGGGTAGATGCAGACCGCGTGTCAGTAAGAGTTTCAAGCAGCCTGGAGGTTTGGATGAGTACGTCCGCGCTAGGCTCGATCCGTTCGTTAGTAGACATTGCAAAGCTTGACCGGCGACACATGAGCATTGATATAGTGGCCCCAGTGTATATAATACTCTGCTTCAAACTCAAGCGTCGATCATACTTCATTGAATATGACCCAAATGCTCAAGGCCTGGTACTGAATAAGAAAACATGTATGCATGTCCTCGACAATATCGAAATGCCATCCCCAAGGTAGCTGTGGGTGAAATCACGGATGTTTGATGACTGGATAGTTGGATAATAAATTCAGGCATTCTAAGAATATTATAAGGTATCATGTAGCGCTGCTGGCTTTAGCCTTCAAGTACGCCTCCACTTGAGTCTCATCCATTTCTTCGACCTTGTCTTCCAGCGTTTTTTGCTCGGCCTTCTTACTTTTCGCCCTCTCGCAGGATACCTCCTTACTCGTGGTTTCCGAGCCTGAAGTGCTGGCGGTTCTTCCAAAACCTAGCGATGCAAAGCCAGAGTAGATCGAGCTTGCCAGCATGGACGCAGTCGTCGCCTTGTCTTGCCGTGTCTCGCGGTCTTTGTCGTCGGCATCTGATTGCGGCGTCAAAGACGAGGAGCGAGACCCTACCGACGTGGGCGTACCTAACGATGAAGAAGAATCTGGCGGTTCGACGTTTTCCGTTTGATCAGATCCGGCGGGAGAGTTCTTGTGAGCTTCCGCTCTCTCTTTTTCCTCCCCTTGCAGCGTCTCTTCTAGTTGTTGTCCGAACAAAAGGTTGAAGATGACCACAAATAACACCTCGTCAGTGCTACGGTCCTTCAAAACAAAGCGTAGCGCATGGGTCTTGTCGTCAATGTATCTCACTACAGAGATTGAAAATCCCGGTATCCTCAATGCGAAGTTGGCAAAGTCGAGATACGGGTTGAAAAAATCGGCCTGGTACATCCTACCGGCCTCGAATACAAAATTGTCTCTGTTCTTCTCCTCCAAGAAGTGCTTTCGCCTCTTGGATGTTTTGGCTGGTATATGTTGATCGGCGCGGATGCGCTGTCCGCTTCCATGTGCACCTTCTTCAATAACACCTAGCATTTCCGTGTCATGCGTATTCAACTGCTGTTCTGCTGACACCTCCGACGTGTGCTCGCCAATACGAAACCCAAAGAACGAAGACAGGCCAGGCCCGTACAAGTATGGCTTATCCGAATAAGGATCTGAATATATCCCTGGGTCCAGAATGGTCGTGACAATTTTCATCGCATACCGGAAACCCGGCGGTAGCCTGTCTCTTATGGAGTGGTCGAAGTCGAAACCTGTGACTAGATCGTTGCCCTTGATGTCTCGCTTGGGAATGAATGAAAAGCCTATTGAATATCGGTCCGACGTATGAAGTGGATGCGAAAAGTACTTTGAGCTTGAAGGCGATCCACGAGGCAAGCCGTGGTAATCCCGTATCTTGACTTTCAAGTAACAAGTCATCAAGTCGTTTTCAATGACATGTGCGTCGTCGCCATTCACAGCGACCTCTCTGTGCGTCGAGGTATCGTAAGACGAACCAGCTGTCACTCTAAGTAGATATTTATCTCTGGCAGCCGGATCGATGACGCCGCCTTCTGAGCCCCGCATGATGAGCGATGAGGAAATCGTCAACAGATTATTGTGTGAGGGTGAGGGTGAGCGAAAGGTAAAGCAGTGGAATTTGCACGTGAAAGATGGGGGATCAAAACAAGTGTGTGTGTAGCAAGGAATGGCGATACGCGCAGCCTTATATCCAGCAGGTCTAAAGCTTATTGCTAGCCTAAGTTTAGAAGTCGATAGATCTTACATGTGGTTAGATGGGCCGATGCACCTTTGCGATAAGCGCTGCAAGTACAGTCGTGCTGCCGCATGTTGGGTTTCGGCATGGTCGAGTTGGTTGATGACGACAAGGATCGAACTAGCCCCGCTAAGCTGCTTTGTGGCGCGACAAGCATGGCTGTGCACAGTGTCACTTCACCCCTCATCTGTTTCGAGGCCGGACTTCTGTTTAGAGTAGGTATAACAGTTTGTGCAGAATTGATTATGCTCTTGTATTGAATCGCAATATACTAGCGATAAAGGTCTAGACCTTTCACGATCTTCCTGTGAGCCTAGCTATCTTCGCTTGTAATATGGCCTTCAGCCCTCCTGTTTGAGGAACCTCGTGTGCGCCGACGAAGCGTCTCACGACCAGATTGAATATGTTGCCAAAACCAAGCGCCATGACCGTACTCGTCAGGATGATGACGTTGTATGGCATGCTGAAATCTGGGGTGGGCAGTGATAGCAACAAAGGCGTCGTGCGCAGGTAAATGCCCTTCCTGTCTCCCATAGTATTTGGTGAAAGAACACGGACGACTGCTGGTGCAGCATCGAAGCCGCGGTTCGCGTCTGGTGGGTACTCGGTATAGCGTAGAATTGCTTTCTCGAAGTCATATGTCAATGTCAATGTTGATGCCGGTGGAACTACCATGCGAATTTCCAGATGAGATCCACGCTGTCTATCCACAGCTGGTCGATAATACGTTTCCCGGACTGGATTCTCGGAATCAGTGTCCACATGGGCGCGTAATGTATGTAAGTAGGGCTTCATGAACCAGGGAAGTGACTCGAGATACACAACCTCCATGCCTCGGGCAGAAGGGTTTGTGATGACAGATTGCGCGCTTCCTCGCTCCTGTCCGTGGCCGTTGATCGAACGGGCGGCGTAGAGTTGCGGCTCTGGAAGCACAAGACCAGTCGACATCTGTTGTTCTGGTAGAACGAGATCAAAATCCGAGCCAATCGGCAGTTGATAACACCTCATCGTGTCTGCGGAGGATCGAGACTCGGTGAACTGCCCGTCCGTCTCTATATGAATATCTCGCTCAGGAGGAGTGTTGATGCACAGAGTCTCCGAGCCTGGACCTGCGTCTGTGAGTGGACACGCGCCTTTAAGCGACCTCCCAAAAATTTCCTTGAGACTCCAAGAAGGTTCCGTGCCTTTGTTCAAAGGATAACAAGTATCATGCCCATTGTAGTGTTTGGAGGTGTCGCATTCAATCTGTTCGATTGGAACAGGCCGGGGTATAGGGTTGTCTTGGGGACGCTTCGACCTAGCCACGTCCAGCACCATATCCACGCTCTGATCCATTTCCAATAAGCAATCTTGGCCTTGTGTATCGCACACCGGCCGCACGTCTATAGCCATGGTCTGAAATGAAGCATCGAACAGCTTATGCCCATCGAGCAGACTCGAGATGCCGGCCTTGCCTTTGCACGGGAGTAGCTTGAGGAAAGGTGTCAAGTTCTCTGTGCATACAACCTCGTGGGGTAGAGTACCGTGAAGGAGGTGTAGATTTGTGGCATTTCGATGGTCACCTTCAGGCTCGAAAGCCATGACTGGTCGTATGGTCCTGGTGGCATCTATGAAGTTGAGGGAAGCGCAGAATAGGCCAGATAACGAATTGACCAAAGTTTGCCATCGCGCGAAGGCTCTGCAGACTGTCAGTCTGCGATTGAAGTATTCGGAGAGAAGAGTGTAGCATACTCATCGTCGCTGTCTGCTTCGATCCACGCCCACAGTTCTACGCCATTGCCTCCTTCTCTCGCGCCTTGCCAGGGTCGTTGCCCCCAGCTCTCGGCATCCCAGCGTCCCACGCTAAATCTCAGGTGAAGCTCTTTAGTGTGAGCATGCTGCAAGATCTGACCGAGCGATCGAGGGAAATAGCGGAAGTTCTGTTGCTCAAAGGCAGCCGAGGTCTCGTTACTGCGGAAGTTGAAGGAGGCGAGGAGAGTGGACTGAGGTAGCGGGCGGAGGAGCAGGCGCTCGTGGTAGTCAGAACTGGCAAGGGAACACGCTAAAAGAGCATTGAAAACTAAGAAGGAAAGGAACGACAGCATGGCAACATGGCAGCACCGGCAAGGTGCTCGGTGACGGTATAGATATTACATTGATTGAGCTGGCAGTTTGGTGGGGATGGTGAGATTCTGGGGTGTTCGCATCTGATTGGTTGGTACGTTCTCACGTGACATCGCCGGACTGGTGGCGCCTCTTCACTCAATCTTTAACGCGCGCAAGACGACATCCTCCTGCTCGGCAGCGGATCTGACTCTCACCACAGGCACAATAACATTGCGAGTCACTCATAATGGCCGCCGCCGAGACGCGCAGGCTGCTTGGTACGTACAGCATCTTGCGAGATAAAAAGCCGGTCGGCTGACAATGTCGCAGAGCAGCTCATGGGCCAGCAGTCCATGACCGGAAGTGACCAGCGCGCACCCCAGATCAGCATCACCGACCCTAAAGTCTGCCGCTCGTACCTCGTTGGCAGCTGTCCCTTCGACCTATTCACGAACACTAAGCAGGATCTGGGACAATGCCCCAAGACCCACAGCGCCGCGCTCAAGGTCGAATACGAAGAAGCCTCTGAAGACCAGAAGCGCAGGTGGGGTTTCGAGTTTGACTACCTGCGCGACATGCACAAACATGTGCAAGAATGTGACTTCCGCATCAACTCCGCCCAGAAGAGACTTGAAAAGACGCCCGATGAGATAAGGCAGACCAACGCCTATGTACGTATGGACGTTCTTGAGAGAGACACATTTGCTAATTTGCTCAGTTGAAAGCCATCAACGAACTCTCTAGGTCCATTGATGCTGGCCTGCTCGAAATTCAAATCATGGGAGAGGAAGGCATGGTCAACATGGCCGTTCAAGAAATGTACAAGGTGCAGATGAAGCAGATGGAGAAGGCCGAGGCCGAAAAGCACCTGCGCAACCTCTCCGACACTGGCGGCCCATCTGGTCACCAAAAACTCCAGGTTTGCGATGTGTGCGGTGCTTACCTCAGTCGCCTCGACAACGACCGCCGCCTGGCCGACCACTTCTACGGGAAGATGCATCTCGGCTTTGCTCAAATGCGAAAATCCCACAAGGAAATGCAGAAACTCACAAATGGACGCGCTCCGCCGCACCGCGAATCATACGGTGGCGACGATGGCCATGGACGCGGTGGCGGATGGGGCGGAGGAGGTGGTTACGGTGGAGGAGGCGGAGGTGGAGGCGGGTATGGTGGCCGCGGTGGTCGACGTGGAGGACGTGGCAGGCGAGGCGCTTGGTGAACAAGGTGTGTCGACGACATTTTTCGAAAAGTCCGGCTTACTACTGCAACTTCCACACACCAACAACTCTAGGCGTGGATGCCAAACGTGGTGTGGACCAACCTCCACCGCATAACCACTGGCTATCTACCGTACGAGTGTAAGCATCACTCAGATGCGGAAACGATGTTTTTCGGTACCATACCATGTTAAACAGGAAGCACTGCTTCGTCACCAGAACAAGCGTCGGGCGCCATGCCGCTCAGTAGTCGAGTTCAATCCAGACATGTACGCTACACCATGATGCTGTTGAATATGCTTCTAACATCGATCAAGGGATGTGTTAATACGTTCTCATTCGTCCTGGCAAGCGAGAGGTGAGTATATCTTCTCGGGTGTTCATTTAGTGCTCGTGGAACTCCATGGATACATAAGGCGACAACTGTGACCTTGTACAGCGCCACTGATGCTTTGTGAGTTTCTACCAGACGCAAGGATCTACAGCTATCATCGCCTACTGCCTTGATGTGAGGTGAACTGTGCCCACGAAAGCACCTTTTGGAGCCCATGATGCCGTGTCTCGCAACCGTCTCGATGAGATATCCGTGTAGCTTACTTGGTATGGCCATTTGTAGTGGTTCAAGCTAGGTGACATTCCTGCGGTTCTTTTGCAATACAAACACCACAAAGCGTCTTGTAACCTTTCCCTCGATTAGTGGAAAAGGTATATGTCTCCGGGATCCACCCTACTTGGCAAATGACGAAACCTCGTAGTTCTCGGCCACAGTGTTGTTCTCTTTTTACTGACAAGTATCTTACATATGTTGATCGTGGCAGTTTATGCTATAGATGACAGTGATGCCTGGATGCTTTAGATATGAAAGCATCATGCATGCCTTTCTTTTCTTTCCCATCTATCGGATCGAGAATTAGTCGGGAGAGATATTAGTATCTATGGCTAAAGCTAGAACGGTAGCTTGGAGATCAATGCTATGTCACTTATAATCCAATAAATATGGTTGAGAATCACAAGGAGGACTCGTTATGCCGAATTTGAAGTTAACGAGCTCAGTAGCAACTATGACTGAAGTTATGCCATGTTCTTGTGAAAGTCCAACAACAGCCTACACCTCTTGCTTTCCACTTGTAGATTCATTTCCTCTTCTACCTATCATTCTTCTCTGCGATTCAGTTTAGATAATAACAGTCTGTTTGTTTGATTTTTGAGCATCGCGATCGATAGGTACTGCACAAAGAAATCGAGTCTACAAATAGCATTCCACGAATGTCCTTCGCAGTTTTCCAGTTTCCCACGATGGATGTGGGTTTGATATAATTGCTGCGCGAGGTTCGCCGGATCAAGTTCTAATATCGGTCGACGCGCAACATATCCTTGAGTTTATTGCAACCACTAATAGATGCTGCGATTGGAATGCACCTCAATTACTCAAGTCAGCTGGCATTAGCCAACTACATACCGATAGGGCGCATCCTTACGGCCGTAACCAGGCTGTAACATACATATCCAACTGTTTTCGCCCCCACCCCTTCCTGAGCGATCATCAAGAATCAGCCGCACTTATTCTACGTCAGCAGCAAGTCACCAGTTGACAACTTCTCTGCCGTCTCTTTTCTCCTACGAGTTGATACTGTGCTCGCTGCTTCTCATACCATGTCAAACCGCCGCATATTGCTGACGTTGCTTACTTGCGTCTCTGTAACTACGCACGCCATTCCTTCATCAATTGCTCCGGAAGATCATGAGCAAACAGTTGAGAAGCGACGACTAGGACCACTCAAGTTCTTATTCCACTACCAGTCGCAAAATCTGACTTACTCTGAATGGATCACACTGCTCACCCTGTGTCTTGCTCCTGTAGTGGTCCATCTACTTGCCAGTGTGCCTGAGTCTGGTCTGTACTGAAACTGTGGTGACTGATACAGAGTACTAAACAATCTACAGTTGTTCTCGATGGAAATCCACCGCGTTTCATCGACTACCTTTGTCACTACAACCCAACTTCAGTAATATGGCGGTACTTTGCAATAATGGACAGCCGGGTACGCTGCCGCAACTGGACACCAGAGGATATGGCAGCTGCAAACGCACATTTTTGGACACACGAAACATGGGACAGTAGCCAGGAGATGAGAATCATACAACGAGCTCGCCTTCATATGCCTCCACGCGCGTACAATGCACCATCCCGATCGTACATTGACCCCACCTCCGGGTCAGCTATCAAATCGGTGATCGCCACATTACAAGGTGTTCAGGCGATGTACACCCTCATATCGAGTCACTCGCCCGGCAACGCGTTCATGTCAGACCTCAGCCTTGCATCCATCTTCCAACCTTTCGCCATACTCGGTCTGTTACGTCTCCCTGCTGCTCCTTGGATGTCCGAACACTATATCTACGACTACCGGCCCACCAGAGGCTACTCCACGCTACGGACGACTGCAGTCGATGATGACAGCCAAGCCCCAATGCTTTCCCTCGAACTCAAAACACTTCAGCCCAGCAACAGCGAAACACATCCAGGCCCCTCCGCGGCTTTCAAATCACAAAATACCGCTAACGCAGTATCCCAAAACTTTTACCCGGCCTCCAGTATTCGCGGAATTCTAATCCGCGCCCTCTACCTCCTCGCAATGCTCGCGCTGGCCGCTTGGACATCCACCAATCCCTTCCCCGATAACACTATCGGCACCACCTTCACCGTGACCGGCTACATGCACACCATCTTCTACGCTTTCTTCCTCGATGCCACGGTCCTCATCTTCGCATTCTATCTATGTACCGGACGATCTACGACTACTGTTATACCGTGTGTGCAGCAGACGTGGTATCAAGTGTATACTGCGGTCGTATTCTTGGGCATGATTCTGTTCATTGTACTAGCAGCCTTGCAGACGAGAAAAACATGGTGCGGTGCTTGGACCACTTTCCCGGTTATGTGGGAGTGGGGTTGGAGAGATTGGGAGCCTTGTCCGGTGGATTGTGCGAGGCTGGGTATAGTGGGGAAGGTACTAAAGGAAGGTAGTTGTGCTGCATAGGACTCTGGGGCAGTACCTGTATAACACAATTGCTCATAGTGCAATGATACCTCTTTTTTTCTATCTGCCTACAGCTCGAGAGCTCCAATATTCAATATCAAATCAATAATCGAAATTCTCAAACACGACAGTTTTCCCTTCCAGCCATGCCAGTAACTCCCTCCTTAAGGGATTCCCTGCACACAAATACCATGTGTTGGCATCGACAGCATCTATATCTATTTTCCCTATTCTTCTTGTTTCGACGTTGGCTCCCAGTTCCACAAGCTCTGCAAGAGAGCTCTCGGTCTCTACCGATGTAGCACGGGATCCAGTGAAAAATATTGAGGTGCACTTAGCCAACGCAGGGGTCTTCTTCAAAACATCCAGTGCAAAGCCACTATCAGCTATTCGCATAGTCCATAGGAGCTTCAACCTGTCCGGCGATTTGTCCAATGCATCAAGCTGGCCTAGGAGAGGCGTGATGCCCACACCACCACCGGCTAAGAAAGGTGTCAACCGCTGACCGTGTGCGTCCTGGTCAATCTTGAACTCTCCACCAATGCCGACCAACGGGACTTCGAACCCAGCGCGGTCGTTCTGTTGGAATAGATGATCGGTGACAGTCCCAACTTTGCGGATAGTGATGTCGAATTCGTTCTGACTTTCGACTCCGGCTTTGGGAGTCGAGGAGATGGTGAATGTACGCACAAAGTCGTCGTTCAAACTACGCGGATCATCGTTACGCATATGTGAGTACCCTATGTCCAGGTGTTCGGAGAAGTCGAACGCCGCCCACTGTCCGGGTAGATATTTGACCCCATCTGGCAACACGGAGAAGGTAAATCTGGCTACCGTTGGCGCCAGTATGGTTTTGCGGATCAATTGAACCGTTTTTCGCGAAGAGAGAGTCGATTTGATGTTTCCTTCGGATGCTAGAGTTCGAACGAGAGGGTTGTAAGGCGATGGTTCTTTCCGGGTGCCACGAAATGGGAGTCCGTTTTTTACCAGACGCACCTTACGAACTTTAATCTTGAGCGCTAAATTACTTCCTGGGAGAAGAGTAGATGCATCGCTGCCGATCAATGTTTCGCTGATCCCGGTCATGTACAGGACATCGCCAGTCTCGTAGTTCGGGAACACAATGCCGATTTTTGGGTTGAGATTCAAATTCCCCAGTGACTGGTACAAGCGATTGCCAGAATACTCTGGGTATGCAATTTCTGTGTCGGATATGACCCTTACGAAGCCTGCAGGTCCGCCACGAATATTGGAATCCATGTCTTTGTCGGTTGCGCTGGAAAGAAAGAACATGTCTGCCCCTAGGATCAATGCTTTGGCCTCTGCCGATAGCGATGCGCCCTCGTATGCTAGTTTCGAAGTCACTAACGCAGGCTGGATTTCGTACTGAGTTATGTATTTGGGGCAATTTCCTAAACTTTGTTCAATGCTTGTGATCAGTTGTATCTGGCCCTGTTTTGGCATTCCGGTATGCTCAGGTTGATCCTTTGGCTCCGTCTCCAGCTCATCGATGCAACCTCCCACCATTCGCCCAAACAGTTTCACTCTTTTCCTCGCCATCGGATCGATACTCAGGCCAGACACCATCTTATCGTTGCCTTTCACCATCTTCCCATTCTCTGATTGACCCACCAAAGCTTGTACGACTGGATCCCACGTACGGTCTACGGGAGTCCTAGTGCCAATAATGCCATTACCCAGTGGTTCTGAAAAGCTGGATTCCCCACCCCATAAAGAAGTCCACGGGAATCCCTCCGAGTCAAGCGTACCGATCGCAAGAAGAGGTGCTTTGTGAAGCATGAAGACGGCCTGTTGTGTTAACATCCCAGCTGTAGGATTATCCCCTTGTTCGATCTTGAGCAGTTTATGGACCCGCGATTCGCCCTCGTGGAATGGTATTGCCATGGCTAGCATAGACATTGCGGTGGTATCCCAGGAGAATCTGCTATGATTCATATGCCAGTTAAGATCGGGTTCAACTAGATGTATATGGACGGTAGCACGCAGGCTTTATAATTTAGAATCCGTATTCGCTGATTTGATGCTTAGGAATCTTCTGCATGTCGCTAGGTATGCGTTTGATGCTTGGTCGCATCGGCAGTTGCCGATTGATGCCTTGCCTTAGTCAGGAGTAATTATTAATCATCAACTACCGGCTCGAAAACATGCATCGAATCACTTGAATAGGTTATTATCGGTAGAAAATCTCTGATGATGTAGCCGATGAGTTTAGCTGCTGACATACAGGATTCTGAGCGTTATGTAGTGAGGGGAAAGCTAAGTGAACTAAACTGCGTAGGGATTAGCTTGTCCTCGCCCTCGGATTGAAAATGTACTGAATGAATTGCGACAACTTCGACCATGCAATCATGCAATATGTCGCAATGACATGACGCAATAGTCATTGAAGCGGTCGGTTACTATGGTTGTTTCATTTCATTTCAGTAACTACACCAAGTTTAGAGTTCGTTTGTGTGATCACCATGAACGTTTCCATGTTCGAGCCTTGTCTGGGCTCATTAGCCATATACCTGGCACCTTACGTTGAACAGTCAAATTGACGAGCACACATTGAATTAGACGAGCGAAGGCGTGATATATGAATCTGCCCACCTAAGCTCTAACTTAAAATCAATAAATCAATAAAGCTGCCCAATGTGAGCAACCAAATGTTCATCGATATACGATATTGAGCCAAGCGGTTTCGCATGCTGAGCAACTGACAAGACTCAAGAAAAGAGAAGAAGCGGGGGGCTAACTGGGTACTTCTTTTCTCATTCATCCACAGTTCTCGGGTTCCAATTATTCCTTTGTGGTTTTCTTATTGATGCTATCACATTTCTGCAGTAAGCGGACCCAGAGAAGCATACCTACCTAGGTAGGTATTTACGGATCTGGAAGTGACAACCAGCAACTGTGACGGTTTCCTAGGTGTGATGTGCTTCCAGATATGATCGCGATCGATAAGACAAGACGCACATATCAAGTAACGATTAGTGCCCGACAGTCAACGAGTCACCGAATTTTGATAACTGGGTGTGGAGTGAATCGACGGGTTGGACTATCACAATTCAATCACTATTTGTGATAAATGCAGGTTGTTTGACATCCAGATTCTCAATTTCCAGTTACTTACGTATGTTCGGGATGGGCTATCTTGAGCTAATCTTATTACTCTATAGAGATTCAACCTCCTGGTGTGGAATAAATAACTTGCCCGCAGAATTCTATACTAAAATAATTTTGGACCGTTGTGGCAAAGCCGCAAAGTGTATCTTTCAGTTACTCCTCTGGAAAATACTCACTTTACTGACCGCCCAGTGTTAATTTTGTATACTCCTAATATTATCTTATAAACGCTACTCGTCCAGAAGAAGATGAGCTTAAATTCTTGAGAGATTTACTGTGTTCTTTATGGTGTGCTGTTCCAGATCATATCAATAGTCATGGCCTCAAACTCTTCATATGAAACGGATTCTTGACATTTAGTGACTATGCTCACGGATGAGAAAACAGATTACTACCATTTTGATAGTCGTGGTGTAGAAAACAGATTTTGATATATTGAAAACCATACACATACCTCCACGTCTGTACAGCTTCGAGTCTTTGTTGTTTGGGTAGGATTGTCTTCTCTAAAAAGACAGTGCACACCACAAAAGAATATGTAAAGTGGAATGCATTGTAAATAGTGCAACATGAATAGCTTACTCTAAAGCGTTCATGCGTTCAGCTGCGTGTTAATATTATGAACTCCTCGGGCTAGAACAGGGCATGTGATTACACATACAAGCTAGGATTTGGCCATCGCGCCACCTCCATTCGCCCCAATGACCTGGCTTGTTATTCATCCTGCGCCTGGCATGCATACATAGTAATCCCACAACACCAGCGAACTCTTTTAGGTAAGCAAGTCTTCCGCCTATTGGGTTTTCGAATTCCACCGTTTCTTTTGAGTCGACACCCTCGCGAGGCGCTGCCAGCGGTGCCATGTAATTCCATGACCAGACTTTCTCTAGCATTTCTTTTGGTAGACCAGTGTACATGCTTGTAGCTATCACCCCAGAATTAATGCTATTGACAGTGCAACGTTCACCGAGTTCACGCGCCCAAACACGCGTCCTTGCTTCCAAAGCGCCTTTCGTTCCTGCGTAGCAAGACTGCCACTAGAAGCCCATGGACGTCGTGATGCTTGAAACATTGATGACACAACCGGAGTGATCAGTGGGAAGATATGGCATTGCAGCCTGCAGCACAAAAAGCGGGACACGAGCGTTTAGACTATAAGTCGCGTCGAAATCAGACAGTGCGACGGAACCCATTGGAGCTGGATTCACAGCACCCGCGTTGTTGATCAATATCTCGATTTGAAATTTCCCATCGCCCGAGAAAGCTGATCGTGCTATCTCGGTGAGTTCCTCTGGCCCACTCGCAGTCGTGATGTAGAATGGCGTTATGATTTGCTAGTGGAAGGCCACTATGTGTTGAGTGACGGGGGAAAACCTTCAGCCATTAGCAATAAGGCTGGAGCGGGCTTGAAGAAATGAAATATGTCACGGATTGTTGTGTATGGTCTTCTTGGAAATAATCCCAGAAGGTCTTCCAGTGTGTTCATCGCTATAAGAGGCGTAGTGGGAATGAAAACTGATAATCTATCATATACATGAGTAGCTCGCGATTGCAAATTGATTGCTGGGGAATTATCTATAAGAAATATGAAAACAATGGCTTCGTTACTTCACTCGGCATCTTTCTGCCCCCTTTCATGTTACAAGTCCTCGGCCACCGCTTCGATGGCCTCCTTAAAGATGTTACAAGCCTGTGTCATCTCCTCCTCGCTAATGGTAAGTGGAGGGATAAATCTCAGCACGTCAAAGACAGATGTGCTAAGAAGTAGCATATTTCTCTTCACGCACTCACTGACTATCTTAGGTGCAATTTGGGGCTGTTTGGCCGCATGGCGTGAAGCTGTGTTGGAAGAACCGTTTTGAAGATGTGGGTTGTCAAGCTGTACTCCAACCATCAACCCTTTGCCACGGATATCCTGAATCAAATCGCCAGCCTTCGTACCGGACGCTTTCAGCGAATGCAAGAAATCGAAGATCTGTTTTGATCGTGCAGCCACATTATCCAGGATTTTTTCCTCGCGAAAGACCTCGATGACGGCCTTTGCGGCAGCGCAAGCCACAGCATTTCCAGCATATGTGCCGCCCATGGATCCAGGTTTCTGAAGATCCATGAGTTCTTTACGGCTGGCAATACCGGAAAGAGGAAAGCCATTGGCGATGCCTTTTGCAAAGA
Organism: Periconia digitata; assembly: GCA_948474695.1. Taxonomy (NCBI): domain Eukaryota; kingdom Fungi; phylum Ascomycota; class Dothideomycetes; order Pleosporales; family Periconiaceae; genus Periconia; species Periconia digitata. The sequence continues at coordinate 1,769,178 of CAOQHR010000003.1, forward strand.
CCAAGATGTCTGGGCGCACGCCGGACTCCTCCACGAAGAACATGCGTCCCGTGCGGCCCATGCCAGACTGAACTTCATCCGCGATAAGGAGAATGTTGTTCTCATCACAGATTTCCCGCAGGCCATGCAAGAATGCTGGAGGGGCCGGGACATAACCACCTTCGCCAAGGACGGGCTCGAGAATGATAGCGGCAGTATCTGAGGGGGAGGTCTGCTGTTGCAGAGTGAGTCTAGCCTGAAGGAGGGCGTTATTGACAAGCTCCTCGGTGGGTGTGTCTGGAGTTGCGCCGCCAAACTGGCTGTAATAGGGGAATGCAGTCGCAAACACACCTCCCATCAATGGCCCGTGTCCTTCGCCATAGATGGTCTTGGAGCGTGTCATGGATGCTGTGGCGTTGGTACGACCGTGGTAGGAGCCCTGCATCACGATGATGTTGGGCTTCTTTGTGGCCTCGCGGGCGAGCTTCACGGCTGCTTCGACTGCTTCGGCCCCCGAATTCCACAGGAAAACTGTGTCGAGGGATTTGTGGGGAAGAATTGGGATCAGTTCTCTCAGTAATGCAATCTGCGCTGAGTTGTAGCCGATGTTGACCTGAGCGTGTGTAATCTTGCCGCATTGCGCGGCGGCGGCAGCGCTGACTTTGGGATGGCAATGGCCAAGATTCACAACACCAATGCCGGCTGTCATGTCAAGGAGCTTGACGCCTTTATCGGTGGTAATGAATGTGCCTTTGCCATCTTCGAAGACGTGTTGGGTGAGACGGCCAATTCCTTTCGCGATGTGCCGTTCACCGAAAGCGGCCGCCTCAAGATCCGTGGACGCGACCGCTTGTGTTGAGGAGAAGGACCTTTTGCGTGAATGTGCCTGTGCGGTGGAAGTAGTGGAACGGGCGGCAGCGCGTAACGCGGAAGAGGGGCTTCTCTGCATTGTGATATATATTGGCTTGTATGATGGTGATCGTGATGATCTCGGGGTAGGCGGGGGTGGAATCAACTTAATAGGAAGTCTGGAGTTATCGATAAGCAAGCCGACCTCGGGAACCTCTAGATCATCTGTACACGCCCTTAACGCGCCAAACGCCGCTGAAGAGAGCTGGCGTCATAATTATTCATGTTGGTAAAACTAAAATGTACTATGGAGATTGGAAATGAGAGTTGACTGCTTCTCCGTTGTCTGGTGACTGATCTCGAATGTTCCGTGTTCTTAATTTGGCAAGCTGTCTACACCACTCAGTCAGTAGTAGGTGCCAATGTGAAGGACCTAATGATATTTTTTCGCCCAACAAAGGACAATGGTCTGAAGCAATCGGGGCTCTCCTGACGATGTGGCTATTCAGATGCAGAGTGGAAGGCGCAGTTCGTTCAATCTATAGATCACACTGATGGGCGTATGTGGATTCTCAATTCTAACTCATAACTCCCCCAATATACTTAGGCCCCTCGCAATCATCGTAATTGTTTTTAGTTGATAGTTGATAGTTTTTAGTTGAGACCTCCGGTTACCTTGACCTAGCGTTAACTGATGTTTATCAATTATTTGAGCGGGGAAAGAATACCCTGAAGCTGATTAGACTTACTTACCACAGGACTGTAAATAGCGTGCCTGAAAAATCACCGCAAAGGTACTAGAGGTATACTAACCGCTATAGTGAGACCCATTGCACCAAGAACTTCCGGTTTTGTCATCGTCTAGCACAATGTGTAGCTGCTGTGCCACTCAATACGAGACCTGTAAACGTTGTTTATAGAGAGACACGCGAATTGCTTGAGGTCACATAGTATCGGTATTTCCAGTAGCAGCTACAGAAAGAGGGTTTTTGCTGCTGGTATGTCTTCACTGGGGTCTATTGTAGTATAACAACTGAAGTTAGTACAATGCAGGGGTCTCAAAGTACAGTTCAGGAGGAAAAAAATGGGGTGTAGTGGTGTGCCTATTCAACGCATTTCAGATTTGGACACTTCTTCGAGAGTTACGACTTCAAGGTAGTCATGCCAATCGTGTCCTATGCATTGCAGGCATGTCGAGAGTATATGCGTGTCTCATATGGCAATCCCAGCACTGTGTGTAGAAATCTCCGAAAACATGAGCAAAGCACAGCAATGAAGTAATGTGTAGACATCCAGACGGAAGCAGTATATTTTGATCCGTCTCTACGCATGGGTCTAGTTCACGCACCTTTCGAAGTAAAGCAATACCAAGAAACCGAAAGCGATTCGCAGCAATCGTTATAAAGGCCAGTAGGCGTGTCTCATTCTAGAGGGCTGCTGGGGCTGGTACACTGGTCCATTTTACCGCCGGTCGCCATCTTACAACCTCCCGTTGCGTCCTGAGTGCCTGGGAACTGACTTTGCAGGTGAATAGCTGTTGCTTAGAAGTGTTTTACTTCTACTGGTGCCAGTCTGCAGGTAGAGTGCATGCCCAGTCGCTATCCCAAGTCACTGTGATTAGAGATGATGATGTATACGTTTTGCTATGATAGGCAGCCGCGCAGCTGATAAAAGCGCGCTGAGTAGGAGAGCGTGGGTGATGAAGAGAATCGCGCCTCGGCGGCTACCAAGGGGACAGCTGAGCGACCAACTGAAAACGGCTTAGCTTGGGCCCCTGAACAGGACCAAGTCAGGTCAATACTAAGCAGGCAACAAGTCTGGATTACCCTGATTATCGTCGTCCTGTAGACTGTACTCGGTGTCCTGCTTACCCTTGTGCGTCATGCAATTCCACCGTCCGTCCCGACTCATGCTGCTCTGCGTACCGAGGCCGTGTTTCCTCGCTGCCAAACTCACTAGCACCGAAGTGGAAGGTAATATGGTCTTGGCATAGGCTTTTCCGTCAATAAGAGGACGCTAAGCTCAGCAAGACGTATGCCAAGAAGCCTTATCAATCGAGGCCCGCCAGTACCGACATTCATGTTTTCGGTAAGAGAGTGAGATTGTAGGAATCGCTACAAGGCGTTCGGCAAGGGAGCTCATTACCTCTATAGGAAGGTTGCAAGAAGACCCTGGAGCTGTGGAGCTGTGTTTTCCTCGATACCCAACAATGGTGTATTACCGAAGGCTAAAATGGAGGAAGCTCACTGCATGCTGATATACGAGATCGCCTGAGTACAAAAGCAGAGCCATTGCACCTTGTCAAGTCGTCTCTATCCCGCTTCTCTCTCGCAAGCTTCAGGATCCAGCAAAGCCCACCGTCAAATCATGTGGAAGTCCGTTGTGAACCTCGCAGCCATTGCTGCTACCATTGACGCAGCAGCTGTTGACATTCGGGACGACTACCAAGGTCTTGTCTCATCCGTAAGTCAGACCAAGTTGTTTACAAACCTCGACGCTAACTGTATTACAGGAGTCCCTGCGAAGCACCATCAAGGCGGAGGCATTGAAAGTGAGGGCTCAACAATTGGAGCGCTTTGCATACGATTCTCCGACCAAAAACCGCGTGATTGGAAGTGAAGGACATGAGGCGACCGTGAAATACATCACCGACACCTTGAGCCAATACCCCGATTACTACAATGTTTCGACGCAAGAAGTGCCATTGAACGTCGGTGTGTCTGCCAACGTCACCATCCTTGGCGATGCCACAGATGCCTATGCGGTAGGCTTTGCGCCTTCTGGCTCGGCTTCGGGGAACTTGGTTGTGATCCCCAACCTCGGCTGCGAAGAGGTGAGTGTTGCTTGTTGACTCGGTGTCATTTGCGTTATCTAATGCAAAATAGTCCGACTTCCCCAAGAATGCGACGGGCGGCATCTTCCTCATCTCCCGTGGCAGCTGCGTTTCCGGTGAGAAGGTTTTGGCCGCTAAGAAAGCGGGTGCAGAGGGTGTACTCATCTACAACAACATCGAGGGCAACCTGGAAGGTTACTCCCTACAGCGCGTTCCCGAAAGTGACGATGATTACGTGCCCACTGCCGGAATATCTCTAGGCTATGGCAAAGGATTGGTTGCAGTCGTCAATGGTGGCATTCAAGTTCCTGTGGTGATGAGCACGACTTCCAAGGACATCATCAGCCACAACATCAACGTCCAGACCATCCAGGGTGACCCAGAGAACGTCATCCATGTCAGCGGTCACTCAGACTCTGTGACACAGGGCCCGGGTATCAATGACAATGGTTCTGGATCGATGTCACTACTGGAAATTGCCGTACAATTGACAAAATTCAAGGTCAAGAATGCCGTGCGCTTTTCCTGGTGGACCGGCGAGGAGATCGGCCTGATGGGTGCTGAATACTACGTCAAGCATCTGAGCGCAGCCGAGAAGAGCAAAATCCGCCTTTTGCTCGACTTTGACATGATGGCCTCGCCCAACTACGCCTTCCAAATCTATGACGGTGATGGTTCAGCTTACAACCTCACCGGAGCCCCCGGTTCCGCCGAAGCAGAGGCTGAGTTCACACACTTCTTCGATGAAATCGCCAAGCAGAATCACACTGAGATTGAGTTTGATGGCCGATCCGACTATGGCCCGTTCCTAGAGGCTGGAATCGCTGCCGGCGGTATTGCTTGCGGTGCTGAAGCTATCAAGACCCAAGAGGAGTTCGAGATGTTCGGCGGCGCTGCTGGCCTTGCCTACGATGTGAACTATCATGAGGATGGCGACAATGCGAACAACCTCAACTACGATGCTTGGATTGTTATGACCCAGGCCATCGCTCACTCGACCGCTACGTATGCTCTCAGTTTCGACAGCTTGCCTCCTAAGAACACGACTGCCACGCGTAAGCGGGGCCAGGCGGCGATGTTCCAGTACAAGCAGTCGGCGTCATACTTGAAGATGATTTAAGATGTATGTACTTTTTCAGCTATGAAAATTCACTAGATGAATAACACAAATTATTTCTGTCATAGCTCTGAACTTATCCCACTAAAAAACGATTGATACATTTTCCTCTCACGTTCAGTGACGCTCTACCTACCCCCTTGCCGGCCTATAAACCATCGTCTCTAGAAGCAGAGCCCGATATCCCCAAGCGTTATCATTGTCAATCCCGTACTGCATTCTTACCCTTTCAAAATCTTCTTGGATAGCAGATTAAACCAACACGAAAATGATATATCCCCTCTACGCTCTACATCAACATCAATCTTCACGTGCCGATCGCGCAAGATTAATTTTGGGGGTTTTCATCGCTTGTGGTACACCTGAGGACTATTGTGTGCTTCCCTTGTCCGAGACGTATGCAACTCGCGGGTTAAAAATTGTACAAAGTGAGCGAGGCACTTTGAGGTTAAGAAAGTTGAATAAGGAGAGCTTTGAATTATTAAATAATTGATAGCGGCATCAATTCCCCTCCCTTCTCCACATATATCAAATGTTCCAACTGTTAGATAGGAGATTCGAAGCCCCACAGCCAATCTCCCAAGCGAGTACAAGGATAAGAACTCTCCCCCTCATTCCACAACAGTTCTCACCAATCACTTCTCTGATCCCCAATTAATTCCGATATTACCAAGCGAACAGTCGTGCATGCCAATTCACACACGACGAATGAGGTGCAGAGTATGCAACAGCGCACATCGCAGGTATCACACCGAGCCGGGCTGTTTAACTGATAATGTGTATAGCTAAGGCGTGGATCCTACATTACGAATCCTGCAGTCCACTAAATCAAAGAGTCTTGCTGCACGGAGAATGCGATAGATTTCTCTCGAGCCCAGCCAATCGCATATATGTTTCGCATGTCTTTCCCTGTATATCTGCTTGGTTTGACCACTCACGAACAGTTAATTAGAGACTGAATAGCGATCAATTCTGAAATAATCTAGAAATGCTGTCCGTCCCGGCAATTGCGATACATGTGAGAACACATGCCAATCTATTACTTAATGTATCGCAGACGTACTTTACATGTACATCAGCTCCACTTTGTGTTTATAAAGACTCATTGGCGCCTCTCACAACATCTCCAGTGGCTATTTCTTGGGTTCGCGCAAAATGATTTTTTCTCGCAATCTGGCCCTGCTGGCCAGCCTTTCCTATGTCTCACACTCAGTATCCCAAGAGACATACGACTACATTGTGGTTGGATCTGGACCAGGAGGAGGACCGCTGGCGTCCAATTTGGCGCGCGCAAACTATTCTGTCCTCCTCCTGGAAGCTGGAGACCAATCGACGCAGGGAGATTCCGCTCAGTACCCCCCGCAGATCACGTGGGATTTCTTTGTCAAGCATTATGAGGACGAGAAGAAGAACATGATGAACAACCACCTTACGTGGAAAACCAAGGAGGGGCGGTATTGGGTAGGTGCTGGGAATAGTACGCCTCCTGCGGGCAGTGAATTCCTAGGCGTGTACTATCCCAGAGGCTCATCTGTCGGCGGGTCGAGTATGATCAACGCCATGTGCACGTGCGTAACACAAGACCGCAAGATGCGGAAAACCACGCTGACATCGATCAGATGGCTTCCTCCAGACAGTGATTGGAACTATATCCAGAATCTCACGGGAGATGCATCTTGGAGGTAGGCTCATCTCTAGGGCAGGGAACGCACAGAGACTGACATTGATAGTGCGGATAACATGCGCAAGATTTTTGAGCGTATCGAAAAAACCCATTATCTTCCCAACGGCACTGCAGGTCATGGCTTTGATGGCTATTTTGAAACCAACCTGAAAAAAACCGAGTCTCTAACCCAGCCCGTTCTTGGTGTCATACAAGCCGTTGCCGAAAACTTTTCTGTTCCTACGGCCGAAAGCGAGATCGTGGATCGAATGGAATCAGATGCCAATTTCCTTGATCCTAAGCGGGACTGGACAACTGGAATCTTCGGCTTACCCTTTCACCAAAAAGCAAACGGAGATCGCTACAGCTCTCGCGATTACATCCAGGACACTTTGGCGGGAAAATTCCCACTGACGCTGAGCACGGATAGTTTAGCCACGAGAGTGCTTTTCAATAAGACGGCCTGTGGAGGCGAGCCACGCGCGAACGGAATTGAGTACCTACAAGGCAAGAGCTTATATAAAGCTGATGCAAGATACACAAGCTCTAGCAATGGAACCCTCAAGACTGCAATCGCGCGCAAAGAAGTCATCATATCCGGAGGAACCTTCAACACACCCCAATTGCTCATGCTGAGCGGCATCGGTCCAAAAGAGCAACTCTCGCAATTTAACATCTCGGTCCTCGCTAACTCCCCAGGTGTTGGAAGCAACATGCAAGATAACCAAGAAATGCCCATCATTGGACAATTCAACGTGACCGTCGGCCCATTCACGCAGCCCATCATTATGATGAAAACGAAGCACTCCCCAGACGGTGAACGCGACATGTTCGTAATGCAAGGTGCCGGCTTTGCCTTCCGCGGTTTCTGGCCATCAAACCAAACCAACACGGCGCTTCCACAAGATGGTCCTGGCACCTACGGTATCAGCATGGTCAAAGGCAAGCCTCAGAATACGAAAGGCTACGTCAAGCTTTTGTCATCCAATCCGCAGGACACGCCAGAGATCAACTTCATGCTGTACGAGGAAGGAAAGGACATCGATATGGGCGCAATGAAAGACACAATTGCTTGGGCCCGGAAGATGTACGCAAACGCCAAAGGTGTGAGCGTCGCGGCGAAAGAGCCTCCCTGCCCCAGTGGGCCAGATGCTGAGGGCTATTGTGGGCAGGCGGATGAAGATTGGATCACGGGTCAGACATTCGGGCATCATCCTACGTCCACGGCTGCAATTGGGAAGGACGGCGATCCTGCGGCGGTCTTGGATGGGAAGTTCAGAGTCAGAGGCGTGAAGGGGTTACGAGTGGTAGACGCCAGTATTTTTCCAAAGACCCCTGGCGTTTTCCCCGTCGTAAGCACCTTCATGATTAGTGAGAAGGCCAGCGATGTAGTAAAGGCAGATGCTGGGAAGGATGTGTGCCAGGCCTAAGGATCAAGCGGCGGATCTAGAGTAGGGCAGAACGCATTTGGTAGTTTTGCGGCATTGAAACTTCTTCACAACAAAATGTCAACTTCGAGTAGAACAAAATAAAGTACTGCCTACATACTTTTATCTACATTATAGGGTTTAGCCCACTCCAAAATTAGCTTTCAACGCTCTGTCAGTATTCAAATCGATGTTTACAGCCCAAGGAAGGCACTTTAAAAGGTTGTTCAACAGTGTGTCGAACTATTAAGAGCAACCAATAGCCTGTTTTAAACTCAGCTAAACACCATAAGGTAATTATGTCAAAGGGGAACTGAGTATCAGGTGACAGGAAGTTGCTAACCAATCTAAACACAACGATTTTTGGAAATAGCAAACATATTATTAGGAATTTCGAGTTCCATTTCCTCCCGATTGGCGTACAACAACAACAATTTTATTTGATTCGATAAATGTGCTTATAGCTTGACCACATACCTCTCCCTAATCCTCTCTCCGGACACGTAGAATAACACAGGTGCAGGAGCGAGCAGTAAGCCTACAAATCCGAATACAGAGATTCCACAACCATAGCCTAACTTGACAAAAAGGCCAGGAGCTAGAAGTGGCACTATGCCACCAACTAACGATCTAAAGACTGTTCCAGCTGCAATCGCCGATGCTGCATATGCCTCAAAACTTTCGATATAATAATTTTGCGTGCAGTTGATGATCATGACTTGACCAATCCCGTAGAAAAACGTTGGCACGATTGTCGCGAACCAATGAATATGGTATTCCACAGCCCAGGCGAACAAGAAAAGAGATACAGGGACAAATACTGCGCCGATATTTGCCAATGGGAGTCGATACTCAGGCAACGGTTTCTCGTGATGCTTTGCTGTTAACCTTTTATACACATCGTCGATTCGAGGTACAAGGAACCAGACAGCAAAGAGAAATCCTAGCCCGGGTCCGAGATAAAGCAGCCCGACTTGTTCGGTGGTGAATCCGTATTTTCCTTGATAGATATCCTGCATGTTGGTGTAGATGGAATATGTCGTGCCAAAAAGCAATGCCTGGTAGACCGCCATAGTCGCTACAATTGGTTGCGCAAAAATCTTGGGAGGTCTCGCCAAACTGCTCATTAACTTTTGTTTGAGTGGCCTTGTATCCTGTCCCTTGAATTGGTAGTCGGTAGCATCCGTGTCGCGATTGCTTTGCTCATAGCGTGTCTTCAGATTTGAGAGTATCACTGGCGCGTATGTCTCTCTCAGAAAGAAATACCCGGCTAACGTATTGACAAAGCACACAATGGTCATGATCCAAAACACCCATCTCCATCCTAGTCTTTGGACAATAATACCGCCGAACAAAGGTCCAAGTGTAGGGCCGAGTAATGGGCCAAGAAGGTACCAGCCGAAGACGCCTGCACGCTCCGAAGGAATGAACATGTCACTGATCGTCCCGCCTCCATTTGCGATTCCTACACTACCGAAGAACCCAGATATGCTTCGCACAACGATCAGGAAAGCAATGTTGGGCGCTAGCGCGGTCGGTATCTGGAGAAGAGTGAAGATGGAGAAGCACGTGAGATATATTTTACGGCGGCCGAAAGTTTCCGAGAGAGGTGCGAGTATTAATGGACCGATTCCCAGCATGACGACGAAACCGGTGGTGGTGCCGATAACTAAAGTGGTGGTTGTGTGGAGTGATTCGGCAATCTGGGCGATCCCGGGAGTGAACATGGATGAAGCCAGAGGGCTGACGACTGGGGAAACGTGAGCAAATGCGATGTGATCATGTGTGTATTGAAGATATACTAGACATGGTGGCGATAACTCCTACATTTGCGAGTTTTCTAGGTCGAGACCATGCTCGAGGGTCTTCCTCTGGGTGGTCCGAAAGGTTGAGAAACTTGGGTTGATATCAGCGTTGTAAGGCTCTCGTTCAAATCGTTTTGTCTACACTCACAGGTCTCGTATCCTCGCTACTCCAATGTGTTTCGAGCAGTGGGCTGCGTTCATCGTGTGCCATTATGACAAGGCAATCTGGATCAAAGATCTCAACACGTAGATTTGACCACTTTATGTCGATAATCTACAAGAGCTCAAAGACAAAGAATGAATGGCAATGGCATGGAGATGTAAATAACGGTGCACTGAAGATGCAGCTGTCATCGATGAATTGCATCAGGGGTCTGACTCGCTTGTTGAACCAATCGGGTCCCAGGTACCACGACGTCATTCTTATTTCATCCCCAGCAAGGGCACTTGGTCTTGTACAGAAGTGAAAATTTATGCACATTGGTGAAAGGGTATGGAATATTCTGCAGTGTCTTTCATAGCCTGTCGTTCTTCTGGATTATGATACCTAAACTTATGCTATGGTTTGACTGATCATACATAGTCAATTACCACAAACTAACAAATTCCGAGTTGGAGTTTGAGTGACCACAGACTAACATCGTACAATATACTTATCACTCATAGATTTTGCATGAAGATCTAAAAGAATCAACTTAACGGAACTGAGAGAATTAATTACGAACATTCAAGACCACTCCCATGGAATTGGCACTTCAATACAGAAACACTTGAGGCTTTCCACTATTCAGCGGAAACGATTCCAACAAGGTTCTCGAGTATTTCAACAACAGTCATGTTTAAACAGCGGATTGTCAGACCTCACCAAATGTACAATATCATATAAGAAAAAAAGCTGACTTCTACCTAGATACAAGAATGATGGAAAAAGCGAGTGGACATGGCTACAAGCCCTCGGGCCCAAAGACTTGAGCCACAAACAAGAAGATCGTTACGAATCCTTTTACCTGGTCCTGTCACACAGTGACGTACCCCCCGAATATCTCATCCATAAATCGTGGAGAAAGTCGCTTTAGTGGAAGAGGAGCCAATGAGCTAAGATCTAGCAGTCACCTCCGCTAATGTTGTTGCAGGACTGAATGCAGAGCGCCTGGGAGATGCCACCGCCCGGGTTGTAGGTAAAAGCACTGCTCCTAGTTAGTGAGGATCCTTTCACGTTTGCATGCGGCTGACGTATAGACAGGGCGCAGCTCTATATGCAGCTTGGATGGCATGCGATACCTACCTGCATGGCTCGGCGCATTCTTTGAACTTCTTGTGGTCGCAGCGCTTGTTGATTGTCGCTGATGGGGCCTCACTGATAGCGGCGACTATGGTAACGTTAGCGAGAGGGTTTTGTAACGTTGTTATTATTCGTGAAGAGTACATACGGCGGCGTACGAAGGCGGAGTGATCGGCTATCGCATTGTTCTCGGCGGGAGCTGGGGCAGCCATGGTGGCGGCGAAGAGGGTAGCAAAGATTGCGGTGGTGAACTGCATGATGACGGGTTTGAAATGTGTAGAAAAAAGATCTAGTTTGAGAGGTTTGTGCTGCGTGTGGTTTTGTTGAATTTGTTGATGGAGGACGTTGTGAGTTGTAAGAAAAGAGGGCAAGGAGCCCCCCTTAAATAGATGTGCTGAGAGGAACGAATGTACATACTTCTGTCTAAGTGTGCCTTGTCGAATTGTTATTGTTAGACCCAAAATTCATCATGACGGAGTGATGGTCTACACTACCACTGGAACTGGCATTGATTTACGGATGTTCCATCGCGCAGAAGGATTATGTTGGTGTTCGAATTTGATGATGAACGTATGGATCCCGAATCAAGTTTTTGTGTCAAGATCTTCCGATAAACCAAATGTTCAGGATCAATCAAACAATATCTGACTTCGAATTCGATAGAAAAGTTGGCAGTGTTCGGACTTTCAATAATCATGAAGCAGATCTCTATCAGCCTGATCCTACGTGAGGCAATGTCGATGTACAATAGTGAAAACACTGCCCCAGGGTACTCCGATCTTGAGCGCTCATCTCACTGACAATCTTGTCAAACCCTGAACTTGATCGCAGTTGCCGGCTTTCAGAGAATGAATGGCGCAAGATTATAGGGAGCTGTAAGAATAAAACTCTGTTCGAGCGTCAATAAATCACGGGGCCTGATTTAAGCATCAAAATATCACTACATTAAGTTGCTTAAGGTAGCCGAGAAGTGATCAACACCCATTCCATCACTCCAATTTTCCGCCCCCATCCCCCATCCCTCATCCACCAAAACCGGTAAAAATCCAATTATGGATATCAGCTCGCAGACTCCCCTAGCCACTAAACGAAAATCCGGGGAGGAATGTATCAGCATCCCCGTTTCCCCAACCATCTATGTGGCAGCCTCTCAAAGCCCGAGAGAGCTACGTCCTGGATCCTACAGGAGCCGCTTGCCGCTCAAACGCCCTAGAGAGACGGAAAATAATGACGTGGCGGTACAGCTTTTCAGCCTCGTCCTCCACAAAATCCAACCCGTAGTTAGAGTTGGAGTTCCGAAGTGGGTATGCTACGAGCGAATGTGTTTTATGTGTTGTGGGGTTGCACCGCGTGGTGGCTCAGCATGCGACTTGATACCCGATGCAAATGTACTTTGTGTAAAACATACTAGTTATGTGCATGAACTGATCGATTTTTCGAGAAATGTATTAACTGGCGCGTCACTCTAAGATACCAATAATGCCGTAACGCGACACTGAAGGATTCAATGGATCCTATAAAATGGAATAGAGAGGTAAGCATTCGCTATTCTTTTACCAGCTTGGGATTTTTCTCTTATTTCGTGTCATCATAATTAGATTAGGATCGAGGTGCAGTATGGGGATGCGGGGCTAAGCTATGAGGAGCGAGCTGTATACGGGTTTGGTGTTATAGGCAGCCCTTCCGATTTATCTGTTCTCGTTTGAAACAGAGAAAACCTCCACTACTGCATGCCCTCTCTCTCTCTCTTTTCAATCAGAAACCTACGGTTATTATCAACTGCTGCATAGAAACATCAAGTTTGAGCACAACTAACTTCATACTCAGAAGGTAGGCAGCATAGAACCGTTAATCACATCCCAAGCAGCCAGCCCATAAAACTCTGGAAACAACAGCGCAAAATCCTCTTGGACCCCTTCATCCACCCCACCTACCATTTGATTCCTCGTCTCGATATTGAACTCCGGTCGTAATCTGCTGTGAATGGCTAGCACGACATCGCCCATGGTATGCGCCACATGGCACGGAAGGCCCACGCCATGAAGCCACACCACCACAGCTATCACTTCATTGTCAAGAGCCTGAATGCTATGTGTGGAAGAGAGTTGTTCTTCGTTTTTGTGGAGGAGGCGACAGAGCGTAACAGCAGCGAAGCTGATCATGTGGAAGATGTGGTCGGTGAGATAGGGTGTTTGATGATCGCTAGATTCAATTGCACATTTCATGATGGATGTTGATAACCGGATCATTTCTGAGAAGAGGGGGGACGAAAGGGTGGGTTGGGTTCTGAGCGCGCGGTCGTGGAAAAGAAGTTGCGCGAACCAGAAACCCATCTGAATGAATTGGGCATCCGGTTGGTCTGAGTAGATACATAAATTAGTGGGCAACGCAGGATGGAAGGCAGGTGTAGAATTACCTAGAAGAAATCCCCACTCCATTTTCCAGGAATTCAATGCAGCCTGGGCCTTGGGTAAATCGATCCATGTGTTACAATTTTGGTAAATTATCCAATATAGATGGACCTCTGCGACCATTCTGGACTCAAAATTCGTAGCATGGTCCGCGCTTAGTATCAACCGACACCTACTCACATCGTCTTGAGTGAGGACGGATCTTCGGTGTGTCCCGACACAGTAACTTTGGCCATCAGTATGCGCCCCAGGAAGTCGAATCGGCTTCACTTACTGAAGATGGGCAAGACAAATATGATTCCAGATGCACAAGTGGTCCAGCTCTGTTTTCTCTAGACCGTTTCGAAGTTCTTGACTAGATGAAACGAACAAGCTGCTTGCCATCTATAGGCACAAGAAAATGGTCAGCGAAAATCGACCCAAGAAACTTGACTGCAGCAATACACCTCCTTCGTGAATTTGCATTGTAGTGGAAACACTGACACTATGCTGAAGAGCGAACCCGCTAAGAAGCCAACCATCGATGCCGAGTGGTATCTTCCCGACAGTGGTTGACCATAGACTGAGTACTAGCACTGACTGGAAAAAGTCAATGGGCTGTGGTACACTAAGCATCGCTTGAGATAGCAACTTCTTTACATGCGCACATAATCCTGGGGCGAGACGTGCTGCTTGGGTGGCTGACGTGTTACGCACTGCGATCAAACAACATGCGACTAACAAGATTGGCGACTTGCGAGCGTCTTGCAGTAAGTGCTGGATTGGCATAGAGGAGTCGAATGCAACCCAACGGCCGTAACTTTCGCGAAATAGATTTAACAAAAATGTTGCTTCTTCTTCGCTAAGTAAGCCTTGTAGGATGATATCGTCGGATTGGGCCCGAGCAGGAGTGGCTGCTGTCGTGTCGTCCGCTACTCGCAATCCGGATTGAGTTGCCGCATCTCGAAGCACAAACAGTGGTGCACTGAATGCTTCCGTTTCGCGGTCATACTGCACTTGGCTACCGCCGTCTGCTCGATCTTGATACCGTGCCTTTGGGGGTAGGATAGATTCAACATCGTCTAATCGCCTCGCGAATGTGGCAACCAGTTGTTCGAGTCGTTCTATTCTGTTGATGACGGTCACAATGCATCCCTAAAGCGAGTTTGCCTGTAAGCAGAGAGTTTACCTTTCATGATCATTATGAGTTTCATCTGTACCCGCATTACTGGTCCATTGCATCCGGACCTCCGTAATGAGCGAACACTCATTGCCAAGCCTCTCACATCGAAGACAAGATTTTCCAGAAACTCCATCATAGCATCTTGTCTTTTGCTTGCGACAGGCGGAGCAGGCTTTGGATGCGCGTCCCCTGTCTAGTATTCTTTCAGGAGGCATCAATTACTTCAGCTCTCCATATCTGTTCAGAGTTTATTCGATGTTCCGGAGATTTCCCGCAGCTATAATCGGCTGAGCATGCGTACGGTAGATATTTGTTTGTGGTGATTTCCACGGTTAACGTAGCTTCTCTTGTGAGTGTGGGATTCAAAAGAGCCATGTTATCGTGCAGTGCTTGACGCTAATTTGTTAGTCATCGCATAATTCGCTAAGCTATTCCTGTATATTCTTACCACCTTGACATTTTGAATACCTATCCTGTCCTTACATGGTTACGGTGAAAGGTATCGTATACATGAATATACGAGTGGAGGCGTGCGTCACATGAATGGTCTGACAATCCGCAAGCAATATTGTTTCCGGTTCCCCACTATAGAACCATACGTAGTGTGATGTCTAGAATGGTTGCTGGAAGATGGCGTAAGACTGCCATGCCAAAGACAACTTCAATTTGATTTTTTTTTTGATAACCTCAACTGAGCGATTTATCGCGTTCCTTCCTTGTACTGTGTTGTGCCAGATCTCATCGGTCGCAATGGTCTCATATCAACGCGCGATAGAAATCATACTGTATCAGCCAAAGTGTCTTCGGTCGGCAAGGACCAGTTAGTTCCTTCAATCTAATATTCTGTGGAGAGCTTAAATTATGGCAATCGTGAGGTCTGGCAATATATAGTGGTCTAATACCCTGTAAATCGGAAAAATGATTTATGTTCATGATTACATATACGTATACACAAGCCAAAGACTACAGCTTGGATTGGTTATCCTTGGGCTTCGCCACCTCAACGAGGAGTTTGCCTGTTCATGTTAGTGCTACCATACAGAGCAACAGACATGAGAAGACTTACCAGTGTTGGCTCCATTAAACAAGTCAACCAGAGCTTGTTCTGCCTTGCCTAGGCCACCCTGTACAATGTGTTCTTTGCGTTTGAGTTTACCCTCAGATAGCCATTGGGCGAGCTCTTGTCTAGCTTTTGAGTATTGCTTTTGGTAGTCGAAGACGATGAAGCCTTGCATCCGGATTCGCATGGAGATGATCATGGTGTAGTTCTGAATTCTATTAGCTGGATGTGGGAAATATTCCAATAAACAACGCTCACCTTGAGGCCCTGGATTTGCGATTTGTTGCTGTTATATTGCGAGATTGCACCGCACATAACAAACCGCGCAAAAGGCTTCGCCCTTGTCAGAGCAAGATCTAAAATTTCTCCACCAACTGTCACGGTCAGCACAAAATCTCCACGCAAACTACGATCGCCTCGAACCTACCATTGTCGAAGTAGACATCGATGAGATCTTTCGTTGCACTACGGAACTCCTTGACAAAATTCTTGCTCTTATAGTTCAACGCAGCATCGAAGCCCAGCTCTTCTTTCAACCACTTTACTTTGTCGTCGCCTCCCGCGATTCCAAGTACTCTGGCTCCCATGAGCTTAGCAATTTGCCCAACGACACTGCCAGTAGCACCTGCGGCACCGGAAACAACAACAAAATCGCCCTTCTTCACGTTGGCCACCTCGGTGATTCCGAAGTAGGCAGTCAAGCCTGTCATACCCAGCACACCGAGCGCATCCGTCAGAACGGCACCCGGAGGTAACTCGAGTGATTCCAAGCTCTTTTCGGGGAGAACGGCGTACTCGGCCCACCCGGATGAGGCGCTTGCGTAGGAACCGGCGGGAAACTTTGATGATTTGGAGGCCTTGACCACGCCAATTGCGACGCCTCGCATGGTTTCGCCGATCTGGACGGGTGGAACGTAGGATCGTACATCGTTGAGCCAGCCACGCATGGCCGGGTCTAAGCTGAGATAGAGAGCTTGAAAAAGAACTTGGCCATCTTGAAGGGTGGATGCATCAGGGATGGGCTGCTGCTTGGTCGCAAAGGTGGTGCCAGGAACAATCTTATCTTTTGGCCTTTGAGCCAGGACTACGGAGGTATAGGATGCCATGGTGTGCTGCTGATGGTGTAGGTAGGATGGTGAAAGTTTGATGGACAAGGGATTGGACTAAGGGAGAGGGGAAGCTATGTAGCCAGCGGCTGGTGATGAATGACAATATATAGATTATGGTGTAGCTAGCTGGATTGGCAGGGTCGTCCGTGCCTCCAATGTCCGGCTGGAAACGTTTACAAAGGTGGAGAAGAGCTGGAGTCGGCGGAGGCGAACCGAGGCTCGCGATGGTTCGGAAATATGCAGGGGTGTCTGGTTATGAGATCATGTCTTACCACACCGTGGGAACCACCACGGTGAGACATCGTTATTTATCTGTTTACCTGCCCATAGCTGCCTGTATAAAAGAGCAGTGTGTTGCATCTCCTGGATTTGCGTCTGGAGTAGGTTGGGGGGGTTGGATGTTACAAGAGTCTCGGTTCACCTGGAGTGAATCAACGCACGTCCTCGCGGTTGCCTGGCTGGCTGGTGGGGAGCGAATCGCGTTGGCGCGCTGCCGTGCCTGTCACTCCCCGCGCTCGTGTTCGAGTAAACATGCGCGTACCCAACGACTTTCTTACTTAAATGCCCTCCTAGGCACATGTATAATACCTGAGTCTGCCTAAACCTACTTACTTAAGTCCTTACCTTACACAACCATACAACCATCCCTCGTTCCCGACCCTTTACCACTCGACATATTTTCTCGATTCCCCTTCAACCCCTCGGTGAAAGGTCATTGCCCACCCTCTCGTAGCCTGATCACACCGTAAGTTCGCCCATTCACCTCTCAATCGCCTTCTGCCTTCCAATCACTGACAAATTCTGGTTCAGAGTTGTTGATCGGGCAACAACCTGTGCCTGCAACGAATAATATATCTACCTCGTCACCCCCCAATTGCGAGGCCTCGACCTGCCTCGTCGTTCCACCATTCCCGCCAACTCCTCGATACTCGATTTATCTTCCGATTGCCAATCGTCGCAACCCGCCCTACATCGACCGAATAGGCCGTTGTTCGCCTCATACACTCTTGTTGCCTGCCCTTCAAGGCAAATCTTATCGAACCAGATCGAACAACATCCATATCTGTATCTCCCTCGATTCGACGCCTGGCGGGTGCGTCGTCCCGGCCAGGCTGGCGACTTTTGGGCACGCGCCAGGAGACAAGGAAGAGCCGAGTTGCTCGACTACAGAGTCAAAAAGCGTTGGCAGCCGTCTTGTGGATATGCTGACCTGATAGCGTCACCCCAAGCTACAGTAGACCATATCGTATACCTTGTCCTCGCCATAATCCGACCTTCGTTTATCAGGACCAACTCCCCTTCCCATCCAAACATATTTTCGTCGATCCATATACCAAACGTGATTCGACTACACTCTTGTTCTTCAATATGGCTTCGCAAGAACCGACACAGCCTGCCACCCAAAAAATGGTAGATCCCCGTAGGCTTGGTCAAAACAACTCTGGACTTGTTGATGACGACATCACGGATGTTATACTGATACTTCATCCCATGACTCCGGCTGCCATCAAAATAGTGGAGAGCATGGCTATGCACCGGCCGGAACATGTCCTTTTCTACGATGACGTTATGACCTCTTTTGTCGGCGATGTCCCAAACATAGAGGAACAAGAGACAATCATAGTCGACAAAGACGGAAAGAGAGTCGGCCAATCCCCGACTTCGCCTCTGGGTCTCGCGTTGCGTTTGTCAAGCGCACCTTTGCTGAAATCCAAGCAGGCCGGTTTCGTTTTTGGCAGGAACGCAAACTCTTCAGATATCGTGTTGGGGCAAGACTCTGGGAAACGCATCAGCAACCAACATTTCCGCATCTATTTCAACGAGAACGGCCTGACTATGCTGGCAGATATATCGACCAATGGCACCCTTGTTGATAATGTCTTGCTGAAGGGTAAAGACCCGAGGTGCAACTCTGCCCGTATGGTTGTGGCCGGCACGATGATCACCATATCCAACACGAATGATGCGGAAACCATACGGTTCACTGTGCGTATTCCACCGAGAGGCCCAGATGCTAAAATGTACGAGGAAAAGAAACGTATATTCGTCAACGAGTGCGCAGCCGATGTTACCAAGCGAGTTCTCCCGTTGCAACCCTATCAAGCCACCATGAGGTGGGATGGTGGGGATGCCTACAACATTATTGGTATGCACAGTTCTCCGTGTCCACTTCTTCTTCTTCTTCTTCTTCTTCTTCTTCTTCTTCTTCTTCTTCTTCTTCTTCTTCTTCTTCTTCTTCTTCTTCTTCTTCTTCTTCTTCTTCTTCTTCTTCTTCTTTTTCTAACAAGGTATAGGTGAAATCGGTAAAGGAGCATTCGCAACTGTATATCAACTCGCTACAAAGATGGATGGGAAGCTCTTAGCTGCCAAAGAACTGGAAAAGCGCCGCTTCATGAAGAACGGTCAGCTTGACAAAAAAATCGAAAACGAAATGAGGATCATGAAGTCGTTACGCCACCCGAATATCATCGATTTCGTCGGATATCACGACCAGGGTGATTTTCTTTACATCACCATGGAGTATGCTCCTCATGGCGACATGCAGAAATACTTGGGGTCATACGGTCCCATCAATGAGGACATGGCGCGACCACTAGCTCGGCAGATACTGAGTGCCCTGAATTACCTTCATGCCGCCAAAATCACGCACAGGGACATCAAGCCTGACAACATTCTAATTGCCAGCCTTGAACCCTTCGAAGTAAAGCTTTCCGATTTTGGTCTCTCAAAGGCGATTAAACACGAAGAGACGTTTTTGAAGACGTTCTGTGGTACCCTTCTGTATTGCGCCCCTGAGGTCTTCCCGGATTTCCATAATCAAGGGGTAAAACGCCGACGCGGAAAGCAGTACAACGCATACAGCTCGTCTGTCGACATCTGGTCCTTCGGTGGTGTTTTGTGGTTCGCTCTGTGCGGCGAACCTCCATTCCGAGGCATTTCCGATTCTACAGGCGAAGCCATGTACAACAACATCATGAACACTCAGCTCGACACCACTCCACTCGAGAAGCGCAAAATTTCGAATGATTGCATCGATGTTCTGACAAAGATGTTAAGAACGGATCCCGGAATGCGCCCGACTGAACGAGACTGTCTCAACCACGAGTGGCTCAAAGATGATAGTGTTCCACTCTTGCAAGATCCAGATCTGCAATCTATCCTGGAAGAAGACGAATCAGATGGAGCCGAGGCACAGCTCTCACAGCTTAATCTGGGGGAGGAAGTCCTAGATCCCGACTCTGACGAAGAGCCGGACGTGCTTTCGGACGACGATTTCGAGAGGCTTATCGATAGCAGGAAGTCGAAACGCCTTCGTACGGACCGATTATTTCCGCGAAATCAGATGAGAGATTTGGGCGATTCCAGCGCAGATTCTTCGTTCCTATCCGAAGGCATGAACCAAGAGTTCGACGCAGAGGAGAGTCTGAAACTCATGCCTGCATCTGAGAGGCAACGGTTGTTTGGGGAAATTGGGCAATCCGCCGTTGGGAGTTCCGATATACTCAATACACAGTTCAAAGAGGCATTGGAGCGTGAAGATTCGCCCAACCAAAAACTTGCAGAAGTTCTACCATCATCCAGCCACATCGGTGGTAATGCGCTGAGACAGACTCCCCCTGCTGCACGTGCCGTGCCACGCCTCGATAGCGATTCAAACCGGCGAAGTCTTCTTGGGGCCAATACCATGGTACGCGAATTCAACATGACTTCTCCACACTCGCCCGTGTCGGGTCCATATAGCCCAAACGAACCAGCGACGCCAAAAACACCGGATGTTCCTCAGCATAATTCTTTGGAGTATCCATCGAAGCACGCAAGCGAGGACAGTGAGCCCACTCCGAGAGCAAAGCCTCCTTTGGACCGGCAGTTCAGTCTCCCAAGGACCCCATCGCTATATTATGATCCTTATGACAGAACAACACATAATCTTGAATACGCGTCTAAGATTAGCGGCTTTGACTTTGTCGCTGCACAAAAACAGTCTGATGCCGCTACAACGGAAATCGAGGACACTATAAGATATTCTGAAAGCAGCGAGCCGAACGAAGATACCGCTGTTCAGACGTTGCCTGTCGATCTACCCGAGATTCCTGCAGGAGCAGACTTCAAAACCCCCGCCCGCCGATTAGGAAAGCTCACTGCCACCAGCGACTCCTTCATATCCAATCTCGTACTCAACATTGATCAGAGTAGGACCAGTTGGGGTCGCTTCAAGGGCAACACAATTGTTTACGAGGACCAAGATATGCGGATTCCCAAAATCGCGCTTGTCATTTTCTGGTGGTCGTCACATGCTGATCTCAAAGATAGCGTGCAAAATCTGTCCCAACAAGGCAAAGACTGGACTACCTTGAGTGATTTACACGTTGGTATCATCACTGACGCCACTGGTGGCATTTTGGTGAATGGCAAACATTTGCACCGTCGCGACCGGGAGAAACGCATCATCTGCGGAGAACTACATACAGGCGACGTTGTCCAGATTTTCCACGATCCTCGAACCAATCAATGCCTAAAATTCACTTGTGAATTCTACCTGGGGGAAGGCAAAGATGCACGATCACCCGGAAACAGTTTCAAGACATTCTGCAAAGCTTAGATCACTTTTGCTATATCTCACCGTTGCAACATATCGTCGTTGGCATTTCTTCATTTCATTTATCAGCGGGCGCAGGGGGGATATTGACCTTCAAATTCTAAAATGAAATTCCTTTTCCTTTGTCATAATATTGATTGCCCAACACCTAGGGGCATTCGGCTTGATTTATTCCCACTCACCATAGGTTTGGAATGTGGGAAATTGTTTTTCTTAAGTAGCGAGGAGAAGGGCGGCTGGGGGAAATGTGTGCATACTGGTCGACAGCCAAACCATTCCTGGCTCTATATAGAAGCCTGAGATCATTAGATAAATCAATACATAGCATGGTTGCAGTAGTTTCCCCATGATTTTTGGTGGAGAACTATAACTCCGACTCGATAGTTCATTGTAGTTCAAAGATAGTCATTCTCGATCTAACTGCATTGGGGCAACGGCAATTGACCCATGGTAAGCTTCCGAGACCGAGTCCAACCACGGAAATGACATCTGTCTCTTAGTCGCCGCGCTCTAGGACTCTCACGCCTCAACCACCCACATCAAGCCCTTCAGTATTCGAGCCTGGCTCAGCTTTGCTACAGGCAACATGAAGAATTTCTGGGCGCTCCCAGCTTTCTTGCGCCTTGCGCTTGCAAGCCAACACGCCTTTAATGTGCATGAGGATTTGCTTGCATTCCCCCAAGTAAGTTCCTAGTCTTCCGATATATGTTGCATCGTATGCTTATGAATATCAATAGTTCGACGTTATATTCCCAGAATCATACGTCACCGAAGATGATGCCACGTCCCTCCTCGCTCACACGACACCACACAGAACTAGTATCACGAGCACGAAGTCGCAAGAAACACAAGACCTCTCCAAGCCGTCCAAGCCGTCCTCCAGCTCATCACCGGGTGAAGAGTTCGAATATACATACGAGCGTGTTGTAGTAAAAGGGCAACGCTATCTATGCAGCATTCCCATCATACCGGATGAGGAACCCCAGAACAATACCGCATCGGCGGAGGAGGCCAAAGCTGAGAAGGAGAAGGAGCTGGTACGTGCTACGGACCGCGGGTCGGAGTTGTTACAAGGAATGCAAGGCAATTGCATATACTACGTGAGCGGGTGGTGGAGCTACAGCTTCTGCTACATGGCTGAAGTCAAACAATTCCATCAGCTTCAGACTGGACGCGATCTACCAATCTATCCTCCCGTGGAAGACATGAGCGTTAAGAGTTTCATTTTGGGGGAGTACTCTGAGCAAAAGAAGGCGGAGAAAAAGAAGGGGAGGAAAACGCTGGGCAACGAGCAAGGCAGCAAGGAAGTCGATGATGAGGAAGTGACTAGTAAAAAGGAGGAGACTGCGCTGGATCTCCCGCGACTCGAAACAAAAGGCGCAAGCACGTACATGGTACAACATCTATCTGGAGGCACAGAATGTGATCTCACGGGCAGAGACCGCAAGATTGAAGTCCAGGTGAGCGGTCCTAACTCAGTGTCCCTCTGAATGAAGACTAATATAGAACCCAGTACCACTGCCATCCTAGCGCGGGCGACCGAATCGCCATGATCAAGGAAGTCAGCACCTGCGCTTACCTTATGAAAATCTACACTCCCCGTCTGTGTAATGACGTCGCATTTTTACCCCCACAAGACAACCTTGCCAACCATATATCCTGCAAGGCCGTGCTCCGCGACTCGGAGATCGAAGCATGGACGCTCGAGAACGCGGAATTCAAGAAAGCCCAAGAAACCCAACGCCTGATCGCCGCAGCCGAAAACAACCCCCTCCGCCAGATGAAGGACGGGCTCGAAGGCTCTACGAAGCGCGGGCCCATCATCGGCGGCACAGAAGTCGGGGCGCAAGCGTTTGTGGGCAGTGAAGGCCGTGTGATTGAGAAGTCCATTATCGTCGGCGGCGGCAAGGCGGTCAACAAAGGTACTGTTCTCGATAGTGAAGGTCGACGCATGAGCGCCGCTGACCTCAAGAAAATGGGTATTCCCCCAGCTACACTGGATGACTTGAAAGAGCAGGGCTTGGCGAAGTCGAGTGGCGGAAAGTGGAGGGTCGATGTCGTGGAAACGCCTGGAGGGCTCTCGTTCGTCTTCATTCCCGAGGATGAAGAGACGGATAGTAAGGAGACGAAGAACGAGGACGGTGGAAAGAAGCGATTAGGGAAGAATGAGGACAAAAGTGATGAGAAGGGAAGGGGGATGGGTAGGGAGGAGGAGAGAGATGAACTCAGGAAGAAGTTGCAGCAGCACCAGCAGCACCAGCAGCAGGCGGAGGATGAGGCGGAAGAAGAGGAGCAAGAATCTCAGCAAGGGAGCGAAGAGGTTTATAAGGAGGAATTGTAGATATCATTGATCATATGTGTTCTTTTGGAATTATTCCTTTGACCAGAATATAACCTGCTGTAACGAACGATGCTGTTTGCTTCCGCTGTTTTGGACATCTTCACAGTCAGTGGTATGGGGATACGCAGATCCCAATTGTACTGTAGTCATAGTTTGTTGTACTTGATGCTTTACAAGCACTGATGTTCATGAATTCTGTGAATTTAGCTCCTTATGTCCTTGATACATATCAGCCTCCGTGCCTTGGGGTTCTAGTCTTACCCGATTTCACGCTTTGGGGAGACAATTCATGGCGGCTAACTCAAGCGTGAGGTTGATAGACTCATCGATACTATAGAGCATATCTTCCACAGACAAGGTCTGCATTGCAGAGGGCCACCGCTAGGACTCCACTTTGGACTAATCACATGAGTGACATGGGGTCCTCGAAAACCCAGCGCACCATCACAGCCCAAACTACGATATGATAGATCCCAGCCAGGGGGCTGGTGTGAAGCCAAGTTTACAATTGAGACCATCCGGCCTGCAGAAAGAGTGAATTGCAAAACCACGTCACTTTTCGTCAGTTTCCCTCTAAAAGAGATTGGCAATCTACCAAGCCCGCTGCTGCCTACATACCGGCTGAGAAGAAGAAAAATCCAAGATATATCCGCTGCATGGCTATTCGACAACACTCTTTGTCACCGCCTTTTCAAGTGTACAGACAGACCTTCAACCACACCCGAAAGAAAATGAGGCGAAGCGACCAGATCACCCCCTCCTCCTCCCCGCTCACCGACACCAGTAACACACGTGCGTAGACGAACAATCAATCCCAAACCTCAGGCCACAATAGATCGGCTCGACTTGAACAAGAAAGAAAAAACTGGAAACAAGCCTGTTACGCGATCGCATCTAACGCAAGTAACTCCAGCACACCACCCTCCCAAGCAAGACTGCAAGGCGCAGCGAGCATCAACATGACGCATGAGCTACACACACACACATCGCAGGTATTACATGCGCACATGGCTGCATTCGGACAAGCACGTAGGAACGAGGACGCAAAAACCTTCCGGTCTGCGGATGCATGGTAAGCACCGCCTTGCGTCTACGCGAGCATGCGCAGTGCTTCGCCTTCTTCTTTTTTTCTCCTTTTTCCTACTTTCTATATTTCGTTCTTTATGGACATTTGATGCGCTCGTATAGGATGTGTTCAGGGCAAGGATGGGAAGCTGAAAGTCTGCATGCAGGATGATGAAGTGAGCGCGCAGGGGAAATCATGTAGGCGAGACGGATCGGGAGTGATGGGCTGTTTAGGTTTCGGTGTTAGCTGAATAGATTAGCTGCAAAGCATTTTTTTTTTTTTCTGTTGAACTGTGTCTCCAAGATCGAAGTAGGGCGGAGGAGAAGGGCGCAGTTGAGGATAAGCGCCGGGATGTAGGGCATGGTGTGTAGGTAGGCAAAGTAGTAGCTGACAAGAGAATAGATGGTAGCTGTTGCCTATTGAGACGAGCACATTTGTTTTAAGAGCGTTTGCCTTGTTTCCATTTTCATCGCCATTCGCTCCTCGGAGAGAAGGAGAGAGCAGAGTGTACGGATGTTGAACCAACCTCCTGGTTCCAGTCCTGCTCACTGTGCATATCGATGCATATCCATTGCTTAGGATATAATCAACAGATGCATCTAGCTGGGGGGGCTTTCCCCTTGTGAGATCTTTCGAATTCCGGGCAAATGCCCGTACGTGCTTGCCATCTTGCAGTCGTGGTCTTGTCCGTCTAGTGTGTGACGACAGATTCGGGTTTCATATCAAAGACATTACAAGTAGGCGCCGGCGTCACACGCATATCGCAGATTGCGTGTAACGGTGGGGGCATGCGTCTACATGGGTACATATAGATAGGTATATCGATGTACCTACATACATGATCGAAGATCCTGGTATCTCCGCCCTTCGTATCTACTGAGCACTTGTCTGTTTCCGGTATATAGACAGACAAACTAAAAGGATGAGGGGAATACAGGGAATAGACGAGAGAGAGAGTGTGTGTGTGTCGATGATTGGCAAGTGTGCCATCTGCAAGGAGATTACTATCCCAGTTAGCACATATCTTCACCTACCTACATACATAGTACATTCGTGCGTAGGTTGGACATCCCAGCGGGAGGGAGGGGGGCCGCAATACACCAACATCGCAAACCATTCCTAGTAGGCCGATGGGTTCCAACGCGCGGCAGTGCTTGCTTCACTCGTTTATTTGCTTGCTTGCTTGCTTGCCTGTATACGGGCTGGCTGGCTGGCTGGCTGGTTGCCGCTGCAGTAGTCAAGGTCCTGGAGAACACTGAACACATTACCCACAAGACGTTCCCGTGTATGCATACCACTGTCCCAGGCTTTTCGTGGCGTTTTCGCTCCCCACAACATGTAATCTTGTGTATGTCCGTGTCTGTGTGTGTGCCCATCAGGCCATTACCGAGAAGTGCAGTGACATTGCCATGACCGAAGATAAATTTAACCAATGTGGGGAGGGGATGACTATATGGACCAGGGCCAGGGTCTTTTTTCTTCTCATGTCTTTTCTTTCTCCCATGGAAGCACAATCAGAGCAACGTTTCTGAAAGGTGGATAAGCACTGTTCCATGCGGGGGCGAAGGAAAACCGGGGCGTCGAGGGAAAAGAGTGAACGATGGACATGTGGGTACAGGAAGAACGTGCGATGCACTGACTATCCTGTGTCCGAACAGTCGGACCCGACCGATGAAATGGATGGAGGGATAGGAAATGAGTAGATAGCCCCCATTTACCGCGCCGGGGGAAGGTGGGAGGTGAGCATTTCCACTGCGTAAAAGATTCTACAGACGCCATACAAACATACCAACGATATTGCCGCCGACGGCGGTGCATCGCCCCCAAGCAGACGGAACCAGGGCGCATGCAACACCACGGCGTGCATCACTCGGGGTTTATCTTTGTCGAGAATTAAGAGAGCCGTTGGATGCACGGGATCGTGCATGGTGCGTGCAAAGCTCTGCTCGGGTTTTGAACAATCATCTTTCGCAATGTTCCATCATCGACCACTTCTTTTTCCCTGGTTGGGGTCCAAAAGCGAGAGAGACGAGGGCGGCACGGCGATGGGATTCCACGATTGACTTGGATCTTACGTGTCGGATAGCACATGGAGCCTCCTCACCCTCCAAATGGAGATGGGTGCCCCGAATGTGTAACGTACGCGAGTCGATTGTAGGTCAAAGGTCCGCTTCTTGGTGTCCCGTGCCAAATCCTTCCCGTGCTTACTTACTGTATAGGGATTGTCTGATTCTGATCCCGCGTGGTCATAGTTGCAATTCGTAGCAACACTGCTGGAAGTCTAGAGGTACATGATAAAGTGCTTACCGTGTCCAGAGAAGGTACTTGTGGATGCGCAAGCGACGAACCACCCCACGGAGGAGCGCATCCTTCTGTCAGAGTCCATGGATGGATGCCCAACATCTGAACGGACCTGGTCGTCCAAGTTTTTCGGCATGTGATTAGGTGGGTTCTAGGCATCGAGTTCCGCCTACGTGCTGTTCTTTCTTGGATCCGAGTCCGACGTCTGTGTGGCCTGATATAGATCTATGGTGATCATGATGATGAAACTGGCGAAGACACACAAAAATTCGTGGCGCTGTTCTCCACAAGTCATCATGTTGGGCGAGCCGCTGATGGCGCGTCATCTGGGATTCATTGGTAGATCGCAAGATAAATAGTACATTGTCTGGCCGCAGCTAGCCTGTGGCCTATGTGTTGGTGGAGTGGTGTGGAGATGCCTCTGTGGGATCCTTCCGTCGAGGTGGTAGCCGAAGACTAAAAGTAGCATTCACCACATAGCAAGGCTGTGCACAGACACAGTTCTGCAAAACACAAACGAGCAGTCAAGATGGCATGGCCGTAGGAATGTTTCATACTTGCGACTACAACTATGAATAGAAATGTGGAACGGGTACAGCAGAATGCTTCCCAGGACCCCAAAGAATGTGCGTTCAAGCGATGGTGTTTGCCTTTGTACAATCGTCTACTCGTAAACATGAGGGAAGAGGAAAAAGGAAAATACTTGTACATGGAGAGAACGTATCCCGCGATGATCCGTAACGCCAGACGGGTATTGAAACAAAGGAAAGTCGTAAATCCTCCAGTGCCCAACCAGTTTTTTGAAAGCATTTACTATTTTTCGAGAGTTCTGATAAAGAGATCAATGTGCTGTATCATATCGCGCGTCATCTGCTAGTTCGAAGGCACAATCAGTCGTCTGGGTTGTCCGTCGCCGATTGTCCACTGATCAAACTCATTGAGCGTGATAATCCCCTCTTCGTAAAGCCACCGTTCAAGGTCATGATCAGCGATCCAAGACTCAATATCAGTGTGCTGAAGGTCACCTGTTTTGCGATCCTTCTCCAAGTGGCGCCCAATGTGCTCCATGCGAAGGTCCCAGGATACCGGCCCAGAGAAGGTATCTGAACAGAAAAGGCACTGCGACTTGGGAGGGGTTTCTCTGAGTACTTTGAAGCACCGCTGCTGGTGTTCTGTAATGTTGTTCTCCGTAACTGCAGGCTGTTCCTTTTGATTTCGGTTCGATGGGTTGGTCACAGTGTGCATTCGACGGAGGTGCTGACCGAAAAGATCTTTACGGTTGAAGTCATTGAAATAGATCGTTCGGTCATCACGAGAATCCACTGTAGGAGTGCACAAGTCACAGCGCCAGAATCCAAGTTTGATGTGCTGTGTACTAACATGTCTCTTCCATTCGTTTTTGGAGATAAATGTCGATTTGCAGCCGTATGGCGACAGAGGGCATGGGAAATGTCTTTGCATGTCTCCGGAAATCTGCGATTCTGTGGACACTTTTCCTGGGTGTACTGAGGCGATGGCCCGGTTGGGTTTCTTGCCGATCCTGCCAGAGCCTGTTTTTGGAGAGGAATTCTTTCTGCTGTGATGTGTGTTTCGACGCTGAACAGGCTTTCTGGAATTACTGTGGGAGCCCGATGACCGTCTGCTCCTATACGAGTTCCTAGGCACGTATTCGGTATCCGAAGACGGTTCCTCCTCCTCTTCTTCTTCTTTGGTCATAGGCTGTACTGACTCTGCCTCTCTCAGAGGACTACCAGCCTCGGTGTCGGCGGGTTCATCCACCTGTGCAAGTGTGGGTTCTGCCGGGAATGTAGACTGGATTTCCGTGCCAACCGCTTCAACTTCCTCCACAATGAGTTCCATATCAGGCTCATGTTGGTATTCAAGATCGCGTAAGCTGATACTGCCTCCTCCCATCATAGATGACAGCTCAAGCGCGTGTGTTTGACTCGAATACTCCCCGCCAGAATAGGGCAAGGGGTTGTGGGTAAAATCATCTGGGCTGCCGTAGGTATGCACATGATGTGGCGAATGCACTTCATTCGGAGTCGCGTAGCTAGACGTTCCGGAGGCTGACATTGTACTGGCTGGAGAAACGTGTCGATACTGTGGAGATGGCCAGTAACCCATCTGCTGGTAGTTTTGGCTTTGGCTGTGTATCATTGGAGGAGCCGCAGGGTGGAAAAGGCTTCCAGAGAAGAACGGTTGATCACCGAGAAAGCTCTCCACACTTCCCATGTTTGTGGTGGTCATACTGTATGCTCCATTGTAATGGATGTCGCTCTCTGTATGGAATTGAGCTTGTGCGTAGCCTTTCTGATCATTCCACTGAGCATTTGAAGTGTCCTCTGAGAAAGATGGGATCTGGGGAAGATCTCTGTATTGGTGGTACATAGCCATTTTGGAATCTGAACCACGAACGGAGGCAATATGGTCGATATGATGCCCTGTTTGGACAAAGGATATTGTAAAGTAGCTGGGGTCTGAGGCTCTAGCACCGAGTCAGTATATTCCTGGTTACAATTTGTTTTGTCTTGTGTAGAGGCATACTTGAGTCCGTGGCAACAAATTGGTAACGAGAATGATTGGATTGCGGTACAACAATTCTTTCCAGATAGTCGGGAGAGAACAAGTAATAAAAGGTGAAACAAATGGTGGTATGTAGACAGGATAAGAGTAATGCGGTGGAACACTGACTCAGAGTAAAGTATTCGTGTGAGGAGGATGTTGGCAGAAGTTGTCTGTTTAGTCCTACATGCTCAGATGCAGCGTTTCAAGACGGGAGCCCCCAAGTTGGGTGCTGATTTATGGCGATTGAGCATCGCAGAGCCGCATCCTCGTGAGCTCCTTCGTGATTGGACGAAAAGACCTTAGATTGGAGACTGGGGCCCCCTGTCGGTTTTCACCGGTGGCTTACATTTGGGAGCATGGATACCACTTTTGTTGACGTGGGCGTCTAAGCTCCTGCACAGTGCACGCTCGTATAAGGGTGATGGACGGAGCCCCAGGAGAAAAGAGAAAAAAGCAAATAATCATACCTGTATGTATGCAGGGCGATCCCTTCCTCCTGATACCACCCCGACTACCGCCAGAGCACGTTCGTCCGCTGCCCAACTCCGACCCAAACTGCTCTGATGGTCCACCGAGGCGGGGTTCCTGGGGGCCAGCGAGAGATTTGAAGGTGTTTGCAGTGCCTATTTTCGACTGCGAGAGATCGGTCGACCAGGAAAGGAAGGCCATAGCGACCATGATTGCCGACTGCGTCCCAGCATACAGTCGAGTTGCAGTAGAGTCAAGTGCAAAAGATGGATTCCGTCTTGCGCGCTCACCTACCTCACCACATCGCACGCAAGGCGCATCCAACCAATACTCTAGTGGTTGCATGCAAATACGGTCGTGGAGCGAGCAGGAGGTGTTGCTGAGCTTGCCAGATAAACATTGACCCACGCCGGCTTGTTGGTCTCGACCACTGTGTACTGACCGAGAGGAGGCGCAAGTTCACAGGTGCTTCTAGCTAGGCACACAATCACAGGGCGGTGCGTTAGTTGCCTGCCCAGACCTTGATGCTCCGCCCACAAATGAAGAATTTAAGAAACCCCATTATATCATGAGGTGTTCTGAGAACGCCTGCATGCGCTTTTTCGCTTCTCCCTGGCACTCCCGATGGTAGCAACGGCTCATTGTACTCCACAGCTTCTCCCGAGACTTTTGAGGCGTACGGGGCGCAAATCACCCACAACATGGGCGGGAGCGTCCCGTGAAGCAGAGTGGACTGGGCCACCCGAGAGCGGGGAGATGGGCGGACGACACCATTTCAGCAACCCCTGCATGCATCGGCGTCTGACTGATACCGCGTCGTCCTGCCGTGCTGCTCGGCGGCTGCTCAGATGGTCGGAGGTTGGTGGGTTGGATGGAGGTCTGCCACTGTCTTACTACCAACCCATTGACCCCCGTCTCCTTTTGAACCGTATAGGCGCACGACCTTGTCTCCTCCGAGCCCGATGCTACCCCCCTTCTCTCTTCCCAAAGTCGGTCATTTGGGTCTCCATGCGCGCGTTAAATGTCCGGGCCCAGATGAATGGATCTTGAGTAGTGAAGAGAGACACGAAATGCTGCTGCTTGACTTGCTAGGTTGGGTGACGATTCGAAAGTGTGTAAATTGACTGTTGCCTGTTGCCGTTTGATGGATACAAACGTAGGACGAGTGCATGCAGATGTCGACCCATCACTGTCTATTTTCAGATTGTGGGAAGCGTGCATACGGTGGCTCATGAGGTCATCCAGAGGGCGAGTACTGTGTGCATTGATACACGGCGCCTCAGGGTCGGAGAGCGCAAGAGAAGAAGCAAGCAGTAAGTGACAGTTAAGCAATGCCGTCATCTGCCGCTACACTAAGTAGTTTGGCCATCTCGTTGCCGAAAACGATCAAGCGGCTCTCCGGTTTGCCGCGGCCGCCCTCACTCTAGGAGCTGCTGCCATCTCACCCCTCCTTCCCTTCTCCCCTCCCCTCACCATGACCACCTCCACCTTCAACCCTGTTCCGGCTGAATCTGTGCCAGAGAAAGATGGATTGATCCATGGAGTCTCAGCTGCAGAGCTGCAAGATATTGGCCAGAAATGCCTTGACGCAAAGGCGACAGCCTACTGTAAGCTGCCTCACTTTTATTCTTGCTAGCCGGAAGAGCATCATGGCAGACTGAAAACAGAACGAGAGCGGAGACTACGTGTAGAGACTGACAAGACATCTGGGTTAGGCCCATATTCCCTCTTCCGCGTGGGAGCTTCACTCCTCCTGCATGACTCTGCCACCTCTGCCGGCGCCCCGCGCATCATAACCGGTGCCAACGTCGAAAATGCAGCCTATCCTGTTGGAACGTGTGCGGAGCGTGTCGCCATGGGCACAGCTGTCGTTTCTGGACATAAGCTTGGTGACTTCAAAGCTGTAGCCGTAGCTACCGATATGGACGAGTTTTGCTCGCCCTGTGGCATGTGCCGACAGTTTCTGCGCGAGTTTCTGGGCTTGGACGTTCCCATATTCATGTTCAGCAAGGAAGGAAAGTTTATTGTGAGAACAATGGGCGAGTTGTTGCCGCTGAGCTTTGGGCCTGACGTATTGCCGCCTAGAGAGGAGCTAAAGAAGGCGCAGGAGAAAGAGGCACGGGATGACTAGAGACGATAACGGCGGCAAGGTTAGTGCCAAGGTGGAGTAAATGTAATGCATCAGAGTGCATTCTTCATGTCATCACAGGAACATTATCTGGTCATGTATAGAGGTTAGATACAAGCTTCATAGCCAATCACGGGGAACAATATGATAATGTCTGTTTGTACTTTGATCCCACTTACACAGTCAAGGTATGATTTCATGTAGCTATCGAACGAAGCTTTATGTAGCGATTGAGCTTATACTGAAATAACATAGATTTTGTATGTATCATACAACATAACCTGGCTTGGAAGGATAAGTTCACCGTTCAAATGTTGACATTGTTATCCTTAACGATGGACCCTGGGAGATGACGTAATACGACTAGGAGCTTCAATGCGGCTAAAAAGTTCATGGTTTGCCGTCGCTGCGACAAACACCGAACATCAACTCTCCATTTACCGATCTACTTTTGTGGGTCACCTTCAATAGTTGAAAGACGTAGTAAGATTTATCACTCGTCATGCGACCCATACGCTCGTCCGCTGCAACGCTGCGTGCATATCCCTCATCCGGACATCCCACTCTCCTCCGCGCGCAGAGGCAAAGGCCGCAACCATGTCTTTTCTGTGCAAGTCGTACGCCCCCATCAATATATCAGCGACGCGACAAGTCCACCTCAGAAGCGGAAAACCGGTCACACTACTCGTTTTTCCCGACCACGCTGCCCTCGGGCCCTCCACCGCATGGCGCGTTCAAGGTTGACATTAACGCTCTGAAACGAGAGTTTTTACAGCTGCAGGCGCGCGCGCATCCCGATCGCCACCCCCAAGAAGATAAGAATAAGGCCCAAGCACTCAGCGCGCGTATCAACGAAGCATACAAAACACTACAGAATCCTTTGCTACGTGCTCAGTACCTATTGAGTCTGCGGGGCATCGAAGTGGCTGAGGACGAGACGGCGAAAGTGGAAGATCCGGATCTTTTGATGGAAGTCCTGGAGACAAGGGAGGAGATTGAGGAAGCCCAAAGTGAGGAAGATTTGGTGCAAATGAAAACAAAGAACGAGGAGAGAGTTGAGAAGAGCGTCAAGGTTTTAGAGGAGGCCTTCGAGAAAGATGATATGGACACTGCGAAGAGTGAGGCTGTGAAACTCCGGTACTGGATCAACATCAAAGAAAGCTTAGACGCGTGGGAGGAAGGCAAACCGGTTGTGCTGCAGCATTAGCCTACTGCTCTGCGCTGAATAGTAAAATCATTGCAGAACGGAGGAAAAATGTGTACAAACAGTTCCCTAGTTGCTATCTTAACGACGCAAATCTCGAGCACAATCCATCCTCAGATTGCACACAGCTCAAACCGGCACCGTCAATGGATTCATAACACTCGCTCCTCCATCCACTCTGATCTCCGCTCCTGTTATATAAGACGAAAACCCACTTGCTAAAAATCCCGCCACTTTTCCTACTTCACCAGGCCTCCCTGCCCTCTCTAACCCAATTGCCCTCTTCTGTACCTCCTCGCTCTGCAAACTACTCGGTGGGAACTGGCCCTGCTCCATCTCTTTTATTCCTGCGCCTTTGAGGTCAACCCCAACATCGATCTGACCCGCAGTAATTGCGTTGATGCGCACTCCTGTCCCCTTCAGTACCGCGACCCCCGACCGCACCACACCGAGCGCCGCGTGGCTCGACATGGTAAAGGCAGGGCCCCAGCAGCCACCGTATGTCCCCGCCACGCTCGACACGATGATGATGGAACCGTACGACATATCCTTGGGCGCTGCATTTGCGTAGTTGCCTTTGGGCGTTGTCTTCTGCATTGCGGCGGGCGCGTACTTGAGCGCAAAGAAGGCAGGCATAGCGTTGGTCTCGAATGCTGCGTACAAGTCCTTGGGGCTCGTGCTCGTGATGGACGGTGGACCAAGGAGCCCAGTTGAGGATACCCAGATGTCCAGTCGACCCCATTGATTGAGGATGTCATCAATGAGCACCAGCGTTGCCTCTTCTGATGTCGTGTTGTATGGATAGGGAATCACTTTTGTGTTTGGGTGCTCGGTTTTGAGGGACTCTGTTAGGTCATCGATAGGTTCGTCGGTTGGGGATGACGTGCACGCGTATATACAAGCTGCGCCGTGTGCTGGACTCGTATCGAACCGTTAGTTATTGATCGTATCGAAGGAAAATGGAAGAAGGGAATAGAATATTGGATTGGAAACATCCCTCTCCTTTTTCTTCTCCCTTGAAAACCAAACTGACTTATCTCGAACAATGGACAAAGAGGAAGGATAGATAGACTAAAAAACATACCAGCGAGTTCAGATACAACGGCCTTGCCAACCGGCTGTGATGCTCCCGTCACCACGCAGACAAATCCATACTATGACATTGTGCACAAGGTCAGACGGCGAGAAATAATACCCCAATTTATAAATCAAATACCATCGTTCTTAAGCCAAGATTCTCGTTCGTCTCGTATAAGAAATGAGGTCTCCCTCCGAAGCCAACTCACCAATTTCCCGTCAACCCTATACGGCGAGAACGAACTGGAGCCCGCAGTTGAAGCCATTATTCTCCGTCTTCCAGAAACTTCCCTTTGAATCAATTCGTGGTGGCTTTTTAAGGTGTTGTCTTTCTTCGCTCAAAGTCAAACCGCTCTCGAAGTGTCCACCTTCCTTTTGGAAAATGGAAGGAAGGACTGAAAGATTTAGAACTCAATTTTGAGCACAAGAAATATTGACGCAAATCTAGCTTTGCCAATGGAATCCAGATTTCGAGAAGCTTCAGGCGCGTGGGGAAAATGTGAGTGTAGATGGTTGTAGGCGAAACCCAACAATGATATGTTCAGAATCAAAGAAACACGCAATGGTGTAAGTGTTGACAAACACCGTCATTTAACATGCCCATTTTGTTGATGCGATGATATCTCAATCAAGGTATGGAGCTAGCGAGGATGTCCCTTTTTGTGTAAGAAAACTCCACGGAGGCGCGGAGATATGTTTGCTTATCAGGAGACGGTGCGGGGGAGCTCTTATCTATGGGGAGGCGTTATTGATGGGAGGTTCGGGGAAGAGGATTAGCCATCCGCGGAGAGCAACTTCAGTCATGTTCAACAAATCAGTTACGTTAGAATTGCTTTATATGTACAAAATAATTTGATTTTGCCTAGAATGAGATAGACACATGTCATCTACTTCACCATCAATTCGCTTTTATGGGTCCCTTCAACACAGCAAATTTATGGACAACATAAATAGGCGCTACTTCTCCTCGAGACTGCTTATAAATGAATAACCCTATACAATCGCAAGACGTTGAAGGCTCACTTAATCATCTAATTTTTGTACTGGCGTCCCAGCACCTCATATTCGCGTAAGCCGTTTCGAAAGCGATGTATCAAACGCACTACCGTTCAATGAAACTGAAACATTTCTTCAAATGCTACTAATACAAGTGTTCGAATGGCTAGCTCGATTTATGTGGACGCTCAACGGTGCGTTTTGTTCTTTGTCGGTGCTCAACTGGGTGTAGTTGAGATGCTCGCCAGGTAATCGTGCAACATCACGAGGCCATCTTGGCAATGAGTCGGTCTTCAATTCCTTCCAAAATCCAGCGATGCTCGAGAACCTCTAGATTCTCCGCCTCGTTGAGGAAGAGCTTATCAGGATCCTGCTCCGGACCCATCATGCCTGCACCCGGGTTGGACATGGCCATTTGTTGTGTAACCTGGTTTGCAGCTAGTGGAGATGGCAATGTCAGTTCCTGATGTAGAAGAAGAATCACACTGGAAAGTGATTGAGGATGGACATACAGTTATTACTCCCAAGAATGAAGTTGTATACGGGCTGCAATCCGAAAAGGGTCAAGAAGTACCAGGACAAACTAGACACCCATCTCACATCTAGGTCGCGAGTACCGACACCTGACTGAAGCATAGACTTGAACTGAGGCGTCAATGGAAAAGGAAGTTTCACTTCGGAACCGTTAGCAGGAGGGGCCAAAACGCCGTCGCGGGGAAAAATAACGCACTGATGACGAAACCCGAGAAGAAAGCATTAATCCAGCCCATGATCAAGGTCTGTGGAACCATCATGGCCATGTTTCCCTTCATCATACCCATCATCCCCTCCATAGCCGCGGGGTCCGACATTGGGTTCGGCCTTGGCTTGCCCCTGTTCTCAGGCTCAGCCAGAAACTTGCCCTCCTGGAAGGCAGATACCATGTATGCTTTACGCGCCTGAAACGAAGCGGGAGACAGGACATTGGCGTTGCTGCGGAGTTGCACGCCACGGACGAGAGAACGCTGCTGCCGGATGTGCGCGAGAGTCTGCTTCTTGGGCGGGGTCTGGAGGAGTGTCATGGCATAGTGGCGAAGGATACCTGTCAGAATCTAGATAATTTATTAGCGACCATAGTTAGACAGTGTACAGAGATAGAGTAGAGACGCACCATAACCACGGTGATAGGAAGTAGGATCCACCAACTGCATTACTGTCAGCGCAAAGTCGCAAGGTACAAAAAGGGCAGCGACATACAATAGGGCTGGATCCCTATGGATGGTCTGCACCACAGGCTGAACCATCTTAGCTGTGAAGAGCGGGTTGTGGTGATGGGAACTGGAGATTACGTGGTGGACAAAGTGAGGTTGTGGGGATGTCGAAAGCTCCCTCCACGGCGGAGCCTCTCCGGCGGATTGGATGACAGGGGTCTTGAGGCCTGGTCTAAGAAGATGTAGACACCTTGCCCTCCATCCACCCAAAGCTTCTCACTGCAACGGCGCAAGCTTCGTCCGCCATCCTTTGTTTGTTAGACCATAGTCGAGCATACTGCTCACACTTCTATCTCAAAATGTCGGCAAATAACAAAATCGCGGTGCATTCGCTCTCCGGTACGTACTTGCCAGTCCCGCCATTTGCATCATTCCCACCCGCTAACACAACGCAGATCTCAAAAACACGACAGACGATGCTCTCCCGAATTACCTCCACTCTCTCAAGTTCAGACAGATCCACAGGCAGACAGATGTGCGGTTAGTTCTCGGGTACAGCGCCGTCATTATCGCCGGTGCCCTCTTCTACTTTGACTGGAAGTTCGGCTGGGAGGCTTCCAAGCCCTATACTCTGCCCGCGGTAGTTGCCTACTTCATTTTGAACTCGGCGTTTAGCTATTGGTTGTGGTTTGTGGAAGCGGGTACTGTGTACGAAGGCGAAGGCAAGACAGGCAAGGTAAATCTTTCCCCATCATTCAAAAGCAGAAGATAGACGTAATGCGGCAGCTACTAACGATTTGCCTTGCTGGGATATTTGTCGCGCAGGTTCGAATTGCATCATCAACAAAGAAGCACATTCCCGTCTACGAGGTCGATGTGTTCTTCACACCCGCTCCAACGAGTTCGAACCCTGAACAGAAAATCCACATCCGCGCACCCATGACTCGATGGTTCACGTCGGACGGCTACTTCGTTGCAAAGCCTTTCCAGCAATGGCTCGCCTCTGAGGTGCCCGTCATTGGCGCAGCGGACCCGAGTAATGTTGTAGAGGAGATTGGTCGGGGAAGTGAGACGGAAAGAACTATGAATGTCACTAGCGACAATGCCATTGATGTTTTGGAGCAGTTGAAGGCGAGTGGCGCGAAGGTGTCCGCTGGAAGTGGTCGTAGGAGGAAAGCTTGAGTAGCGAGCACAAGGAGGTGACACCAAAAAAAAAAGAAATAAGATGGGCTTGTTGCAGCTGGTCCATACAAACTCCGTAGATGCGTCCATCATAGCGGTGGCGATAGGGGTCTGGGAGAATGGCGTATTGGACATGTTCATTTCGTGATATCCACTTCTACAGCTTTTCTAAACCAAGACGACAAGGAGCATACATTGCAAGGCCGTATTCGACCCTTTGAGTCTATGCTAAAGTTGAATGAAGATTCGTTCACAAAAGCTTCCGCCACATTTCATGCTTGTGGAACCTGAACATGTTGTTTGAAATATAATTCTTTAAATGCAATTCATATGTTTCGTAACTTTATCTTCACAGATATAACAGCCTTAGCGCTTTGTATCAGATGTGGTTCTCATTGATAGTCGAATCGAGTCAGTGATTTTTATGCTTCATGAATCCAACGGAATGCCACCGTGTAATGCAATAACAAGGAAAGAAAGGAGAAAATGATGCGATCACTTCATAAAAACAAAAAGAAGATCCAGGATACATGCCACAGTATCTAGCCAATGCCAATCTTGCTTGAACGTTCAGTGCTGCATGGAAAAGAAGAGGGTTCACGCTCTCGCATGACCTTACTCATCCTGCTCTAACATTGGCAAGACCTCTAATTCCCTCTTGATGATCCTCTCAAACTCCTCGCGATCGATTCCTGAAGCTTTGGCTAAGCGGAACAGACTCTTCATATCTGTGCTTATATGTTGCTTGATGGCGAGTTCGGTTTGACTGGCATTTTGAGCCTCTCGCTCTAGCTTCTCGATCGAGTTGGATGATGCGGACGAAGATGGACGAGGATGGTTAAGTGCCGAAAAATCCTCGTCCTTTGCAGATTCAATGTTATTCAGCTTGAGCTCACGAGCCGAATCCCTTCGATCGTCCGCGGCAGTTCCAGACAAGTTCGATGATACATGTCCACTCAGCCCGAAAGAATTGCCAGTGAGGGTGGATTGACCAGGCGCCGTAGCTTCCTCGTCTGGGTCATGGGGATCCATTGCAGGCTGAACTTCTGAAGCATATCTTGCAAAATATTCCAGTTCAGTTTGAGTCGGGCCGACTTGAACCCGAGTATTTGTAGGCGGAGCTGGGGATTGCTTGTTTGGTGTCCGTCCAGGAGTGTTGTCATATGCAGCCCAGTATGCATCGTCATCCTCTTCCTCCTCTTTCCGAGAGGGCTCCGGTAAATTGAGCGTCATGTGTTTACCAGCGCCATTGGTCTTGACTGCTTTCCGACGGAAACCCGCTTCATTGGCTTCAGTTATGCTCGAAAACCACTCTGTGCCATCGTCGGCATCCTCAGTTCCCCTCAGTTCGGCCAGTTCCCAGCGGTTCCCATTATCACCTCCCGTACACCACAAGTATGCGGGTACGATGCCATACTCCCCCAGTATGAGCCTCGCGTGTAAAGTTTCGGGGTCTGAGCGGCGATAGAGAATCTGGTCGGGGTCTTCTACTTCGATTTCACCCGAAGCTGGATGTGGTTCCACGTTGATATTGGCGACAACTTCAGAGAGTCGAGTAGCTGCCTGTTTATCCCAGCAAAGTAATGATAACCAATCATCGGAAGCGAGTAATTGTACCCGCTGACGCAAGATGGGCGACAAGAGAGGGAGAAGAGCAGGAGGGGGCTGCTTGGATACGTTGGCGGTCGCCAGACAGGCGAGCAGTGGAGGGAGAAGTTCTCTCGAATCTGGTTGCGGGATGGGTACGACAGCCATAGCAGGCCAAGTGACGGGGGCTCTTCGGAGCAGGAAAACCGAATTAATGTACTAGAGATGCTTGGAACAACAGCGAGCGATGCCTCAAAAGGTGGCTGAAGTTGGTGGAGAGGTCAATGGCAGGTGTTGAGTTGTGCGGCGTAACTGTGAAGCTTGAATGCGGGCGCGGGTCTGGTGACGATGATGCTGTCACATGCGAAGCACGATTGATGTTATGCAGAGGCGCATAAAATTCTAGTGCACGACGCGAATGTATGCTGGATAGGGGGAGGCGGACGAGAGTTGGAAGAGGGGAAAAAAAAGAGGAATAACTGAGGTAGGGGAAATGTGAAAAGGAAAATGAACAGGTATATGGCGGGGAAGGTTAAACGTGGTGAGAGTAGAAGCTTAATGGTGCGGTTCGAATGGATGGGGTCGTTGGATCATCTCGCTTTGCTAGTTTCCTTCCGTCCGACCATCACCACGTCAGGGTCCAGGTGCTTCTTCTGCATACTCACTTACCTAGGTACATACATCTACGTACTACTTCACCACATCTTATATGCATTCTTTTTCTCTGCTCCCCTTCTCACCTCGAGTGTTCTCTTTTTTTTTTTCGGCCCAGCTGATTCAACATCTGCTTGATCAGTCGCTATCGTGAGCAGCGTGACATGTTGACGGCAAACGGGTAACGTTAGGCGGCATGGTCATTCGTTGTATCTGTCTCTTAATATGTTGAGGCGTCCAGACTTCGAATATACAAACAGCGGTACATATGGAATACTCCAACAATAGCAGCAACAAACAGAACTGGCATTCTCCGCTCATGCTCCTACAATGCTACATACCTATGTATTTACTAATCCCCTCCTGCTCAAACACGTATTTAGCAGCACTTAATAATCGAATGGATAGCGGGGGCACGGTTCCAGTTGAACCACAGAAGGCTTGTGTGATGACTACATACAAGTCCCAGCCAGCGGTGCTAAGCAAATAACCAAACACGCTCAGCTATGGGCGCGGAGAGTCGCGCCGGACCATGTTTCGAAGGTCCTCGGGTACCTGCATGTCGGCGGACTCTGCTAGTACATGGCTGCTGTCGGGAAACCTTGGGACGGGCATAATCTACCATGACATGGACTAGGGCACAGTGTACAAAACCAGTTACTGCGCGTCAGATGGACGTCGACCGAAGGCGGAAGAGGATCTGGATGTGCATAGGCAGTAGATGAAGACGTGCCGTCGCTCCCAACGGTAGAGGCTGTTTGCACTGTAGGATACGAGAGGAGTGAAAGCAAGGCAAGTACATACTACATAGCTGGGTACCTGGGTACCTGTGTGCTTATGTAAGAAGGCCAGGTGGAGCAGCCGTGTCTAAAGCGCCCCACCTCCTATTCAATCAATGTTGTCGCATGTCCGAATAGACGACGCATGGCAGATTGTTCATCACCCACACCATTCCCCCACTAAGCAACAAGCTCTACCCGAGCATGATGGGTTTTGGATGGTGTGATTCCGCTGCAGATAGGGAGACTCAGACAGTCCCATTCCAGAAACATGACTACATACATACGTGCGTACGTACTTAGTCGCCGACGACGACGGACGCTACATACATGGGCAGCCGTCATGCTAAGATGCACCCCATGCCCCCGTTTCAGCCCATGTTTGTCAGATAGAATGCAACAATAAGATGCCAATCCAAGCCCGAGCGAGGGACTTGGGGTTCGGGACGACTGCCGCCATTTCTGGGGCCAGTCCAGTCGGTTCCTGTCTTGTCCTGTGCTGTGCTGGGGGCAGACGGGATGATCGGATGCCCCGACTGACAGACTGACTGACTGACTGACTGGCAAAACACCAACGAATGGGTTCCGTAAAGGGGCTCGGTTCTGCTGGATGGTGCAAAGACATGATCTGGGGCTACCAATGCATGTACATATTCTCCATCAGCAACGGGGACTTTGCAAGCACCTGGAGAGAGCTTGGCTTTTCCCTTTGCTTTATATAGAACCCGTCTCGGCATCCGGTTAAGCGCGCACGTTCGTTCACGACGCGGGCGCAGTACATAACTCGACGAACTAGGTATCTGTACAGAGCTGCATACCCTACCTACTAGGTAGATGGATGTGGTAGTGTGTCCTCTTTCTGATTTCCCAGCTGGCTGCTGCTATTCTCTCCCAATCATCGTCGCCGTCATCATCCAGCCCAGCTGTGTCCATTCACCGTCGGCCTGCCCATCCCTCCCTCCACCTCAGAGCCGCTTGCAAAGCCAGCAGCCACATTCACCCTTCATCATCACCGTCAGTACCACGGACATCAACGGCTCCACCAGATCAAAGCCCTCGACAATCGACAATCGCTATCGTTATCGCCGGTCGGTGCATAGCCACTGCACATCATCCTTACTTGCGCTTCAGCGCCTGAGGCTGTGCTGTGTCGCATATTTAGCAGCCATTCTGCGATTCTGCCTCGAGTCGCGTGGTGGTAAAGTTGGTTAGGCACTGGCAGACGGGCTTTCCCATCCCGTCATCGATTCGACCGCTGCGTCTGTTCTGCTCTGCTCTGCTCTGCTCTGCTCTGTCTCCACCGCTAGGGCCTCCCGACCTTCACGTCACGTCACGTCGCATCTCACGCTGGCTGGCTGGCTTGCTGCGAGTGCAACGCTTGCTTCACTTTGCCCGCAAACCAGCGTTCGCTCTTGGCATCAGCCTCCTGTTCTCGTTCTGTGCTGGTGGTGTTGGGAAGAGGAGTCAGCCTTGACCGGTGCCTTGATCTCTCCCTCGTTGCTGTCCACCACCATCACTACTGCCACGGCGCCGCCTTTCCAAACTTCTTCACGGTAGCTTGGTACAACCGCCCCTACGCGCACAAGCACATCCACCTCCCCCCCCCCCGTACACGCCCGCCCGCGCTTCCATCCTCGTCGCCCACGACCAAGACTTCTCCCCACTTTCCACAGGCACAGGCTCTCATTTCACCACTCCCGCTCGGTCCACCGCGGGGCAATCTTTGGCTCCTAGCGAGCACTGCCCAGCATCCCTGTGCAAGGCGAATCCTCTATTGCGACCCTTCATCATTGAGCAGCCTACCTACTTGTCACCGACTACTCTCACCGTGGTCCACGCTTTTTGATCGTTGATTTTCGCCACGCACGAATCTATCGTGAGCGCCATTATCCACCACTTCAACCTACCTCTCCGCATAGATCTTCTTCCACGCTGCCAGACGGCAGCACCATGGCTCCTTGAGCACCTAACGCCCAAGTCACGTTACCTTCAACTCTTTCCGTGGGAAGAGTGATCGACGCGGATCCTCTGCACCGCTCGTCCATCCGTTCCTACCTCTCTGGCCCGCACCCGAATCTGCCTTTCGGGTCCTGTATTATCTATCACGATGCAGTCCATCGATACTCACCAGCAGCCTTTCAATGGCCAACAGCGCAAGCAACCCTATCTCGAAGATGCATCAAGTAACAACATGATGCAAATGCCCTCTGATAACTTCCTACTCCCTAGCAATCAAGGCCAATTCACATTCTCCGCGGAACCAGATTCCATGCTCAATTACGGACCATTAGTCAACTCTAATGGCCAAGAACATGCCTTTACACCCAACACCAACTCCTCTTTTGATTCTTCATTACATCCCGAAATCAATAATCACACATTCCCCCCGGCAAACTCTCAGATGCAATTGCAAAATTACAACCTTTCGCCTGGGTCCCATAGCCGGAATGGAGTGAGTCTGTCACCCTCGCACTCTGTGGACCATCTTAGCCCAGAACCTGGATATATGAGCGATTCGAGCTACAATATCAGTAATAATTATGCGAGTCCGAGTTTCAACGGCCAATTCCTTGATGATTTTTCCACTCAGCTAAACTTCGCCGAAAACCCAAACACATACCATCAATACACTGGAGAGCCAGTAGACATGTCTATATTGACTGGGACCTCGCTGGCTACATTTAATGCACAGCCACCTACGCTACCGAGCAATGCGCAGTTGGTGTCACCATCCCCAACCGCTAACTCCAGTCCCATTGTGACCGATGAACTTTCAAGGAATGCCCATATATCAGGTGTTCAATACATGAGTAATGAATATCAACCTTCTTCCACGCCTCCCAATCGTATGAATCATACGCAACAGTTCACTCCGAGCAAGCAGCAACAACAGCAACACAGTCCTGCTTTAACAAACAGCCCGAGCAACAGGTCTCTCTCCAACCAACAGGCCCGCACGCATCTCACCAGTCCTATCGTCCGCGTTGAAAATTATGGTGGAAGAGAGTCACCTCCCTCAGATTCGAGTCGCCCAGTGAGTAAGCGAA
Source organism: Periconia digitata (assembly GCA_948474695.1). NCBI lineage: Eukaryota > Fungi > Ascomycota > Dothideomycetes > Pleosporales > Periconiaceae > Periconia > Periconia digitata. Next base: position 1,813,060 of record CAOQHR010000003.1, read on the forward strand.
GTCATGGTAGCCGACGTTCCGGAAATCACCTGTCTCCCTACCCGAATGACGAGTCGTCAGACGATGGCGAAGATTCGCACCAACCGGTGCGAATCCAGCCTGTTGTTCGAAGCACTGAGCGAAATGAAGACGGTTCCTGGGCTGTGGGTCAACCTGGACTGAATCCCGACGATCGACAAGCATTGAACGACGCATGGGTTCCAAGTTTGGAAGAGATTGCCGACCAAAGACTGAAGGTAGAAAAGAAACTAGAAGTGCATGACTGGCTCTCTAAGAGTGAGCTGGGCAGCGAAGCTGAAGACACGAACGGGTCGGAGAATTTGTTGAAACCTGTAACCACCAGACGCCGGGCGAAAAGTACAAATGATGTCTTTCGCCAAGGATTTGGCAATGGGTACGGCCTCGGTGTGCACACTGATCTTGACCAAGTGGACGACTCCAATGTCCCTGGACCCGGGATTTATATAAACGAAGGAAGTGAATATTATGAAGATGACGAGGATGAGGAAGATATGGAACCTGAATCACCGCCAGCAAACATTGACATTGGTGCCAGCCGCGCTGATAACGAAGTTTCTGCTTTTCCAGCTTTTGACGGCGGTATGGTTGATGCCGTCGCACGACCTTGGATTGACGCAGCCTCCCAACCCGCGCCATCGTCAACGCGATACCAACCGCCCACCTCGAATGCAGCAATGATGCGCTTCCGTAGACGAGCTAAAGATGTAGAGTCCGCCTCACTGGCTGCCACAGTCGGCTCTCGCCGACTTAGCGAGTCTGATCTAGGCAGCATAAGGGGTAGCATCCGAGGCGCGCCGGGCGTGATCAAGGTGATTGAGCCTGATCTGAAGAAACAGAAGGAAAGGCAGCGGCGTCCAAGTTTCCTAGAAAACATTCTCCCTAAGCGAGCCCCCACCAATCTCCTGAAGCGCAAGGGTAGCATTCCGGTACCCCAAACAGCTGATCCTGCAATTGAAAAGGCCAAAGAAGCGGCTTTGGAGAAGCCTAAGCGTATGGGTAGTTGGGGGCGGCCTAAGTCACCAAAAGTAGACACAAATATTGCAGCTCCAGTACGAGACTTCGGCCCTCCCAGCTCCACAGGTTTATCTGCGACCAACAACAAATGGTACCAAGGCATTACGCGAGTTCGAAGTAAAAGCGAGCTGGGTAAAGCAGCTGGACTTGCGGAGCTCATGACGCGACATGGAGGCCCGCCGATGCCAATGCTTGCATCGCCCATGGCAGACACAGAAGTTGCCAAACCTTCTCCCAACCCAAGTCCGGGGGGAGATGATGATGACGATGATGCCCAAGAAGCCGTCACGATGGATCTCGCGGTTCGGTCCGACCCGATCATCCCCACGTATGAAGGGTTCAAGACACATGCTCGTCAGCTCAACCCTCGCTTGACTGAGTACATGATAGAGCGTATCACCCAGGAGCAGATGAGAAGATATAAGCGGTTACTTGAGTTTCGCGTAAAGCATCTCAACGCTGTAAAGAATCGCAATTGTCCATCAGCGAAATTTTGCCCAGATCTTGGTGGGGAATCTCAGCAGCTGCCTCCTCGAGCCGGAAACAAAGATGTGGATGCACCTTTTATTGGATTCCAGGTCACAGCCCCGGAGGCGTCTGGCGACGATGTCGAACCTCTCCCCGAGGGGACAGTTGTCCCTGCCCAATTTCCCTCTGGTGTGCCTCTGCCTCCCGTCAAACGTCTCCCCGCTGAGTTTGAATGTCCACTTTGTTTCAAGGTCAAGCAATTCTACAAGCCATCAGATTGGACAAAACACGTCCACGAAGACGTGCAGCCATTCACCTGTACTTTTCCCAATTGCGGAGAACCCAAGTCTTTTAAACGCAAAGCAGACTGGGTCAGACATGAGAACGAACGCCATCGACAGCTGGAGCATTGGACATGCCAGATAGCAGATTGCAACCACACATGCTATCGAAAGGATAACTTTGTCCAACATTTGGTTCGAGAGCATAAGATCGCCGAGCCCCGACAGCGCTCAGCGAAGGGCGCAAACAAAGACGGGTCGTCGAACACAGATCCAGGTGGGCCTCGAATATCTACCAATTTTTTTTTTTTTCGTGGGGTATGCTAACCATACGCAGATGATATATGGGGCCTTGTAGCCAGGTGTCGGGGTGATACTACGAAGCAACCCAAGGACGAACCTTGCCGATTCTGTGGCAACATCTGCACCTCATGGAAGAAGCTGACGGTCCATCTTGCAAAGCATATGGAACAGATCAGCATGCCGATTCTCCCACTTGTAGAGCAGAAGCAGATGAATGCCGACACCATCATCAGTCCGGTTGTGGAACTGGCAGACAAGGGCAAACTCTCGGCAACGCCAAACAGATCACCCGTTGACAATCCTTCGCGATACATCCCCCCTAACCCAGCTACTCTAGCCCCGGGGATCGACCCCTCGCAATTTGCACAGTATACACCCGACCATGCGTCGGGCATGTCGCCCAATGCGATGCAAACCTATCCGCCCCCACAGATGGCCCCACAGACCAGCGGCTACGCAGCCTTCGCAGCTGAGAACCCGCAGGGTTTCACTAGGACGTATCCAGGCGTGGACCCGAGCAAAGGGAAGGGCGTTTATATGGACAACCTTCACATTCCCAACCAATCATACATGAACGGTAGCATGGCGAATGGTCCGAATCGGTTCCCGATGACGCCCGTGTCGGCCATTCAACAATATCAGCAGCACGGCGTGTTCACCGATTCCCCAATCGAAACAGCACCGTATTCTATGGACACTTTGCGAGCGACATACGTCCCGCAGGAGCAGCAGAACATGGCAGGCAGCGGTGTCAGCATGGGATTCGACGGAGGGATTGCGCCGCCGGTGCAAGAGCAGAGCGCATATCAATCCATGCAGTACATGAGGGCACAGGCACGAGCGCAAGCACAGCATCAGCAGAGATATTCGTTCCAAAGGCAATGAAGCGAGCGGGCGTGAGCATTCGTAGTACATGTACAGGAGGGTAGTTGAGTGACGGAAGCGTCGTTTTTCTGTGCACATTAGTTTTTGTTGGTCGTATAGTGTTTTTTTTCTTTTCTCTCTCTCTCTGCGTTTGCTCTTGATATCCCCCCCTCACGTCATAGACGCAGCCAATTTTTGTTCTTGTTTTCATGTTTGATCATTTTGCTTTCCTTGGCACATTGCTGATCATCTAACATTGGTGGATTTGGGAAACGGGAGGTCTCGGCGTCTGGGGGACAGTTATGATGTTGAACGACCAATGTTCCTCTTCTCTCGGGAACGCATACTCGGCGTTCTCTTTCACTCATTTGTTCTTGTTTACTAAAGCGCATCTTGTCCAGGGCGGTTGTCTCGGTGTGAGCGAATGTATGTAAAGATAGCGAAATAGATGGGTTTGGAGAGTGTGCCTTTTGATTGACCAAGAGATGGTGTGTATATGCCATTGCTTTCCTCCTCCCTCGTCTGTTGTCCCCCGAACGACGTGGTCCCAATGCAGTGCTGGGTGCCGCACCCAATCAAGGTTTGGGCTTAGTGCAGGTGGTGGATGGGTGGAAGAATTCCTGCTTGGACAATGATCAACGGGCTCAGGCGTGCAGTGGTAATGGAGCACGACTTGGACACAGCACACGAATAGATTGAGTGGGTGCAAAGGTAGAGGTGAGCGGGCGGCGGTGCGCAGCAGCAGCAGCAGCACATGGGGTAGCTGGGTGGCGATTGGCTGGGGGCCGTTCAGGTAGGCTGACAGGGTACGTACGTAAGAAGCACGAATGGGGGCTTTTGTATGGAAGGGAGGGTGGACGAGAAGGAGCATCTGGGGACTGCCATTGGCTGGCGGGCGGGTCTGGGTAGATTATATGGGTGTTGCTTGCCATGGCTATGGTGTCTGATACGGGTCATGATGGTTCGGGATGCACAGTGCTTGGATGGCTAGGTAGGTAGACGAATAGATTGCTGCTGGATGGACCGGAGGGGGAGGTGTGCGCATATGAGGAGGGTGCATACCGTAGTGGCATATGCATATTTGGTCATGCTCGCGAGATGGATGAAAGCACTCGGGAGCCGGATTCCATACATAGACATCATGTACACCCAACTGTGAGCATGGCGATTGGACGTTTGGTTTCGGCGCAGCAACAACAACTGACTTGTTGCTTGTGCTCGCCCGGGGAGGGGAAGCGTAGACCCAACATGACCGAATATATTGTATATTGGCAACTACATGACTGCTGTGCGGCGCGGAGAGAGCCAAAGAACATAGCCACGGCTCGGGGAGAGCGCATGAGTGTGAGTGCACACGCATGTCTATGCACGTAGGTAGGTAGGTAGGTAGTATGTATGTACCTAGGTATGTATGTATGTGTATGAGTGTATCTAGGCAGCAGACAGCAAAAAGAAGGCAACCGTTGGCGGTGCTGCGTCTGAGAAGGCCAGTGGGCACTGCTGTGGCCGCGGAGGCCGCCCACTACCCTCTTGCATCGGCAGCCAGCACCAATGTAATGTCATGTCATGTAATCTTATGGTGCTATGTAGTGTGTACTCTCTCTGCCTCTGCACCCAGCACCTCGTCCTCAACCGTCGTCGCCGTCATCGCGGCATTGCACCAACCCACAATTCTGGGTTCCTGCTGCTTTTTCTCTTCTTTGGGCAATTCAACCTTCCAGTCGGGGAGTGGCAGGGCGCATGCCAGTCGTGTCCCACCCAGCGGCATCGCAGTCGGTCGGTCACGTCGAGGCCAGGACAGGCAAAAGTCGTAATCCTCCTAACCGAGCCTTCCCGTATCCTACACCGGAACTATCGACAGCCTTGCGCGCCCTTGTCTCTGCGTGCCGAGTGGGTGCAACCAGCAGCCTCCCTCGTAGCTCCAATCTAACCTGCCAACCTTCGCTCGTTGATGCTTGCCCACCCGAGTCCAGGGGTTGTTGCTGTGAGCCGCACCTGAGCTTCAATACTAATGCCTCACCTTGCCCGAGCTCTTTCTGTCTGCTACCTTCTCCAACTTGGTCATTCTCAGCCTTGCTCGACTGCACGGGAGACGCCCAAAACACGCAGTCATGTCCCAGCCGAACCCTACCTATGATTCCCCCTTCGACTATACTCTGGGCACTCATCATAATGTATGTCTATGCCATCTTCGCCATCACTGCTTTGCCGTACCCAACTGACATATGCTTTCCTTTCCCCTCCATGTAGTTGTTCGATTCGCACTCATCCCAAGTTCATAGCCCAAGCTACCAGCAGCACCAGCACCAGCAGCAATGGAGCCAACAATCTGAATCAAGACCTGCTGGTCCTGCTCCCAGCCCCTCACCTTCTCAGCAAACTCCGGTGAGCGCTTCAAGTACAAATCCCTTGAAACCCCATGGCATGAGCATGCCGGCTTCTTTCCATCTCAAGGACCACATCGAACACAACAATTCTTTACTGGCTGTTCCTCAGCTAGGGCGCACCACTCCTGGCAGCATCGATCCTTCATACTCCGCTGTATTCGGAGGCATTCACGATCCGCCATGGAGCGCAGTTCGCTTGAGAAACAACAGCTTTCCGAATGGAACATCTCTTTTTTCTCATCCAGACCCCAACTACACCACCTATAGAGATGGTCCTCCGTCGGATTTAGGTAGTGGCGCACCCAGATCCGACTCTGGCTATCAAACTCAGTACGCACCATCCGTCACCATCGAGCCCGAACGTCCGGGTCAGGACATCTCTCCCCAAATTTCTATCGGCATGGGCAACATGACTGTCGCCTCTTCAATTAGCGAACCAACCGAAGTGATTCCCATGTCATCCGATCAAGCTTCCCAGTGGAGTGGCCGGAGCGGGAGCGTTGGCAAATCCACTTTCTTTTGCTCCGTTTGTAAGGAGGTGTCAAAATGTCCATCCGACTACAAGTAAGTGCTTAGCAATGCCATACTGTTGGGCAAGTCTTAACCACAGTCCCTAGGAAACACCGACTGAAGCACGATAAGCCACACGTGTGCAATGTACATGGTTGTCGCCGAGCTGCCATCGGTAGAGGATTTACTACCAAAAACGACCTCGACCGGCACAAAAAGAGTGTTCATCGCGTAGGGGTAGAGAAAGGATCATATCAATGTGCATCTGAGCATTGTCGGAACAAAGGCAAGATCTGGCCGCGTCTGGACAACTTCAAGCAGCATATCCATCGCATGCACAAAGACGAGGATGAGCACGATCTTGTTACCAGGTCAGAACTAGATATCCCAGTAACACCACATGGTCACTTGCTAACATCGTCAGGTCTGCTTACCGAGAATCGTATGCCCCCAATGGTGAGTCTTTCTCCGTGGCTCCTCTGGATACCGCGCTTGCCGGCATTGGTACGGACAAGCAGTTTTCCGGTAAAGATCTCGATGATCCTACATCCGGTATGAGTTTAACCCCAGACCAGAAATCTAGCCGGTGGAACTCGTTCGATGCCACGGCCCGTGACTTCGCCTTAGACGTGGATCGAGCAAACGACGATCCACACGAAACCGTCTCCGCCAAGGCAAGCCGCCGCGCTAGGTTGGAACCGTCCCATGGTAAAAGTCGTGCCTCGCGTTCATATTCCGGAAATGGGGCACGAAGACGACAGGATTCCTTAAGGATGCTTGCCGACGTCGCCGGTATTACGGGATCTCGCTCTCAGTTGTCCAGTGCTCCACAAACTAAGGCTGAACAGCAGCGGCAAGTCCTCCAACAACTATCCAAGACTATCTCGGATGATTTACCAAGTGGATCATATATGGAACATGCCGATCTGGAGAAAGTCGTCTTAAAAGTGCTCCGTGATGCAACAGGTCAATCGTCAAAAGAATCACTGCTGGAAAATTCAAACCACTCAGACTCACCGTCCATCTCCGAAATTCAAGATAACTCGATCGTTATAACGGAAGCTGAAATGCTTAAAGCATCGAGGGATATCTCCGACCTCATCAAAAAGAGTCGCCGCCCTCGACCCGATTCCTCGTCCCGCCGTTCGTCCAAAGCGTCGCCTCCGCACAGGTTCCCGTGTGACCGATGCGATATCACCGTATCTCGCTTGTGTGATCTGAAAAAACACACGAAGCGGCATACGAAGCCTTACGGATGCACATATCCAAAGTGCTTCAAACGCTTCGGTGCCAAATCAGATTGGAAGCGTCACGAGAACAGTCAGCATTATCAACAGGAAGTCTACCTTTGCCATTATCCATCTACTGTGCCATCCCTTACTCCTTCGACTGAGCCTTTCACCCCATGCAATGAGCTGTATTATCATTCGAATCAATTCCGCGCTCATCTTGAGGAGGAACATAAGATTTCTGATCCCCAGAAGCTCGAGAGAGACCTCAGAGAAAGAAGAATCGGAATGGGAAACCAAAGGAGATTCTGGTGCGGCTTCTGCAAGACCATTGTGCCGCTCAGAGAAAAGAGAAATGCGGCGTGGGATGAACGCTTCGACCACATTGACAACCATTTCAGCAAAAAAGAACAGAGGATCGAGGACTGGACTTGCCTAGAAGCTGGAAAAGCTAAAGGTGAACTCCAGAGGCAATTATATGAGAGAAGTCTCGATGACGACGGCGATGGCGACGCTGATGACGATGGCGATGGGGAGGATCTCGACGCGGAAGGCGTCCCGGATGATAGTCCTCCAGCGTTCCTGACTTTCGAGACTCCCCTTGCCGACGTGCTTCCTGTTACAGAGCCCTTCCAAGTATCTGTAGCCGGTGATGTATCCTATCTCGATGCCAATGCACCTGGTTTTGGGGCGCAGTCATTTCTCTCCAGCTCGAGAAAGCGGCAGGTGTCCATGGAAGAACATATGCCTTCTCCGATCCCAAAGAGGAGGAAAGGTGAGCTAGACCTCTATTGTGTAAGTGTATCCACCCATTCCCCTAAATAAGCACGTTCTTATCTAACTACCTGATGCCAGTGTTCGTGCGAAAGTGCACCATGGTCTCTGCATACTTCCGTGAATTGTGTTCGTGGCAATCACCATTTGTGCAATAGATGTACAGCTGTCATTGCGGATGTGGATGGTAGTTTGATGATGGGATGCCCATGAACAGCTGATGTTTGAATCCGGGCTGCCGATAATAATATAACATATCCATTCAACCTCAACGACGTCGGGACGTGATTGGTGAAGTGCACGGCGACATCATTGTCGTGCGCCAAATGTAACTTTCTTTAACAATCGATTTAAAGCGAGGGGTTGTTTTTAAAAAAAATCTGAAGTAGAAGTATTCCCTACACTCAAAAAGGTAAATAAAAAAAGGTGACAGAAGGTAGGCGGTTACAAACATGTTCACAAGAGGTATGTTTTGCTTTCGGCACTGGGCCAGGGTACAAGACCCATCAAAGTGAGGTTTCAGTGCTCAATTTACCCCAGGTCTGTGATGATGGTAATGATTCAAATGTTCAAATGTTCAGATGTTGATGTTCCGAACGATCACGTGATAAGGGTGGTCGGCGAATCATGTAAACGTTTATCCGAGAGGCTCGCGACAGGTGGCCTGGACGAGCTTCATGACGACGCGGCCTGCCTTGGGTGTAACGTCTTTCCTTTCCCCAACCACCACCCATACATTCAATCATGGCTTCCAACGAGGAGGGTAGCCTGCTCAAGCAGATGAGCGGCAGGAACACTCGGACTATGCTCCGAGTCACAATTCTGGCTCTGATTGCAGGCGCAGCTGTTGCTAGCCGTCTGTTCTCAGTAATTCGCTTTGAAAGTATCATCCACGAATGTCAGTACACCAATGCTCTGGAAATCGATCAATTGGCTGACATGATCACTCAGTCGATCCCTGGTTCAATTTTCGAGCGACCAAATATCTAGTTCAGAATGGATTCTACAGCTTCTGGGACTGGTTCGACGACCGTATGCTCCTCCGCAACCCTTCCACTCCTCAATCGCATACGACTTGACTTGATTGTAACTGACTTGGCTGTTGCTTATAGGAACATGGCATCCCCTCGGGCGAGTTACCGGTGGTACTCTTTACCCTGGTCTGATGGTCACCAGCGGTGTCATCTACCACATCCTCCGCTTCCTGACCCTCCCCGTCGACATTCGCAACATCTGTGTGCTCCTTGCCCCTGGGTGCTCCGGCCTCACGGCGCTCGCAACGTACCTCCTGACCAACGAGATGGTCACTTCTCCGTCCGCTGGTCTTCTCGCCGCAGCCTTCATGGGCATCACACCAGGTTACATCTCGCGTTCCGTCGCAGGGAGCTACGACAACGAGGCTATTGCCATCTTCTTACTGGTATTCACCTTCTTTTTGTGGATCAAGGCAGTGAAGAATGGTTCCATGTTCTGGGGCGCGTTGACCGCGCTCTTCTACGGATACATGGTGTCAGCATGGGGTGGTTATGTGTTCATCACGAATCTGCTGCCTCTACATGCGTTCGTTCTGATCTGCATGGGAAGATACAGCCCAAGGCTATATGTCAGCTATACGTCATGGTATGCGCTTGGAACGCTGGCCAGCATGCAGATTCCTTTTGTTGGCTTCTTGCCCATCAGGAGTTCCGAACACATGTCTGCACTCGGTAAGTCTCGCAAAGAAGAACTCCCTCGTACATTGCTAACCTCGAACAGGTGTTTTCGGTCTTCTACAGCTTGTTGGTGGAGTTGATTACATTCGTGCACAGCTCCCAAGCAAGCAGTTCCAGACTCTTCTTCGTGCGCTCGTTCTTTTTGTTTTCGTCATTGCATTCGGCGGATTGGTGCTTCTGACTGTTTCCGGTGTCATTGCGCCATGGACTGGTCGATTCTATTCACTCTGGGATACCGGTTATGCGAAGATTCACATTCCAATTATCGCGTCCGTCTCTGAGCACCAACCTACCGCATGGCCCGCTTTCTTCTTCGATTTGAGCATGATGATCTGGCTTTTCCCCGCCGGTGTCTACATGTGCTTCCGAAAGTTGACTGATGAGCAAGTTTTCATCGTCATCTATGCTGTCTTGGCCAGTTACTTCGCCGGTGTCATGGTTCGTTTGATGCTGACTTTGACGCCAATCGTCTGTGTTGCGTCTGCCATGGCATTCTCGCAGATCCTGGACACCTATCTGGACGCCAGGGTTCCTAAGACAGAATCCAAAGACAGCAACTCGGACGCGGCCAAGGTAGCTGCTGCCGCCGTTCTTCCCGACGGACTCCGCTCTACTCGCGCTCCGCTTGTTGGTATTTACTCGTATGCTTCCAAGCTTACCGTAGTTGGCGCCTCTATCATCTACCTCATGCTATTCGTTCTCCACTGCACATGGGTTACTTCCAACGCATACTCTTCGCCATCCGTTGTGCTTGCTTCTCGTCTTCCTGATGGTAGCCAGCACATTATCGACGACTACCGTGAGGCTTACTATTGGCTTCGACAAAACACCCCGGAGAACGCCAAAATCATGTCATGGTGGGACTATGGTTACCAGATCGGTGGAATGGCTGACAGGCCGACTCTTGTTGACAATAACACATGGAACAACACCCACATTGCGACTGTTGGCAAGGCAATGAGCTCCAGAGAGGAGGTCAGCTACCCAATCATGCGTCAACACGAGGTCGACTACGTGCTTGTTGTGTTCGGTGGTCTTCTTGGCTACTCTGGCGATGATATCAACAAATTTCTTTGGATGGTTCGTATTGCTGAAGGAATCTGGCCCGATGAGGTCAAAGAGCGAAACTTCTTCACGCCCCGCGGTGAATACCGCGTGGATGATGAGGCGACGCCGACCATGAAGAACAGCTTGATGTAAGTGGATCGATTATTCTTCTTGTTTCAGTGATATTGACCTGGTCTAGGTACAAGATGTCGTATTACAACTACAACACGCTGTTCCCTGCTGGACAGGCGCAGGATCGTGTTCGTGGATCGCGAGTTCCAGCTCAAGGTCCTGAGCTCAGCACGATCGAGGAGGCCTTCACCAGCGAGAACTGGATCATCCGCATTTACAAGGTCAAGGACCTTGATAATTTTGGACGCGATCACCAGAACGTCGTCTCCTTCGACAAGGGCCACAAGAAGAAGAAGGCATCAAAGAGACGGGGCGCTCGCGTCCTGCGGGTTGAATAAAAAGTTACTGGACTGCAATTTTGAGCGACTTCTTGTGTCTTGTAAAAGTAAAGCAACTTGGCCGGTATATAGGTGGGATGGCATGACGACAGGCGTTCGAAGAGGGAAAAGAAGATACTAGCCCACCCCAAGTTCCGCATTCGAGTAGATATGGCGCTATCTATCAGTTTGTCAATTTAAGCAAATTTGACAGATCATTCAAACAGACAGTTGGGCGGATACGGAATAGGGTCATTGTGTATCTGCAGGCAGCTGAGTGGACAGTGATGTTGCGGGGTCGGTCTGAGCCCATGTGTATGTATGTGTAACGTGAAGGTAGACCGCAATGACTAGAGCTTGGTCGGTGCCTGAGGAGGCAGGAGCGCGGGTAGGCGTAGTCACACAATTCCTTTCTTTTACCTCAATATTCCCCTCCTATCCTGTGTTCCATCCATCTGTTTGCTACCTCTGCCGCGCTCAGTGAGTCTCATTTCAACTACCTCTCACTCATTCTGACTAGCAGCACCTACCTCTCGCGCCCTCGACGTCAACCTCAGTTCTCTCTGCCCACCAACCTCACCGTCACCCTCCCCCAAAAAGGGCCGCACCTGCCTCATGCAGTCAGACGAGGAGGCACGCAGGGCTTTTCGAGAATACATGAGCAATGCGGCAACACCCAACCAAAACGTAGGCAATCATGTCGGCCAGCCACCGCAAGGCCAGGGCCAGGAACAGGCGCATTCATACGGCAACTTCATGTCACCTATGAACGCCTATACTGCCGGCTTACAGGCGGGAGCATTCGGGGCGCCAAATCCACAAGTAGCGTTCAATCCCTACGCAGGACAAGCGGTAAGTAGGACGCCTCTTAACCTCGCAATACAGTTCCAACCTTCCCAATCGCAGTTCTTAACGTTCAATCACAGACCCATGGCGTTGGAGCCCCAAACCAATTTCCTCAGGCCCAGCCTCCTCTTCCAACACCACCTTCTACAGCTCTTGCCACCAGCCAACAGATTGCTGCAACCCAAGGTGGGCATATGTCGGCTCCATCTCAACCACCTGGATATGTTGCTCTTCCGAGAAGCTATGGGCCACCGCAGCAGTCGCAACCGACTGGTGCCTACAACGTCGGATGGCAATACAACAACCAAGGATCTCATCCAATGAATCAGGTATGCACGTCGATGTGAATTTATTCTTGCATCACAATTGACATGTGCATAGCCAGCTGCACCTAATTCTTATAGAGGCCCATGGCCACCACCAGATATCTCCCAATACCCCGACACTGCGCGAAACGATATGCCCATGTCTGTGATTGTACCCACATCAATCGCCACAGCATCTGATCCTATCCTGATCTTAAGTCACGTATGCAGTGTGTGCGGTAATATGCGTTCTCCAGGCTATCACCGCCACCATCCCATCGTTCCTGGTCAGCCAGCAATTCCGACCCCATGTCGCAAATGTAAGAGGAAAGCAAAGAAGAAGACGAAGGCCGAACAAGCCGAGAAAGACGACAGGACCATCACAATCCGAATCGACGATCGAAGGGGAAGAAGTCGAGACCGCAGCGAGAGGCGATACACAAGAAGCTCCTCTTCGCCAAGCCCACGACGTACTGTCGTGAGGTCTTCCAGCCGAGCCCATCTTGGATTGCGAGTGCTTCAAGAAGCACGGAGGGAACCCCCTCAAAGCTCGCGAAGGAAGTCAAGAGTTCGGACTCTTTATACTTCTCTGAGTCCACCACCAGAGCCTCGCGGTCGAAACAAACCCCCTGGCTCGTTTCCAGATTCGCCCACGTTCGAGTCTAGGGTCAGATATGTTGAATCGAGCATTTCGCCGCCACCTGCGCGAAGAACTACACGGGTGGAGTATCGAGAAGAATCTCTGGAGCGACCGATCACGGATTATCGCCCTCGCAGTCTATCTCCTATTCAAGTTCCCAGACGTAGCTATCGAACCGATGACAGTGGAGCAAGAATATCGTCGCACCCAACTTCTTTCAGGAACGTGGCGCCAGGACACAGGTCGTACTTGCGCGCTGCCGACAATAGTATCTCCACCGACTCACCAACTCGTGAACTCTCCCCGCGCAAGGGTATCTTGAGGAACTCCACAATGGAGTTTGAGACAGGTCGTCGACGCAGAATGCAAGACAGTCACGATAGTATGTTACCCGAAGTTGGTCACAACAAAGTCCATTTCGTTTCAGATGGCTCACGGCGCGGACGAGGGTATATACCCGATGTTGATCAAGACTATCGGGGACGGAGATCAGGATATGCAAGTGAGCATACTCCGAACAACGAAGACTTCCGTTACCAACGCCGTACGGAACGCGAATATGCGGAGTTACCACGGCCTCCGTCTCCCCCGGTTCATGACTTTGAGCGACTCCATATTCAGCATTCTTCCCTGTCATCTTCCAGAGACTACGACATCGATGAACACGTTCGATATGTGTCCCCACCTAATGATCGTATGGAAGATCGCATCAGAGCTCGCACGCGATATGTCTCTCCTCCACGAGACCGCCATACACGGGACCGCGCGCATTCACCCGTTTTACAGTCACGCTCCACGTATCGCGGCAGTTCCCGTTCTCGTGGAGATAAACGAATACCAGAAGACTGGGAAGATGTGACAGACTCGGAGAGCGAGGCCTCCCGAGATAAAGTAGAATACGTGAGGTACAGGGAGGCGGATAGCACTGGCCGCCCGTACGATGTGATGGAAGAACGTAGGACTCGACATATTCCTGGGAATGGGAGAGGCGCAGAGGAAGCACCACGGACATTCCCCAGTAAGCCTGCTCTGACAAGGAGTTACGGGCCCATGTGATTGTTGATGATGGGGGCATGTGAAGGCTAGTTGACCAGGCTCGCGACGTGCACTATGAGCCTGGGCTTACTAGATGCTCATCAAATTATACAAATGGATCCAGCGGGGAGCGATCGAGCCTATGACTCTTTTGGGGGTTGATAAGGGAACACGTGTCTGAACACGTGCGTTCCTGTTTTCTTTTTCTTTTTCTCTTGTTCTCCCGAGGGTGGTAACAATGGAGGTAGAAGCAAACAGGCTCCTGCTCGGTGTACAACAAATGAATGGAGGATCAGGTCAATTCCAAGCCAGTCGGAGTCGCTTCCTGTGATGTGAAACTTGATCTATACACCTACAGTGATGTTTTCCTTCGAAGCGACAAGTACAGTAAATGACACCGAATAATGTGTATACAGGAATTGGAGATGGAGGAAAGGGGGTTGGGGTAAAATCGCTCGTCCGCCACGACCTGGAGCATACAGACAGGTCAATGAAGAGATGTTCCGGGTTGCAAGACACGTAGAGAGAGATGAAAGAAAGGATATGAATTAAGCGCCTTTCTAGTATGGAGTAGAGGAGAGAAAGCGACGGAAGTGGGTTCTGTATTTTGTCACTTTTTTGTTTTCGGGATATACGCTTCATCTTTTTTATCTCGTTGGCCTCGACTCAACTCCCTCACTCACCACCAAGGGTGATCGAGTAAAAGTCTGATTGTCATGTCATCGAACCTCGAGAAAATTACAGAAGAAAAGAAAATTCCACCCTCCTCACCCAGCGCAAGCAAATCACCCACGAGCGCTAGGGCAAAATAAAACCCCCCCATGACAAAAGGAAGAGAAGAAGGAAAGAAAAGGGAAATGGAAAGAGAAAGAGAAGTATAGAACGACCAGTACAGGAACCGAACCCGCATCAACGGAAAAGCGAACTAGCAGCACTCCTCAGCACACTCGCAGCACTCGAGACAGCACTCGCAACCCTCCTCGCATACGAAACAGCAGCACAGGGTGGCCAGACAAGCCGTCAAGCATCCGCGGCTCTTCTTTTCCTTTTGCTGCGGCGGGGGTGGAGCTTGCTGGTACTGCATGGGCGGCGGTTGCTGGTAGTACATTTGCTGCTGCTGCTGTGGTGGGTAGCCGCCTCCTTGCGGGGGACCGTAGCTAGATTCAAGATGGAAAGATCAGTATCTGGTTGCATTTGATCGGGTATGTATGTGCATGTGTATTTTTTGTCGGGAAAGTCTGGATACTGACGTGTGGAATGACTTACCTTTGCTGAGGGTATTGAGGCTGGCCTCCTCCGTAATACTGGTTTGCCGACATGTTTGTTTCGTCGGTTGTTGAGTTCTTGGTTGTTGAATGGAAGGTGCGATGTAGTTTCGCTGGTTCTCGATGGTTCTCGATGGTGCGCAAGTGGTCTGTCCGTCACACGTATATATACGAGTGTAGTTGAGTGTAGTTGGAGGTGGTGTTTGATTTGGCGACCGAGTGGATATGGAAGAGGGTCGAAGGGATGATGAGAATGGGCGACTCGGGGGGTTTTGGATAGCGGAGGCCGGTGGTGAGGAGAGAAGAAGGAAAGAGAGGTTTATCAAGGTCTGGCGGGCGGTGACGTGAAGAATGTTAAGTTGGGTACTAGTCTGTAGTCACACGAGTATCGAGCTAGCGGGAAAGGCAGGGCGCCTGAGTATAGGTAAGTAATTAGAGAGTGGTAGTACAGCAGCAGGGCAGAGGAAGACAAGATGGGGAGCAGCCACAGTATGGAAAAAAAGAGCGAAGGGAGTCAAGGCAAGGCAAGAAGGGGGGCCTTTTATTGACTTAAAGACAGGACTACTAGTACGGGGAAAAGCCAAAACCCTTCCCCCCCCCCTCCACGACAGGCACTCTGTCCAGTGAGTTGCCATGCTCGCCTGGCAAGACGATGCCCGAGACCCATGGTAAGAGGCCCGCACACCCCCATGCTCCGTGATTGGGCCTAATCAAGCTCACCATGACGAAAAGCTTCGCAAGCTACCCATCCCCTCTACGCTTGACCCTTGAACGTATCCTTGCCCGCGACGAACGGCATCCAGCCACTGCCCTCACCGACGCCACACGGGAAGCCCAGATGGCAGCGGAAATGCACGAGATGCCATGTGCACGCCAACGAACGAGCGAGAGAGTCTCACGGTCGCATCCCGAGAGATGCGATGCCCTTTGCTTCGGCCGATCCTCGGAAATTGAAAAGGGCCGGCGCAAGCAAAGCGGGCTTGCTTCACCAAGCTCGTTGGCAGGCATGCAATCAATCAATACAAGCAGAGCCAGAAGCATGTCGCTCTACCGATTCGGAGCCTTTCCTGGCCATATAGAGAAATGCCTCAGCCACGTCACGAACCCAGCCACAGCTTTCCCCGCATCATAGTTCGCTGCCATGATATGTACTCACCCTCTCTCTCTCTCAACCGACACATGTCGGCGCTGGTGACAACGCGACCACCGATTCCATTGCACTCGATGCCACCGTGATTCCAAAGCAACAGGAACCTTGCCATCTCGTCATGGGATTGCCTTTCTTCTTCCCAGCTTGGCCTAACCTCCAGTGCCGAAACCCACCACGCGCCACACTCGAACCAGGGGACCCACTGCAATCAAGCTCTTTTAGCGAACCTCTTGGCTCCCAAGCAAAAGCTTCGCCCCAGCAACTGCATTTTCAGTACATAGCTACTAGGGGAAAATTAAAAATATCAAAAAAAAAATCAAAAAAAAAATCAAAAATCAAAACGGAAATTCCGACCAACATGTATTATTCCGTGGACCATTTATATAGCCTTGTCATGTACATTATAGAATACTTCGTCTACCCTTTCCCCCTTCAGCACCCCTTGGAAGCCACCGTGCCGCTTAACCGTGCTCGCAACAAATCACACACCACTCTCTTGCTACCTTGCTTCTCCTTTCCCCGGAACCTATCAATCAACTTCCTCCACAAAAAAATTAATATGCCATGTAAAACGAATGTAAATCCAAAACAGCCAACAACAGCGCCATGCAATCAACCAGCATCAGGACAACGAAAAGAATTAAGAGGAAGGGAAAGAAAAAACATGGCATCAATGACGACAGGGCATGTGGCTGAATCCCAGGCTACTAAGCTTACCAATATCCACTGGTCCAAGTAGCCTTCTGCTGTTCTATTCACAGTTCCACCATCTCGAGGCCTAGAGCCGTATGGAACCGGCGAGATTTCGTCGTCATTGCCGCCCCAAAACTTAGAATCCAAATGGATTCTCGGGGGCTGTGCACTTGTTAGCATTCTGGTTCTGCCCATTTCACAATAGCAGCATAGAACTTACTAGCTTTGGCCAGGTTGGCCCTCCCCGTCGGTTGAGGTACGAGCTTCTTGGCGGGCTGCACTCCGAATCGGACCGGTGGTGCTGGGCCCGTCTTCTGGGGAACCAGTGCTGGTGCAGTGGGCATCGAAGGCATCGGGGGGATCGGAGGTGGGCTGGGACCCTGTCCGAACCCCGTGGGCTGAGGTTGTATAGCAGGTGGTAAGAACTGGTTGATCCCGGTAGCCTGGGGATTCAATGGCGCAGGCGAGAAGCTTTGGAAACCAGTGGGCTGCACTGGCAGCGGTGGCATGGGAGCTTGGCCAAACCCTGGCTGGAACCCTGACTGGAAATTTGGTTGGAATCCCGTTGGCTGTTGCTGAATCATAGGCTGATATCCCGTTGGCTGAGCTGCCATTTGCATTCCATTGAACCCGGTTGGTTGTGGCATCAGTCCGTTCTGCTGTTGCATGGCAAATTGAGACTGCTGTCCTGGAAATCCCGTCATCTGTTGCTGCATACGTTGAGCGTTCAGATCTTGTAAGCTCTGGCCTGGGGGCGCAATTTGAGTGTGCATATTCGGGTTATATCCAGTCAGCTGAGGTTGCAGAGCTGGAGGGGGAGCGAATGCGCTTTGCTGATTTTGAGGCGCCGATGAAGCTCGCTGAGGCGGGGGTGCAATGAGACCTCCTTGGCCCCCGCTTTGCTGTGGTGCCGCCGGACGTGTTCTTGGTGGAGCAAGTTGCTGAGGCTGCATGGCCTTGACTGCTGCCACCTGATCGAAAAGCGATTGATTCGCGCCTTGGGGTTGGGTGGCCTGGGTAGATTCCGGAACCGATGCTGGCGCTTGAGCGGGCGGTGCCGCTGGGGTCGGGACCTCGGGCTTGAGTGCTGGCATATCGAGTAGAGATAGTTCGCCCAAGGAGCCTGTGAGAGCAGGTGGCGGGGCAGCAGGAGCTGGTGCTGGAGTTGATGCTGCAGGCGCTTCTGCTGGCGCGGGTGGAGCCGGCGAGGCAGTAGTCCTGGATGGCTTCACATCCCACGCGTTGTCCTCAAATCCATTTGCTTTCTTTTCGGATGCAGAAGCTGGAGGATTCACCGCAGCAGCTGGGCTTGATTCTACGGGCTTTTTGACAGTGTCATCCGTCTTCTGCTCGAAAGCCTTCGGATCGACGATGTCGTTGGTCTGGAGTGGTGGCGCAGGACGACCTTTTCGGGTATTGTTTCTGAGTGTGCCACCAGGACCGGAAAACAGACCCCCGCTTTCATCCCCGTTCTGTTTGTCGCCTGTGCGTCCGTATTTGCTGTCCAGATGCTTCATGATGCGTAAAATGTCACCTTCTTTGATGCCTAATGTTCGAAGCAGCTTTTCAGATATATCTGGTAAGTTTTCCTCGCCCATTTGATCTTTGGCAAAAGTCTGGGCATATCGTTCGCAGATCTGAGGGTTTACGCCGCATTGGAGGAAAAAGTCAAACCAATCGTATGAGGGCTTTTGTTCGACTGTGATACCCGAAGTTGGACGAGACGACCTCTCGTTGGCTCGTTGCGTGTTTCTACGCTTGATATCGGAAAGTGGCTTGTCGTCATCCAGAGATATTCCAGCCGCTCGCTCGACATATTCCAGATCCTCAACGGACATCTTCGGCACAGGCACTGCAATCTTGACTCCGTTCACCTTGTGTAGATGGATCTTACCGTCCTTTACGGTTAGGAACTCGGCTTCGACCTTGAACGAACCCGATCTGTCGGTCCATGTTCGAATTTTAGAGGTGTCTGCGCAAAGTCAGCATGGAGTAGGGAGAGCATAAGGACACACTGTCTCGCTACGAAGATACGTACTTGGCTTTGCAGAAGATTTGGCGTCTCTGGATGAACTATCGCGTTTGCTTCTCTGTGAAGTACGAGGATGGTCAACTTTTGCTTGCAAAAGACTAGAATGACGCGCAGGTAATTGCAGGCCAGGCCCTACCTGATCACTTCTGAGGTCACTATCCCGTTTCCTTCTTGATGCTTGACGGGCCAGTTCCTCTTCCTCGCGTCTGTTCTGCTCCACCACAGAACGCCCAGCGTTTGTTCCAGAGCGCGCAAGTCTAGCGGCAGGTGCGGATATGGGAACGGATTCTGTGATCTCGACATAGTTAGCTGGCACCACTCCCTCCTTGCCATTCTTCAGCCTCCGCACTTTCCACCACTCGTCGCTGGCAGAATCGTCCAATACCAAAATCTCATCGCCAAGGCCCACCGTGACCTCGTCATCCCCTTGAGCTCCAAAGTCAAATAACATGACTCCTCTCTTTTGCACATTGGATTGCCCTGATCCTGCAGCCAACACTTCACGAAGCCCAACCCCCTTTGCAGCACCAGACAATTCTCCTAGAGCCTGGACAATTTCTGAAGCAGTATCCTTGGCCCCGCAGTGGAAGTCGACGCTTTTGCTGGGCTGCTTTAGCTCCATGAACACGTGTTTTCCCTCTTGAGAATGATACTCGATTTTTTCCGCGCTCCATTCCTGTTGTGGGCCGTCTCGTGATTTTTCGGGTGCGATCATAACCATACCCTTGGCAATATTGATCCCCAGTGTAATGGGCATTTTCTTGTTCTTGCCTGGTTGGGTGATGTACTCATAAATGTTATATAGATGATAGCCGGAGCCGGAGAGGGGAGTAGAAGGACCATTGTCACCAGCATCGTAGTCGTTGAAGGTGACGTTGCGAACTCGAGGCGAGCGAGCAGGAGGGGATTCGGGAGAGCGCGGAGGTGAAGCGAACTGGACTCGAGTGGGTGGGGGCGAGAAAGCCTCTGATTGCGGACGCTGGGGAAGACGAGGAGGCGGAATCTCCTCGTCGGATTCTTCGGGTGTGAACTGGACTCGTTTCTGGGTGGGTGGTTTGATGGCCGGTGGAGGTGAGATTGTGGAGCGCGGGAGAGAAGATTGTTCTGATTTCTTCTGTATGATGCCGGCGAGAGCGGCAGCCGGGCTCGGTTGCACTGGCGGTGCAGGGCTATCTGGTGTAGGAGGCTGCTGCTCGTCATCCGAGTCCGGTGCGGTCACAGTGGGAAGCTGAGGCCGGGTGGGGAGCGGTGGAGAGGCCAACGAAGCAGGCTGAGCTGCACCCTCTTGTACATCGATGTAATTCGCTGGAGCAAAGCCGTAGTCGCTATCGACGCCGACCAAAGTCCAGTCTGGGTCGGAAAGGTCGTAAACGTCCAGGATGGCATCCTCTTTAAAGGATAGCTCCTCGTCGGTTTGGCGGGTGTAATCGTAGAGGGCTTTGGCATTGCATACAGGTGCAGCCTTGGTATGGGGTCAGCGAAGGCAATTGGAACAGTTGCGGGTAGATGCTGGCTCACCTCCTCTACGTAATTATTGGGGATCAAGCCTTCTGGCTCATCCTCATCGCTGTCTCCGCCCTTCTTTTTCGCCTTCCACCAGTCATCCTCGGTGGACTTCTCCAGGACCATCAGCAGGTCACCCTCTGCCAGAGCAAGCTCATTATCTCCTTGGGGCGCATAGTCGTAAATGGCGCGGTATATGCCTAAGAATACCATGGTGGCCGGCGGCAGCGGCGGGCGCAAGACACAGGATCAGGCGGAGTGGGAGCGGAGCGGAGCGAAAGGGGAGGGGATCGGAGCGACCGGACGGCGGCAGGCATAAGCCAGACGGAGGCTGACAGAGATGGAGGCGTGGATGGACAGATGGGTGGTATGGTGATAGCTATTGATGATGGATGTCGGTCGAGGGGTTGGCAGCAGGTAGCTAATTAGCTAGCGGCACGGCCAGTCGTCAGCGAAGACGGGGAAGGAGGATGCGTGCGTGCGTGCGTGGTGTAAATACGGACATACGTAGGTACCCAAGCAGGCAGGCAACCGTGTACCTGTCGTGTGGGGAAGACGGCCCGTGAGAATGGCTGGTGAATGGATAACCCAGCGGTGGAGTCTGCATTCAATCTGCAGTCTGCTTGTCTGCCCGCGCACCGTCGACTTGGTTGTTTGCAAAGTCTGTGAGTTGCTAGCTATGTCGTAGTTGGTCCATGGTTGGTCTCTGTTCGGCCGGGTCCACGCCCAGCCGCCGCGCAGCCTCCACCATCACCATCACCATCACCATCACCACCAACACCAACAACCAAAAACGCGTCGTCGGGCTTTCATTCATGTTTGTGCATTCATGTCCATCGACCACATCTGTCCACCATTCTTTCAATTGTTAGGCATTCGAAACCTCATACAGGCACTGGAACGAAATTGCATTGCACCTCGGCATGTGGCACTAGAAGATTCGCTTGCAGCAGCGGGCACTATACTTGACTGCATTCCATCTATCCTATGTACCTGGGTAGCCCACAATTGTGGACAGAGTCTACTACCATGAATATATGTAAGCATCAGGTAATGGCTCCACAACATACATTCTGTTCAAAAGCCAAAGTAGCCTCATGAAATCGGCATTGTATAAATTTTCAACTATCCACGCACCTTCAGCTTCCATTCCATCCCACCACTCGCGATACCGGTGCCCATCCCTGCCGCCGATAAACGCTGCTCGTTTATCTATCCAAGCGTACAATAACCCACCCCTCCCCGCCGCCATTTCCATGCTATCGCACTCGATCCTACTCTTTTGCGTCCTCCTTCAATATGCTCAAATTCAGTGCCCTCCAGGATCCGGAACCGTCGGTCACTGAAGTTCAGCATGTACCAGAAAACCAGCCGGAGCAGGAAGACTATGAGAACAGCGATGAGCTCGCACGGGAAAAACATATTCGATCCAAGGTGGACCTAAGACTGTGTTCCATCGCTGGTATTCTCTGTTCCCTCAACCTTTTGGACTCTGGTGTTATATCGAGCGCTTCAGTCACGTCCATGCTGTCAGACTTGGGCCTCGATCAAGGCAATCGCTATTCCGTAGCCATATTCATTTTTACCATAGCATCCATTACCTTCCAGTTACCGTCGACTATCGCTGTCCGGATCTTCGGTCCACGGCGGTGGTTCTCCTTCATCACCTTTTCTTTTGGCATTATTACCTTGTGCACTGCTTTTGTGCAAAATTGGCGCCAGATGATCGCCCTGAGGATCTTATTGGGCATTAGTATGAGCGGAATATACCCAGGATTGACCTATCTCATCTCTACTTACTATATTCGTAAAGAACAACAACTTCGTTTTGCCCTTCTGCAGAGCGGCGAAGTTACGGTACTGGCGACAGGGAGTCTGGTCAACTATGGCCTGAATCAGTTAGACGGAAATATGTCCCTCAAAGGATGGCAGTGGATGTTCATCGTCCAAGGCGCAATAACTGCGTTTCTTGGGGTTCTCACGTACTGGTGGATGGTCGACTTTCCGGAACATGCCCACAAAAGCTTCATGTTTCTCGACGAGGAAGAAGCCCAGATTATTGCTTCGAAAATCAACAAGGACAGAGGTGATGTGCAAGCTGAGCCTTTTGCGTGGGCAAAAGTTCTGGTATGTTTTCTGCGAACTTGATGTCTTTCCGTGGACCGTTGGAAGTCGGCCTTCACTAACTTGTCACTTTTCCTATGAAGGTCCACGCCAAAGACCCAAAAGTGTACGGCTTCAGCATCCTCTACTTCTTACAGAACCTCGTTTCCACCTCACTCTCGTACTTCCTTCCCATCATATTACAAGGCGGTATGGGTTTCTCCACCAACACAGCCATTTTGCTTTCGGCGCCACCGTACTATTATGCAGTCATCCCCGCCGTTGCATCTTCTCTCATTGGCGACCGATGGTTACGTGGCCCTATCATCACATTCAACTGTCTGTGTCTCATCACAGGCTTCTGCATGCTTGGCTTCTCAACTCAGGTGACTGTGCGTTATATCGGAACCTTCCTTGCAACAGGCGCATACGTAGCAAACTGGGCGGGCATGGCTGCTTATCAAGCCAACAACATAGTTGGTCAGTGGAAAAGAGTTTTCACAGCTGCTGCTATCACAGCGGGCAATGGCGCTGGGGGCATTGCTGGCAGTTTCATAGTCAGGCAGCCGGAAGCCCCGAACTACATGACGGCGATATGGGTTTCCATTGCGTAAGTGCCACCACCAACGAACGAGAGAGAAGAAACTAACGATATGCATGGAACAGCTCGCATTTGATGATCATAGGTTGTATTGCAATTTTCACAATATACTTCTACACCGCCAACCGGCGGCAGAGCAAGGGCAAAAAGATCATCGAAGGCACGGCAGGATTTAGATTCACATACTGACACTGTGTGCTGGCATGGAATGTTCAATTCCCGCAAACCACGCGCGGCACTTTCTGGTGTCAGATGGACTATATTCCTATATATATATATATGAACCTATGTAGATTTGGTGGCAGAGCGCATTGGCAGACGTTCTTTCCTGCGATCAAGCAGAGGAGGCAGCCTCGACTGCTATCTGGGCTGTGACCGTTTGTACCTGAGTATCCACTCATGCACCATCCTACGCCGACCCTCCATCATCATCCATCTTCACCCGTTGCCAAAACTTATCATCCACCGACATCTCGCTATCTTTACTGCATTCGTTATCCTCTACTATCAACAATGTCGGGAATGCAGGGATGGCGTTACCAGCCACCACAGGCTGCCGAGCGCCAGTTTCCTCGGTGGGAGAAGCGTTTCCGCCAAGCTGCCGTCTCAATTCCAGTGTTATCGAACTACGTGCGTAGACCATAGCAGGTCGTCAGAACCGCAGACTTCGAAGAAGAAATATATTACCGGAGAGTAGAGGATCGTCTCTTCCCTATACAGATTGGCCAAGCTCTTCACAGTAATCAAGGTACCGCATACAAGGTTGTCTGTAAGTTAGGTTGGAATGAGCATGGCACTACCTGGCTCTGCAAAGACGAAGAGTACGTTAATGACGTCGATTTCCTTTCCTTTTGCGACGATATTGAATGGTATACAGGATCGCCGACAAAGACAAGCAATTTGTGACTATCAAGCTTCACCGCCACCGAGACAGTAATCCGGATACCGACAACGAAACCAGCGTCTACCGGGTAC
Source organism: Periconia digitata (assembly GCA_948474695.1). Classification (NCBI taxonomy): domain Eukaryota; kingdom Fungi; phylum Ascomycota; class Dothideomycetes; order Pleosporales; family Periconiaceae; genus Periconia; species Periconia digitata. The sequence goes on from CAOQHR010000003.1 coordinate 1,837,267, forward strand.
TCAAAGCTACAGTAGATCATCTCGAGACTCAACGCATTCTCCCACTTATCGACAATTTTGTGCTCACGGATGGCCCGGAGAGGTTCCATGGCTTGGTACTCCAGCCATACGCTTTCTCTCTCCAAGATTTGGTCAAATCCAAATGTCTGGAGGACGATGATTTGCCCTGGATATTGAAGAACGTACTGCAAGCCCTGGAATTTATGCACCGGCGCGGCGTCTTCCATTTGAGTAAGCAGATGAAAACGTTTACCAGTTGCCTAGCTGTCGTCGTCTCGCTAACAAGATGACAAGACATTACGACAGAGAGTATAAAGCTAAAGCCGCAAACCTCGCACGTGTTTTTCGAGTTGGAAAACAAGGAAAGAAATCGCCCGAGCGACCGAAAATTGAACACGGCTTATCCACCAGGTCATGCAATCTACAAATCCCAGACTTTGGACTGGAAACATGGTGTGTGGTCTTCTTATCTCGTTGGCGACGTTCTGCTGGCGAATTTCGAGGAAGCACGCCAAAGGTCCGTCACAGATGTTGTACAGCCAGCAATGTATCGGTCCCCCGAGGCCACTCTACGCCTGGTTTACGGGCCACCAGCCGATATCTGGAATCTGGGGTGTATGATGGCCTGCGTGGTACTGGATGATCGGTCTGACCTACCCCTTATGTGGAAGGCAGACGCAAAATGGAGTGCAGGGGCTCATCTGCAAAAAATTACGAAAACGATAGGCATACCGCCAATAGATATAGCCAGAACAATTGGGTGCTCACACTTACCCAACACTGGGTATAGAATGGATGGTAAGTGCAGCTCTTGCCACACTCGAGTACCACCCGCATGCCGCCATTCTTGTATAGCGCTGTTGAGTTGAGCTGACTGTAGGGAACCATCAGGGAATTGGAATCTGTCCAAAGGCCACGCGCCTAGAAACCGTTTGCGTGAGTTTACAGAGACTCACCATCCAGGCTTTTTTCTGTTTTTGCAAGCTTGCGTGAAATGGAGGCCTGGTAGGCGGGCCACAGTTGGGGAGCTACTCAGACACGCTTGGATCAGGAATGCTACGAGCCGTCAGCAAGACAAATGGTTGAAAAAAGTGCCTGCCGTGACACGGGGCTGGGTAGCACGCGCTGCGACTGCATAGGTGGGAGCGTCCCTGAGTGTGTGAGGACGGACTGGGCGGAGCTATAGACTACGATGAATGGTTAAGTCAATGTAATGGACATTGGCCGTTGTGGTTGCATGACGTGTTTGAAAAGAGTATGAATACATCCATTTATGTCAAGCATGGGCAAGCTGGTCGGAGAATTGATTCAATGTGTGCCACGTAGTGCTCCTCGGGGCATGCCAAACGGCAAACAGGTGTTTCAGCCAATGCAGGTGTTCGAGTTAGCCAGATGGAAGCTGATGTCTCTCCCGAGAGCGACGGACGAAGACTGAGAATGAGATTGGACAGGATAAATAGTGGGATGATATGGTTCGGTTTCAAACGAGGACGCATATGGTGAAATGCATTGAGACGTATGCAGGTCGAAGGAACGGTTCTTGGGTGTCGTTGGTCGTTCACAGGCTTGCAGGTAGAGGGGGCTGTTGGCAGTGGTTGCTACGGTTCCCTGGCCGTTTGGAACCGTCGACAGCCAAAAGTCAGTTTGGCTGGGATGCTCGTGTCCATGTCATCCATCAGAGCGCAGCCCCACCGGTAGCGTGGGCTAAGCGAGAGAGCGAATGACTAATCCGATCTAGTGGACTCTTGGCGGTACAGCTCCCCCATCAAAACACCAGCGGCGACCATCACTTTGATCAAATCAGGAACACACGCTGACTCGTGTACGCAGGTACCGCCCTTTGCATGGCCAGCGACAAACACGTCGAGTTGAGCGATTGAAGAGCAAGCCCGTATCGATCCCCGGACTCGGTTCACTGCAAGCGGCCCAAATTTCCTCTTTGGGACCGTACCATCGTCTTGGGGCTGTCGACGTGAGTACATACATACGGGTGCAAGTGGAGAAAAGGTCAGTCCAGCTCCTCTTGTCTGCGCCCGTGGGCGTGAGTGAGCAAGTGAGGCAAGTGAGCAAGCAAACGAACATTATGTCTAATTGATGGCTTCAGGGCGCATATCCAGGATCCAGGGTCTTTTGTACATACAACCTTGCAAGACATTGATACATATCAAGTGCATACCTGTCGTACACACGGAGTTGTGTCCGTGGCACAGTGAACAGTACATACCCTGCACCCACCTAGCTGCTCCGCCCATCGTCATCATCCTCAGCGTCTGCAGAAAAGGCATACATACGTCCAAGCGCCCGTGCAATTTGCTACAGAAAGGTGAGTCCCGGCGCCGACTAATTGTGTGCATAGGGGTCTTTTATTCTTTGCATACATGCATACATGCATGTGTGACGATGAGTACCATGGGTAAATGGATGAACGTCAGCAAATGAATGAATCAAGCAAACAAACAAACAAATCAACAACATGGACAGAGCTCACATGGAGAACAGGACAGCCAACAAGCAACGGCACTACTACATGCACATGTGCATACTTGGGTACTTAGCTATTGAAGCAGCCTAGCCCCAACCAAGATGGTCTCCTTCTCGAGCCTTGCCGCTAGCGGCAGCAACCTACTGCGCCTACCGAGAAATCGAACAGGTACGCCCACCGCCCGCTTATCCTTCCCTCCCTGGCTGGTCCGCAGCAACCACACACACCCCTGTTCACCAGCTGCTGCTGTCGCCCATCCGACCCTGTCTGTCCAAAACAAATCCCGCGCCGCGCATCATCCGCCGTCTCCCATAATCTTTCCTCTGTCATTGCCCACTCTTTTATCTTCAACTCCATCCACCCGCTCGCTCGCCCCTCCCATCGTTACATACCTAGCTACCCAGTGCTAACCCACCCTTCTTTCCCAGAGCCCACTTTGTCAACTCCCCCGGTACTTCCTGCTTTCGATTTTGCATCATCCCACCACCAATTGCCAACCGAGACCTCTCAACTCGGAAGCACCACCCCTTCTCCCTCGACAGCTGGCTTGGATGCTATGCCCATGCTTACCGCTGCTCGCAACACGTCCGGTCCCTTGGCCGTTGAAAATCAACACATGGCCACAGAGCCCAGTTCCACACCTACATCATGGTCCCGCTCCAACCAACAGTCGTCGGCCCAGTCCAAAACCTCGCAGTACATCGATAAGATCACATCCGAGAACGAGAAGCTGAAGAGAGAACTGAGGGCCGAAAAGCTTAAAAACGAGGATGAGTCGAAGCGTGTAGCAGCTGCCCGAACAAAGGCCGAGGAGTCTCGTTCCGAGCACCAGTCACTGCAAATCCTCGTCGATACCAACTCTAGAGCTTTGGAGAGGAAGGACCGCAAACTAGAAGAGATGGCCGCCCAGCTGGAAACGGAATCGAAGAGGCGCAAGGCTGCCGAAACCAGGGCTGAGGAAGCATTGAAGATGTTGGGCGATACGCGATCCGAGACACAGCGACAACTTGCTGCCGCTTACGAACAGAAGCATCTCGCCGAGACCAACTTGCAGACCGCGAGGGATGGCTACAAGCGTATCACCGATGCCTCCGACAAGAGGCTAGCCCGCCTCAAGGAAGACGTCAACGAGCTGAGGAGGGAACGCCTGGAGGATGCGGATAACATCAAACGCCATGTCATCGTCACCGACCAGTTGCAGCACGAACTCCTTCGCCACCAACGCAGCGAGAACAAGATGACGGACGTTCTTGCCGAGTATAAGCGCGAACACCGCAAGGAAATTGACAGTCTGATCGTGGAAATGGAGCGCCTGCAAGCCATTGTCCCGGAGAAAGAGCGACAGGCTGATGCGCTACTTCAGGAGCTATTGGAAACCAGGGACAAAATGAAGTGGGTCATGGCACAGCGCCAGCGGACTGGTCACGACTGAGCGAGAGCGGAATCAACAGCAAAAGCGAGAGCAAAAGCGAGAGCCAAAGCAAAAACACAAAAACGTATTCCATTCGGCTACGCTTATAACGAATTGTCATGAAATCATTGCACCTGAGGAAAGAGCCCTTTCTTATAAAGAAGGGTATTGGCCATAGGGACGGGAATCTTTTGTACTATATTTCGAGTCGGGCGGCGTTTTAATCTTGGGTACGGGAACTGAAAGCATTCCGGTGGTACCTACGGCGCTTTCACACTACGACAGGCATACGATACTTGTTTTTCTTTTTCTTTCTCCTCCATATGGAGTAGCGGCGTGATGGTGGTGGGACTGTTCGTTTCTTCTTCTCTATTCCCGGTCGGTTCTTGTCTTAGAACAGAGACTTTGGTGGTGTGTTCCAACCACCTGTGCCACCATCACATACCCCTTTTCTATATCTTCTTCTACTTCTTGATACACGGTTTAATCTCTTCTTCTTGTATGTGTGAATAATACAGTCTAGAGAGATGGAGCATCTTCTGTTGACCTTCATTCGTGACCTTCATTCGTGACCTTTCTTTATCTTCTGCTTCTCTTCATGGAGTATACAAGGAACTACACCCACGCATGTGGGAGCAGCAAGATGGTTGTCTAGGTTGTTGTCATGTTGTTGGTTCCTTTCTACTATCTCTAAATCCTACACATGTCCCTGATTACCACCTATATGAAATTGAACTGAACTGACTGGATGCAACTTTGAATCCAAACCGTGATTGAATAATTGGGTCAGACTTCATCAGTCGCCATGGCCTCAAACTCTCCACAGGTGACTGGATTTGAATGTTCTCTGACCTTGCGAACCCCCTTGTTTTTTTTCTTTCCCTTCGTAGGCTGTTGTCTTTCGGTCCCCATGCCAGCCAGTCCTCCTAGGTCCTTCTCTCTTTCACTCTGAACAGACTAAATACTGACCAAAAAGATCTATCATTCGGCCGATGGCCTACATCTTGCTGGTTTCACCCAATGTACACAGAGCACCCGGACTTTGGGTTGTATGGACTGCGCCAGTCAGTCAGGCAGTCAGGCAGTCAGCACTGCACCACACTGCAGCTTACCTCACAGCCACCGTGATCATCCACCCACCACTACAGTAGGGAAAATATGCCTGCTCTCAGCTACTGCCAGTTGCCATGTATATAAATACATCAGGCAGATTGCAGTCATGCATCTGACCATGTATGTCGATGGGGACACTTTGGAATGAAACACGCAGCGGCTATTCATCGGAATAATGATACTAAGCGACGATAACAAAAGAGAACGGATATCAATTCCTAAGTATTTACACAGTCTACCTTCAACAGTTTTCCCTGTGCTCAGTTGGGCCACTTTCTGTTCTCTGTGCTGGGTGCTGGGAAGCGTTGGAAAGGCTGTTCGGACTTTATAGTGCCATTCCGGAGCGCCTCCAACTTGCGTTCATTGTCCTCGTTGGCTTCCTGTCTATACTTCGCGAGGACCTTGTCTAGGTTGACATGGCTGCTAGCCGGGACGTTATATGGGGAGCTGACGGTCATGATCCTAGGCTTACGATTAGCGCTGTACTTCACTTGTTTCTCTGTTCCTCGTGTAGTTGCGATGATATCGCGGTAGACCCCTCGGTTCTTTCTCTATTTGGAAGCAGTTTCGGTGCAGGAATGGCTGTACGTACTCCGGGAATTTCAAGGGAACATATTCCTGCGGCGTAGAGTTCACGAACAAGACCCTCTCAGAGCCAGCTTGCTCGATCATCCGCACGTGGAGGTCGTTCCTGGCTGTCCATTTCTCCTGCGCTTCGGTGTACTTGTCAATCAGACGGGTAACAAGAGGAGCTGCGTTGGGATCGTCCGATCGCGACATGGCATATATAGCCCAGCCCACGGGTACAGCGCCGATCGTTATCCAGAAACCGTTCTACACGTGCAATTGAGTCAGCCCATATCCCAAACAGATAACGAGTATCGACCGAAAAGCTCTCAGAGGGGTGGCAGGGTAGCAGTAGCGGCGGAGAGGGGTCGGCGTACTCCCATGGATTCGTTGACGGGCTCGGGGCCGTGGCCGTGGCCGCCGTGGGCATGTTCATCGTGTGTGAATCTGCGCGGCTGACGGGGGAGGGTCGTTCGCCCGCTGCGAGCTGCAGTCACTGCTGTCCTGCGGAGCGACTGCATCGTGTACTGTGGGTTTTGCTGGAGGCTTGAAGCTGTGATGTGAGCTTGGAGACCGCAGTTGGTGGATGGTTTGGGGCTAGTGCCTTGGCGGTGGTTGCTCCCAAAGATCGTCATCAATCCGTCAATCGGAACATGACACCAAAGTACATCCATCACACATCGTCAACTCGTGCGACATATTAAACATAATACTTGTTGATTCGGCACAAAAGTGGTTTGTGCAAGTTGAGAGAAGATTGACCCCAATGCTTTTTTTCTATCCCCGTGGACAAAACAAATATACAAGATGAAGATACTCCAATCAAAGAGCCGAAACTGAAGTTGACATTTTCCCACACAACATCCCCCAACAATGCCACAGCCAACCATGATCTATATTTCATTCATTGCCAATTGCGGCGCACAATCATCGGAGGAGGTAAGAAGCCACCCTCTGTGCCAGTGTCAGTATATGTTCCCATGAAAGCTTTGTGTGAGACAATGTACTGCACAAGTCACTCAGTTCACGGCGGTGCCGCACTGCGCACAGCACTTTCCACAAGCCACCCAAACAGTCTGTCCTCTCTCGAGGCAGGAAGGGCAACGCCGAGAGGGAACCTGATAGTATCAGCACAGCTAAGCTGATGTTGAAAAATGGTAGGAGACTCACAGGTCCGCTCATGATGGCATCCTCACCGCCGAGGTGGTTCACTGACTCAATGGGAAAGTGTTGGCACATGATGATAAAGTCGATCGAAGTTCGAAACGATAGTAGGGACAGACTTTGATGATTGAAATTGAGTGAGAACGAAAGTTGGAAGAGTAGTATGGGAAGGCTGATGGATAGGTACTCAGGCTCGTAGGTCCTCCTCTTCTTATACTTATGAATAACCCAATAGCAAGCTCATCTGAGATTTGTATTCCCCTGCATTCCGCATCATCCGCAACTTAATGGAAGCCTGGATCCTTGCACAAAATAGTTACACGCAAACAGCCTTTTGATCTTTGTGCCCCATGGGCCGTGGTCGGGCCCCAAACTGTGAGTGCACACACACTATCTCGGACTCAGATGTCTACAAAGCGGTGGCACAGGGAAAGTTTCGGTGGTATATTTTCTTATTATTGGGCACTAGGATAAGGGCCGATGTTTGATGTGGGGGGGCTGAATTGATATTTCATTTTCCAAATCTTCAAAAAGATGATGGATCTCTTTTTTTCCCTAAGAAACATGCTTGGACTTAAGCGAAATGCAAAACATCTACCAACTAACTTCCGAGGAACGCAGACCCGAACTCAACACGTCTACACATAGTGCGTCTCGGCTCAATTTATATTGATAATGTGCAGATAAACTAAAATAGTTGCAATGACCGAATGTACCTGTCGTTCCTTTTCCCGAAGGCTAAGCTCGATCATGCAACGCCTTCCTGTTATCTGTCGTCCCCCGTCCACGTTTACGCTCTAGAGATTTCGAAGTAGCGGTCAGTTGTCCCCATCTGAAGCGTGCGTGTTAAACCAGACAAAAGAGGTAAGAGAAATCGGGTAGATGCCTTCTAGGTCTCCCATGTTTCATCCGTATACGAACGGCTTAACCGTCGACTTGCGACTCGCCGTCAAGGCTCTACTGTTGAACCCCACATTCATGATTTGTCTCCCCGCTCGAATGGCGATTTATCTTGTTCCGTCAAGTCTACTATGCTGACTTCAAAAGCACACTGATAGCGATGTTGGATGTGGATGTACAATTACTGCACCCATACTCCAGTGGTATTGGCTCAGGCCACTTCGTTCTGTCCTGATTCTCTACCACAACGTACGGGGCAGTGCCATTTCAAGATCGCATAGGGAAACACGTAGCATCTGACTTTCCCTAACCAGAACAGTGGAGCTATAGCCGTTGTACTTCATTGTCGTTCGATTTGTAATTTGATCCAGGAATCGTAGCACGAATAAAAAGCACATTAACTAGTTCCATAGAGATCCGACCTCACGGTATAATGTCTGACGATCCGATTACCAAACATCCGTACGAGTTCTAAGCGGCGCGAACCACCATGGACCCGCATGCCATTCGTACCTGTATCGAATATCCCATCTCCGTTTGTATTATTTTTTCCTCCTTCGCTATTACTACAACACATATCACGCCAGTCCCACTTTTTGGTTGGAAGAAGGGGAAACAGCCCCGGACGCTTTGCGCGGAAGTACGGTTCCCAACAAACGGAGACGTGCAGAGAAATTTCTCGTGGCCACGACAAGAGATGTAGGTACCCGTAGAAGATGAGACGAGCACGAAATCTGAAGATAATTTTCGAGTAGAGCTATGCCACATACAAAAAAAATTGCTGACCGTTTAATTACACCGATCGATGGAAAAAGAGCGGCAATGACAAAGAGAATTACATCTCAATCATCCCATAGCCTGTGCGATTGCACATCCCAACATCTAGTATGTAAGTCTCTTGGATTCAAAATTCAATGTGGTGATACGTAATTGGACTTCATACAAACTCTCACAGCGAAATCGGCACACTCGCACCCAAGGTTTCGGAAAAGTGTAGCATTCGAAGTCTGTCAAACCAAGCGCAAACATTGCCAACGAACATTCGAAATCAACCCTGGTGGGTCGCGTGACGCTTCACTAGATGAGATAATGCTTTCGCAACCATTCCGGAGCAAACAAAGTTGCTGAAGGGGGAAAAGAGTGGAAACAGTGCAAAATGCAAATGTCCGAAATGCTGTAACCTCCTTCTGCCCAAAGTCATGGGAAGTGTTTGTTTCCCATCGCCGATCCAAAATTGCGTACGCGATCACAGTATCACAGATCCATAGTGACCCAACATGGTGTCGTCCTCCTTCCCGGCGGCCCGTCTCGGCTCGGTCTGACGGATGTCGATTTCTCCTGTATCATCGTCAAGCGCACTCGTCTTGCAACGTTCCAGAGATGAAATGGGTCGTTCCCAGGCCGATGTCGGGGGGCATTTATATGTAGAACTACACTCTTTGTACATTGTCACCTCTATCCCAGTGGTTTCCGTCAAACCAGATGGTCAAGGCTACCATTGTACGTGCAGAAAAGCCACACATTACAACCGTAATAGATATCCTGGTTCCGCTAAAAGCGACGCAAGATCAGAACATCAGTTGCAAACAACGCTCTGCTTCAAAATTTGTGTTTCGAATCGGGTGGATCTTTATTTATTTGATCCGCCTACTTTTTACAGTTACTCCATCAGCCTTCTGATTGCAGGAAACAACACTTCAACTTCCAATAAGAAATGTTAGTTTGATGCTTTCCACGCTATTCGTTTTGATTATTCGCTGTCTTTCCCTCATAATCATGTACAACTACCTTATATGTAGCCAACGAACGCGCTAAATACTTGAAACATCAAAAAACATACACCCGTTCGATTTCATTTTTCTATTCACTAATGATAGCCTCTGAGATTCCCATCATACGCACGCGACTTTCAATATATTCTTTTTAGAACATGCATCGCCTGCGGATAGATTACTTGGCAACGACCCCCACCTGCGCCCCCCTTGTCTGCCAGGATGACATATATACTAACCAACGGGGTGTACTGCTCGTTATTCATGGGTAAGTGTGCTCCGCTACGATGATATCTATCGACGATGGTGTCAGGATACACATGATTTGGGGACGAAGACAGCTCAAAGAGTTCTGCATCGTACTCATATACAGCTATGCTATACGCTACATCGCTCACTTTTTTCCAGCACCACTGAGAGGGGGAAGGTAGCATGGTGCATTGTAAACGAATGATCAGGTCAGGCATACATGATTGTACTGCAGAAGCAATCAAGTCAAGCCTAGCTATGAATAATGTAACAACTCGTACTCTGCTGGCCAGATCAAATGCCTGAAGCTATGCAGTTCGTGCATCGGAATCAGTATTGGCCATATGTTGCATGCATGTTGGATTGAATGTGCCATTCTTCCTAGAAACGGAAGGTGGGACAATGTCGTACATTTGCCAATCGTGCTAGGAACACTCAAAAGAGGAATGTTTGATCATGATCACTTGCGGTCCACTCCTGTGCTCGTGCGCGCTTCTCCGTGTTGCGGGATTAAATGGGACAGGGAGGGGAACAAGAAAAATAAATGTACGAGTATTGTTTTGCGTATAAATGATATTGTCAGGTAAGAATGGAAACCCCCTCATACCCTACTAATGGAGTCCGACATTCTGTATCTGTCTTCGTTCGTTTTCGGTCTATTCTATTCTCCATTTCTCTTCCCCTGAACCCCTTGAGCTATGATGGTGTCTGTGATGCGAGGTAGTCAAAGGCGATGAAATGTTGACGCCCTTGTTCACGCGCCGTCCTTGAGGATAGATCTAGCATCGAATTAGCCTCCACGTCACATACATCTGACATGTCGCGCTAATCCGATGTGTTCCTGCGTGCATATCCAAGAGTAGGTAGTTGTCGGTTAGTAGTGCGGATGCCAAAAGCCACAGGCAGGCAAGCAGGGGACAAAGCAGCTTCGGAAAGGAGCCATTGTCTCAAGCTTTACTGACCGTCTTTTTGATCCGAACCAGCAACACGCCCTTGGATATGACACCATTCGAATTATACAGATGTAGCATGCGAACTCCAGGCTGCAATCTGTCGAGGCGGAAGCAAGCCCAGGCAGCTAGATCGTCGCCAAGTCTTTCATCATCCATGACCTTGAACCTACACACCTGGGTTAGCATATATAGCATTCGTATCAGATATGGCTTAGCCATGTTAAGGAAAGAAGATCGTCATAGGCTGCTAGAAAGAGAGATAGCCTTGGCATGCAGGAGATCAGTCCGACTCCGACTTCCTCGGGTGGTACAAAGTAATAAGTGAGCAGCACTCCACCAGAAAACACCCGAGCGTCGCGGCAGCATGCATGAATAACTTCCCACAGCAGCCCAGACACTTCAAATCAAGATTATGAGAGTTGGAGAAAGTTAACACTTACCTGACAAATGTCAACTCTTCGGTAACGCCCCCTATACCCTTAAACTCCAGGGTTTCACGACCAAAATCGGGATCGGTAGTTCTCTGTGATTTAGTCTTCTTTTTCGCATCACCCTTGGTACTCTTGCCACCTCCAGGGATAGGCTCCCCTTGGCGCTCCTCTGGCTTCTCCACGTGTATCTCGACCTTAACGTATGGCTTGAAATCCTTGGGGTCATCTTCCTCAGGGGGGAGGGGAATATTTTGACCAGCGAAGAACTCGATACTAAGATCCAGACTATGACGTGGCAGTGCATCTTTCAAGGTCTTTCCTGGACTTGTACTTCGATACCCTTCAGGCTTCAAGACCCATCCCGGCGTACCTGCGAACATAGCTTCGTTCAACATCATGCCGCCATCCCAGCGCTGCCAGTTCAAAGCAACAATCTGGACGCCTTGTCTCCAGAACACAGTCGGATTGAGATTTGACGAGTTGAGTCTGAGGCCTTTGGGGTATGCGCGCATGAAGAAATGTTTATTGTGCGTGAACAAAGCTGCAGGGTTGGTTTCATGCACTTCGACTAGAGCCTTCTCAGACAATGAGAATATATGGGTGGGAATATTTGCCTCTATCTTATAGTTAGAATCACACACGCACAACGGTTTCTGTATTTGCTTACCGGGAGTGTTGAGGCCTTTGAAAGAATACCCCCCAAAATATACTCCTAGTTTCGATAGCGATTCGATCACTTTTGGTTTTGGAGCCGAGGGGTTATCGGGATTGTCCGAACTATCCGAATTGGTTGCGTCAGACACAGCCGATTCCTTGGTGCTGGCTTGCGATAGTTCTCCAGGGGTTTGCAGTGCAGCTGGTTTTGCGCTGGATGTAACGGGTTTCTGAACAGATCGTTTAACCTTGACGAGAATCTTGTTCTCTAGCTCTTTCAACGTAGGCAACTTGATGTTATCTGCAGGTTCGGAGGGGTCCAGAGGTAGGTCTACTAGCATGCCGCTCCAATATTGCTTCATGATCTCCACCATGATGTCTTGTTGTTCGGGGCTGGTATGCACTTCGAGACTGACAATCAGAGGAAGGCTAGAGGACACGAAAGCGTAATCACGAATGGTCTCGCAGACTGATCTGAAAGGCATGTCGCTGGTGAGGGTGAAACCTGGATGCGTTTAGTGACTTGAACGGATAAGAGTGGTAGAATAGGGCGGGCAAGCCACCAACGCACCATGAAGCACTCGTGGCTCAGCTCTTGTAGTGCTATTGGATACCCAGGGTGTAACGCGATCGCTATTAGTTGGCTCTTTTGCTGTGGAAGACGCTTCCTTGGACTTGTCCTCTTTGGGCGGAGAGCCCTTCCTCCCAAAACGAAGTTCTAGCCTCTTACGAAGTGACAATTTGTCCTTCTTCTCCTTCTTGGGCTTAGAGACGTTGGAACCGGCTGCTTCATCTTCAGAGCTTGAGCTTGATGGTGGTTCTCCGTCCCACACATCAATCTCGACACAGCGACAGCCCCGGAGAAGGACCTAATTTGATGTCAGTGAGTCTCCCACAGAGGTGGCGCCGCCAACTTACATTTTTGTAAGCGTCCACACTTGAATCGCTCGCCAATTGGTTTCCAGTCAAGTAGGTGTTGTGACTGGAGGATATGAAGTAATTAGAGATTGGGAAAGCGGAATCTACAGGCTGCGATGGTTTCATGACATTTCCGAGGCCCGTAGTGAAGTAGTTGGCGAAGTGGGACACAGATCCGTCTTGGAGAGTTTCGGCATCCGACAATGGTGCCTTTTGCTCTTCAGACAACCACTTGGTCAGACCATCCTTTGTGGCTAGCTGGTACTTCTTGTCGGCCTCGTCGTGGATTGTCTTGAGGTATTTGGATAGGGTAGGGGTGAGAGATTCGACCGTTCTGGCCTTTGCAGTTGCAGCCGCACTTCCTCCACCAGCTTGCAGTTGAGGCTCGTCGAGTTTGGGGACTCCGAGTTTGTGGTCCTTGTGGTCTTTGTTGGGCGGCGCTGTTGCTGCCATGGTGAGCTACCTTGGCTAACGGCGGGGCTAAGGCCAGGCTTGAGGGAATTTGGGCCGAGGGAAACAGAACGGCAGATGTTGGTTGAAGACTTGGAATGGGATGTGGACTGCAAGCTAGAATTAATCAGACTGCACGGTAAGGTAGGGAGGAAAATGTGAAGATGGCTGGCAAGTCAGCTCTGCATGGCATGCAACGCACCACGCCGTGTATAATGAATGCATGCACAAGACGGAGCTGAAAGACTGGGGCTAGCAAGCACCAGTGAAAGCTGGGGAGCACGTACCTTAGCCAGGCACAGAGCATTCACACGATTCGCGAGCCAAAAGTCACTTTGCAGCAGCCACCGTGTGTGTGTAATCACGCCAACAGGTCCAGGCAACCCAGCAGCGTGAGCGATGAGTAAAGACTACAAGCAAGCAAGCAAGCAGGTACAGCCACGCACGACGAACGGCAGGCAGTGTCACTCAGTCAGCTATCGCGTGGCGTGGCACGGCACAGCGGCCGCGAATCTTGGCAACCGCCCTTCCAAGGATGCCGCATCAGCCTCCGATCCTCCATCACCGTGTCTGAAGACATGGTATATTTTTGGCGTGTCTCATTGCCAACAAGCACGCACAGGCTCCCCACGGCGGTGAACCGTGCAGGCAGCTGGATTCAAGGTTTGGTGGTTGCGTGCCTCCACAAACTGCTGGTGCCAAGTGGCGACGTCACAGGGTCTCGCTAATGCCATCCATGATTGATTGACGATAGGATCATGATCAGGTACACGCTGAATCCGAGACCACACAGCCATCATGGCTACATCGAGGAAGGACGCCGAACGTGAGGTTCATGAATGGGGTGAGTTGTTTTCCCTGCCTCACCATGAGGAGCGACTGAAACAGAGTCCATCTACCAGGCTTTTCCCACGTCTTCACGTGGACGGACCGGGCGGACGCATACTATCCGCCCCACCGCCATGGTGGTCTCACCACTCACTTGATCATCAGAGGCGAGCTCACCATAACGTACCCTGAAGACGAAGAACCCTCCAAGGAAACGTTTGGTGTGGGGGCGAGGATCGACGTGGATGCACAACGATTACATGAAGTCTGGGTTGGCCGAGAAGGATGTGAATATGTTATAGGAGAGTGAAATCAACAAAAATCCAACCATCTCGGATCCCTCAACACCTTTCCCTGTAAATGCAGCCCACCGTGACGCCGTCCATGCATGTCTCCGTTGGATATTGTCCTCACTCTTCAGCGTCCTCCATTTCCACGTCCTCTTCCTCTTCGCCGTCTTCCTCTCCTGGCTCCCACCACAACGTGGGCCCTAGGCCAGAGAAGTTCATAAGTCCCTAGATGTTGATGTCAGCGACTGTATTTGGTTTTCAATGCCTTGTACTTACGATCAGTCTCCATGCCGTCCCTCTGGTCTCAACCACATTCCCATCTTCGTCCTTCTGTTCGATCGTCGGCTTCTGATCGTACCATTCCTCCCTGTCCACTTTGAACAGCACCGTTTCGCCCCTGTCGAAAAAGAGCTCCGAGCCTCCTTCGTGCTTCCAGATCCAAGTGCGCTCCGTCTGATCGAAATCGCTGTTCTCGAACAAGTTGGTGTAGGGAACGAAGACTTCAGACGTGAAATCCAGATCAAGGATTATGCCCTCCTCACTTGCCGACTTGATGCGGCCGTAGAGAATCTCACCCCGGAAAGGTCGAAAAACAGTCATACGGAATTCGACTACTCATGTCAGAACTTGCATTTGATAATCCTCGGTGGGAGCATACCGTTCACATTGACCAGACCTGTCCCGTGACCGATTAGACCTTCGGATGTCTGCACAATGTCCCACAGGCACATGCACAAGCCGACGTTTTGGATGACTTTGTTTGCATATTTTGTGTTGATGGCGTCTTTGATTGCTTGCACGCTGGGCTTTCCGAATTCTTGCGGCGTGATCTGAATCAGATCTTCAATCGTCGTCTGCAAAGCAAATTAGTATTTGGTGCCGCATTGGAGTAGAACGCGCAACGTACGAGGATGAACATGACTCGAGGAAATCAGTATTCATGCTCAGGGAAGGTTTCTGGAAGGAAGAGGGGTTGGGCGCGTTGCTTTTATCGAGACATGGTCTGCCAGTGAATGTGAATGTGAAAAGTCGGGCTGAGGTCGGAGGTGCCCGTTCGTCATTGGCTGAACCTTGCACGCCCGCTAATCAGGCAGCCTCTAATCGATAACCTTATTTTTCTAAAGCTCCATCTTGCAATCGTTTCCACACCGTCACACCGTTGCCGCTCTGTTCTCTGACGTACAGACTCTAGTCCTGCCGATACCTCGAACCTGAAAACCTGCTTCCAAATGTCCCGATCATAGCTGCTTCGTAAATATGAGTTCGTTTCGATTCCCACCGCCGCCGCCGCCGCCGCCGCCGGCCCAGCAAGCGCCTTTAGGCGATACGCAGCATACGTACACTAGCCAGAGAGGAGGCCGCGGTGGACGGGGTGATAATGGCCGCGGGAGAGGAGGGTCAAGTAGAGGTAGGGGTGGACAAGGCCGTGGAAGACCGCACAATCGAGGTGGTGGCACGCGAGGAGGATGGCAGAACCAGCACCACGAGCGAGCTGGAAACTCGCAACAACATTCATTTACACCGCCGCCACTATCTTCGAATTCTGTCCCATCTGCCAACCCTGCCGCCTTTGCTCAAGCTATGTCTTTCATGGCAACGCCAGCTGGTATGCAGTCGATGTCGGCTTTTGCGAGCCATTTGGCAGGGACGAACTTGACTCCCATATTGCCTCAACAGTCGTCGCCATCCCGAACCAACCAACCGCCCTCGGAACAAGGTACGTGCAAAGCACGCAGGAATGAAAGAGCTATGAAATGGCAGGCCGATACAAGAGATAAACCTGTCGAAAGTAATCAAAAACGCAATCAAAAGCCCCCAAGAGCGAAAGCAAAAGCAGCGCCTGCAGTGCCGAGTTTCGGCTTTTCAATTCCTACAGCGCCTCAAACGCAATCGGCCCTGCACCGTAGAGAAGATGGCCAAAGCGACCCAAAGAGGCGAAAGTTGAATCTAGGTCTCACCCAACAACAAGAGCGGGTTGAAGACGACGATGAAAGCGCATCCGAGGAAGATATTGACGAAGAAGCAGCCTGGGCCTCGAATGCAAAACTGAAGAATGGCGTTGTCTTTGAGCATGAAGGCGAAAGGATTTCATTGCAAACTCCGGCTGAACTAGCAGCATGGAGGAAAGATAGAAAGAAGAATTTCCCAACCCAGCAACGAGTTTCTGAGAAAGCCCAAGAGATAGCAGAGAGAAGGATACATGAGCTCGAATTTCTACGGAAAGTTTCAGGAAGACCGAAGAAGGGCGAAGCTCACGACGACAAATTGCCGGCAAATACGCAACGTATTCAAAAGGATATACAAAATCGGTCGGGAGGCTCGGAGAGGGAGCTGAACAATCGACGCCAAAAAGTGCACGAGATCATGAAAAAGAGAGAAGCCCAGCCAGCTTCCTCTCTTTCAAACCCACCAAAAATCGATCTCGGTTTAGGCTATGATACAGATACCGATGCGGAAGAGAGTTCGGCAGTTTCGGATTCTTCCGTCCTCTCATCTGATGACTCGGATTCCGACTCGGATGATGCTCCGCCTTCCCCTGTGTCATCTAAAATCGTTGTCGATACCCCAGTACCACCGCCTGTGCTAGCAGCAGCACGCCCACTCCCGAGACCGAAGAGAGAACAGATCGATGTGTGTCCGCAGTGGAAGGCACGGGGAAAATGCAAATATGGGAGAAACTGCAAGTATCCCCATACGTCACAGCCGAAGATAATTGGGCTTTACGAGAGGCTGGTAGAGCAGGAGCTGGAAAAGAATGATCGCGTAGCACTGGATGCTATCAAGTTCCTCGGAAGAAATGGATTTTTAGGTTGAGATATCATCTGCCGTGTACGAATATGTCGTGAGACAGCGAAGCCTTAGGTGCATATGTATGTTATTACGAACGAGGTGAATTCCTACCGACTTGCACGTGAACAGATCAATGGTCCGTGCAGGATCACTTAAATCGATCAATTAGGCCCACAGCAAGTGACGTACATGTTTCTTCATAGCTCTCTCTCCGTCTCACACTATTGAACTTCCCTTCCTCCAACGAACCCAATGCAACTTCTCGATCTCCCCACCGAAATACTTGGTGATATTTTCCATCATGTCGGCTCACCCCATTTCTTCTCCGATGCATCACGTCTTCTAGTCTGCAAGCAATGGTTTCAACTTGCGCGACTGGAGTGCTCCCAGAACCTCTACATTTCATTGAAATCGCTACGGAGACTAGTCTCCTTCCCCGATGTCGATTCGATCCAGGGCAACTTACAAACTCTTGATCTGAGCTTATCCGGGTTTGAGCATTGGCTCGATGTGGAATTGGATGAGAATGGCTGCAGGGTCCGGAGTATCAAGGGAATCAACTTATCTGAGCGAAGCCTGTTTGAGACTGATGACAAGATACTGCAGTGCCATGGGCAGGATCGGGTCGACCTGAAGACCTGGACGGACGAACTAAATGATACTCTCCTCCGACTCGCTACAATTGTTCGAAACTCGCGCTCAGTTTGTACTTTACGCATTTACGCCACTAGGAGATGGGGATGGTCGAGGTCTCAAATCAGCAGCCTCACTCCCCATCTATCTGCGGCCACGCTGTCAACGTTTTTGTCGACCAGCAAGTTGACCACCCTAGATCTTGATACCGCACACATCGATTTCAAAATGGGCGACTGTCATTTATGCCTCTTTGTCGCCAGGCACTTGAACACGCTGCGCCACCTGCGATTACGCATCCAGAGACTTTGTGTCGATGCACTTACGCCTGCGTCGCGCACCGGCAAGCTCGAGCTGGAAACGATGCTGGTCAACATTAGCCACAGACCGTATTCGAAGAGCAGCAATGCATTATGGGAGAAGCTCATACAGCAAGGGCAGCTTCTTGCTGAGCAAATGGCTTCACCTAAGATGGCGAGGATTCTTAGAAAGGCTCCACCGCACTTCAGAGGTATACAGGCATACGATGTTTTGGCCCGTGAGAGTATGTCCCTGGGCTTCGGGGATGCGTGGGATGCTGAGGGGAAACCATTCGATACGGCGGCGATTATACGGAATTGGCGTGGTGTGAAGAGAATGCCTCTGTCTACGGCCCACTCGGGAACATAACACAATGACACTCTTTCTGCTTTGAGGGTGGGGATACCTTGTTGGTAGATGGGTCTGAATATATCAGCTGGGGTAATTTCAGTCGTCACTTTACGTTGCTTACATCGCAACAGTTTATACATCGTGGGAGTGTAGACCGTGTGAATCCACGAGCGTAATTACTCTCCAACCAAGAAGGCGGAAAAGGAGTGTATGCATAGCCAAAAAGGGTCACTCGCTCTCCCAGCCATATATTTTCATACGGTGATACATTCAGGAATACATCTGAACCCTTTGGAGTAGAGTAGCTACGCGGCGAGAATGGTGTGATTATTCCATGATATAGAAATATGAAGGACAGCAGAGGACGCGTTGAAGCTTGTTCTGAAAATCAGTAAAATACATGTATACACACGAGATGAGGGGAAAAAAAGAACAAAATACACTCGGTAGCGGAATGATGAGCATGAATATCCCCTGTGGTTTCTCCCACCTATCCCCCAGAAGGAAAGAGAAACGAACATGATGACATTCGAGTCCAATCTTGAGAGTGAATGTTACACAATGGAATTGCTGATAGAATGAAAATGAAACCCTTCCATCGGTTTCTCTTTCCCTAAAAACACAAATGCAATGGAAGTGACAGACTTGTAGGGGGGTATACAACGAGTGAGGTAGAAACAAGTTTTGGGGAACCAAAAGAGAAAACAATACAAACATATACACGCCTAGATCAACCAATTGACTGACCACCAAGGCCCACGGACAACCAATACGGAAGACGAAAACAAAACTGATACAATATACAAGAAGGTATAGGGAGTCGGCCCAAGACAATTGACACAAACGCATGGCAATGTACATTGGCAGTGTACCGCAAACCAAAAAAGAGGCGTAGGAGGGACGATTGTTTTTTTTGTTTCTGCAATTTCTTCTTCTTCTGTTATTCGCGCTCGCTTGTTCTTTGTGTTTTGCTCCCAATCTTCCTCTGGGAATTTCTTTCTTCTCAATTTTCTTCGTTTCCAAGACCAAGATCAGGTTAAGTGCTGAACTTTTACACGATCTGGAATTATTCAAACTCGGAAAGACAGCCACAAATTGGGGGGTGACGGGGAATGCATGCAACCGAGGAAGAGCGAGCAAGTTGGAAAGAAAAGACAAAAAGAGAAATGTGAAGCAAAGCACGCCGGGCAGTCCAAATTCCCGATTGCTAATGATGACCCAAAACAAAATCCGAGGGAACAATCCACCACCGTCTCGAAAGCAAAACAAATATATATGTCAAACACAACTAAACGTTTCCTCGGTCGGTGCACTACCTGTTTGGGAACACCCCCAACTCCATGCTCAACAGATGAAACAAAAGAAACAAATGTGAGTTGGAAGATAATGAATGAAAACGAGAAAAGGAAAGATCGACTAATACAAAGTGACCCACACATGCTTGTCCCATCCATTATGAGCTGGCTGCCTAGCCACCTGACAATGCTCAAGCAAATTATCGACAAGAGAGAATAAAAAAGCCGAGGGGGATCTACAAGTCAAGTGACGTGTTGGGCCGCGGGGTAGGATCCTGATCCGATTCTGCGGGTGACCTACTACTCGCTTTTGGGGTTTCGAGCTGAACTTCTTGCGCTTCCCCTCCTGGCTTGCGCGGGAAGATCTCAGGCGGTGTAAGCGACACGGGTGGTATGTCGGCAATGGCCTCGCGCTCTTCGGCATGCCTATCTTCGGTGATGGCAGGTGGAGGAGACGAAGGTAATGTTGACTCGGGTGCGCCAACATCTTCGACTGATATCACACTTCCCCTGCTGTTTGTGCGAAGCATCTCGATGCCAAGCTTTGACGATCTTGGGCGTGTTTTGGGACTCTTTGAGCGCGCATTTGCATTGCCAAGCTCATCGTCCTCATCGTCGCCCGATTCAGCAGATTCGTGTTTGCGCGTTTCGATTATACGGCGCTTGGTACCAACCATTTCGGCAGATCGCTGTCGTCGAATAGTAGCGTCTTCCAGAATGGCTGGCGCGGATTCGTGTGACGGAACCGCAGGTGGCCTCGTAAGCACCTCCCCCACTTCTTTAGGATCGACGGGGACTGCATCTTCTGTGTTTATACCTAGTCCACCCATTGCACGGGCCAGATCACGCTCGCGCCAATCATCGTTGTGTCTCGCTATGACAACGGGAATATCGTCGCCGGTGCGACTATCGTTGTCGCCGAAAAAACTCGAACTGATCGAATCCTCCCGACTGGATCCACGGTAACTTCCAGATGGGACAGGGGGGAAGCCAGATGAGTTGGACGTTGGACTATCTTCTTGACGACTGGACTCTTGGCGAAGACCAGAAGGCATCATGGATGGATACATACTTGGTGTCCAGTTGGGTGGGGGAGGCTTCCACTGGCAGAGTTTTCCGAGAGTATCTGAGAGTTTGGCGATGGTGGGCGGCTTTTCAATCAGCGCATCAAAGTGGTGAGGAGCCTGCAAATCCTTGAGATAACCGGTTACTGCAACAATTGGCGTCATTGAGTTGGCGTTCTTTGTATCTCGGATCATCCGTGCAACGTCGGCGCCATTGACTTGGGGGAGTTTATATTCCATCATGATGATATCAAATTTGACCTCGCCCATTGCGTAACGCACAGCTTCTGACCCGTTGGTTACCGTCAGAGTACGGCATCGCAATTTCTCTAACAGCTTCTCCATAACCAGACGTGATACTGGGTGGTCTTCGCATACCAAGACATCCAGAGATCGAAAGATGGGGCCATCAGCGAGACTGATTTGTGAAAGACGACGAGAGCTTTGCCTACGCCTTTGAACACGCAAGAGCGCCTTCTGACGAGAATCTTCGGTATCAGATGATGAAGGTGATACGTCCAGCACCTGACTTCTCCGCTTATAGTGATTAGGAAGGAGATCACGCACTACATCATCTTCCTGGGATCCCATCGTGTGGGATCTAGACCGTGGAGAAGGTGCACTGGATTGTCCAAGCGAGCTATGACGTTGGCCATTAATTTTGTCAGGAGTCGAGCCAGGGGCTGCTGTAGGTGTCTTGGATAACTTTATTGGCGAAACAGCATCAGGTGAAGGTCTCAACCCCGAAGAACGAGGGACCTCGAAGAAGTTGCCTGGCTGAAGTGATGAAGGATTGCTCGTCGCATGCGAGAGGGTGGAAGAATTGCCAGCGGATGTTTTGCGCCTCTCGTGATGCTGACCGGTGCTGAACTGAACCAGCAACGGGGAAGAGGGTTGTGAACCTCGACTGGGAGAGGAGGCGGGGCCGCTGATGGATGGAGATGACGGCCGATGGCCCTGCTTGTTGGTGGACAGTGTGCGTTTCAAGAGGGGAGCAGCGATATGCGGACTAGATTCCAGAGATGGCGATGGGGAGGTCATGCTGGGTGATACTACTGCCGATGTTGCTTTGCTGGGAACATGCATCCCTTCAGCGCGCATTTTTTGGATGATGTCTTTGTTGGCTTTGTCAAGAACCGGCAGGTTTTTGTAGTTGAAATTACCGAAACTGTCGGTAGCCATTGGCTCACTAAGCCTCCTCGTTCGCCCCTCACGAATGTGTGCGGGAATATGCAAGGGAATCAGGCCACGCTTCATGGTTGTGACACTGACCTGCGAACGCACGCGAGACAAAGCATCATGAGGCCGATCAGGGTAATCCGCGCTGGGTGTACCTGCGGAAGATGTCCCCTGATCTTCAAACTCAGGAGGGAAGTTTGTCATGGCAGCACCTCTGGTATCAAAATATTCCGTATCCTCAGGGTTTTCCGGCGCAGGGATGAAGGAAGCTTCATCTTCGCGAAGAGTATCCCAGTTGATATCCTCGAACCATATATGGCTTCGAATCTCTTCACCACCACTGCCAAATTTGTCGTCCATGTTGGCGCCTAATCGTTTTTTAGGATCACTGCACATCAGTCTGTTCATGAGATCCTTTGCTTCGTCGGACACGCCATAATCTTCATCGTTCTCGGGCCAATCGATCTTGCGCGCAAGGATATTTTGGAACACTTCGTCAGGAGTCTCGGCATGGAAGGGTGGATAGCCATAGAGGCATTCGAAGAGGATGCAGCCCAAGGACCACCAATCGCTGACCTCATCTTGACCACTGCCTGCAATAGTCTCAGGGGCTAGGTAGTCGGGCGTTCCAACGAAACGTCGATTGTTGTCTTCAGGATCGAAAAGTGCCATGGGTGGGGGAGGCATCACCGCGGTCGAATTTTGAGCAACACTAGACTGGCTCATTGTCGGTGCCAAAGGAAAAAGATCGGGGGATCCTTCGTCGCTGTATGCCTCCTCCTCAATGGGCGAACGAGACCGAGGTGCCACGAGCTGATCATCCATGATGGAGAAGCGGCGGAACATGGTCTGCAGCGCATCACTGTCGCCGCTATCACTCCGATTGCCTGATACTCTCCGCGATGGCTCGCGCGCAGTGGAGCTTTCACGACTGAGACTGAAATACGAAGGCTGCCCAAGATCTCCTGCTAGCGCGGGAGTCATACTCGGCGTTTGAGACGGAGATGGATTGAGATCAAAAGAAGCTGACCGAGAGGATCCGACTGATGTAGCGCGGTGAAAGGGGCCGGTCTTCAAAAGATCGGGGGCCGGCTCATTGGATTTGAGTGCTCGTTTTTGACGTCCAATCAGACCCATACGGGAAAGACCAAAGTCAGTGAGCTTGAGATGACCCTGTTGGTCTATAAGAAGATTATCTGGCTTCAGATCGCGATGAACAATTCCTCGACTGTGCAAATGTTCCACGCCAAGGACGACTTCAGCTAGATATTTCTTTGCCCAATCTTCAGGTAGTCCGCCGAGAACTTTGATCAGAGAAGCGCAGTCGCCACCATTGAGGTACTCCATGACAAGATACAGGTAGTCCTTGCTAGAGAACGTCCAGTATAACTTTGCCACGAAGTCGCTCTCGCCTTGCCACATCATAATCGCTCGCTCGGCCTTGACATTCGTGACTTGGTTTTTGGCTACCATGTCTGCCTTTCTCAGCACTTTGATGGCGTAGTACTCTCCAGTAGTCTTCTTTTTCGCAAGGTATACGCTACCGAAAGCGCCCTTGCTTATTGGTTTGATGACCTCGAAGTCTTTGATAGAAGGAGGGAGTGCGCGTGGTTGAGGTTGTGTGACTGGCGGAAGCCGAGGGGAAACAGGCTTGGGTCCATCAGAGCCAGCTGTGGATGACTGACGCCGGTGATGGCCTATTTGATGCAAAGCGGGAGAAGAGAATTCTGTGGTGGTCAGGACTGGGGAGGTGATGGGTGACTGTAGTGCATCAGCACTGCTGGGAAGTCGGGGTTTGTTCGTCCTCAATGGCGACGAGGGCGGAATCATGGACCGTGCAGGTGATTGCTGGCGACTTGTCATGACGCTTGGTAAGATTAAGCTCTTCCGCTTCCGTTCCCGCGAAGTTGTGACCCTGCTGAGGCCCAGTTCAGATGAGGGAGAGTCGGCGCGCCTGGGCCCTGACATGACAGACGAGGACCGTAAGCTACTGTCGCTTTCGGCGCCAGCGTCACTCTCAAAGTGCATCGAATGTCGTTTGTTCTGGGTCGCAGCAATATTAATCGCGCTTGCACCGGCATGGGAGCGTGGCGTCTGGCAGCCCCCTCTGGGACTGCTTGACCTTGTGGAACATGCAACAGATGATTCCCTGCGGCTAAGACGAGCTGGCAGTGAAGGATCGGATGCATTCCGCAGGGCCTGTGCCATGGAGGAGGGGCCCTCGAATGAGCCTGGGAAGATGCCCTCTTCGCCTGTAGGTATGTCGTTTGCGCTCGGAGGCGAGTCATCTCCTTGGAGTTCCTCATCGGTCGAGCTGTCTTCTCCTGCAGCTATGCGAGCCGCTTTGGCCATGGCAGCCTCGATGCATTCCTGCACCAGGATGTCGAATTCGACACGGATGCGTTCGGAGTATTCCAAGATCCGCCTATGACGGAACACTGCATCCACTTTTGCTCGCGCCTGCTTATTCGTATCGTCGCATAGTAGCTTCAGACCATCGCAGTGATCAGTGGAGCTCGTGGCAGGCGATTGCCACTGCAGCACCTGGGAGATGCGATTCTCCGATTGCGGTGACTGAGTACGTATTTCGGCTATGGACTGTGTCCTCGCACTGTCCTTGACGGCTGGGGTACTGACTTCGAGAGCAGTGTCACAAAGGTCAAGAACAAGCTCGACAATGCGGGCTAGGGGCCTTCTAACAGCAAATGAACGTGCTCGATGATGACCGAATCCTGTCGATCGATCTCGAGACTGTGAAGGCGGCGAAGCTGGGGAATTACGCCCCGAAGGAGTACCAGAAGAAGGGGTAGATGTAGGTTGGATGATGCAGCCTTTGTACTCGGCGAGCTGGGGGGGTTGTACAGCTTCACCAGAAGTGGCTCGGGTCGGGCGATTCTGAGCCTCCAAAGCATCCAAGACTTTGACAATGGCATTTCGATGCTCCGAGAGCGTCTCTTGTGCCATCTGAACGTCCATTTCGGCGCGATGCTCTTGCAGACAAAGTTCCGTGTGCTTCTCAAACCACCAAGGAGTGATTTGGCGCTCGCATATCCGGCAGAGCACAGGGGGAGGCGGCGGATGACTTCCCGGGTCATTGGTAGCCTGTTCGGCTAGACCGGTAAGATAATGAGCAAGCATCTCTGCACCGACACCAAGGGATTCAACAAGAACTTCCGGTAGGTCAATCGTGACTTCTCGAACGACCGATGGACGAATCATCCACATTGTATGGCTTTCGGCGCCGGTAGTTCGGTCGTAGACCATTATACCCTGAGCTTCCAAGTTGATGATCTGGTCGTCGTCATCGTCCAAATGCTCCTCCTCCTCCTCCTTGGGGAGCGCATCTTGGTCAGGGTCTTGCTCTCCGCTCTCGATGTGCTTCGAAGGCTTCCGTCTGAAGACCGACTGTGGACCCAAGTGCATTGAAAAGCGGGTAATGTGGCTTCGAGAGTCATCTTTCTTGATGGATTCGACGGTCTCTGCGAATTGATCGGGATTGCCGAGTAAAAGGTCTGCCACAGGCTTTCCTATCACATCTTCGGGATCTGTTCCCACGACGTCTTTCCATGATTTGCTAACATAACGTATGTTGCCATCCATGCCGAGGTCCATGATGACGTTCAGGCTGTGTTCGGCAGCCTCTTTCAAGTCGTCCCGCTCGGTCCGCATGTCCTCGCTCACAGTGCGTTCCATTTGGACACGGTGTACAGCATTGGATGCTGCCTCCTGCCTCAGTGCAGTGACAGCAGGCGGGGCAAGCGTAGCATGCTTCGCGTCGTCGGCCATGGTGAAGAATGGCGCGAGGTGCAAGGTGAGCACCGGTAGCTAGGGAAGGAATCGAAGTGGGAGCAGGCCAAAGGGTGGCGGCGCGAGTGTATGATTGCCCGGGGGCTAGTGTTCAGTGTGCTATATCGAAGCAGCGGGTGTGGGCATGGTTGAGGCACGAGATGGCGTTGATGTCGGAGAGCTGGCGGGCTGGAGGAGAGAAGGACGGGGCCTCGAGATAGGCACGGCGTGGGCACCGCAGATGGCTTGCCTATTGAAGCAGCATTGTGTGCACGACAGAGCGATTGAAGGAGTTGGGATAGCGAATGTTGATGGAACGTAGGAGGGCAAAACGGATCAGGGCGCGGCCATGGACCGGAAGGCACTGCAGACGCGGCGGTGGTTGATGCCGAGGGCAGGTTCACGGGACGCAGCTTGGCAACGAAGCCGTCCTAGTTTTTTTATTTTTTTTTATTTTTTTTATTGTGATCAAGAGTCGAAGGTTGGAGTTGGAATGACCTTGGAACAGGCGCGGGCACAAACACGAGCACGCACGGGCTCACTGGTGCGGGCGGGGGTGTGCACAAAGGCGGCGGATGGTGATAGGCGTGGAGCAAGTGGGAGGGAAGGGGGATGGCGATGTGACGTCTACGCGGGCACTAAGCGAGCGGTCAAGGGAACAAGAGAGGGGAGAGAAGAGAGCAGAGGATGCAAGAGGGGGAAAACGTGAGAGGTGATGGCCCAGGGGGAGCGGAAGGGGGTATGTATGTATGTATGTATGTATGTAGGTGATTGATTGATTGATGGACTGATGGACTGATGGATGGAGGGATGGATTGATGGATTGATTGGATTGGTGAATGGTGGAAGGGATGCGGCATCCGGCAGAGCAAAGGGGAGCGAGCGAGCATTCATGTACAAAAAAGGGCAGTCAACTTTAGAAGCTACGAGCAGCCGATACGGTGCGGAAAGTGTGTATGTAGAGAGAGAGAGAGACAGGCATCTGATGACCCGATTGTCTGCTTGCTTCGGCGCGGGCCTTTTTTTTTTCTTGCTCGCTCCCTCGCGCTATCCAGCTGGCAGACGGGCTAGCCTACGAACCCCTACTGCGCTAGCCCCGATGGATCCATCCTGTCCTGTGAAGCCAGCCAGGATCCATGGCGATTGTCATCTTCTCTTGTCTGTGCCATTATCATCATGACTGACTGACTGACTGTTTACCCGTCCGCCGTGTAGCTAAGTTGCTGTCCCATGTCTGCCTGCCTGCCTGCCGTGCATCTCCGTGGCTGCGGTTGTTCTCCATGTTGTTGGTCTTTGACGCGAAAAAGTAATCGCTTCTACCCCTCCCTCGCTCGCTCCCATTGATCCTCTGCCACTCTCCATTCTTGCCGTGTTTCACCTTGTTTACTCTCTACACACCGTACCACCTACCATCCACCAGCTTCACACACACCACCACCACCCGAGTTGGCATTAGCTAATTCATCTTCCGGAGGGTGCATACCAGGGAGGAGGGGGCATCCATCCTTCTGGCCCAGCATCTGTGGCGTCTTACCACCTTGGATGTCCCCTCCCGCATGACTGCTGACTGCTCGACTGCAGTGACACAGATGCCGTTATCCTGTCAATATGCATGCAACTTCTGTCGTCGTCGTGCCAACCTACAGTACTGTACCGTACATACATATGTGCCTACATACTTGACTGTATCTAGTATCCAATCGGTACTACAGGATAGAGGCATGCAGTCAGGAGAGAAAGAGCGGTCGGTCGGTGAGGCTTCACCCGCCTCAAACCTCCCCTCCATCCATCTCAGCATGATTCAAACATACACTATGTATCATGCATGTACAATTTTTTTTCTCCCATCGCATCAAACGCCATCACCCACTTCTTCTACACCTCTGTTTCTCGCAAGCGGGGCCCGGAAAGATGCATCTGACTATCGACCTATCGTGCTGTTGTCATCACTCCATGGCCCGACACGTAAATGCCATCCGCCAATCTGCTCCACTGCAAGACAGACAACCATGCACCTTGCTGCACCATGCCGGTCGTCTACTCTTGCTTGTCCCATCCACACCTCTCTGCTCTGCTCTACCCTCCAGGTGGGGCCTTATTCCCTTGCTCCCCGACCACTCCCATTCGCAGCCAAGTCCTCGCCGAGTCCCACTCCCCCACCATCCCAGTCGTCCATCACCATCACGTCTGCATTGACTCAATCACCACCACCACCACCCAACTGCAAACAGTGCGCACACGACCTGGTAACTTTTTTTGATTTCCCTCCCCTCCTCGGCTCTACTGCGCATGCTCAGCCCTAACCCGTTGAAGTACTACCCAAACTTGACAGCTGCTGGATCCTGCACAGCTGCCCTGCCCGACGAACTGTCCCTGACTACAATCTGAGGTTCTTCTTTGCTGGCTTTGACAGCCTCGCCCTCAATCTCCTTCTCTTCATACACCGCCTCGACCACTTCTCCTTCCACTTGATCCCCTGAATCTCCCTCCCACTGCGCCTTCTGCCCTTTCTCCGGCACCCTCGTCTTGTCGCCCGCCCGTTGCTCGTGTTTATCCAACCCACCCCCGTTCTTCTGCTTCTTCGTCAAACTCTGGACGCTGTTGACTCCCTGTCCACGCTTTTTGCTGTGATTCGATGCACCCTCGTTTTCCGACCCGCCCTTCGTCTCCATTTGCGACTCTTTGAACTTTCGGTATTCGGCTTGGCCTACTTGCATGTGCTTGTCGTCTTCCCAGAATTCGGTGCAGTCCCCCGCGTCTCCACCCGAATCTTTCCGCACTTTATCTGCTTGATGTTTCCCCGCCGTGGATTTGGTGTCTTCGTCTGGCCGTGAGGCGCTTCTTGTGGCCATTTTGCCGTGATCGTGCTGCAAAGTCATGGCTATCTCTGTTGTTTGGCGATGCCAACACAGACTTGCTCAAAATAAGAAAGGAGTCGTACTTGTATTCGTCTCACAGGTAGGGAAAACAAACAAATGGAGATGGGATTCTCTATTGCTAGCAAACAATTGATGCGATACCAGCAGTTCAGTCTACTTGTCCGCCCATTTGTACCCAGTGGAGAGGACTGACGTACCGACCCGAACAACAAACATCCAGCCACGCCCATCAACTCATCATACCGTCATCATGATTATCACAAACTCTATTCCCCTCCCCCCCCCTTTTTTTTGGTGTCACGCAAAAGGCTGTTGCTGAAACGCTATTACGGTTCGCGTCGTCGTGATGTCAGTGATCGGTCCCTTGTTCTGGAAGGAAGTACCTTTGCACCGCACTAGCCGCTTCTGGTTTCTGGGGAATAGCGACCCATAGCTGGATTGGATGGACCCTTTGTTCCCCGTCGGCAGAGGGGGAAATTGGTTCCAGGGACTCATTGGGATCATAATTTCTTTTGCGGGATGGTAGCGGAGGCCGCGTACTGTATCAAGTCATAGTAGTAGTCTTTTCACGTCACAATTTCATTCTGTGTTATAGTACACATGCATTACATCAGCTATTGAGTAGGAAAAGAAAACATCGATTGATAATACATGCCATAACGCTATGACCAGACTTCAGCAAAAGTAAAGGTATAGTGGGGAGACGATAAATGAAGCACAGTCTTGAAAACAAGAGTACCAGCCAAGGGCTGTCAACCAGTCCCCTCAACATCAGCGCCTCGCGCCTTCTTCATCCTCTCCCGAAAAGAGCCGGGATGGAACTTACACCTCCTCTTGATTGTCCTGTGCTGGTGATTCGCACTCATCGACTTTGACTTACAATCTTCCTCTTTCTTTTCATGCTCCCCTCCCGAAACCTCATCCATCATCTCCATCAATTCATCCAGCACCGGCGATACAACCTCCTCATACCATTCCCACAATGCTTTTAGTTCCTTCATCTGTCCAGCCTGCTGTTGGGTTCCCTTGACGCCATGATACCTGCCAAAATACTCACTGATATCGCGCGCCTCGTCGGCTAGAACAACGACTTCACCAAGGAGCTCGCCCTCCCGACGCCATTTCTCGCTTTCATTTCTGGACCCAGGAGCAGGGCCAGCATCAACCCACCGAGTGCAGTCCTTGGGAAATATGTCGAGGGACACGAGCTTGCACAACGTAGCGGTCAGGCTCAAGTGCCGAGCAACCACAATATCGGCATCGAGCTGCGATGTCCGCGTGTTGGCGCGTCCGACAAAGGGAAGCACTTCAGATGGGGTCGGCCAGTTTTGTGCCTGGAATCCCGAGAGGAAGTGGAGAGCGATGGCGAGCGATTCTTGGATGTCGGTGCTGTGGGTGTATATCTCCTTTGCAGCCATCGCGGAGAAGCGTGTGGTTGTATTCGTAGGAGGGGGAGGGGTGGATATTGTATAGTGCGCACTCATTATCGGTCTTTTGGTTGTATCGATATGTGTGATGTGTTGCTTTTGAGAATTTGGATGTGACGATTGCGGCTTCTCACTGCTTGATGATGGGAGTTTTTGTTTTTTTTTTCTTGCGGAATATACCTGAGAGAATCCCTCTTGATGATCCCTCTTTATCATATGTATCCTAGTGCCTTCAGATGTTGTTTCTCATTGTTTTGCGACCTGTTGCACAGCGTGCAGAGTGCAAACACAACACGTCGAAGACAATGAAGACAATACGTGTGCATCTTGTTTGGCACAAAGCTGCCAAATACATCGCTTCGGGTGGACGTGATCTTTCATGCCAGTGCCATTGCTATAGTCGAAATGTATGAACGAGAGAGGGAGGCGAGGAGGGGGGAATGCGCCATCAAGAAACAGCTCCTCTCGGCTCTCATCTGAGACATCTCGAACAAAGAAAAGCAACGATAGGGGGTACTGTTATGATTTACACATTGTTTGTGATTGTTTGCCCATTCGCCTTCTCGTGTAATTGTAGGCAATCAAGCTACGAACGCGGTGGCTTCTGCCAAGCTAATCTTTTGCGGCACGCAGGTGCATGATGATGACGACAATAAAGGTGGTCATGATGACAAGCTGCCACGAAGCTTGTTGCTATCAGATTATATTGCCTTAGGAGCTGAATCGGGTGCTACGCAGTCTATCTGGTCATCTCAATAACCAGAGCTCTACACGTTGCAGGCACTTGTATCCATTCGTCGTCTTGACGAAGTCTCTCTTGCAAAACCCCTCCGTTGGAAAATGATGATTTCACCACCAAACAGGAAGCGAAAGCTGCCACGATGACATGGAAAGATTGTGTCAATCTTTAATGGAGGCCCCGATGTACTTTTGCGTGTGTCGCCATGCCGGAACCGCATCACAATTGTGATTTTCATGCTCGGCCTCAACATATGTGGGTGTTGGAGCAGACAGTCTCCTATCCAAAACGATCCTCTGAAAAATCTTTAGTTTCAATGATGTTGGGTAGAAAGAATGAGTCACTTACGCAATTTCTGGAGTTCTTCGAGGATAGGTTGAAGAGTATCGTCGTCAAATTTTGGCGCAAGGGAAGGAATCAAGGTTTTGGCCTCGTCGGCACCATCGGGGCCCAACGACCCTGTGAAATGTGAGTGACATGGCCCAGTTGATTTGAATCGGTGTACCACATACCCAACATAGCCCGCTCTACGGGGTTGATTTGCGGGTTGGAATCGAAGATGCCACCAACGGCGTGCAGATTGTCGTTTTGCTTGTAGCGCGAGAAGACTTCGATATACTCCACGAATGCTTGAATGGACCTACGCGCGTATGAATACATGTCCCATTTACACTACCAAGTGTAGCTTATTGCTCCTCACAACTTACTGCGAGTCGTTATGCACTCGATCACCACCCAAGGGATTTGTTCCGGGGTCGCGCTTCCTCCTCGCAGCGTGAATGGCGGTTACGACAGCTCGCGCCTCGGATATAGACAGCGGATGCTCGCCCTCGAAATCACCCAGCTTGGGGTCGGCACCCAGCTCCTCTTCCTGCTGGGCTGGCGGTTTCGGACGCGACACCATTTTAGGGGCACGGAAGACGGGCGGCTCGGCTGACGGGCGCGGAGGCGCTTCTCGGGAATCGTCGTCCATGGTGGAGGTTTACGGTTGTGGTAGCGATAATGGTGGCAGAGAAAGGTTTGAAAGTCCACTGTCCATGTAGACGTCTTTGTCGGCACATGCGACTGCACGTTTCGGGATTAGCGTGGTAAGTACATAAGAGCCAGACCACGTGATGCGTGCATTTCATCAATTGATCCAGCCAAGCCTGTACATTCTCGAGTGCAGGTATCGTATATAATTTGTTCTTTTAGTAATTAGGTCGTCCCGCCTTTTTTGGTATCAATCATTTTATTATATGTTGAGCTTCAGTGCACGCACATTCGCGGCGTCAAACGCGTTAGCAGGTGTCGTATACGGCTGTTCAACCTGTTCAGCACACTCATACCTACGTAGGTACCTAGGTATGTGTATATATATAGGTTCTTCCAACGCCACTGAATTATTCAGAGGGTTGCAAGTTCAATCTTTGATCATTCTTGGTTGTATCCATGGAGTGCATGCATATGTATGTACGCGCACTTTTCCCTACAGGTTGATTACCAGACACCGCCACATCAACGATGCTTGCAGCCCGCCGTGAGCACTAACACCAACTGGGCCCTGATGGCATCATAGCCATGTGCAATACTCGAGTGCCCGATTTCACTTGGAGTTGAGATTTATTTCAAATAGAGATAAGGATGCCAAGAGAAGAGGAGCAAAGGAGGAAAAGAGAGGGTGGTAGAGGGCCAGCGCACCCACAGCCACGATGGCCACGATGTCAATAGAGTTCGATCCATCAAGCCCCGTCCAGCCCACATAGGTACCTAGATATTCGCGATACTGCAGGTCATCCAACGTTGCACATTAGCCTGCTGAGCAGGTATTGGCACACAGCCCAGGTACCTGCAAAGGGCTGTCGAATACGATGAGTACGTAAGTATGTGTGGACTGTAGATGCGCAGGTGTGTACACAGGCACAGTCGATTCTAGCCAGTCTAAATAAAGCACCCACGAATTCGAACTAACTATGTACTTAGCCAGCTGCTGATGGAGCTCGTCGCGTACTCACAAGTACCTATGTATGTACTAAGCACTTAGTTAAATACCCGTCTACCTGTCCCTTCCACCTATGCGTGCATGTGTACATATCGAAAAGCGCTCGTCCCATGCGCACGCGCGCAGCCAGTGCTGGGTTTTCTGCTCAATTGTGACGGCATTCATATCCATTCACACCCAGTATTATTGCCTTGCACATCCATATTTATGGCATGACATTAGCAACCGCCCCAAATACAGGGACTATACAGCAGATCCGCTGTTCTTTAATTTGCCCAAGAGCGCATCGGGTTTAGCGCAATCCACCAGCAACCTCCACACCTCGACGGCCATCTCACGCTCTCCTCCGCTGCAGAACGACACTCGCATACCACTCCTCCAGCTGCCGTCTCCTCCAGCTCCCGAGCCCCTTGAACGATTAATCCGCCCGTGTTGGCTCGCTTGCTGTCCATCACCGGCTCATCACATCGTGTTTCAGCAGCTGTTCTAGTTCACAACCCCCCAACTTCACTGCGTAGACCCGCCAACCGTGCCCTCACGATTCGACCGCCCGTCCTCCTCTCGCCTACAACGCATGACACCGACTGCGCTTCCAGCCATCCGTGCAAACCCTCCGTGCGGCCAACCTGTCGCTGTGTATCTACCTGTGCCTCACCACCGCGCTTCACCCCTTCGACAACACTTACGCCCATATCCACATCAGACTCCTGCGCCCCTCCTGTCGTTGACTCTACCCGCTTCCAGCGTCATCGCTTTGGATCGCGCCCCAATCTCTACGGCAGCTCTGCGTACGGATACTTCGACTCCCACGCTCTCCCCATTGGGCCTGTACTAATCGTACCTCAGCGCTGGCCCGTCCCCGCGACTCTCAAAGCCTCCATTATTGCCACACAGCTTTAGCGTTATAGCTTCTCGGCTGGCACAACTCTGATATGAACACTCCCTCGGAGGGGCAGCCTTCGCTGGGAGGCTACGGAGGCCCGCCACCTCACGGCTCTGAGCCGCGTAGTAGCAGCCTGCAGAGACAACCAACGAACCCCTACGACATGTCAAGCCAGCAAAACTTATCTCCACCAAGGAACGCTGGCCCACCAGCGCGGTCTCTGACTGACCCTACTGAACAACCACCCCAAGATCAACCGCGTGAAAAACCCCGAGGGCGGAGTAAGATTTGTGGCAAGTGTGGTGAAGGTCTCACCGGCCAGTTCGTACGGGCTCTGGGCGATACTTATCATTTGGAATGCTTCACCTGTCATGTATGCATCTATTCGTATCTAAATGTAATCTGCTAATCGAGAGACAGGATTGTGGCAAGATTGTTGCTTCCAAATTCTTCCCCGTTCCCGAGAAGCCCCCTGGACAGTACCCTCTATGTGAAACCGACTATTTCCGACGGTTGGACTTGCTTTGCTTCGACTGTGGCCAAGCCCTTCGAGGATCTTACATCACCGCTTTGGACCGTAAATATCACATTGAGCATTTCACCTGTTCTGTATGTCCAACTGTGTTCGGGGCCTCTGACAGCTACTACGAGCACGAAGGCAGCGTTTACTGTCACTACCACTACTCGACAAAATTTGCACAAAGATGCAACGGTTGTCAAACATCCATCCTTAAGCAGTTTGTAGAAATTTTCCGCAACGGTCAAAACCAGCACTGGCATCCAGAATGCTACATGATCCACAAGTATTGGAATGTGAGGTTGCATTCCACCGGACAACCCGTGCTTCAAACACCCCAGCATTCAGACGTAGATGCACCCGATGATGTCCGTGAAAGAGTTCGGAAGCAGGAGGAAGAAATCGAGGCCAAAGTCAACTGGATTTGGAAGACGCTATCGGCATTCGAAGAGAAGTCGGCAACGTGCATATCCGATATGCTTCTGCACGTCAGCAACGGTGCTTACGTAGACGGTGTTATGGCGGCCAAAAAGTTCATCGTCCATGTTGAGCTTCTGTTCAATTCCGCAGACGATCTTGATGCGCAGCTTGTAGCCAAAACACCCAAAGGCCTCACTTATTCTCGTGAATCCAAACTGCTCTGCAAAAAGGTTGTTGCCTTTTTTGCCCTCTTGACCCAATCACAAGGCACCGGGGTGCGACGACTTGGCGTCACACAGGAACTACTATCACTTGTTACTGGTCTGGCCCATTACCTCAAGCTTCTTATACGCATATGCCTTCAAGGGGCATTGAAGTTGGAGCGTGAAACGCGAAGCGCGAGCGGACTGACGAATTTTCTTGCTCAAGTCAATTCTCTCGATGCACGACTGGAACATGAAGCCCAGATCGATCAAGCAGCCGAGTCTGCTGTGCTTGTTCCACGATCAGCTGACGCCTGTCCAATGTGCGATGCCCAAGTCGAGGACAAATGTCTACACATGAACGACATGTCCTTCAACTATGGCTGTATGGTGTGTCGTGGTTGCAGTGCCGACTTGCGGAGTGACTTCAAGAATGCGTATTGGAGCAAGTCCCAGCAAAAAGTCTTTTGTCCGGCATGTGCTGCAGCGCAACCTGATGCTGAAAATGGGTTTCAATCGGTCACCAAACTTCGACAGTATGTGCACTTGTTGAAGGTTGCACATGCTCGCTTGATGGCAACATTACGATCAAGCGGTGCATTGCCACACACTTCAGGTATGTTCATTGCGCATCACACAACGTTGTAAACCAGCATGCCAAACTCTTGACACCTCGCCTAGGCAGTACGCCACGTCGCAGAAGAACTCGCAGTCCCCGCTAACATCCGCATCTCTAGATGATCCGAACCTTTCTGCCTACGACTCGTCTGAAGGTCACCGTCTAGGCGACACCAGTGCTGATTCTCATCCTGCTCATCTCCGCCAGGATAATCGCTCAAAGTCGTTCGGGGGGCAATCGTCCACAGATGCCCAAAGTAACCCGAACGCAAACTATGAGCAGTCCATGACTGACATAAAGCGCCTTCGCTCAACACGATTGGATAAGCATCTTTCGCAAACAATGAAACGTGCTCGTGCATCGAGAATCATAGATGGTCCGGAAGCTTCTCAAGCGGGAACAGATTCTTCCTCGAGAGGGGGCATGCAAATCGTCCAAGAACGCGAGTCTCCTGGTGATATCGACAGCACCACACTTGCTGTCAACTCTTTGGCGCTGGATGACATTGCACGTATGGCTGCCCTCGAGCAACAGCGAGAGCAACGACCCAATGCATTCCGTGCCGGAGGTAGTGCCCTTCTAGGACAAGACCAAGCCAGGCTCCGCAATGGCCATCGTCGCGATTTCTCTGGGGCGGAAGCTGCCAATTCAAGACAGCGCACTTATTTCTCCGAACTTTCTCCCCTGGAGTATTTTAAGCTGAAGGGGCTTGCTGTACTTCAACTCGGTCTCCTTCTCGATGAAGCTCAGTACAATCAAGGTGATCTACTCGATTTGATCGAAACAAAACGAACAAACTTCTGGGGTAAAATCGGGTTTGGCAAAAAGGACAAGAACAAGCCAAAGAAATCCGGCCCATCTGAAAAACCTGTGTCCGATCGGGCCACTTTTCGACAACCCCTCGAGCTTCTGGTAGAGAAATATGGGGCAGAATCAACAGATGGGGTTGGTCCTGGCACCTTGAAAGTACCGGCACTGCTCCAAGATTCAGTGACTGCAATGAGAAACATGGACATGTCCGTTGAGGGGATATTCCGGAAGAACAGTAATCTGAAAGTTCTGCGAGAACTCGAAGAGGAAATTGATGCCAAAGGGGTTGAGTCAGTAGACCTCAGCTCAAAGAACCCGGTCATGCTGGCCAACCTACTCAGTCGATTCCTCCGATTCATGCCAGATCCCGTTCTAACATTGAAACTCTATCGTTTGTTCATGGTCGCCAAAGGTATGTAGGCTCTTCCGCATCGAGACAACAAATCACTAATATACCTAGACATCGAGGACGACGCGCTACGAAAGAAGGTTTTGCACTTGGTTTGCTGTCTTTTGCCAAAGGCGCATCGCGACACAATGGAAGTGCTGTTTTGCTTCCTAAACTGGGTCTCATCATTCCACACGATCGACGAAGAGGCGGGTAACAAAATGGACACATGGAACATCTCCACAGTGATGGCGCCCAACATTCTACGAGAAAATAACGAGAAGCAAATGAGGAGTGTAGATCAGGGCGCTGTCAGAGTTGTGTTTGATCTGATCGAAAACAACGATGAGTTTTGTGAGGTGAGAAGATCCATCTATTGACATGAAATTCGATATTCTAACCTAGTTCAGGTTCCGGAAGAGATCGTCGAGCTCTTGAATGATGACAGCTCACCAGAGTTGACACCCAAGGAGATTATGCGACAATGGGAACAGCGTGGCAAGAACCCAGTCATAGCGACACCTGGGGCCTCTCCTCGTGTTCCAGGTGGAACATCCTCACGTAAAGACCAACGCAACGCCCCGCACATTACACAAGCCGATCACAACCCTCAAGCATTTTCTGGCGAATCTTCATTACGCCAGATCCCACCGCATGGCCACGGCTTTGCATCAAACAGTCACGGCACGCCACCGCAACACCATGATCTTGGCACGCCGAATTTACCATATAGTCAGCATCCGCCGGGGTCTGCAGAAAGCCACCGCACCGGGTCACCTCATCGTCATAGCTATCGATCACCCGCATACTCTAAGTCTACACAGCTTAGTACTGCTGGCGCAGGCTGATCGATTCCAAAGATGCAATTCATATAGGAGTATTCCAGGCGTTGGTTTCTTCTTTTTTCTTATCATCACGGCCAATTCGCAAAACGATACCAAATGAGCGCAGATACCATTGTTTCTCCGTAGAAAATGGGCTTTTATGACTTGTCTTCTCGCATCAACCTGGAGAGTATGAAATAACGACTTGTGTTGAGTTTCTTGCTGGACATGGGAATTCTGGCAAAGCGAAGCCAGATGTCCACATATGCGGCATTTGAAAACGGCGTTCTCTGGGTAAGCAAGTTCTCGAATATTTGTATTGCTTTTTGCCATGTACACCTTTTGCCATCTTTTTCACCACCAGTGCGTATGATTCCAGTGTCGAGGGTCGAGATCTATCGTCACAAGGGTGAAGTAAAGAGGAGAGAGACAGAACTGGATGTGTGTATGTTGTTGGTGGGAGCTCGGGGAGTGCATACCGACCAGAGTGTTTGTGTGCGTGGGGCGAGTCTTGTTTCTTGGAATAATTTTAGCATTTTGGTGCGGCATTGATGACTGATTGCTTGTTTGTTATCCATTGGAAGCGTTTTGTTTCTTGAGCTCATCGCGTTTGTTGGTGGCGCTAGTTTTCTTAGGAGACGCATTGGCTTGGGGTTTCAAAATGGCGAGCTTGTACCAAAGGGTTCTGAAAGATGAAGCCAATGTTTATATTTCAGAGATCGCAGAGCCGCCGATGGCGCTTGATATCCTTCTTGTTGTTGGGTCATTGGCGGATGTAACATCAATCCTTGTTGCTCTTGATCTAAGTTTAATACTCGATATCTACTACCTCAATATCTTCCTTGTGATGGCGCTCGACTCCCACTTTCTCTTTCCTTTGGATTGAGGAAGGATTGTTTTACACCATCAACCCGAGCTGTCACGCTGTCATGTTTGCCGGACCATAGACACGGGACGGGAAATAGAAGCCTTGTTCTAGATTCATGCACGTCTAAACCGCGTGACACCCATGGAAATGCTCGGGACTTTGGATGCAGCTCGTCCGTGGACTGCGTAGCTGGCGTACCAGCCTCTGGAAACTCGTGACCGCTGCTGTCGGCTTGTGAACATGCTACGACTACAAAGTAAGAACTTTCTCGCGACATGTTTACTTTGCTGTCCTTTTGTCATATGCTGTTGGATTTCATGGGATTCTGTGGTATCGCGATGCTTGGAGTTTGTGCATTCTCGGAAAGCAGTGAACGATATGCTCTTACTAACTGGAACTTCCGGAGGGATGCATATGATGGCATCAGATCCTTTCAGCTCGTTGGAGCTCTCTTTACAACTAGAGAATTGACATAAGTTTAGGAATCGAGCTCAGCCGCTCGATGATGGAGACAAGACTGGTGGTATAGTAGTGGATCGTCAAAACTTGATGTTACGAGTATAGCATCAAGGCCTATGTACCCTAAAAGGCCTCGATCGGCTCTCCGAAAATGATGATAATGCTTCAAACATGTGCACGATGTCGATGAATTTTGTATAGATGTTGAAAATGTTTCGGAAACACATATACCTTTAAGCACAGCACTTCTGCACCACGTTGAGCAACATGAGGTCTGCTATCATGAACAAGTTGAATTGTTTTTAGTGATATCTATCTATCTGAATCTTCAACAAGGTGCTTCCGGCCGCGTTGCAGGGACAGTTGAGGGGAACGACTGCCTTGAATAGGGGTCTCATTGGCTGTATAGTCTTGGCGCCGATGTGAGATGAAGAAGAGAAGACGGTAATTTTTTGTTTAATTATCTTTTGAATTTTAATGCCGGAATGAAGTCTAGGACCGATCGCAAGTTCCGTGGATGATAAAAGTCCGATGCCGAATGATCAGAAAATCAGAGGGCGGGTACTGCCTCCACTAGTGGAACGGGCTTACTAGGGACATTGCTTTTCTCGCACTCGGCGCAATATTAACTGCCGTAGAGACTGGACCCCAAACGGTATGTTTCGCAGTTGGTTGGTCATGGCTAGTTGGAAGGGAGATGGTGTTTTGAATCAATCAATCGATATTGAATTGCCTATGGTCTTTGCCAATTGTTCCCGACAAGCACTCTCGAGGATCGATCTGATTCTGATCGCCGAGGCCCAACACGCCCTGGCAATCAGTTTCTGTCTACTGCATGTAGTTGGGATATTAAAAAGCCTCGCATTCTTCGCCTACTCCAGGCCCCCAGCTTTGCATAAAGTCGATTACAAAGCTCTGCCAGCTACCGTGTAGATGGATAGATGGGTGTCTGAGCGAAGGAGGAGAACCCTTGCAGCTTCGAGCTCATCACTACATAGTTCATTTCTGCTTGTGGTAAGAGCGTGCTAGTTTCGAGGCACACACCACCGGCGCCATCAGACTATTGCTAATCGGGGAGCTCTAAGCTCCAACTTCTATAACCATGGCGTCACGGTTGTTCGTGTTTGTCCGGTTCGTCCGTGAACGCCGTGTGATTATCTAAACGTCGTAGTCTTTGTTAGCACTACCTTCTTATCACACATGTCAACATCCAGCCGCCCAGCTAGGCATGTGGGGCTATCCAGACAGTACCAGACATATAAAGATTTCACCGCGTCTAGGTCGCACGTTTGTGTATAACCAAGTGCCAACTCTCTTCGTATCCAGTGCAACCTACTATCCATCTTTCCGACACACATCGCGAAAGAATTGATTATATTCCATCACCATGGCTTCTTTCGGTGCATTCCTTCACAGGCAATTCTTTGGTTCCCTTCCAACACCAAAGGCCGACCTGACGGGCCAGACGGTCATCGTCACAGGCTCCAATACTGGACTCGGAAGAGAAGCTGCTCGTCACTTTGTCCGGCTCGGTGCCTCAACTGTTATTATCGCTGTGCGATCGACATCAAAGGGCGACGCTGCCAAAGCCGACATTGAGAAGTCTGAGGGCAAGACCGGCGTTCTCCAAGTATGGCATTTGGACATGTCTTCGCATCAATCTGTCGTCGATTTTGCTGCAAGAGTGGGGAAGGAGCTGGATCGAGTCGACATTGCCATCCTCAACGCCGGAATTGGTGCAGGCAAGTGGGAGGTGTTTGCAGATGATGAATCTATCATCACCGTAAATGTGGTATCGACTTTTTTACTGGCGCTCAGCTTGCTCCCTAAGCTGGTGGACACGGCGAACAAGTTCAACAAGCGTCCCACGCTATCCATCGTCGCCTCCGACGTCCACTATTGGGCCAAATTCAAGGAACTAAGCGCGCCAGAGGGCAAGCTCTTTGAAGCTTTGAATGCGAAACCTCAAAAGGTTACCGATGGCTTCATGATGGAGCGCTACCAAGTCTCCAAGCTCATGGAAGTATTCGGAATCCGCGCCATCGCGGATCGCAAGCCTGCAGCGCAGTTCCCCGTCACAGTAAATTGCTGTAGTCCTGGGCTGTGCCACTCGTGAGTATTTCCTTCATTTCCAACTCAGTCTCCCTGCAGGAGATATCCAAAATCCCATCAACTGACATGGCTACAGTGAGTTCGCTCGCGATGGCGGTATCGCATTCGCCATTTTCAAGTTTTTCTTGGCCCGCTCCACTGAGTATGGTAGCAGGGCACTGGTGCATGCGGGTTTATCAGGCCCCGAATCTCACGGCCATTATCAGAGTGAAGCAGCCATTCAAAAACCCAGCGACTTCGTGCTCAGTGCCGAGGGATACAAAGCGCAGGACAGAGTTTGGAGGGAGTTAAGCCAGAAGTTGGAAGGCATCAAACCAGGTGTCACTTCAGTCGTCTGATGTGAGTAGCGAAGGGAGTGGGAGTGGAGGTTCCACAAGTCTTCTGTGGTCACGTTCCGGAGGCGAATTTTTTTCCCGGGCGGATTGGCGTCTTCGGCGTGATTGAGCAATAATTCAAGGGTATGGGTAGCACTCTTCATTTGCCTTTTTCTATTTTTTGTATATGAGGGTAAATGTTGTTTTCAGTCTGTGTTCTGCCAGACAAAAGTGTGGTATAAGAATGGCCAGTGCCATGTTTGCTAGAAATCGAAATTGGTGTACATCAATACCAGTCTTCGAGTCATGTTGATTAAAAAAACGATCCGGATTCTTCAACTAGACTTGGAGAATGGGAAGTCTTTCCATGATGCCTTAAAAGCTAGCTTGGCACACTCATATGCAAGCCGATGTAGACAGTGAGTTATTGTTCGCTCCCTTGGCCCTCTACAACATTCAATGATCATCAAACTCTAGGTTTCTTACTCCTTGTGACCCTTGCCTCTTTGACCTCGAGGACTTGGTGTTCCTTTGCCTCTGGTTCTTTTTTGATGCGCTTTCTCTTCGTGCTATTCGTTTTCGCTGTTTCTTCAACAAGTAGTGAACCTCCAGGTTCTGTTTTGACGAGAACTGCCTCCTCCTTGACTTCCACTTTGGCTGTGATACGTTCCGAGAAGGCTTTCAAATCTGCTGTGAAGAGCACCGAGTGCGCCCATCCCGCCTCTTTCCCCCACAGTTTCCGGAAGTGATTTGCAACCGCAACATAGGTTGCCTGTGTCAGACTGGCATGCTTTCCCTTGCCAAATCTATAGTCACGCTGTGCTATTTGCCATACGTGAGTATCAACAGGCACTGATTCGGACCAGCCCAGCCCAAACAAGCATACGCAATCAGCCACTTTTGGTCCTACGCCATGGAGGGCTAGTAGTTCGGCGTGGGCTTGCTTATATCCTTCTCTTCCACCGTCTGCCATCTCGCCAGCCGGCGCACTGATTTTGCCGAACACGGGGCTTTCGGGATTGCAAAGTCCTTCCAGCCATGCTAGTCCTTTCTCTTCTGCGACCATTCTCGCGGTTTTGGCAATGTATTTTGCGCGATAACCAAACCCCAATTTCATCAAATGAGCTTCCACCTCTGGCCCTGCCAGTGCTTCAGGTGTGGGAAAGTCGTGATACGATTCCTCCCCAATGTCGCCAATTAGTGGGCCATAGTGCTTGCACAGATTGTGCACCATACCGGATATCCGACTTATGTTGTTGTTGGAGCTGCATATGAAGCCTATTAGAGCCTCCCAAGGATCCTGGCGTAGAATGCGTATTCCGGTGAACTTGGGCGCCTTCTTACGAAAGTTGGCATCAGAGGCGGCCCATTGGTCATAGAGTTGGGTGAGATCAGGTTGAAGATTGAAGTAGTGATTTACGAGAGCAGGAGTGTTGTCATCATCGCCAAAAGCTGCTGAAGGCGTTGCCGAAGGAACATTGGGGGGCGGCGGTGTTGGTAAAGAAGGAGATGAAGTCATCGAAGGGAAAATGGCACGGTAATGAAGGTGAGAAGCATCCTGGCGGAACGATAATATCCGCCCATGAAGTGCACATGACCATTCATCCTCCGCAGACTTCCGCCATCTAAATATCCGTACATGAGCAGGTGATGCTGGAGTAAGGTGGGTGAAGAGGGTACCTGAATGATTGGCCGCAACGAAGGGTAGTGTTTATACAGAGCTCTTTGAGGGTGATGGGAAGCTTGTGCCATTCTGAGGCGCGCATCGCTAGACAGTTTGATCTGAGATCAGTCGGACAGAAATTCCTTTAGTTGTTCATGTGTGCACGATGTGCCCGCGTGCTGTCAGTCTGCAATGCATGCATGTGTATGATGAGTAGAAACATTCGAAGGCAGCAACCCTGCAGGGACGGGGCGCGAGTGGAAAGCTTGGCACACTAGCTAGAGAATCCTCCTCGCAACCTAGACCTACACCTATCCACCTACTCACCCTGCTGTACACATTGCTGCCAGCGACCAACGTAACGCGCCAAACACATTTGCCCGTTGAATACGGCATTGCTTTGAGTCGCTGATCGTCTTCTAAACCAAGACTGTCGTCCAGGCTAATTGTTCAGCACGACATCGGTGCGCGGCAGGTGATCCAGAGCAAAACAGCTGCCACCAACTTGCGACTGCGCCGACCAGTGTAACCGAACAGCCGCCTGCCATCATGAACGGCGACAGCTATTCTAGAGGTAAGCGGTATTTCTCAGTACATGTACTGACTGCTTGACAGTTTTCAATTACACTACTGACTACAGCAGACGGTGGCCGCCTAGGTGGATCAAGGGGATACGTGAGTACTCGCCAACTCTCTGCAGCTTCGCAAGCGCTAACAGGTGCAGTCTTCGAGAGATGACCGTCGAGACCGTGACCGCGGCGACCGCGAGCGACGGGACCGAGATGACCGCGGAAACCGTGGAGAGCGTGGCGACCGTGACCGTGACCGTGGTTCCTACCGTAGACGCTCCCGTTCTCCCCGTCACGGAGGTGGAGGCTCTCGTCGCGACTACGAAGTCGACTCCTATTCTATGAGCCGTGACTATCGTGATAGAGAGCGCGAAGGAGCCAACGACCGCCGTGCTGAACCTCGCGAACCTCGTGAACCTCGAGAACCGCGCGAACCACGCGAACCACGCGACGACCGGGCATGGGGCGATTCGTACTCTCGTCGCGATCGTCCTCCACGACACGAGCGCGACGACCATCGACCCCCACGCCGCGATAGGAACGACCGCGATTTCGAAGACCGTCCCCGAGGCGGCAGGCGGGATGGCGGAGGCGGTGGTCGCGACTTCGGTGGTGGTGGACGGGACAGGAAGAAATCTGCTTCCCCTCCGCCCAAAAAACGCGAGGCAACACCCGACCTTGCCGGCT
The DNA here is from genome assembly GCA_948474695.1 of Periconia digitata. Classification (NCBI taxonomy): domain Eukaryota; kingdom Fungi; phylum Ascomycota; class Dothideomycetes; order Pleosporales; family Periconiaceae; genus Periconia; species Periconia digitata. The sequence continues at coordinate 1,881,209 of CAOQHR010000003.1, forward strand.
TCACAGACATTTTCAATCGCCCTCGACGCATGACCCAATGGGACATCAAACCGGCAGGCTACGACAACATCACTGCAGAGCAAGCCAAGCTCTCTGGCATGTTTCCCTTGCCTGGTGCTCCTCGTGCTGCCCCTATGGACCCTTCCAAGCTGGCTGCCTTTGTGAGCCCTACCACCGGCACTGCAAATGCCTCCGAGCTTCAACCTTCCAATGCGAAGCAAGCAAAGCGAGTCTTCATATATAACATCCCTACCGATGCTACCAGCGACGAGGTCGTTGAATTCTTCAATCTGCAGCTCAACGGGCTCAATGTTGTTTCTGGCCGCGACCCCTGCCTCAGCGCTATGATTGCGAGCAACCACGAGTATGCCTTGGTCGAATTCAAGACAGCTGAGGACGCCACGGTAGCCTTCGCTATGGATGGCATTTCCATGCTTGATAACGGAGCTGGCGCGCCGGACAGGGAAGGTCTTTCCATTCGCCGACCCAAGGATTACATCACTCCGTCCGAGGACGAGGTAGCTCGCGGCGGCGAAGGTGTCCTGACCGACGTGAAGGATAGTCCGAACAAGCTCAGTATCGTCAACATTCCTTCATACGTGGAAGAGGCACAGGTTAGGGAGCTTGTGGAGACTTTCGGACAGCTCAAAGCGTTCGTTCTGGTCAAGGACACTAGCACTGAGCAGCATCGTGTAAGTTTGAGTCGCTGCGCCGACCTGAGTTCTCTGCTAATTCGATTGATAGGGTATTGCTTTCTGTGAATACGAAGACCCTAACATTGTTGATACGGTCATTGATGGTTTGAACACAATTCCGCTCGGCGATGGAAATCTCAAGGTCACCCGTGCAACGGTTGGTGTGAAGCAACAAGTTGGCTTTGACGGTGGTGTAGGTGCAATCTCCATGCTGGCCAGTGCGACTGCCGCAGACAACCGCGAGAAGAGCCGTGTCATTTGCCTCATGAACATGGTCACTACAGATGAGCTCATCAATGACGAAGAGTACGAGGGTAAGTTTGTTCCTCCCTTTGTGCCGACTTATATTTCTAACATGCCTTTCCCAGAAATCAAAGAGGACGTTGAAGAGGAATGCGGAAAATACGGACCCATCCTTGAAGTCAAGATACCTCGCCCCGCAGGAGCTCGCAGCAGCGCTGGCGTGGGCAAAATATACATCAAGTATCAAGATATGGAGTCGGCGCAGAAAGCGATCAAGGCGCTTGCTGGTCGCCAATTCTCGAGGAGAACGGTGGTGGTCACGGAACTTTCCGAAGAAAGCTTTGATGTTGAAGCATGGTGAGCTAAAAAAAAAAGATTTGCGCATAGCTGGCTGCTAACCAGCTATGCCGCGATTGGCGGCGCCAACCGTCGACTGTATTATTCATTGGTTTCGCGCGATACGGGTGGATGTAGCAAAAAATTACGAGCTTGCAGTTGCGTCTTTGTATACTAATTTGATGTGGCAGGAGGGACTTGAGTGGAAGGCAACCAGTGCGCACGATGGAACTCGCGTTTCGAGAGAAACCATCATCAAATGAGACCTTTCGTCTTGAATTCTCGAGGGTCCAAATTTCCTGAATAATTGAGTCGTTGGTCGGTCAGCGACGTCGACTTTCTGGGAGACTACATTTCGTTTATCCCCCCCTACTGTACCCCAACCTAGTGGTTCATCGGAGGATTCTGATTTCTTTTTCGCGCGGCATGCATATGTCCGCTCCCTGGCAATTAGCGACATGAACCTGGATGGCCACCCAGGTGGGTTCTAGTACCTGGGCCTGGGTGAATTATCGGGAAATTGGGACGATGCCCACAGCTCTAACTGGGCAAGTGATGGTGCGTTGGTTCTCAAGGTCACCTTTAGCTGGCTGGGATGGGCGAAGAATGTAAAGTAGGATGCTTAAGCAAACTTGAATCGACCCGCACACGAACCTTGCAGCCCATGTTACTCTGCTCACCATGTGCGTGCTGCTTGTTAATTCGATGTCTTGTATACAGTAATGGTGGTATCGTGATTGGTCTTGTCAAGTAAAGCAGTGACGGTTTGAGGGGAAATGACGACGCAGGATAACATGGCAGTGTAGACGGAAGAATTAGCGGAGATGGCTAACCAAAGTAGCTACTCGTTGATAGATACAGATCGAGTATGCATGGATGATGGAAAGAGGGCACAGCCGTGCGTGTGTTCTAGATTGTCGAGTAACGATGGGGTTGGCAGCATGGATGTTCCTTTCAGGGTGAGGGCTGTGGGTGGCTCTGTACCTGCATGGGATGCACTGTAGCCTCTCTTCAACCACGATGAACAACTCGCCCCCAATCAAGCCGTGCAGCTGGGCAGTCGCATGTAGGCAAGCGTTGGGCGACTTGGTATGTATCGCCACTTAAGCGGAGCACGCCGTTGCAACCGGCGTAGAAGGCTCAAAGGAGGCTGTTATCCACGAGCACCGGGCGCGCGCTTAACCGCGAACGTTGTGGGTGAAGGCCCATGGATGACAAGACAGACATGCATTGTGTAGGTATATATGTAGGTACTAGTAGCAGTGTGCAAGTTCGTCTTACGGTGTTGAAACGCGGGAGAGTGCCCCTTCGGCCTGACTAAGAGGGTCTTTGCGAAGATGATGAGCGGGAGAAAGGCTAAAAGGAAGATCAGTCGATGAACACGCGAGGGCCTGCAGCCCTGGCGATCTCGAAAAACTTCATTGTTGGCGCGGAAGGGGTGGCCTGGCCGGGTTAGGGCAAAACCATGTATGCACCTATGTGTATACATATCGAGGTAAGCTGTGGCCTGTGCGTGCATGTCCAATTCAAATGTTCCTTTCGTCCATCCGTCTGGTCTTCTCGTCTTGCTTCCTAGACGCGCACCCAAGAACGAATCCCACCATCCAGGGTTCGACAGCCACCTGCATAATGCGCACGCGATATGGAATCTTCTTCTCTGTCGACACTGCATAACGTGCACGCGATATGGAATCCTCCTTCTCTGTCGACAGCCGTCCTCCATCCTCGGTCCGACATCCATACATCCATCACCTTGTATGCAGATCGAATGACGTTGCTCGGCGGTGCCTGATGCCGTCTTGCATATAATCGGTGACAGTGTGAGGCCGCCCGCCATGCTCACCAGGCAGATGAGGCATCTTGGAATGTCCGGTTGCCTTTTGTCTGCATCTGTGGCACTCTCTACGCGACGTACCGAAACTGTTTCAACCGTCTCCATTTTATCGATGCTCTAACCTCCAACGAGGAACGCCACCGTCGAGCTATCTCGTGCTACACGACAACACCATGCTCACGCCGTAGCCTCAACCATCGGCAGTCAGCTCTCTCTTACCCGGCCTATGGCCATTGGCCTCTAGTCGCGGCAGACCGGGTTGTTCTGGCATAAGGTTTGATTGTCTTGTAGCCTTTGCTCGCTTCAGCTTTCAACCCGGGTGGGCCCCTGCGAAACTAGCAAGCTCGCATACCATTCAATCTCACATCCACTCCGCGGTCCACTGTGGCCCCTGGCCCTTGAGCGATACCAAACATTGCTGTGCCTTAACACCACCCCCAAGTCTAATATATCTCGCTAGTCCATACCCTACGACCATGCACTCGTCGATGCTATCTTCATCTTCACCCACTTGTCCCTTGATTCCACCGCACTGCTGAAGCCTACCTACTTACTCTCCGCAGTGCGTTGAGATCGAGGTTGCCGCCATGCAGTTCGCTTATTGTTCGTTCTTGTTCTTGCTTCTCAGTCGCTTGGTCTGGGCCCAGGAGTCGATTCTTGCCAAAGTCAGGACGCAGATGCCTGCGTGTGCCGTAAGAAGCAATTCCCCACATCACATGTATCCGTCCATACTGAACCATAGTCCAAGCTACCTTGCCTTTCCAACGCCATTGAGGACTCTCCCTGTCCACCTACAGATGGCCTGTGTATCTGTTCCAATGCAAAGCTGTTGGCTGATGCCGAGGCCTGTGTCTTGTCCGTCTGTACACTAAAAGAAGGCTTGCGTATGAACTATTTGCACACAAAACAACTACGCTCTTGTTACTAATCCATTGTAGGGACGCAAAATGTTACCCAAACAACATGCCGTGGTCCCGTTCGAAATCAAGTCAAGCAGCTCAGGGTCACTAATATCGTGCTGGGTGTGATTTCAGCTGTTTGTGTCATCCTTCGCATTGTCTACATGGCCGCCTTCTCCATAGCCGAGCTGGGATGGGATGACTATCTTATTGTTCTTGCTCTCTTCGTGGGAATTCCACAAACCATCATAACTGACCGAGGAACCACGGCCAACGGACTGGGCCGAGATGTTTGGACAGTCCCTTTTGACGAAATCACTGAATTTGCGCGATTTTTCTACATCATGGAAGTGCTTTATTTCTTCATTCTGATGACATTAAAGCTTGCCTTGTTGTTTTTCTTTTTGCGCATTTTCCCTGCTCGCAATACGAGAAAAATCATTTGGTCCACAATCATCTTCACCCTTCTTTGGGGCATGGTACGTATTCTTGTCGGCTGATACACTGTTTATGGTGTCAAACTTCTGCGTCACGTTCATACTGACCATGTATGACAGGCATGCGTCATCGCGGCCATCTTTCAGTGTTCTCCAATCAGCTACAATTGGGACCGATGGGATGGTGAGCATGAAGGGACCTGCTTGGTGAGTGAGGTAGACCCTATTCTTCCATTGACTTGCTGACCATGTTCTCAGAGCATCAACGGTCTAGCTTGGTCAAACGCCGGTATCAGCATTTTCTTGGATTTCTGGATGCTAGCCCTTCCATTATACGAAGTCTATCATTTAAAGTTGTCCTGGAGGAAGAAGCTCAGCGTGGCTCTGATGTTCAGTGTGGGAACTTTGTTCGTTTACCCGCCCCGATAGAAACTTTTTGGTGCATAGCTAATTCTCATATCCGCGTAGTGTCACGGTGATGTCAGTTCTGCGTCTGCAGTCACTGATTCATTTCGGGAAATCTTTGAACGTCACATGGGATCAAGCGGATGCCAGCAACTGGTCAACCATCGAAATCAACGTCGGCATATTATGCGCATGCTTACCCTCGCTTCGAAAGATCTTCATACACGTATTTCCAGGCCAGGCCTCTATAGCTGCCACCAACACATCTCAATACAACGCCAAATACGGTAGCGGTTACCCCGGCAATCAAGAAAGCGGGAAACGCGGAAATCGATCAAATATTGTAGGCAGCGCTGGGATATCCAGAATAGGTCGGGACAGAGATGGGATATCATATACAAAGACGTTCGAGGTGAGACATGGGGATAATGACGAGGAACAGCTGGTCAAAATGGACAACCTGAGTGCCAAAGGAACAAAAACAAGGAGTAGCAACTCGAGTGAGACAAGTGCCAACGGCATCATATTGCCTATTCATGGCCCGACATCAAGATAGTCAATCAGATCTGGAATAAATACCTATTTTTCGCCACCATTTCATATCTATTGGCTACATTTGCAGCTGTTCAGCGGAGACTTTATGGGAAATAGCTAGAAAACCTAGAAGTACTTTGACTTTATTAACATCTCAATGCACATGGTATAACCATGTCGTCCGGGCCTTCAACTTATCCCCTTCATCTTGTCAAAATTACTATGGTTTGTCTCTTGTACACTTGGAACCCATCAAAACAGGATCCGCGATCAAGTGGAACAGTAGCGAAACAACCGTCGCAGATTAATTTCCAGGGAAAACGCCACATTGAACTATTTTTTTATTCCGTCTCCAGTTGTCTCCGTCAGCGGCTGTATCCGTAGCGTATTCTAGTGTGCGCTTGAAGTGGATACTTGGTGTTGACTCGCTTGAGATCGTCTTGTGCTACTACGTCGAAGACACCACCACTACTAATTTGACGTTCCTGCGAAAGAGTCTACAAATCTTCGAGCTCCTGCTCATGAACCTGTTTGGTGTAAATTCATCGGAGATTCGGGAGTCATGTTGATTAGCCGAGGTGCTAATTCACATGGTGTCTACATTAATTGTCAAGTTGTGGTTGCTATTCTCCGCTGAAGATCATATGATGAATTCAACATGTCGGGCCGACGAACATAGAAAGGTTAAGTAGCTGGAATTGTAGAGACCTTTTCAAAAACCATGTACAGGATGAGATGAATACCCTGCATATAGTCGACTGTAATGTCGCAAAGGCATCTGGTGAAAGTCAGCACGCATTGTAGAAAGCTCTGCGACCGATACTGCTTGAACACGACACGACCGAGACCAAAAACAAGTGCGGAATGTCCAATTATCAGGATGTGGCGCCCGTACGGAGCCTTGCTGATTCCCAACACGATTGATTTCCTGGTTAAGCAAGCTCGACGGAGAGCGACAATATGCTGACCGGTCGGCAGAAGTGAGCCTCGCAACCAGCGCGGTCGTAAAATCACTCCTTGTCGATCCCTGTTGAGCTCGAATAGACGCAGGTGGTCATGGTGCCACGATGGGAATCGGTGTTGGTATGGGCTGCCGTCATTTTCGGAGGTTCTTTTTCCCGCCCCTTCTTCCTTCCGCATATGGATATGGCGTTTTTGTTCATCTTTTCTCGTATGCCGTGTATTTCGTATAGGAACCGGCATTTTCCGAAACATCTCGATGACACTGATGCCATGGACAGGAAACCACGTGTTGCGATTTCCTGCGGTGCGTTCCGTTTCCGTCATCCCCCATACATACATATGTAGTCAGCGATCCTCACTCGCAATCCCTTCCTTTCATCTCGTCTCGCCTCGTCAGCCCCACACTGCAATTCGTGCCCCTTCGCCCTCCAGTCATGTCAGAAATCCTGTATTTCTCACAGTCCATCGAATAGCATCCTCTGGATTCGCGCTTCAGATCCTGGGCAGGACTTTCTATGAGATAGGCTGCGTCTTACCCTGTTCCTCGTTTGCCGACTTGGTCCATGGCGTCCGACTTCACCGGAACACTTCACCGTGCTTGAGACCTGGCCCCTGGACAATAATCTGCCTCTAGTCCCATTCTCTTGCCACCGCGCACGAGTTCGACGCGGCATCAATCGCTAACGCTTGCTTCGCTGGCAATCTCTCTCTCCCTCTCTCTCTCTAGAGGCTGCCTTCTGTCCGTGACAGCGACGACGTACCGGCGACACGGGCACCGCATGTGGCCACGTCGAGTCTTTGGGCGTTTTTTCAAAGTCGATACAGCACAGGGCTGTGGATAAACAATGTCCTCATGTTATTGCATCGGTTTCCAATGGCGGCATGCTGGCCACGTACTGGGTTGACATTGGTTTGCTAATAGGTAGCACAGGATCGGCACGTACATTGAAGCAATGCCTCTTTCGCTATGCAAGTATTTGCTGTAGCTGCATCAACACTTGAAGACGGTGTATGTGTTGGTTGTCCTGGGTCCTGTATCAGGTGGCCTGTGACATGACCTTGGAGCCCTCCTCCGGCGAAGGCTCTCCTGTAGCCACATTCATATACCGTCACTCCGCCGTGAAAGACATACACCGTTCTCGGGGGACTTTTCCAAAAGTTAGCGATTCTGATAGTACTCTTGATGGTTCAAGACATTCGTTCAACCCAGTCGGCCGGTCGAGCTGACTTGGGTTTAGTAGATATGCAAATGGTGTGTACCACCCTCACCTAGGTCTGCCATTGATAAGGTGATCGACTGACATGACGGGATTCAGGACGCAGAAATTCCCGAGCACGACGTAAATTATCCCTACTTCGCAACTTTATCACAGGCACATGTACCAACTGCCGATTGTCAGCAACTATTCACTCCATCAGCCTCGGCAACGTACCCGAATGCAATGTTCCCACCTTCAATCCAGGAAGCTGTGAATGCACAAAGCATAGCATGGAGAAATGCCTCCAATATATTTCCCAGTATCCATAGGATTTCCGGTCAATATGCTCCGTCCTGGAACTCACACCAGAATGAACGCCGGTATAGTGAGAACTTTCATGTACTGGAACGCGATCCGTACGGCCTATCGAATCCTCTTGCCAACCGACTCAGCGCAGGGAACCAAGATACGAATCACACACACCCCGAACCATCTTCATCGTTAACCGACACTTGGCACGAATCGGCTACACAGATATATGCGTGAGCAACCACAGATTCTAATAGTCAGATTAAGTCTAACCGTTAGCAGAATGCGCGAGTCAGACGATCCATCGTTTTGGCAAACGGCATGTATAGAAGAAAAATCTTCGGAAGGTACAGGAAGTTATGAAAATAGCTCACAGATTGATGAAGCTTTACAATATTCAACAGTATACGCATTTCCAAACACCGAGAATGTTTCCGGTCAAATGAGACGAAATTACGTGTCTTCAGCGCACGATAGAGTCTCTGTAGACGAGACCCACACCGCGGACGTACTGGCCAATATATCATGCTATATATGTAGCACAATTTTCCACGGAGAGTATGCGAGAGGGAACCTCCGACGACACGAAAAAACCTGTCATTCGAAAACACTGCTCAAATGTGAGTCTCCAGGCTGCGAACGTCAATATCGTCGATCAGATGCCAGAGCCCAACACTACCGAAGAAGTCATCCGGAACTTGCGTAAGCCGTCTTCTGTAGTCGTTTATGGACGGCAATCAGTAAGGAGAGCATCCAATAAACGCAAGCTGAAAGGGAAGCGGGATCTGCCTGCCTGGTCGATCGGTATAAAGGCCATGGTGTTCTGCGGAGGTTTATCTTCTCAACTGCTCTTCCTGCGGGCTTTTTTTATTATCACTCTTCAAAGATGTAACATTCCTTGGTCGGGGTTCCGGTTCGCATTATGATTACTGCTATCAGACTGTTCGAACTTTTTTTCAACAATTGATGGGTCTGCGATTCACTGCCATTCTTTGAAGCGACAAATTATGCACTTCTTGTAGTAATATCCCTTGTCTGCTTCCAAGTACGACGTCGGCACAAGGTTCAGCGGCTCGATGTGGCGCATCGACCCACATGATTCGATGGGCCTTGGAACGGCCACAGCGGCTGCTAAGCTCTATGCGTAATATCGATTTCAACGCATGTCGTCTTTCCTGAAACTCAGTCTTGGGAAGCTTCTCCGGTCCAATCAGACCGCGAATTGCCATCTTGTGCTGGGCGACAGGGACCTGTTGAGCAAGGTGTAGAGGCGAAGAGCAGAATGAGCTTGTGAGGCAAGGCATGCGCAACACACGCAATGCGCAATCCTTTTCTTGTCCTGCAATATCCTCCTTATCAAAGCATTGCATTCGGCGCTGCAAAGTCACGCCATCACACCCATCTTGCTTCCCTTGTTCGGAATGAAAATGTTGCGCGGTCGCTCGCATTGCTGTACCAGTAGGATAGATGCCTTCAAGATGTACATACAAAGGGCAAGTCCCCTTGTAATTCTTGATGAAGACCATCCAACCAGCTTCAACCACGATGTTCTGTTGACGCTTGTATGGGCGCTTGTTTGGGGAAGCCTTTTCGTTGTGTGGGTGCCCAATTGGTGGGTATGGGCTTCCTCACCGATCAGAGGAAATTGTTGCTCCATGCGTCATTTGTGGAATGTTGCAAAAGGAGGAAGAGAGAAGAAAAAGGGCAATGATTCATGTGCGTATCTGTGTGTTTGTGCGTATGTGTGCGCACTGAAGTTTTGAGTCTCTTTTGTTTCTTCGTTTGACGGATTGGACTGCAGAAAAGAGCGGTGTACACGTAGGCGTACATGCAGACCTGGCAGACGAGGATCGGAGACGAAAAATTTGCATTTTTGGTGGAGCGACAAAACGCAGTCACCTGCGGATCGCGATTTGTGGATCGTGGTGTGCAGGTTGGGGAGAGCTTGTCGTCAGCAGCAAACCGTTATTATGTACATATGAGAGAGAGAGGGCCTAAAAACATGTGAAGGTATGGGACCGATGACTGCACCTTACATCAAAACGTTGACTAAGGGGTTTTCCCTTTCCTTCCAAAATCTGTTGTACAAATTGGTGGTCTATAATTCCACGGCGAACCGTGCATTGCTCCTGGAATATGTCTCCTGATTGTTCTGGAAGTACAGAGTCTCAGCTATTCCCGTTGTGCCGGTAGAAGCATCAAACGATAGGGATGATGCTTGAGCGCCACAGACTCACCCGTATTTCATGAGCGGAAGTAGAAACGAACAAACATGCATGTCTTGCAGTTCCGAAACTCTATCATTCCTTTCCAGAACGCTGTGTCAGGGGTGCACCACCGGAGAATACACATGAGGCTGATTCGTGCGTGAGATGGGCTCGTCGAAATTCCATGCACACCACAATGAGAAATCAATATAGTACGAGCACGCCATAGTCTTAATTCCTACGCATAAGGCATAGACAGCATTATACATCTCTTTCCCAATTCAATTCCACTCGGTGTGACATTATGGAAGCCCAGAGCTGCTCGTGTAAATTATAAAATGAATCATATCGAGTACAGCCCGCCGAGTTTCAGACTACGTGTACCTACCTGGGAAGACCAATTGTATCGTGATTCGATCTTGGACATGTTGTATGCAATGAGAGCTGGGTCTTTTGAAAGAAAACAGTGATTTCATCATCTAGGGTGACAAACCAGGAGAACTACACCACCAAGATGGAAATGTTTAATGGGTATGGAGAGTGGCAATTCCTCACCATGTCTACTGTTGGGTTGCGTATCGTCCCAAGCTTGCCATCTAGGGTCAATACTGATAGATTAAGTTTCGCCTATCTAACATGCTGTCATGCTTCGCCTGACCAAATCTATTTTGAACTAACAGAGATAAATGACAAGTGAAAAGCGAGCTGTCATATCTATTTGCTATAGATGGCGATTCGGTCGGATCTATCTCTGTTATAAACACAAAGGCTGTATCATTTCCTTAGCCCTAGTGAACCGTGTATTTGATTTCATGTCTCTTAATGATTACAACACTGTGTTTCTTCATATTGAATAAGACGAAAACCCAAATATGCATAACGTGCGAACCGGATGCAAGTGGATATCGGGTCAGATCCACACCGATGACATTCCTCTGTGAAATGGTCTGCACCGCACTGTTCCATGCGGCTGCTGTAAGTCTATCTGTGTGCTCTAGAAGCGGTCAGGAATCATGGACATGGCAAATCGGGAGTATTTGTCCGACTAGAGTTGGTTCGAAGTGTTGTTACCGATGGAACGTTTTCACTGCACGACCTCGGATTGCGGAAATATGGATTAATGTACGTGAGAGTACATATTAGTTTCAGTTGTTAATAAGATTAAACAAACAAGGATGGCATGTTCAGCTCAATTCATTTAACGGTTGGTTTTGGCTCCTCTATATGTGACTCAACAAACCATCAGCATCCAGAAAAAAGAAACAGTGCTTCCTTGGAAGGATTTCAATCTCATCGAAAATTCCAATTAACAAATACGTTTGCGTGCTTTTTTTTCACATTGAAAAATGGTCGCTTGAGCTCGTATACGCTCTGCAGTGCGTAAGAGCCGCTGTGGCGTATGACAGCGTATTGGTCGGTGAGACTGACAAATAAAATGAGCAAGATATTACCAACCTATTGGATGCTCGTTGGAAGATCAGAGTTGATCGAAACTCGCTCTACAGTCGTACCGTAAGATGATGATGATGATGATGAAGAAGAAGCAAAAAAAGGCAAACGTGGTGTTGGGGCGACCAGCCATGCGTGATTTCAAATCTGCGGTGGAGAGATTGCAGTCAAGAAGCTTGCATACTCCCAAACGAGCCCCATATAAATATGCACTTTCAATGCAGAGCTATTCATCTCTACGATGTACGCTCTTCGCAGGTGAGATGTAGGTTCAGGCTGCTGGTTAGCTGTACTTATGCCCCAACCCGAAGGGCAGCGGAACCCGAAGCGTGGTCTCGGCTCTTGATTAGTCGGCCTACGCGGCCGATGCACTGCGACGTAAGAGTCCGTCGGCCCGATTTGCTGTTCCCAATTCTTGTGGCCAGCCCCGATCGCGATTGCGGTGCCGTCGCATGGGGGAAGCGAACGCGCCTGCTACCCACAAGGCATTGAAAACACGGCCCAGATTCGGAATGGAAATCGATTGCGCGGACGGGCGCGAGACCGCGGGATATGCTCCTCAACAATGGATTCAGAGTGGAAATGAATCAAACTTCGAGTACCAGCATGGCTCGAATCAACCCTACCCATCAGGCTGAGATGTTTATCGAAGGAGACGTATTCTGTACAAGCCGCACCGTTCGAAGACATCAGTCTTCATTCCTCAAACCGAAAGGAGTGATGGGAAAGAATGTCGGTGTCAGCCTGGAAAGACTGTACAGTGTCATACACTACCAGTAGAATGGGAGTACGTCGTGATGTGAGTTGTCTTGGCCGGGTTCCTTCTAGATCAATTGATCAATCGACTTCCTGATTGGCTTTGAGCATTCCAATCCATAGGCTTATGCACCAGGTGGTGTAGCCAGTCAGAGATGCGAGTGAAGTCTGGACAGTCAGCACCGGGTCGCGGGTCAGCATCTGTGTTGAATCAGGGGAAGATTTGTAGACCTTTGCTGTGTGCTCGAGACTCTCTCATACGTGCATACCCCCACAAGCGACGGAAATCACGAGCTCTCCTTGCTTCTTAGGAGTTGACTCGTGTGAAGTACTATCCCATTCGAAAAATGAGAGCTCGGTATATATGCCCGGCAGCGCGGGTGGGTCTGAGCGGGATTATTGTACTACAGTGTTTGCTAAGTTGCGTGATTCTGAGTGGCTTGAGAACTCAGCACAGACGACACGAGGGGGTTTGTAGGCTCCTGCAAAGATCGAGCCGGGAGCCTTATCATCTTCACGGCCGCCTACGAGAGAGAGGGAAAAACTACGTACTTGCTCTGGAATCTCATAGTCAGGCATGCTTTGCAAATCTTCCCTATCGCACTTGGGTGGAGTTGTGATTCTGTAGTATTACATATGTCGAGCAAGCCTACCCATATCTTTCGATCAAGAGCCTTGTTATCTGCAACCTCATCGCGTCCGCCCTCACCACCCCCCACTTGATGGCCGACTATCCAAGAGGTACGTTGGAATGAAGGTCTATGATGCCGCGATCTTCAGCTTAGAGAACAGTAGATCATTTATTCTAGCAGCTGGTCCTGTATTCGAAGGACCAGCCTGACCACTGTTCGTTGCAGTGTTGCAGTGTTGCGCATACCCGCAACTTCTCAGTTCCACAAACATACACCGGAACAGCCTTCCGGGCATCTTTCTGTCCAAACAAAAATCCTCGTCGGAAGTTTGATGCCGCCTCGACTGCCATAGTCTGGCAGAAGAGGCGAATTACAAACTACTACTACATCCGCATCCCTCAATCAATTCACGGAAATCCGAACTGTACACTCCCAGATTTTCATCAAACGAGTGCCATACCGTTTATTCCATCAAATCTCAGACAAAATATGACGGATAAACTCTACAGCGGGCATCAAGAGGGAGCATGGCAGAGAGAGATATGGGATGACACCGCATTTGCAAAGAATTATCAATATGAGACATCGCACCAACCACAAGGATACGGTTCACAGAATATTTACTACAATGGTGCTGTCCGAGGGTACGCAGGCCAGATTCAAGGCTATAGCCCTGACATGTTTGGGTCATTCGGCGACAACGCATACATGAGCAGCTACACGCAAGACTGTAGCTATACCGCGTATGCCACTCCTTCCCAACAACACCAAGATACAGGCCCAGAGAGATATCATCATTCTTTCTCCAATTCTGCTGGTCAGCAACAATCACCCGTCACCTATACACAAAATCTCGAACATCCAGCTGTCCGCACGTAAGTTACAACATGAATATCCGTCCCATCCAGCGATCGACACGACTAACCAAGCGTCCCTTAGAAGTTCAAGCGAACAAACAACATCTACACCAATATCTACTGACTGGTCCACCGAACCCTCCCAATCGATTACCACCGCCTCCGCAGGAAATATCACATACAGCCAGCCACTCCCTCCACCCCACCAACACCAACCCCCCGAGCAAACTACTCCCCTCGCATCCCTCGCCCCACTGACTCCCCCAACCCCGAACACGACTACGGCCATGTACTCGCACTTCGTACAATGTAAATGCGGCGAGATTCTGCGCGGGCCACACGCAAACGGCAACCTAACGCGGCACCGACGGTCGCGGAAGTGCACTGTCCCCGGTGAGAAGCGCGTGTTACTCTGCGACAAATGCGATACCCAGTTTCAAAGAAGTGATGCACTGCTCAATCACAAGCGCAAGAAACATAATGCTCCCCCGGGCACGCCGAGGGCGTTGCAAATGGACAACGGGGGGAGTTAGAGACGCCAGGGAAAGAAGAAGTACGGGGTAGCTGGCAAAAGTTCAATCTTAGATTCCAAAGTCTTGGGAGGGGGTTTCTTTTATCTTTTTCCTTTCTTTTTGACATTTGTTTCGGAAGGGGGTTAATGGCATTGGCAACTGGATATAGAAGGCATGGGTCTTCTTTATGGCATTTAGTATTTTTCATTCGAGTCTGGGTTGTGCTCCTGGTTGGAGAAGTACGAGGGACTTCCCATGGCCGTTCGTTTTTCGTTCCATCATTCGTGAACGATGGAAACGATGGATCGTGGTTTCTAAGCTGCTTTTTCGGTCCGTTGGTCGAATGAGAGTTTTCTGATTCCAACACTCGATTCTCCCAAACTTAGACTCACTGTGACCCGTTTTCCTCGTTTGATCGAGTACCAGTCCCCAATTTGGTTGGCTAGGATGAACCCTCTTCCTTCAAAATAGCCTACATGGTGGAAACGACGATGGGTAGTTGCATTAGAGTCCATCACTCTCGGCAAATTGTACAAATGTGTCATTTGCAGAACGCAACACTCAGCATCTGTTGCATGTGCCGTATCACAGCAGTTCCGAAAGAAAACAAGAGTGCATCATGATAACAACATATTTACGGAGAGGATGCGACACCTTACATAGCTAAATCTGGATTGTGTACATTTCATCATCAAAATATATAAGAGCAGGAGCACCGCTAATTACACATATAATCTACGCTTCATGCTGTATAAAGAAGATCAAAAAGCCTCCGAGTGTGATTGTGCTCAAATGATTAAGGGGACAAAAGAAAAGGTATCGATCGCAAAGTTTAGTAACAGAGAACAGAAAAAAACGAGACAGTTCATAGCGTGGAGTCGCTCCATCAATAGACTCCTGGTAGTTGGAGATTAGATGGGAGGATATTAAGGAAAAACATTAGCGTAGGTAATGCGTATGTCTTGAACCAATGATCCATGTTAGGCACGGCAATAGTCGCCATGAAAACGGAGAAACGAAGGCAGAACTCAGATGCTTGTTATTCTTCCTTTAGGGCCAACTCTTTGCGGTCGAAGGTTGATGACTGATTCGAGTTCTTTGAGCATGTTGTTGCTAGATTCACGTTGCTCTCGCGCAGACGCTTGCCGTACTCGATCTTCCGCAATTTTGTGCATTCGCTCTTCCCTCGTCATAGTCAGCCGGGTTTTGGGGATAGCAATCGCTTCGAAAATCTCGTCGTCGGAATTACTCCCTATGCTGGGCGGGGCAGATTGCTGGGGACTGTCGCCGTTCAATGCGCGAAGTGCGTCCATTGGCGTTCCCTCTTCAACAGCAGTCAAACCGCCGAGACTGGGAACTGGAGACCGCAAACCGCTTGATGCCAACGACATCCGTCGCTCCTGTCGATCGATATTTACTGCCAAAGCACTCCTGCCGGCTTCCCATGCTTGAATCAGGTTCTTGAGATCAGCCCCGATGGAGTCGTATTGCGACATGAGATGTGCCCCGAGGTCAGTTACGTCATCAGATTCCTCCAAGCTTTTGTGTGACTCTTCGCGGAGAATCTGCATTTTCGCTTGCAGACCGCGAATGCCCTGAGACAAGCCGCCCAGCTTTCGGACAGAATTCCGTAGACGGTCCCGGTTGGGTGTCGATTGAACTTTGAGGGGTGATGGAAGAATGAACTGCTCCTCTTCTCCCAGTACGCGATTGAATTTTTCACTCCAGTCTCCCGTGGTCGCGGCAAGAGTCGTCAACGAATCTACAACCGATCTCCATCGGACGAAGTCGGGCTTTCCACCATCCGCTTCGAGCGCGAGCAGAGAGCACAGGTAAACTCTTCTCAAAGTAAATAGGCGATACTGTAGAACTCTCAGAACCTTTAAAGTTTCGGCATCTTCGAATTCCGCTTCCGAGTAGCCTTGGGCAGCATCTTGCAGGTCCGGATTGCTCACGTCGTAGACATCGAGATACTTTTCCAGGTCATCTTCCTCGATCAAGCCCTTAAGCAGACCACATTGCTCGGCGAATATGGGCATTGCCTCGGAAAAGACAGACCGTAGGCTCTTGCGTAATCGTTGGCAACGGCGGGCTTGGCCTTTCTCTTCGATCCTCGAGATGGGCGGCAGAGGGCTACTTCTGCAACGGGGTTAATACAGATGATTGGTTGTTTAGGCAGAATGTTTACATACAACCGGTATCCCCTTGAAACGAGTTCCACCTCTTGAATCAATGCAAGGGCTGATGACGTCGAAGCTTCGAATGCTTGAAGGTTTGTGACGAGGGTAGAAACACCATCTACAGCCTGGTGACGCAGGTATTGGAGCCTTTGGCGACGAAGATAGGTGTACACGGCCGTGGCTATAGCAGCGAATACCAACAGCACCACTGCGATGCGCATCTTGCTGGCTCGCCTGCGAGACCAGTGGATAACCCAGACTAGCATGAAGGCTGTCGCGGCCGTGAGAAAGGCACCATTGACGCTGACAGTGGCCACATGAAAATCCAGCGGCCCAGCGGGGCCATTTGCAGCGGCGAAGCTGGGGAGACCGGCCGTTCGCAAACCGCCGGGCTCATTCAGCAGCTGGGAAGCAACGATGAGATAACGAAAGTGTTCGAGGAAACGCTGGTTGTCGGAGCGGCCGAGTCGGGAATTGAGGGCTTTCTATGCAAGGAATAAAATGAGCATCCCAGAAACCCAATGGGGCGCAATGTTACGTACCGAGCAAGCGCTATGAATGCGCGACACGGAGCCATGGTGGGATGTGGGAACGCTCAACGGGCGCGGGAGCTTGTCCCGTATACGTGACTGCAGTGTCGAAGGCCCACGGGGGGCAAAGTCGGGAGCGTGTGCAGGTGGTGAGGAGGTTGTGGGAGAGGGTGGGGTGGAACCTCGACCGGTTCCTGGTATCGCCGTTAGGAGAAAGAGCATACGGACATATCAGGGCGGGACGGGCTGATCAGAGCGCGGCCGCGCTGGGCTGGCTGGCTGGATGCATCGAGGGTGGCGGCTTACCTTCGAGAAGCTCTGCCAGCGGCGAGTCTTTGGGAATCACTTGTTCCATCACCTCGTCATGGCCCGCGACAGGTCCGGAGGCGACGTGCGCGTGTTGTCTCGCAGGCCCCTAAAGTCCGACTGGTGGTGATGATGTAGTGACTGAGTGGCGGTGGAGTCCTCGGCCCCGATCGCTTCGGCGGCAGTTTTGAGCGAAATGTACGTATACCCTTGATGTCGTAAGAAGGCAGCGGCGGTGAGAGCAGGCGTGAGAGGAGAAGTGGGTGATGATGGCGCAAGTGCGTGGATGTGTATGTATGTGTGTGTGTGTGTGTGTGTGTGTGTTTATGTGAGTGTGCAAAAGGAGGACAGGTCTGGTCATACGGGGAAGCAAGCTCAAGGCACAACAACACGGGGCAAATGTTCCGAGGCTCAGGGATCAGGGTCCATGGTGGCCATGTATAGTATGTATAGCACTATCCCACACACTTAATGGCATCGTCCGGACGGGCAGTGCAATAAACAACCGTGGCTCAACTGATATCGGCCAGGAACCGCCTTGGTGTTTGTTTGATTGGACACGCACAGACCCAAGGTGAATTGCCCCTACGCTAACATGTACCGACTCCGTAGCAGACCACCCCTATAACCCACCTGTAGAAACATCCTTCTTGCCTCGTCCTCACTACTTGGAGAGACCCACCCAATGAGTTATTTCCGAGCGTTTATGCAGTCTGGAAGAATGCTTTCATCCGAATCAATCCATTGCTTGACTTCGCCATTTGCCTTACCCATCCGTGACTTCCTCTGCAAGCAGCTGTGTATCTCAACCCGTTTGGTTGATCATTCGTTTCGGCAGGGGGGAGTCCTCATATCGTACTTCTTCAATCAACCATCATACTGTCTATTGTTTCATTGATTATAGTTGTCCGGAATCGGCGGCATCGTACGGGCCGAGGCTCGTCGAGTTGGTCTCTCTCGCAGGTCCCGGCCAGCCCTAACAATTACTCTACTCGCAAAGCAGGCATGCCTCTTCGATACGTTGATGAGAATACATGGGCTGGCGTATCGGTGCGTTACAGTGAGAACCCTTATATAGCGCCTTACGATGTATGCTTCAAGGTTGAATCGGTATACAGCCACTAACTACAGTCGACGGCTGAAAGCTATAGACTGTATTGTACCGACCTAGACCACACTTCACCCTTCTTATGCTTACTGCCTGTGGCGAGTGCTACTCTAGTTGCAGCGATGACTCTATCAAATATGCCTCATCATGCCGATAATCCCTCACTGAACTAGCCATACAAACCCTTCATCTGAGCTTCTTACTTATTCCAGGGCTCCAACTCGCAACTTGCATATTGATCTGCTGAGTTGAATCTGGATTGGGAAGGGTCATTCAATCTGAAGCCCAGAATTTTCAAGCTACACTGCAACGCAATGTTCACGTATAAATACAGGATGAACCTATATCATCCGTCACAACTTCCTAGTCTGTTGCTCTTTGACTGTTCACACCCTCCTTTTTTCACCTACTCCTCGCAGTCTACGCTGTACTTTCCTTGCTGAACGGCTTGTCATCTGCTTTCCACCTGCCATCTGTCATGGAACAGGGTACCGCGAACTCGGCCATGTCCAAGTTGGAGTTGATACGTATTGCACTTGACACCTCTCCAGACGGCTGGAAAGATCACCTGGAATCTATACGCAGCATGATGGCGTCTTTGGACTTCAGTGATGCTTCCCAGGGTGAATCTCAGAGGGAGTGGCAATTATCAGTGCTCACAGTGTTTCAACGCGTGGTCCATGTGGGTATTGATAACGAAGGAAGTGACGTCCAAGATATCATGGAATGGTGTCTAAAGCAATCGTTGGTCCTGATCCATTTCTACCCAGAAGATGTTACGCTACTTGCTTGTGAGTTTGTATCAGAACACATGACTTAACACTCTAACAACGGCTAGTGATAGGAGAGAACTGGCTTTTGCGGGCTCAAAAACCACTCCTCAACATCCACCAAGAAGAGCAAAGCTCAGTTAGTAGTGGGGACAGCCAGTACCCAATGTCGACCTCTGTCGAAGCACAAAGTCAGACAGAGAGTGCGAAATTCGAGGCTGAGCGTCGCCTCGACGCAGCCGACTATGTGGAAGCTAGGGCTTTGTTGCTCCCCGCAGTAGAATATCTCAAACGTGCCGTTGCTGCTGCCCGTATACAGAACAAAATTACCGGAGTGCTTCTTACAAAGGTATGGTAATATTCTCCAATCTCCCTTGGTCCAAAGCGTTGACATCAACGTGGACAGGCTGCGGAAGCATATATGAGTTTGGGTAATGTGTCTTCCATCAAAGTCAATGAGCCCTATTTTCGCGCTGCTCTTCTATATCTCCAAGAAGCGAGCAGAGTTCCGGATTATAATCTTCCAGCCCACCTTCAACAGTAAGTACTTCTGTATTTTTTTTATCGATGACTGGCAACTGACTTAAAAAGTTATTTGGAAGACTTTGGCCCGGTCGCGCTGGGATGAGAGCATTTGTGGTGTGGTGGATTAGTCTGTTTATTCATATGACTTCTGTTCGATTTGTACCAGTAGGCCAGGAGCCTCTCCCTACTATGAATATATCACGTTCGTTCAAAAAGCCTGATGATGAATTGTCTGGTGTGATATGAGCATTGAGTGATGCCACCGACTCTTGCACCCATCATTTTGAATTTGCATAGTGGCGTATGGCAAGGTTTTTCCGGGACACGTGTACATGGAATCTTCGAAAAACAGTGATATATCGAGCATGGCACTCCCACAGATATACGATTCACGATTAGTCAACAATAGAATGTTCGATTGTTCGTTTGTTGCGATTGGCTGCGGTGAAGTGCACGTCGTTTGGCAGGGGCAGGATTCCACGGATAGCGCTCGGGGACCAATCGGTCTTTAGCGTCGAGCATTGCCGTCCAAGACCATCTCACTGGTATCGCGACCATCAGAGCGCCCGACGAAGACAAGATCTTCGTGCGCACATCGTCAAAACATCACGCCCGATAGTAGCCCGAAGTTCAACACCATCCAGATATCTGCGGGTGCTCGCTACGAATCAGCCTCATCGACAGGTCTCTCCCCACATCGTACAGCGCCTACAGCGTCCACCAGGTCTCTCGGCGACATCTTCGTCTGATCTTGCAACCTCGAATATACGCCTTCCCTGCAATTACTACTTCGCCGTGAGATTCAGTATCCGATATGAATGAGGAACGGGAGCTCGCTATCAACCCTGTGGTGGGATCTAGTATTCAGCACAACAACCAGGTATGCCCTCGCCACCGAGCAAGCCGCCCTCATGCTCTTCTCGTCAGAGTGCAGTTGTGTAGAGTCATAGCTGACCTCTCTTGCCACATAGGCAGTCTCGAACATCCGTAACCTGACCGCTTCGCTCTTCGGTGTCGCCGCTGGCACCCTTGGTCTCGAATCATACCCCGGCTTCATCTTCTACCTCGTTGGCACACTCTTTGTATCGGTCTTGCTGTTCGTGGCGAGGACGGACGGTAAACCTAGCGATTATTTCCACAAGCCATTGGGGGACCTATGGTTGGGGGAGGTATTCGGCGGTTTGAGTGGATTTGTGCTGACGTGGACATTGTTTTACGGATTAATGAGAGCATGAAGGGCAACGAGCGTTGGCTATTGAGAATACCCAAAAGCCCAACACGGAATTGGGTAATTAACAACTGATAAGAGGTACTGCTTTCGGCACAGAAAACCTGGCCAGAGAGGTATGGTGATGGAGACTCGTGGCCACGAGCTTGCAGCTAGTTGCGCGGTACAAACATGGGAACGGCTTTTACATGTCAGTCAAGAAGCTATCACGGTCAAACACCTACGAAATTATACCCATCGGATGTCTACTTTTCAGATGTATACTGCCTGAGGAGTGTTTTGACTACATCGACGTACTAGAACGTCATACATCCTCTCCATGGATGATAATGCGCAATATCAAATCATTTTTAAGCGTGTACATATATCGTTGCTGTGAATATACAGATAATAGGAGCCGTTCATGATTCAGAATTATCCAAAGCTCTGTGACCGCACGAGGTGCATAGTATTATCACCTGCAATGTTGCTGCACACTTGCCTGGACAGGCTTGGCATGGGCTTAATTGGTTACGCGAGACGCGTCTAACCGCGTCGCTCGCATTATTTCGCCCGCCCGCCTTTTGTTGACCCTCCACTCACTCACCAGTTTTCATAAACAAGACCTCCCATAACAGCAGCACCTCGCCATACCCATAACTTCGACGCACAAATCTCTTCAATAGTAAGCTCCACTTATCCATATATTGAACTTTGACTGACCGCTTCTAGTGCTCGAAGCACGCTTAGAACAGGCTCAGATGCTGAAGAAGGTAATATCGTCATGCTACAGTTCTTGGACGTAGCGATTCTGACTGGCTCTAGGTGGTCGACGCTATCAAGGACTTGGTGCAAGACTGCAACTTCGATTGCAATGACTCTGGAATCGCCCTGCAGGCTATGGACAACTCGCACGTCGCACTCGTGTCAATGCTGCTCCGATCCGAATCCTTCGACCCATACAGAATTGATCGCAACATTGCCCTGGGTATCAACCTCGGATCACTCACCAAAGTTCTTCGCGCCGCAGCGAACGATGATTTATTGGTCATCAAGGCAGAGGATGTCCCGGACTCAGTGAATCTCGTCTTTGAGGCAAAGGGCGCGGACAGGATTAGCGAGTACGACATCAAGCTCATGGACATCGATCAGGAGCACTTGGGAATTCCTGACACAGACTACGCTGCTACCGTCAAACTGCCTACATCTGAGTTCCAGCGCATCTGCCGCGACCTCAGTGCTTTGTCAGAGTCTGGTACGGGCCTCCACCTACTATCTTGTGCTTGCGGACAAGCTGACAATCTTGGCTAGTTACAATTAGATGCACCAAGGATACCGTGGAATTTGAAGCTGCAGGAGATATTGGCAAGGGTAGAGTGGGTCTCAGGGCCTCTCCCAACCTCGAAAAGCCCGATGAGGCTGTCGAAATTGAACTCGCCGAGCCAGTCGAACTGACCTTCTCTCTCAAATACCTCGTCAACTTCTGCAAGGCAAGCGGATTGTCTGACCGCGTCAATCTCAGCCTTTCCGCAGAAGTACCATTGCTCGTTGAGTATACGATGCAGCACAACAGCTACTTGCGCTTCTATCTCGCGCCAAAGGTGAGTTGCGACTGACTTCCAATTCCGTCAACTTTCCACGTCCTAGTACTGACTACATACGCAGATCGGTGATGATGAATGAACGACAGACACGCCCAAGCGAACACGAAATTAATGTTTTCAAGGTTGATGAGTCGAGGGTGCATTGCTTGTCATGATCTGCTTTGTATAAAGAATGGTTCCGTGCACGGATACGTCCTGTGGTGTTGGATGGACAACGACCTAGGTGCCTGCATCCGTGTTATACACGGGCTAAACAGGAACCGAGGGGCAGGAAGTAACTAGCCCCGCCGATGTCATTTCGGGAAGCAATGAAAAACATCAACCCAAAACAACCTACACATTATTTCTTTCTTGCTCACCTCCCTACACCTAATTGCCGACCCGTTACAGCACATCAGTGTTCCCGTGTTATTACTCTTTGTATGCGAAATGGCTTCAGACGGCTTAATACCAGAAACTCGCGTGCTCGCGATCGCCAGCCATGTAAGAGTCACCAAACCACACGTAGATTGCTTGCTCTGACCTTGGATTAGGTAGTCCATGGGTGAGTACCTGTATCGCTATCTCGCAGTGTCTTAGCCATATGATTAATTCCCGTACAAGATATGTTGGGAATAAGATGGCGACCTTCGTAATGCAATCCCTGGGGTGTGACGTTTCCGCTATCAATACTGTTCACTACAGTAAGCAACTCGTTTTCGCGAGTGTACCATCTATCATGTGTGATTAACGAGATTGAAAGGCAACCACACGGCGTATAAACAGGTCAAGGGCACCAAAACATCTGCTGAGCAGATGCTCGAACTGTACGAGGGCTTGCAACAATCGGATCTGAACAGCTTCGATATACTGCTCACAGGTTACATGCCAAGCGCGCAAACAGTGCAAGCTGTCGGAAAAATCGGGAGAGATGTAAAGCTCCAAGCTGCAACAAAACCAGGGAGTTTTTTCTGGGGTAGGTCGAGGCACGATGAACGGGTATCACCCTTGATGCGAACTGACAATCACACAGTACTTGATCCCGTCATGGGCGACAACGGGAAATTGTACATACCCGAAGACGAGGTTCCTGAATATAAATCGCTACTCCGTGAAGCAGATTTGATACTGCCGAATCAGTTTGAGGCCGAGTGGGTTCACGCACGCATGTCGTTGATCAAGCACATTCCGCTGACAGTAGTTTAGACTTCTCTCCGATACTACCATTACCGACCTCAATTCTTTAGCAGCGGCCATACAAGTTCTCCACAAAACCTACCAAGTTCCGCATGTCATCATAACCTCTCTCCGATTGACCCGCGACAATCAAACGCTCTCATCCCGAGTGGCGTCGACCACGGCATCGGGTCGCCAAACCCCTTCTGAGTCAACAGGCACACGAACTGACCTCTCACAGTCGGCTCTCGACTCTGCTGTCTTGAAAGAGGTCGAGAATATCACTATCATAGGCTCCACGGCGACATCCGACCATAAACCACGCCTCTTCAGGATTGACCTCCCCCTCCTCCCCCTTTTCTTCTCTGGTACGGGTGACATGTTTGCCGCGCTCACCATCCCACGCCTCATAGAAGCCGTGCACGCCTCTTCTACCCCTGATCTTGCATCGGCACCGAGCTGGCGATCCCCCGATGACGTGCCTGCGACCGAGCTTCCCCTCGCCAAAGCGTGTCAGAAGGTTTTGGCAAGCATGCAGAGTATACTGGGCAAGACCACGGAGTTGTGTCAGGAGAAGATGGCTGCGTACGATGTGCGGGCGGAGAAGGAAGGGTGTGGGCAGGGCGATGAAGCGGATGCGGAGAGGCAGAAGAAGAGACATTTGGCACTCATGAACGCGAGTGAGGTCAAGGTGGTGAGGTACGTGAAGGAAATGTTATACCCGCCGGATCTGGAGCGCTTCCGGCCAACAGCCGTAGAATTCGAGGGACATGCGCGGTAGCGCGGAACACGCGTATTATGGCTGTCCTGAAAACATAGCTATCTCTTCGTTCAATTATGATTTAGATGCCGATTTGATGGATCACGAATACGGTGAGGACCAGTGAATGAGGTAGGCATTTGTAGAACAACATACCAACATATTCGGACTTTGTTCTTGAACATTCATGAATCAATTCTGGGCTTCTGGTTTTTTACCTGCTTCACCTGTTGTATCCATACGCCATCGTGTTCTTCTATAGCAGGAATAGACGTACGTCGACCTTTGGGTCTTCAAGCACCGTTGGCACCAAATCCGCCTGTGCTACCGAATCCACCAGCACCCCGTACACTTTCTTCCAGCTTCTCGACAACAACGACGTCCGGCATGACGATCTTTTCGACAATCAGCTGCGCGATGCGGTCGCCGATCTTGACCTCAAAGTCCTGTTCCGACAAATTTGCTAGTATAACGCCGACCTGGCCACGATAATCCGCGTCGATAACACCGGCCATGGTGTCGATGCCGTGTTTGGCTGCGAGGCCGGAACGAGGGGCTACACGACCATCTAGTATCCCGCAATAAGAGCGCGTCAGTAATCTTTCCATTCACGAGCAGGGGGGATGGTATAGGTAGCTACAGCCGCACTCTACTACCCCGGGGAGAGTGGAAGAGGGACAGAGAGAGGAAGAGAACAAGCAGAAGCTTCACTTACATGTTCCCGCTGGCACCGCAATTGAGATATCTGTGTCCACCCTCGCTCGTCCCCTGGCCGGGATCACCACATCCCTTGCGCTGTACAGATCGTGACCAGCGGCAAACGCACTGCCTTTTGTCGGCGCCTTGGCCGCGTCACTCAGCAATTGCACCTGCAGAGCTTGTTGCTCGGAGCTCGCAGTGGCCACGGGCGCCGAAGGTTGAAGAGACATGCCGATAATAGGTGTGGGCGTTGCAGTGCCGGAATCGCTGGCGCGCGGGAGGGCGGTCGAGTGTGTGAGAGGGGTGGGGTCGATGACTTTTGTGCGTTTTGGGAGCGGGGAAGCGGGCAGGGAAGGCGGCTCGTGGGTTGGTGCTGGTGTGGCTGTGGAAGAATCGGACATTGTAGAAAAGAGGAGTGTAGAGAATTGGGGAATTGGCGCGCGACAAGGCGGTGAGGTGGAAATACTTTTGGGGTCGTTTCGTCTCGTCTCTTGCAACACGCGACGCGTTCTACAGCTGTTTCTTGGGCGATGATTGGTGGCTGAGCTTTGATCGATGCTTTACCGGATTCGGTACTATTGAGAAGCCATGATGATAACAAACTTGAGAGATCAGTGTACATGTTGTTGCGATTGGCATCACAGGAAAGTTGCAAAAAGACAGTAAAATGTATTTCGCGGCAAATGTTCAAAGTAAGACTCGAAACTATGTCTCACCAAGCATTTTCGCTCTCGCATCAAATCATGCAATTTCGTAAGACATGCCAAAGCCAATGAAATCCGTTCCGTATCGTGCCAGTCTCCTCGATTGTCATGACCTCAATATTTCAACAAGAAATCCATATTAAAAGGCATAGACAAATCTCGGATACATGTCCACATGCTCACCTTCCAGTGCTACTGATATACGTGCCGTAATGACTGGGTCGGTATCGCGGAATGATCAAGCACAAACGCCACGGCTAAAAAAGAGGAGGCACTTTCATTTGATAACATCAAGAAACACCGCTGCAATCATGTCAATCTTCTCGTCGTTCCTCTCATCATGTTCTTAATCCACGTTCCCAATTTCGCGAATAGACCACCCAGCTGCCGTCCTAATCCACAGAAGCCATTCCTGATCCCATGCCAGATACCCATTCCAATCTCTCCCAATTTTCCCGACACAATTTTACCGATAGAGATGATGAGTCTAGTTAGTGCGGTTGCTGCCCGGGTAATTGCGAGATAAGCAAGCCATGGGACTCCAACAATCACTGCGAGCACAGCAACGATCTTGAACAGGCGAACCAAATATTTGACGACGGGTCCAGTTTTGACCCAACCATATTTCGATGCTTGTTTATCGGATGAACAAGGGATGATAGAATATGACCTGGAGTTGGATCGGGGGAGTAGTGGCTCAGTTTCCCGGCTATGGTCATAAGGTTGGAATGGTGGAGGTGGAAGTGGAGGTTGGGGGACGGCGGACAGATTTCGTGGCACACAGAAGAGTTTGGGCGATATAACAGGCGCGACAGGTTGTTGACTCTCATACACATCTATGAAGGCAGATACTGGCTCTGGGAACGAGAATGGTGTGTATGTCGGTGGCGGCGCATGTGTATCGCGCAGCTTCTTGTATACCACTGGATCGTACCCGTTCCTCAACGCGTAAAGAGCAAGTTCATACAGAGAACTCTGCTCGACCCCCTGGCCTCGGTCTTCCCCTTTCCAGATGCGTGGCCATGTTTCCTGTAGCCAAACTTTGGGGCAGCGGTGCGGTGTAATGTTGACCCACACAAGCTTATTGAGTTGCTTCATCGAACTCAGTCGTAGGGTGGGGGCTCCCGCGACGAAACAGAAAGCCGGGCTGATAGGAACGTAGTCGCCAGGTTCATGTCCTCGTCCCTCGATTCTATGCTGAATCTTGTTACCTCCCCGGAATGTAGTGAGCTGTATCAATGTCAGATATGGAAGAAGAGACTGGGACCGAGTGTATATACTTACAATCAGAACGGCAACAGTTTTCTTTGAATCAACTTCTCCAATCACTAGTACGGGGTGACCAAAGCAGTCCTGTGGAACAGTGTTGTGGGAGGCCGCACGTGGATCTGAGTCGCCGACATCTCTTCGTTTTGGTAACCACAGGATGTCGCCTGGGGTGGAATGTGAGATGCCTGGCATTACTTATCTCTCCGAGGTGGCTACTGCGTGTGATTGTTCGACTGGTGTTGTGCTGTCAAGTTATATCTACCCGGTAGTTTGCTCATTCTCAGACACTGCGGGGTGAGGTCCATTTCTAGATGCCTCTACAAGACGATGGAAGAATATACACAGCCTCGCAAAATCATGCGGTTTACCTGCCGTGCCGCATTTTAGAGCCACAATGTGTGAATACTGATCTGTTGGTATGTGAAAGGCGTCAAACTTCACACATCCAGGGTGCTCGGAAAGATACGAGCGCGAACAGATGCGACGCCACTTTCTAGACTGTAGAGATAACGCCTTGCAGTGCGCCTTATCTTTTGACCGGACCATATGAGAGGGTGGTTGAGGTTGCTACGCCATGGGATTTGTACTGATCATCGAGAGCGTATCGCTTCCGCTTCGTGTTTGATTAAGCGCCGAGCTCAAGGCTGCCTTTCAGAATCGACCAATTGCCATGTTTGAAGATCTAAATCCCAACGAGAGAATCGAATTGGCGCCTCTTATATTTTTTTTTCCATGAAATAACTCTTGCGGTGATAGGATAGTAAGATGCTGATGTGGTGGACGTGGTAGGTATGGGCGGATCCTCCAAAGTAGTTGTGATTCTCAAAAATTCTGGATAGCAATAGTGCAAGTTACACTAAGAGTAGCAAGAGATGCCAGACCATGCATTCCTGTTTATACGGTTTTTGGGGCATGTCGAGACTGGACCAACAGCTTATCTAGGCGCGGGAAACGCGCATGAGGTACAAGGAAGGCTACGTGCTTCAGATTTTGAGGCATTGCTCAGAAGACTTGAATCTTCACTAAACTTGGTTGGTCTCAGTAGTGTCTTGGGAGAATTCACTGGAGATGAGAAGGTGCAAGGGGTTTTTTCTTCTTCTTTTTCATTTCCCTTCATGCTCTTTCCCTGCTGCGAATCTCGTCAATCATCGTTGGCTGCATAAACACAATCTCATGTAAATTTGGCAATCTAGCATGGATATCATTGAAAGGACACTCGTTGCCATGGCTAATTCAGGGAATGACTATTTTTTCCCTCCGTATCATCTCTTTCCCCCACCTCGCCCAGCTACGGAGTAGTGAAGATTTGGTATTCTTTTTTTCTCCACAAAGACCAGATTAACAGCAAATCTACAACGTGGCACATGATGGAAGGTGCAACTATGTAAATAATGGGTGTTGATGACGTTTGGTGACGATTGACGGAGGCTGGAAGTCAACATGTGCGCTGCCCACGGTTTTGTTTGGCACGTGGCTAGGCATGGGGAATCCCCAGACGAGGAGATTGGGGTTTGGGGACAAGCGTGGTCTGGAGTCGACGACGATGTGGTGGAGCAAGGCCGCCCACTATTGTATCGAAATGGAAAAATTTGCCCATGGGGCCACGGAGCCAAGTATAGACAAGCCTCCTCCGCACGACGCCCTCGTCGGGACTCGTAGCTTGAATCCCAATGACGGGTGCCCGGATCGCGACGGACACAGGCTGCAGCCACGGAGAAGGCGTAAAGGAAAGGAAAAGTTGGTTCCAAGTGTCGACTGGATGAGGCTCTACTGCGGCCTGGTCGCGTGACTCGCTACTCGGCTGAGCTAGCAAAAGAGCCTCAACCGGTGTGTGTCGTCCGGCACGGCGTGGAACCGTCTGGTGCCTCAATCCATCGGCGGGGGATAAGCTCTTACCGGCACTTTTCTCCAGGCCTCGGTTTGCTCTTGGCTGGCTTGTTTGCAACAGCTGGTCTGGCGTGAAAAACTATGGGACCGTTGCTCTGGCGCGACCGAGCTGGCGTCACGACTCCTCAACACGCACTGGCATAAAACATGGTCTGGAAGACGGAGTATCCACCGCCACTCATCATTGCTTCGACTGGCTCGAATGTCAGTAGCACGGTACTGTCTCTTTCCCCAGGCCCTCCACTGTTACGGCTCACTGACAGTCTGGAAGCATGTCATGTGCATGTCGGCCGATGGGGCTGCCCCAGGGACTACTGTGGTTGTAATGCAAGTTGCGTCTTTGCGTACATGTTGAGGAGCGCCGCTCTGCAGCTTCAGTTGGAAAATATGCACGTCTTGCAGAATGGACCTGCGTGCTGCCATGTCTTTTCTCTCTCTCTCTCTCTCTCTCTCTCTCTCAATTTCTGCCGAGGATGTTGCCGTTTGGATGCCACGGTGCGTGCTACTCTGGGCCTATAATTACTTAACTAGCTAGCATCTCCGCATGGACGCACTCACGCTACGTTAAGCTTCGTCATGCACACTAACAAGCTTTGACAAGACTTTACCGATCGAATTCGCCGCATCCATGGCTGCCGTTCCTCTCGTCATCTCCCGCTGTACCTGAGATGGCACTGTACCTGAACATGCACAATACCCATCATGCCATGTCTCTCTGCCAACTGAGTCCGCTCTCTACCCAGACGATCCCCGTTTCTAGCACACCACTATGGAAAGAGACGGGCCCCCAGCATTCAATAGCGTGCATTGCTGTGGATACCCAGCACGTCCGAGCGTGGTGGTGGGGAAGGAGGCTCTGCTTTCCCACATCTCGACCAAGGCGGATCCATCCCTAGAGAAGGGTTGGGGCATCCCCATGGGAGAAGACTGGGCCGCAAACTCGCTGACCCCTAAACGCGCCGGTTCCTGTCTGGACGCTAGCAAGCCGACAGTCCATGACAATTTCCTCTCTGTTTGTTTGGCCATTGACCAATAACTTGGGATAACGGTAGTGCCAGGTCTCCATGGCGAGCCCAGCCCTCGATGCAATCACCCCCGTTTTCTTTGCCCATCTTTTCAGCTTGCAAGTCTATAAAGCCCCGTCGTATCCCCGTTGACTGATCATCACCACTGCTCTTCTGTCCCCCTTCCACCCTTGTGTACAAAGGCTCCAACATCACCACTATGCCTTTTACCATCAAGAAGCCAGCCGATGTGGCAGGCTCTGGCGCCCCTGCCATCATAATAGGATTGTTTGTGGCTTTTGGAGGTGTACTCTATGGGTGAGTTCTTCTTTGGCTAGCAGTTGTGTTCCTTCACTTCTGACATGGACTTTTAGCTACGATACTGGTACCATTGGTGGTATCATGGGGATGAAACACTGGAGAGATTTGTTCTCGACCGGCTACATCAACGAGAAGGATGGCGGACTCGATGTTACTTCGGAGCAGCAGTCACTCATCGTCTCGATTCTGTCCGCTGGCACTTTCTTCGGAGCCCTGACCGCTGCACCTGTGGCAGACACACTTGGTCGTCGTCTAGGATTGATTGTTAGCAACGTCGTCTTCTGCCTCGGTGTCATTCTTCAGACCATTGCTACCGCCATTCCCCTCTTCGTCGCAGGTCGTTTCTTCGCTGGCTACGGCGTAGGTATGATTTCAGCTATGATACCGCTGTATCAATCCGAAACTAGTCCGAAATGGATTCGAGGTGCCATCGTTGGTGCCTACCAACTCGCCATCACTATCGGTCTCCTACTCGCTGCCATCGTTGATAACGCCACCAAGGACCGCTACGACACTGGCTCGTACCGCATTCCCATCGCAGTGCAATTTGCCTGGGCTATCATCTTGTTCGTTGGTTGCTCTTTCCTCCCTGAGACGCCTCGCTTCTTGATCAAGCGCGGCAAACCTACCGAAGCCGCAAAGTCACTTTCCAAGCTCCGAAGACTCGACGTTGAACACCCAGCCCTTATCGAGGAGCTTAGTGAGATCACTGCCAACCACGAATATGAACTCTCCTTGGGCAAAGCCTCTTACCTCGACTGCTTCCGCGGCAATCTTGGCAAGCGTCTTGCTACGGGCTGTCTGCTACAGAGTCTCCAACAGCTCACAGGTGTCAAGTAAGTAACATCATCAAACCTTGTTCCGGGTTTTCACTCATGACTAACTGTCGACAGCTTCATCTTCTACTACGGTACATCTTTCTTCCAAAACGCCGGATTCAAGAACCCCTTCGTCATCACCATGATCACATCTTGCATCAATGTTGCTTCCACTTTCCCCGGTCTCTACATGGTCGAAGCATGGGGACGTCGCAATCTCCTTCTCTTTGGTGCTGTCGGAATGGCCGTCTGCCAATTCATCGTGGCCATCACCGGAACTGTTGTTGGCTCCGGTAACCCAGCCGCACAGAACGCCATGATCGCTTTCGTCTGCATCTACATCTTCTTCTTTGCATGCTCTTGGGGTCCTGTTGCCTGGGTCGTCACCGGCGAGATCTTCCCGCTCAAGGTCCGCGCTAAATCTCTCTCCATGACTACGTAAGTCGCCACTCCTCCCACCACACTCCACCATCGATCGGTATTTGGAATCGTCTGCTAACATCCTTTCAGCGCCTCTAATTGGCTGTTGAATTTTGCCATTTCTTTTTGTACCCCATATCTCGTCAATTCCGGGCCCGGAAATGCCAATCTGGGCGCAAAAGTCTTCTTCATCTGGGGCGGCTGCTGCTTCGTTTGCATCTTCTTCGTCTGGTCCATGATCTACGAGACCAAGGGTCTCGCCCTCGAGCAGGTCGACGAGCTGTACGCAAAGGTCTCGCACGCGTGGCAGAGTCCCGGCTTCGAGCCCAGCATCTCGTTCCAGGATGTGCGCGATGTCACCGAGGGAGAAGGAAACCGGAAGTTGTCCCTCACTGAAGCAGAGGGTGCCGTGAACAGGAAGAAGTCGGTTCAGCATGTAGAGGCCCCGGGTGTCATGGGCGAGAAGTCCTTTGTGGCTTGATTTCTGTTCTGTGTTTTTGTCTATAGCGTTGTTCGATTTTTTGCATTAATGACTTTTTTTTTCCGTTGTATCTATTGGTCTTGGGGGAAAGGGATAAAAGTAGCAATGCGGTTGACATGTTTACATGTCTCGCCGAGTTTCGCTTCTTCTTGTTAAAGAAGAAGGTTGTGGGTAGCTATATCTATGTACATATGTACTTTTGAATCCGTTCTTATACTTGAAATCCTCATCTCCGTCTCTGCCATTGTCCACTTGCTGCTGGTCTGTCTGGTAGAATGAGCGATAACTATTTTACTCAGTAGATCATTGTGATCCTCCACACTGAAACAGTAGTACAAAGCGAGGCCAAAGAACACAATAATAGAAAGAATTACTTTTAAGCAATCGAAGCTTGCGACCCATGAACTTCCTTTTTACTCTGTCTGACCGAGAATCGCTAATGACTAAGACGCCCATGGACAAGAATATCTATGTATGCAAGTGAAACTTTCTAACAATGCGTTATGTATCTACCTTGACCCTAGAGCACAGATATTGAATTGACGCTCTTACTCAGTAGCTGGCCTCACAACGCCATCTGCTAACCACTGCCCGGTATACCTCTCCTCCAACACTCTCAGTTTAGAGTAGAATACGTCGTCGGCCACATACGTGCCCTTGAGCCACCTCTCGCCTTGCGTCGCATCGAAGGCCTTGCGCGCGTGCAAGACACGCCTGTTGTCAAATATGACGCACTCGCCTTCATTTAGGCGGTACTCGAACAGATTCTCCTCGGCACTGATGAGTTTTTCGAAAGCATGGGCGGCCGAGAGGTAGTTGCGCAGGGTAGTCTGGTGCTCGCCGCCGATGCGGGCTTCGAAGGGGCCTTGGAAGGGCGGCGACCAGTTGACGTGGTGTATGGCGAGGTTCGTGGGCTCGCTATACTTTGGGTAAGGATACAGTTCGATGGTGGGGCGCGTATAGTGGTAGTGATGTGTTGGGTGGTGGTAATGGTAGGTCACGGGGAAGGTGCACAGGGTGCGGAAGTGGAAAGCAGATTTCTGCTGGAGGAGGCGGGCGGCGTGGAAGGAGTCGCTGAAGAAAGACTCGCCGCCAGAGGTGCGGGCGCGGAGGGAATGCAGGAGCTGGAGGTGGGGCGGGTTAGAGGTGTAGAGAAGGTCCATGTGCAGACCGAGGAATTGCGGAGTATAGGCTATATTCTCTGCTTTTTTCTTGGAGCGGACGTCCCACGTGCGGCCGTAGAAGGTTTCCTCGAGGATGCCTATACGGCCTGCGATGTCTACCACGGACTCTTCGGAATCGGGAACATTTTTGAGGAAGAGGATGCCATATTTGTTGAGATGGGACAGAGCGTCAAAGAGGACTTGGTCCTGACCCATCCAGTCGGCATAATCGATCCACTTGTTGTTTCTCGTGATGATGTCCCTGTTCCACAAAACACGTTCATCGTGGCGCACACCTCCTCGAAGCAGCAATTCGGTGTTGGAAGCCCTCCGAAGCCAGTCGATGGAATGGCGTGTGCGATGGTCCGATGCATAGCCCTTGACGTCGTTCTTCCATTGTATCTCGACCATGTGTTTCCCTTGATGCACGACGGCTTTGCATTCGGCTTCGATATCTTCAGGAATGTCGGCAGTCTGGAAGAGCTTCTGCTTGCTGTGAGGGTCCATGCATTGCGTGCAGGAGCAGCTATCGCGCAGGAAGACGGTGTCAAAGGTCCGGGGATCTCCGTCAATGCTCACGGCAATATGTTTGGCGGGAGAGTCATGTTGGTGGTCGGGGGTGGGCGTGACAACATTCTCGTTGCTGCGAGACGTCGGTGGTGGCGATGGTGGTGTTTGTCGCGAGGTTTGTGATTGTGTTTGAGGCGGACGGGATGAGCTGGCCGGGGGTGCGGGGGAGCTGCTGCTGGCGGGTTCAGGGCTCGCGCGAGCTCGGGACGTGGTGGCCCAGAGAGAGGTGAGGAACGGTCTGCGGCTGCATGCCCGCTTCGTGTTGGTCAATCCCGCGCGTATGACGGGTCGACGTAGCGAGCAAGCTTGGGCGAGCTTGGAGGATAGGATAGGTAGAGGCGTAGACATGATATGTACTGTACATATGTGGGATTATGTAGCTATGCGGGCGGACGGTTTTAGGGTTTCGCGGAGAGCGACGACACACACTTGGTTGCCCGCCCACCCACTAAGTACTTAAGTAAGTAGGTGCACTCGGACTGAGCTAAACATCTCCCGAGGTCTCTTTCTTTTCCACTTGACCGCGGCCGGCACTCATTCTCCTCCACACTCACACTCCTTACTGTTCAATTGCCCCCACCATTCTGTTGCTGGGGCTATCGGCGCATGTCTGAGGGCGTCGCCCAACTCAAGCATGAAGTACTTGCGTCCTTCTCACCCATCCATCCCTCAACCGACGCTGACTGTGCTGTTTTGCTATCTACATAGGGCTCGCAGCGACAGGTAGCCGTTGCGGGCGCCGTTGCTGGTCTCGTGTCGCGGTATGTCATGTCATAGACCTCCCTGACGATTCGGTTCTGAAGCAAGTTGAAGCTGACCATCATCTGTCTTCCTCTAGCTTCGTCATTGCGCCGCTCGATGTCATCAAAATCCGCCTTCAACTCCAAGTTCACTCCCTCTCCGATCCTCTTAGCCATAGCCGTGTCAATGGCCCCGTCTACAAAGGAACATTGGGCACCTTGAAGCACATCCTGCGCGAGGAAGGCCTGACGGGGTTATGGAAAGGCAACATCCCCGCCGAGGCCATGTATCTGGCATACGGCAGCGCCCAATTCTCCGCGTATACGTCCATTTCTCATATGCTCGAAGCCATACCGCCTCCATACACGCTTCCGAGCACTGTGGTCTCCTTTGTAAGCGGCGCAGCAGCTGGCGCGGCCGCCACAACTGCTACATACCCACTCGATCTCCTCCGCACCCGATTTGCTGCCCAAGGGACCGATCGCGTCTACACGTCATTGTTGGCATCTATTCGGCATATCGCCAGCCACGAAGGTCCCACTGGCTTCTTTCGAGGTTTGGGGGCCGGTGTCAGTCAAATAGTCCCGTATATGGGCCTTTTCTTCGCGAGCTACGAAACGTTGAAGCCGATCGTTGCTAATTCGCCAATACCTCTGCCATTTGGGACGTCAGACGCTGCCGCTGGGATTCTCGCAAGCGTGCTCTCCAAATCCGCCGTGTACCCTCTTGACACGACTCGGAAGCGCCTACAGGTCCAAGGGCCAATGCGGTCGAGATATGTTCATCGGAATATACCAGTGTACACCGGCGTCATCAGCACGCTGTCGCACATATGGAAGCACGAAGGTAGAAGAGGATTGTACCGTGGATTGACGGTTAGCCTACTCAAGGCTGCGCCGGCAAGCGCCGTGACCATGTGGACATATGAGAGAGCAATGGGAGTTATGCTTTCTTTTGACCAAGAGTCGGCAGCGTAATTAGGAGTCTAACTCTCCCGCTTGATTGATTAGACTTGACTTCTTGTAGAATTAGACTTATCTGAAGTTCCGCAATCCAGGTTTAAAAGAGGCAATCCACACGAGCCGCAGTCCGGTACACCGCATACCTACGGTAGTAGTAGTAGTGCATACTCGTGAACCATCAGTGAAAACCCAATGGAGTTTGCTAATGAACTGAGCAATGCTCCGCTGGGCAAATACATAAAGAGGCAGTTGTACCAGATGCTGCATTATATGGGAAGCACACATGGTACATAAAAGATACAAGGCATTTGTTCTGATCACGTAATTGGACCAGTCGGAGGGCGTATCGACCTCCGCCACCAACTCCCAATGCGATGCAAGCCATGTCCATCCTCTCTCCAAATGCTTCCTCTTTGAGCCCGAAGGAAGTGCGGGAATGTTCGGGACGGCATGGGCCGCATTACACATCACGTACATGGCGAGGATCCGTCCCTCTGAGATGTGTGGATCGTGATGGCCGAAGTGGTGTGGTGGTGGTGTGGTTTCTTGGGTACTTGGTTAAATATGCAGGCCAAAAGCTCAGACTGGCGGGGGCCCACACTCAAGTCAAGCTTCCCTCGAGTCTTGCCCGTTCGTTCTCTCTGCCGTTTTTTTCATTTCCCTTCCCCATCTTCTATTATTTATTTTGCTTTTCCTCCACTCTTCCGGGACCAGCCTCCTTGCTTTTCTTCGCCGATTAGGATTTCCACACCCGCCAGCCACTCGTAGGCCAGGATTTCCAACGATAGATACTTGGATAGCAAAGAAAAGGCCCACCCGCCATGAAGCGCAAGAGCGAAACACCTGCCAATGGCAAGGCCAAAAAGCGCGCCATCTCCGACGAAGAAGCGCACGATAAATTCCGCGACGGTCTCTTTGATAGCAAAGTGCTCGAGGGGTATACCGACTACTACGTCACCTCACAGCCGTATGTGCCCTTCCCGTTCAACAAAGTCAATTGCGCCCTCCCGCTCACCTCCTGCATAGCTACAAGCACGCCGTAATTCAAAATCTTGTCGACGATACCCTTCTTCGCAATGTGCGCAATGAGATCCGCGAGCACATCTCCTTCACTCCCAAGGAGACGGATATATACAAGATTCACCAGTCGGGTGATCTTGCAAATCTCGACGGCCTCGACGATTCTGCCCTCAAACGTCTCCCGTCGCTTTTGACCCTCCGCGATGCCCTATATTCATCTGCCTTTCGCAAATATCTCTCGTCCATAACTGGGTCGGGTCCCTTGAGTGGCCTCAAGACGGACATGGCTGTGGTAAGCTGGCATTGCTCCGCCTGTGGTAGTCTCAAGCTTTGTGCTAATGTGATCAGAACGTCTACACACCTGGTTGCCATCTTCTTTGCCACGACGATGTCATTGGGAGCCGCAGAGTGAGTTGGATTCTGTACCTGCTGGATCCTGACCGCCCATGGAAGCCCGAATGGGGAGGTGCCCTGCGGCTTTTCCCTACCCGCAATGAAAAGATTGAGACCGGCGAGGAAGTCAAGGTCCCGCAACCTGACTATTCGGTCTCGATACCACCTGCCTGGAACCAGTTGTCATTCTTCACTGTTCAGCCCGGCGAGAGCTTTCACGATGTCGAAGAAGTATACCGTCGCGCTGCTGAAGAGATGGAGGAGGAGGATGGAGGACGTGTCCGGATGGCTATCAGCGGTTGGTTCCACATTCCCCAGGAAGGCGAGGATGGCTATGAAGAAGGACTAGAGGAAAAGCTGGCAGAGAAAAGCTCCCTGGCGCAACTTCAAGGAGGCAAAGCAGACGTTTTCGACGAACCGCAATCACACTGGGTCGATAACCCTCATTGGGAAGAGCAAGCCAAGACCGAAGATGATGAAATGACTGCGGACGAGATGGACTTCCTCATTAAGTATATGAACCCTAATTACCTACTCCCCGACACCGTGGAAGAACTCTCCAAAATGTTCTCGGACGAATCTTCGTTACGTCTCGCCGAGTTCCTTTCTCCCAAGTTTTGCGCACGATTGCGCGACTATCTCAACTCAAAGGACCATGAATCCGAGCCTCATCTTTCACCGAACCCCCTTCATAAAGACCTATCCGAAGTGGGTGTCGCGCGCCCACCTCACAAGCATCGCTACCTGTATCGAAAAGCCGTGCAGCCAATACAGGTCACATACCCCGACAGCGCAGTCTTGACGCCTTACGACGAGCTAGTAGACATACTCTTTCCCCATCCTGCCTTCACCAAATGGATCTCACTCGCTACTGGCATCACCCTTACAAAGAGCAATATCTACGCCCGAAGGTTCCGAAGGGGTATGGACTACACCCTCGCCACCGCCTACGAAGAAGTCGATCCCCAGCTGGAAATATGCCTGGGAATCACCCCATCCAAGGGCTGGGGCGATGAAGAAGAGGAAATAGCGACGGAAGAAGATGCACAGCAAAATGGTTCCTCGAGCAAATCCAATGCCAAGACGGCAGCGAAACCGGAAGAAGAAGTTGGCGGCTACGAAATGTACATGGCTGGAGAGGAGGAGCCAGATGAGCAACAGCAGCAGAAAACGAACGAAGCTAATGTGGCCGCTGCTGTCGAAGCGCTGACGCACACCGGTGCTGGCCAGAGACGCAAGGCTAAAGTCGATCCTGCCGTGTACAAGAGCGCGGGTGATGACGAAGACGACGGCATTCTTTTCTCTCAACCCGCTGCTTGGAATAATCTTGCCATTGTTCTACGCGACCGCGGCGTTTTGCGCTTTACGAAGTATGTAAGCAAAGCTGCGAAAGGGGACCGCTGGGATGTGTGTGGTGAGTATGGTGTTGAGTTTGGCGACGACGAAGATGACGACGAGGAAGATGAGAAGGAGTAGGAGGACATGTTGCGAGTTACGAATGAATGATGCCTATGTACAAGAGGGATCATAGAGAAACAATTTTCATGAAGATAAAACTGGCGGTTTACTCAAAGTACTTTTCTTTCTGGTTTCATAACTTACAGCAGAGGGGATCTGGAAAACTATGATCAAGGATGAATAATTACGATGATGATGTTGATGAGTTTACATGTTCGCAATTTCACAACTTATCTCTGTACCCCTTTCTTTCTTCTATGTAAGAACTTCGTGTCAAACGATATCATCTTATGCGCATGATGATCTTTTGTGTACGTAACGCTGTCCTCGATTGATTATTGACTCTAAGTGAACATGAAAGAATCGGCTTCTTAACAGCCGTGTCTTCGTTCATGATCCTTCTTTTGATCTTCGTTCCCAGCTTCGGGCTTGAAGCCACTACACGCGTAGGCGCCTATAACGTAGAAGTATTCCCCGAGATGCAGCTTGCTCAAAACGATGATCGATAGATGTATGTAACTGTTACATGGTTTTTACTCGTCCCAATGCATGATTCGGATAGTCATGAGGCACCAACAATTGATATGAAGTCAGCGAACCTGGTTCAATCATGGCTGAGTTTAGGCGTGCTTCTATACATGATGCACTTACGTTTCCTCATCCTGTGGCTTCTTTTTTGTCTGCCTTCTAACTCGACAGGTTCCTGCGATTAGGCAGGTATGTTGGATGAGAACGGAGTTTTGTAGTACTCTCCTCTCGCTCTTCGCCGGCCTGGACTGTGATATGTAGCACACCACCCACCATCGATTGTCTCCGCAACACAAGTACCATGCATCGAACCACCGAGTCCACTAGAAATTTTGCTGCCACCGCTCTTTGATGCACTACTCTTCAAGCGCCAAGGTGATGAGCAATTTGCCGGTACCAACGATTCCCCCCTCCCATATTTTGACCCATCAAACAATGTCGTTGTTGTCGTCATTGCTAAACTCGTCACTCAAGCGTGTCCAACTTTTCTCGACTCTTCCATTGCCGCGTTCTCGGGGATTGCCGTAGACGGAGAGACTCATGCTGGTCTAGTGAAGATAAGTCTTATCGCGGACTCCGATGTCGGTCTCCTACACTTGGCCATCTTGATATGCTATAACAGATCCCAAGACATTAGTCTACGGGCTATTCAAAATGCAATGTAGCTTTATCGTGATTTCCTGCCCCGAAGTTTTGTAGGCCAGAGTGGGGTGGAAAATGGTGTATGGAATGCTTGGTATATGTAGATAGGAATATGTTATCCAGCGATGCGGTCAGAGAAGGTTCTGTGATAAAGCTTCAATGGTAGCTGACTATAGACTTTGATCATTTCTCATTGCATCAGCATGATATATACCGGCGTATTAAGTGTTGTTGCAACAGCAACGAGCATACTGCCAACGGTATTCGCCAGTAACAGTCCTCCTTTCCCAGGTATGGAATCTCATTTCTTTCTGATACGTCATGAAATTATTGTATTTGTTCATACATAAACTGACAGCCCGAAGTTTCTCGATGTCAAGGACTAGATATTGAAGATGCGCCTATCGCAAAGCTACAAGGTTACATGACCGAGGGTCGCTTGACTAGCCATGATTTAACAGCGTGTTACATTAAGAGAATTGCAGAGACAAATGAGTAAGCGTTACAGGGCAATGTAAAGAGCAACTATCCTGACATCCGAAGGCATCTACGATCTGTGAGCGAGCTGAACCCAGATGCCCTCAATATCGCAAGATCCCTAGACGAGGAACGAGCACGAGGTCAGCTTCGTGGCCCGATGCACGGGATACCGTTCCTCGTGAAAGACAACTACTACACCAATGATAAACACAATACAAGCGAGGGTACTCTGGTGCTCCTCGGCGGTAAGTACATCCGTGAAGCCACGGCAGTCACAAAGGTTCGCGCGGCTGGGGGCGTGTTACTTGGACATGCTACCATGTCTGAAGCAGCCGACCATCGTGCCCTGACAAAGTATGCCAGCGGCTACTCGAGTCGTACGGGGCAAGGGAGAAACATCTACAACTTGACCCAGCCTACTGCGGGTAGTAGTAGTGGTTCCGTGATTGCAGTCAGAAGCAACCAAGTCCCTATAGCTTTGGGATCAGAGACATATGGGTAAGCAAGCAATCGCGATTTGAACACGAAGCTGAAAACACCGCTAAACTTTTGGAAGCTCTCTTGTACATCCTGCTGGCCAACTTGGGCTGTACACCGTCAAATCAACTCCTGGTCTCCAGTCCCGACACGGTATTGTGACGGGGAGTTATTGGCATGATACTCCTGGAACACTGGCGCACTCAATCGCCGATGTAGGGTTGCTCCTCGACATCATGAGCGGCCCGGATCAATACGACAACTTGACCTTTGAATCAGTAGGAAGAATCTCGGAGGATGGCTATGCGAGTAAGGTTGCAGGCAAAGAGGCTTTGAAAGGCATGAAGTTTGGTATTCCGTGGGACCCTTATTGGTCGACCAACTCCGTATGCTGGCTCTCACAGATTGAGTCTTTTGGAGAAAAAGCTAACACCTGAGCCGCGTAGCATATAAACAGTCCTGGGATAAGGGAAGTGTATGACGCTCGACTTGAAGAGCTCAAGGGTGCTGGGGCAGAAATTTACAACATCACAGTATGTAACTCGTTCTGCATAAAGGAAGGAACTGTAAGAGTCATTTCCGCTGATCTTTAGTAGAAAAAACCATTTGCTGCCATTGCCAGTCCATATGGGGCAGGCCACCCAGCCGACATACCACCAGAGTTCAACCATGCGACCGCTTTTGCCACGCTCCTAGCAGCTGGCTACGCAGAGTGGCTTCGCGATTGGGAATTTCCAATCGACGATGATCGCTACGGCATGAGCACCCTAGCAGAAATGGCGGCCTGGAACCGAGCGCACAATGACACGACAGGAGCGCTTGGTAACGGCACCTGGTGGTGGGACACCGAGACAGGACAAAGCTTCTACGACGCCGGCATGGCGACAAATGGAACCCTCGGGGAAGCTTTCTGGACAGCGTTTGGCTGGGGTCGCTTCACGGCTCGACAAGCCATAGACTCGGCGCACGTTCACGTCTTGGAGGACGGAACGCTCGTGGAACTCGACGCGCTACTCATGCCGAATGGGAGGAACGGTGGGTACGGGAACGCGTGCGCACCACTTCCGTCATACGCAGGATATCCTGTTGCATCGGTACCCATTGGCCTGGATGGATATTCCACGCCTTTTGCCTTTGGTATCTATGGAAGGCAGTGGAGTGAGGGCTCGCTGATCAAGGTTTCTTCGGCGATGGAGGACCTGTTCCATTGGAATGAGAAGCCATTGTGGCATAACGTTGACACTGCTGCAGGCCCTTGGGATGCACCATGGCCAGGTTATACATGCTCCATGGAGAGTCTGGATCGGTCGTCTTGCGAGGAGGTTGTTGGAGAATAGCAGATCTGACTAAAAGCGAAAAAATGCAATGATTATTGGCATGATTGTTTGCATGATTATTTACGAGTCTTTTGTTCTGCTATATCTCGTCAATATGTGGAAGATGATGAAAAATGCGAACTCTCGTTATAGATGTTGTGCATGTCCCTTCACTGACGCTTGATATTTTCTCAGTGATCACCGGGTCTCCAACGCCATTCTATAATAGTCAATACATACATATGCAGCTACTTACCTATAAACACCCCCTGTTTCTTAGGACCACCAGGGAACCCTTATCTAATTCAATTTTCGTTTCCTTTGCTTTGCTTCAATGTACATCAAACTACTGAACTAAGTGTCGGTCTTCGGAGAAGGACGAATCAACACATATATACTCTCAACTCTTAACAGCAAGAACGAATAACCTAGGGTAAGCTAACAACACCTTACCATCTACTAGCTCAGGATACGCATTCTTCAATTCTCTTTCGTATGCCTTCACATATTCTTTCCGTGCCTCCTCTTCAGGAATCAAGTGCAAGAAAGGCTGTAAACCTGTTCCCTTGACCCACTCTACAATTGCAGGCACATCTTTCAGCACATGCTGATAGGTGGTGCGCCATATATTCACAGTCGCAGCTTCTGACGCAAAAGCGTTGTAAAATGCGCTCGGCGCCTCAATTGGATCGAGATCGGGCCGTTTGGAATCCTGCAGATCTCCGACGCGGGCATCCGCGAAGTACTGACTCCATGGTTGCGAAGGGGTGAGGGCGACGGTCCGCATGAGGGCGTGCGAGCGCTCCGTGTAGTTATCCGGGATTTGAAAAGCAAGAATGCCTCCCTTTTTT
Source organism: Periconia digitata (assembly GCA_948474695.1). NCBI lineage: Eukaryota > Fungi > Ascomycota > Dothideomycetes > Pleosporales > Periconiaceae > Periconia > Periconia digitata. The sequence goes on from CAOQHR010000003.1 coordinate 1,923,825, forward strand.
AGACCCTCGAACATTCGAACCAGAGATGGGATACGCTGGGGGCTTCTTAGCCAGTGGATGGCGGCGTTGGAGAAGATAAGGTCTGCGTCATTTCCTGGAGCAAAACTAGACAGGTCGCCTTCGACAAATTCGGCATCTGGGAGGGTGGAGCGCGCTTTGAGGAGCATGTCGGGCGAGTTGTCCATGCCTGTTAGCTTTGCACCTGGGAACGCGGAGAGCAGGACTGAACTGCTGTTGCCGGGCCCACAGCCGAGGTCGTAGATGCGTGGTGAAGAGACATCTGAAAGGTGCGACGCTATCTGGCCGACGAGATCGTAGACGGGTCTCGTACGCTCTGTGTCGAACTTGAGGTATTGCTGTGCAGACCAGTCGTTTGGCTTCTCGGCATGAGTGGGAGCCATCGTACGTGGGGTGTTGTGGATAGTGCGATATCGTTGGCTGTGGTTTTGGGAATGATGATAGGAAGTTTTGTACTTTGAGTTTCTATAAGACGTTGACGATATGACTGAGGTGAGACTAATCGGGTTTCGAGTTCGATGAGCGATGACTTGCTCACATTTTGGAACCCCACTAGTGAGTTGCCGGATGTGAACGTAGCGGGATACAGTGCTTCGAATCATTATTCCGTTTACGTATATTCCGGTCTCACGAAACGACGGAAGTATTTGCTGTGCCAATTACAATTGTACTCGCTGTATTTCTGTTTACTTGCGAATCGTTACGCGTCGTGTAAGGGATGAAGTGGTGAACTTCGGATGGATGTACGGATAAACCTAGAGATAGACCTAACGGTATCCGTAAATGGCGTCTGTGCGGCGATTCGGGCATGACGACCATCTCTCCAAAACTCGATATTCAGCATAGCTAATAAATAATTTCTTTGGTGAAGAGGCATGGAATTTCTTGTTCTATTATACGGAAAAATTTGTCAAACAAGAGGGAATCGTGCATGTACCCGTACATTCGATCGGCTGTCTGGCCTGAAGCAATTTCCGACCTTTTCCAAAACAGGGGCTCGTACGGAGAGACTCAGGATATCGCGCTCATTGAATACAAGATTCATGATGCTATAAGAGTACTATTGCTTGTCTGTGACCTCCGGGTATGGGGTTGAATGGCTGCTGTACTCAAGTGCCTGGGTGGGGTCATCTGGGATGCGTACTTCAGTGCTCAGGACTTCCACAGTTATGTCTTGCATCTTGCCTTGGATAAGGTCTTTTCCCTATTCAGTAACGTTAACTATCGAATTTCAAATGTGGAGAGGATACCTACTGTTATGACTTGCCAGGTGAGATGCTTTGTGAGGTACGGCACTACGTCAGCTGCGCTCAGTGACTTTAGGTTTCCCGCCATGACCTGATCCAACAAACTGGAAGTGAGACTGATTGTGTTCTCCAAGTCCGGTTGATTATGAGCATAGCTTCGTCTATTCCGGTTGACGCTATAATGACTACGCGCTTGAGTGTCACGTCGACCAGTTGTTTGCCGCGTCCATGTACCCACTTCGATGCTCTTCTCTGGAGAAGGTAGGCCCACAAAACTAAAGACGACATAAAATTTCGACGGCAAATCCAAGACTGGTGTTTTGGTCTTGATGATCCAGTCCGTAAATGTGGTATCCGCAAGCAAATGGGTGGTACTACTGCTGCCCATGTCGCTGAGTGCCGTTAGTGTTCCCCGAGCGCTTGGGCTGTAATACCGAGCAATGGACTCATTGACCGCCATACGCCAATACTCGGTGGTCGGATACAACCAGTATTGCGTCTCAGGATACGCGTAGCCCAAAACTGAAACATTCCGAATGTCATTAGGAGTATAAAAATTCTGACCGTCTTTCCAGAAAGGTGGCATTGGCAAGTCTGCGTGGAGGTTGGAGAAATTTGGTATCCAAAAGTTCCCAGTTTCCCCTGAATTTTTGGGCTCCACCCAATTATTAGGATGAGCAGCTTGGTACATGGCCATAAGACGATCGGCATTGCTAGGATAGAGGGTGAGCCGGTTATGATGATGGGTTCACGGTGAAGCGATTGTACTTACGCATGAACAATCATGAATATAGGGTCGAAAGCAGAGTACTCGGTATCCCAAAAATGACCTGCGTAGGGATCCATACAGCCAGCGAGGAAGTGTACAGTGCCATGATGAATTTCGAGCTCACTGGCAAACGCATTGTACGTAGCTGAACTGAATGCCTTGGCCACTCCATCGTGAATCCCTCGCCTATAGGTCATGTAGTGAGCTCTAACCATCTGCTGCTGTGATTCTGCATCGAATGCATGCGATGTCGGACAGCGTAAAGTCGTGTTCATTTGAGCCCACTGACTGAATGTTAGTAAACTGTACCTTCAACTTCGGTCTGCAGATGGTCACTGTACCGGACTCTCGAAGTCAGATGAACTGGCTGGATGGAATTGATATTGGTATAGTGGGTTGGGTATAGTTTGCTGATTGCCATCCGGCCCTATCACCGTAGCTAACGGTGTTGTGAAAATGTCTGGGAACTCTTCGCCCTGTTGACCCAATGCCCAATCCCAGTAGGGGATACGGAACGCATCGGCTGCCATGTTCCAGCGGTGCTGATCAACTGTATACTGATTTGCAACTCTTCTGACGTGTGTGAATAGTTCTTGCTATGTACTCGTCAGTGGCTGAACTCTGCCATGCTCTTTGGCTGTTATGTGTAGCAATACGAAGATTTCCAATTGTATAGATGCCACTGTGTTGACGTACTTCAAAAAGCGCGACATACGGACGATGCCAGACGCCAAACATGATGTTATTGTGTGGACAATATCCTGCTCCACCGGGAGGGTCCGCGCCTTGTGCATCTTGCCATGTCTCGTGTGGTCTTCCATGTATGCCTTACACTATGGTGAATATAAAGCTTGATTTTTTTCGACAACAAACTGACTCACCAGTAATTCGGTAGTACGATAATGGATCAGTCTGGTCTGACTGCTGAAAGGCCAATAGACCAAGAAGGAATAGGCTCCAGGCCTCCGGGTGATTTTTTTTCAGGTCGTTGATCTCCCGTCGAAGGTATGGATATCCTACAAAATACTGTCATCATACCTTCGTCTAGTTGTTAATGGGGTTTAATCACCATTGCCTGCTCTTGTCGGGATTCCCGCGGTAATGTGCCTACCGCCTGATGTCAGGGTTTGTATCGGGCTTGCGACTACGACAGAGCCAACAAGCACAAGGAGAAGTAATACAATAGAGATCATGGCTGGTGAATTCCCAAACAATCAGTATTATTTGATTGATATCGAGGGGGCAAGAAAACTGATGTGGCTTATATACCACTCTTCTCCAATTTACACAAACCAAACAGATTGCAGGAGATCTCCGCATTGCCGATATATCTATGAATAGAAGAAAAATGGAAGAGTTCAAAAGGGAAGGCACGTTATCGGCTTGCAGCGACCTTGTCTGAGAGTGGCAGGCTATTTGGAGATGCATGTAGACCAAGTCGAGGGCAGACAAAGAAACCACTCAATACGCCTCGATCGAATAGCAATGTCGCACACCGACATTCAAATCCACTTGAGAAAATTGGGAAGTAACTAAACACATCCAGCGTAGAGAGATGGATCGAGTGATGGTGACGTGGGTACAACTTGTTGGCTTGTTTCTGCGTGGCTTGCTGCTGATCCTGAGGCGAGAGAGATCAATTTGATAGCAAGTAAGACATTTACCTTCCATTCTGAATCTGTTCTGCACAGTACGTTATACATGTATACGTTAAGACGAATTCACACATAATCCGAGCGGTTGCTTTGGAGTATACTCGCGTTTGTCACAAAAGCGGGTCATCATGTATGTTTCATCAATTGTTCATATGCACTGCAAAGTTCACGGGCAGTTGATGATACACGAAACCAACCAAAAGGGCATATACACCCAGCATGCGATTTCCCATGTGGCGAACGACTCCTCGGTACCGTTGCATGAATCTTCATACTGCGTGGGTTGACAGGTGACAAACATACGAAAGGGATGAAGCAAAGATCCGGAATGGCGTGCGCCGCGGACACTAGAGGTCAAACATAGGCTTGATGAGTGATTTCAGTATGACTAAAAGGGTAAGATTGAAAGCTAAAATATTGCACAGCAGGCCTGCGCAATGGTTACTAGCCACTGAACGACTGATGTTGTGAATCATGATTTCAAATCAAATGAAGTACTCAGTATTCACAAGCGTCGGTCGTAACATCATACAAGTCGTCTCAGTGGATCAAAGAAGCTCTCTCGTGTAACACATCCGCTCAATATTATCAAATGTCGTTGTAACCCAGAAATCGCTTCTCCAATCCCTTATCGGCAACTGCCCATGCCCACGCTCTGCCTGCTTCGCCACACCACAGCGCCGAAGGGTCGTTGGATTTTTGAAGCATACCATCTTTGCCCATAAGCTTGATCTCATGCCCCGTGGTATATGTCAGAAAGTGCTCAAATTGCTCTCCGTCGAGGGCTAAGGCGTTGCCGCTGATCCCGTGACAGAGGCACGGCTCCTTGGTCAACAACCCTCTGTCCCAAATGCATTCCCTTCCTTTGGAAATAACCCTATCGATGCGGTCTTCCAGAGCAGGAAAGTATCTCCTGATGGATAGCAGTGAAGAGACAACACCTGGAGCCCCATGGCAAAATTGCACCAGACGATCACGGCCCGGCGGAAGTGACGAAGGGAAATTGCCGCCTTCGTATTGATAACTGAGAAGCGCTCCCAGTTCTGCCTCGAGTTTGGGAGCCCAAGACGCATCCGTTAGGACGATCTGAGTTATGATGCCGATTGCGCCATGAACAGCACCAACATAAGCTTTTCCCTTCCATTTCCATGGGCGGGAGCTCGCCATGATATCGTCGATGACTTCATCGGTTGTGTCTTCGATCAGCTCTGTGATCTCCTTATTGGACGCGAATGCTCCACGAACAAATCGCAAGAGATACAAGAATCCAGCCCGACCATAGAGCCATTCGTTAGACGCATTTGGATCAATGGCCACGGCGGCGAAATCACATAGCTCCTTCACAGTGTCGGGGTCCTTTGCAGTCACGGCGTACAGTGCGAGAAGAGACATTATATCATCACTCACACCGCATTTACTTGGAGACGGGCCTTTGTAGTCTTTGATGTGAGCCTGGGCTTGTTCGATATATGCTGCAGACCAGGTGTTCATGGGATAGTCATCGAGGAGAAGGTCGGGGTATATATTGTGCAGTGCATAGAAAAGGTAGGCGACGGATATCGGCCCATAGTAAAGGCCACCACCGGGCGGGATTTTATGAGGAGGGTAGTCGGTGATCAGGCGATTCAGTGAAGCTAGCAGCTGCTTGTGAGGATCTCGTCGTGTGAGATCGGCATCGTTCCGAAAATACCGCGGCATCGACACCGGATCCACTGCCGCTGGTGCGCTTTGCTCAGACATCGCGAAGAGATGTTTACGATCAGGGTTCTGTTGAAGCGATGTGAGATTGTTGGGATTTTTGGAGGGGTTTCTCCTGCACGCGCTGCGAGTTGATGATGACGTCAGAGGTGCAGCGTCTTGATGCGCCGAAATGTCTCGATAACTTGAAGAGTTGATGAGTGTGGTTTATCTCATCGGAAATCACGGGAGAGAAAAGCGATGATGTACGTTGTAGTGGAAGAAATCTCAGATATGCAAAGCCCTACCTGTGCTACAGCCCACTTTTGAGTGGGCAGCTGCGATCCCTGTCGAACAATGCCAAGCATTCTCAACCGTCAGCTAGTCTTCATGCCCATCATTCATGGGTGCATGAGTGTGAACATCAGCATGTATATCGAGACCCCGTTAACTATAGGTGTCGCTAGATATGTATTAATTCTGACATGGTTCTGACTTGATACATATATAGCCTACTTGCCCCTATGTCGGGCAAGTCTCTTCGTAATAGGAACAAGCAGGACATTTAGTTGTTCAAGATGCTCAGTAAAAATGTAGCATACTTTTGTTGATGCGATCATTATCCACATGTAACCTTTGGAAGGGCAGTCAATATGTATAGTACACTTGAGAACAAAGTTCTCGATTGCAGATGTAGCTCGCCAAATGCATGCTCGTGCAGTTGAGATTAGGGTCACTGAGGCGCCATAAAAAATAGAGAGCTAATGGAAAAGAAAAGTGCTCCTCTATATGAGAGTATTAAGATGTAAAAGAGACGCTAATGTTTGCTAATGCGAATGCTTTGTACGAACCGAGTGCAGTCACACCAAGATGTAGCATGTGCTTCACTTAATCGCTAGCTATGCGAGGATCAATATCCAATTATGATTTTGTCGAATGATAAACTGGGCTATTCCATGCTATCGTAGTTGTTCTTGATGTCGATCTTTTGCGAAGCCTGTATTAAATGGACTGTGACCCACGTGTCCGGAGGAATTGCACCAACGGCATTCGTCACTACACTATCTTTAACCATGTACACCCGAAGGAGAACGGCGGGGGCAAGCTGCTTATTTAGGTCTCTCTTTGAACGAAGCTGAGCCCAATGCTGCTTTCGAAAGAACTTGATGATGTCTGATTGACCAAAAATGTATACAGCGGGTGACGTGTTTAGCTTCGCAAGCTCCGCTCCAAATATGGCAGAATTCTTGACAACAATGTTGCAAGAGAGTGTAGAGAAGGGAGATATGTCAGAGCCAGAGTAGAAAGAACAATCAGATTCCGGTCGCCCATCAGCTAAAGGCGCACTTACTCCTGGATGCAGTTCGCCAAAGACTGACCGTTCCCATGAATGTCCTGCCTCAGGAGGCTTTGGTCGTTGGGAGCACATCTCATCGAAAGAACTATACACTTCGCAAGGGTATAAAAAGACAGGTTCAATGAATCGCATGTACGGAAAGGAGCTTACCGCATGAGCAACTTCATGAACGAGCGTGAGAGCCAAGCTCAAACTGCAATTCATGTATTCCTGTTGCTGAAGGTAGGGAGCACTGGTTATATCGCTGCTCACTTTTTGTTCCAAGAATACACGATACGCGTTACCAATGAGAACCGCAGGCTGTGTCTTGAGGTTGTTAACTGCAGAAGCAGAATAAGGCCAGTGAATTAGACGTGACCTTAAAGATCCATCGCGAGCCCGCCAGATATCATCTGAGCTCAAAAGAGCAGCACTGTGCAAATCATTCTCCATATCTTTACTAAAGTGGTACGTAGCCCCCCATAAACGCAAGAGATCGTTCCCTTCATAGAAGTAGAACTTCAGGACGTGAGACAGTTTTTCCAACTTACGCAACCATAGCTTACGCGCGGCTTTTCGCTGCTCTGGATTCTCAAGATTGAAATTGGGATTTGCTGCTAGGTAGGGATAGTGTGACGAATCGTCCGGAAAAGAGTTGTATGTTTTGAGGATTCCTACCGTATCATGATAGAACCAATCCAATACGCTGTCTTCAGTAAGAAAGAGAGTAGCAAGCTGCAATGCGGGGATCATCTTCTGATACAAAATTTTGTCCGCGTTCTGAAAGCGTTTGAAATCGAACACGGCATGGATAGAGTTGTCAAGATTAGAACCAACACTCTGATGTCTATAATACATCAAGTCGGCCAAGGATTTCTCGACCCAGCACCGGGCATCGCTAGCGCGACCTTCGAAGACTTTTGGGTAGCTAATCATGTAGGATAGAAACTTAACGACGTATGTTATCAGCGGTTGGAAAAGAATCGCGGAAACTGTACTTTCAAAGAGCTTGGAGCGAATAGAACTAGTATCAAGATAGTTTGAACACATTGTGACCATATTCCACAATGCATAATGATTATATTCCCCATAACCCAAAGCCACTTGAGTTTCATTGTGGGTTTTTTGTGAGAAGACCTCACGAATTGATTTTGGGCCTACAGGTAGACATGTATGTCAAATCGTGCTCCGGAGAGAATAGGGAAAGTCATTTCTGTCCGATCAGGTGCATTCTTATAAACTTACCTGTATAGGTACATGTGATGAAGGACTACCCACCTGTAATTCTGGTAGTGGAGAAAGGACGGGGTGGAATATACGCTAATCCATATTAGGTATAAGGCGTTCCCCGCGCGTTTGGGGGAAGCTAGAGCTCCACCCCTGCTAGCTGGCCTGACCTCTGGGGTACTTCAGGTGATACAACTTCACCTTTGACGTCTTCTCCCTCCCTATTGAGCTACCTTCTCTCACGCATCCCCTCTATCAGCATCGCAATTATCGCTGCTGGGATCTACCATATTCGTTCGCTGGTTCTTGACAATTGCATCATATCTAGGAAACGCTATCATGGGTGGTGACGTACACAGCGATCGCATTACGCCCATCTCCGCCCAAGGCTATCCGAAGCTTGCAGCTGGCCCTGTAGGCAAGCAGATCGAGAGTATCTACAGAGATCGCCTCAGGCAATTCACTGATGGGGGCCAGTATCGCGAACAGGGTCTGATCGCAAAGCTCGATGAAGGCCGCGCCTCGGGCTCCGACTGGGTCAAGCTTTCCGTATACTCCCCACCAGATCTATCCCGCCCGACCTTCAAAGATGCTACCAGTCACACATTCCACCCCACTCATGTCGGCGAATCCTTCGGACCCAGCTGGTCGACTCATTGGTTCAAGATCCAGCTCACAGTCCCTCCCGAATTACTGGAAAAAGAGCATCTCGAATTCGTTTGGGATGCCAACAATGAGGGCATGATATGGACAAAGGAGGGTGACGTTGTACACGGCCTGACTGGCGGTGGCGAGCGCACCCAATGGATCCTTCCTCACGAATATCGCGACGGCAAAGAACACATCTTCTACGTGGAAATGGCATGCAACGGCATGTTCGGCAACGCGCCTGGAGGCGACTCCATTCAACCTCCCAATCCCAACCGTTATTTCCAGCTCAATACAGCTGACATTGTCGCTGTGAATCTCGAAGCTAGAGCTCTTTACTTCGACTTCTGGGAGATTGGTGATGCCGCCCGCGAGTTTCCTGGTGACTCATGGGAACGCCACGAGGCTCAACAAGTCGGGAATCGTATCATGGATAAGTTTATTGCTGGTGGTGGCAGCCAGGAGAGCATTATTGAGGCCCGCGACATTGCCCGTGAATATCTCGGCAATGTTGACTCTCACACCATCTACGAATCAGACAAAGATGCTATTGTCACGGGTATTGGGTATTGCCATATAGACACATGTTGGCTGTGGCCTTTTGCAGAGACGAAGCGCAAAGTCGCCCGCTCTTGGTCAAACCAATGCGATCTCATCGACAGGTATCCCGAGCTTCGCTTCTGCTGCTCTCAGGCACAACAATACAAGTGGCTGGAACAATACTACCCATCTACGTTTGATCGTGTCAAGAAGAAGGTCAAAGAAGGCACATTTCAGCCCATTGGTGGCTCGTGGGTCGAGCACGACACTAACCTGCCTGGCGGAGAGTCACTCATAAGGCAATTTCTCTACGGTCAACGCTACTTTGAGAGCCGGTTCGGGCAACGATGTCGAACATTCTGGCTGCCAGATACTTTTGGGTACTCTACGCAGCTACCACAGATTTGTCGGATCTCAGGTATGAAGAGGTTTTTGACACAAAAGCTCAGCTGGAACAACATCAACAACTTCCCCCATACCACTTTCAACTGGGTTGCCTTGGATAACAGCCAAGTTATCTGTCACATGCCACCAGCAGAGACGTATACTGCTGAAGCCAATTTTGGTGACGTGAGAAGGAGCATAACGCAGCACAAATCTCTGGATCAGGACAAAACGTCACTTTTGGTATTTGGAAAGGGCGACGGAGGCGGTGGCCCGACTTGGCAACACCTTGAGAAGCTCAGGCGCTGCCGAGGTATTGCGGATAAAACCAGTCTACTACCGCGTATCAAGCTGGGCGACTCCGCAGATGACTTCTTCGATAGACTGGAGACGAAAGTTGAACAAGGCACCGAGCTTGTTACTTGGTACGGTGAGCTCTACTTTGAACTACACCGGGGGACATATACTACACAAGCGAACAACAAGCGCAATAACAGGAAAGCCGAGATCTTGTTGCGCGATATCGAATACCTTGCAACTTTGGCGACTGTCAAGAACGGGTTCGGCACAAAGAGCGCATACAAGTATCCCAAAAAAGATATCGACAGTATGTGGGAGGATGTCCTGCTCTGTCAATTTCACGACTGTTTGCCCGGAAGTTCAATCGAAATGTGTTACGACGATTCGGATGAAGTACGTCAGGCGCTGCAAAGATCTTTGTCGAAGGGAGCTAACCAAACTTCAGATATACGAACGCGTCTTTAAGACGGGCGAGAAACTCATAGCTAATGCGCTTTCAGAGCTGGGTTTCGACACCAGCATTCAAGCCGACAGCGACCTTGCAGCTATAAACACACTTCCATGGCCCCGCACCGAACTTGTTAAGCTTCCATCGAATGCCAGGCTACCTTCCTATGGCTTAGCTTCTGGGGATGGTCTAAGTGCCATGTCAATCCGGCCTCTTTCTTCGCCTTTTTCCGCTGCCATTGCTTCTGTAAAGGAGATCAGACCCAACGTATATGAGCTTCGTAACGCTCAATTTGTCATTGAGGTTTCCGATGGTCATATCAGCTCTCTTTACGATATTGCTACCGATCGCCAGCTTGTTCCTAAGGGTGCGAAGGCTGCCCAGTTGGTTTTATACGACGACAAACCACTCTACTGGCAGGCGTGGGATGTGGAAGTCTATCATCTACGATCTCGAGAGGAATTGAAACCCTCGAAGACTGTGATAGCTGAAGACGGTCCACAACGAGTCTCGCTGGAGATTGAAACGAAGATTTCGGACAAGTCGTGGATCAAGACAACCATTTCACTACCAGCCGTGGTTGGAAACGCTCCCTCGAGCGTAGAGATTGATGCTGAGATTGAGTGGCGAGAGACCATGAAATTTCTCAAGGTTGAGTTCCCTGTCGATATTGTAAACACGGAAGCGAGCTACGAAACACAATTTGGCATCGTTCGTCGACCAACCCATAGAAATACAAACTGGGATATGGCCAAGTTCGAAGTTTGTGTCCATAAGTGGGCAGATCTGTCTGAAGCCACTTATGGTGTCTCCATCTTGAACGATTCGAAATTTGGTTTTGCTGTCGCTGGTAACGTGATGCGACTGTCTCTTCTGCGCGCACCAAAAGCACCAGACGCACACGCAGATATGGGTCGTCATCACACGCGGTACGCCATATTCCCCCATGCTGGCCCTTTGAGTGAGAGCACAGTTCGAAAAGCGTTCGAATTCAACAATCCATTGCGCATCGTGGGACATAAATCTACGTTTGGGAGAAGCGCCCGTCCGTCACTCTTGAACACCTTTCATATCGAAGGGGCTCCCAATCTCGTCCTAGACACAATCAAGCGCGGCGAAGATGATGAAGACGTTTCAACAGGAATCCTACCCATTAAACCTGGGCATTCCATCATAGTGAGAGTATATGATGCAATGGGTGGTAAGGGTAAAGGAGTGCTTACTTGGGGGCATTTGGATGTTAAGGGTGTGATCAAGACAAATGCGCTTGAAGACCACGAGGACGATATGAAGGAATCCATGACGCAGACTGCTGGAGGGAAGAAGGGAGTCAAGATCGAGATTAGAGCTTTTGAGGTTGCGACTTTCAAGTTGCTGCTCTGAATGATGCGTTCTTATTTGGACAATGATGTGTGTAGGATACAATTTAGCGTTGTTGGCTCTTTTGTGCAGACAACATCATAGCGTAACGTTCACCATCGTTAATTTGATTTATTACATAGCCATCGCACTACAATTTTTCGGTGCGTGGGTGTCAAAGTGGGTGCCATAGCGAGGGTTGATGGAAGTGGAAAGCCTTGTGAGAACTCTCCTCTCTTATAGCAGAGGGCGACGAGCTTACTATGGTTCCCAACCTCAACACTACAAATCCATACATCTCCACTGGATCGTTGGGACGTCGTATACGTCACTACGTCAAATGCGCTCAAAGTACTACAATTTGCTTTGCCGCTGCTGCTCCAGGATATCTCATTGTACAGAAGGCGTACATCTATCGCTTGAACAGTCATCAATTCTTCCCAACAAAGACTGAGCCACCTTGTATCTTGAATGATATGAGTACAATCTAGGGAAGTCAAAGGTTGGCCGTACTTCGCCTTTGTCAAGGCATGCAACAGTACCTTTGCAATCCGACCAGCAGTGTCGTACTTGAAGACCCGATTAGAAAAACGAGAGGAGCAGGTTGTGTCTCATTCATACCTGCAACAAAAGTCTCGTCAGCATGAGATCATCCCGTGGCGCTATCAACACTCCGGTGCAGCCGCTAAATTAATTCAAGTGCGTATTCACGCAGGCGCACGACAGAGTCGTCGCATCATGCTGTTGAAAACACATCCCTCCACTTGTACGTCCAGAATTAGAAAACTCGAAAATAGTCACTTCATACACTGCTCGTAAAAGATTGGAAAATATGGGTTGCGGACCAAGCAAGGCAGCTGGAGGTGGAGCAAGTGAAACGAACAAGTCTCCACGACACGCCTCCATTCCGACTCAGCCGGGCAGATCAACCGCTCCCATGAAGAGCGAGAGGAAAACGCCTAGCAACGAGTTGAACCCGATCGTGTTTTTCGATATCGCTATTGGTAGCACCAAAATCGGCCGTATTGAAATGGAACTCTTCATGGATGTCGTCCCAGCCACGAGCGAAAATTTTAGAAGGCTTTGTTCGCCTGGAGAATTTGATGGTGGGAGCTACAAGGGATGCACATTTCATCGGGTGGTACGTAGGATTGGTCTCTGCAGTATGACTTGGTGCTGACTCTTCGATACAGATCCGTAGCTTTATGAATCAAGGAGGTGACATTATCAACAATGATGGAACCGGAAGTATATCAATCTACGGCGAATCCTTTGACGATGAAAATTTTCAACTAAAGCATACCCGTGCTGGATTGCTGAGTATGGCAAACTCTGGGTAAGACTGGATTCAATTCAATCTTCTGTTCCGGTTTCATTTTCTTCATACCTGGCTGACAATTGTTTCGTAGACCGAACACAAATGGAAGTCAATTCTTCATGCTCACTGCAGCCGCACCGCATTTGGATGGAAAACACGTTGTCTTCGGTGACGTCTTGGACGGAATGAATGTTGTAAGGAAGATTGAAGCCACCCGTACGGACGATCGTGACAAGCCTACGAGTCCGGTGGTGATTACGGACTGTGGGCAGCTGTCGGGCGCGAAACCTGATGTTTGAGCGGGATTTTTCTTGATATTGGCGCTTTTTCTTTGATATGTGAGCTGTTGGAAACGATGTGTTTGTAGGACCTTCTAATTGATACAATGGTAGCCACCTGATCTGTGGTACTCAATCGCTGAATAGCGCTGTGTATAAGAACACCCAAACACCTAGTAGAAATACCAAGCAAATGGATACGATCAAACTTGAGGAAGTGTAATCGAAGTGCTGAAACATTGAATAGTCATTTCTGGATATGCTCCCTTGCCAAGTGCAGTGTTTATCGCCAGACGGGCGTGTGAAGCGATGACAAGAATGCATCAAGGTCTCACTCAACTGGCCCAGGTACCAAGCGGTCGTGAATACTGACTGATTTGTTATATATAGAGGGATGGAAGATAAAGCTTGCTCGACACGTTTTGCGGCCCCCAAATTTTGTAGATCGCCAGCGACACCAGCACGAGTGCATATTCACACGCTCTATCAGCACGTTGAGGCGAGCATACCCATACAGAACATCTTCCCGTACATACTCTCATTCACTAGAGCCGTGTGGTCGCAGACTTTGAAGTGGATAGCCAAAGCTCAGCAGCTGCGGGATGTTCGTTCCGGTTCTTGCTGTAGCGGTCAAAGGATTTCCGGCGCGATGTTCATTGGTTATAATTGTTCATTCGTTATTCAGTCTTGGTTCTCTGAACTGGATTTCGGAGCATGTTTGTGCTGCAGAGGACGAGATCCGAGTCGAGTCGGCAAAACGGTTTTATGAGCCGTTAGCACAAGACAGGATCTGATTCAAGTTGGTAACGCGGTTCGCGATTTTCCAAGCCATCAGCATCACCTGAGTGGATGGGACCTGAGTTGAGTCGGCAACGCGGTCTTGTAAGCCGTCAGCAGAGGCAACTCTACGAGGTTGGGGGCTGAAATGATTCGTTTCGATAGTGCATAGCTGACGACGAGACAAGCATCACAATTGTGCTGTTTAGTACCGCAGCACTAAAAAGTTGATCATGTTCTTGAGTCGTTGAAGCAGACAGCCATTTTTCATGTGTCCAGAGAAACACCCAAAGAGGGATGTGGATTGATGCGGATGGAAGGATGGAAGGTATTAATTACCGGCACAGCCGTAGGCGGCATTCATTATGTTCCTCTACAGAGTTTAAACTGGGGAGAAATATTGTCTTCCCGCGCCGACACTGTCCAGTGATTTGTACCATGACTGTGTGAATGTTACATCTCGAAACTAATTCTCCATTAATTATGTTGATAGATAGCGAGCAGCCGACCCAAACCTGGTTTAGTCAATACACAATAACTGCTTTGAAAACCTGGTGTTCGGTACACACTTTGGCTTTAAGTAATGTATGCCCCAGGCAGTCTGCAGGGTTCTGTGTTGGTGCCATGGCTCAAATACGGATTTAGGACTGTTGGCGCAATTAACCGTTCCATTTAAGCAGAAGGATTGGAAGAACACGCATATCTAATACTATAAATTCTAGGCTGAGAACCTGTTTCCAGGAGCTGCAGCTGGACGATACGAAATTCCTAGACGATGACCCCATTAACTCTATTCTTTCTTTTACCAGTGGCATCGGCTTTCTGTCCCATATATGGACCAGCCTTCCCACCACCTAAGAACCCTGGCTCCTCGAAGGCTTTCCCGGCTGCCTTGGAAAAACTCACTACCTCAATAGATGAAGGGCGCCGCGATCCAAACAGCGAGCTGACAGAGGCCCACACGGTTTCAGTACAGCTTTTCTCCGCTTCTTCCAATGAACCACTGTACGCTCTGCACCGAGAAGGGACGACTTTGAACACCACTGCTGGAGTCGCCAAAGTAGACAGTGACTCGATCTGGAGAATAGCGAGTATATCCAAAATGATCTCAGTGTACCTTACACTCAAAGAAGTGGGCGATGGATACTGGGACACCCCAGTCGCGGAAGTCCTTCCCGAATTGAGAGGGAATGCGAAGTGGAAGGACAATCAAGTGGACTTCGTGAATTGGGAGAGTGTAACATTGGGGACTCTGGCCGACCACACATCCGGGATAGCAAAAGACGGTTAGTAGGAGTATAGTGGTGATTTTAATGTAGGACTGACGATATATTCAGTGATAAACATTGTGGGCACAAACCCATTGGATGACACTTCCGTGGCTGATAAACTTGGTCTCCCCCCTCTAGCCACTCACGATGCACCCTTCTGCTCTATTTTCCTCGAGTACAACTGTACTCGCGCCGAATTTTTCGAAGCATTAGACGCGAGACAACCAGTGACCGCCTCTAGCACAACACCACTCTACAGTAACACGCCCTTCGTTGTGTTGGGATATGCACTTGAGTCTATTACTGGCAAGCCGCTTTCGGAGATTCTGCAATCATTTGTCGATGAACTTGAGCTCGAAGTCACTACCCCAGTACTGCCAGATTTTAAAAAGGCAGTTATTCCTTACAGTCCAGAGTTAAGTGGATTCATTGCGCAAACGGGGGAAGCCTGGCCTCTGGGGGGCTTGTTCTCAACTTTCAATGACTTGACAAAGATCGGACGGTCAATTCTCAATTCCAAGTTCATAAGTCCTAGTACCACAAGGGCTTGGTTAAAGCCTACGTCATTCACATCCGATATACGCTTATTAATCGGTAGGCCATGGGAGATTTACCGCATCGATACCAAGTCCACTCGCGGTGTCGTAGATGTCATTGGGAAAAGTGGGGGCTCTGGCCCTTACAGTACGTTCCTCGGCTTGCTCCCTGACTACGATTTTGGGTTTGTGGTAGGTGTTGCAGGAAGTGAGCCAGGCAGTGATAATTGGGTGAACGACAAGATCACGGACGCTATCATTCCAGCATTGGAGGATGCAGCGCGTGAGGAGGCTCACGAACTGTATGCTGGGACATACACCGCCAACACAAACGGTACCAACTCGACCATTGTTTTGACGACCGAAGCTGGAAAGCCTGGAATGAGTGTTACCAAGTTCACTAGCAGAGGTGTGGATGTGTTGAAGGCGATGGAACTGCTCTACGGGGAAGAAGCTACGACGGACGTCTTGCGCTTAATCCCAACTAATCTGGAGCAAGGCCTCGGGAACAGTACTACAGAAATCGGCTGGAAACTTATCAAGAGCGCAGCGACTCCCAACGAAAAGCCCAGTGCATGGGACGCATGCGGGAGTTGGTTTAACGTCGATCGCCCAGTCTATGGTCAACAATCGTTCGACTCGATTGTGTTTACCCTGGATTCAAATGGGAGGGCGATCAAGATTCGTCCACGCGCGTACGATATGGATTACCAAAGAGTCTGATGTAGGGTCCGGAGTGACGATCATTATGCTAAGTCGTGGTTGCTGTCCATCGCGTCGAGAAGCATATAGCGACTGTGTGAAAAAGTGAAGGATTCGGTCACCCTCTGTATACATTTATGTATAGAGCATGTCTTCTGCTGTTCTGCTTCATCGCTAAATCAATCAACTCGTTCATCTCAATATCCACAGTGACTAATGGTAGTTTTGTGAACATATAATATAGTGGAGAGAAGCGGCAGTTGTGATGAATTGAGGCCATCGGGACCATGAGATTTGGCACAACACAGCACGGACAACATGAACGGTTATTTGCCCATAGACGGAGAAGCGACACGTAATTACGAGAGGAAAGTTGATGATGTATGCATCAAGATCATAAGTGGAGATAGATCAATTCAAGCTCGCATTGCAAGGTTACATAAGTGATGGGCCCACGTGCAGGCGGATCCATCAACAACGCGTACACGTGTGGACGCGATGACGCACTAGCGTGAATCGACCCTAGCGTGAGGTACTTGCGCGCTATCCATTAATCTCTCGAGTACGTGGACATTGTTACATCTACGCCACTCTAAGCTGTTCATCCCCTGTCGAAATGACTGAAGGCTAGCTTTCATTTCATTTCCTCATGTTCCGAAACCCTAGGGAGAACCGAGCTCTCCCACAATCCGCCCAAGTTAATCCGTCAGTCGGCCGTCCGCCATCACCCTCGCCACCCCGCTTCCCATCCAGGAACACGCCTTTGAACATGGCGGCCAAACCCGTACCAAAGAAAGCCATATCAAAACCAACCTCAAATACTATGGTTCGAAAAACCACGCAGACTACTCTAGTTCCATCGGCATGGGGCAAAAGATCTTCTGCAAGCAATGGAAAGTCTAAGCCAAAACCCGTGGCAAATGGCAACATCAAGGCCTTCTTCAAGAAGGCTGAAGCTCTCAACAATCAAATCTTCTTGCAAGACAGAGGCGCCAACACATCCTTGCCCGTGCAAGATAGTGAGTGGGATGGTGCTTGGACTGACGAGGTTGAAGTTGAAGGTGGTAAAGAAGTCGATGATGATGAGGGACGATACAATGAAAGCAGTGGCAGTTACAAGAAGCGTAAACTTGACCAAGACGATACGATCGTGAGAGGCATATCACCGGTGGCGAAAATGGAGCATTCGGCTGCATTGAAAGTTCCACCTGCAGACACTCGCGAGCAGATTCCGCGAGTCACAAGGAAAATCGGTCCATTCGTTGACGATTCCGATTCAGAGCCCGATGACGAAACATCCATCCCAAGACGAGGTACGCTTTCAAGATACCAAAATGAAGTAATTGCCCGTTCTGAGTTGTTCGAGGAGTCACACCTTGCAGACCAGACACCACCAATAGACCCAGTACCGCCGTTTTTGAAGCCGAAGGGCCCCTCTAATGTTCAGGAAGACCATGATGATGACTTCGCAGATGTGGAGGATGATTTGCTGCTCGAGGGGGAGGAATATGATGAGAGGCGATGGATGGCAGAACAACACAGGCTAGAAGCAAAGGCATTGGGATTTGAAGGCGACTTAGACGATTTTGATCCTCCTGATCTCTTCCCGGATAATGACGCGAACGATACCAACTGCGCCACCCCTACTTGTCCATTGTGTAACACCAGTCTGTCCGGTCTCTCAGAGCAAGATGCTTCCATACATGTCAACGCATGTTTAGATGGAAAACCATTGCCCATAGCGGAACCGAACATGACACCAAGGGACAACACGCCACCCGGTCACAAGGTCTTCAAACGGCAACCGAGACCCCCTAAGCCTGCCCAGGAAAACCCTATCCAGCTTGGAGATAGTATACCGCCCTCAAAATCAGCTTTTACTAGACTTATGTCGAATCACGCCGAAGATGCAGCTTGGGCCACCGCGGCAGCGGACCAAAATGCGGCAAGGGGGAAACCAGCATACCAGCGCACTTGCCCCTTTTATAAGATCATGCCTGGCTTCTTCATCTGCGTAGACGCTTTCCGATACGGTGCGGTCGAAGGGCAACACGCCTACTTCTTAAGCCATTTTCACAGCGACCATTACGTTGGACTTACTGCATCGTGGTCACATGGCCCAATCTATTGCAGTAAAGTCACAGCAAATCTAGTGCGACAGCAATTGCGAGTTGATCCGAAATGGGTAGTAGATCTTGAATTTGAAGAAAAGACGGAAATACCAGGCACGGAAGGAGTGCATGTTTCTATGATATCAGCAAATCATTGCCCCGGAAGCTCCTTGTTTCTGTTCGAGAAGGAGATGACAAAGGGCCCAAATCCCCGGGTACAGCGAGTCCTACATTGTGGCGATTTTCGCGCCTGCCAAGCACACATCGAACATCCATTACTCAAACCCGAAGTCATAGATACTATCAGTGGCAAAAGTCGATATCAGAAGCTCGATATATGCTACCTCGACACGACGTATCTGAATCCAAAATACGCCTTTCCGCCGCAACAGCAAGTGATCCAAGCATGCGCCGATATGTGTGTGAGCCTCAACAAGGAAACTGTCGATATGACCGATGGCTATGAGCAGATGAAGAGGGATCGTGCTGGAGCTGGAATGGCCAAGTTTGTGCAAAAGGGGCCCATGATCAAAACGACCGAATGCGATAGTGGAGAGGCAGGGCCCGCAAACAAAGATCAAGAGACTGGAGCCGGGAAAAACCGCGGCCGTCTGCTCGTAATAGTCGGTACCTACAGTATTGGCAAAGAACGTATTTGTATTGGAATCGCCAAAGCTTTGAACAGCAAGATCTACGCCCCACCTAACAAGCAACGCATCTGTCGTGCGCTCGAAGACCCGGAATTGGACGAACTCCTCACTAAGAACCCCCGCGAAGCACAAATTCACATGACCCCTCTGTTTGAGATACGTGCGGATACGCTCGAAGACTATTTGTCGGGGTACCCCGAATTTTCACGTGCTGTTGGTTTCCGGCCTTCCGGCTGGAATTATCGACCGCCGAAAAGTCGATTTACTGAGTCTCCTAGTGTACAGACGGTGTTGCACTCCGACAACTGGAAGAGCCAATTTACCATGCGAGATCTGACAGCTCAGAGGGGCAGTACTCAAAGGGCAAAATGCTTCGGGGTACCATATAGCGAGCATAGCAGTTTCCGCGAGTTGACTATGTTCTGCTGTGCATTGAGGATAGAGAAGATAATTCCTACAGTCAATGTAGGGAGTGCAAAAAGTAGGGATACCATGAAAGCGTGGTGTGAGCGTTGGGCTACAGACAGGAAGAAGAACGGGTTGTTCAGATTGGGTGAGGATGGAAGTGGGTGGTGAGAAGAGTTGAGAGGAAGACCAAAATATTGTCTATACTTCGGTCGTCTCTAATTATCTGCAATCTGTATGTTGCCAGTAATGAAGCGGTCGCAGGAGCAGTGAGACTTTGTCGGTTATATCTAAATGTACCACTCGGCGCATTCACCCCACCAACCCCACCCGGTTTTATTCCGCGCGGTCCTCCCATAGTTGATCGCATGAAGGAACAATTATAGCAGAGAACGTAGCTACTGCCCTGCATAAATGCTCATCGGAATCACAAGCCCATCGACTCGGAATAAGACAAAGTGTGTCTTCCCCTGTTTCATCAGTTCATTTTTGCTTACATAGCTCGAGTCGACTATTCACTACCTATCCTCTGTTGGAAATGTGGATACAAGTACTTCTCCGACCGACCGCGGCGTTGTTCCCCAGCAAATTCGCCCCAACCTCACGCCCCTCCACGCCACCATAGCTACTACACTGTACGATTTCTCCATTCGAGTTCGTTCCGTTCAATAATTGAACACGCAGACTATAGCTACAGTGCGCCATGTCTCAACCTGCGAACTCTGATGTCAACGGCAACAAGCCACCTGTTGCCGATACTCTGAAAACCGCCAAACTTCTTGCTCAGAATGCGTGGGGCGCCGAGAATAATCCCGCTGCTTCAGACTATCGTTCCGACTGCACCAGTAGGCCAACACCTTCGATGCTGAACGCCATCGTGCAATGTACGCTGCTTGACGATGTGTTCAATGAAGATCCCACAACCCAGTCACTCGAGCGCTTCATCGCCGAGCTAACGGGCAAGGAAGACGCTTTGCTAGTCGTGAGTGGATCGATGGGTAATCAAGTGGCACTCCGGACCCATCTTGTTGCGCCTCCCCACGCCATCTGCTGTGATAGAAGAAGTCATATTATTCAGCATGAAGCTGGGGGTGTTGCTACGTTATCGCAAGCTATGGTTCAACCCATCGATCCGAAAAACGGCAAATACATTACCCTCGAGGAGGTCCAGGAATATGCCGTTATCTCCGACAACGTACACATGTGCCCTACGCGTGTGATTGAACTTGAAAACACACTTAATGGCGTCATCATGCCGTTGGAAGAGGTGAAGAGGATTTCGGCATGGGCCCATCAAAACGACATTTTGGTGCACATGGATGGTGCTCGCCTCTGGGAAGCTGTAGCAGCGGGAGCCGGGTCTCTAAAAGAATACTGTGGCGAAGTGGACAGTGTGAGTTTGTGCTTCAGCAAAGGCCTTGGAGCTCCCATCGGTAGCATCATAGCGGGCACGTCAGCCTTCATAAAACGCAGCAGATGGCTTCGAAAAATGATAGGTGGCGGTCTGCGCCAAGCAGGTGTGGTAGCAGCACCTGCCCGCGTCGCTGTCGAGGAGACCTTTCTTGGTGGCAAGCTCGCGCAGTCACATGAGAACGCTCGAAGGCTGGAGAAGGTGTGGATTGATCTCGGCGGGAAGCTGAAGTATCCCGTGGATACCAACATGGTTTGGTTAGATCTGAAGGGCAGTGCAGTTGAGTTGGATAAGTTTATTCAAACAGCTGACGAATTGGGCGTGGTGGTCAAGGGTGAGAGGTTTGTCGTGCACTATCAAATCAACGAAGAGGCTCTTCAGCGCGCCGAAAAGTTGTTTGAACGTGTGCTTAAGGCTTGAGGATGTGCTTCAGTGAGTAGAGGAGCCGGAACAGATGGGATGCATGATGCTGAAAGTGTTTCAAATTATCCATTGAAATCAATACATCCATACAGACAAGACTTCACCTCCAATGTTCGCTATGCGTCAACGTGTGTAGCAAATTATTTGTCTTACACACACTGCATGTCTAAATCAAGCTATCATGCGCGTCGCAACAGAAGGACTACGAATGTACTCGAAAAAGTCTAGTTACGCACTTGCTACCAATCATTAGAAAGCTCTATAGCCTGCTCGAGAACCCGCCAACTTCCTTGGTGAACAGAAGCTTCATCGGTGCCGCTAACAAGTCTTCCTTTTTGAAAGCCAATCCCATAGCCTTGAAGTCGTCGCTTGCACCATGTGCTTTTAGAGAGGCCTGGTCTTTGTATCTTCAAGAGTGATCAGCATCTCGAAATGGGAAGTGAGATTTGTCAAGAGGCTCAAAAACTTACGTTTCTAACATTACGATTGTCTGCGCATCACCGTTGGCTTCGCGATTGACCTGGTATCTCAATGTTCCCGGCTCATTGTCTTTCACCGATTCGGCGGTCTTCTTAAGGAGCTCTTCTACCTTTTCCTGAGATTAGTACTCATGCTTGCAGCCTTTGGTTCTTTACTTACTCTATCAGCTTTCCCAGGCTTTGGTGAGAGAATTGCGATGACGTCAATAGGCATGATGGATGATAGTTTCTGTAGCTGAATTGAATTGAATATAACAATTTGTGAGTGAAGACGGATGATATCAATGGGTGAAAGTGAAATGTGGGAAGTGCAGGTTCGAGATGACGAGAAAGATGGATGCCCTTGGTTCTTGCCGAGGTAACTTCTCATCTCACCCTACCTAGTGTACGCATGCTATTTGCTCCACTCCAGCCCGAGCTATTTACGATGTGAATAAGCAGAATATCGAAGGATTCGATTTGCTTTATAAGAAGTTTCGATCTGAACTGCTATTGTTCTGATTGGGTCATGGTCTTCCTATGGGTTATCTAGGATCGATCATGCGTTATCTTAATGCAGATAAAACAATCGTCTTACATATTACACAAATGCGCGCTCTAACATCGATCAGGCAATTCCGCGTGTTCCGACGTTTTCTTCAAAATGCCAGAGCTTTACGTTCCCGTATGCTAGCCATCGATCCAGATATGAGGTCTCGTTTAGATAAACCCATCTAAAGCTCAATATGGCATGAAACGTTCTTCCATTACACCAGGTCCTCGAGAATAACTGCTCGTATTTGTAAATCTTCAAGAGCAGAAATCTACCAGTGGGGGGAACAGAGAGGATTCTCACCTTGGTTCAATATTTCAGTGTTGACGCTGACTGACATGGCCGACAAAGCTTGAACGGAGAGATTTGACAGGACGAGAAGGCTGAATGAGCCACCCCATGCACGGATCACCGAAGAGGTTTATCATTGGACTATGTCCGCCTTCAAACGACAATATTCGTTAACATTTTGCTTTTGCGCTTATATATGATATCACTGGGGCGGGGGACTGTGCGCCGCAAGAATGATTGTAATTTAGGTTCAACATGCTGTTGAACAATAACAAGTAACACACGAGGATGAGAATCCCAAAGGAAACTCTTACGTGTTACTGCATAACCAGTACAGTACAGCCTAGATCAAATACGGATATCTCGACCAGCCCAAACATATATATTCAGAAACCGCAAGCGCCGAATCCTTGAAAGCCATGACGTTGGCCATCAACCAGTCTTGGGTAACATGAAACCCAACGCATAGCCCTCATTAGACGTAGTTTTTGCCTCTGGGCCGCCCATGAATACTCCTCCATTGTCTGCGAATGCATTTGCATTGCTAGGTTGGGAGGCACTTGGAGCATTGTCCGTTAGGCCAGTGGCGGCGTCAGTCTGCATTGGCATGGCGCCAAAGTCCATAGGGAAGAAATTATTAGCCGCATCCATTTGATTGTTCTGGCCTTGAATGTAGGAGTCCCATACGTTCTAAAACCAATGATCTGTTAGTGATGTACAAAAAAAAGTGGTCGAAAACAATAGTACATACCCAATCAATGATATCTGTAGGGGGGAGATCATTCTGGAATCCAGTGCCGCTATTAGCGAACAGATTAGAAAAGAGACTGGGTGCATTCTCGGCACCGGCTGTTGCTCCGTTGAACTGTGGGTTAAGATTGCTTGCTTGTTGCGGTGCAGGATCGTTCAATAGGTTCGCTATTGATGCTGGATAACGGGTGTCGAACATGTTGGCTGAATTGGGTGTCATGCCGCCACTGCTGAGCATCCCAAGCGTCATTGCCGCTGAATGCTCAGGGGCAACATTAGAGTCGTCCATAGGACTAGGAGCTGGGAAGGTAGATGATGCAGCCGGAAAACTCCGCTGGTGTTGCCTCGTTGCGTGGTGTTCCTTGAGCTGATTCAGCATAACGTTGAGAGTTGAGTGAGCCTTGTATGCTTCCATAGAGCCGTCCTTCAAGCCATCCCAAATGCCCACTGCCGTTTCAATGGCATCTAGCATTTCGTCCCGTCGCTCGTCATTCCAGCAGAAGTCGCCAGACGGCGATCGGCCTTGTCGCTCAGAGCGTGCAGTGTGGTAGAGGTCCGAGCACACAATCATAGCAGCCAGTAAGAAATCGACTGTCGTAAGTGATGAGATGAACCACTTGACATTTCGTAATCTGCCACCTGGTTGACATTCACGATGCAGTGTCGCCTGGTGTTGAAGCATAGTCATGGACGCGTCGATAACCGCCTTTCGAGAGTACATGAACCTAGGATTGACTCTCGAAACAGCAAGGAATTTTCGATGCAAAGTAGCAATGATCTTCAAATACAACAAGTCGAGCGTAAACCGTTGCATGATGAGGGTGGAAGGGTCTCGTGCCGATTCGTCCATGCTACGAATTTTGAGATGTGGCGATATGCTATCATGCAGCTCTCGCGTCTGGGAGTCTAGATTCATGATCTCTTCATATGAGGAGCATGTGAGGGATTCTGTTAATTCCACCGCTTCTCCAAGCTTATAAATCAGACGCGTTCTGTTGATCAAGAACAAGGTCGGAGTCGCTTCCTCTTCCGATCGTGATAGCGGCAGTGCCTTCATATCTTCGAACAGTTCATCATCGTAGATATTTCGAGGAATCTCACTATTTGTGTCCCGCGGCCGCACTACAGGCGGCATGCCAGCCTGCGCTGAGAACAGCAGATCCATGGACCGGATTGCTGCCCAAACTCGCCTCCGCATTTCTGCCTGGAAGACGCTGATACCCGCGTACGGGGCTGCGTCACGATGGAGACCCATTCTCATAGCCAACCGTACTATGATACCGGTACTGATCAGGATACCGGCTTGTGAGTCTCTGCTCCTAGCATAGTCTGCATAGACATGCAGGATGAGGGTCTCCAGCATGTTTGTAATGGGCGATGTGATATCCGCTGCCGCCAAACATTGTGCAGTCAAATTGCGATATTCGTTGGACATTTCCCAAGATTTGCCTCGATATTCGGGAGGTTCGTCACCAGCTCGTGTATAGGATTGTAGAGCTATGCACATCATGGCAAACACCAAACCCAACCAGATCACGGGTGTGTCGTTAGGATTCAGCCAATGCTTGTCATACTGTTTCTGGAACGTAGGTCCATGTATGATATGAATTCCAGGATCGTACGTGTTGAAGTATCGGGAGACGAGGATATCGGCGGTCGCTTTGGGGGGCAACGCGGAGAGAAGTTCGGCGGGCGTCATGGGCGATTGACCGCCAAAGAGAAAGGAGAGGCCAAGATTGTGGTCCTCCTGATGAGCGGCTTTGTAGCGCTTCAACTGCTCGTCATACTGCTTTTTATGCTCGGAAAAGTAATTTTTGACCTCGGAGAGCTACATGACTGTCAGCATGGTGACTGGAGAGCGGAAGCTTGGCTGATGAAGCGTACCTCTCCAAGAATCGCATACCAATGCGCTTCCGACGCAAAAACAGCGCGGTTGTTGTCCACTTTCATGACGCCGATTGACTTTGTGACGTGCTCCACCTCGCTTTCATCGCCAGCGTCCTCCTCGGGTATTGAATCTGGGCCGGTCATATCGAAGTGGTTGTCTTCCGAGCCAGCGCTCATGCTATGGGCGATGGCGGCTTGAGCGGCAGCCGGTCCTGCGCTCTGGGCGCCATTGGTCATCAATGAAAGAACAAGTCCTTCAAGGCGGTCAATGCGGTTTTGCATGTCATTTGGAGTGGTTGCAGAGCTGGATGACGAGGAGCTCTTCTTGCGATTGCCTGGAGTAGCGTACGTACATGATGGCGTGTCTCCGCGCTTGGTACAGTTGTCGCAAGGATGACCGCGATTGCATTTCAGCCTGACAGAATCAGCATCTGAGGTGTAACGAGGGAAAATGATGTGGAGGGGTCGTACTTTCTGTGCCTGCAGGGCCCGCACGACAACGGGACACGATTGCGCTTTCGCACCACCCTAAACTGAGGGTCTGGCGGCGACTGACCCGAGTTGGACGAGGTGGTCGAGGGGGGAGTGGGAGGCATGGTGGTGGGTTGGCGGCTGTCAGTTGGTGTCGACGACAGACACTTGGGGAATTGGTCGACAGCCGTCAAGTTACAAGCGTGCAATAGAACGGGGAGAGCGGGGTTAAGGGCTAAGTCCGATAGGGTTGTGTGCTTCAAATGCTTGCAGTGTTCGCAGGCACAAGTGGCGACAGATGGCTGCGGTGAGGATGTGCGAGGTATCGAAAGGTGAGTGGATGGGCAGTGTGAGGAGCGAGCGGTGATGGACGCACGGGCAAGCGCTGATGGTTGATGCAAACGGTGTCGTGCCCACCCGTGCTGCAAGAGAGTTGGCTCTGGAGGGATGGAAGGCGCTGCTGTGGCCAGCACCTCGACCGGCTTTATATTGCGGAGGCAGACAGACAGGCTATGTATGTCTGACTGCCTGACAGTCGTTCTCTTTAAATGCTGACGTGCCCTTCCTCTTGCGCTCCTCTGTCTTCCTTCTGTTTTCTTCCCTCTCGGCCAGTCAAGGGTAGGTGGGGGCTCAACCACGATCCCCTCGTTGATATGACCTTCCTTATTCTTCCTCTTTTCCGCCCCTCTTGATCTTCTGTCCCCTTCCTTCAAATAGTGCTCTCTGGACAATGTTCGCTGATTCGTGCCTCCTATCGAAGCAAAATCGTTGTCTTATCGGTACACAGGCGCGTGCACTCGAAACAAATGAGGTGACGAGAAAACGGTGCCTCGGGAGTTGTACCGACGGCTGTCTACACCTGTGATGCGCAAGCAATGGGACAGCGTAATGCGACAAGTTGCAATGCGATGCGATGCGCTCGAGACCTGAAGTTCAACACCGGCCGTTGCGGCGCGCACAATGACGATGAATCCGACGGATAGCAGTCTCTTTTCACCACCTCGCACGCGCACGAAGCCGCTACCGGTATGACGGCTCTAACACTCTCAGTGACAGCAGCCTGGGAGGCGGGCGGGGGATAGCACAATGCTTGCTTTCTGGCGAGTGGGTACTGGTGGATGAGCAGCAAGGGAGAGGGCGAACGGCCGGCCCATGCCCTTTTACACCCACCAGATAATACATCACCGGTCCATGCCAAGCGCCTTCTCCGCTGGTCTGGCCAGCCATGTATTCCGCTGCTTCTCCCGCCTGTATAAACCTCCGCCTGCATACACTATTATCTGACCTACATAGCGCCAGCAGTACAGCCGCTCAATGACTCACACAGCCTTGCTCGCCGCAGCCATCATTTGTCCTGCTTCGGCGGGGTCACTCCTTCAGATGCATCCTCATCTGCCGACCAGGCCCTCATCAATTTTTCACGCGCATTCCACTGGAATGCTCCTCCCGTCCCTACATTATATGTGTAATAGTTGTCCGTTCCTCCTCTAACTAATGCTTGTCTGTATGTGATATTGATTCTTCCGCCTTGCTCCCCAGCTCTCTTGGGCACGCTGTGGAGCCAATTTCGCTGCGTTTCCCCCTTCATCAGCACCATGTCTCCGCTTCCCAGGGTCAGTTTGATTTGCTTCGGTTCTACCACTGATTCTCCCGTCGTTGACGGTGGTATTGGCTTGTGCTTCATCAAAAAGTCGCGCTTTGCTCCCAACGTGAATGACGCAATCGCTGGCAATTCCCCCAAGAACCGCTCGTCATCGGAATGATACGATATACTGTCCTTCCCGTCGGCATAGTAATTGACCAGACAAAAGTTGAACTCACACCCCGTTGCGCCCTCGGTCAGATCTTTCAGTAACCCAAGGCATTGGGGAATTGGACGAGGTGTGCACTTGTACCTCCCCTTCTCTATTCCTTTCCCTGTCTTCGCATCCACCAAACCACCGTCTTCCGTGAAGCGACTCGTAGCATCCACCCCAAAGACCGTCGTGAACCGTGGCGTGTTGATGGCTGTAGGAGCTCCTCCTCTTTTGATGGTGTATTGCACTCTGTAAAAAAACAACTCCTGTCTTAAAAATTCGAACATGCCATCTGCAATGGATCGTGGTATATATGGCTGGTAGTATACCATGTCCAGATCCCTCTCTTGATTCATAACCCTCCCTTCCTCTGCAGGGGCGAATTGTAGTTGCTCTGCAAACGCCTCTGGAAGATAAGAGACAGCGAAGGGGTAGCTTGCGTGTGATGACTGCTGTGTGCTGGCTTCATATTTCGGCTTTTTCGGTGCCACTGGTTTGAAGAATGTATCCAAAGCACCTCTCTTCATGATGGTCGTAAATTGTCGATTGATATCTTGCTCAATCTACAACAACGCGCTGGAATCGGGTTTCACTGTCTTTTAAGTTCAGCCGTGAGAACCAACCGCTGGATCCTTTCGACGTGTGGGAACAATTTCGTGGGGATTTGCGAGGAGATAATATGACAAGACGCGTATCAAGCAGAACGCGTTGGACACGAACTCGCGCTAGCTCCCGTGCACTGGTGCATCTATGACGACATGCCAGTGTGTGCCTCGAGCAATCCTACTGTAAACTGCTGAAATATATGTGTAAATTCGTCGTGAACGCATTCTCACCTAAACTACGTAAATAATGGGGCTATATCTCACGATGAATACCAAAGGCTTTCTACAGATCCAAGTATTGTACAAGGTGACTGGAGTATCAGTTCCCAGAAGTGTTGGCATCGTAGCTGTTGCTGACTTGCAATGCAATGGCCGTGTACCATGTTCTCAGGATCATACATCCAGTTGTTTGTTGCTTCAGTGATTTGCTCATCGTCATTCGGGAATAAAAAAAAAAGCAAATGCATCTGCTCTAAGATGAACAGGATCCGCCCTGCCAATTTAGGTAGCTGACTCCGAGATAAAATAAACGGATCGTCCAGAATAAAGCTGAGTGTGAAATTTAGAGGGCGTATTGGAGGTGCGGAGTAATGTTGGAAGATCAGCGTTTACCGCGAATGGGAGAGGTGCGATGACAGTACGAGGATACGCGAATACGAACTGATGGGGAATTTAACTCCGGTAGCCGTTGAGTATGCAGCAGCCAATGTAAATACTTTTTCATCCTCGCAGGATACGCATGTGTGTTTACTTTCTTCTATCTCTTGGTGTCGCGTCGGCAGCAAGAAAAACGATGTTCTTTCTCCCTGTCATCCTCTTGCTGAGCGCAAAAGCTCTAAGCCAAACTATCCAACTGGACTTCGTTGTCCAAGAACTAAAGGATGGCCATCTCCCACTGTCGAGCAGGCTACACGCGCGCAATATTGAGTTACCAGTGTTCAACGATTTTCCAACTCAGGTATACATGTGCTGACGATGATCCTGCACGCCCTCCCGTTTCCACACTGACACTGTGCAGCGCTATCTCTTCAATATAATGGCGGGAAATCCCCCTCAATCCTTCACGATCATGATAGATTCAGGGTCTGCTGATTTATGGCTGCCTTCCCCAACATCCCCCGGATGTTTAGAGAGCTGCCCACCCGGAACTTTCGATGTGCACGCCTCTGGCACTGCAGTAGATATTCACATTCCGTATAATGTGTCTTTTGGGTTGACACCCGATAACATTATGCTGGGAGAGTACTACAACGACACTGTTACCATTGGGGGCGCCACCCTACTGAACCAATCATTCGCTGTCGCAGAAGTCACTGAAGCAGAAATGATACATTGGGGCATAATGGGTCTTGGTACGGTGTACCGCTCCAGTGCATACGACAATCCAAAGAGCCCTACGTATAGGAGTGCGAGCCGGAGCCCTTTGCCGGTGTGGCTTAATTTGCATCGGCAAGGTATAATCGAAAAGAAGATATTCAGCGTGTGGTTGAACAGTCAAGACGCCGCGACAGGGACTCTGCTATTGGGTGGCATCGACGACGCAAAATACGAGGGCGAGCTTAAAAGTACACCTGTGCTGTTATCCGGGCCGGAACAAGTGTTTATGGAATGGCTAGTTCAATTCACATCGGTTGCGCGTGTGGATAACGAGGGGAAAAGAGAGGACCTGACAGCTTCAAACTGGACATTGGAGGCTATCGTTGACACGGGCTCACCTAATATGTATCTGCCGTCCTCGTTGTATGATAGCATTGCTTCTCCACTCAATGCGACGACGCATCCTACGGCAAATACCCCATACGTCCCTTGCTCGCTTCGTTCATCCTCAGAGTATCTCGAGTGGGTATTTGCTGGACGGGATGAAGAGGACGGACCGGCAATTCGTATGCCATACAGCGAGATGATCTACAGTTTCGGCATGCCTGCCAACCTTGGCGAGGTCCGGAGTGAGGACGGTGTTGAACTATGCTACCTGGGTGTAATCCCATGGGACGGTCCAATCGTACTAGTGGGTGCTGTCTTGATTCGGAACGCGTACGTTGTCTTCGATGGAGAAGCGGTGGAATTACGTATGGCGCAAGTAAAGATAGATTAGAAGGGCTTTGAACATGTACAACGTCGGCACATAGTTGTTGACTTGAATTTTATCGTGGGAATTTGGGTGTTCCTACACACAGCGACATATGTTTACAGTGATAAAAGTACCAAAAACAGGCGATTACCAAAAAGGCTTGTAACTTTCGGGTTGATCGCTTGTTCTCTGCTCTATTGAATATTCAATTGATGGGTTGAGTGATGGAGCAGCACCATGTGTCGTGAGAAGGAAACTCAAGACAACAGACAAACATCTGAAGGTACTTGGGCACATGTGGGCTGTCAAGCCAGGAACGCGCTGTAGATCCTCTGACGTAAGGCCCCACTTCCTGGACCCTGAATGAAACACCCTCCAAGCTCATCACTTCGTCGTCCAATACACACGACCCCAAGATTTCTTACTGTCAAGAACAGATAGCAGATTCCGGTGTGCAGTCTCAAGACTTGGACTTACGTCATTCAGCGTTGCTGCCTCATCGCAAACCCTGGTCATTATTATCGCTGTGCGGCTGGCTGACTGCGGACGCGGGGATTTGTTTGACCGCACAACCTCCATGACCGAGGGGTCCAACGCGGCTGAAGCTGAAGGCTGACAGTAAGGCAACAACCGCCACAGCAACAGAGTCCTCCTAGCAGCGACAAATACTTTCTAGCCTCATTTCACTCCATTCAACCTCATAGACTTAACCAACTTCAAGCTCAACCTCCCACGAAAGACGATGTCCGAAGCTACCCCCATTTCCCCGCCTGGTCCTCCCACACCCAGCGACCCGGCCGCCAACGCTACGTTCGCCCATAAAACCTCCACAGCAGCCACCACCACCACACCTTTCATTGATACCAGCACGCCTGCAATCAATGCAGCCCCCGTTGAGCTGGATGGCGCATCGATAAGCCCCGATCAAATGAGCCGGAAGGCGGGAACGAAAGAGTCTCAATCAACCGACCTTCCACCAAGTTCAGGTAGGGAGAGATCAGGCAGCGTTGTTGTGAGTCCTGGTCTTGACGAAGAAGGCGAGATAGAGAGAGAGTTCTTGGGCGAGGGTAACGTGGAGGAAAGCGCTCATGTCAAACAGGTGCGTGTATACACACCTACATACATTCTACAAGGCTTGGTCCTTGCTGCTTCCTGTTTCTGACGATTGCGTAGAAGCGAGCAGCCATGCTGGCAACTCGGAGCAAAGACCCCGGCGTCATTGTCGATGTATCAAACCCGAACCCAACTGCGGAGGAAGTCGAAGCTGCCAAAAGTGCAGACGGTGCAAGCACGCCAGCAATTCCAGCAACAGGGGAACCATAGATATCATATACGGCCATGTCTGGCATCTAGTATAGCGTTCTTGCCGTGGGTCAGCTGAGAGAGCGTATCCTCGGAGCGACCAGGGTCTTTGGCGTAATAGAATCATTGTATACACACATTCGAGGATTGACACATTTGTAGGCCAATCATGCCTCTTGTAAGGCAACGCAACCAGGAAAGATGTCAGTAAAGACCCATGAAAAAATGATGCTTGTCTCGAGTCTCTCCTCCAATAGCAGCACAAGTGTTCTTAGCAACCATCTAGCTATTCGTGGGGACAATATCATAGCCCAAGACAACATTGGAGGACACGACCATGCTCACGTGTGCCCATCGCGTGCGCCATTCAATGTTCTTTAAATAACATCGGAACACGTGCGGATTGGCTGATGCACCCTCAATGGCACGGCATGGAAACGAGGGCTATCTGCTTATTCAAGCTTATCCCATTCACCGCTAGTAGATATTCATTGATGAGTGGCACGGACGCGGTGCCTCGATAGGTGGATCGCTACCAACGAATTCTCCTTCGTTTATTTGCTATTGGAATGATATAAGCGCGGGCGACAGATAGATGGAGCAGAACAAGCTTTCAGGGTTCTCCCTCGCTTGATTACTTGTCCAAGAGTCTGACGGCGGCACATCGTCTCTGTTCGATGTGCAGTGTCTTTTTATCGAGCGCTAGGTGTGGAATATCCGAATACCTTGGTCCAGGTGTGTGGGCTACAGGCAGGTTGAATGCGGACATGGCAGCTTTATCCATGTGGTTTGTCTCCATGGATGTATACGAGGACTGATAAGGATAGGGTGGACAGCAAGCTCATCATCGCAAATGGGGCGAAAAACAAGCAATGCGATACATCTACAATCTGGCACACAATTTCCGTTGTCATAGACGGTGTGATGGACGATGTCCAGCTACCACAGCGACGGTAGGCCATGTCATGTACATGTACCATGGGAAAGGGTCGGCGCTAGTCCCAAGACAGCTATCCTTCACCAGAGGAATGCTTGGGTTTGGCAATGTCCATTCCTCAAGTGCCCTTCTTCGCCTTCGTCGAGAAGCACTGCTCTTAATCTCTTCGAAAAGTCGCACAACCCTCCCCGTACTAAACTAGCAAGTGGGCGCAAACATATCGTATGCATCTTGAACTAGCCAGCTCAGCTGCGCTCGTTGGCTTTCTAGCCGCACGCTGAGTGGGTGTGGCTCATCGCCTCAGATTTTTATCGTCATGGTTAGGGAACACTTATCAGACAGGCACGGGCCCCCATTCATGCTCTCTATTCATACATGTGAGCGGGAGGCGCAGCTGAGATTTAAAGTCACAGTTCGTAGCATTCCGCTTTTGGCCATTTCCTCAGCCTACCGAGACATGCTGTCGAGGTGAAGGACAAGGGCTTGAGGTGTAGCTAAACAAAGACCATGTTACATGAACTAGCGGTTTGCGCCATACGGATCCGTAAACCCTCGTTGAGAACATGGATCCCTATCGGCTTGGTAGGCCACTTGTCTTATGCGACGTATATTCTCACTACTCCGGTCTACGTCCTGGCATTATGACTTGCTGCTTACTCTTATTTCGACCAGAGTCTGTCTTATTACCTTGATGGGTTGCCCGTCTCTGACCAACTCTTCACCACCTTTTGTCTGACTTGTTTCGTTCCGCTTTTCTCCGCTATCATGGCGTATAATCATCCATCTTCACCTGTATGGAGTCGGTCTCCAGCTCGACTTAGACTTGTTCTCTTCCTTTCTGTGTCCACTCTTATGATATTCCTTTTGATCCTCTACAGCCCGCAGCCGCCCTCGTGCTATTCCAACAGCGACACTGTCGTTTGTCGAGTCGCCCATAAGGCAAAAGACCACCTCCGCTTCAAGAGCCACGACAAAGAACACACTCAAGATCTAACAGGCGTGAAATCAAAATTCGCCTTCGCCACCTTTCTAGCTGGCAGAGAGGATGCTACCATTGACGACCCATACTTCATCGCCGTACGGATGCTGACTTACCAACTCCTCCACGCCAACGAAACTCGATCACACGACCGGTCTATACCCTTCGTAGTTCTGTGTACAGACAAGGTCCCACAAGAGCAGAAAAGTCGTCTCCAACGAGACGGCGCCATCGTCGTCGTCGGCGAGTCCATCCAATCAGACTGGGCTAAAACTGACGTGGGAAAATGGCAAGACGTCCTCACCAAGCTCCGTATCTGGGAGTTTACTCAGTTCGAGCTGGTTGCCCTACTCGACGGAGACACCGTCCTCACGCAACCCCTAGACGGCGTCTTCAACGACCCTGCCGTTTATCACCGAGACTCTCTCATTGCCAAAACAAATGACATCGACCCCGTCATAAAACCGGATGAGCAACCTCTCCCTGCCACATACTCCTTCGCTGGTGTTCCTGAGATGAAGCCTGAGCACGGCTACCCGCCTACAGAGGAAAACCATGATTTCCCGAACCTCAACTACCTCAACGCCGGCTTCTTCGTTTTCAAACCTGATGTCGACATGCTCGGCTATTACCTCTCTCTGCTCGACATCCCTGGACGCTTCAGTCCTGACTTCCCAGAGCAGAATCTGCTCAACTATGCGCACAGGAGGGAAGGTGCCATGCCATGGCTCCAGCTAGATCTCTCGTGGAACATTCACATGCCAAAACTCGAGGATGTGCAAGGCGGCGTCAAGAGTATCCACGATAAGTGGTGGCAACCAGGTGATAAGAGGCTTGCTCCCATGATGGAGTCATGGCGATGGCGGATGGAAGGATATTTTGAGAGCCGGGATGCAGTGAATGGCGGTGTTTGATTCCCCATATTATTCCTGTGTTTTTCACTCTCAAATTCTAATCTTCTGCTTCTTACTCTTCTCGGCCCACGATTCTTGTCTCCGGAGCCCAAGCCTTCATTTTTGCTCCCTTGGGAGTGCTTGTCTAATTTTCTCATTGTAACACTATCCTCGAGCGTTTCTAGTTGTTTTTCGGATTCTTGGTACAACGTAACTAATGTCAGCTAATCTTGAGTTTTTGGAAGGAGGTACTCGAATAAGACTTTTTCCTGGGGGGTTTCAGGGGTCGGACCAGGAGTTAACTACAGGAGCATTGTACCACATACCCAAGGTAGACGGACTTAGGAATAGGTAAAATCTTCATTGTAGGGGATCTATCTAAATTTAAGCACACAACATAAGCTCAAAACATAAATGATTGGCTACACACATATTGCACAGTTTTAATACCATATAATTGCAGCGATAGGCAATACCTCACCTCTCCATAATGAAATTCTTGCGCAGACAAGACCAAGGTGTATTCCACTATGTCAGCTGAGCCCCCAAAAACCCCACGCTCTCAAACTTTTCGACCAGGAAACACAAAAATCGCCCCAGAGTCAAGGCGCTTGCGCGACATTTTCCTTCCCACCCGGTAACCATGGTCGTTGTACAGAACCGCGCTGGCCGGTAAACCACACCTCAACGCCTTGTCTCAGCCACGCGACGCTCGTGTTACCGAAGCGAGGGGAACAGTTACTAGAATGTATTGTACTGCGTGACCCTGAACGCGGGAAGTGGAAGGTAGGCGTGTTTGGTTTCATCGTGAACTGCTGGGGTTTACTTTACGCTACGGTGGGGGTATCTTTTGGGTTCCTTTGAGGAATGGGTGAGGTAGAGATGAGGTTAGTGTGTGCTTGCCTTCTCTCACCGTAGGTTTACTACTTCCTCATCTCAGTCCGATCATTTCAAAATTTGATAAAGTAGACAATCCAGTGGTATCAGGCTTTGTGAGAAGCGAGGGTTTGACTCGTCGTTCTGATTGATTCATTCTGACAGTGAATCATGGTAACACCAGAAAAACAGGAGTTCATGTTGTTTGTATGTACTGTGCACAGTCTCAGTAGAGTATATAAGTGTACGATAGCTTGCTTCGCGATTGACATGATTTGTGTGTGAGTCCCTATTTTTTCTCAATTATTTCTATTGTATAACAGGCAGTGCTAAGTCTATGTGTCATATTACCGTCATTGCAGCGTGAGCAGGTCTGCATTCGTTGGCAAATGCTGTAGACTCTAAAATTAGAGCGTATATCATATGGCACTTGTCTTCCGGGGAACAAAGAAGCCGGGATTCTCAAAGGGAGTAACGCTCTGAGGCTAATATACATGCTCATGACTGCTTCCGGCATAACAAAAAATTGGCTTTCTTTGAGATGAACTTCGGACTTCCAAAGGCGTTGTTGGTTCTTTCATGGCTCCAATGAAGGGACCAAAATTGTTCTGGAACGACAGCTGTGGGTATATATGTATCTCTAAGAGGATTAAGTGATGTTTATCCTGATCATACCTTTTCTTTTCGAATATACAATCAACGATACCATGGGTAGTAGTTCGGAGCCAAAGTCAGACCACTCTCAATGGACCAACTTGCCGGACGTTATAGCAGAGGGCAACGAGAATCCCGATAGCTTTGAAAATCCAGGAGAAAGTAAGCATCCTAGGAAAATCGTCATTCTGACAGTAGACAGAACTCTAAACTGATAAACTACATTAGGGCAAGAACCGACTTCAATACCGCCTAAAAGCTCCTCACCAACAGAAGGTTCTCGATCAACACCATCAACACTAAATGTTCCCTCAAAAGACAGTGACTCGGCATCATCGGCACATCAAGTAGGCGCCGGGAGTTTCGCAACAAACACCCAAAGCACGCACGCCAGCGCAGTAAACAAGGACAATTCGGGAGGTTTCGATGTGCAGCCTGAAAGAAACGTATACTCTAGACAATACGCAGAAAAAGTAGTCTGCTACTCTATGTGTATATTTGTAGTGTTGGCTCTTTTTCTCGTGTTCGCCGAGGTTTACTGTAGCGAAAGCAATTCTGGACGATTAAAAGATGAACTATAGCAGTGGCGAGATATCAGAAAGACTGTCCAGTTATATTTAGATATTATACTCTCAAATCAGTCGCTTGATATTATGACCATCGACCGCACTTGAGGTCATCTCTCGTACACTTGATCAATTCCAGATGTGAGCACATATAATTGATACGGTGAAATATCTTCCTTACTAATGTGAATATGCTTTGATACTGTAAATCATCTAATATGATATAGGCGATTCAAATATCCTGTAATGATGCTCCGTAGATTACTGTTTGTCTGGTAGTGCAGAAGAAAATCCAACACTAAGAGAAGATGAATAGTGGAAGATGCAATGACTAAGCTTTAGCGGA
The DNA here is from genome assembly GCA_948474695.1 of Periconia digitata. Lineage (NCBI taxonomy): Eukaryota > Fungi > Ascomycota > Dothideomycetes > Pleosporales > Periconiaceae > Periconia > Periconia digitata. Next base: position 1,960,750 of record CAOQHR010000003.1, read on the forward strand.
AGCGATACCGGATTCGAGCAGCAACGAGCAACGGCAGACGAGCATCGACCATGCGACGAGACCATATAATCATAGGGCAGTGGTGATTGCCGGCGCCGACATGTGGTCGCCGTTTACTCTACAAATACCTTCCCGGCGTCAATTTATACCGAGAACGCGTCTGGAACTTTCGTCGCTAACATGTCAGCCGTCGAGAGCCCCGACTGCACGCCCATTGAAGCCAACGGAGTCAAACGTACGGCCAGCCGCCTAGTGAACCATCCCCCAGGCTGATTACGCAATAGACAGGAGGAATTCGACCATTCTGAACCCACGATGCTATCTCACCGATGAGCTATGGAAGCAGGCACCTGTTTTGACCGGAAGCACAAAGTTTGAGCCGCTAGACAATGCGAAAAACATCCTCGTTACTGGTGGGGCAGGCTTCATGTATGTGGGAGTCGCGTCCATGAAGGGGAATGAACGTACAACTGACCACTCTTGCACGTAGAGCTTGCTGGTTTGTGCGCCACCTGACATTGACATATCCCCACTACCACATCATTTCATTCGATAAGCTCGACTACTGCGCGACTTTGAACAACACCCGTATCCTCGATGGCTGCACCAATTTCACATTTGAGCAGGGCGATATCACACTGCCTGTGGATGTGAAGAGAGTGCTCCGTAAGCACAAGATCGATACCATCTTTCACTTTGCCGCGCAATCGCATGTCGATCTGAGCTTCGGCAATTCGTACCAATTCACCAATACCAACGTCTATGGGACCCATGTACTACTCGAAAGTTCACGAGAACATGGAATCACACGATTCATACACATTTCGACCGACGAGGTTTACGGGGACGTGCCTATTGATGCGGCCGATTTGAGCGAGACAAGCTTGCTTGCGCCTACGAACCCATACTCAGCAAGCAAGGCAGCGGCGGAGATGATGGTCAGTGCATACCGAACAAGCTTCAAACTGCCACTCATTACCGTACGGAGCAACAACGTGTACGGACCACACCAATTTCCAGAGAGTAAGTCGATTGCTCATGATTTGTTGACGCCAGCCTTCTAATTCGATAATAGAGATTATCCCGAAATTCATTATGCTGCTCCAACGAAGAAACAAATTACTTGTCCATGGCGACGGTTCGCCAACACGAAGATATGTATATGCTGGCGATATAGTCGATGCTTTAGACACCATCTTTCACCGTGGCGACATTGGTCAGATCTACAACATTGCATCCAAGGATGAAATTTCTAATACGGAGATATGCCACAAGCTGTTGGATATGTTTGGCTTACCCCATCTTACGACAGAAGATCTAGAGAAGCGAGTGCAGTACACAGAAGATCGACCATTCAATGATCAACGATACGCAACAGATGGTTCCAAGCTGGCAGCACTAGGCTGGCAGCAAAAGACTGGATTCGACGATGGTTTACGAACGACAGTCGACTGGTACCGGCGGTTCGGAGAGGTGTGGTGGGGAGATATAAGTCGCGTATTGACACCATTCCCTGTGGTCGAAGGGACTGAAATATGGACCCAGGAAGAGCACGAGGCTTTGCCTTCGGATGACGAGGGACGATTAGAAGGAGTCAATGGGCAGCAAGATTCCCCGTGGACAGCAGATGCTTTAGACCATCTCCAGAAGATGGAAGGAAAATCAAGGGAAAGTTGACTTGCTCGTGGATGCGGAATTTGTTGGTTTTGATACCCCCCATCGTTATCGATGTGTACGCTAGTTGAACTACTTCCAGCGTACAATCTACATGTATGGCATATTCACGTGTGCAATGACTGAAGGAGCCAATTTCACTTGCATTTACATACATGTGAATATACGCTCTCAATGTTGTTGCGGATAAGGCGACGGGGGTCTCGCATTCGTCAACGCATGAGGCTGAGTAACCCCACCCCCGCCAATGGAATAGCGGCAAAGGGTACAGCCTAGCGCCCTCTTGTAACGTCCATTGTAGCCACTCTCCCACTCCGTCTCCCAAAACACTCGCAGCTTTCACCTCCGGATTCTGTCAGCTCTCCTTGACACTTACTCTCACACTTTACTCTAAAGCACTACGAACTATCACACACAAAACCATCACGCTCACGTCGACTGGGTTTTTTTTAGGAATCCTGTCAGCTCACTCTTCCTCAGCTCCGCATTACAGTCTGTCATTAACCTCGTCCAACAGGCAACCATGGGCATGTTCTCGAAGAAGAAAGATCAGGGCGGCGACGACGACGCCAACCGAAGCGCTCTCTTCGGTTCACGCAAGGGCAAATCCAGTCCCGCCGGTCAAGACAGCAACCCCTATGCGAAGCCTCCTCAGGATCCCTATGCCAACGCACCTCCTCCATACTCGGGCGGCAACAACTCGTACAGACAGGAGAAGAGCCCGGCCGTCACTTCCCAGGGTGGCTCCTATGGCCGCCAGGGCGGAGGTGGAGGTGGAGGCTACGGCGGCAGCAATCCCTACGGCGCCGGAGGTGGTGCTCCTCAACGACAAGGTGGATATGGTGGTCTAGGTGACCCAAACGACGATGCTCGCGGTCAGCTCTTCGGTAATGCTCCAGATCGCATGCAGCAGAGGGCACCTCAGGGTCCCCCTCAAAGTGGAGCTTACGGCGGTGGCCAGGGAGGATACGGCGCCCCGGGTGGCTACGGGGATGGGCCCGCCTACAATGACCGAAAGTTGACAGCCGAAGAAGAAGAGGAAGAAGAAGTCTCTGTATGTGGAACTCCAACAATCTATTACAAGATCCTTTTAGTTTAACTAACTTTTTGCAGGCAACAAAAGACCAGATACGATTTATGAAACAACAAGACGTGTAAGTTTACTAAACGAGAATGGTTTTACGGTTCCCATTGGCTCTGTTTCTACTTACATGCAATAATTGTACTAAGCAAGACTTTACTAATTCTATTTGTAATTATAGGTCAAGTACACGTAATGCTTTGAGACTTGCTCAACAAGCTGAGGAAACGGGGAGAGATACTCTGGCTCGCCTTGGAGCACAAGGGGACCGTATACATAATACTGAACGCAACCTTGACCTTGCTGCAAACCAGAACAGGATTGCTGAAGAGAAGACTCGAGAGCTTAAGACTGTGAACAGGAGCATGTTTGCCATGCATGTGTCTAACCCTTTTAGTAAGTTTCCATCTTTTCTAAGCACTAGTGCTAGCCTCTTGGCTCACAGCCACATGTGTGGCTGTGCTCTGCACCCTGGCCCGGTGCCGAAAGCAAAACTCAACTCTATTTTATCTGCCTTTTTAAGTGTAGAAAACCCTTAAACAGTAGAAAATACTGACGGCATCTAGCGAGCTCATCTAGAAACGCTGAACGCGATGCCAAAGTTCTAGAAACTCACCGCAACGAACGAGATCAACGAGACGCGACACGGAAGGCTGCGTGGGAGAGTTCTGCGCGTCAGAACGAGTTTAATCAGGCCAATGCTGCGGCAGGCAAAGGAGGACCTGGTCGAAGCACCCTTGCCGACCGAGCAAAATTCCAGTTCGAAGCGGATTCAGATGACGACCAAATGGAAGACGAGATTGACTCTAATCTTGATGCCTTACACGGCGCCGCCAAGCGTTTGAACCACCTGGGTCGTGCTATGGGTCAAGAGGTCGATACGCAGAATACACACATTGAACGCATCATCCGGAAGACTGACAAGGTCGACGATGGCATTGCTTCCAATCGCGCGAAACTTGAGCGCATCCGTTAAATCTCACTGAGTGAGGTCTTGTATGCTCTGATCACGTTCATAAGCGGGTCGAGACACTGTCAGACATATCAAATACATATATCAGAATATATGTGCTGTCGGATTTACAGAGGCGTTCTGGGGCTTGTATGTGTCTACTATAGGAAGCTGTGGGTGTCGAAAGATCACCTAGTATTGGGGTACCTTCTCTGGTGCTATCAATCAGCTGGCCGTCCTTGAACCTAGCGACGGCGCTCAAGCCAAGCGAAGCGGAGGAAAGAGTTGCTTGAAATGTTTGTAGCCTCACCATAAGAAAAGCCTCAATATTAGAAGCGTTGCAGCTAGAACGTGAATGCACAGCAGCTTATATTGGATAGAATACTTATTCAAACTCATCAGTCAATATCTACTTTCCTTTGTAAACAACAGCCAAAGAGTTTTACAACAGCATCAGGCTAGAGTGTGGCTCGGGAAGCTGTTTTGGCTACGCCATATCTTACTGACACTTTTAAAGCTCAATTCTTGGATGGGGGAGGGTGCTCAATATTGTTATACGAGCAAGTTATTGCATCATAGTTCTAGGTACACTTATCAATGGCGATTGTAGCAGAGTTGCTGTTGACAAGGGCTAGGTGTTGAGACGTGATATCTTACATGTACACATTGACTCAGTGAAAGGTTAAGCGGTTCAGCTCACGTGGGTATGGCCTTGTAATATGCATTGCGACTAAGGAAACTCCCGCTATGCTGGAAAGGAAATAGAACATATAAATCGTATCGCATTGTCTCTATTTCCCATCATTCATGAGAGCCAATCAAGTCGCCATAGCATACATTAATGAATGGGCAAACATCAAAACTTCTGTGGGCTTACTCCTCCGCATCATCCTCTGGGATCTGGCTCTCCTCGGCGTCCTCCTCGAAAGTGTGTTCGGGAACAGAGTACAAGCGAAGAATCGATTTGTTGGGATCCTTCACAAGAACGTACTTGCCTTCGTCCATGTTGAGGCACATGTCGACAATGGTACGCACGATACCCCAGCCGTTGTTGAGGTTAAGCGCCATTTGATTGGCAAAGTCACGGGGTTTGTTGGTCAGGACACCAAGAATAACGTGGTCGTTGTTGTTTTTAGGGTTGGTACGAGAGACAAAGCTGTGATACGTTAGCATATGTGCGCTGCTAGTTGTCAAAATAGGACGTACCCAAGTTTCATAGTATCGGCCTTAGCAAGGATGCTCTGAGTTGCCCATCGTGCAAGTTTGCAGGAGTTGTTCTTCATCTCCGTAGCGAGAACGGCACCTCGCTGACTGGCCAACTTGGTCCTCCAGTCAAGAGCACCACCACTGCCCTGCGCCTTGTTGTCGAACTCGTTGAGTGCTTTGATAGTCATGTACTGGTCCTCACCGTTGATGTTGTTCTTGACCACAGCATCAAGCTCAGTTCTCACGATAAGGTGCAAAGGCTCCTCATCTTGGTCCAATGACAGATCGAATCTTCGGTACTTGTAAGCTTTCGAAGCCGGAGGATCGCTTTCTTCTTCCTCGTTGTAGAACGGATGCTCGTGTGTCATGTTCACCTTCAGGCTTTGCGACTCGTTGACCACTTGTAGGGGGAAGACATTATTGATGTGGGTGGCTTCCAGCATAAGTGCGCCAGGGGCGTTGATCGAGTCTTTGTTTCCTTCGGAGATCTCAAGAGGTGCATCTGTGGCATTCTCGTTGACTGTGACCATATCTAAGTTGGAACCATCTCTCTTGTCGAGGAAAAGCTTGTTGCCTCTTTTCGTGATGACCAAATCCCACGAGTAGACGGATTTGGTAGCACACATAAGCATGGAGAGTATGCTATCGGTAGCGAAGATCGTGGCTTCATCCTTCTCGGCCAACTCTTGAAGTATGGGATCGCTCGAGGTCGTAACATTGTAGGCAGCACGTTCAAGAACGTTGAGCTTCCGCTGGGACGTAACAGCACCAGGCTGCTTGTCGTAACTGCGGTCGTAATAGTAGAGGAAGCCATAGTTGTCGAGGTCCTCGCCGTCACCGGTGGCCAGATTCAGCTTAGCCAGACGCGCGAAATCAATTTCCTCGCGCACTTGCCAATCAGGCTTGACCTGCACCGAAGCATCGCGGTTGCGTTGAGGTTTGTCATCCCTCCATCCGAAGCGCCGTCCTCCTCTACCGCCCCGTCCACCACGGTTATCGTATTGCTGACCACCGCGCCCACCAACCCGTTGGAAAGTGCCGCGTCCTCCACGCTGAGCCTGTCCTCCTCGCTGGCCACGTCCACGGCCGAACACGGTACCGCCACCTCTTCCAAAGCCTCGAGTCCTCGTCGATGTGCGAGTATTGTCGACAACGGAGAAAGTAGCCTCCTCTTCGGCGGCCTGAATAGCGAAGGGATTTGTTTGTTGGTTTGCACCGTACACTTGCTGATCTACGGAGCTGCATTAGTTTTGCCAATCACAGATGTCACCCCTCGAATACAGGAGGTGTATAATGATTCCTTACCCCTATAGTTTCGGTTTCCATAGTTTTGGCGACCTTGTCTTTCCCCACCTTTACCCTCAGTCCAGTCTGCCATGCGACCGAGTTTGTCGGCCTTTGAGTAGGGCGCATAGGGTACGCCGCCCAGCATGGTTTCGGTAGAGATTTGGGGTCCCCATTGATCGTTATTCGGCAAAGCCGAGACAAGGTCGAGAAGGGATGCAGGTGCCATTGTATTTGTGATTGTCGATTCTTCTCTCCTCACGGTGGGGCACTCTGCGCTCGCGAACAATTCTGAAAACGAACTCCAAGTGCGGGCTGTTCGAAGTCTTGGCGCGCTAGGCAAAATGTTTGACCGGTGCGATTGACTTGGGTAGCTCCAGCCGCCGCGTAGCATACAAAGAGAAGCTTCGCTTGACAACTGCTTTCACTTCAATGCCTGCCTCATTGTATCTGACCGCTGCGTACATTTGCCTTGATGAGCACATAAACTGCATTTCGTAGCAATGGGCTCATCAACCTCCCCTACTCCGTTTTTCAACCATGGAATCCCTGGAATTACTGGTTCACACATCTGCACCCTCAACAAAACAAGATGATGATATCTACCGTGCCTTAGCAGAAGATTACATTCAGTTTGCTCCAACTCATGTCCATCGAAAAGAGACTACTCAGCGTGCCGCTGAACAAACGCAGACGCCAGATCATGCCTCGTCTAAACATGCAGCCACACCGACCAGACTGAACAAGAGCATTTCCGTCTCTTTTATCAGTACAACATCCAGCAAAGACCTGTATGGGAGCTTCCCATCCCAATTGTATTCCGAGGAACGTGTCAAGACCTCTGTGCACCGTGACTCTCAGTTATTCGTGCCAGATGATCAGGTGCCGTCTTCAAGGCTCGGTCAACTCGAGCGCATGCAGACTAAATGGCAAGAAGAGCAGCGTATGAAACAAAGTTTTGGGAGCTCTCGTCTGTGGAGTACTGATATAAAATCATCGGCCAATTGGGAGGAGGCCATGATCGATGATACTCAGCTAGCTTTTCAGGTGATGCAAAGCCAAGTGCTGGACGATCTTTCGACTACATCGGAAGGCACACAGGATGAAGATCTCCTATCTGAGACTCAGTACGAATTCCTCGAACTTCCTGCTGGGTCTTTACAAGTCGAATCACCGGGCGGTGATGGTGTTGTGTCTGAAACCCAATACGATACCCTTGGATTGTCTTTCGTGGCTTCGACCCCCGAAGATATGCAAGACGATGATCCTGTGTCTGAAACCCAGTATGAATCTCTTGAACTCCCTACTGAGATAATGCATGTCGGGCTACCTCTTACTAACTATATCGGAAGCCTTTCACCTGGGGGAAAAGCCGCTGTTAGTATCGCTACACGCCCGCAACTCAACTTGGCCACTGTCAGCACAACTGCATGCGCGCGGACCGATTTATCGCCAATTCTACCGGAACATGAATTTCATGTGTCTGCTTCTGCGACAAACTCGATAGTCAATAAGGATACTCCATTGGCTTCAAGTTTTCATGATCTTCCTCTTGAGATCCTTCCTCCTCCCCCCAAGGTCACCGTGGCCACCCCGCGTACACTTCCATCACAAGTAACACATATTCTGGCTACATTAAAAGACCAGAACCCCGAGAAGTTCATGTCTTTGCGTACGTCCCGCAAATTGGCGCACGATGAACGTGGGCATTGGATGATTGACTGTACCAACTGGCCTCTAGAGAACCAAGCTCAGTTTTGGTTCTCCTTTGGTGGCTACGTGCGCAGTGGTCGGCTTGGGTGGGGTGTAGGGCTTTATCGGGATGACACCAACTTCCATGGACTTGGAGTCGTCCGTGTCTATTGCTGGGGAGAGGTCGTCGAGCATATTTGGCTATTACTTTGGTTGTGCTCGAAAGGCAGAATTTCTAATTCGGGTACTCAATGGTTGGATGCAGGAGAAGAAGTCGTTGTGGCTTGAATTTGTGGCTCGAAATGCTCTAACTTTTATTATTTCTCGATATATTTGTGCATAGTGTAGTGTTCACGGTCTGTACGATATTCTCTTATTGCAATATATAAATCTCGAGAACAATAGAGGACATCAACATATATCGAGGTTGTGGTCGAATTTTATTAATATCTGCATTTGTTGTGAAAGGCTGCAATTCGCTGTCCAAGCATATCATCCTATGGGCTTTCGAGATCTGGCACTGCCAAGCCTGAATCAGCACTCGAAACCTCCGAACCGCCGCACCGCAATCACAATCCTCCGACAACCCAAAACAATGTGATCTCACTGTTGAATCTTACACGTCACAACATACTGTGCAACATGCTAGCATCGCGCCGTGAAGTCATTCCTCGTGCGCCGGAGCCCGAATCCCCAACAAGTGCCGATGAACGAACCCTATACGAGCCCTCCTCCGATGAGAACGATGAGTACGACGACGCACCCGAGGATGAAACCGAGGATGAAGAACACGACTTGCTAGAATCAGAAGATGAAAGAGAGAGATTGCTGACAAGCACAAAGAGGAAGGGGAAGGGTATTGCAAGTCTATTGAATAAGAACGACGCCAGTTCAAAGACTCGAGGGCAAGAGCAAAAACAGAGAATAGGGAAGATGAAAGGAAGGAAGAAAAGAGGAAGAAGGGGGTCGCATGCTGGAGAGGAAAGTACACTTATGTATGAGATGGAGGAAGGTATCGGCCAGTCGACCGACAGTCTAACATCGTCGAGTGATGGGGATGAGAAGCGGCCGGGCAATACGAAGACACAGAGACAGGTATATGTACTCTTCCTTTTGTATAAGTTGAAGGCTAATAGAAGAATAGACCCAGCAAAAACGAACATGGCGCCGAGTGGTCATATACACGAGCATAATCGGGCTTTTTCTCATTCTTCTATTTGCAGCATTCAGAGTCTCCGCGTCTAAGCATTCAGAGTCTGCAGCAGCGTTGGTATCTAACGGTACCTCGCTCTTCGCTCCCACTACGATTTTGATTTCTCTCGACGGTTTCCGTGCTGATTTTCTCCATCGTGGTCTTACACCGACTCTCAATAAATTCATACAGGACGGTGTATCGCCCAAGTACATGCTGCCCAGCTTCCCTTCGGTTACGTTTCCGAATCACTATACTATGGCGACCGGCTTGTATCCCGAAGCACACGGAGTGGTTGGTAACACGTTTTGGGATCCTGAATCAGAGAAAGAGTTCTATTATACAGACCCACAGAAGAGTTTGCAGGCGTCGTGGTGGGGAGGCGAGCCTCTGTGGCAGACCGCTGAAAGACAAAACGTTAGGGTAGCGGTGCACATGTGGCCTGGTTCTGAAGTTCACAGTGCCCCCGAACCGGCATATGTGGACAAATACAACGGTTCAGAAGCACTTTCTAGGAAGGTTGACCGCATTATGGGCTTGTTAGATACACCTGGCCCTGAAGATATTGGCGTCAACATTGATCAACCTCGTCCACAGCTTATTGCTGCATACGTACCTAATGTCGACAGTGACGGGCACAAGTATGGACCGAACAGCACGGAAATCCGTCAAACGATCATGAATGCCGACACGATGCTGGGAGACATCTTGAAAGGCTTGCAAGATCGAAATCTGACTGGGATTGTCAATGTTGTCGTAGTCTCGGATCACGGCATGGCCACCACCGACACATCACGTCTGATTCAATTAGAAGACCTTGTTGATCCAGCGGAGATCGAGCACATTGACGGTTGGCCACATTACGGACTGCGGCCCAGGAAGCCTGCCGACCTCGGACGACTCCACAAGCAAATCATTGACAGAACACGAAACATGACCAACGTCGAAGTCTATCTTCGCGACAAGGACATGCCTGAGCGCTATCACTTTTCACAAAATGAACGCATTGCACCGCTTTGGATCATTCCAAAAGCCGGTTGGGCAATTGTTGACAAAAGCTCGGGCGATGTAGAGGAAATGAAGAAGAACGGCGATGTATACCATCCTCGAGGAATCCACGGGTACGATCATGAACACCCTCTTATGCGTGCCATATTTGTCGCACGCGGCCCGGCTTTCCCGCACAAACCTAACAGCCGTATCGAACCCTTCCGTAAGTCACCGAATTCTTTCCAAGCACCGGATTTCTGTTCCTAGTTAACACCTGACGTCTGCTAGAAAACATCCACCTCTATAACATCATATGTGACTCCATCAGTATCAGCCCAGCCCCCAACAACGGCACCCTGCGCCTCCCCTTGCGGCCCGTGGGTCTCCACAGCGATCTCGATGTCGCAGCTGACGAAACACCTTCCGACCCTCCGCAGTCCTCGAAACCACAGGCGTCCCCAGTCCCCAACCCAGCTACACCTTCACCAGCCCCAGCTGCCTCCTCGACACAAAGCGCACCGCCCGCGCAGTCCAGCGGAGCAAAATTGAGCTGGTGGCAGGAACTGACGCACAAGGCGGAGCACATCGGCGAGTGGGTGGATGACTTTCTCAAGACGCACATGCCTGGGGGGTCTGAAAAGGAGAAAAGCGGCTGAGAAGCTATGAATACGCTCTGGCAGCAATACTCCCTCTTTTCATTCTGCTCACTTCTGTCCCACTAGCTTGTGTGTTGGATATTTTAGGGTGGCGCATAGGGCCTATAGATTGGATGTGCACTTCGTATGGGAGGTTGCTTCTTGATTTTTCGGTCCCCCCCCCACCTCCCCTAGTTTTTGGTCTTTTCGTCATTTCAACACTGCTTCATTCCCAGGCTTTTTGGATAATGTATTATTAGCTCTGGATCGAATGATACCCGCTAGCTTTCTGGAGAATGCTATGCTTAACGGCCCTGATATCGTCACCTACTGAGAAAATGTCAGCTGTATCTAGTCGTGACAATTGTATACATGCTCAAGCTGTGGTTGTTGGTAAACGGAGTACTACATCAGATTCAAGGGACTGTCCTATGATGTAGCGGTACGTCGTAGTCACACTAATCTGGAAGAAAGGGGAGGGAACTTGATCTGAATCTGGTGAAGAATCGGCTGATTAGACCGAAATGAATACGATTGGTATCTAAATGCTATTTTGTATGACAGAAAAATGAAAGAGGAAAGCAATGACGGACCCATGAGAATTGAGCGTCAGCTATCGTCATGACAATCGTAACGATCCCGTCTATTTGATCGCGAGAAAGGAACAACTCCAAAGCGAACTCAATGATACCATGAGCTTGACCCATCCCCAATTTAAGCATGTCCGTTGCCGTTGGAGATTTTGCCACCAACGACTGCCTTTTCGACCGCCTGCATAACATCGGCCACCAGATCCGCCTCATCCTCGATACCGCAGCTCACGCGCACCAGATCGTCGAAAACGCCCGCGGCCTCGCGCTGTTCTTTGGGAATTCCGCCGTGCGTCATGGCGCTGGGGACTTCAACTAGCGACTCCACACCACCGAGGGACTCGGCAAGAGTGAAGATCTTGGTGGCCTGGCAGAAGCGCTCGGCGGCTTCGTGACCTCCACGGATGCGGAAGGACAGCATACCGCCGCCCATCCCGTCGCGGTGCTGCTTGAGTGCGATGGAATGTTGCGGGTGTGATTTCAGACCAGGGTAGTTGACGGAAATAACGTGGGAAGAAGCTTCGAGGGCTGTGGCAACACCTGTTGCGTTCTTGGTGGCCTCGCGAGCGCGAAGGTGTAGCGTCTTCAGGCCACGGTGAGCAAGCCATGAGTCGAATGCCGAGGGGATGGCGCCAATAGCATTTTGGAGGAAGGAGAGGCGATCGTAAATGGATTCGGAGTTGAAGGCGGCAGCACCCATGACTACATCCGAGTGGCCGTTGATATACTTGGTCACAGAGTGCACGACAATGTCTGCGCCGTGGTCCAGGGGGTTCTGCACATATGGGGACAAGAAGGTGTTGTCCACTACGACCAAGATGCCATGTTGATGTGCGGTTGTAGCGACCTTCCTAATGTCAACGAGGCGGAGGGTTGGGTTAGACGGCGACTCAATCCAAATGAGTTTCGTCTCTGGTCGAATGAGGTCGGCAATGTCGTCGTCGATGTTGGGCGTGAAGGTTACAAGAACGTCATGAGTGGCAGCGACTTTGGTGAAGTATCTGTGGGTTCCACCATAGACATCGGAAACAGAGATGACGTGGGAACCTGCAGCAAGAGACTGGAGGATGTTGGCAGTGGTTGCAGAGCCGGAACTGAAGGCTAAAGCATAGCGAGCATGCTCGAGAGCAGCAACCGCCTTCTCGAAATTATCCCTAGAGACTGTGTCAGTTTGCGAAACGTCGGGCGGGCAGTGTAATGGCGACGATACCTGTTGGGATTTGAGGATCTTGAGTACTCGTACTGGCCGACGGGATTCCCCACACTGGTTTGCGCGAAAGTGGTGGAAAGCGAGATCTATAGCCTGGGTTAGCAACAGCGAGCGGCATGGAACGGTCAAGATGACTTACAGGCTCAATGACGGCGCCCGTCACAGGATCATGGGGACTTCCGGCATGCACAGCAAGCGTACCAAAGCGATGAACTGGCGAGGGTGCCCGCGGCGGGGTGTCAATGGGGTGTTCGGCAAACGTCATGATTCTTGAATTGGACTTTGTTCTTCTGGCTGAGGGCGGTTCAGAGGAAAGGAAAAAGACAATGGAAAAAAGTGCGGGAGAAGGTGAATGAAGAACAAGCTGTTGATGGGCGAAACGTTTGTTTTTGCCTGCTGCTGAGCAAGGACTTAGCGCGCGCAAAGTCTACGGTACTTAGGTAAAAAATTTGGTCTGGTGGGTATCCTTTGTCTTGATGGCAGCGAATGGCGCGACCAGGGATTGATTGTGTGCGTGTGTGTTGATACTGGGCCCTCGGCGTAACACGCTACAGCGTGGCACCACAGCGCCGTCTTATACCTTCTGGATGGAGGTTGGAGGCGCATAATGCCGAAGCGGTCTGAATAATAGTCAAGCTGAGAAATGCTCAAGATGGACGATGGAATGGGATCGAGTTGTAGCAGCCAGGCCTGATGATCAATCCGGGGACAGGATAGCGCGGATGGTGCCATACTATCTTCCGACGCCTTGCAGCGGCCTTGACACCCTGACGTCGGCCCAAACGGACGCCCTGGCTACCGAGCCCCCCTCAGCCCTGCCCGTCTACATTGTCATGGCAAACGACGGTACTCGTTGGTAATCTATCCCACTTGTATGAGTGGTGGCTACACGCGGCTCGTGGCATATCACATCACATAATCCGCTCATGCACCCTGCCGGCCTCTTGCCTGCAAAGAGCCGCACCGCCGTCTATTATTAACTGTGCATATGTGTATGCCAATCTATACCTGGTCCATTCATCCTACTCTATGCAGCAGCCTCATCTAGTTGGGTATCTTTGCCTTGTCATCACTGCGACTCTTCACCCTCGTCCATCCATTGACCCCCCGAGTCCTGTCGTCGCCTGCCTCCGAATGCCGACTCTTGCCACTACCCATCGTTGTTGTCCTTGTGCTGCTCACCAAACTCCGCCCATCATCTAGGCCCGCCCTGTCTCGCCGTTTCTCTCCAACAACCACTGGGTCGTCTGTGATCACGTTGTCCATGCCCTCCCACTCTTTCGTCTCTAGTCTGTCCCACTCGAGATTCTGTTGTTCCGTGAAGAGGTATTTCTTGAGTTCGTCCGCTATCTTGATTGGTGTCAACCCCCATCCTCCGAGATATTGTGCATTCTCTGCACTGTTCAAGAAAGAATGACTTGTCGCATGGGATACCTCACCGAACCCTACCGGGTTTCTCCTGATTGGGACCCTTGAGCCCGTTTTTGCCGGTGCAATATCCTTATCCAGTGGGTTCTCGGGCCGTTGTGGGAATTTGGTTTCTTGCAACACCAGCAACCGGTGGAGATTCTGACCCACAGCGCAGACGTGCCCCCATTCTGTGAATTGGTTCTTCATTCCCTGGCTCCGGCAGAGCCAAGCGATGTTATACGCCAGCAGCGTAACGCCTTCGATGAAATTCGAGTATGCTGGCGCATCTTCGTCCGACAAATGGCTTAGAGGACGGTCGATGTACAGAGCTCGTGGTTTTGGAATGTGTACCCGCGGGTCTAACGTGCGGGATGCTTCAGGACTGTTTGTCGACGAATGAGACGGGGTCGACCCAGGGAAAGGAACCTTTTTGCCTTGATACGACGATGTTGGGCTGAATATAGTGGGCTGTGGATAGTCGCTATGCGGCAGAGTTATCTCTGCCGGTAGGCGTACACCAAGGTAAGCGGCGACACGTACGACAAGCTGAGCAACTGCAGCCAGCGATGCAGACACTTGGTCGGGGGGCGCATCTTCGATTTTGTTAGCAAAAAGACACCACATTCATATATACACAAACCCACCATTCAAGTCTCTAAGGTCGAATATCTTGATGCGAGTGCCGGGCCCGATACAATAAACTTCTTTAATGCTACTGTCTTCCTTGACCCTTCGTCTCGTAACTTTCAGACCGGCCAACCGAGCAGCGGTACCACACAGGTAGTTCCGGATCTCAACAGTATCCTGATGGGTTTTGTTTGACTCGTAATCGGTCTTCTTGATGATCTGTTGTACCTTGTTTAATTCATTGGCTCGCCTAGAATCCACGCCGTAAGTGGCAGAAGACATGTCCGATTTCCGCTGTGCATTGCGGGCCCTCAAGGCTTCGACTCTCGCTCGAGTATCCTCCATTTGAGATTTGAGCAAGTCAACTTGCTCGCCAATATTGCTCATTCTCTCGTTTATCTCCGCGATTTCGCCCCTGGTTCGTTGCAGCTCGATGTTGTTTGTACATTCTTGGCGATCGACGAGTAGGCCTCCTTTGGAATCCACAAGAGACACATGCTGGCTTTCCTTGTCCTCCGATCCTTGTATGACCGCTGTGACGTGTTTCCCAACGCTCTCCCCCTCTATTAGCGCTTTGATAAGGTCGATGCGGGGTTGCTCGAGGTAGCTGCGGGCGCAAGTGATGCAGTGAAGGGCATAGGCATGGCCGCCAACTTTCCCACATATGTCACAGCTCATGGCGTGTACCTATCAAGTGATTTCGTCTTCCCTTGATGGATAACGTTGTGGCGAGGGTAATCGGAAGAAGAACGTCATGTTTGTCGGTCGTACACCATCGAAAGGCCTATTTAAGACTCCATCGGGAGGCTAGCGAACCAGTAATATCGTAGAGGTAGCGTTTGACGGGTATTTTGCTTGCTGAAATATGGAATTCACAATGTGAACGGAGGTGAGGTGTAGGTGATTGAACAAGTGAACTAGGTTGTGCTGGTGAGTGAAACGCGAGTCAGGCACTTGCGCGGGTGACGCACTTTCCCAGGTCATCAAGCCATTCCAAAAACGAATTAACGTAAGCCAGATTGGGTGTTAGTCACGATCTAAAATCAAAAAGGATTAGCGCATTCATTATGCTACATAAACATGTGTAGGCAGGCTCGCAAGTTCAGCATTAACATGCACGGCGAGTTTTATGTGTACTCGAATTTAGTCCTAGACTCTCTCGATATCCTCTCTTTTGACCTGATGAGATTACAGATCTGACTGGCTGTGTGTCATTGGCTCTCGCAAGCTGTATGAAGCCTAAGCGATGTCACCTCCCGAATCGTCCACTTCAGTCTCACTCCCGGAAGAAGCAAAACCACACGAACGCTCTTCGTCACTGGTATCATTGGACAGATTTGGCGAGAGTGTACATATGAACCCACCAATGGAGTTCCGCAACGAAGCCAGACATCATGAACACGATGAGACCTCTGCGACTGCAAACTTCGAGGGCAGAGAGCCACCACCCTCTGCTCAACCGAACAAACCCGCAATGAGTGATGTCTCTGATCAGAGAAAAGACGACGAGCTTGAGGAAGAAGAGCCTAACGAAGACTATGATCCCGCCGAGAAAATTGACGACCTCGATTGGAACGAATTACTTCACAACTACCACCAAGCAATGAACCAAGCAAACGACATGGAGTCTGAGATCTTTCGCGAGTGGAATGAGCTCATGAAGGTACGTGTTCGTACTACGTTCGGAAATGTTCGAATTAACAAACGTCAAGTTCTTCCAAGTCTGGGCGGAGGCCGGGTTGAATCATGAGACCGATCGTTCCTTCTCCCGGTACGTGATGACCCGTCACAATCGAACCCTGCCATCAATACTAGCAAGAGATTGACAGCGTGTTTTCTAGGATCAATACACGCACTGCGTATGTCCAGAATTCTGAAAGTCGCATGGAAGCAACCCGTAAACACTGTACGCAAGCCTATCTACCACGTTTGTAGTCATTGTAGCAATCAAGTTGCTAATCATTCTTCCAGATACGGATGTGGTGAACGCGTTCGAGAGTGCGCTTGCCCTTCTCAAAAATGCTGGAATACCTCGTTGAAATGCTCATCGGCCCAGGGGCCATGTACGTTCACGAACTTTGCGATTCATCATCGACAACGGAAAGGGCTCAAAAGGGTTCCAGTGAGGTCTCGGCTTGGTCAGGCCGACGATCTGTTCAAGAACCCTCGATGCGCGCTTCTTACGCCATACATGCGGCGCGGTGCACGCTTATGTAGAACGGCTCTTCATCGACTTCGTCGCGAGATTCTACCTGATGCTTCGATGCATGAACGAAATCCTACCCGAAATCCCATAGCAGGAGGCCGAGATGTATGATCTGCCTGGCATTATACGATAGACTCATATTATACCACTATACATCAATTTGAAAGCAAAGCGTGGCTCAATAAGAAGCAAGTGCCCCACTATCTTCGTGTAGTGTCATTGCAAAGTTAGGAGCATACCAAGTACATCTGATATCTCAGTTGAAGATGATATCTCACTATGCTACAATCTCACCTAACCAGCCAGGAATGTAGCCAAGAAACGAGATAGCAAGAGATGAAGAAAAATCTATAAACACCACTTATGAACATGAGACCTCCGACGTATGGTCGCTGACGAAAAGAAGAGATGATAAATGCAAAGTTATGCCCAATTCTCTAGTCTAGTGATTCAATGCTTGTTTGTATCCCCTTTCTTTCTTACAAGAGCGGGTTGGAGCGGTATTCAGGGACAACACCGTTGGTCTGGGATTTTTCGGCCTGGTTCTCAGTCTCGAGTTCGTTGTCGACGCTCTCATCGCTCTCGGCGAGCCACTTCTCAGCTTCGAGGGCAACCACGCAACCAGATCCTGCAAAAAAAAGGTTAGTCGCTGTCTGCGCCTGGATTCCCAAATGGACAATGTGAAAAGGTGTAATACTAACCGGCACTGGTAATGGCTTGTCTGTACCGCTTGTCTTGGACATCACCAGCAGCAAACACGCCCTCAACACTGGTGAGACCTCGGCCAGGTTCAGTGATTAGGTAACCGTCCTCATCCATATCAAGCTGACCCTTAAACAGGGCAGTCGCGGGGTCATGACCAACGGCGTAGAAGAGCCCTCGAGCCTCGAGTGTCTGCTCCTCCTTGGTGACGTTGTTCCTAATGACGAGGTGTGTCATGAGGCCAGACTTCTCGTCGTTGCCCTTGATCTCGGTAGCACCTGTGTTGTACATGATTTCGATTTTGGGGTGGGTGGTTAATCGGCGCGCGTTAGTTCGGCTGGCTCGGAGCTTGTCCCTTCGCACCAAAACGGTAACCTTCTTCGCCTTCTTTGTCAGATAGAGAGCCTCTTCTACAGCAGAGTCACCTCCTCCAATCACAACCAGAGGTTGATCTCTGAAAATTGGGAGAGATCCGTCGCAAACTGCGCATGCCGACACACCATTGCCCCAGTATTTGGTCTCTCCAGGCAAGTCAAGCCTGCGAGCTTTTGCGCCTGTAGCGATGATCAGAGCGTCGGCGGTATGTACTTCCTCCTCGATCTCCTCATCGTCTCCCATAGGGTGTAACCAGTACTTGAACGGGCGCTGGCTCAAGTCGACCTTGGCGACTGTCTGTGAAATGATCTCGGTTCCGCAGGCTTCGGATTGTTCACGCATTTGATCCTGCAATACATCAATACGCGCTGCACGAATTCACAGATATGGGAACGCACCATAAGCTTTCCACCCTGGATGTTCTTGAAACCAGGGAAGTTCTCCACCTCATCGGTGGTAGTGAGTTGGCCTCCAGCTGCAATCCCGAGCGCGAGGAAACCCTCGTACATGACAGCTACTGACTGTTAGGTTTCTGAGTTATTCTCGTTCGGTGTGGGTAATCTTACGATTCAAATCAGCTCGTGCAGCATAGATGGCGGCGGTGTGGCCTGCGGGCCCAGAGCTATCAAGGTCAGCACCGCGATTCAAACATGGCCCATTGCACTCGGTGTCAAAGTATACGGATAGATGCTGCGCGACTGGGAGGGCACGAGACTTACCCAATGACTACCGAACTGTTAGCACAAGCTGCGATTCTCAAAATGAAGGGGGTGACTTACTGACGAGCTTCGAATGCATCCTCCGCGAGTCTGTTCTGGGCGTCAAGGAGTGCCTGGAGACGGACGAAAGCCCCGCGGCGGCAGGGGATACGCGTTGGTTAGGGGAGGAGGCGGAGGCGGCAGCGATGGGTACAGAGAAAAGCGACACGAAGCGCGAGGAAGAAGCACGTCGGAAAGCTGAGGCAAACACTTTGGCGGTGGTTGTTGGTGTTGTGTTTTGCAATCAATGGGTGGGCAGGAGGCCGATGAAAAGCAGCTGTTGCTGCAGAGTGGGGATGACGATTACAGTGGATTGGAATTTACAGGGCTTCGTGGCAACCGGCGTTCGGGCGGCGCGGAGGTCTAATTTTCACTGGTGTTTTTTTTTTCAGAAGCGACTTGTGGAAGATGGAAAATGCCAGACAGAGGAGTAACGTCACTCGGCGATGAGTGCGCACGTTCTGGATCCACAACCCTGAAGATCCACCTTGTGGTTGCTGTGCCGAAAAACAGACGATGGAGGGGCGCAGAGACTGCCAGTGCCGAGGGCTAACTGAGAAGTTCTTAATTTCGCGGCAAGCTGTTAACCCGCCGCTTAATAAACGACTGTGAAACCAAGAAGTGGTGGGTGGTGGATGGCATGCAGAGGCTTTGCGATCAACATGTACATTCGATCTCCGAGGCAGAAGACGCAGCAAGAAGGGTCTCTGTTGCTGATGGTTGCTACCGTCGGCGCCACAGATCGGCCGCTTAGACCATCATGTCTATTTCTAAGAGCCGACGTCGAGACCTGTCCACAATCAACATTGCCCGTAACCACACAGCAATCTTCTGCTTGCGACATTCGCTTTCCCGAGACGCTTGGTAATCAGACGGTCTTTCACCCACTATCCATTCCCTTTGGACTCGACACCTTGATTCCCTTTTCTGCGGCGTTCTGTTCTTTGTCAACCATCTGAACAACCGTCCATCCGGATATCCACAGAGAGCAATCATCAAGCATACGGTCTATGGAGACTCCTTTTCATGCCACTTAGGATACACACATAATAGCCACCTTAGCACAATGCATGTAAAACAACTGTTCCATCTCAATAATGCCCGCCGTGGTGCTCCTCTAAGCAATTCCTTTCTTTTTTCACCATCGATTCCAGCCATGCAGGCCCTCATTGGCTGACTAAACAGACACCGCCGCATCGATCTCAGCTCTTTTCCTCAAATTTTCCACGCCGTATATCACACCTTGGACTTCTTTTCCGAACGCCACTCGAGCTGACTCGCCCGTGTCTTGACCGCCGACCGTGTCTTGGCTGAACCATTCCAGTGTAGACTTGAGTCGATCGTCTTCAAACCACTCGCCATTTTGGGCAGTCGTGAATAATTGCAGTCGTGACGGCTCCTAGCAAATTTTGTCAGCCGCTTTGAATACCTATGCCTATTACATCGATTCCATACCTGATTTTCACGTGTTTTCGTTGTGTGACCCGGTTCGTGCACATGATCAATGGAGACAATAGCGGTGTTTGCGCCCGCCACAGTGACAAATGTAACATCCAGCGCATTGCCATTCAAAACCAATGTCTGTGCTTCTTCTGACGGCGTTTCGGGCTTTATTTTGAATAGGGCAGGCACGCCTTCGCAGGCCACCAAGATCTCGTCCGTCTAAGCAGTGTGAGCACACCGCTAACCATCAATGTGTTATTGGATTGCAATCATTACCTCATCTGTCCTGGATGGAACGTTCCATATGCCGGAGACAGCAATCCTAAAGTCTTCCTCCCTCTCTGGTACTAATGAATTCAGACCTGACTGGTTCCGATACAGGTTCAGCACCGCAGATTGGAGTGGTATCTTCTCAAGAAGGGTGTGAGACAGCCAGTCCCAGACGTAGAGATGTGTATCTCCACCGCCTGATATGAGACGGTTGGAATTGGACATGCATAGTCGGTGCACGAATTCCTCATGCCCATGGCAGAAGCCCTCGATGATATGAGCTTGCGGAACACTACGCGATACGCGGATATGCTCATCTCGATCGGCTGTGATTAGGTAGCTTCGAGATCCTACTGTCGCAGTCACAACATCTGTAAGCATCGAGACGTGGCCCAGAAGCAAATCGTGCTTGAACGTGGGTGCATCTTTGGGCTGCGGTCGCCCCTTTGCGGCTTGTTTGAGCTGTTCCTCCAAAACCTTTCTGTTACGTCCCGAGTGAACAGTACTCAGACTGGCCGACGGTGCGTATTTCTTAGGTCCGTCTTCGGGGTGCGGATTAGCATTCCGCTCATCTTCTGGAGAAGGTAACAATGGTAATGCATATACATCGCCGAACTTGTCAGCGCAGAAGATGGTTGAATTGTCGTCACTCAGCGTGATGGAGCATGGCCTTCTCGTCATACATCTGCAGAGCGTCAGTCACGTAGGGCTTGCCATTATGTATAGAATACTGACCTTTCGCTGAGTTGTCGTAACTGCCAATCCGATGACAACTGAAACACTCGAATACTTTTGTCTTCCGCGGTAATTGCAATTAGGTATTTGCCATCTAAGAGTACGAGGTGTAAGATTAGTAAAGGCCAAAGGTATTGACGTCTTGGGGTTTCTTCAATTCACTGAAACGGCAACATTGTGGTCTCCCATTACGGTTTTCGAAACCTCACTACGTACCGTTTGATATCTTGATACTCGAGAAGTTGTTCTTCTGATGCGTTGGGTGTGAAAGCTTGATTCGCTTTCCAGATGGTCCTTCTACGCTCTCGTCGCCATGGTCCGGTTTCTGACACTTTCAGCACACGGAGGCTTTCAGGGCACACCAAGATTTCGGCCGTGCAGATCTGGAAGAAACACTCACATTTTCCACATTTTGTTCCGTTGACCATGTTGATTGGGTGCCGCGTGAAGATTGAACCACGAGTGTTGAACCAGATGCACCAAACAATGCCCAGTCCTCGCCATCAGCAGCCAGTCTAGTGCACGCTGCCAGACATTTATATGGGAACGCCATTCTCAGTTGTGCAGCAGAGTTTCTTTGCTCCTGATTCATCCACCCGCAAGAACTTCTCAGAGCACGGCAGCCGCAGGGGCTTTTCCAATCTCGGTCTAGCTTCTCGGTTAACCCGATTGTCCGTGCGCACTCACAAACCACCGACGCGCATTTTCTTTGCGCTGAACTCCCTCTACACTACAATCCATACCAGAAACCACAATAAGTCCTTAAATATCCTATTGTGTCAACTACGATCATAATGGGGGGCAAGAAAGAAACCAAGGCCGCTTACTTCGACAAGCTCAAGACTCTCCTCGAGGAGTACAAGAGCATTTTCATCGTCAGCGTCGACAATGTCTCTTCCCAGCAGATGCACGAAATCCGTATCTCCCTCCGTGGTGAGGGTGTCGTCCTTATGGGCAAGAACACCATGGTCCGCCGCGCCTTGAAGGGTTTCCTCGCCGATTTCCCTCAGTACGAGCGTCTGCTTCCTCACGTCAAGGGTACGTCTACAACCAGAAGCTTTGGGGGTGGAGCGACAGCATGGCTAATGACGCATAGGCAACGTCGGCTTCGTCTTCACCAACGGAGACCTCAAGGAGACCCGTGACAAGATTCTCTCCAACCGTGTTGCCGCCCCTGCTCGTGCTGGTGCCGTCGCCCCCGGTGATGTGTTCGTCCCGGCCGGAAACACGTAAGTATTGGCATAACATCTCGACTTGGTTCCAACAATCACTAACGGATGAGACAGTGGTATGGAACCCGGAAAAACCTCTTTCTTCCAGGCTCTTGGTGTTCCCACCAAGATTGCCCGTGGTACCATTGAAATTACCACCGACTTGAAGCTTATCGAAGCTGGCAACAAGGTCGGTGCCTCCGAGGCTACCCTGCTCAACTTGTTGAACATCTCTCCCTTCACCTACGGTATGGGTATTTCCCAGATCTACGATCAGGGTCAGACTTTTGCCTCGTCTGTCTTGGACATTGAGGAATCTCAGCTCCTCAAAGCGTTCGGCTCGGCCATCACCACCATTGCCAGCATCTCCCTGGCTGTTGGATACCCCACCCTACCATCCGTCATGCACTCCGTCGTCAACTCCTACAAGAACATCCTTTCGGTTGCCATCGAAACCGACTACGAGTGGGACGAGATCAAGGAGCTCAAGGACCGTATTGCCAACCCTGACGCGTACGCTGCTTCCGCTCCTGCCGCTGCCGCTGGTGGAAGCGGTGACGCCGCCCCTGCTGCCGCTGAGAAGGTGGAGGAAGAGGAGGAGGCCTCTGACGATGACATGGGCTTCGGTCTCTTCGACTAAGTCATTGGCACTACTAGGTTGCGCTTCGGGTACGGCATCAATTCTGCTATGTCGGTCATGATATAACGATCTAGAGAAATCGACGAAAACATGACATAGTCCTGTGCGTTGCGGCTGTATGAGAAGATCGTGTGATGCTTATGACAGGTGATTTGGATCTCCAACCACACTTTTCTTAAACAGTAAGCATATCCCTCCTTTCTTATAGCCTTATCGCAATGATTCTATCATTTTTAACCCCGAGATCTCCCATGAAGATTCTCAACGCAACACTTTAATATTTGTATGAGCGTTCAGCCGGCACACCGTTCTCTATTTTTTTATAACTTGAATCAATACTGACGTAGCCATAGAAATTTACCCGAGTCTTTTTATCGCATCCTAACTTCTACTCATCCTACTGTGTTATTGATGATTTGACAACGCTCCAGCACGTGTGAGATCGATTCTAACCCAGAAGATTTTGGCTCCAGCATGACCACCCAAGCTTTTGCATACACTCTCACTTTGCACGTTCCCTTCATACACATCTGCGTGTGCCCATGCATTGCCTCTCTCATCCACTGCGAGCTGTGATGCGTAGTCTCTGATGATCTTGCTCGCTACGTTTTTTGCTAAGCCCTTTCCTCTATATTTTGGGTCCGTGTACAAAGTGGTCAAGGACCCATCCAGGCCCAAGAATGTCCAGCACACAGGGATATCATCCGCATCAAAGGCACCTACACTTTTCAGCGACAGCAATGTCCCTGTGCCTCGCGGTATACTGGTGGTGGCTTGCACAGCTGGAATATCTTGTGGTCTCATTTCCCCCCATCGCAATCCTACGGGTAATTCTTTCACGCTGGTCAAATCTGCTACCCTGAAGAAGAACTTGTTGAGCCTGGCGTCCCGGCTAGGAAATTCATCGCGCACCAAGCCTGCCTCTGCGCATATCTGAACCACTTGGTGATGTGCAGCTCCCAGCGTGACAATTTTCTGCAGAAGGAGGTGACGCATGTATGTGCCAGTACTGGGTGCAAACTTGACGTTGGGGCCCAATTCTGGATACTGTTCCTCGTGCCTTTTTGCTAAAGCAATAGCAAATTCGTTCTCGGCCCGCAATGGGGGGACTTCAAGACCTGAGATATGATCGAGGAGTGAGAGAACCAATTGCTTACATAGTGAACAGAATTCACTTTCGCCTTTTGATGTAGAGCCGCGATGGCCGGGGACTTCGCCAGCTGCGAAGATCCAGAGATCGGTTTCCGGACGCATTGAATTATCGAAGTAAGCCGCGACCCAACACTCTGGAATAGGAGATTCTTCCGGTGAGAACGTTGCTAGGACGTGTGCATGTTGAGTTTTGTTGGGATGCTGAATTCGATATACAAGATTGACGCTATAAGGTAAAGTTGACTTCAAAGAGTGTAGTAAGTTGGACGAGAGAGGTGGATTAAGGGGGTGTTCGTGGACTCCCATCTCTGTGGCTATAGTTGACGTTACTCGCTGAGATCAGAAGTGGATGAAATGAAGCTGTCAAGTTAAGTAGGATTGAGTCATTGTGGGGTGTGTTTTTTATCCGAGGAAAACCACGTTTACCCCGATTGAGCGGTGGTGGTCACTAGAGTGAGCCGATTGCACGACTGTTGCACACGGTGGTGTTTTTCCCAATCCACCGACACCCAATATATCGTATGGTGAACACCCGCTCAACTAACTTTGATGTTCACTGATGTGGCGTGTGGATTGGGCCCGAAGCCAACAGAAGGTTGTGGACTGAAGCGATTTTCATTTGATATCCAGGTGGTGAGTTACATGAGACTGTGAGGTGGGATATTGGTTATTTACTGCCTATATGTACACAACCTTCAGCTACATGCTGTCAATTCCAACATAGAAACAATCTACGCAGGATCGCCCATAGTAGTTATTGCACGAGATCATCCGGGTAAATGATTCACCATAACTGAACAACTCCGCATTCGAGGACACCACGTTCTCCCCATTATCGATTTGTTGTGTTAGTAAATGTCTTCTAGATGATAATTTGATGATTGTCTGGGTGAACTGCCGGGTCGACGAGTGGGCTCTCATGGCTCCCCGCAAATTTCCGCCAGAGTTAATCAGTCCACGTACCAACATCAGCATATTCGTGACTTCGAAACTCCAACAACTAATGAAATTGATGTAGAGCTAGATCGTTCTATTTTTCGAGTAATTGTATAAGGTATCGAGATGGAGTCATGACGCAACATGGTGGCCCATCTCTCGTTGGGCTACAACGCCGGTACCTTTGATGGCGTGCGAACATGCTCGTAATAATGTACCATGAGACCGCGACCAAACAAGAGATGCGCGAATAGCTCATAGTGATGTTGAGGTGGATTACGAAGCGTAGACTGGAATTCGCAACCTCTCTTCATTGATCCAGCTCACAGCCAACCTAAAAAGCTGCGACACGACACTACGTCATACAGGCCGGTTCTTGAATTCTTCATTATTTTCAATATCATAGCTTGGGTTACCCTGGCACATACGATAGTTGCAAGCGGTTAAGCTTCTATAATGCTGGATGTCGAATCAGGTATTGTGTGCGCGTTCCGTACGAGAAAAGTGGCCTTGCAGATCTTTAGGAAAAAATTCCAACATACCGCAGACTGCAATCTCTCAAGCAGCTCGGACGCTGCATCAAGAGCATTGTCTTTTGCCATGTCTAGTTCAATTTTTAAGGTTTGCGGCGCAGGCAATGTCAATAAATGCCTGGGAAGCGGGCGGACCACGATGCACGCGCATATATCAGTTTACAACAATTTCTCTACAAATCACAAGATGTTACCTCGCATGCCCTTTCGTCACCCCGATTCCTAAGCCTCGCTCGGTCTTCACGGTGGAATAACTCTCCGCGTCAATGACGACTGCATGGTCTTCTTCGACCTAAACCCCATGTACTGATCGTGAAGTTGTATGTCTCTCTATCCTCATTGGTCAACAACTCGGCATCAACCGTGCCCACAATCCTTTGGTCAACCTTGTTCGTCGTGAATGAAAAACGAGCAATTGCCATGGAGGGGTTTATCGTTCTATACAACCTTGATTATAAAACCTTGAACACGCCCAGGTTTCATTCTTCGTATTCCATGTCTCAACATCAGAAACGCAGCGATTCAAACTTTGGTCTTGTCATCAAATCTCACTTCCTAATCGAGCAGAGCAATCCACTTGAAGAATCGGACGGAAAAGAAAAGTATACGGTTAAGCTTTTCGAACTGACGCAAAGCATCGATCTAGAGGCGAACAGCAAACTTACCGTGAGCTCGATTACCGCTACTGTAAGTGCCATCGCCCTCTCCACCCATCAGGGACAAGTCATGCCAGGGTGCTGCATGATAGAAGGAGAGCACATCAAACCAAATCTTGCGAATCAAACGTGAAGAATATCTCCGCTTCTACTATTCATTGGCAAGACTTGTTTTGTTAGCCTCAGCACTCGCCCGTTGGGCAATGTCCCGATGTATCCTGCCCGTATACAATTGGAGCCTGACTATCCATCGGATCCCCGATCAATGAAAGTGCTGACATACTTACATGTTTAAAGCCAGGGATCCGCTCTTATCCAAGACACTGATAGAAGGCGACTATATCAAAATTTGAACCTTCTGGTTTGTCCCATTCCCGACAGTCAACACTATTCTTCCACGTACAATGGCGCGACAGGACAGTTCCTTTGATGGAGGAGCAGGGTTAAACAAATATGTTCTTACCCTACTGCTGTTGGCTGGTATTACGCTAGCCAAGGTACTTTTACATCGCTTCCTCGCTCGTTGTGCCTGTGAATTGACACTGACTCGCACCAGGTCGCCTACACTGGCTTGACATGTCGTACAAAGCACCTTCCCGGACCGTGGTACACGCGATTTACTCACTTACGCCTGAAGCGAGCCGTTGTGACAGGTCGTCGAGCTTTTTATATCCACGACCTTCACCAGAAATATGGACCAATTGTCCGCCTCTCGCCTGACGAGGTCGCGGTAGCTGATCTAAACGCTTTCAAGGAGATCCATAAGATTGGCTCTGGATTCCTCAAGAGCACGTGGTATGAACGTCTTGCCAATTTCCCCAAAAAAGGCATGTTCACTATGATCGACCCTAAGGAGTATGCGTCACGAAGGAAGCTGTTGTCGGGATCGTTCAGCAAGTCATACCTAATGACGCATTGGGAGTCCACGATTCGCGAAAAAGTGAATCTTTGCGTATCTAAGATCAAAGATTCAGCAACGCAGAATGGCACGGCTGATGTGTATAATTGGTGGATGCTGTTGGCTTCAGATGTCACCGCTCACTTGGCATTTGGAGAGTCTTTTGGGATGTTGGAAGCTGGCAAGGTAAGTCTCACGCTCTGGGCTGCGAACAATCTGCCTCAAGATAGAGCAAAGAATTCACACCTTGCATAGGCCAACCAATTCATGCGTGTTCTCAAGAAATTGACCATGGGAGCTGGTATTATGGTGGAACTTCCGTTCCTCCGACTTCTTGGTTTCATCCCTACCGCCAACATGCAGGAGATGTTTAATGGAAATGATTACATCCTCAAAGGAGCTGATCGGGCAGTCGAGCTAGCACGAACCCGTACAGGCGAGAACAACGTCTTTGCCAAAGTTATCCAGGAGGGCGAAAAGGAAGGTGATGGCCGTATTGACGATATGGATGTTCGAATCGAAGCTTCAAACATCATCATTGCTGGCACGGATACCACCGGCGTCACTCTGACCTACCTCACATGGGCAGTACTACAACGGCCGGCGTTGCAAAAGGTCCTGGAGGAAGAGGTCGCCACTCTCCCCGAAGATTTCAAGGAGAAGGATGTCACTGAGCTTCCACTTTTGAATGCAATCATTGAAGAAACACATCGACTGTATGGTGCTGCTCCTAGCAGTCTTCCACGCGTGGTTCCCAAGGGAGGCAGCCAACTCGGAGCCTACTTCATTCCGGCCGAAACCACGGTTTGCACACAGGCTTATACTATCCACCGTGACCCTAACATTTGGACCAACCCTTTGACGTAAGTCGAGCACGTTCATTTTCCTCACAACAATAATTGACAAACTTTTGATAGCTTCAACCCTTATCGCTGGCTCCCTGGTGAGGATGGTTCACCGGCTGAGGCTCTTTCAGCAGACGCCAAAATTGCCTTTCACCCGTTCGGAGTGGGACAGCGATCTTGCGTGGGGATCCATCTTGCGCGGATGGAGATGAGATACGCAGTCGCTTTTATGTTCAGAGAATGCAAGGGATTGAAGCTGGCTCCGAGCACCACGCCCGAGACGATGGAATTCGAGAACTTCTTTTTGATTACGCCGAAAGGGCATCGCTGCGATGTGCAGTTTGCATGAAAACAGAATGTTCCAGAAAACAATGGTAGTGTTGAAGGACGGTATGGCTGATGCTTGGCGCGTCGGTCTATCTCGAACCAGGTAGTAGAGGGAGATGGGGTACTTGAATGCCATTGAGCCGGCTGAAGCAGTATAGGCATACATCTGGTCCTCGAATTACAAACGTGAAGAAGGATACATGTTATCAGTCCACACATCTGCACGGCCAGGTACGGCACTTGGATTGAGGCAAATGAGAGCATGCATAACCATGCCACCGGCGATAATAGCATGAATTAACAGCCGGCTCATGTGAGCACAAGCAAACAGCGGTGATATGCCAGAGACATATAAACGAGACAATATTGATATAGGGCACGGACAGATGAAGGATGATGTGAGGTGATGGCAGTGCACAAGATGCCAGCTGTCAAGTAACCAGGAGAGTTTGAGTATTCTCGAAGATGCTAAACCATGTGGAGAGAGAGGTCGTGTTCGTGTTGGGCGGCCGAGGAGAGCGGAGGGGAGCTGGCCAATGGGAACCGTCGCTGCCGTCGAACGGGCTTAGAGCCAGATTGCATTTTGAAGCGTGTTATATAATACCTATATAATTACCTACCTACCAACCTCGCACCAGTTCCTCCTCTTCCCCACTCCCTCAACTCAGTACGTCAATTCTTTGTTGCTCCCCGCCCCCGCTCGAGGACCAGACAGCAAAGCCAGCACAATGCGTTTTGCAATCGGTGCCACCACCCTCCTCGCTGCCGCCGTTGCGCGCGCAGACGACGCTTCGAGCTCGAGCTCTAGCTCCGAGTCGTCGTCCGTCTCTGTCGCCAAGCCCACCTTCACAGTAAGTGCACCCGGCTGCTGCATCTGTCTATGTATGTACCTGTGTGATTGCAACCCCGGCTGACACATGCCTGTTTGTAGCCCACCACCCTCAAGGCCCCATTGCTCGAGCAATTCACCGACGATTGGGAGTCCCGCTGGAAGATTTCCTCCGCCAAGAAAGACGACAAGTCTACCGAGGAGGAATGGGCATACGTCGGAAAATGGGCGGTCGAGGAGCCTTCGGTGCTGAAGGGCGTGGAGGGAGACAAGGGTCTCGTCATCAAAGACAAGGCCGCTCACCACGCCATCTCTGCCAAATTCCCCAAGAAGCTGGACAACAAGGGCAAGACCCTCGTGGTTCAGTATGAGGTCAAGCTTCAGGGTAAGTGCTGATGCTTTGCTGGAAATGACTATCCTGTGCTTACATCTTTTCAGATGGCCTAGAATGCGGTGGTGCGTACATGAAGCTCCTCCAGGACAACAAAGCCCTGCACGCCGAGGAGTTCTCCAACAGCTCCCCCTATGTGATTATGTTCGGCCCCGACAAGTGCGGTGCCACCAACAAAGTAAGATATGCCCCCCTTGCGACAGGTCATGCCATCTCACAACTCCACAGGTTCACTTCATCTTCCGCCACAAAAACCCCAAGACCGGCGAATACGAGGAGAAGCACCTCAAGAACCCTCCCATGGCCCGCATCGTGAAGACCACCACCCTGTATACCCTCATTGTCAAGCCTGACAACAGCTTCGAGCTCAAGATCGACGGCGAGTCCACCCGTAACGGAACGCTTCTCGAGGACTTCACTCCTTCTGTCAACCCCGAGAAGGAGATCGATGACCCCAAGGACTCCAAGCCAGAGGACTGGGTTGATGAGTCCAAGATTGCCGACCCGGAGGCGAAGAAGCCTGAAGACTGGGATGAGGAAGCTCCTTTCGAGATTGTTGACGCCGAAGCTGAGAAGCCCGAAGACTGGCTTGAGGATGAGCCCAAGACTATTCCCGACCCCGAGGCTGAGAAGCCTGAGGACTGGGATGATGAGGAAGACGGTGACTGGGTAGCCCCATCTGTTCCCAACCCCAAGTGTGACGAAGTCTCTGGCTGCGGCAAGTGGGAACCCCCGATGAAGAAGAACCCTGAATACAAGGGCAAGTGGTCCGCGCCCATGATTGACAACCCCGCCTACAAGGGTGTCTGGGCTCCCCGCAAGATCAAGAACCCCGACTACTTTGAGGACAAGACCCCGTCCAACTTTGAGCCCATTGGTGCTGTAAGTCTTCAAAATCCGACAGCATGGGAACATTCATGGCACATATGCTAACTCGAAGGCTAGCTTGGATTTGAAATCTGGACCATGCAAAACAACATTCTCTTCAACAATATCTACATTGGTCACTCCATTGAGGATGCTGAAGCGCTCAGGCAGGAGACTTTCGTACCCAAGCTCGCTGCTGAGAAGGCAGAGGAGGAAGCCACCATGCCCAAGCCTGAAGACCCCGTCAAGTCCACTTCTGACCTCAAGTTCCAGGAGGACCCTGTTCTCTTTGTCAAGGAGAAGCTCAACCTCTTCGTTGAGGTCGCTAAGCGTGATGGACCTGTTGAGGCTGTCAAATTCGTGCCCGAGGTTGCTGGTGCTGCTGGTGCTCTGCTCGCTGTTCTCGTCAGTCTTCTCTTCGTTGTTGGTGGCAGCTCTGCCGCTCCTTCCAAGGAACAGGTCAAGGCGCAGACCAAGAAGGCCAAGGATGCCGCTGTTGATGCGAAGGACAAGGCTGCCGGAGCTGTTGCAACTGGTGCTGAGAAGGCACAAGCCGAGGTCAACAAGCGTACCACCCGATCCAACGCTTCATAAATGTTGTTTGGTTGCATGCAGTAGTGAGATCGATGCGAGTATATGAAAGAACGCGGGTAGCAGACGGTACAGTGACAAACCAAAATTTCCCAGTATGTCTTTGTTTGTTTTATCTGGACAGGCTTTCAGCGCTTTGATAGTTTGAATCTGGGACAGCCATATATTGATTTGGGACAAGGCGCTTCGAGTGTATTATAGGAAGCTTGAGCACAAGAATGAAATAATGAATTCATCCATAGTAGCATTCGTACAAAGTGGATGTGGAAGAACCCCGTGGGGTTGTTGCTATCGAGCACTGCCTCTAGGCGCTCTAAACGCTCTAAACGCTGCGGGGCGGACGAAAGGGGTATATCCGAGCGATTCGGCTGTTGATGGAGCTCCAACCCCTCTCCCGAGGCATGAGCTAGCTTTTATTAGGAGCACGTTTTCCGGGGACACAATCGATGGTTTAGACTTTACGACTTCGTGGCCACAGACTGACGATAATCTCGTTGCTTCATATCTTCTGCCGTTGCGCACCGTGTTCTTGCTAGGAACAATCCATTGCCTCAATCAATTCGATCCCGCATCTTCTCCACATCCACGCATATTCCCGGTGTTATTCGATACGTCCCCTCGGCAGTTGCACCCACAGCTCACCACGCAATGGCCGCACGCCGTGCTTTCCAGGGCATCGCAACAGCAACAGCTCGCACCTCCACCCCCCGTGTTACTCCGCTTGCCACCAGAATATCCTCGCCATACAACGCCAACAAGACGGCGATAAGGCGGCTGCATGCCACCGCTCAACAGCTCAAGCCTGCCGCCGGTGCTGTCGCCCAGTCTTACCCCACAACCCACGAGCGTATCCAGTCCCCGCCCGACACGGAAAACTTCTTGGATAACAAGTTTGTCGCTTCCAAAGCTACCCAATGGATCGATCTTCATGATCCAGCAACGAACAACTTGGTCACTCGCGTTCCGCAGAGCACCGATGAAGAACTCAAGGCGGCTGTAGACAGTGCGGAGAAGGCCTTCCCTGCCTGGAGGGACACAAGTCTGCTCGCTAGGCAGCAGATCATGTTCAAGTACGTGGCCTTGATACGTGAGAACTGGGACAGATTAGCGGCCAGCATCACTTTGGAACAGGGCAAGACATTTGCGGATGCAAAAGGCGATGTTCTCCGTGGACTCCAAGTAGCAGAGACATCGTGCGGTATCACGACCCAGCTCACGGGCGAGGTGTTGGAGGTGTCGAAAGACATGGAGACGAGAAGCTACAAGGAGCCATTGGGTGTAGTGGCTGCCATCTGCCCGTTCAGTATGTCGCATTGCAGATCTCCAGTTCGCGGGGAGATTGCTAATTGATCACAGACTTCCCTGCCATGATCCCTCTTTGGTGCATACCAATCGCGACTGCCACGGGCAACACAATCGTTATCAAGCCATCCGAACGTGATCCTGGAGCTTGCATGATTTTGGCTGAGCTTGCCGAGAAAGCTGGTTTCCCGGCTGGTGTTATCAATATCATTCACGGGTCTGCGAAGACGGTAGATTTCATAATCGACGAGCCACGCATCAAGGCCATCAGCTTTGTAGGGAGCAACAAGGCCGGCGAATACATCTACACACGCGGTTCTGCCAATGGCAAGCGTGTCCAAGCAAACTTGGGTGCTAAGAACCATGCCGCCGTGTTGCCAGACTGCAACAGGAATCACGCTCTCAATGCCATCGCAGGCGCTGCATTTGGCGCCGCCGGGCAACGATGCATGGCTTTGAGCACTCTAGTGATGATTGGAGAGACCAAAGATTGGCTTCCGGACCTCGCTGAGCGTGCAAAGGGGATCAAGATGGATGGTGGGTTCGAAGAGGGTGCTGACCTTGGACCCGTTATTAGCCCCCAGTCGAAAAAGAGGATTGAGGATCTCATTGCTAGCGCGGAGGAGGAAGGTGCTACTATACTACTTGACGGCCGTGGCCAGAAACCAGAGAAGTACCCCAATGGCAACTGGGTGAGTTGTGCTGCATGCCGGATTTTTGCTTTGCCTCCCTTGCTGATCACATCAACAGATCGGTCCTACCATCATTACCAACGTGAAGCCACATATGAAGTGCTACACGGAAGAGATCTTTGGGCCTGTGCTGGTGTGCTTGAATGTTGAAACCATTGACGAGGCCATTGACCTGATCAATGCCAATGAATACGGAAACGGCACTGCCATCTTCACTCGCTCGGGTGCCACGGCTGGTATGTTCCAGAAAAAGATCGAGGCCGGCCAGGTTGGTATCAACGTCCCGATTCCCGTACCAGTAAGTCACTACTCCCCCCAAAATCATGAAGCGCCCAATCAGAACCGTACAACTGACGTCGGGCAGCTTCCCATGTTCTCCTTCACGGGCAACAAGAAGTCCATTGCTGGTGGCGGTGCAAACACGTTCTACGGCAAACCAGGAATCCAATTTTACACACAGCAGAAGACGGTGACGAGTTTGTGGAGGAGCGAGGATGCTGTGGCAAGCAAAGCATCCGTCAACATGCCAACGCATAGCTAAAGTGACGACATTCACGGATTTTGTATTTCTTTTTTGTTTCCATGGTTCCATGACGGGAAATGGGGCTTCGTAGCTCGACGGAATGCATGTGCGTTAGATGTTTGGAATTGGTACATGTTTTAAAAGTACCCAATCGAATTCAGATATTACTCCCCTTGTTTTCTCCTGGTCCACGTCTAACTAAACCAGGAACGTGGTGGCGACTTTCACGTGGGTGCATAGTTCTTGAGAGGATAGACCAAATAGAGGGTAAATTTATTTCTGGAACATGGGATTCGGTTAGTGGCACTGCAGAAGTCAAGCGGGTAACGAAAGATAATGGACGTTGTGTTGCATTTGCGAAACGTAGCGGGTGGGAGGCTATCCATGATGATCTCTTATGGAGGATCGTCGGTTGATGACGACCGGCGTCGCGGCGCTGGGAAAGGCTTGGGTGTAGGGCTGAGACAAGCTGATGTCATGATAGTCTTTTGATGTGCATGCACAGGCTACCTCACATTGACGGGGCATGGTGTTCCAGTGTCGTGATTTTCCATGTTGGAGAGCGTATTGATGATAATGATGATGACGACGATGACGGTGCTTAGGCCCTTGTGGGTGGTCAGTACATAGTTAGCGGTGCCTATGTTTGTGTGTGTACGCGCAATGGTCTAGGTTCCGGATCGGGACGCAGAGGGAATGCAGCAATTTATTGATTTTGGGGGAATAGACAGGTCGTGTGAACTAGTTTTGCAGGAATCGTTTGCATATGTGTCAATAGATGGTGGCGCTAGGCGTCTGCCGTCGCAATGGAATGTGGGTGTGGCATTCCTATGGAGATTTTTTTTTTTCTTTTCTCGTCTTCTTTTTCTGGGTGATGAGCGACAGGAGGGCTGTTTTGACGTGGTGGATGAAGATGTTGATGTGCATGCTAAGCGTCTTAGTCAGGCGAGAGACGCGCGTGCGTGGTGGTGGTGGTGGGGGGACCTTGGGCCTCGAGTGAGTAACGACTGGGGCAGAGACGGAGGAAAGGCTGGGCCTTTGCGGGTGGGTGGCAGGCATTGAGGCTGGCTCGCTGGGCCGGGTCCGCCGATCCGCTGCCATGTTTGGTTTGCATCCACTCCATACCTATGTACAATATATGTATAGACTTTCAGATGTCCAGCGCATGTCCTGCGAACAACCAAGACGACGACGACGACGACAGCAACATGTGCGGTGGAATCTGGAAAGACCTCTTTTCTCTCTCTCTCTCTCTCTCTCTCTCTCTTTATATATGTGGCACGCCGGAGCTTGCGCTCGATCCATCACCTGCTGCCCACGGTCAAACCATCTGTTGGAGGACCCTAAGCAAGTAGCAGCTACTAAATATAAGCCATGATGATGGTGATAATAATAATGATAATAATAAAAAAGACGGCTATTCCAAACAAGTGAGCGAGTGAGGACCGAAGCAGAACGAAGCTGATGAATCCGGCCGATCCGCCATGACTGGCTTGCGCGTCCGTCGCCCTGCCTGCCTGGCTTGCTGGCTGGCCATGCCATGCCATGCTCGCCTGGTGTCTTGCATCCGCCGTCCTTGAAGTTTCAGCTTGATGGTGCGTTATCGCTGCGCTATATTCCCGCCTTCGCCTCGCGTCCAATTGCGCCCTGCGAGCCCGCCCGTGTTTCTTATATTCTTTGTGGCGCTACGTAACACGCTGGCTGCATGCATGCCTGCATCTTCTCAACATTGAACAACAACAACCGGACTCTTACCCCAGTCACCTACCTAGCTCACCACCTAACCACCACCACCACCACTACCACTACCACCCCCCCGGCCGGCCCCTTCATTGCTCGCCTGCCCATTATTACTACTACCCTTGGTTCCTTCTCCAGCCCCTCCCCCGCCTCTTCTTGTTCATCTCTTCCCTCCATCATCTTTTTTTTGTCGTCTTTTGCTGTCTTGCTTGTCGCCTACTGCCTATCACACCATCAGTACCACGACAAAGCCTCCAGTACAGTTACCACCATCCTTCTATCCAGCACTATCCGCCTATTGCATATCCGCTCCCCATCGTATCGCGACTCAACATTCATCTGCAAAGGGACCATCGCAGTCTCAAAGCTTGTACCCCACTCGCTCCAAACTTACCCATTCTTACCCTGAACCCTCCCGCGTCCTGCTCGTCAACAGCTGGTCAACAGAACAACAACCGCATACTGTCGACGCACTGTACTCCCTAAGGCGTTTGCGAGCTACTAGGCCACAACACCACCGAATCAACCACAACACCACCCTGCGCTACGCCGTGTCCGGCTTCATCTAATTCGGTGCACACACCATCGTCTTGCCTGTTTCAGCATCCAAGCGTAGCTTGCAACACGCGATACCGAAACCCATACCCACCGCACCGGCATCTAGTTGCCAGCCGAGACTAACCAGCCATCGCGATCAACAAGACCCGCCATGTCCGTCGCTATGGAGAACCGCTACCCCCAACCCGACCAGCAGTCTGCCCGTCACCCACCGCAGTCAGATTCACGCCCCGAAACACGCCCACGATCCAAGAGCACAATCAGCTTCAAGAGCGGGAAGAGCGCCAAATCCGGTGGTCACTCAAGGAAAGAGAGTCACGACGAAAAGCTACACTTGCATGCCCATACAAAAGCCGATCCGAACGCGGCTATGAACGAATCCCAGCCAAGTAAGTCTTGTTGCCTCGTCTTCCCTCGTCCCGTGCACTCGCACAACCCCTTCTCCATCGCGGGATTCTTGCGCGTTTGTGTTTCTTTCGGAACGCAACGGATCTTGTCTCATCTTCATTTTTTGCACTCTCTGCACCTATCGGCACTTACTGACGATTCTCGACCAGTCGCTGCGGCCCTTGAGAAGCCCACACTGCAGTCACTGCGCTCGTTCGACCACACCGACGCGCAAGGCAATCTAATAGGTAAGCTGGTGCCATGCTATGCGTTCAGATGGTTATGCGCATCTTCGAGCACTCGTAATTGTAGTCTGACAAAATGCAGCGGAACCTGATATCTCCAATCCCACCCGTTCGAGATGGGAGCGCCCGCTCGACACCATCCGCTCGTTCGAAGCAGCCATTGACGGCGAGTACAGGAGACGAGCACACACTATGAGAGCCGGTATGTGGAAGTTTCCTCGTGGCATGTTCTAGTGCTGATGAATGGCTATAGATTCCAATACGGAGATAATGAGCCAGTACGGCAGTCGAAGGAGCAGCTATTATGGTGGAGGTTAGTGGTTATTCCCTCAAACCCCTACCAACCCCCCTCCAAAAATCACTAGCAGATGGCAATCAGCCAGCACTCAGTGGTCTATCTGAATATTTCTGCCACGATATATCGATTGCAGCTGACCTTCATTTAGCTCAAGACCAGAACCGCTACTCGCAAATGAGCGGCTATTATGGTAACCGACAAGCTGCCCGTGATAGTTGGATGGATAACGCACAGGGTGCCGGAGGTCCGGTTGGCGGTCCCCCACGAACGCGCTACAATCGCATGCAATCAGATCCGTACAACCGCTATAGCAATGGCCACACCATGTACCCCAATCAAGGGTACCAACAATCCCGCGACACCGTGAACACCAATGGATCCAATGGTAGCCACAGTGATCCCTACTCGACCGATCCCCATAGCGACAATAGCTCCGTCGAACGGGCTCCTCCTGTACGACAGCCAGAGACCGGCGAACAGTACGGGTTTACAGGGTTTGGTGCTGGTCCGATCCTAGAAGAGAATGGGCAGCAGCGCAACTCCTATTTTGCACAACCGCCTTCGAACGGGAATGGGCACGGTGTTCCACCAGTTCCTCAAAAGAATGGACCGCCGCCACCGCCAGTTCACGGCCAGCCAATTAAGCTCACCAAGACCAACGGTTCCAACGGGTCCCCTGCCGCAAATTCAAATTCACAGGCTCGTCCGAATGCCGAGAAGAGAAAGAGCTGGTTCAAGAGGCGCTTCAGCAAAGATTAGCGTCTAACGAACTCGAGAGACTAAGGCCGTGGGAGAAAAAGAAAGGACCCTGTAAGATGTGTTGATGAGTGATGAAGGATTCATTTTGGACCGTTAGGCCGCTTGTTGGAGTGATCGAATGGTAAACCCGGTGATTTCGCAATTTACCAGTATTAAAACCCGATGCGGTACACTTGTTTGCATGTCGACGATGATGACGATGATGACGATTAATATGAGCCGGATATACATGGTGGGATTCGATGTTTTTCGGCTGTTTTTCCCCACTCCAGCTATAGACCAAGAGTCGTTGTAAGGAGTTATGGATTGGGAGTTCTGGTTGTTTAGAGGATGGAAAGGGGGAATCACCACGACACTCATTATACCCTACACACCTGAGCTTGCAAAGCATTGCAATAGCTCACTAGTATTCGAGACGATGGATATAGTAACCATTGTCTATATTGGAGACAGCGTCAAAGCATTATCCGAATATATGAAATCATGAGACATCTCCTAATAGCCATGGAAACCGTCGTGGGCGCAGATGCTACAATGCCTTTTTACGCTTCTCTTGCTCTTCTTTCTGCTCCGCTTGATCGTCTTTGAACGCCACAATAACGTATGAGATCAGGACGACATTTGCCATCAATGCCGCCAGCCCACCTGCGTAAGTTGAGTTGCCTAGACAGTTGAAGATCAGAAATTGCATCCACACGAACTAGTGACCACGTGACAGACATACCATTGAAGACATATTTGACAGTGAAGAAATAAGAGCCAATGGGCAGAGTGACCATAGCAAACGTAAAAGAGAGGAGCGTCCATATTACAGATCTGGATTCCAACTGTAAGCAACAGCAGCATGCATCTGTAGTGAGTTGTAGGAAGCAGGACATACGCAGGAACTGCAGGTGCGATATTGGACGCCTCTTGAGACGCATGGCCATCGTGATCGATCTGAGCTGGGTCCGTCTTCCGGAGTCGAGGTACTGGTTCCTGCATCTTAGATGTATAGACGGAGTTGACAGCCTGTAGCGTGATTGCGTACCCGGGTGCTTGGGGGGTCACAAACGACTGAAGCCGTATGTCATGGACAATGGACAATAGAGACTGTGGCCCAAGCGCCACCACTTTACGCGCTGCCCTGCGCGTTGTCGCCGCGAGCGAGAGACTTCCGTCTTTTTTCTCCCCGCCACACCTCTTCTTGTCAACATCGACAGCTTAAACATGAGCATTTCTTTGTTGCTACGCCCTCTCCTTTGTCTGAACTGAGCGGCCACACGCACTCTGAAACATTACAACTCAACCTCCGCACTTTCTCTTTTGAAAGCAATCAGACGCCCGGCTTTCCGACAACAATCATACCGTGATCACACATAATGTATGACCGCGACCCCATTGTGACCTCTTCACCTCCACCCCCGCGAGCAACAATGTTGGATGATGATAGCGACGTCGAGATCATCGGCGGCGAATTTGTCACGCAACCTACCCAGCAAGTGTCTCCCGGCGCTCGATCGCACTTCTTCGCTGGTACTCAACCTACCATGCTCCTCACGCCGCAAACGAGCCGTGTCTCGCACCCTCCTTCGCAAGTGCAAGTAGCACGATCTTCGCCCACCATCGATCGTACTCCGCCTCCCAAATCCCAGGCGCAAACACAAATACAACGTCCTTTCTTCAACCCTATGGCACCTCCGGGGACGTATAGCCACCTGCCACCCGCTGTTCCGCGTCGCGCTCCCATAGATCTGACTTCTGACGACCCTCCCGTCGATCCAGACTCTGAAGAAGAAGAAGGCTTTCGAGGGTCTAACATACCGCCTTCCAAGCTCGAGACACAGTCTCACTCGCACACCTCCCCTCGAGTCGAGGAAACGCCACAGAAACCGACATTTGATCTATCGGGATTTAGTTACAATGCCGCCTTTGTCCGGAAACGACCCTTGGAGAGATCGCCTCCGCCTGCCAAACGAGTCAAACAAACTGCTCCATCTCGCGCTATGCCGGTAGATCTAACTCTGTCCGACAGCGAGCCTGATATCACCTGCCTCAACGATATCAAGGACAAGATTATGCGTGAGAAAGTGTGGAGACTCAGTGTTGTTCACTCCAGGAAATCTGTGAAGCAGATCTACGATGCTCTCGTTAAAAAGCGGGGCAACGCAAACGACGCGGGTGAGTACCTGATGGACTCTTCAGACGACGAGCTCGCAAAGGCAGCTGCCGCCCCGAAGAAAACACAACAGCGTGTGCTCCAGCAGCGACTTTCTAGTTTGGCAGATCGGTATTCGAACAAACAAGCACCTGCATCACCTACTGTCGACCCGAGCCCTGAGAAGCCTAAGAAGAGAGGTCGATTGATTCGCGGTAGACGTAACCGCACTCCGTCCCCTACATCATCGCCCGAAAAGCCCAAGGCTGTATCTCATGCAATTGAGGATGACCAAGAAGAGGAAGCAATTCTTAGTGATTCCGACTCTGGCTCTGATGCAGGCTCGGCAGAGGTTGAGGACACATTCGACGCTAGCAATCTGATCAAATTCTTCAATACTTGTACAGTCAAAGAGATGGCTGATCTCTCTGGACACAAAGAGGAGGATATTGCTCTGATTTTCGAGCACCGTCCTTATAATTCTTTGGCGGCTATTGAGGGAATACACGTTGATCACCGAAAACCAGCGGTCGGAAAGAAGTCTCGTAAGCCCAATTCCACTTTTGGTGAGAGGCTCGTGGAATCAGCGCGAAGCATGTGGAGTGCCTATGAAACCATTGACTCGGTCGTTAAGAGCTGCGAAGCCCGTGGACGACCTATGGTGACTGCGATGTCTCGCTGGGGAATCGACATATTTGGCGGTTCTACTGATGGCGAAGTTGCCGCTACTGAGCTTGTCGAGGATAGCGACACCGGCGATTCTGGCTACCAAAGTGCCCGTAGCAATCGAGACTCGGATGACAATACCCACAAGCTTCGAAAATCCTTGAATCGCACCAAACTGATCAAAAAACCATCAATCATGAATGATGACATTGAGTTGAAGGATTATCAGCTTGTGGGACTGAACTGGCTTAACCTGTTGTGGAACAACAGCATCTCCGGTATTCTTGCAGACGATATGGGTCTGGGTAAGACTTGTCAAGTCATCTCTCTCCTATCACATCTCAAGGCAACCTCGCAACCTGGTCCTCATTTGGTGGTGGTCCCTGGATCAACCCTAGAGAACTGGGCTCGAGAGTTTCAACATTTCTCCAGCACTATCAATTTCGAGATTTACTATGGGTCACAGAGCGACCGTGCGAACAAGCAAGACGATATATTGGAACAGATCAAGGAGGGCTTCGTCGATGTTGTTCTGACCACATATGATCTCGCCGTGAAACCATCGGACAACAAATTTCTACGCAAATGCAAACCGCAAATGTGTATCTTTGACGAAGGCCATATTTTGAAGAACTCGACAACACAGCGATATAAAAATCTCATGAAAATTCAAGCGAGGTGCCGTCTGTTGTTGACTGGTACACCTCTCCAGAACAGTCTTCAGGAGTTGCTGTCCATCTTGGCTTTTTTGATGCCAGATATTTTCGACACGGACGAAGTTCGAGAGGGCGTTGCAATAGCCTTCAAACACAAGGTCAGGGTCACAGAAAGCGATTCACACGATACGCTATTGTCGACTCAGCGCATCAACCGGGCCCGGTCCATGATGACACCGTTTGTGCTCCGACGGAAGAAGGCGCAGGTGCTTAAGCATCTGCCAACGAAGACTTGCCGTGTCGAGTACTGCGAGCTTACGCCAATCCAGCAGAAAATATACGATGACCAGCTCAAGAGGCTGGAACGTGTTGCAGACAAGCCAGCAAAAGAGCACACGAATGTGATAATGAAGCTCAGACAAGCAGCTATCCATCCCCTCCTGTTCCGCGAGCGTTACGACAACACTAAGATCGCCAAAATGTCCAAGGCATGTTTGAAAGAAGAAATGTTCTGCCAAAGCAACCCGGATGTGATTTACGAGGAACTCGAGCTTTATCAAGATTACCAGTGTCATTCGCTGGCAGCAAAGTACCCGGCTCTCAAACGATTTCAACTAAAAAACCACGAGTGGATGGATTCCGGTAAAGTCGCCAAACTCATTGAGCTCCTCAGAAAGTTCAAAAATGACCGTACCCTCATCTTCTCTCAGTTTACGTCCGTGATGGACATCCTCCAATGGGTGCTCGATGACGAGGGTATTGCGTACTCTCGTATTGACGGCTCCACGGCGATCAGCGACCGCCAACCACTCATTGACCAGTTCTACGAGGACGAGTCAATTCCGGTGTTCATGCTCAGCACGAAATCTGGAGGTGCCGGCATCAATCTTGCGTGTGCGAACAAGGTCATCATCTTTGATTCATCCTTCAATCCGCAAGATGACATTCAAGCGGAGAACCGGGCTCACCGCGTTGGTCAGACCCGCGAGGTCGAAGTCGTCCGACTCGTCACTAAAGGCACCGTCGAGGAGCAGATCCACGCTTTGGGCATCAGCAAACTCGAGCTCGATAAAATGGTATCAGGGGAAGACGCCGGGGCTGCCACTGCCACCAAAGGCAAGAAAAAGAGTGATGACGCTGCTGGCGGTGTGAGCGCTGCGGAAGCAATCGGCATACAGGCCGTCGAAAAGATGATGCGGCAGCAATTGGAGAAGAAGAAAGAGGAGGGTAAACCCGATGACGATGTGAAGAAAGCGGACATCAAGGAGCAGTTCCTTGAGGGTCTAGTTCAGGCTGGTTTAGATATGAGCGCGGCTTAAGTCTACTTGAGACGTTGGCTTCATCTTTGTATATACGCAAGACAGCCAGAGATGGATGAATGCACAGCGCAGGATATAACTGATTGGATTCGTTTGGATGGAGACTCATACTGCCTCGTTTTCGACAACATATGGCTGTAAATCTTTTACTGGAGTGGTTCTGCATGCTCCTTCAGAAGTATAAAGCAGTTAAGTCACTCGAAACTTTCTACGCGGTTACACGTCCTGCGGAGACGTACTGGTGTATGTGTTACAACCGAGTGCAGGTTTGAGTCTGGAAAGAGATGGGTTCTGTTTTGATATAGAGAGGCGAACTGGAGAACATTGCGTGCTTCCTTTGACCTGCTTGCTCGTTCTTCGGAACAGCAAGGTGGGTTCAGAGCGGTTTGGATGGTCATTCAGACGCAAGAGGTGATTAGAACGATCCAGTCACAACTCCCATCTCCCATCTCGACTTCTCTCTTTCCTTTCCTTGTGGGGTTGGTTATGC
The DNA here is from genome assembly GCA_948474695.1 of Periconia digitata. NCBI lineage: Eukaryota > Fungi > Ascomycota > Dothideomycetes > Pleosporales > Periconiaceae > Periconia > Periconia digitata. The sequence continues at coordinate 2,003,430 of CAOQHR010000003.1, forward strand.
TGTGAGCGAAGTACAGCGGCTGGCATTCGGTTTTTCATGATGTTTTAGTCTAATTTCTTGCCCTTGGCTGCTGCTCTTCTTTCTAAGTAAGAGGGGACAGGCATCAAGAGGTGAGAGGATAGGGCCGACTGCGGCCCTATCGCCCAGAATACATTAACAATTGTCTAAATTATCACAATGTCTGTTGTGAGTTTGTGATTCCATATTGTCCCGACTTGTTTTATTGGATCTGGATTCGGGAAATGTGCAATCCTATTTTGGCCTCATGTGTGATCGAGTCTGCCTCTAGATCTATCCATGAGATGTGAGAGGAGCATTGATGGGAAGCCAAGTAATGATTGGTTATCGATGTACTCGGAAACTTCAAATCAAATAAGTATGTCACGTACCTCTTTTTCTTGTCTGACTGGTCCAGCTACTCTACTTTCCCAATTGGTATGCACTCTCCGTACATACATGTACTATATACATTATCGATTTCCCTTCAACACTATAAACTGCTCTGTCTCTACTCGTCATCCTTCTATTGGGGAATCTCTTGAAGCGTAGATATAAAAATATTGATATGTACAAGTTTACTAAACAACAAACGCCAACAAACCGAGTGAGCGCTTACCTGTCTCCCTCATGTTATACATCGATCTCGTGAAGTCGATTTTATTGCTGAGGCGCAATGACAGTTCAGCGTATATTAGTACATATCTGTGCATCTGGTGTTTTCTTACTAGTATCTTTTTTCAGGCTGTGTAGCGGTCGATGTTCCTTGTACTTTTGTGCTGGATCTCATTAATTGCTGTAGCCTTAAGGCTCAACAAGCATAGCAACCAGTGACATACCTCTCTACCCTGGAGGAAATTCTAGGTAGTCTTGGGATTTCAAGATGCAGATTATGTGTAGATACGGATTGTACAATGTCCGTTGATGTCAGAGCGAGAGACAGGTATGCTGTTCCTCTATCTCATGTATTCAATTTTCCATCTTTTTTTTTAGTCCGTCATGTGTGTGAGCCTTTTCAGTGAGTTGTTAACAAAGTAGATACCCGATAATCAGTTGAGATGCAGCTTGAGCGATGTCAGGGAATCCGCTTGAGCATATGTCAAGTACCTAGGTACATTGGTCACTTATAAGTATACAGGCAAACACTTGTTTTTACCCCTACGCATAACCATAATCGTAGAGAGAACACCCAGAGTCGATTATCAGATCAACTACCAATTTTCAAAGATGTGGGAGAGAGAGAGAGAGAAACACGTGTGATGAGGGTAAAAAAAATTCACGCCGCAGTCGAATCAGTCGTTGAAATTGTCAAGATAGGTAGACGTGAAAATACCATGGATAACCCAAAAGCAAATCTAAAGTAGTTGGTGATTCGGCCCCACCCGCAATATGTACCAGTCTACCCGTTTTTGCAGCCTTAACCGTGAACAGTCGCCCCACTTTACCTATTTTTTTTTTCTCTTCACGGTCTTTGTTACATGGGAATGGAAGAAATCGGGTAGGCAAAGCAAAAAGGGGATGGACAAAAGGGCCAAGCTATTTCCGTGATTCGGGCCTTCCCGGCCGGGAGCGCAAATGGGGGGGAGGGGAGAAGAAAAAAAAAGAAGAGATAAAGAAAAGTGGGCTGGTCAATAGAATGGATGAGGGCTGGACTTTTTTCTTTCTCCTTCCTGTCACATCTTTGGGATCCGTTCTGATTGCAAAGTGGGACGTTGAAGGGGGGGTAGATGGTGACAAAAGCCGCAAAGGCAAAGCAAGGTAGTAGGGCGCAACGTACAGCCCGTGTGTTTAGGCGTAACCATGTGAAGAGACAAAGGGCGAGATGAATTTTTTTTTTGCCCCTTCTCTTTGACGAGCACGGGACATGAAACCTCAACACGGGGTAATTGGTGCCCAAAGTCGGTGGTGAATGGCAGGGAAACGATACAATGGCGAATGATTCAGGAAGTAGTGACTCGACTCGGAGATGGCAGAGCGCTATTTTTTTTCTGTCTCTCGCACGTTCGCGGTTTGCATGCTTCAAGAGAGGACGAGGGAACTAGTATTTACCATTGTACACCATAGGAAGGGGTACCGTAGTAGCGTACGTCGTAGTAGCAGCAACTAGAAAGGGCAGCGATCAAAAACACATAGTGGCTAGTTGATTGAGAGAAAGCAAGCGGAGTAAAGGTAGAAAAAACTGGGAACGATCCCCGCTTTTTTCTTACTGTATTGTCTAGCTATGTTACCTTCCGTCTTTTGAAGGTGGCGACGGGGAGAGTGGGAACAAATAGAGAGAGTAAAATAAAATCAAAATGGCCAGACCCAAAATCCCATAATGCAATGCAAGAGGCGAGCCCTCGGTCAAAAAAAGAAACGCTTGAAAGAAAGGAAGTCAAAGAAGAAGAGATGGTGTGGTGGTGGTGAAAGCGTGATAACCGCCCAGATAGCCAGCCGATGAAGCCCGATAACTCCCATGTCGCTTGTGTTCCAAGGCTCTTTTTTTCTCTTCCGCGACATGTCGAAATAGATTGTAACAACCGAGGGCCGTGGTAACAAACCAAACCCGAACCCAAACCAAACCAGACCAGACCATTGACCATGAACCGTTTTGCCTTTGCTGTTGTTATTGTGCCAAACAAAAAAATGCTACATGTATGAAAACAGGAGAAAGAAAAAACTGAAACAATGAACGCCATAGCTTATGATGGGAGTCGTGACGGAGATGATAGCAGGCACAATGAAGACGAAAATGATCTTCACCGCCGTAATGTTCATGCTGATGATCGGATGAACTGCAGTGCGACTCAATTCCTCCAGCCTACGTTCCAAATAACATGCGCAATATCGCGCGCCGTGTTCACCGTATCCACAACACGGCCAATGATGCCCGGTGGTGGCGGATGCTCGTCTTCATCTTCAAATGGCATAAACATGCCTGATTCCGTCCTTCGCAGCTCCGTTGCGTCGGTCGAATCGGGTTGGGAAGCACTGGACCGCTTCGGAAAAGGATCGGAGGGCGACGGGGTGGCCGATCGCTTGACATCGTACTGGCGGGATACGTCAAAAGTGAAGTTGTCCGCATCTTCGTCGTCGTCTTCAGCGAGGAGGAAGTTGGTGGAGGGATTAGATGGGCGCAGTGTTTCTTGGGAAGGGGATGGTGACAACCGGCTCGAGCGGAAGAACCCGAGCGAGTGGGGGGTGGAGTGTTGCTCGTCGGTATCCATGGAATCATTCCGGTTTTTAAGTGTGGTGGAAGGTAGCTTAGCAATGGTCTTGCTTTCTCCGGCGACATTGGTTGTGGATTGGGACCGTGAAATCGGCCGCTTCTTCCTCCTAGATTTCTTCATCATGACCATTCCATCATCCGATGAGTCTTCTTCGTTGTACTTGGCCCAAGGGTTGTGATTGAAGTCCTCCTCCTCTTCCTCATCGTCTTCCACGCCTTTGCACTCGACAGCAATGCATTGCTCCACCTTTTCGTCAAATCGAATGTGTTTCTTCTCGTGATGATCGGGAGTCTGGAGGCCTGATGTTGATCGGGACGAGAAATAATCGGCCGTGTCTCGGCTCGTTGTCCGAGTAGGGATCGATGTGAAATCACAGTCTGCTCGTCCAATCAAGAGTGATCGCTTCATTCGTCCCTCCCATGATATACCGATGACTTGCTGAGCCTGCACAGCTGCAGCAGCCTGCTTGACCAACGATGCTCCCGAAATGGAGTTTTGCAGCATCACCTCCGACATGCTCCGCTTCTTCAGAATGGGCCTAGTAGGCTGGTTCAGGAAAGAGTTGGTCTTGGATAGTCGGCTCGGGGGTTCGGAATTGCGATGTGAGACCAAGCGATTCGCTGCGGGCTGCAGTGGACCGTACAGCCATGTGACGTCCACATCTTTTAACCTAGCGGTGGCGGTTTTAGCACGATTTACACGGAACAGGGATGGGATTGGACGAAAGGGTGCTGTCTGGTGACGAGCAAGCGAGGCAGGGATCAAGGAGCCAAAATCAATTCAACTTACCAATTGAGTGACTCGGGAGAAGTAGTCCTGAGATTGAATTGGGTTTTGGCCCACGTTCGCCACGAGGCATTCTCCAACCTGGATCGCTCGCCGTAGACACTGCGGTGTTCGACAATATGGCGCCATGATGACCAAATGTCTTCCTCTTTCCACTCATGCGAGAGATAGTCTACGTGATGGGACGGCTCCGAACGAACGGCAGAATCGTCTTCGGAAATGTGTATTTGATCAGGGGTCGATGCAGGTGTGGCAGTCTGTGTCGCGGGCTCGGCGGGCGTGGTGCGCACAGGACTCGAAGGCGGTGCATCTTGGTTGTCGGCATACTTGACGCAACGCACATAGGTGGGGAAGGACAATTCGTCGTCGTCGCTGCTGCAGTCGTCGAAGCGGGTGTCGAGGGAGAGGCTACTGGTGGTGCTCGACTTTGCGGAAGAATGCTGGGATGAGCTCAGGGAGGCGTGTGAGCTCAGATCGGAGAAGGAATAGCTGTTTCGACGCGGGGGAGGATAGGGCGACTGCGAGTCGAAGAAGGAGGCGGATGCAGAGGTTGTCGAGGATGAAGAGCGGAGTGTCGGGCGCGAGACGGAGACGTCTGGCATCTGGGGTAAAACCTGCATCATAGTTGTTGCGGCTGCTGCTGTTTTTGTTGCTGTGTACCAAGATGAATCCTCCGCAAGATTAGGGCTTTGAGGGATTCCGACATGCGGCTGGGCGGTGAGGGCCGCTTTGTAGTGCGGCGGTCTGGGAGGAGCAGAAGGGGAACGGCGGGTGGGATGAGATGCGGGCGTGGGCGTGTGTAGTGGTGGTGGTGGTGGTGGTGGTGGTGGTGGTGGTAGTGCGGGGGTGCGTTCCTGGCGTGCTCTGTGGAGGAGGAGACTGGGGAATGGGAGCGGTGGTGGATGGCCCGTGTGGGCAGCAGGCAAGCAAGGGTTGGTGGGTCGGTACGGTTGAAGCAGAGTTGGGGCGGTGGGGAACAGCAGGAGGGGAGAAAGGGGAGGCGGTGATTTTGTACGGGCGTGGAGGAGGGGAGAAGGAGAGAAAGGAAACGGAAGAAGGAGAGATTGAGTGAAAGAGAAGACAGACGGGACAGGATGGATGGGATTGGATGGGATGGGATGGAGCGAGTATGCGGCGGCGGTAGCGGTTGAGATGCAGCCAGGCGTCGAGTGGAGATGATGGGCACGGGCTCTCGAGCGGAGCTTGGGCGGGCCAGCCAGGACATGTTATAGCAACAAGGACTTAGTTGGCTAGTCGTATAGCTCCCAGCCAGCAGCACGATATGATACATGGCTATGGGTCGAGGCCGCAGCGACATGACATGGAGCACCTTGACTGCCTAACTAAGTACAATCCGTAGCAGTCCCTCCATGATCATCCATCTCTGCAGCGGGCGAGATGATACACAGGCGGCAGCCAGACAGCACGGGAGACTGCGGTACCGTGTATCAATTGGCCGTCCCACCAGTGTTCCCTCACTCGACTTTATTCTCTCGCCGTGGTGAAGCAGGCCAACAACAACACCCCGGCTGATCGGCAGCTTCATGCGCATGCCCCCATTACCAAAGGGTTCTGGACCGCCGCCGCGCGTGGGCTCCGTGTCTGGCTGGCCTTGTCTCGTCTTGTCGCGTAACTATTCTTCTGTGCTCTGCTGTGCCCTCGACGGTGGCGCGCTATTCACAGTTGGCAGCATCGATTCCGAGGGTGCGCAAAGAGAAAAAAACAATCCATTCATTCACTAATTCATTCATTCGGCCGAATCCTGCAGGGGATGCCGCCTTTGGGCCGAGTCGCATCTACCCATCTTGTTCGCATTCATCAATCTCTCATCTACCTCGGACCCTCGTGTGTTTGACTTGAACCGCTCGTGGGTTCATGCACGCAACGAGCAGCAACGGCAGCAACAAAAGCCACATGTTGCGGGAACATGCTGGGTGGATTGAATGATTGAATGGAGACGATGACGCCAGAAGACATGTCCCAAGCAACATGTCCTCTCTCAACACTGGGCTCAATACATCAGCCCGCCTGCTACTCGCCCGTCTGGCATGCATCTTGGCCTAGCCGCACCTCAACATCTCGCTCCCTGCCTGGCATGCCCTCTCATCATCATCATCATCATCAACAACAAACTGCATCATGATTGAATCAATCAATCAATCAGTCAATCACCACCCTCTGCACCGATGAACGTGCGGGGATGCCAACCCCTTCCATCCCTTTGTTTCCCTCTTTGCACCTTTCCTTCCTCCCGTCCTCTCCCTGGTCATCTTGGTCGCGTCCAAGACCCTTCTTGTTCGCTCGGTCTTCGCTCCGGCTGTTTCCGATTAGCACCCCCACCGATCAGAACCATGATGGAACCATGGCTTCTTGGTTACTTGTTGTTGAGCATGGTAACCTGAGTAGATGTGGGTAGGCCCGTGTGCGACGGAACAAACGTGATTCGTATCCAGCTGCATCCACCGATCCCCCTCACCTCCCAACCATGCACTGTATATATTACATGGGCAAATCCTCGACTCGCTGGCTGACCAAGTATCCGTCCATCATCTATCGACGCACTGTCGTACAGTGCTGCATGGCCAGCTACACGGTGCAAGTCATGCCCTCCATGTATCCACAATTGGACAGCCAAGACGTTTAAGCTTCGACCAGATATCCATCCATCCATCCATCATGCCTACATGCTGTACCTCTGCTGTACCCCACGCTCGCTTACCCCACCCATCCATCTACTGTATGTACTTGGCCATGAACATCCGTTTGCTTCTCTCTCCCTCTCTTTTCGTCCCTCCCTTCGTCCCCACATTCCTCTCGGATAACGTCGCCTGCATGACATTCGGATAAACAAAACACAAAAACAAAAACAAGATATCCGTTGCCTTCTCACCGTGCACACTCTTTGCCGAGGTCTGCATGCATCCTCGGACCCGTTGTCTGCTAGCACAAGATCTGTCCACACCGTTTCCCCCCCGCACACATCACGTAACCGGCTCAGGTGACTCCATACGTGGAGCTCTTCAAAGAGTCAACGCCAGCAATCATGGATGCTGCAACGGTTTCATCAGTCCCTGATACTAAACAACTGAGCCTGTCGGGCCCGTCCGTCCGCCCTCCAGCAGCAGCCGCTGCTGCTGCTTACTACCTGGGCTGCTAACCCCTTTTCGGTTTCATCATTATTCAGCATGCCCATCCGCGTCCTTGATTGGCTGTTGTTTCCTGTAAGTCATGACGATTGTGTTTAATTTTTCGTACAACGTACAACGTCCAATGTACAATCAATCCAGGGTTGACTTTCTGCAAGTCAACCCTCATCACCACGTTTCCCCCATTCTCCTCCACCCTGCCCACCAAACTTTATTTACGCGCCTTGGATGGCAGCACCCCGTCACTCTGCAATGGACCACCAGTCGTCGCCACCAAACAGCGCCCGAGTCAACACCAGCCCCGTAGAAAAACCTAGCTCTGTAGATAATTCCAATGGAGAAGAACCTGCTGTCCCGGCCCTTGAGGCACAAGGCGATGAGAAACAACCAAGAAGCAAGCTCAAGATCGCTGTCATCATGCTGTCCCTCTGCATCGCCGTTCTCCTCGTTGCTCTCGACATCACAATCGTCACCACCGCCTTGCCCACCATCGCAGAGAAGTTCAACTCGGCGTCTGGCTACACATGGGTAGGCAGTGCTTATCTCTTGGGCAATTCAGCGGCCACTCCCATTTGGGGCAAGGTTTCTGATATTTTCGGTCGGAAACCCATTCTTCTCGTCACAAATGCAATCTTCTTCGTTGGCTCGCTGCTCGCCGCCGTATCTGTCAACATGAATATGCTGATAGCATCGCGAGTCATCCAGGGAATCGGGGGAGGCGGCCTCATTGTCCTGGTCAACATATGCATCTCCGATCTTTTCCCCATGCGCGAGAGAGGAGCCTATTTTGGCATCATTGGCGGTGTTTGGGCCTTGGCTTCCAGTCTGGGTCCTATCGTTGGAGGTATTTTCACCCAAAAGGTCTCCTGGAGGTGGTGTTTTTACATCAATCTTCCTTTGGATGGCCTTGCATTCATCATCATTCTCCTGTGTCTTGATCTGCACACCCCGCACACACCCTTACGGAAGGGACTCAAAGCTGTAGATTGGCTTGGTTCGCTCACAATGGTATCCGGCACCATCATGCTCTTGCTTGGCTTGGAATTCGGCGGTGTCACTTTCCCCTGGAGTTCTCCTACAGTGATTTGTCTCATAGTGTTCGGCGTCGTTCTAATAGGCATCTTCTTCCTGGTTGAACACCGCTTCGCTCCATCTCCCCTCATGCCGCTTGATCTCTTCTCCAAACGATCGAACCTTGCTGCACTAGGAACCTGCTTCTTCCATGCAGTAGTGTATATTTCAGCATCTTACTTCTTACCTCTTTACTTCCAAGCCGTCCTCGGGGCTACGCCAATCCTTTCCGGGGTTTATCTGTTACCAACTGCCGTGTCTCTCTCCATTGTCTCAGCGCTCACTGGCATCTTTATAAAACGGACGGGACAGTATCTACCATGCATCATTTTTGGGTTTGTGTTACTCACTGCCGGGTTTGGCACTTTTATTGATCTCACTCCCAACTCTTCCTGGTCCAAGATCATCATCTATCAAATAATTGCCGGAATGGGTGTTGGTCCAAACTTCCAATCCCCACTCATCGCGCTGCAGAGTCTTGTACCGGTAAGTTGTTCATGTTTGGCAATCAAACATGTCGTCTCAGCACATCGCTGATAATTTACCAGAAACGCGATATTGCTACCGCAACAGCAACTTTTGGGTTTGTTCGCAATCTTGGCTCCGCAATATCTGTAGTCATCGGATCTGTTGTCTTTCAAAACGAAATGGTGTCTAAACAACCGATGCTCGTCGATGCGCTTGGTGCGTCGACCGCAGCCTCATTCGGTGGTGGCTCAGCAGGCGCTAACGTTGGTCTAATCCAACAACTACCCGATAATGAGAAGGGAATTGCCCGACAGGCGTTCTCCGATTCACTAAGTACAATGTGGATCATGTATGTATGCTTCTCTGCATGCGGTTTGGTGGTCAGTTTGTTGATCACCAAGAACGTGCTCAGCAAAGAGCATGAGGAAACCAAGACTGGCTTGGAAGCGGAGAGCGCAAGGAGGGAAGAAAGAGAGACCGAGAGGGCAGAGAAGGCAGAGAAGAAGAAACAGAAAAGAGCCAGTCGATCCGGTATAGCCACTGATGCTGATGGAATGAACAAAGTCGAGCAATAAATGAGGGTATCATCATATGACAAAGATGGAGGAGGCATGGCATCTAAAGGACAATCCACTGAAGCGAAGAGGTACGTGTAAATTAGCAATAACAGCATTTGCATATATTATGGCACGCACCATTCTCGTCGTTGTATTCGTTGTAACGATATTGTTCTTTAATCGAGTATGGATTCGGTTCGTATCCTCCCGTTCTTTATCAACTATTAGGCCTTGTTCACAAGCTGAGCGCCCATGAAGGTTCACTTCACCCTCACCATACTAAAGTGAACAATGGCGCTGCTATATTTCTTGGGTCAAGGAATACGTTACTTGACGAGCGCGGCCACTCCCGAAATTCCTGCCAGAATAGCCTGCATGCGGACAAAGAAAAGAAGAGAAACCACTTTCGCCTTCCTCATCTGAATACATAAACATACATTTCTTCACGTAGCCACGAAACAGCTATTGACAGTCGAACAAAACGCACCGAATAGTTTTCACACCTGTACACTGCCATCTCCCCTACCACTCTCCAGGTATGTAACACATCATGTGTTACTACAAACTATTCGTTTTCCAAGGATGTGGCCATTCACTCCCATCGGCGCAACCGGTGCGCCCTTGCGCAATGGCTTCAGCTACCGATCGACAAAATTTCGAAGAAAGGAGGCAGGCTGCCGAGGGGAGAACTATGAAGAGGAGACCACAGGGTCTGGTGACTGATAGAAAAGTCACTTCCGCCGTCTGCACACCCGCCCAACACCCAGACACAGCCGCCGAACATTCCTCCGCCACTTCTCCGCCTCCTTCGATACAGACGCAGCCGCCAACGGAAGATCGGCAACTTGGGAATGAAGGTGACATTCCGGGAACATCGTCAACAACACCGACTTCCGAGATGCCGGTCACTGAATCCTCTAAAGGCACGTGTACCACAGTCCTCACACACCCGTTCCAAACCACTAGACTCCACCGCTCGTGTCTTCTGTGCACGCGAAACCGCGAAGAACTCCTGGCCCAGTCGGAACTTGCTCAGCAAAAGGTCCGCATCGATGATTGGCGCTGGAAGGTTAAGTATTTAAGTCCGGTACCGGAAGAAGCTCGCCACACTGTACGTATACCCAGACTCGCGGCCTGTATTGAAATAGCGCTTCAAGCAACGCTCCAGCAATTCACTGGGCTATTGAACACATTCCAGCTTGAACTGTTACTGACTCGGTACTCGTGACTTTAGGTCAGCAGTGATTGGGGCCAGATCATGGGGAGTTGGGTGCAGAAGCCTTATAAAAATGTACTAGATGCCGTGACAAATCAGATAGCCAGTGCACAGATACCTCCTCTTACCTCTTCACCATACCCCCACAAAGTAAAGCCGAAGGGTGAGCCAGCGCATACACACATGACCGAGGGTCTGGACGCGAGACACACCAAGGGTCGTAGAAAAAGCGAAGAGGGAATGAGTTTCGAAACTAATAACTTGAAGAAAGACGAGTGGGCACAAAGTCGTGATCTGGGGAACATGGGATCGCGGGGAGGATGGCCCAGTAGCTGATTGTTACATATGTACATGTATGAGTACTGTCGGCGCGTGATCATTCGATGGGAATTGTTTGCAGGAACTGCATACAAGCATTGACAAAATCAGAAGTTGTGCGAGTCACTCTGCTTCACATTCAGACCCTAGCATTTGAGTACTAGAGGACATGTCAATGTGTTGTACACAATGTATTCCGAGTGCTGTCACTAGCGCTAAGTTAAATGCTAAAGTCACGTGTGTCGATCTGCTTGTTGAGCTAGAGCTAAATCGCATGGGCCTCACCAGGCTCAATCACACATCACCCACCCCGGGCCAGCTTCCACGCCCAACATCCCACTCAATTGACGGAGTCCATACACGCAGCGCTGCATTAACCGCCCAGCGGATCCAATCAACCGCTTTTCGACACACATACAAAACTCCCAGCGCCGCAATGCCTACCCCCGAATCCGCGGCCTTCCTCGCGAAGAAGCCCAAGGTCGCGCCCACCTTCGAAGGTGTTGACTACGATGACAACTCGCAGCTTAAAGCTGCGCAAGATGCTATCATTCGTGAGCAGTGGGTCCGGAGTATGATGGCAAGATTGGTGAGGGACGAAATGAACAAGTGCTACCGGAGGGAGGGTGTGAACCACCTGGAGAAGTGCGGAGACCTGAGAGGTACGTCAATGGAAATACCGGCTCGAAGGCAAACGATGGAGCAGATCTAGCTAGGAAATTTAGGTGCTACAGGATGCAACTATGGCGACGAGGCAGGTGATCCGAAGAATCATGGCTAATGCAACATCTGCAGAGCGTTATTTTGAACTCCTCAAGGATGCTAAGGTCAAAGGATACCTTTTCGCGCAGACCCACTACATCGAGAAGAAGCAGTAGGGGGCTTGGGTATGGGAAAGATAGGAAATTACAGACGCTTCGGAAAGATGGCAAGACGTCTGGAGGCGAGATCGAACACTTACAATCACAAGAAGGCTATGGAATGACGGATGGCGGGGCCGAAGTATTTTGGGACAGCAATTGCGTACGAGAGAGGAGCATTGCAAGCTGGCAAAAACTTGTACATATGCCCGTCAGTCAGAAGGGCCGGCGTTGTCCAGCTCCAAGGTAGCAGGGTTCAATTTATTTGGCGCAATACGCCACCTCGTGGTTACGATGAATCGTCATAGGCGAGAATTATATCCATCGATGACCAATTGCCATTTGTTGGAAGATGCAAAAGCATACAGCATTTGAATCCTAAACAAGCATGCGATGATGCTATGTCGCCAAGACCCCCGCTATCTCGAGTACCTGCATCAACAGCTCCAGTTGGAAGCATTGCATCAACAACATTTCACCATGCCTTTTCCTTTTGTTCTACCTACAACTTCGGGTATTTCTTTCACTGATTACTTCAGTAGTAGCACTCATCCATCGCTTCCAAATTGTGCAACCACTGCCCGCGGTGTCGTCCGGGACGTGTTGAAACGGTATAAGCGTATCCCGCCCGCGACGCAAGCTTCCAATCTCTCCACTGTCCTCGCGGCAATACAAGACTACCTGCCTTACTTATTTGCTCTCGATGCTGGACTTAGTGGGACGAGCTGTGCAGGAGAAGAAATTGATTTGGTTTTGGTGAAAGAGCTTGAAGTAGAATGGCGTTCGACATTGGGATCCGCACTGCCTGGACGTGAACCTGCTCGCATCAAACTGAGGAGCCTTGAGAGTGAGCTCTTCTTCACATTATCCACACTTGCATACGTCTATAGCTTGCAAGGGAGAGCTCAACTTCACACGCTCTATCATGCGACCCTTCCTTCACCTGAACAACGAAAAACCGCCATAAGTACAGCCATGAACTATTTTCTGGATGCAAATGCAGTACATACTTACTTGGTAAATCGGGCACAGCAGTGGAACAACCAGCCTCTTGCAGCAGATATATCGGGTCCTGTGCTTGGTGCGCTGGCAGAGTTGTCCATGGCAGAAGCTACCATCATTTCTGTGCTGAAAGACGACCCTTATCCAGCCGTCATCGTTGAAGAGCGTAACAAGCAAAATAGGGATTGGATGTTCAAGGGAGTCGAGATACCCAAAGTACGCGCCCACCTTTTCGCTCGGCTATGTTTGGCTGCATCCGAACATGCAGCAAAAGCCCAAAGCATGCTCGGTCGCGCGAAAGTCGATGAAACTTTCCTCAAATACGTCGATGATCTTCGGCGAACGGCCAAGGCAAAGGCGTGTCGGTTCCTCGGATGCGATGCTGAACTCGGGGGGAAGACAGGAGACGGAATCGCCTGGCTACGAGGCGCGAAGAAAGAGCTAGGCTTCACCGCGGTCGGTGCTGATGAAGACAAGAAATCATCGGGCCTTTCGAAACTGAAAAAGGAATGGAAAGAGAAACGGGAAGATAAGAAAGTGGAGAAGGGGGATGGCTGGGGGGCTGATGCTGGCAAATTCGAAGAGGGTCGGATCGTCGACATGCTGCTGAAGAAGTGGGAGAAGATGAACGACACAGTATGTATATCACACCGTCAGCATTTCTCCTTACAAAATGGATCATTTAACATGCAACACAGATGGGAGTGCAACTCATCCCTCCTTCCGAACAATTAATAGCCACCATGCCATCGGGACGAGATATTCATACGCCCAAGATGTATATCATTCCGGCGCTCGAAGAGCATTCTATCATCCGCATGCGGGCTCCACCAGACCCCGGGGAGGCTTTTGAGGGTGAAGAAGACGATAGTGGCGACGAGGAGAGAGAAGCGGCGGCACATGGCGCACCAGTCGGTGCTTTCCCTGGAACCAAGGGAGAGTATTCAGCGGGTACAAGTTACTATTAAGCTCTCGTTTTTCGCTGGAGTCCTTTGGATCGTCTTCTTGGGCGTTTGCTTTGCGTTTTGCAGTGCCGTTCAATCAAGCAAGTACTTTTGGCAACATCGTCTGTTTGGTATGTAGTTGACCCTAATGCGCCAGCCTATCATAACAAGCTTTAAACACACACACACTTTCTCTCTCTCTCTCTCTCTCTCTCTCTCTCTCTCTCTCTACCGCAAGATAAATCAACAAGATGCATTGTCCTATCGCGAGGAATACAACATTATGAACAGTGGCCCATATTACTCCAAGACATACGGATTGTTGATATTGCCAAGTTCTATCACTCATCCCTCGTGAAGAGCTCTAATAAGTCACCGGAGTGGGCCATCGCCATATGTGCAAGACAAGACAGTCAGAAAAGACTTCTATATCGGGCTCTAGTCTTATCGTCGTCTGTTAGAGGGCTCGGTTCGCTGCCAGCCGTTGCGCCCGCCTTCCCCCCGTATACTGGCCCTACTTAAGTACCATTCGGGAAGGTTTATGCGAATGATGGCATGGCATGGCTGTTCAGCGTTGTAGAATCTCATTACTTTCTTACATCAACCGAAATCATTCATCGTTCGAGCCATTTCGTTCTACCTATACAATAATGGTAGCAATGATACATGCACATGTGTATGCGCATGTTGTCGAGATACCATGAAACAATTGACTTGAACGTGTGATGATGAAACAAACACGCTCTTAGCGAATCCCGAGGAATCCGACCTTGCTTCTTCCTTCTTACACCCAGCGATTAGCCAATGAATTGGATGATAGTCACGGAAGAAGTTTATCTCGCTGATAGCCCCCCGCTTTCTATCATTTGCCCATATTGACGCCTATCGCTTTGAGCTGCCGCGCGCTAGTCCGCATTACACCATGCATGGTGCCCGCGTGCATCAGCCTGCATGCCATGCGGAGAGGAGAAGAACGACAGAGCAACGATGTAGAATACTGTACATATCGCCTCATTCACGACTTTCTCTACGGCTACAACCTTCATTTCCATGGTTCACGCGTCATATTGCCTGTTGTGCTACATTCGCGAATCTTGATGCGTCACGTCTTATCATTGCACATCTGCACGTCACCAATCCCAGTCTTCATTCAGAGCCCACCCAATTCATCAACCCTCGGATCTTAAGTCATAAGCATGATGGCCACAGCTCAGCGAAGCGTGGCTGATGAGCCGGTGACTTCAGTCCTTCCTGGTGGTGATGTTCCTTACGATCCCAATGGCGAATACAGTGCCGATGACGAGGTTCTCGCCGCTTTGGGCTACAAGCCCGAATTCAAGAGAGAGTTTTCGCTATTTACTACCTTCTGCGTGAGCTTTGCGGTATGTTTCCGGCTTTTTGAGAGTTTGGTGACCTGCTTACTGTCTTGAATCTTGCTAACCACTTGGTAACTGCGACGTCAGGTCCTAGGACTTCTACCGAGCTTCGCAAGCACGCTGTATTACGGGATGGGATACGCAGGAACAGCTGGTAATTATTGTTCTACCTTCGAGAATGTATGGGAAGAGAGTTGGGTGTGCAAGCTGATGATGTCTCAGGAATGACTTGGGGATGGATAGTCGCCATGATAGGCATACAAGCTGTTGCAATGTCCATGGCCGAGCTATGTTCGTCGATGCCTACTTCTGGGGGTCTTTATTATGCCTCAGCTGTCTTAGCTCCTCAACCGTATGGTCCATTTGCTGCGTGGATCACGGGTTGGAGTAATTGGCTCGCACAAGTCACTGCAGCCCCATCAGGTATTGGCCCACCAGTCCTTTATTGACTGATAGAGACGACTTCCAGATACTGACCAGAAAAAAGTGAATTATGGAATCGCAGCGATGATGCTTGCTGGGGCTTCTATACAGAATCCGTCATACGTTCCCACCGATGTCAGTATAGCTGGCAGGTCCGTCCATCATGAAAGAGAGGCTCACGTGACTAGTATCAAACTTTTCTCTTGACAGTTTTCGTGATGCTCATCCATGCGACAATGTCCTCTTTTCCGACTAAATGGCTTGCGCAAATCAACTCGGTAGGCTCCACGTTCAACTTCGTCGCCCTCATCATCGTCATCATCCTCATTCCAGCTGGAACCGACCGCCCTGAACGCGGTCTCCCACGGTTTGCGCCTAGCTCCGAAGTCTGGGGAACCATCTATGAAGGCACAAGCTTTCCGCATGGCGTATCGGTGCTTATGAGCTTCATCGGCGTCATATGGACCATGAGCGGCTACGATTCCCCCTTCCATCTCGCCGAGGAGTGCTCCAACGCCAACATCGCATCACCGCGCGCCATTGTGCTGACGTCCGCCACGGGAGGGCTTTTTGGCTGGTTTCTCCAGCTCGTCGTCGCTTACACGGTTGTCGATATACCAGCTGCCCTCGAGTCGGAGCTGGGTCAGCCTTTTGCGGCGTACCTAATGCAGTGTTTGCCGCAGAAGACGGTGCTCGCTATTCTAAGTTTGACTATCATAGCTGGGTTCTCTATGGGTCAAGGTTGCATGATCGCGGCGAGCCGCGTCACCTTTGCGTATGCAAGAGATGACTGCTTTCCTTTTAGTTCGACCTGGAAGAAAGTGAACAACACCACGAAGACGCCGGTACGTGATACTCCACGCTGTATCTATCTGTGTCCGCGTGGCGTTTGAAGATCCTGAAAATGTCTGGAGACAATCCCTGCTTGAAATTCACTGACTTTGTACGCTGTACTTCTAGGTTAATGCAGTTTGGGGCAACTGTTTTATCGGGATCCTGTGCCTGCTGCTCATATTCGGCGGTGAGTTGGCCATCGGCGCATTATTCAGCATTGGAGCCATCGCGGCCTTTATCGCCTTCACCACACCCATCTTCATCCGTGTCTTCTTCGTAAAGAACAACTTCCGCCCAGGGCCCTGGAATCTGGGACGCTGGAGCATACCGGTTGGTGTCGTAGCATGCGCCTTCGTGCTCCTCATGGTACCAATCCTGTGTTTTCCCAGCGTCACGGGCGCAGATTTGACGTAAGTTGCCACTCTCACTTATACCTATACATTGTTCCTTTGCCTTGATCTTGATACATTGGCTGGTTGGTTAACGTACATATGTTTTGAATAGCGCCGAAACTATGAACTGGACTGTCGTCGTATACGGCGGACCGATGTTCCTAGCGATAATCTGGTGGGTCGTTTCGGCGCGAAAGTGGTTCAAAGGGCCCAAGGTCAACATTGAGCACCTGATGCTAGGTCACGAGGGGAATATCGTGAATGGCATTAATGGCGACAAAGACAGGGAGTTGGGAGGTGGGAAGAACGGTGGTGGTAGAGGAAGTGTGGATAAAGTAATTGTGGATGAGGGCAAGGATGCTTAATCATGTGGTGCTGTTTGTATTTGATGAATCAAGCGGGATAAGGATCGGAGGAAGAAGTTTTTTTGCGAAGAGAAAATTGGGAAGAGATGGCGGGACTTTGCAGATGTTTGGAGTGCTTTCTCATTTGTACGTGCTCTTTGTTATCGCCTTGAGTTCATGTTTCTGGCCGAGTTCGTGAAGAACCATCCAGCAGAGCTAGCAGGGCGTTGGATTTATACCTCGAGAAACACTGGGGGTTTGCAGGACAACGAGCATGTTATTCGCCCAAATTTGACCCCTTCTTCACGCAATAGTCCAGCCAATCAATCTTTGACGCTCTCACCTGCCTTACCTGCATCTTTCGCACTTTGGTCTTGCGTTTTCTCTTCCAACTTGTTCTCGTCTGTCGTGGTTTCCGACTCTACCTTGCTTTCCTCGGTCTTCGTCTTTGTTTTGGTGTCATCCTCGTCCTTCATCTTATTCTCTTTTCCTTCATCGCTATTCTCCTGCACGTGCTTTTCATCTTCGACCTTTTCGGTCTCCTCTTTAAGCGTTGTGTTCTCAGCCTCACGAGACTCTGCAGTTGGAGTCGCTTTATCGCCTTCAGAAGAATCTTTGGTGCTAGGTGACTTGTCATCGGGGTCAGGTAACGCAGCTGCGGCAGCTTCTGGCTCGGACTGAGCTGATTCCTGTTTCCCGGTGGCATTCGAAGATGCTGGGTTTGGTGTAGTAGGTAGTGGGACTGAACTTGGGGATAGAACATCGCCCAGGTCTGCTTTGGAGGTATCCTTTTCCGCCGTGCCTGTTGCTTTCGTCGGCGTCGAGGCCGCGGGAGAATTGACCTTCTCGGAAAGCAATGGGTTTGTAGTAGATATACTGGATGGAGCGGATTTCTTTGAGGCCGCGACTTTAGCAGCTTCGGCACCAAGAGTTCGAATGGCAAGGTTCTGTTCCGATGTAATGCTTGGTGTATTTTCTTTGGGGGCGGCAGCGGCAGCGGAAATGGTGGAGGGTTTCGAAGGTGCGGGGGCGGATGCAGCTGTTGCTGTAACGCCTAGAGCTTCCTTGAGCTCGTCATATTCGTTCCATTCTTCGATTTGCTCGAGGTCCTGGATTTACACGGGTACATTAGTTTACTGATATGCATGGCCGAAAACCGCTAGATGGAGGTAGTTCAGTACCGCTATCACATAGCCCTCTTTGACCAGCAAAGGTAGCTTCTTTCCGCTCGCTCTGCGCCCGTATAGCTTCCTTGCTAAATCATCTGTCGCTGTGTCCACGCCCTTGAAAGGGACCTTGTTCGCCTTCAGTATAGTCTCGATGCGAGACGTGGCTGTGACGATATGCGATGACCCAGCGGTGAGTGAAGTGAAGAGGTACAGGGTGGGATCGTTGTCGTAGACACTGAGTTCGGCCATAGCTAGGTGGTGGTGGGGTGGATGCGGATGCGGTGGAAAGTATCACAGAATGATCGTTCAGACGACCAAGACAGATCGGGATGACGACAGCGATAGACAATATAGAAATTGCTTCGCAAGGCGTGGATTGAACAGTGGCGAGAGGAAGAGGGTTTTGGATGCTCGAGTCAATCGTAGACTCGATCAATCAATGTGCGGGAGCTTGATGTTTTGGAGAAGGGAGGGGGGAACACATGATGTGGGGGGTGTTTCGCGGCACATTCCAGACTCCTCATGCAGGGCACTGGATAGCGTTTGGCCTTAGCTCCCTGGCCCCTGCAATTCATCACAGCACAATCGTCTTCTATCATCCTATTTTCAATTCAACTCGTGATAATCATTCGAGGGCGTTAAGCGCGCAATATTATAGATTAACTAGAGAGAGACGTCTGGCTCGCTGACCAGATTATGGTACCGTCAAGTTCGTCGCCGTGTGCTTGCTTCCATGGATCTTGGCTGCAAAGACAGCCATCAAGGCATCTCGAACCTCGAATTCTTCAAGAACCGCGCCAAAGCTAGAAAGACACATGTTAGATCACGGCTTGGCTGGCGAGGAGGCGCAAAGACCACTTACCCGTAGCATCTGACTTTGGCAACGAGATCCCCCTTGATCAGCTCCAAGTCCTCTTTGGTGAGCTGTGCCATCTTCGGATCCTGGAGAATTATCACCCATGCCATGATTGGTGTGATCTCGCCATCGAGTGGGAGTCGGTTGCTGAGATCCAGCAGCTTCATTAAATCCGGCATCGCAATGTCGGGCATTTGATGCGGGTATTCTTCGTGTGGGCACTTTGCGATGTGAGACTCGGGCGGTGCCGTCGCCATCAACGCATGCCCGCTTATCGTCTCATCATCGTCGTGTGCTCGCACCATTAAAAATTGCATGTGGTCCATGCAGGGTCGCTCGAGACTGTGTTGCCGCAACAGTCAGAATCAGAGTCGTTTTTTCAAGCTAAAGAATTATGTAAAACGTACGGGAGGCAAACGAGACAAGTAAAGGAGGCTGGGGGAAAAAAGATGAAGGAAAATTATTATTGCTGGGGTGGAGGAGAGAGATAGGGCGTGCGATCGTACGTTAGAACGAAGTCAATCCCGATCTGATCGTAGTCCATGCCGTTGGCTGGCACACCAGGCTGTGGTTGTTGCTGGATCGGCACCGTGTCTTGAGAGATCGAACCGCGGTGTTGCATAGTAGCTGGAGAGGTGTACCCCGTGGAGTTTGTGCGGGCACCATATCCACCTGAGACACTTCCAGACGAGCTGTCGCCATACGAGCTTCCGAAATGGTGCATCTGGGGTGGAGTCGAAAAGTCATAAGAGATCCCATGCGCGGCAAGGAGCTCTTTCAAGCGTCGGTTCTCTTCCGCAAATGCGTCACGTTCTTTCGAAACGCCGGTAAAGGATTCCTTGATGCGCAAGACTTCTTGCTCCAGAGCCTTGATATACATCTCTTTTCGTTCACGATGAGTTCTTGGCCTTGATTAGCTTTGTGTTTGAGCAAAAGTGGGCAAGTCTTTCCCTACCTCTGAGCCTGGCGGTTCAGCTCCTGTCGACGTGTCAAGGCCGGCTTGCTGTCGGGTTTAGGACCTCTCTTCTTGGGTGGTTGTCCATCTAGCACGTGGTTTAGAGTGAATACTTGGTGGTAGTGGGGTGGGTAACATACCTCTGGTTGTCTTCTTCTCCGCGAGGCTTTTGAAGAAGGTGAAGTTTGTCAATGGGCTTTTGGAATCCGAATTACTGCCTATTGATTGCCATTGCCCTTTGCTCTCCATCTCCGACGCGAAACCAGCCGCGCTACCTCTCCGGCTGCCCGCGGCTTCGGAGGCGATTGAGAAACATTCCGAAGCACGACGGGATACAGGCGAAGGGTACTCGACGGGGGCGCCGGAAGGAGGGAACGAGGGCGCCATAGTCAGCACACCCGCATCGGACCAAGACATGTAACGATTATGCGACATATTGATACTAGTAAGTGTATAACAAAAGAGATTCTTTTTTTGCCACAAAGGAAAAGAACAGATGAAAAACAAATTAGAGTAAAGGGAACAAAAAGGAAATTACAACAGGCGTATGGATGAAGTGAAGAGCTTTGACATTGGAATTTGACAGACGATGCATGGTGTGTGGTATATGTATTCGGGCGGCGCCAGGCACGGAAGAGTATGGACGTTAATGCGACGACGTCAAAGGTTCGGTAGACGGATGTGCCGTGGAGGCAGAGGCGATATAGCATTGACCTTGATCCGACAGGGCAATCGACGAGACTCGTGCTGTCTCTGCGGAGTACTTTTGGACGTGCGACCCATTTGAAGGAACGGGTATGGAGCAAACGGGCCAATGGCAGGAATGGGAGTAAGGGCCAAGGGAAACAGGGAGCAGGCCAGGGCTGTTGCGAGGCAGAGACAAAACAGATGCGACTTCAAACGCAAGGCATTTCAAGCGCTCGAGAGGCGCCAAGAAAAGAGAGTTTGCTGTGCACTTACCAGCGCTGTCCGGAACCTTGACGTCCCCCAACGAAGCTGGCGATTGCGACATGTTGGCGGGTTATGCAGATGGCATTGAACGGAGTGGATTAGCTAGCAGCGGCTTCTCGACGAGCAGGCAAGTTGCTGCAGTGTCCGGGCGAAGGGGGTTCGACTGCCGAGTCACACCTGGATGCACGTCAGTCCTTTTGCTGCCGAGGGCAGCCGTGAAGCTGTGGATCCAAAGACGCAAAGGGGAAGAGACGGCAACACCGCAACCCCCAACGTTGGCCAGGCTCTGAGTATGCAGTCGCAGGCAGCTTGGGCGTGAAATGAGGTCGTGGCTGCAATGTATGATGGTGATGAAGGATCGATCGATGGTGGACCGACCGAGGTGCACAGCTTGGAAAAGGTACCGAACGAGACAAGGCGTGACTTTGCGCGTCGCAGGCTACTCCTCATCGCCAAACAGACGACGAATGGTTATGTAGTCGTTGTTTGGACATTGCTCAGCCGCCGCTGGCCAGGCCACCGCTACCGCCCACTGGTACGCAGCCGTGTTCAAAGGGCCCTAGAACGAAATGCGAACAGAGCGACTTGCGACATGCGAATGGCGCAGCCTCAACGCAGGCATTTGAGATCCTGCAACGCGCAACCCGCAGACTTGCTTGTAGGCGTGTGAACTCGGACGACGAGGCTCTGCCATCCGACTGATCAAGCTTTTGGGATTCACCACCGGCGCTTCCTGAGCACAAGCCGTCTGCATCTCTAATTCTGCATCGCCATGTCCCAATGCTGATAGCGCCATGTACACACGCATACATAGGCGCAGTACATGTTCCGTGGCTTATGCCTATCTATCGACCAAAACATCACATGCACAACGTCCGCTCTGTGAGACGCCGTGTGTACGGATGATTTGTAAAATCAGTCTCACCATGGCGAAACTTTTCATTTGCAATACGGGGGCAAGTCTTCAGATGTGTAGATTCTGTGGGGAAAGCACACTATGCATTCTTTATTTACCCCATAGAAACAAGTCCCGCCCGCCCACAACGTCTAAAATTGACAGCGCATTGACTCTACACAGCTCAAGGCTTGTTCTTGAGGATGTCCTCAATCTCCTTCATAATGTCGTCGGTAAGTTTGGGCAAGAGCTCCAACGCCTTACAGTTGTCATGGACCTGTTCAGGCTTAGACGCTCCGAGAATGACGGTGCTGACATTAGGGCTGCGCCTTGTTAATATCACAACATGACGAATAACGGCTCCAGCGGATGGAATACTCACTTCTTCGCAGCCCAGGCAAGGGCAAGTTGGGTGGTGTTTCCGCCAATCTTCTCCGCAATCTTCCCCATCTACGATTGTTAGCCGCTGCCCATGGATGGATGGATGCCAACACCACCAATAGGGCAAACTCACTTGTCGAACCTTCTCCAGCTTCGCCTGACCTTCCTCGGACTGAAGCTTCGCAGCAGAATCCTTGAAGAAGTCCTTGTTTGTAGCAAAGCGGGAACCCTCTGGAATACCTTTGTCGTACTTGCCAGTCAAGATACCTGAAGCCAGAGGACTCCAGATGGTGCTACCCATGCCCTTCTCCCAGCAGGGAGCGTACTCTTTCTCGAACCTCTCGCGGTGGAAAGCATTGTATTGTGGCTGCTCAACTACGGGTGCGATCAAGTTGTATTTCTCAGCAATCTCGTGTGCTTCCAAGATCTGCTCGGCGCTCCATTCCGAGGTGCCCCAGTAGTATGCGAGGTTCATGTTGATGGTCTGAGTGAAAGCTTCGACGATTTCCTTCATCGGTATCTCCGGGTCGTAGCGATGCGCAAAGACAACGTCAACATATGAGTGCTGCAGGCGAGCCAGCGAACTCTTGAGACCTTCTACGATATGCTTCTTGCTTAGACCCCTGGGCGATGGTTAATTTTGGATTCAATTGCCTTATTACGGTAGCGTGTTCCCCGAACCTGGTATTTGGCTCTTTACGGCCTGTTCCGAAAAAGACTTTGGTAGACAAGACGTATTCGTCCCGGGGCCAGTTAAGTTCCTTGAAAGCGTTTCCCATTTCCACCTCGCACTCGCCCTGGGCGTACACCTCGGCGGTATCGAAGAAATTAATGCCATGGGACCAGGCAGCTTCCATACATTCTTTGACAATGTTTCCCTTTTGCGTCCCACCGTAGGTTAACCAACCGCCGAGAGAGAAGAGCGAGACTTTGAGACCAGCCAGTTTTGGGCCCAAAGGACGGAACTGCATGTCCTTGGGGTCAAACTTGGATTCAACGTAAGGCATTGTGGATGTCGCAACGATGTTGTGGGAAAAAGCAAAAATATTTCAGAGTCTGATGACAGAGAGGAAGACAGAGAGGAAGACAGACCGTACGTATGATGTCGTGCTTGATTTTTCAGCAATTGAGGGGCTTGTTTGTAGGCCGCGGCAACCCCACCAACATGCCACACGTCATGACGAAGCCTGGTTGTGGCTATCCACGCCCCGCACACCTCTCCACACACGTGCATACATGAGCGTATATACACGGTGCCTAGGTACACATGTGTGTTCCTCCCCATCACTTGTGTCTACTCCAGAGTTTCAAGTTACGGACCCAATCTCATTATCCAGATGATCCCAAGGTTGGCAGTGTGGTCCGGCATTGATGAATGTTTCTGGGGCTCCGTACAAGAGCAGGGCTTTGGTTTCGTTTCGTCTCGTCTCGTACGAACGAGAAGCCGTGCAAACTTAGCGATGGGCAACATGACCAACATGGCCTGGTCTCAACATGACCCTAGATGCATCTCTTGAATGGTGCCTTGCGATGGAGAGAGAGGTGACAAGCCCAATTGAAATAAGTAGGTGCAGACAGAAGTCGTGTGCATGTACTTACCTTTTGTGACCATTCTCGTAGGATTTGCCCCCATGAAGACTCGCATTTGCTACTTCGGTCCGCCGCGCAGGGATGAGTGGCATCAAGTCGCCGGATGGTGCTTATGCTCCGGTGGGCATTTGCAGGTTCGACTGCTAGTACATAATACTATCGATGGCACGGATTATCATCGGGCACGAAGGAGATGGTAGGATTGATTGCTCGCCCGCGCACACACTGACTGCCACAGAGCGTGCACTATAGTGCATAGGTATATACATATCTACTGCGCATAAACAATCCTCCAGCTAATCAGGACCAACCACCGGACGTGCAAGTTGAAACAAAACCCGCCAAGAGACGTCCAATCATTGCTTGTCACGGCGCAGTTGCGGCTGAGAGGAGCCGCAACGGTTGGCTGCAGGTGGCTCGGCTGCCCGGAGCTAACCACCTCTCCACTCACTACTACTACAACTCCAAACAAAGGAGACATGCACATCACAATTCTCCCTTGTTCCCCAACCGACTCCTGCTCTCTGGAAACATGGTTTGGGATTCTTGGATCCGTGTCACCAATCACCTTCAGTGCCACATCCTCCTACAAACAATGCCATCGCTCCGGCATTTCGAGCGCATTCCATTGGCCCTCGTTGATCCCGTTGATGGCTTCACCTAACACTTGAAATTAGCCAAGGGGCTGTTGATCACTACACGTCCCTCCGCGTCTGACCTTTCTTTAAGAGTGAGCTTACATGTCTCGCTGCATTTGGCCAAATCCTGCCTCGCCAAGTGCCCTCCACATATACAACTACGCCGTCCCATGCCGTGGCGCAGACAAGCAACCTATTTATACGCCTATTCATTCCTACTTCCCCAAAGCCTGCATACCGGCCCGTCACTCACTAACTTGGCCATCCAAACATAAAAGAGCCTCCAGCCAGCAGTCATCGCTGCATTTCTCCACCTCACATCTACCAACAAAGCTGTACTTTCGTTACAACACTCGCTACTACCAAAACCTACAATACAAACTCATTCCAATCTCGCCAATCGATATCACAATGCGTCTCACCCAACCTCTCGCTCTTACCGGCGCTTTTGCCTTCTCGGCCTATGCCACGCCAATTCCAGAGGGAGCTCAACAACAGTGTAGCTCAACAATTACACCTGAGCAGCTTATTGCCATCGCACCCAAGACAGCCAGCTGCAATGGTGCAGCTTTCCCCGACGAATGCGCTGATGCTGCTCGCGCTGCCCCAGCCATCTCCGCCTCGTTCAAACAATACCAGATTGAATCCAAAGGTGCTCAAGCAGCTTTGATCGCAATCATGCTTTTCGAGAGCGGCTCTTTCCAATTCAACAAGAACCACTTCCCCGGCCGCCCCGGACAGGGTACCAAAAACATGCAGATGCCCGAATTCAACCGAGAGTACGCAACCGCAACTGTTGGCGCCGACAAAGTCGCCCTCGCTGAAGTCCCCAACAACGTCAACGCCACCGCCGAGGCTATACTTGGACTTGTAAACAGCAATGATACTTTGAGCTTTGGCAGCGCCGCATGGTACCTCAACACCAAGTGCGATGTCAGCTTCAAGGCCAACCTGGCAGATGGAAGCCAGAAGACCTGGGATGAATATCTGACAGGGTGTATTGAGACTACAGCTGACAAGGAAAGGGACGATCCTTGGATCGCTGCGAAGCGGGTTTTGATGGTGTAAGAGTCTGTAAGTAGATGACGCGAGTCTGCTGGGCGGCAAGAAGGTGTACATATATGCTTCACTTCATCTGGCTGTCACTGTTATAGAATCATGTTTGCTATCATTTTGTACGCTTATACCCCAAATCAAAAATTCTTCATGTGCACATTTCCATGTCTATCTGCTTCACGAGTACCGTTAGTGTCTATTACTTGACCCTGAATAATCCCTCTTACGAGAGATTCCGCAATAAGAGAGTGCGCTTGTTTCAAGCCGATGCATGTCGAACACAGCCACTCGAGTAACATGAGAAGTCGGTGTTTGCGACTCATCTTATTGGCCTTCCACAGTAACGTGGACTTCAGAAAATCAAGAATTCGTTATTGTAAGTTGAAGTGTTCCCTGCACTCAGAAGGCTATTGAGATAATTACACGAATAGTGGGCGGATGGGAAATGAAGAGCTACTGCTTTTGCTCCTTTCAACCTTAACACTTCATAATCATTGATTCAAACTTTTTCATCGATAGCTCAAGAAATACAGCAGATTAAGACAAAAGGTTAGTCTAAATTCCCGGTTTGGAATCCATTGTTAAGCAAGAACGGGCGTGAGTTAGTGAGGTTTATTTTCTACCACGAAGTTGTAACTCGATGTCTTTCACAAAGAGTGGGCGAGGATTTATGGTGGCAGGGCAACACTATACAAGGCTCATATTGATTAATAAAAGTATGAAAGGCTTTGTAATGAACGGCCATCGTGTACGCAGTGACTGTAGCGGATGATGGTTGCACTGTGGTAGGAGAAGATTGCTTCGGGGCAGGAGTTACGTATCGCGAGGTAACTGAGAAATGTGCTAATTTGACGGCCCTTTCTGGAAATAGCAATGTATTTGTATCGATCACAGAAATACCAGTTGACGGCTATGCAATTAAAGGTTGGAAGAGCAAATAGTGCACTAAAGGAAGGAAGGTACAGTAGACAGGTAGCACATAACCTAGAAGGAAGGAACGACGTTCCAATTCTGGCCACCGCCACTTCAATACTACACACCCAACTGAGCCCTATAGGTATATATATATCACTTTGTCGCTCAAATTCACATACAAGAACACAATAAGGGCCGGTAGTTTAGTGGTAGAACACTCGTTGTTGGTTAGGTTCCAGGGTACATGGCCAAACAGGGGTTTGAGAAAGGTCTTCAGGTCAGGCCGAAGGAGCGGTCGAAATTTGGCCAGGATTTCAGGAGTGACAGGCCGGACGAAAGTCCCTAGGACACAAAAATCCCTGGAACCACACAGGAACGAGAGACCTGGGTTCGAATCCCAGCCAGCCCAGTACTGTTCTTCTTTTTTTGCATTTGGCGTAGATAGAGAGGGAGAGAGAGAGTGGGTGTGTGTGGAGGGTACTCGATTTATTTAGGTTGAATTGCACGCAGAATATGTTGTTGAAGCATCAGATTGATATAGGCAATGCTTTCGGGATGAAGACTCGTGGAGTGGTGGTGGTCTCGAAAAGAGCAAGAAGCTAGAGTTGGGAAGTCCTGGAGAGAAGCAATGAAGAGTAACAACGGTTGGTTTGGCATTTTTTTCAATCGATGTAACTCTTGAATAATATGTTTTGAGATTTGGGTTGCACCCTGGCCCGGTGCCGAAAGCAAAATTCCTTTTTTGAGTCTTTTTGTACTCGCCTACTTTTTGTTACCCTTTTTATCATTCTTTTTAAGTGTAGGAGCCACTGTAACTTCCAATAAAAAAAGAACCGTGGTTTGAGGAAATGGCTATCTTCGTCGCCTATTTTGACTTTATCTCGTGAGTGTCACTTGATCTGCTCCTCCCAATCTTAACCACTCTCTAGTATGTCAATTCATAAATCAAGTGGGCAAATCGATCATGTATATCCAGCATCATCCTTTGACTTGAGTGTTATAGACTTTCCGGGGTGCTTTAGGTGTCCCTTTCTTCCATCTTGGAACATGTCATTGTACCTAATACCAGAGTATTTGTGTTATTTCTACTGTCTAGGCTCCGCGAATACGATTTACGGGATGTCAACATCATCGGATATTTTCAATCCGGTCTCTGATGTTATAGAAGGAGAGGATTCGGGCGAGAAGAGTCTTCTCGTGGTAGCAATAGGAGTGATACAGTCTTAGGCAGCACGTTGACTGACTGTCGACGTGGAAAAGAATCTCTGTCCTATTCCTGAGTGAAATGACGACTTTTGAGATGAACAATCACGACATTAGGTCATATTCTGTAATAAATAACCAGAAAATGTGACGGTAACGCTAGGTTCCTGTGGCAGCTTGTCCAAACAACTGTTATGATGGGTAGACGTGGCGTGTAAGTGCTATTCAGTGTAACATTTCCCTATACATGGGAATCTAGAGCATTGCAACGTACGCTGTACTGTGGTACGATGTATTACGTGTAGGTGCTGCATAATCCTTGAGAATCAATCTTCTCGCCAACATCATATTAACATGTACATGGAGAACAGCTCGGATTTCAATTGCTCAGTTTTGAATGATATGACAGTGATTGCATCATGCCAGATTACACAACCTTAAAGAATTTGATTACCATTTAGGTCCAACATATAACCTTCCCGGGGATGTATCAGTGAAGGCAGGCGTAGAAGCAAGGATGGAAAAACATGGCAGTATAATGATTAAATGGAGAACACAAAAGCACCTCTCCACATATGACGTGATATATTGTCCAGGGAAGGATACCACTCTAGTGATTCTTCGTTTTGGTAATCGCCTGTTTTTGGGTTCCCTTATTGTTTATGGACATATCGGTGTGTGCAGGATCACCCCAACTCCAACTTACAATTCACAGACTCCTCACTCTACGACCTCAAAGCCATGCTCGAGGTAGCACAATACCGTTTGAATACAAGGAAGATTGAGATCTCTAGTCCCCACGAATTGGCACTTGGATAATGTCTTAGCCGTCCTCTATGCATATATATATATATATATATATACATATATTTGTGGCAATGCATGCGTTGCCAGCTGTGCAAAGAAAAGGACAGCGCATCATCTACCTTGTTCACGCAAGTCCTCCTTGTCGACATGGATTTGCATCGACGATGGTATCATTGATTGCCACTGAACACATTTTGGCCCTTGTAAAATGAAAAGCGCGCCATTGCACACATGTAGGGACTGTAATAGAAGACGTGCATATAGAGCATTGCTGTATACCAAAAGGGCCACCTAAACCAAGTTTCAAGATGGCGCATGCGCTGCTTGAGATGCGTGTGACCATATCTCTTCTCTAGGATGAAGTGGGACAGGGGGGATTCTTGCTAAATCTGTTCTGAGAATAGACTGCTGTGGATGTGTTTGATTCTTGTGTTTACATGGACGTGTCGGGACAAAACTGGGGTATGCCATTGAAGTGACATTGATGTGCATTGACCTCGACGAGATGAAATGAAAACAAAATACAGCAGTGTTCAAACGCATGAATGCCGATTTTATTTCGATATGCGGGATACTACTTTGACGGCGGATGAATCAATATCAGGGTACGCTGTCTTAATGCCCCACATTCTCAAACAGGAGAGGAAGGAGAGACATAGGGTGAAGTATGTACGAGCTCAGCAACGATGAGTACATTGCATGAGATTTGAAACATGCACGTCCAGAGTTAGTTGTACATGCACCATAGGATGCTTGTAGACAGAAACCCTTACGACGTAGGTTGAACAAGGGAAAAAGATAGGGGAATGGTGTAGCATGTACTTGTCGCTACACAGGAACAGGGCATGAGAAGACATGGCGGTGAGGAGCGGTGAAAGGGCGAAGCATTGGCGGCGCGTTTTACTCGTGTGCGGAAACCTGTCGAGGAGGTAGCTGTCAGCAACATGGCACAAGCATCACTCGCCCTCGCCTATCGCATGCCGAATCTCATCGTGACTTTATGTCTTCATACCCTCCTACCATGATGCGATCCAACGATGGGAGTCGACGAGCACGAGTCATGAATGAGCAAGTGGTTGGGAACAGCCTGACATGCGTGGTGATGGTTTTCAGGGTGTGAGTGATGGATCTACCCAGTCCATCCGAAAACCCATGCAAGCGTCATCCAGTGTGGGCATATTTGACTTGGTCGTGACGGTCGTGGGGCGCCAACCTCCCGATGCTCGAAAAGAGACCTAATGTCTGGATGTGTGAGAGGGATGTAGCTTGTGTGCGGGCAGTGACTGTTGGCAGAGGATTCGAGAGTCGGGGTATTCTGGCCGAGTTTAACCGATCGAATCACAAAGTCGATGTCGCATGGTCATGTTTCGAATAGCCGCTGTCAAGAAGGCAAGTGTGACACGGGGACAGTCGTCAGTCAATACCTGGATTCCACGGCCTGCTTTGTATGTACATGGTAGGTACATGATGAATGGACCAAACTCTCTTGATCCTTCCGACCATTTGATCTTATCTTGCCTTGCGGCCGCTGTCTCCTAGCCCAGGCATTTTGTGGAGAAAAAGTGCCAACTACGACGTATGTACTGTGCAATTAGCTCCACGCAAGGATACCCGTCGTAGCTGGTCTCATGTGTAATCGATAGGAGCACGATAGCGCGCTGCAGGCAGAGCAGAGAATGACGACAAGACGAGGATGTGATTGGAGCATGCATGCACAAGACAAGAATACATGGGGAGATTCCCTACTGTGGATTGTAACACTATGTAGTACAGTACAAAGTGCAAGTGCATGCAGGACTACCTAGGTAGGTAGAGTAGGTACAGTAGACAGATATTGCTCAGTACATACGAGGAGTGTGCGCAACTAATGAAAATGCAGGGCCCAGGCTCAACCCTGGCTCTGGCATCCGGTCCCTTGTCGGCCCTTCGCTTCCTGCAACCAGCTACCAGGATGCCCCCCGTGCGATGGAACGTGCCTTAGCGCCTACGGTAACCTTGAACACACGTTATTAGCCGCCAAAAGCTGAGCAATTGATGCCATTTGTTACGAGCCGGAGTGACGGGGACCAGGCTTTCGGCTTCACATGCTTTTCCCTTTGCCTCGCGTGGCTGTCGGGCTGCCTCGGGACAAGACAAGCCACGCGACGTGCAGCTTCCCTCGTCCGCCCGCTCCCATCATCGCCGACATTGGCCTGCTGACTCCAAAGTTGTTTGCTGTTGTTGTAGTCGCTGCTGCTGCTGTGGGCTCTGTACAGTACAGCCGTGGTTTTGTCATCGCATCCACCACCAGCTGAGAATCAGCTAGCAGATTCACACAATCACCAACACGAGCCATCCCGTCGTCATAGCCGTAACAAATTAATGAGGCGGGGAACAATTCTTTTTTTTTTCTTTTCTTTCTTTCTTTACAGCATACACTAATTCCAGCCGTTCATCTAGACTGGTCATGGAACCTTCTCACTGCGACGGGCTCCGTGCCGCGAAGGGCAAGCGTTTATGCTCATTGACGAAAGAGAGGGAAAGTCAAGTACTAGCTGCCATCACGCATGCATTACGGGACAAGTACAATTCAATCAATCAATCAGACAATCAATCAATCAATCACATCCGTCATGTCGAATGGTCAATCGGTCAACCATGATCGATGGATGGATCCATGCGTGCGTGCATGCATGGGCACGAAGCTGAACAGCAGTTGGGAGATTTGCTCGTTGAACCCCACGCTTACCCACCGGCCGCAGCGGCAAGGGAGGAGGGGGGGTGATTATGCACCTCTTTGATACTGTTGCTTGACAGATAGCGGCAATCTGGGACCGAATCAATCGAGTAATAGCTCTCTCCTTCCTTCCCCACACTCATGCGGGTATAGTGTACACTTGTACACTATCGTGTGCACGCATCCATCTGTAGTGGCATTAGTTTTCGCAAGGCAGAGGGGGAGACGCGGAGCTTTCCCGCAACTTCAAGAGGTAATCCAGAGTGCTTAGTACTGCTCGTAATCCATGGCCTGCAAAGGTACAACAGAGGCGACAGCAAAAATCGGGTTCCTCACCACTCCCCCCACATTGCACACTTTTCCCTCTACCAAGTTGCCCGCAGCAGGTGCTCTTCTGAGACTCCCATCGATCGATGGAGTGCGTGGCTGTAGTTGTCGTATGATGCCTGACCAGCCACGCTCTTCGTCACATATACCAATCCTAGTTTGCCTGAACTCAGACTCGGATGTCGCCTGGAACCACAGGGGGGGAAGGGGAAAGGAAGCGACAGACGTCACATACAGTTCGTGTATGAGCTTCTAGAAACATTCTTGGTACCAGCTACCCACCACACATCTCCTAATTCACCAACCCTGCCGTTGTGCCGCACGCCCTGTTATCGGTGAGTGGGCATTGGTCCCGAATGCGGCAGGTGGAATCGTTGTCTTTAGAGCACCATCAAACCCAGCGTGCGCTTCCATGGCTGTATTGCTGCCAACAGTATTATTATCTTTACAAGCGATTGTACATGGAAAAGGGCTATCGTCCCATCAAGTCAAAATCCCTCTTTTAAATGTACAACTATGGGCGGGGCCACCGATACTGAGCGATGGTACCTGATATGTACAGTGGTCACGACGTTATGTGGTCGAAATCGCATTCCTTTCGCAGCATTCTTGCCAGGTGCATCCGACGTGGGCGGGACCTAGTAGTCCCCCCTGGTATACCGGAAGTTTCCGCTTTCGATACTTTCGTGCATTGTGGGTGTGTGATCATCCCCTGGTTCGCAGAGGATCCAATTCGATTGTCACTCGTAAATTCTTGGCGAGGCAACATGTTGCTCATTCGAATTGAGCAGGATGGTTTGCAGTCCCCACATCGACCATGTCAGGGGTCTTGCTACTATCCCAGTGCAGCTGCTTTACACACCGAGCCCGCAGTGATTGGAACACACTATTCCTCTTGCGCAGTGCCAGCCAACTACTGCTGTCTTTGTAGGACTTTCACTACAGGGGGGACCGCATCAGATTGTGTGTTAAAATGGTAATTGTATAGAGAGTGCATATAGTCTTGAATGCATGATCATCGTGCTCGTTTGTAGACTGAGTGATCGGCCATGGCACCATGTCCAGAATCCCAGCGGCGTTTTAAACCATCAGGATAAGAGCTGGCAACCACTTCTTGCCACATTGTCGGAGTGACGTAAGCGGCATTCGGTACTGCGTAACTCGAAGTAGTCGGAAGCTGTTGATTTTCTTGAATGCCGTTTGAATGCGGAGATACAGTCTGAATTTGGTAGCTTGGCTGGCTAGATTCCTGCGACGGCGTGCGCATCTCGTAGTTGTTACCTGTGGGCGGCGGTTTTAGCGGCGGTGATGATTGTGTATTCGCGCTGGAAGGAGGCGTACCGAAAGCGGTATTCCATTGACTTCGCGTTGAGTTAGCTACAAATGTACCCGCAGTTTTTCAACGGAATAGGCTTACTCAAATATTCGTTGTGGGTTCCATTGAACGGGCTCCTGCATGTGCATGCCCGACGCTGGCTGGGGTGCACGTTGCCCCGATGCCATCATAACCAGAGACTGAGCTACGGGAGAGTCAGCCTTGGTGTCGTGCTCGGATGCCGAAATTGGTGGAGTGATGGGGTGAGTGTGGTAGTTGATCTGACCTGGATGATCTAGGGGTGAATGCTGACTCGGAAGGCGAGACCGATAGGAGCCCTGCTGGCTCACGGGGCTGGTTTGGGCAGCCACTTGCGGACTTCCAAAAGGAAAGCTAGGTTTGAGTTCGAATGGTTTGGTGACGTCCGCGGAGAATGCTACGCGTAGATTGTTAACTTGCTGGTGCATCTCAGGCATAGGCCATGCTGGCGTGCATGTCTCCAGAATCCGCATGTGTCGCACAAAGAATTCTCGAGCGTCGCTGTTGAGCTCCGGATCTGGGCAAGTGATAGCGACCTGGAAACATTAGAGAAGACCATTTTTCAGTCTATGAGAACTTACCAGGTGTAGCATAGTACAAGTCAGCACTGAGTAAATGGTGAAGCTGATACCTCGCAACATGCAGAGCAGACCAGGCAACCCGTATGTCTTCAAAATAGCTTCCTGAAGCTTGCATAGGTTTTTGGCAGCAGAGTAACAAGCTATCATGTGTTGCTTCCAAACGCCGTCGTAAGAATCCGAGACGGCATGGAGCTGTGGACGCAGGTGCATGATTATTGCGAGCTGTTGATAGCTATGCATATTGGCAATAAAGTGAGACGGAATCCAAGGAACAGAGCCATCCGGTGGATATACAATCTGGAGATCATCTGGTACCTCTCTAGACCAAGTCGAGAAAGTCGTGTTATGACCGACGAAGCTGGGATCAAGTGCCCAGGCATCCGTCTTCTTTTTGAGTTTCCCGTGCATGATGATGGTTTGTTGGACGTTCTTCACTATTCGAAGGTGTTGACTCCATTGCCGTGCGATCTGAATCTCGGAAGCGTCCAGTCCAGCGACGGTTCTTGGCATCTCAAAGTCCACAGTGTTGGCATCAACTTGAAGATCAGATCGACCTAGTATTGTGAGTTGTGGCTCGAAAGTAGTTCACAGAGGGCAATTTACCTTGCGGTCCTCCTATCATCACCTCCATTACGAATAACAGCTGCCAAATCCGAGTTTTGGTAAGGCACTCATGCACAGTAGATCCACAAGGTTTGCCCATCTGGTGAAGTTCGTAGTGATCATCCAACTCAAGGTCCTTTCCCATTGTGACTAGGGACACTACAGACATCCACGATCGCCAGAAATAACCACGTTTGGGTGACGCTTCTCTGGCCTTCAAGAGCAGTAGCATGGCCTGCATGGTACTAAGTCTAGGAACATCCTTGAAGCTTTCTTCGTGCTCTGTCATTGCATTAGCGAAGGGTCACGGAATTCAACATGACAATGGACTGACTGGATGCCAGGGCTAGCCACTTTGGCCCCTGGGTCTCGTCACCAAGCATCAGCGTCGCACAAGCAAAGATGCCCTCCAACATCAGCGGGGAAATTGACTCTCGCGCGCTTTGCCATTGCTGGTAAAAGTATGCCTTGTTGATGACGGGGCAGTAAGGATGGATGTTTGTGAAAAAGTACTCAAAGTATTCGAGTGCTTGGTCTTCCGAAGGCATCATCTCGGGGGGTATGCGTATAATTGGATCCAGACTATTCGACGGCGGCAGCTGCACCTCAAATTCCTCTTGCGCGGGTGTTTCGGCGAGTGCTTTGCGTTGGTTTGTAATGTACGGAGCCACAGCGTTACACTCTATTTTCAGCTCACCCAAAGCTTCAGTTAGGTTGGAGGATGAATCGTGCTTCCAATGACTTTCAGTCTCAGGGGGAGTCATGGTCATGGAAGGTGCGGGCTGCGATGCTTCCGAGTACATTTGCGAAGGGCCATGGGTATA
Source organism: Periconia digitata (assembly GCA_948474695.1). Taxonomy (NCBI): domain Eukaryota; kingdom Fungi; phylum Ascomycota; class Dothideomycetes; order Pleosporales; family Periconiaceae; genus Periconia; species Periconia digitata. The sequence goes on from CAOQHR010000003.1 coordinate 2,038,194, forward strand.
GTTGAGAGACTGCGGAACCACCTGAGGTTGTGGGATAGAGGGATACTGCAGATGCTCCTGGGACGTTTGATCCACGTAGTGGGCGGTCTGGTACATGCGCATCCCATCGGCATAGGTGGCCGTGGGTAAGGAGCTGGACATTTGTTGCAGGTCGTGGGGACTGGGCATAACGTCATGGCGTGGGTAGTCGTGATGCGCAGCGGACGAGGCATACTCCAAGGGCTTCGTGTCGAGTTCAAAAGTCTGTGTGGTGTCGTTGAAGTCCTTGTCATAACTGACGGTAGGCGGGACGCAATTGAGTTTCAGGCGGATGCAGGCAGCGCATGGCCAGGAATTTGTGGTTGCTGCATCGCATTTGATCTTGCGCCTCCGACAGCCCTCACAAGCTCTCATAACTAGAAGATGAATGATGGTTAGCTACGTAGCGCTCGATGACTGCGCATATGCGAACAGGGAATTAATCAACAAGCAGGTTGAATGGTGGGTGGTGGGGAAGATGGTGGGTGGTTGCTGCGCCGCACCTTTGAGGCGTTTGTGCCTGTTATGCTCGTCCACGAAAACATAGTCTGCACCAAATCGTGAGTTCTGAGAAATGCAATTCAAGGCGGGTGCAGTCAAACTCACTGCGCTGGTTTTCCCGCGGGGCCAGAGCTGGGGGTGCAAAGGTGAAGCTTTGCATCTGGGCCGTCTGCGGCAGTAGCGGCCGTCCCGTGGTTTCGGCGGGCATGGTGGACGGTTTCGTTGTGATGGGTTGTGTAGGTTGTGTAGCGTTGCGCTGCATTCAAGACGTGTGTTGCCGGCGAGAATGTGGGTGTACAGGAAAAGCGTCGCGACAAGCAAGTGCGTGCTCGTATATAACGGCTGGGGACGGCTCTCCCGATGGGCAGCGGCAGCGGGGTCGGACGCCTGGCGGAGGTGGTGGTGGAGGAGGTGTCGGGTGGTCGCAGCCAACGTGCCTTATTAGGATGGAGGGATGGATGGGTGGATGATGGGATGGATGCCAATGGCAGACGGTAAGCGTATTATGGACCGTGTGTAAGTACGGATTAATGTATACTAGATGGAAGGTAAAAGTACAATGCGAACGTGTGTGCGCGCGCGTGAGTGTGCCTGAGAGAGGAGAGAGAGAGTGTGTCTGTAGGCCAGGAAGGGTGGGGGGGAGAATAATCAATGGAAGCGGCTGCGCAGGCCGGGTTGTTGTATATATGTATACTCGTAGTTGTAGTAGGCAAGTAACTGGGTAGGTAGGTATGTATGTACCTAGGTATGTAGGTAGAGTTATCCAAGTGACCAGTGCTCACGAAACGCACCGCACCACACTGCGAAAGGTCGTGTACGCTGGCAGACCAATGGGTGGGCTGTAGGGCGGATGGAAATCTCCGCAGTGCCGGGAGATGTTTAGGTTATACGGTAGATCAAGATTCAAGACGCATACAGGATAGTGGAGACCAAAGTCTTGAGGGACCGGGGGAGTCGAACAGCGCGGTGCACCATCTGGCTTTTTCGCTTGCAAGATGAGAGATGGTGCGAGAGGGGGGGGGGGGGGGGTGGCCTTGCTTGCTTGCTTGCTTGCCTGCCTGCTTGCCTGCTTTGCCTGCTTGAACATGGATCCATGGGAATTCTACGGCCCCTCTGCGTGTCCAACGACTCGTCACTCCTTTACTCGCTGTCCAAGTCACTGTAGCAGCAGCAGCAGCAGTTGGCTAATTACCTGGCAAGTACCAGGACAGCAGCAGCGGAGCAAGACAAAGCAAGACAAAGCAACAGAGTCAGGGTCGTCGTAATCGCCGCCCGAATGTTGCAGCCGCCGGTGGGAACTGCCGTTGGGATTGTGTTGGTTCCACCTAGTACTACTAGGAGATGGAGTCTTCACGCCTACGTACCTTAGCCATGCACATGCGCGCACTGTGGCACTGTGGGGGGGAAGAGGGTGTCAAGTGTCAAGCTACCACGTCAAACCCTTGTCCCTGATACCCGTTCTTGCTAGGCCTGCCACTTCGAGTAGGGCCTTAGTAGCGGCCGGCCTGGAGACTCGAGTCTCGAGAGGGGGCAGAGGGGAGAGGGGCTGGACGATCCAGGTACCCATTGACGTATCATGCGTGGATGCCACACTCGCTGTCTGCCCTCCTGCTTGGGCTGTCTTCTTCTAGAACACGATACAAGTTAGGGGGACGCAGGCAGGCAGGCAGGCAGAAAAGGGGCCACCCGACAGACGACTACACGCTGACTGTACCAGGTACCCATACCAGCATCCGTTGCCAGTGCATTGATGTTCGACTGTGTCTACTGTACCAGATGGCGATTGCAGATGGATAGAGTCAGTCTGGTCTCCAGTCACTTGGATAGCCCTGCTGCGTAGTGAGAACGTTTGGTAAGGCGCGGCAGGGCGTTCGATTATTCGCACCCCCTCCTGGTTTTTCGGGAGGTTTTTTTTTCCTCGGGAGGCAAAAAAAAATAAGAAGAAGGCGGATAAGTCGTAATGCTCAGCTGCGAGCCGCGGTTGCCACTGGTTGGTTTCCCACCATTGGATCGACTAGCGTATAACAGCAATTGCATATCAAAACGTGGGTAGAGGCAGAGAAGAAGAAGAACAAGAAAAAAAAAAACATAGTTCTGCTTGCCACGGATCCAAAACCACGGTCGTAGGTAGCCTTCCTCTTTGGGCGATGCGAAGGGATAAGAATAGCAGTGCCCATACAGAATAGAGCAGTGGTTAGCAGGAGGGACGTAGTCCTGCATCGCTCGCGTGCGCAGCATGAATGAATGGATGGATGTCTGGCTGTCTGGCTGACCGGTCACGCCTCCGCAACGACAGATTCGACGTCCTTTGGCATTGTACCCAACGATGGTTTGCAGCCGTCTCACTAGGGTGGGGCTCGAGGTAGCCACACGATCGGCCATCCTTGCTGTCTCTCAGCCTCCAGGGCTTCGAGTCCAATCTGTTCACCGTCTGTCTGCCTGCTGCCGAATCATGCTGGATGGTCGTTGCTGGCCCAAGTCCTTTTGCGAGCGCCGTAGTCAACGCCATTGCTCGTTCAATTTCACTGCGCATGAATGGCCAATTTCATCCTCCTCTAGGGTGTATATAGGTACCTGGGCAAAGACGCACATACACACAGGCTTACATGGGCCCGTACTGCATGCGCTGCATGCATGTCGCAATCTCTCAGACAATGCCTGGACATTAACTCAACACCAAGATTATTCCTTATTGGTATCGAGTACAGCTGCGCCAGCCGTTGGTGGAGAATCCAGTCCAATGCACGAGACGAGACGATGCGCCGCGTCACAGGCAGTACAACGGCTCGCTACGCGCCTCGTCAATGTTAGCAAGGCTGAGGTCGGCGATTCATGTTGACCATGGTGCCTACTTGCTTGCTTGCTTGCTTGCTTGTTTGTTTGCCTGTAATTAGACGTCGTCGTCGAGAACACACACTCCCCTGGACAATTTGCCTACGAGCAGTGTCCAGGTAGGCACGCAGTACGTAGTTGATTACCCACCTTCAATCACCAAGTACCGAGTATAGTGGAGGAGCAATGTGTGCAAACAATTTTTGCACACGATTGCTAAGCACTTACATTAATTGGCCCACTCGGCCTTTCTACGTCGACGGTACGCCCGCTCGCTGCATTTATCTGCGTCAGCCGCAACTTGGTAAACGTGAACTAGTGGCTACAGCAGCCTGCTCTCAGAGATGCCGTAGTAGGAAGATTGGTATATAGGCACATACAGGTACTCAAATGTTGTTTTGGAGGAAGCAGTCTGAACATGTAGTGGATAGAGCCCAGCGACCTGTCGTTGTCATGGGTATATTGTGTGAACACCACTTACTAAGTTGGGCAATTTACTGTGCAGCCACCAAAACACCAGCCGTGTTATGTAATGAGCTCTCCTCGCTATTCTTTGGTGGGGGTGGGGCGGGTAAGCCTCGGTCTTGGCGCGCGGAATCGGAAAAACTCGCCGTCGTAACCACCATGGATGGATGGATTGATCGATGAGGTAGCTGAGCTCCTAGTCAAGCATCATCGGCCACGCCCGTGTCTTGTCCAACACGACTTCGATTGGCATCAGCGTCTGCTATCGCCATGGATCTCGATAAAGACAACGCAAATCCCACCATCCTAAATCCTTCCGATCTGCCCTCTCGCCGCCAGGAGTCCATAGGCAGGCGCCGCAATGAAGGTGGCACTGGCTTGTTCGACGGCTTGATACCGCAATACAACTACCTCAACGACCCCTTCGAGCAATCAGCCCTATCGAGCGACTCGGAGGATGAAGTTTCTGAGATTATTGACGAACAGGAAGTTTATGGTGCGTTTCACCTGCACAGTTTCTCACACCGGTGACAATACATGCGCATGTACTAAAACCTCGTTCACTACGACTCCAGACCTTATTTCGTCCATTTCCGATCCAGAGCACCCGCTTTCCCTCGGCTCTCTAGCTGTTGTGAACTTGCCTGATATCCACATCCAACCCCCTATATCGCCATTTTCCTCCATTAGCACCGTGCTTGTCGAGATTACTCCAACCATCACCCATTGTTCGCTTGCCACCGTCATTGGCCTGGGAGTTCGAGTGCGGTTGGAACAGGCACTGCCCCCACGTTTTCGCGTGGACGTTCGTATCAAGAAAGGCACCCATAGCACCGATGAGGCAGTCAACAAACAGCTTGGAGACAAGGAACGAGTTGCAGCCGCTCTCGAGAATGGCACACTGATGGGTGTGATAAGAAAGATGCTCTCTACTTGCGAGTAGTCGTTGCCTCTTCCACCATCCCACCGTGCACAAGCTTGAATGTGATATGATAGACACGAACCTTCTTTTCTGCATCTGGCGGCGTTTTAGGGACGGTATACTTGGATATTGCCAGATTCAACCTCTCGTTACATTTCTCCTGTACATCATGAAGCATCGGGCTCGATGCGGCCTGACAAGATTAAGAACATATATGATCATCTACAACGTGGTTTATATGCACTTGAAGTCTTTAGTAGAACCACAACTTCCTTCCAGCCAAGTCGATTCAATATCCGAGGATGCGGACTGTCCGATCGAATGAAAGCTTTTCACAAACACAGCGATATGTTTCGTAGTTCCGACTGGATCAACAGTAAGCCGAAAGGTCGTGTTACACTACGTTGGTCGTTTGTCGACAGCAAATATCTATATGTGGCTAATATTTCATACCTGGCAGTCGTCTTGAAGTCTACCATGTGCGCCCCTTTCTGCCTTGTTCTGATGTACAAACGCAGCGCCCCTACCTCATCACCCACGCCTCTTCTCGTATCCTCACAATGCCGCATTGATCATCCAACAATCTCATCATCATGTCATAATACAGGGTCCATGCCGTCCAAGCTTCGGTTAATCTGCGCTCAATACTTTTTTCTCGCGTGGTCAGCGCGCATCCACTCGGAAGCATGCAAGCCAAGCCGCGCATTGCAATCCCTCACTTAAAGACCCTGTCGTCGATCCTCTCCTATAACATCTCCATGATATCGCTATGGATTATCTGCAAATCTGCCCATTTCAAGAATCACACTCGCTAGCCTCTATTGAACAATACTTTGTGGGTAACTTTCGCGACCAGGCACTCCTATCATGCAGGCAGGGGGGTCTTGCGAGCAAAAAAGTTGGTTGTTGATTTAGAGTTTCAATGTTTAGCCGGGCAGCTTGGTATGACAGATGTTGTGTTTTTGTCTGTCCAACCAGACTTTATGTCTTAGTCTCACAGGAGGATTATGTTCTTTAGGGAAGCAAAGGGAACACGACAGCCTCGTTGTTTCCGTGGGGCAGTTTCCTGTCTCATGCTGCTATCCTGGTGTATACTTATGTAGGGAGAACTGGTGCCTTTCTCCCTCCCTTCCTTTCCTTCTTTTCCCCACTTTTTGGTTTGCATGCGGTTCAGATCGAGAGAACGTCTTGGCCTCCTATACGGGTTTTGGGACGGGCTGACGCGCGCCCCATAACCGCCACTCCTCGGTTCCTGTGCAACTCGGGTAAGCAAATGGCTTGTGACACACGACGACGCAATACCTCGAGAGTTTCCCATATGAGCATCCAACAGGTGTGTCAATATATCATGTCGGGGCGAATACTGTCTTTGGAAACTAGGCGGTCTTAATTCGATACTTGGGAAAGCCACGAGCTCGTATTTGTTGGTTAGAGCCCTGGCACGTGATATTGGAATCATTCACATAAAGGCTTGGCACGCTAGCACACATATAAAGGCGTGCTCCGTACGTAGATTCTGAATATCATCATTGCTGCTCATCTAAGAGTATTTGCACATTGGTAGAAGGTCAGCTATTGTAGCTTGGCAAACAAGACGAAGCCTTTTTTTGAGGATAACATCCGAAAGGAGAAGTGCACCGTTATATTTGCCTTACCAGTTACGTTGGTCGGACTCCGTTGGCAAGGAACAATATCATTCTTGACATGTATCATCGCTATGCCTTTGATGCATGGTTCATCGCAAGGGGCCGAGACTGCCTTTCTGTATATGCCTGGAAACACTGTAAATTCCGATAAGAAAAGCCCCTAAAAACATATGTGCCTGGTTCAATGAGGATTCGATCCGTTTGTTGTAAACTGTTTGTTTTGAGTTGGAGTTTAGGTGATCCTACACACAGCGATGAGTGACAACGACGAATAAACCCAAATAACGAGCGATAACCAAAAAACAGTTGTAAACCGTATATTCACTTTTCATGGAAGATAGCGAAATAATCGTTCAATTTGGCTACTGCGATCACAATTCGCTCATCATCTTAGCTGCAGTCGTATAAACCTTTACTCTGTTCGTAGCCGCGATTAATATACTGCGACCTTGTGTTTAATCTCCCCCCCCCTCTTTCTCTCTCTTCTTTAGAAACATAACGCAGTGCATAAGAAAAAACTTACTGTAATTTTTGGCTTACTTTGGTAAAGTTCAACCTCTGTTTCGTGAAACCAATGCCTGGTTTCAGGGGCGTGATGTTCACGTGGTCACCATTTTCAAGGAGCTCTACAACTACATTCCTGTCTTTAGAATCTCAGGTCCCTTGCCGAATTTCACTACGGCTCGGCAGTGTTAAAAGCCAATAGACTGTTGCGCCATCAATCACATTCTTTATCGAGACATACATAATACATTGTGCATACAATTACATTACACCAAACTCTACGAACCAGGGATGTTGAGCCTTGTCATGATGTTCCCGATTCCAATTCTCGTATTCTTCCCACATAGGGAAATTGTCGATTTCCCTCTGTTGTCAAGTATAGTTAGCATGCATTAGCTACGTGACCAAAATCCATGTGCGACGACATGCCCTTAATATGATCGTGCTCCCAGATTGTTAGAGAATGCCGGCTGTGTAGTATCTTATAGCAAAGTCAATCTTCGGAAAAGGGTGATGCTCTATATCTAAGTGGATTGCTCATGCAAGCAGTGACCCATCATTAACGTACGACCAGAGTGAGATAACGTATTCGATGAATCTGTGTTTTCTTCTCCTGATATCGGTTGCCTGTACAGCTTCCCACCATTTTTCTGATATTAGCCCGGCATCGTTACCAATTCTTCTATACTGCCTTTATACTATTCATCACCGGAAATGAAATCGTAGAAATGAACGGGTGTATGGAAAAATTATAGATTGCGTCCTTTGGTAGGTTCTATACGCATATTGGTAGGCGTGCTCAACTGTCTGCTACTTTCATCCTGATTAATGATAATATCTGTTGTCTCTATGATACTTTTCCCATCTTGCAAGAAGGGTTGATCAGTTGGAGCCTTATCGCGCGATTGGATTTCCTTCACTCTCTGATCATTCACTCGCCAATCAATTGTTGCATTACTTAGCGCCCTCGTGTAAGTAATTGAGCGCTACCTGTACATAGAACATTATCCGCTCGCTATCCTCTATTGCCATACCTACATAGAAGAAGAGGCTTTAGGATCGTTCCTATGCTCATTCTCCACCAGGTTGATATCTATGCATTTGGGATTCTCGTGCGATACAAAGCTTCCCCTCCTCACCCTCACACTACTACTACATGAATGTAAGATAGATTATCAATGTGCATTCATAATATATTATGATCAGCAATGATTTCTACTGAATGTAAATTGTATATTACTATCATATTAAAACCAAGATAGGATTAATCAACTACGTTGCTATGTAAAGTAATAAATGCAGGACGTAATTTATTCTTGGATGCAGTTATTCCATTCCACAGAAAGCACATTATAAACATTGTATAGTCAATGTAAAAGTCTATTGTTCTCGCGAGAGAGGCATTAAAGACTGACAAAAAGCGGTAAGGTATCAAGAACAGAATAGCCTATATGCAAACCCTCGTTAACAGTGATAACTGCAAGGGGATAGTACACTTGAAGTCTTCCTGTTACGCACATGATTTCTTCGAGCAAGGAGATATGTGTTGGACATTGAAGATCTCCAGTCAACTTATAGCATTACAGAGATGTACGCATTCTAGACGTGATTCCCGAACACGGGACTGCGACATTAACGTCGAGGTGATGAAACACAAAGCAAGGACATGGGACTGCAAGAGCGACCTTGGAAGTGAAATAAAGGCTAGCATATCAATAACGTTTGATCTTGAATTTTTTTTTGATACGCCCGCGATAATGGTATACCTAACACCCAAAACATGCCCTAAACGCCGGTCCATGCATTCGCTACTGCCTACAGCTCAGACCTTCGTTCTCTTGGGGGTGGTAGGTGAGCCGCCATCCGTGGTATTCTCATCCGTGTTCGCATCTGCCATTGATGTGTCTTGGTCTGGTGTCCGGCCCCTCTTCAATCCCTTCATTTTCCTCGTCTGTAATGATTTGAAATCCTGTTTTCCTACGTGGATTTTGCCAACCTTGTCACCCATGATGTCCATGTCAATGTTCTTTTTGGTCCTCGGCTCCTCGCCTTTAGGCTTCTTCAAAGCAGCTTTCATCATATCGGGATCTGCAAACTGCTCGCGGCCGAGGGCAGCATCGATTCTGGGGCCCATCTCTTCTACTTCTACACGTGGTAGTTTCTGGCCGGACTTCAAGGTTTTGATCAAGTAGAAACGGATGTGTAGTTGCGGCTGTAGTTTGCCTTCTTCTGGCTCCTCCGCACTGATGCTAATCATATACTGGAGGCCTTCAACATCCACCTCGCCTGCTTCCTGGCCTCGGAATAGGTCCAACAGCAAACTTTTGGCTAAAGTCCATTTTGTTTGGTTGGGATCTTCGAAGACGGTACCGTGAAACGCTATGAGGGGCTTCAGCCCAATAGCAGGCTTCTTGTTCTTGAATTGCTGGAGGGTGCGGAAAGATTCGGCGTTGATATAGAGTTCGAGCATGTCGAGAATTTTGTGGTCGAAGGTGCGACACAGAGTGAGGCAATTGGGCCGCTTTTTAGAGTGAAGAGACATGACAAGGAGGGAGGTATCGTTCTTGAGGGAAAAAAATTCAAGAGCTGATTGGAGCGTACGTCAGTATACTACAAAATTTGGACTGGGAGATCAGATGGGACATACAAGACGCATCTTCAAACGGATGGATGTCGTTCTTCTTCATGAAGCTCTCCACGAAAGGTTTCTTTAAAGTCCTCAGGTCTGCAGTGGCCAATTTGAGAATCTGCGAAGTCTTCTGACCTGCGACAAAGAGCGTCGTCTTGGGGTTCTCATGGGCTTGCGGCGCGCGCTTGTCCATTGCCCGCTTTGCGCGAGCATTTTTGGGTTTGCTAAATTTGGCTGTCAGCATCAGAAATACATGAAGAAGACTCGAGAAAGGGCTTGTGTGCACATACGCTTGTTTCAACATGGCTGGGTGTAAACGATTGTGGTGAATGGTGAGCGGCTGCTCCGAAATCTTGGCGGGAACTTTTTTTGAACCAAGGCTGGTCGGCTCGCGGCGGAATGTATCCCCGAAGGCAGTTTTCCATCTGATAAGGAGTGACCAGCGAATCGCGGGGTGGCGGGGTACAAAAATCACGTCAGTAGCAAATAACAAATCATTTTTATCAGATCATAAACGCCCGACGTGCTTCCTTCCAGAAACCTCCCATCTTCACTTGTTCACTCTCTTCGCAGACAGCCAACAGAGCAAGCATTCTGCAGCTTCTGTCTTCGCGCTTTCCGCATCGATATCGATATCCAGACAATCGAGCGTCACCCATCGTCACGCTATCATCATGGCGACGGTGCAGGAACTCACCTCCGACTCGGAATTCCAGTCAAGCATTGTTTCACTTCCACCGTCGAGTCTGGCCGTCATCTACTTCCATGCACCATGGGCTGCTCCCTGCAAGCAAATGTCTGTGATTCTGACCACGCTTGCCTCCACATACCCTGTCGATGCACCAATTCGATTCTTCTCCCTGGATGCCGAAGAACTGCCCGATATCGCTGAGCAGTACGACGTGACTGCGGTACCTTTCATTGTCCTCCAAAAGGATGGCAAGACTCTAGATACAGTGTCAGGCTCCGATGCTGCCAAGGTACGCGCAGCTGTGGAGAAGTACGCAGGAGTCGGAAACGGTGGCGCAAAGTCGACCAGTAGTCTACCGCCCGCGCAAACTGTCACCAAGCCTGCGAATGGCGAGGCGAAAGATCTCGCAGCCTACGCTCCTTCCTCGTCCGATCCAAACACTGCGCCCGAATTTAGCGGCGCCGAAACGGAGACAAGCAAGGAGGAGTTAAACAAGCGTCTGGGAGAGTTAGTCAAAGCTGCGCCCGTCATGCTGTTCATGAAGGGAACACCCAGTGCTCCTCAATGTGGATTCAGCAGGAAAACGGTTGGCCTCTTGCGTGAGAAGGGCATTAGGTACGGATTTTTCAACATTCTAGCCGATGACGAGGTTAGGCAGGGCTTGAAAGAGTTCTCTGACTGGCCGACTTTCCCTCAACTCTATGCGCAAGGTGAATTGGTCGGTGGATTGGATATTGTAAGTTTGCCCCATTCCTAGTTGTGTATATCACAGGTGCTGATGAAGGGCAGGTACAAGAGGAATTCGAGAATGACCCGGAATTCCTCCAAGAGTTCTCAGTGAACGGTAAAGGAGGGCCCGGCGCGGCGACAGCTTCGACACAGGCCCCCCAGGTAGCATAAGCAATCTGACTATCATCGATCTTGGTAGTGCGACTTTAATCATCTTTATTGATGTGGGAAATCCTTTTTATTGATCCTCACGCAACGAAAAAGGCTGTCCAACCTTTCTATAAACGGAACATGTTGTTTTGTACGAGTGCTAAGAGGGTATAAAATATCGCATGGGTTTGCTCCGAATCTTTCTAATACTTCAGTAACAAGAGCAAAATGCTCTTCAATAGGTCTAAATAAATTTGGTATTCAAGATAGTGCTGCCCCGTACGGACATTTGGTATGAGAATGTAACTCTAGAGACATCTGTGAATGCCAAAACGCCAGGAATGCCCACCGCTATGCTCCATGTGGATAATATGTGGATAATGTCCCTACTCCGACCATATGGTCGAATTCCGTACAACTCTACAGACCTGTCGACGAACAAACCAAGGTATTGATAACATGTTGAGATAAGTATGCTTGAATATAGCAGCTTACACATGATTAAACACTCATGGCAGCAGTAGGAGGTGCAATGTCTTGTGGGGTGATCGGCGCCTCCATTGCAGTACTACTTGCTGGAAGTTTAACTCGTTTGGCGGCGTCCTCTGTCTCGGGCTGAGCTTTTCGTTTCTCCTTCGCAACTTCGGCTTTCGATGACCCCTGTGTCTCAGCAATGGCCTCCCTCGCTCGTGCTCTTTTCGAAGCTCGTGACTCTGGAACTATTCCTAGCCCGAGGCGCTCATCTACGATCTTTGCCATTTCTAAAAGATCGTCAACCTCATCTAGCTCTAAAGCCTTTATGGCATCTGCATAGCCTTTGGCCTTATTCATCGCTTGGTAGCACTTCGCCCTTCCTGGGATCATTTGGCCAAGTAGGTATTTTGTATTGCCCCACCGGTTTTCCACTTGCATCGCAAATCGCATGTATTCCGTAACGGCGGACTTCCATTGAGACTTCCACTCGTGCGGCCCACCTTCGGCGTCAGCTCGAAAACAGGTTGGGTTCTTCTCGGCCTCGGTGGCTATCATGGCGCCATCGACCCCAAATTGTTCCATAAGCTTCAGTGCTTCGGTTCGCGAAGTGACATCGCCGTTGACCACGCATGCGACGCCGGCTTCGCGGCATACCTCTCCGATCATTTTCAACTGGTCTCTTATCGCCCTCTCTCTAGGTCGCATGGGGGTTGTCCGACAATGTACTGTAAGGCCAGTGATACCCGTCTTCACCAATCTGCGGACCAGGGTTTCCGTATCTGCTGCATTATCAAGAATGCGTATTTTCACACTGATGCCAATCTCATACACTTTGCCCACCTCGTTTACGAGACTCGTCAGGATATCGCAAAGAAGGTCGGGTGTCTTCAGTAGCGCTGCGCCCATACCGCCGGCTGTAGAGAAGGGTTTGGGGCAGCCGGAATTCAAGTCTATCCCAGCTACGTCCGACGCGACAACTTTGGCAGCTTGGACAGCTAACTCAGGGTCTGCGCTACCAACTTGGTAGATAAGCTTTCCCTTTTCCAATTCGGGATGTATGCGAAAGAGAATACTTTCACGGTTTTGCGGGTCGAGCGTAGGGTTGTTTATCTTGGAGGTCGGCATGCGAGTGTATTCAATCGTAGATGTACGGGGGTTGATACGGCGGGTGGTCCCTATTATTGCTCGATCAATAGTCTCTGGGCCTACCAACCACAATCAGCTACTTGTTTCAGAATACAATAACGTCAAGCAATAGCTGCGATCCATGTACCCATGCCACTTACCCCACACCAGATCAGCTCCATATTTCAGCGCCAGCAACCTTGATGGCAACTCGCCTGACCGCACCATTGGCGCAAGGACAACTTTTCCACGATAGTCGACGCCATTCTTGGGAATGGGAACACGCGCAACCGTAGATGAAGCCATGGCTCTTGATATGGCGCGGGTGACGAAGTGTAGCATCCGAAAGTCGATTGCGATGTTGAAGCAACTAGAACGGCGCGCGCAGGTGGATGGAGGATTCGTAAAATTCTGCCGCGGAGTAGGGCTACCGCCTACTCGATTTCTACTAGCCTTGATGGAACTCGGTGCGACCCAATCAGGAGTGCTTCTAATTCCCTGCCCTGCGCGTCTACATTATTTCCGACTCTTATAGTCTACAATTCGATTCTGGTACATGATATTGGCAATGTGCTAGTAATGTGTCTATAACTTCATTTTTAGGACGAACATAGTCCTTACCTTTTCTTTGGAGGCTATCTACGGGAACCGTATATGTGAATATGGAATTTTGGGTTACTTTGTACTACCATAGCGGCACTGCTCATATATGCCCCAGTTCGCTCACGTTTACTACTTAGGCATCCAACTCCACGTAATTCGCAGGGAAGAGGCCTGACGAGCCGTTGTACGTACCAAACCACCAATCGTCATCGGGGAACTCCTGCGTATTCATGTCAGTAAGCTTGGATCTGTCAAAACCCACCGAATTTTTACGTACCACCGAAGCGATTGTAGCACCCTCTGGAAAGCTGAGTTCATTGTCCTCCGCCGCATCATAATCGTAGAGCGCGGTGGCCGTCGCACCAGCACTGCCAGTAGGCTCTGGTGCTGAGGGCTCTTCCGCAGCAGTAGTAGGATGAGAAGGCAATGGAGGGGGAGCTCCGGCACTGGCGTCTTCTTCGCCTTCTACTAATTCCACGTAATTGGATGGGAACAGACCCTGCTCACCCTGGGCGTTCGTACCCATCCACCAATCTTCATCAACCATGTCGATGTTAGTAACATATTCACCTTCCCGGAGCTCGATTTCATTATCTTCAGCTTTCTCATAATCGTACTGAACAAGAGCACGCTGGCCCTCACTACCGCCTGGGTTGTCAGATGAAAGAGCAGCAGCAGCACCCACACCGACAACTGCGGCAGCGCCGAAGGTACCCGCAGCAACAGCAGCGCCAGCCCCGCGAGCGGGATCTTTCGCTTCCACGCGTGGCTCTGGCGAGACATCGCGCGCTTGTTTGGCAGCCTGGTCAAGGGAACGAGTTGGCATAGGGGGGGCCTTTTCTTCGGGTGGCGACATAGCCTCGGGCTCAGGACCCCGAGCCACAGGCATAGCTATGCGTACAGGAGATCCAGAGGGCTCGGGCGAGGGACTCCTTCGTGGTTGAGGAGGCGGGGTTGGAAGGCGTTGATGCTGAACATCAGGCACATCGTCATCTTCCGGCTGAGATGGACGGCTCGGCAGACCAGGCATAGGAACGCCTCGAGATCCGGCATTAGGCTTGCTTGACATATCCATAGGAGGCGGGCTTGGTGCAGCGGGTTCAGGAACTGCGCGGGATCCTGGCGCACCCATGGGAGCGGCACCCTTGAAACGATCTTTGAGAGCACCCACGCCCCCCGCAGGTGAAGGTTCTTCCTCTTGCGGTTCTCCACCAGTACGCTGTTCACTGAGGTTGCTGGCTGCGGATTGTCCGGTTCGAGTGGTTTGAACAGCGGCCCAAGATTTGCCTGTGTAACCACTCTTCCACCCTCCCTCCCCGCTCTTTTGTGTCTGCACAGATGGAGTGGTAATGCCAGGCGACGTTACAGTGTGACCCTGCGCAGCTTTCTTTTCAGCCCACAACTGTGCTGGTGTCTTGCCTCCCTGATCCGCAAATGTCTTGCTTGCGCTTCCAATTTGGGCGGCTGGAGTAACCGGCTTCGCACCAAACCCGCCCGGAGTAGGCGCTTTCGTTCCCGTGAATGCGCTTGCGCCCCCGAATTTGTTCGCAACTTTGGGTTTGGGCAGGCTGGTGAGGCGTTCAGGTTGGTTGAAAGCAGCCGAGCGGTCTGCCAACGATTTGGGTGCCTCATCTTCGTCATCGTTGCCCTGTCCAGAAGCACCAGTCGCGGCGGGTGACAGACCAGAAGAGGGAGGAGCACCTTGCGCTTTCGCCCGGATTGCCGCGATGTCTACTTTGCCAACGGGCTCATATGCGCCCTTGACAACTGTTGGTCGATCATCTTGGCTATTAGATTTCGCCTGAGCGCGAATAGCGGCAATATCGACTTTTCCTACCGGTTGGTATGCGCCCCTGACAACTTCCGGTCTGTCATTTCGTGGGCCTTGGCCGCTCGTAGATTCGTCTCTCCTCGAGGTCAGCTCTGCTATGTTGACCTTGGTAGGCTTATACGCGGATTCCACTTTTTCGAGCTGTGTTCTTGAGAGCTGAGGCGCGTCCGAGCCCCACCCGTCAGCATCTGTATCCCCTTGTGAGGCAGGGGCTCTTGATCGACCGAGTGGGTTGAAGCCACTACTTCCACCCCCGATTTGCGTGGGAGTGAACACTGGCTTTTTCGCTGCAACAGGAGGAGGTCCGGCGGAAGGAATGTTTGGGCCACCAGAGTATTTCGCACCTGAGGCATCGGAAACCTTTTGAATAACACGCTCCGGCGTTAGATCTGCTTCGGACCGAGCTGTGACCTGCACATGATATCCCTGAACACAACATCAGTTACACCTCATGACATGACTTTTAACGCCAAATTTGACACACGCGTCGCCGCATTGGGTTCGTCTAATTTACTCATAACAGCAGGATACTGGGGTGGACGAACATGGAGTAGCTTGGACACAACACCTAGGTGACTACCAAAATAGCCCTTTGTGCGCTCTGGCACGCCTTCACCACACTGGCTTTTATTAGTGAGAACCCCCAAGAACACGACACCACAAACATACCCATGCAATCAAGACACACTTAGGCAAGGATGTGTTGGGATCTTTGACTTTGACAAAACCAAATTGTATGCGACCATCGGAGAATTCGTCGAGAAGGTCTACGAGTTCACCCTCTGCGGAGTGTCAGCTAATGCTTGACGTGGGTGGCATATAGACGTACCTCCAGTGCTCTGCACCTTCAGAACGCTCTCTTTACCGCCATCCTGCTGGAAGGCGCTGACTAGCGGGGCAGCAACAGTGAACACGGCCCATTGACCGTAGGTTGGCGAATTTGCCTGGGCCGCGGAAGGTGGCGGGGAGTTGATGACATTCTGGTAGCTCCTTGTTATGCTGGGACCATTGCTCGAAGTATTGAGACTGGCCATGTCGTATGCTAGATTGTTTGTTTGGTCGCGGGGGTTTCGGGTGCAGACAGCACACGGGGCGATGATTGGCAGTGCTGCGACAGGAGATGGTATGTGAGGGGAGCGAAGAGGATCGAGGTGACGAGCGGCGATGTCTCTCGGCGAGAGAATCAATTCAACAACAAGCTGCCTGGAGGGAAGGGTGCTATGTGCGATATGACGCGTACGTATGGTCTTGGTGTAAAGGTAGGTACACCGGATATAGAACACAGCCAAGCTGTGCGGTCTTGAGCGCAGCACACGGGCGTCCGCCAAGCACGCTCGTCATCAATCACGTGATCACTGAAGTCGGAAGCCTCATTCGAATGGTTGGATGACAGCGCCTGTGGCCTCGGCTTCCATCTCGTCCCTGCTTCCCCAGTCACTGTCTCCTCTGTTTTAATCTTTGTCTTCTACTTACACCTACCACTACTTGCCTTTTGCACAATAACTCCTCCTCGTCCCCTCCAATACCCAAAGTTTTATTGAACGCATATCAAATAACACACGGCTGGACTCTTGACCCGCCGGAACTCGCTCACAAACCCCATCGCCATTTAACTGTCACAGTCCAACCAACCCAACCCGCAACACCTATCCATGTCTCCACCCTCAGTCCACCGAGCGCATTCAGTGAATCTCCATTTGTGACCTTCGCCCGCTCAGAGGGCTTGGGGACATGGAAGATAGGGAGTCGAGCACTGCGTCTTCCATCGACTTCTACGATTCCGAGAAGAAGCCGGACAATCATTTGGAGTCTGTTCCAAGTGATGCCGGCGCTGTGGAGCGCAAAGCTGACGATATCTTGTCTGTCGAGGAGAAGAAGCGGAGGCTTGCTTCTTCATCTCCCTCCACCCCATGCAACTTGAAGCCATGTGCTGGCCTTCCGCCAGAAGTGTGGCAGCATATCTTTCTCTTTTGTTCTCTTCATGACCTTGGTCGATTGCTCCAAGTCAATCGATCCTTTCATTCTTATCTCACAGACGTATCCAGCGTCTCATTTTCTGACCCAAACCCTGGGTCTTTGCATCTCTTAAAGTCGTCCGAGTCCATTTGGGCTTTTGTTCGCAATACACTGCCTGTCAAACCTCCAAAACCTCCTCGAGGTTTCTCCGAGTTGCAGGTGTGGCAGCTTGTTTGGTCTAAACGATGCCAATTTTGTCGGAGACTGAGCTCTTTCATTCCAGGAGACAAGATTTGGCAGAAGGGACCCAGCACATGTGGTGTCCGCACCATATGGCCCTTTGGGATCAAGTCTTGTGGGCCGTGTTTGATGGATCAAAGCCAAACCGTGAGTGACGGTTGCAGCATAAATGTGCGTTCTCTGACCATTATAGGACGCCAGCCTTCTCTTCTCTTCCGCCTCGGCCCTACGCCCTGCCCTCCCGTTTGCCTTGATAACAAGCGATCATCACTATGTCCCTGCGTATACTTTGCAAGCCGCTACCACCCCTCCTGGCCTCGAGATATCCAAATTTTACTACAAAAAACACGTGGAGGACATCGAAAAGGAGCTGAAAGATGCGCTCAGCCTGGGGAGTGGGGCCGCTGAGGAATGGTCCAAGGGACTGGAAGCTCGTGGGATTGAATGCATGAGGGTAGTGGAGCAATGGGAGCGCTGGGAAGTCAAATACCAGTGGTGGACGACTCATCATGGCCCGAAACAAGCGACCTCGGCAGCATTGGATCTTTCTTCCACTGCATCGACACTACCGGAGAAACCCAAGTCGCCAGCGCGCCAACCATCATCTCCTGTAATACATTCACCGGTCCCAACGGGTACGTTTTCTTCTACATTAGATCTTGTGACAGATGGTAGCTTGTTTCAGCGCTTCCACGGCACTCCTACTTCATCCCTAACAACTGCAGCCACACCCTCGAGGTTCGTACAGTCGCGGCCCCCAACCATCCCTCATCAGTACACACCTCAGCCAGGACCAACCAGCGGTGGCCAATCCATGCGGGGGAATCTTCATGAGGCGAACGAAGCCAAAGCAAATCGCAAGGCGGATATAGAGCGAAGATGCCAAGATATCAACCCACCGATCCCACCAAATGTACTGCGCCACATGGATTCTTTCAAGGCAGCTTTGCAGATCTCCCAGCCAATGACCGAGCATGCATGGAGCGTACTTGAACCCCGTCTTCTTGCCCAACTGCCTGCTGCCCAACAAGCCGAGGCAGACCACGTGGCACGCGCTGCTTCAGTATCGAAATTGCCCGAACGCCGTCCTCCAGAAGTCAACTCTAAAGAAGCCAAGGAAGTCATGGATCGTGAATGGGATGAAACGCAACAACCGGTGCGCGAAAAGTTGAGTGTAACCGCCGATGAATACATTAATCGGACCTGGGACCAAGGACGAACAGTAACCTATGAAAATAGCCCCAAGTTCGCCGTTGACTTGTTGGTATATGTGCGTCTCAAATACTATAGTGATGCGGAGAAAGCAGTGCCTGCGAGTACCTGGGACACCAAGTTTACCCCGGAGAACATCAATGCGAGCTCTAGGCCCAAATTGGTTTTGGAGAACATGAAATGGGTATATGACAACAAAGTCAAGCCTCTAACAGAACAGTATCGCAAAGAAATCTTCCTGTGTTATCGCTGCGAGAGCAATTACAAGTATTATGGATTTGAAGGCGTTATTCAACACTATGGAGCCAAGCACACTAATGCATTCAGCGTTGGCAATGTTGTTGTCGCATGGAGAGAAGCCGAATGGCCTGCAGAAACACCTTTTCATCCAGATCCCATATCTGTGAAGCATGCTTACCACGCTACCCCCAATCCATCAAGCCACGCTGGTTATGGTGCATATTATGGTGGGTACTCCCGCGCAGGCACTTCAACTCCACATACGCAGGCCCATCTTCCACAGGTCAGCCCAGGTCCATATCATTATGCTGGCCATTACAACGGACCTTTTGCCCCACCACAGATTCGTTCTTCTGTGACACCGGGTTACGACTACAACAATCAGGCGTACGGCGTACCGATGGATAGTTACCAGTACCAATCCATGGCACCACCAACAGGTTACGGCCCTCCTGGAAACGGATATTTGGCGTCCTCTTCCATGCCCATTCCGACAATGACAGGATCGCTTCCAGCCAACCATCGCCAGGATGATATACTTCACAGGCCAGAGGAAAGTGATCATCGTACAGGTCTCTACGATAAACAAGTGAGTACTATTATCAGCGAGGCCCAAGACATCTGGAAACAGATGTCTGGGATCAAAGGTCTACCCAACAGTCTTCGCATATACGTTGTGTTACAAGGTGTCATCTCGAAATTTCATCTCGAGTTCAATCATGAACCTGACTTGAACCATTTCATTGATGCTTTTTCTAATAACGAGACTCCCCGGGCTTTGAGATATGCACCAGGACTCTCCTGCAAAACGTGCCAAGAGGATTCATCTCATCATCATCATCCGACCCAAGAAGAGAGACGAACGTATACAGCATTGAGCATGTTCTCTCATTTTAGATCTCATCACTCGAATGGCCAATTTTCCTCTTATGCTAGTGGCCAGGCAAGAAACACCTTGGATTGGAAGGAAGATATGATAGAGCTACCTAGTGATCGATTCATCTCTGGTTTAATACACGCACCAGGAATGGATGACGAAAAGCTCCGCATGATTGCCACTGTCTTCCCGGCGCTTTTTCCAACCCCGCTGCCAAAGATTGGGAGTGTAGATGGGCACACTGTTGCTCTACCCGAAAAAATGGCATCCAAGGAACCAAAATCCAGCTTGAAAGGAGAGGCATCTGGAATACCATCTGAGAGCTCCGGTCCATCATCTTTGGCTTCACCTTATACAGGGTCACCACGAACCGGTAAACCTACTCCGAATGAATATGATCCACAGCAGCCCGCGTTATCAGGCCTTGGGCACCAGGTAGCTGCGCAAACTAACAGAAGAGGTTCATATTGGGGTAGTTCCCCACCCATGGAAAGAAAGTCCCGATCCTATGCGGACCAGTCATATTATGTAGGTTCATCGTCACGTTTCCCAGAGCAGGGACCGGGAGCTAACAATTTGTGCCTCCAGCTACCGAGGGATCCTCTGAGCCGCGAGATTCTGCATCCGGGAGAGATACCCGAATTTCAGTCGAACCAGAGAAGGTATCGTGAGACTAGGCCGTATCATGAGGACTTTCATGAACGTCAATCCTTATATAGGGGCCACGACGAAGCCTTTTACCGTCCAGGGGAGGACCATGGACTTACATATCCACGCAATGGACTGCACGCTTCGGACTATAGGCCATCATCCCGCCAATTCCGCCACCCAGAAGCAGCCCGGTACTCAGTCTCTGATGCTCGATATGTGGGGGAGTCAAGAGGACAAAACATCAATCTCTCAGAGGAGAAGCTGGCTGCAGACCAGGTACTAGAGGATTTCGTCCCTAGTAGACCATCTACCAATGAGCAATTAGATGTGAGAGATAAGCCTTTATTGGAACCGGATCTCGATGACGGATCACGATATTCACCACCACCTGTCAACACAGCCAACGCAGGAGGAGTCACGGATCAACATCGTCTCAGTGATACAGCCCAGCCTCCTCCACCTTCGACTGTATCTAATGGCTCGAGGTATGAGGAAGGCCGCCCAGCCCGGCGCCCTATACTTACTCCAGATTCGGCACGTGGGTCGCGGAGACCTGGGCCACAGAGACCAAGGGATAGGCAACATGGCGGCGCTCCTTCAAGGTACTATAGATATATGAGCGTTGCGCGGGATGAACCATATTCCCGAGGTGCCAGCATTAGCCGTTCTCAAAGCAAGCGGTATGAAGAACAGCGGCGACGCATTGATGAACAAGAGACACCGCAGCCAACCGCAGATCGGGAGCAGCCGTATTCCCGAGATCATAGCGTAGAACGAGCACCGACGGATGATAATACGTTCCACGGGCGTCCTGTCCCTCGAGAATACGTCTCCGTGCAAGATCGCCCTTATCCACTTCCTTCGCCTCGTTACCGTTACAGCAGATATTCTGAAGAGTCTCGGGGACCAGCCCCCGTTTTCGTCGATGATCATGGCTATCCTTTCCAAGAGTATGAGATTGTGCGGATCCCCCGAGAGCCCCAACCAGCACGTGGTTCGTATGCTCCGCATTCTCCTACTCGATATATGGAGCACGAACCAGAAGACGTTCGATATATTCCTGTCTCCTACGACCCCCCATATTCCCATCGGTACGATGGTGGTACCCAACGTGTCTACTACGACGAAAGAGAACGGCATCCTGGTACGCGACGGCCGACATATACATCGGAAACTGCGTATGAGCCAGCTTTACCAGAAATCAAAGTGGAGGCTATCGCGCCCGTCACCGAGGCGCCCTGAGTTGAAATACTCAGAGCGTGATTGATCATAGTCACAGAAGCTATACTCTGACGGTCTACCTTTTACCCTGATACATGTTATCACATGTATACCAATTTTTCTTACATGGGCATGTGCCACGAGGGCAAGACCGGGTTTTTTACACTGTAATGACTTCATAATAATAATGATGTAACGCTTCTAATGGTGCTTTCCAAGTTCTTTTGACGAGTGAGCAGTTTTTGCGTTCGTGAACGATGGCCTTGCTACTCTAGTCCCAGGTAAACAACAACTTGATGACTTGGACATCATGATGGTCTGGCTCTAGAAATAGAATAAAGAGCGGTTCATTGTAAAATAGTCAAAAGAATCTAACAGAACGACAACAGAGGTTTGCTAATAGAGGGTTAAACCTAAAGAAAAGTGGCATTTTGGTTGCTTTTCTCCCATCCTTTTCGCCGTGTATGAACACTAGAAAATATACAAACATTTTACTCCACGATTCCTAAAATATACACCATGAATTGCTCAACTCCCACAAATGATGGTTCTGCACAACCATATGGCTCCAATATGACATTTGCCAACACCAACATGCAATGCCACACACTTCTCTATTGCCAAGCCTATTAATTTAAGAGGGCCTACGGCCTCCATTTCCACCTTTAGACACGATATCAAGAATCAGTTGGCGTGCCTGATCGCACCCCTCAGCGGTCCCAACAATTTCTATCGCCTCGTCCTTGGCCTGGTCACGTGGGACTTGCACCTTGGTACCAGTCTTCTTGCGGATGCTGTTGATAGTGCTGCCCCCGGGACCGACAACGAGCCTATAACTGCGTGGATCGGGCAAAATGAGATACCCAGTGGACGAAGGCTTAGCTGCGTTCTCAATAGCAGACTCGAGTGTCTGACGGGCCTTGGGCAGATTCTCAGCGCTACCACGGAGAACCCAAGGGATAGTGGCAGACGTATCAGTGGTATCGTCTTTGGGGTTGTTGTCGACCAATTCCCAGGAATGAGAGTCTGCACCTGAGCCAGTATCGTCAGTGATGAGGGGGAGGTCCCCGTTGGCACCCTTTCGTGCCTTGCCTCCCTCTGCTGCGCTAGGCTTGGGCGGAACCTGCTGTCCAGCGTGGTCAACAGTGACTTTGAGGTCGTTACGGAGACGGCGGAAAAAGTGGCCATTGTCGGAGATGGTGTGGTGAAGGTACCGGGGAACCTGAACGGTCTCTCCTTCCTGACCCTTGACGAGATCGAGAATGTGTTCCTTCGCTTTAGCCACACTATCAGCCTCGCCCGTGATCTTGACCTGGCTGCGCGCAGCGCCTGTTTCAGACTGCTTGGGAATGTCCAACTGAATGTGGAGCTTAGATTCAAGCGATCGACGTGTCTCTCCTCCGCGACCGATCAGTAGGCGGTGCTTGTCAGGTGACACTTCGATGATCTCGGTGACCTGGCTATCGAGCGAAGATGCCTGCGCTTGAATGGAGGCAACAATCTTCTCCACGATACTTTTGGGACCCTCGATACGAATGGAAGAGCCATCTGATTCAGCGCGAGGGAAGCGGACCATGCGGGCCAGCTCACGAGCGCTGTCGGGACCACCAGCAGCCGTAACGATCTGGCGAATGTTGGAACCACTGGCACCGATTAGGTTCCTGTGATGCTTGCGGTCGACGTCGACGGTCTCGATGACTGTGTCGTCAAACACTTTGGCGCGCTCTTGCAAGATCTTCTTAGCTTCTTCAACTTGCTTTTTGGTGCCCTTTAATTTGATCTCAGCACGACCGGAGGGATCGGCACCCTCACGAGCACCAGGCACATCTATTTGAGCACCAGTGCTTAATCGAAGGTTCTCCATCTCGCGACCGCCGGACCCAATCAATTGCGGAACCTGGCTCTGCGCGACAGAGACGGAGTCAGTGTATGAGTTGTCCGTCGTCCATTGAAGAAGATTGAGGAGCTCCTCGCGTGCTTCATCAGCGCCCTTACGGGGACCGCGAATGACCACCTCGTCGGCAGCTTGACCGCGGTAGTTTCGCTGCGATGCACCGTCTGTGGCGTCCTCCTCGTTGGCAGCTGCCGATCGCGGGAAGTTGATACGAACATTGTAGCGATCTTGCAAACGGTTGACTTGGTTGCCCTTGGCTCCGATGAGGTCGCGGTGGAACTGCGGCTTGACCTTCAGGGTGTGCGTTGTCTCGTCCTCCAAACGCTTGCCCAGGTTCAGGATATGGGCCTTGCAGGCGTTGGCCTTGGCCTGGGGACCTTTGAGCTCCACTTTGCCATCATTCACCTGGATATCGACGTCGAATTCTTCTCGGAGCTTTTTGATGTTGTCGCCACGTTTTCCGATCAATTGGTTAGCGAACTTCTGTGGGAAATCGAACGTGGTCGTGAAGCCACGCTCCACTTCATCTTTCTCTTCCTGTTCGATGAAAGCGAGGATCTGAGCATGGAGATCTTCCAAGGCGCTGCTGGGTCCACGCATTCCGAACGTGTTGTTGGACGACCTGCTCGCTTGGGGCCGTCGATCTCCGAACAGCATTTGCACGGGGATTTGGTCGCGGGGGAGACCTTGCTGCTTCTTGTCCACGAAACGCTGGATCTTTGGGTGAAATTTGGTGTTGGCCTCCACGTCCCGTGAAGCAATGTCCTGATGTTTGCTGGTGAGCCCCTGAATATACTGCTGTGCCTGTTGGAGTGCCTGCTGATACTCCTTTTTCTGCGCGTCGGACGGACGCTCGCGTGGGATAGTGTATTCGCTGGAGGGGGTGGAACCCTCAAAGACAAGGACTAGAGCTGGCGACTCTTCTGCTTCGTCAGGAAAGACGACGTGAACACCCATATTATCACGGATGTGCTGAGCATTCTGCTGTCGGAGGAACTCGTGATAGAATGGGTCCACATCAACGCTGAAGAATCGCTGAGGAGGATGGCTGGCAAAGATGCTCATGATGTCATTGCGAGCTTTCATACTATTCTTTCCATTCTTGGCGTAAATTTGCCAGGCGGAGGACCCATCGGTGGGGGTAACGATGCTGGCCTCGTGCTGGCGTTCGAGCTCTCTCAGTGCTGCACGGTGTTGCAAATAGCGGGTAACGTTGGCGGCATGCGCCTGGGCATTCGGTCCACGGTGCTCACGGCTGCAGTCAGCGGAGGCCATGGTCATCTCGGCAGCAATGTCCTCTAGCCTGTCGATACCAGCTTGGATCTTATCCGCTGGCCCAACCACGTAAATCGACTCGCTGTCGTCTGTGCTAGGCGGCATGACGATGCTGCAGCCGGTTTCTTGGAGGAAATCATGCAGAGAACCTCCCCGCTCTCCAACGATGAATTGATGGCGGCCGCGCTCAATGTTGCATTGTTCGATGGCCAACTGCTGGCGCAGCTGCTGGACGCGACGCTCGATTTTGGCCTGGATTTCCTGAGCAGCCTGGCGGTCTCCAGAAATTTGAATGGGGAATCCAGCTTGAGGCACAAACGGGACAGGTTGATTGCGTGGAGCCTGGGGTGGGGCCTGAGCGTCCCACGTGTGATAGTGGGGGATGCGAACGTTGACTTCACGGCCATTCTCCAACATGCCAATGTTCGATTCGTGGGGCCCAGCCAAGAAGGGATAGTACTCAGCGGGGATGTCCTTGAGGCGAAGGTTGACCGTCGAAGTGCGCTCGTTGACGATAGCTTCGATCTCACGACGAGCCATCTCGACGGTGAGGGAGTTACCTTCGATCAGGACGTTGACCATGGTATCCTCATCCTCACCTTCTTCCTGCTTCGGCACGTTGACGCGAGCACCAGTGCGCTTCTGGATTTCCTGGATCTTGGCGCCGCCGCGGCCGATGATGAAGGGGCGAGTGGAGGCGGGAATAGCATAATTGTGAGTGAGCTGTTTCTATTAGCATAGCTGAGAGGTTAGCTGAGAAGGTACGTACCTTTCTGCCGAATTCGGTGGCCGCCTCCTTGAGTGTCTGGCGAACGGCATCCTCTGGACCGGTGGCTTCGAAAATGACCTTGCCACCAGGACCACCTGTCTTGACCTCCAACTTAGCCTTGGAGCGCTTGTTGATGTCACGGACGATCTCAGGTAGAGGCTTCTTCAGTTCGGAGCGCGGAACGAGATGTTTCTGGTCAAAGACAATCTGCTGCTTGTGCTTGCCAGGGAGGTTCATGGTAGGAAGAATGGGACCGCGAGCGGTGGGCGCAGAGGCGGGCGTATTGATTCCGGAGGCGGGCGTGGAAGCACGAGAGGTGGCGGAGCTGGGGGCGTGTTCGTTGCCATTGACGCCGTTGGCGGAGAGCGAGGAGGGCTTCTTGCCCCAGGTGGGTGCGAAGGCGGCGGGCGCACGAGGCTTGATAGGACCGAGAGCTGGGAAAGCCTCTTCAGAAGAAGTGTTCAGCGCTGGACCCTTCTTGGGAGCCGGTGCATCCTCAGCCTTCTTCTTGCCTGCGGCCTTGTCGCTGGTAGCGGCTGCGTCGGTGTCCTTGGGGACGGTGGCCGAAGGGGGAGGATGGATGATGTCCTCCTCGTCGACGACTTCCTCGACGGTGGCGTGATGGTCGTGCTGCTCCATCAGCTTCTGAGCAGGAGTCAGACCTTCAGCAGAAGAGCTGGCGGTTGCAACGGGGTCGGATGACATTTTGAAGTGACCGTTCGAGTAATCCAGAGGGTGTATCGCTTAGACGGTGAGTGGAGGGGTTCAGAGGCGGGGAGCCAGAATGCGGTGTGATTGGGAGTACGATGGGCAGAGGCGGGTGTATCTGGGGATGCAGGTTAGTGAGGATAAACATGCGAGGAGGAAAAGGCAGAAATGGGAACGAATTGATTGGTGGATGGGTGGGTGAAAGGGCTCGAGGGGTGCGTACAAGGGACAGCTATCACTTTTGTGTAGACAGCTGGGGTAGTGGCAGAGATTGGTCTCAACAGTGCATTACGAGAATGACTTGAAGAGGGCAAAGGGGTGCAATGGGATAGTGATACGAGAAGAGCTCTCGAGGAGGAAGACTGGGTTCTCTCGAGTCGAAAGAAGGTCAAGAGCAAGAGCAAGTTACGGAAGAGACGTGGTCGTTGATGGGAAAGCTGACCGAGTGTTCTCGAAACTGCCTAGCCAAGAACGGAACCGTGCAGAACGCCCCCGCCCGCATATGTACCAGGTATGCATCTCACGAATTATATCCGTTCACCATCCAACGGCTAGCCCTCATGCTCATGTCGTAGTTGATGGAAGCCGAAGGGTGTCAAGAGCAACGATGTCGCCCTCATGAGACGTGTTCTAGCTTTCAATGATGCCTACATGTGCACGCACGTACTGAACATCAGCACCCCAACATATAGCAAAAAGAAAAAAAAATCTGGGCAAGAATATAGTGCATTTGAACAGTATGACGAGTATTGAACTGTAGTATATTTGTGGAAATACTGCATGATATTTTTTTAATATATTCCTGACATTGCGTTTCCTCCGCATCACGACCCCAGAACTTTGACCCGCATCCATTCGCTCGTTCCGACACCCAGGTTGAGACCATTCTGCGCCCACCATTTGCGCACTGCCTCGCCGTGCTTACCCCCAACCCCATCCTCGAGTGCCTCTTCGATATCGCACGTCTTATATTCAACGCGCAGACCGCTGGACTTCCACCAATCCAAGACTTGTGCGTGCCCCTGTTTGGTGGGACCCACAAGCACTTGATTGTCAAACAGCATCTTTTCTCCGCGCAGCTTGCGCCAATAGTCGAGAATGTGCGTGTGTCCATGCGCTGATGCGAGCTTTGCTACCGTGTCTTCATGCGAGAACGGAATGCCAGACTCCACCCAGAAGTGTATGGCAGGCAGACAACCGGATTGCGTGGCGTAGGTTATGGACTTGCCGACCTTGAGGTTAAGCAGCTCCCTTCGACCACTGGCACTCTCGTGCTGCACGCCCGGGGATGGCGGGGTGGCGGGGGCTTTGCGGTACCTGCTGTGGCCTTTCCACCATCCCAAAACTTGCACGAAGCCTTGCGAACTGGCTGCTTCCAGTGCGGACTCGCTATACTTCAACGGAAGACCGGATTCGTACCACCAATCGAGCGCCTGCACCGAGCCCGAGCGGCTGGCGTTATCCATTGCCTCGGCGGAATATTCCTTGGTCAGAAAAGTCGGCGACGTGCGCCAGTACTCCAATATCTCGGTCCTGCCGAACATGGACGCTTTGTGAGGGAGGAAGGCGTGGCCGAATGTGCCCCAGAATAGATCTCGGTAAGCATGCTCGAGGTGAGCCAGGACCGACACCATGGCGAAGCGCATGATGAGCTCAATGGACAGCCGCGAGATGCGTGTCGGAGGGTCTGCGCTCAGCAGGGATGCAATCTCAGCGTGGGTTCCCGTCAACAGCACCCACTCCAGCCTCTGCATCTGGGTTTTGAGGCCCTCTTCGCTGGCTGCCTGGCGCCACTCGGGCGGCACGGGGAGGTTGGTGCGGATGTGCATAGTTGTGGCCAGCTCCCAGTCCTCTGTAAACTCCAAGACGATGGACCACAGCTCAGGCGGGAGACGGGGCCCTTTGCTCTTGGTGGGAGTCAAGGTGGCCATGTGCGCCGTCGGCAGGGCAATGTTGCGGTGGCCCACAGCCATGAGATCGATCTGGGTCTGGAGCGACTCGTTGAAGATCTTATGGCCATCCCACTGTAGATGTTTCTTGCCTAGGTGATCAAACGTCCAGAGGTATGGAGGTAGCACCAGAATCCAATTCCACTTTCTTCTAATCTTGCTAATCTGCTTCTTGGACATGGGGTGCTCCCACATGAGAGCGGACATGGCCGGGATCAGAAGGATCTTCTTGGAGACGTTCCAGCTTCGGAGGATGTTGAGGTGCAGGTTGGTGGTGAAGCCGTGTAGCATTCGGGCTATGTTCTCGGCATCGAGGGGGGCCAGCACGAGCAGGTCGGCCCATGCGCAGTACTCTGCGACCTTTGCATCGACAAAATCGGCGTGCTGGCACTCGGGTTTGGGGCTGTCATGGACATTGTAGCGGTGCCAGACGGGCTGGAGGGAGGGCGGGACGGAGAGGGTGGGGGCTTGGTGGTAGTCGCAGCAGGCGATTACCTTGAGGGAGACATTTTCGTTCCGATGCAGGCGGTTGACGACGGAGCAGGCGAATTTGAGCGAGGCAGGGTCGGGAAGTGCAATGAGGACGTTGAGGGAGCGCTTCATGAAGGCAGGCCGGGGTGTGCGGGGGAAGGGTTGAAGAGAAAAGGTGGGAATGCGGCTAGCTACCGTGACAGACTGACAGTCATGGTGAAAGTTGGCATTGAATGCGTGGAGACGGCGGGTGGCGTGGCGGCGTTTCGTCGAGGTTCAGTGACAGACAGTGGGCCGCTTCTGCCCGCGCCTCTCGGGATTTTTGTTTGTACATGACGGTTGGCTGTGTGAAGAGAGGGATCATTGAGGAGAGTGCAAACGTCTTGGGCCCGCGGGGGGAGCTGATTCACGGGGTTGCTATGGGTTCCGGATGGAGCAAGAGAGTGCGGCGGCGAGACAGAAGCTGGAGCCGTTTCCGGTTGTTCTACTCTCGTCCAGTCCAGCATCAATAATGTATGTACATGTGCTGAGGCAATCCTGTTCCTCGGCTCCGAACGAGTCGAGGTGGGTACTGGGATGGTTGGGTGGTTAACGGCATGTACCGCCAGCAGTACGCTGTAACAAGCCACAGACTCATCGTTGATGTTTGATGATTGTCGTGATGGGCAATCGTTTGATTGCAAACAGCCTTGCACTCGTGTGTTTCATCCTGTCCTGTGTGTACTGGACGGTGGACACGCTGGCGGGCTACTCCGCATGGGGACAGGGCAGAGTCGATCATTCTGGATGCGAAGGTGGCGAATCTGGCGACGTTATCGCCCCTGATTGGCTGACGAGGCTGTACAGTACATGTACACATCTACCGATTGCAGGTATCTAAGTATGTATCTACTCAAGTACTTACATATGGAGGTATCGATGTACACCTGCTTGAGTCTCTACTGTACTGAGTCGCGGCTGGAATGAAATCTAATCGGGACTGACTAACCAAGTAGACTACAGACGGGGCAGGTCTGAGCCTGTTTTGCTTGATTTTTTCCATCTCCTTCTTCTTCTTTTTCCATATGGTCCCGGGAATAACAGCAGCAGGTGGTGTGTACATGTACATATGTGCTCCATCATGACCTGCTGCTTACTTAAGTGCATACCTACATATATACCCGCACAGGTACACAAGCTGAGTTTGTATGGGGACGGTGGCCCAGACAGGGGCCCCAGCGCGCGATGACGCAGGCGGCAACGAGGGCCCCAGGTCGCAAAGTCGATGATGCATCTGATAGAATCCCATGCGCTTGTCAGCCGGTGCCAGCCCGTCGAGGCCACAAAACAAATCCCTTTCGCCGCGTCCCACATGGCGCCTGTTTTCTGATGTCGATCCCTTCCCTCCTTTGCCATGATCGACCATCGCCGCCCTCATCAGCCACCCGCACATCCAGCCAACTGTGGCTCCGACAAATCTCTCCCCGTCTGTCTGTCTCTCTGTCCATCCGAACCTTTTTCGACAATGACTATGCACATCTCTAGCGTTGCCATGGCCCGATTCTTGCAGTCCCCTCTCCACCCCTTCGCCGTGTGAAGCCTGCCTGCCTGCCCGAGTGCGAGTGTATGAGTGCGTGTGTCTATGTGTGTCTATGTGTGTGTGTGTACACATACAATACCGTCTTGACTACATACTATCCACCACGGCCGCCGCCCACCACCAACACCACACCACGACGACATCCCACCTTGATACAGTCCATCCGTCACTCTCTCTCTCTCACCCAGTCAGTGCATGGGCGGCACCTTCCATCCCTCCTCCTCCTCCGTCGTCGTCGTTCCGCCCGCTGCCAGTCCGCTCCACGCCCCTCCTCACTATCCTCTCACCATACCTCGACCGCTTGCTGCTGCCGCCGCCGCCGCCGCCGTCGCTGCTGCTGCTGCTGCTGCTGCTCTTGCTTCACCCCCCTTCGACGTCGCTGCACCCCCCGTACCTGGTTCCATCCTCCCCACGACGCCCACGCAACAAACGGCTGCACGCTCCCGCCTAATCAACAGACCTCACTGCGTACCTATTCTTTCGCCCCTCACCTACTACCTTCGCCCCTCTCTATCGGTTCCTTGCTCGTCCCTGCATCTCTCTGCATGACGCCTCTTCGACCGACCTACCCACCCGCGTATTCACATCACCGTCCCTCTATTCGTCGGCACAACCTCGTCGCTCCATCTCCTTCGTTCTACGTCGCCCTCTTCCACCTCTCCCACCACTGCATATAGCGAAGAAAGGCTCCAACGGGCTCACCACCAGATTCTGGTTTTCCTTTCCGTCTCTCCCCTTCCGGGAGAAACACCCAATCCTTCCCCTCGCCCTTCCGTTCACTCTTCCGACAGACTGGCCGCATAGACGTACTCGCGCCCAAGTCGGCCATGTCGGAACCCTCCGAAGGGACACCCACTCCCCAAGGCGATGGAGCTCAAGACACTCAGAACAAGCCGATCGAGGCATCCTCGTCCACTTTGACAAATGACAGCAACCCCAAGTCTCCCCTTCCGCCTCTCCATTCAAATTTCCCAACACCCGTAGAAGCCATGGGCTCCCTGAGCCCAACCGCCACAGATCGAGTCTTCCCCATTCGGAGCGTAGTCTCTGTTGACCCATCCCCCACTCCTAACCAGCGGCAGTCAGGACAAGGCGACTATTTTCACTCTGCCCACGGGGGTCGCGCCACACACAACCGACGTCAATCGCAAGGCTCCGCTGCTTCCCTCTCATCACAATCGCAGGCTTCCCAGCGTAGGATGGTCTCGCGGAAAGCATCGAGCACAACACCCAGAGCGGAAAATCCTGTCCATGCCAACCCACCGTCGACTCAGCAAGGCGAGGATGAATCTAGAAAGCCTGCACTGCAATTACCCTCTGAAATCTTCAGCGATATCTCGTCGACACGGTCGGTGGACAGTGCGCCCCTGGACGAACGTAGCCAACCGGCTTCTGCAGATCACGGGAGCTCTGTGAGATCCGTTTCCGATAGTATGGACGATGTTGGGGGGTTGGTGACGCATCGCTTCAAGCATGTGGTAACAGAAGGCGGACACGCGGTCATCACCGGTCGGGACGGAGACACGCTGCAACGATGCGAGGACGAGCCCATCCATATCCCCGGTGCAGTGCAAGGTTTCGGCCTTCTCATTGCCCTCCAAGAGGATGTCAGCGGCAATGGCTCTCTTCCCGTCCGCGTAGTGAGCGAAAACTCGAGGAGAATTATCGGTCGCTCCCCGAGAGAGCTTTTCGCTCTTGAAAGTTTCACCGACATTCTCTCCGAAGAGCAGGCCGACAATCTTCTAGATCATATAGACTTCATCAAAGACGAAGACGCTGATGTCCAGACGAACGGGCCCGATGTGTTTACGATATCCGTCAAGATTCCGAACGCGCGGGCTCGCAAGCTGTGGTGCGCCTTGCACACCAACGACGCCAATCCCGGCATGGTCATTTGCGAATTCGAGCTCGAGGACGACCAATTGTATCCCCTTGTACCACCCAATGATATGACCCCTGATCTTCCGGAGGATACCCTTAGTAGTAACCCTACGGACGAGGAATTCTTGGAGAGCACCGAGGTAAAAAGTCGACCGTTGAGGGTGTTGCGGGGTGCTAGAAAGAGACGAGGGGAAGCCGCCGCCATGGAGGTCTTCAACATCATGTCACAAGTCCAGGAACAGCTGGCTGCTGCTCCTACGCTCGACAAGTTTTTGAAGGTGCTGGTCGGGGTGGTCAAGGAGCTGACTGGTTTCCACCGCGTCATGATCTACCAGTTCGATCAGCAGTTCAACGGTCGCGTAGTAACAGAATTGGTAGACCCTCGTGCAACCAAAGACCTTTTCAAGGGCCTCAATTTCCCCGCCTCCGACATCCCGAAGCAGGCGAGAGAGCTATACAAAATCAACAAAGTTCGCATGCTGTACGATCGCGATCATGAGACCGCTCGACTCGTTTGTCGAACCCCCGAGGATTTGGACAATCCCCTTGATCTGACACACTCGTACCTCCGGGCCATGTCGCCCATTCATTTAAAGTATCTCGCCAATATGGCCGTGCGATCATCCATGTCTATTTCCATCAACGCCTTCAACGAGTTGTGGGGCCTCATAGCGTGTCACTCCTACGGTCCTCGTGGCATGCGCGTTTCCTTCCCGATCCGCAAGATGTGCCGTCTCGTGGGCGACTCGGCGTCGCGAAATATTGAAAGGCTCTCGTACGCATCTCGTTTGCAAGCCAGAAAACTCATCAACACCGTTCCCACTCAACACAACCCTTCGGGCTACATTATCGCGTCTTCCGACGATCTCTTGAAACTCTTCGACGCTGACTTTGGCCTGCTGTCTATACACGAGGAGACTAAGATACTGGGCCAGCTAGAGAACTCACAAGAAGCGCTGGCTTTGCTCGAATATCTCCGCATGAGAAAGATAACATCTGTCATGACGTCGCAAGATGTGTCTATGGACTTTCCTGACCTGCGATATCAGCCTGGATTCCAGGTGATCGCAGGCATGCTGGTGGTACCTTTGTCCGCCGGTGGTCAAGACTTCATCGTATTCTTCAGGAAGGGCCAACTGAGGGAGGTCAAATGGGCCGGCAACCCATACGAAAAGTACGTGAAGGAAGGCACAGCTGGATATCTGGAGCCGCGGAAAAGCTTCAAGACGTGGTGTGAAACGGTCGTCGGCAAGTGTCGAGAGTGGAGTGAAGAGGAAATCGAAACGGCCGCAGTGCTCTGTCTAGTCTATGGCAAGTTTATTGAAGTCTGGAGGCAAAAAGAGGCGGCTGTGCAAAGCAGCCAGCTCACGCGGTTGCTGCTTGCGAACTCGGCGCACGAGGTCCGTACGCCTCTAAACGCCATCATCAACTACCTGGAGATCGCGCTGGAGGGCTCGCTGGACACCGAAACCCGAGAGAATCTGGCGCGCTCCCATTCAGCATCCAAGTCACTCATCTACGTCATCAACGACCTTTTGGACTTGACCAAAACCGAGGAGGGAGGCCCGCTAATCAAGGGCGAGTCCTTCGAGCTGTCCACCACGCTCAAGGAAGCCACAGATATGTTTAACGGCGATGCGAGACGCAAAAACATAAACTACGAAGTTATCGAGCACCCCGGGCTACCCAGGCTATGTCTCGGAGACCAGCGCAGAGTGCGCCAAGTGATTTCCAACATCACTGCCAATGCCATTCAGAATACAATCCAAGGAGGCGTCAAGGTGGAAATGTACGCTTCTGCAAGACCGAGCCCTGATCGTGTCGAAGTTGAAATAGCCATCACAGATTCAGGGGTTGGTATGAGCTCCAAGAAGCTCGATCAGCTGTTCAATGATCTCGAACAGGTCCAGTCGGAGCCCGCAGCGTCGGTCGAGGACGCTCTGGTTCCTGACCCCAAACAGCTGGCTGCGTCCAGCGACAGGACGGCCCTAGGCCTCGGTCTTGCCGTAGTTGCCCGCATCGTCAGAAACATGAATGGCCAGCTACGACTGAAGTCGGAGGAAGGTAAAGGCTCTCGTTTCGTTGTGCAGCTCCCCTTCGACCTCCCCGACTCTGAGTCTGAAATCACACCTCGGGTTGATTCCTCTGAAGACAGCAATCCCATGCAGCCTGGCACTCCTGGTCTCCTCGCGGAAGGCGAGCGCACGCTGGTGGCGCCTAGCATCAGTCGGAACAATTCCGATAGTAGTAATACTTCAATAGGCCACAAGCCAAGCGCAGAAAGTCTCAAAAGCAAACAGAGTCTCCACAGCTTCAAAAGCGCTTCGAGCGCGAGGAGCCAGCGGAGCGATGTCGACCGATTGATAGAAGCAATCCAGGAACCTCAGATACTTGACTCACGGCCCACGAGTGAACGAAGCATGTCCCCCCTTTCCGCTCGGCCAACGCTTACAAAGCGCCATAGCATGGACAGTCATGGTGTATCTGCGTCGTCCCGACGACCGTCCAAGAGTCTGGATAAAACAAATGACTCTATTCCTGGTCCGCCGCACACAAGGTCATTGGAGGTAGCGTCACCTGGTGAAGAAAGCATATCCTTTTCGGGGACGCCGCTTCGGGCTTTGAAAGTTCCGGACGACGTTGGGTCGCCCTTCGATGCAAGACCTAAAAGTGGGCACGTTCTGGGAGAAGTACCTGCTGAGCCTGAACAAATTACGAGGCCCCCCGAGGTGGAACTGCTCTCGTCTGCGAATATGCGCGTCCTCGTTGCCGAGGACGATCCAGTCAATAGTCGGATCATAAAAAAGCGCCTTGAAAAAGCTGGACATACCGTCCATCTTACCGTGAATGGTGAGGAATGTGCTGGGGCATTTGGTGACCATCCAAAAGACTTCGATGTAGTCTTAATGGATATGCAGGTTTGTGCGGACGATGTGCAGATGAAGAATGTTACTCACACCCATGCAGATGCCCATCGTCGATGGTCTTACCGCCACGAAAATGATACGGTCCTACGAGAAAACGCACAATAACATATACTCTCCACGCGCTGCGCTGAACGGTCGTGTACCCATCATGGCCGTGTCTGCATCTCTGCTCGAGAAAAGGCGACAAGAATACATCGATGCCGGCTTCGATGCATGGATATTGAAGCCCATTGCTTTCCAACGTCTCAACCATTTGATGGCCGCCATCGTCGATCCCAACGTCCGGGGCGAGTGCTTGTACGAATCTGGCGAATGGGAGCAGGGAGGTTGGTTCAATATGGGTGAGAAGAGTTCCCGAGATGTCGGCACTACACCTTCCGGTGGACCAACGACATTGAAGTCCTCTATTGCAGCCCAAGAGCTGGCGGGTTCCAGTAAACCTGAGGCACAAGACGAGGGCGAGCGGCCAGAAACATCTCCGGATGATAAGGAAAAACGAGTGCAAGACGGCGGTCTTGATTCTACCATTGAACCACCTGAGAACCCTACAACTGGTTCTGGTCCTTCTATTAGTGAACAATGACGACGCAGTTCCTTCGACTGATCCATCAACAGATCCGTCAATCGATGAACACGATGACTTACAAGGTTGCTATTACGTTCCGTACCGGCATTGATCAGACTGTGCGCGCAAGATGATCGTCTCTTGCCGTCTTATGCTATTACTTTCAGGTATCCGCATTGCTTGAATACTTCCACCCGGTTTAGGTGGTTTTTTTCCGTTACGTCTTGGTGCACAAATCATGGTACATGACATGATGATTGTCTCTATGGTTGAGGCGGGAATGAGAAGGAAACTGTTGCTTTTCTTTTTCCAACATAAATGCAGGGATGATGCCATGAAGTGCTTTTTCCATTCTTACATTACTATTATTACTACTTTTCTGCGTATGCTTTTCCTTCCCTATCTAACCTCTTCTGTGTTTTCCCTCTTACTACAGGAAAGGACGTTTTTGAGGCATGGACGTAGAGCAAAACATGGTGTCAAGGATTTTGTCTGGCATGGATCCGCCCCGTTCCTATTTATCGTTATCTTCCCATTGGTACACACAGCTATTTTTGCTCCTGTTTTCCTCTTGGTATGACCGCAGGAACAAAATATGGGTTTCTGTTGTTGTTTTGTGCTAAGATGGGTTCCATCTTTCGATGTAGGGGATCGCTGGACGTACAGGTATCATATGTTTTGTTGCAAAGCTCAGCAGCTTTGGATAAAACAAGGAATAGTTCAATATTTTGAAAAACGGTGTGAATGGCGTGATGCTTCTTTTTGACCAGAATTTTGCCCTAAAAAGGTTTGGTTGTTAAGCAACATGCAATGCTCCTACCCGCTTTTGGAGTTTTACAAGTGCAGATGTGCAGTAGGACGGGCAGCCGTGTCACGTACATATATATACACAGACAGGCTCAAGTAAATCACTTGAAGCGTTGCTGAAGAACTTGATTCTCTGTTCTTGCACTCAACATCACCATGTTCGTTCTCTACTATGTCGTGAGATTAAGGATTTGGCGGGGATGAGAGTGGGAGTTCTTGCTGCAACAGCGTGTACAACTTAGTATTGCAAGAGAATAAATGGGTGATCGCATTATAATAGGCCTTGGAAAGGCACGGACACATCTCGTAAAGGATAAACTGGGATTCTACTACATCGACTACACCGTCTTGTCTAGTTTCTATACACACGTATTCGGTCAATCTTCTCAGGGGAGTCTGATTGCTCAAAAGCTGGTTTTGAAGGACGGCAATTGTACCAGACAAGCACATTGGCAGGCACATGGCAACTAAGTAAGGTATCGATAGCTTCTTTTTGCTTATCTTTTTCATTTCTTCTCCGTGTTCACCTACTCCACCTACTCCACCTCCCCTTACTCCTCGCTTCTGATGACGAAGAACTCTGGGCGTCCAGAGACAAAATATGAGCATATGTAATAGG
The DNA here is from genome assembly GCA_948474695.1 of Periconia digitata. Taxonomy (NCBI): domain Eukaryota; kingdom Fungi; phylum Ascomycota; class Dothideomycetes; order Pleosporales; family Periconiaceae; genus Periconia; species Periconia digitata. The sequence goes on from CAOQHR010000003.1 coordinate 2,075,155, forward strand.
ATAGTGAAAAGTTGATATTAATGGTTTTTTCTGATTTTCAGCTACAGGTTTAAATTGGTTTCTGTGAGGCTGTGAAATCGTGAAAAATCCTCTATATGCACATTTTGCATGAAATCACGAAATATAGATGGGTATATACGCAAACATCAAGGAAAGAAGACATTGGAAAAGGCACGCATGCAGAATCGTGTATAACGCGACCACTGCAAAAATCTCGCTGCACGATCCCGTGCAGTCTGAGGATGCTCTGGCCAGCGTAGCTTTCTTCGACGTTCCAAGATCGCCACACTCTACTATGCGTTCCGATATTGCACCAAGAACCTTCTTCTCTCCTCTACCCCACCCCACCCCAACAGGGTATGTATTCTCTCCAACATGTCTACCTTTGTTTGATCTCTACCCTCAAGATCCCTGTCATCTTGATCGCTCCACACGCCCCTTTGCCCCTGCGGCGTATCTTCCCCTTTCTCCCAGCACTGAAGCACGGATGTCGCAAGAGAAGGGCGGAAGCGTGTACATTTGAGAGCAGCAGCGATGTGGGTTTCGGCGTAGCCTAAGCGTTCGTGAGAGGTGAAGAAATCATCAACCTCATCAGCTGTAAGGGGTACATCTGGATCGATATTTGATGAAATGGACGCTACTGAGGACGTAGGCGAAGAAGGCTTATCAGAAGATGTGGGGAGAGGGAGAGGGGCGAGTGTATGTGCAGGTGATGATGGAAGTGACCTTCTGCGGGTCGGGGTCGTATTTAGAACGAGGCGTTGCGGTGAGGACGGTATTCGGGGTTGAGTTGAGACTTGCTGTTCTGCAGGGTTGTAGATGAAAGCGTTGTGGTCAGAATTCAGTGAGCGCCTGAATTCCTGTAGTGAGTATGTCGTCGATGCATCGGATGGCATCTCGAAGTTGGGCGACATGGACACGAGGGTGGGACTGCCGGGATCTTCATCGTCGGCGTCAAGATTTTCAGGTAGGGGGAGGGCAGAGATGGAGTAAGTGCTGGGCGAGGAAAGTATATCTTGGGTGTTGAATGGGTCTGCGGCTTGGAAGCGCGAGGCGCGGGGGGTGGGTGTGTTGGAAGGATAGTCGTCTGCACTGGCGGGTGCAGAAGGGACGTCAGAATTGAAATCATCGGATTCGATTGCCTTTGTTTCAGTTTCGAACGGAGGAGATGAAGAATGGTCTGAGGAGATCTCAAAAGGGTGCTGCTGTGTCGCATTTGGCAGACTCGTCTCCCGTGTTCTTGATGTGCGTTGGGGTGAAGGCGTGTGGGTATTCTTCTGCCGTTTTGTGGGGGGAGGACTCTCATCCTCTGATGCTTCCGTTTTATGCTTTTCTTCCTGACAGACTCCGATTGTCTTTTCGTATACTTCGGTGATGTATTCTGGCGTCTTGTGCGCAGCTGTAGAGGACAGCTGCACTTTTGGCGGCTTCTGTATAGATTCATTTCTGCCCGAGGCTTTCTCGCCAGCTTCAACAACGAAGCGGGCTTTCTCTTCAGGTGAAAGAACATTCCATCTCGATAGGAGGATCCTATGCAGCTCATCGTAGTCTAGACCAGGCTGCTCCTGCCACACGTCATATTTTCGAGCCTGGGCGAACAATATGTAAGCGGGGGAAGCTTTCCCCTCGTGATCGTTTTGGAGATGCTCTTCGAAGCGAGCATCATCCATGTCGTCCCATTTGCGTTTGCCCTTAAGAGATGGATATGGAAATTCAGCATTCGAGATGGGGTTTTCGAGGGGGATATGTTCTGTGACACTATTATCCAGATCTTCCTTTGGAGCTGCTTCCTGACTGCCACCGCTGTCTCCGAATCTTTCTTTTACTCTTTTCTTGATCTCACGATGCTTCCAGTCGGGGTCGCTGTCCCATTGCGGCTTCACTATCCTTTCGAAGTACTGTTGCAACAGCGTAGCAGACTGGGATCTCTTCTCCGCGAACGACTTCCAGGCGTTAATGTGTTCCTCGCCCTCGAGGTTCGTAATCTCCTCTTTGAAAGCATACATCTCTTCCCAATCACCAGAGCTGAACAGCTTTTCTAGTTCTCCCAGAGCTATGTTCTTGTTGTTGGTAGAGGTCACTTTCTCTAAGGAAGACGCTGCCCCTTGTTCTAGTGCTGGCCTAGCAGCGGTTTTTGGTTTGTTCTTGGATTCATCGGTAGGAGGGGACGGAAGAGCGTTGTCGGGGATGTTGAAGGCAGAGGGTGGGCGATGACGCAGCTGCTTCACATATCGATCGCGCCATGACTGCCAGGGGTGTTGGGGATGTTGTGCCTCGAGCTGTTTGTAGATCTCGTTGCCGCTGGCGAGCCCCCCCTGGCTCTCGCAGTCACGCACCCACTTGTACAATATCCGGTCTTCTTCAGCCGTGTACTTTGCCCTCTTGCCAGGTACACTCCGCGAGCTGGAAGCAACCGCGGTTGTGCCTAGGGCGGGACCGGCTAGGTGGTGGTTGGGATCCTGAATCTCGCCTGCTTTGATGGATCTTTCGATAAAGGTGTATGAGATGCTTCCTGGCGGACAGTCGCGTCGGCAGTGGTCTGCAATAATGTAGTCGGCTTTCTTCTCCAATTGGATAACGGTGCCGCCATTGCTCTTGATCAAATCGACGTAATAATTGCGCGATATGACGCGCTGGGCGACCCAGAAGGACTTTCCGGCAAAAATCTGGCCTTCAGTATCTGCAGGTTCGGCCACATTGTCGTCTGTAGTCGTGGCTGCCATCGATGTCGTCAACTGTTGGTGGACGAGGATGTGAGCGGGGACGCGACGACGACGCGCCGCGCCGAGGACTTTCGGCGGCGGCGGGGGTTTAGTCAGCATCGCATTATATAGGTTCAACGTCCACTGTCATTCCTCTTATGAGCACCCACAAGAAAGGTATATTGGCTGCTGCTGAGAAACATTGAGATGCTCGAATAGCAACCTTCGTTGGCCAGTTCAGTACGAGGTATAGAGTTATCGCGATGCCCCAGTTCAGATGCAAATGATCAGCACCTTACTTCCAACCACTTCACCACCATGGGGCTCACACGCGCAATTGCCGTCTTCGCCATAACGGTGTCGCTATTCACCTTCGTGGCCTTCTTTGGCCGCTTACCAGCCTTCCGGTACTGACACATCGACCCAATATATTATGCCACCAATGTATATATGCTCATATCTTTGCAGGAATACACCGATAGGATTCTGTCACCGTCTTCTCGTCATTCACGTCCCTTGGTCACTTCGCAGGCTAGATGTTGCGCTTACCGGCGGCCGCATTACTGGGGGTAGTTCTCGCCTGGGATACTACCTCATGAACGAAAAGCATCCCGTAGTAATGGTGTTCTTTCTCGGCCTGATCACCGCCTCTGTGGTGCTGTTCGTGCCTGCCGTTTGGCATCTGCTTCCGTTGGTCCACAAGTTTCTGGTGCCGCTCGTAGTGCCGCTGCCGTACCTGTTCACCTACCTAAGCGCGAAGAGAAACGCTCAAACTTACATCACACCTTTCAATCATGCCGCCCAAATGCGTCATTATCCCTACGACCGCATACTTTACTACCCAGGGAACACCTGCCAAACATGTAGGTTCCTTAAACCCGCCCGAAGCAAGCATTGCAGCATCTGCAAGACGTGTGTGGCTCGATGTGACCACCATTGCGTGTGGGTCAATAACTGCTTGGGGAGGGGAAATTATCGGTGGTTCCTCGCCCTCCTGTTGTCCACGAGTATCATGTTGGCGTACGGTGCCTATCTCGCGTACATTACTCTCGCGCCGCAAGTCAACGACAACTACGCCAAGTACGAAAGATGGTACCGGTACCGGCCGAGTCCTGGCGCGGATGCTGCGAGCTGGGGCTCCATGATCGACCGGAAGTTCCATTACTTCGCAACTTATGCAGGCATCTACATCGAGGAAGGAGGGGTGAGCGCAGCTGGAGTCGGGCTGTTGGCTCTCCTCACCTGGCCGCTTCCGCTAGGACTTCTGGCTTATCAGACTTACCTAGTATATGCTGGCATGACCACTAATGAGAGCAGCAAATGGACGGATTGGCGCGATGACATGCAAGATGGTGTAGTCTTTCTTGCGAGACGCCGGGAGGACACATTCCAGAGGTACCCCTCACAGCCCGCCATATATCCCCTTTCGCACACATCTTCTTCTTCCGCAACTCCTATACACACGCCTCCCGAGACCCCACCAGAGGGCGAAGAGCCATTGACAACGTGGCCGCTTGAGAGCCGGCACGTATTGATCCGCACCATCAACGGGCAGCCACCCACCAATCTACCGCCGCGCATACAGTCCGTCGTTGCCAACAAGGAGAGTTTTGAGCGAGTGTGGGACCTCGCAGCAGTGGAAAACGTGTACGATCTAGGCTTTTGGGACAATCTGCTTGATATTCTTCGGAACTAGATTAGATATAAGGAACAACAAATGTTGAGCGATTTAGACCCGGGACTCTTCTCGTTCTAGTGATTGATCCGAAACACCATAAGCGCCATTATTGTCAAGAAAAGGGTCCAAGATTGGTCCCTGAAAATCCCACTGGGTTCGAAAAAAGGGTCCGAAAACCGGTTCACTACTCCATGATCCTTTGTGTCGGCTGTCTTGGCATCCCTGTCAAGCCCATGACATCATCTTACACAACAGCATCCTCTGGACGTTGCATCCTGTACCAAGCTGTGCATAAATCAAGGTAAACTCGTCCTCATCACCCATCACCCATCCACCATCAATTAACACATTTCCTCCATTGAACTTGAATTTGTTGCGTCTGCCTGTAACTCGTGACGACTTCTGCTCACGATCATCATATAAACCCCAAGCACTACGCAAATCAACCAAAGACGGATATCAAGGTTGTAAACGATAGACAAAAACATGTCTCGTTCTCTTAGTAAGAAGGAAGCGCAGCAGCAGCAAGTGCAGCAGCAACAACAATACGCTCGTGATAGCGAGACGCAGGAACACCACAGTTCGGCGAATGCTTCTGTACGGCCATTATTATGAATTCCTGCCCTTTCCCAATGAGAGATTGTGCTAACTCGGGGTGATAGGCTGGACTGAATTTGAACCTGCTGGGCTCACTCGGTGGCGCTTTTTCGTCCAAGCAGAAGAAGACGACACACTCGAACCCAGACGGGTCGAGCTACACGGTAGACGAGAGACACGATAAAGGTGAAGATGCCCCCTTTTCGTCCCGAAGCGTTGGTATAAGAGCTGACTCTTCTGTCAACAGGGAATGCCAATGCAGCGGCCCAGGGCAACGCATCAGCTTTCGCAGCTGGAAACGTGGAGCAAGGCGCGAAGAAGCAGAGGAGCAAGGAGATTGGTCAGGGTCAGCAACAGGGCAAGCTGACCCAGAAGAGTGAGAAGATTGACCATTTGGGAATTGAAGGGTGAGAGATATTGCCGTCGATATAATGTCGGGCGATGTGATATGTTCTAATGAATCAAGTATGATTTCGTGTGTGTGTGTTGTGCTTTGTAGTGACTGATTGCGTGAACTTAAGGATACAAGCCGCACTCTTTTCGTGTAAGGCGGTCCATCCCAAGATGATGGTTTTTGACGGTGAGTATGATATGTTGACACGCGAGCAGATGGTAGCGGGCGATGGTGGAGCACGAGGCTATCAAAGTGTCGTGGTGTCTGGTCAATCAACCCAGTGGCCAACGGCTTTCTCCGCAATTCGTCTCCATAATAGCGTGCAGTTTCTAGTCAAGCCCGCCCGCCACTACCGTGCAGCGCTAGCCAACGTATGGAATGCGAACAACATGGCTACATAGACACATACATACATACCTAGCACGTTGCACGGCCACGTACGTACGTATAGTGCCTCATATACCGATATGCGCAATGGAGGCGCAGTCTGCTCCATCCACTGCCGTCTGTGGACACCACGGTCCGGCCCATGATATAATGGCAACACGGGCATGCACCTTACCCACTTATACTGACATACATAGACGACCAAGCTCGAGCACATGCATACTGCATATACTACTCGCATGCCTCCTTTCCCTTCTCCATGCGCGCACGCTGCCAAATGACACGCCATGCCAGCGCGCTTGAACATGCGCGCACCATACTTGGCCCACTGCGTCTTCTGTACCACACCTCGCTCTCCCAGCTGCCTCGAGTCTCCGGCCGTCGTGGTGCTGTTAGACAGGCGGCGCGGTAAATCCTTCGTCCCATCTTTCGGCTTGTTGGTGGTAGTGAGCGAATCGAATCACTCGCATAACCTGGACATGACACCCCTGGCCGCTGCCCTTGATTTTTTTTTTTCTTCTTCCCTTTTCCCTTTTGCCCCCCATTCATTCCTTCGCTTCATCCCCATCCTGCACCCTTTGTCCTATCGTGTCCGCGGCAGCCCACATGGCTTCCCGCGACTAATAAGTATCCACCACCCGCCCCCAGTCCTCTAATACGTACATATATACCTATACTTATCCCACCCCTCGCCTCTTTTTCCATTTCGACCGACAACACCAACATGTCTTCCCCCAAGGCTCCCGAGGCCCAGCCTTCTGCTGCTGCATCCCCCCCTCGCCCAACTACATCGCCTCCTCACCCCGCAACATCATCTCCCGCCGCAGGAATTTCGCCTGGCAATGCCGAACTCCAAATGCTCAACCTTCCCGAGATGGCCATCGAGGCCGAGGCCGTCAGTCCTTACCCGTTGCATGTCTATCTATGTGTCTATGCGCCAGCTGATCTTGGGCCCTGTAGCTCGCACCCGAGGATAGCGATTCTGCCTATGGTGACGACTTGTGAGTACTTGACGTTAACCCTGCATGCATTGATATTGTACCAAGTATCCAAAGCTTTTGCTGATACGCGCCATTGCATTTGTCCAGAGAGAGTTATACCACCTCGTTGAAATCAAGTGTCTTGAAGTAAGTTTGGCGCAAACCGGGCTACCCACCCTCATGTGACGCCAAATGCTCATCCCGCATCAGCTATCGCTTTGAGAATGGTAGACGGTATCACGGATTCAAAAGTGATGCAAACTACATGATGCCAAACGACGAGGTATGTATGTTGGCTTCTACTTGAAGGGCTATAGCTTCACATCCGCGATATTGACGCTACCCAGGAAGAAAATGATCGTCTGGACCTATTCCATCACATCCAAACCCTTCGTCTTGGCGGTGAACTTCATCTGGCTCCCATCGGCAATGAACCCGGGCGTGTCTTGGATGTTGGTACCGGCACGGGAATTTGGGCCATTGACATGGGCGATAAAGTACGTTTCGAGCGACTCTACACTGCTTCGTGTAGTCGCCTCTTTTGAGCTTGCACGACTCCAATTGCCCAAGGCACTCGTCACGTGCTGATCATTTGTGTCTCGCAATGTAGTACCCTACGGCCGATATCCTTGGCAACGACATCAGCCCTGTCCAGCCTTCGCTCGTCCCGCCAAACGTCAAATTCGAGGTCGATGATGTCGAAGACGAATGGGTCTACTCGACAAAGTTTGACTACATCCACGTCCGTTACCTAGCGTGCACCATTCGCGACTGGCCCAAGCTAGTTGGACAGTGTTTCAAGTCAGTTCGCCCATCAAGACGAAGTACCAACTGGTTGACAAGCACCCCGCAGATTCGTTAAGCCAGGCGGTTGGGTCGAGTTTTTTGACTACGATACCTACTTCTACACGTCGGCAGGCGGTGAGTACAACGAGGACAGTCCCATCTACTCGTGGGTCCAGAACCTTCGCGAGGGGCTGCGCAAGTTCGGCGTCGAGCCCGACCCAGGTCCCAAGCTTGAGGGTTGGGTGCGCGACGCCGGCTTCACAAACATCAACACACGCGCGTTGCCATTTCCGGTCGGCACCTGGCCAAAGGACAAGATGCTCAAGGAGGCAGGTGCCTTTGACCTCTACAACTTCATGGACAACGTCGAAGGCCACAGTATGCGCCTCTTCACCATGGCTCATGGCTGGACCGCAGATGAGGTCAAGGTCATGGCTGCCAATGTACGCAAGGCCTGGAAAAACCCGCGACTAAGGATTCAGCACAACGGCTACGTTATCTGGGCCCAGAAACCATTGGATGCCGCCGACTAATTCAAATTTTTTTTCTTGCATTGAAATCGTACTTCTTGTCGTCGGCAAGCCGAGAAAGTACAATGCCGTTTCCATCATTTTTCGTATACATTCCTGGACGAGTGAGACGAGAAAACGTCTGCTTGGTGGTTTAGCGTAGCAGCGTACATGGCGTAGCGTCGTCGTTACATCTTGCAGACTTTTATCACGACCTGTACCTTTCGATGAGCCTTATGTACATCTATTGGTGCGATTGTTGGTCATCGTGATCAACTAAATCTGGCACAATGCGCATCTATATATTTGCAAACGCGGCATCTCATTCCAAGCTTGTGGAAAAGTTAATTTAGCGACGGAACTTCTGGCTTTTCATATCCACTATCCAAGTGATTCTTTCCACCGCCTATATCCTTCAACAATTCGTTTCGAAGAATCCGCCTCCAAATCTTGCCTCCTACGGGGAACCATTTCGAGGCTTAGATGTTCTTTTTCGTTACTCATGTCCTTGCGTGACCACCATTTACTTACCCACCTGCTCGCCACGAGCACTAGTCCTGTCACCCCAATCACGCAAGGAATCAACTGTCCCACACTTCTCAAGCCCATCAATCCCGTCACTCCGTTCCACCGCAGCGTCAATTCAACTTGCAATATAACCAGAACATGCACTAGTAAGTCTTGGAAAGTGAAATACCATGCTAGCCATGGTGAGACTTTCTTAGGTCGTGATGGAGATAGGACCAGGAGATTTGATGCGAGAGCAATGATGTGCCATGAAGGAAGAGGTTTGATATAAGTGAGAGAGGCGTAGAGCTGGAAAGGTGCAGTAAGGGGATTGAGCGTCATTGAGGTGCGAAGGTATGTGTAAAAGATCCAGGTATGACGTGGGACGTCAAAGGTAAGCACCCGACGGTGTTCTTGAAGGAAACACGATATCCACGACGGAGGAGGTGTGTATGGAGGTTTTGCAGAGACATTAGGAAGTGGGGGTCGGGGCGAGTAGAACAAGCTCCTCAGGAAAATGCCAGGAGTGAGGGGTTTATCGGTACGGAAGGGGCATGCTGATATACATGCTTCAATGTAGAGCTCGCTCTGGCGAACCTGTTGGAGTATGGCGAGGTCCTCGGTCGATTGTGATGTTTGCGGTGAGTTCTGCAACGCTGTTCCCGATGTATTGCTTATTGGAGATGTTTGTGAAGTGCCTTCCACTGGCGAAGAGTGGTTTGTGTTAGGCACGGGTAATGTAGCAGGCGGATTTGAGCGTTGAACGAGTGTGGCCTCACGATCCAGTGTCGGGAGCGACTCCGTACGTGGACATGGAGAACGAGGATTTTCTGAGCAAGTCTCATGCGCAGCGGGGCGGCCATTCTCTCCTTCGGTTTCAACAGTCGGCTCTCCTGGGTTTATAGACGTCTGTGTCGATGCGTTTGTAGACTCGTCCTCTTTTTCCAGCATTTCTTCCCACCTCTTTACTGCATCCACAAATTTCCTTCTCGTTCCACTTTTCTCCATTTCCCACGCAATCCAACTTTCCAAAAGATGATAAGCACACCAATACAATCGAGACACCAAGGCTAACAACGTGACTACCATCATAACTTTCCTTGCCCAACCGAACAAATCCACCTTCCAAATATACATCATCCATGTCACACACCCATTCTCCATCTTTTTCATACGATCCATCCCTCCCCACCAGAACCATATTTGCAGGCTCCAAGCCAGGACATCAATAAACTGATTCACGGAGTGCCGCACCGCCGTCCGCGCTCCCCAATATGCCCACGTAAATGCCGATTTTCCAACCACGCCTATGAGGCATCCCCATGTGAGAATCTGCAGCATCAGAAACGCCTCCACAGCATATACGGAGGTGGGGTCCGCAGCGATCATAAGGAGCGAGATGAGAACGGCGATGGTGAACACCGTAACGGTGTCTCGAAGAGGGAGGACTTGGGAGGAGAGAAAGTAATTTGCGAACCACACTGCGATTGTTTGGCAGTAGATTCCTACGCGAATTCCCGGACCGTATATGTCGGGATTTCCCTCGAAACTGCATGTCTGTGGCATGGATCGTGGTGTATGGAGAATGGATTCTGGCGGCGGTGAAGGTGGTGGTAGGTACATTGTGTGTATGGAAGCATCTAGGTTGGCAGTGTGCTCTCTTGCTACTTTTGCAAACCGTAACAGTCTGCGACGAAGTAGCCGTTATGCGAGTATTACGGAAAGTAGTCTTCTGGTGAAGAAGAGAGAACTGGAAATGGGAAAGAGGTGTGAAAGAACATGGGATAATTGTACGAGTTTCCTGTTTTCTGGGATTCAGATGTCTCGATTCCTTACAACTGAGATGAGAGGGACTGTGCCGCCTCCTTGGCCCCCGTGTTGTTGGCTTGTTTCTCTAAGCGCCCATGTAGGCGCGTAGAACAAGTCCATTGGTGATTACGATAGCGGATGAAACAATGCCATACGATCGGACCATAATACCCGCACAGTAAACCCAAAAACGCTTTTGAATAATCCCCTCACCCTCCAGTAACATGGTCTTTCGATTGTTTAATCGCTTACGTGAGTCTAGCGGCAATCTGACGGTTTTGCAATGATCTGTCAGTCATAAGTTGAAACTAGTCCTTAGACTTCCTTTTCCGGTAAACTCCAGTGCAGTCTACTAGATGATCATTAGTAAATTGTATTTCCTGGTCATTCAAGAAAGCACCTCAGATATTTTTACTTTGGTGTTCGTGGAACGGAATCCGAGTGGTGGGGCAACTGGAATTTATCTACTTGATACTTCCAAATATCTGCCAGTCGTGGGAGGCTAACCTGGCCCAGATAACATGTATTTGAAACAAAAGCCATGATCTCAATGATGCCGTAAATGTATGCGCAAGGGCACGCCAAAAAGTTCAGCTTTGTCAGAAGCGTAAAGGCAGGAGTTTTGCGAGAAGTGGAATTCGCCGGAGACTTTTTAGGTAAGTTATTCAAACCTATTGCATTGAGTTTCGTCATACAGCGGTGGGGGACCTCGAAGAATTAAACTTTTCTAGGAGGGTATCATGCTCGATTTATAGGTGAGCTGCTGAATTCGACAAATGACCAAGTATGTCTTGATAGCTGTGATCGGTCATCTTCGTAGTAAACTGGACCTGGATCTCGCGCTGTTGAACGCTCGCCGCGGAGTGCGCCTGATGCATGTACCAGAATTTATTTGTGCAGCAATGTAAAATCAAGCAACATTCCGAAGAGGAATTCATAGTGCGGACTAGACTCACTAAAGTACGAAGCTTACCGCATAAGATAAGTGTGCTCTCAAGGATGTGCTTCGCTTTGTGACCTGTAGCTTCTAGCCCGTAAACCCACCTCGTCACTTTCGTTGTTGGAGAAGAGCAGAGCCTGTGACAGCTTCATCAAATCGAATGACCTCCATGAGTATGATATATCAATTTCATTTAGTCATAAAAAATATAGGAAATATGCGAGAATCCTGTGACACAGATATCGTACCCAAGTTGTCCACCCGAAACATTGCTTTAACTCCACGAGAATCATCTGAAGCTGTCGCTGTTCGCCCGTTTCCCTAGACTACTATCAGCTGCTCTCACATGACAGTGCAAGGGCAGCAGCAGAATGAACACTCGGCATCATGGCCACATGGGCACGATACGCAGCCTGTCTTAACCGGCCCAGACTTTACAATCGAAGAAACGGAGGACGTGGTAGAGCCCGGCATAATGCGTGGTTTGGCTGAAAAGGAGGTAAAGTGTACCGAGGATTTATATATGCGTTACGGCGGCTGCTTGATTTCGATCCGTACGTGTTCGTAGAAGAGAGTGCGATTATGTGTGATGTATATCTATATCAACCGACAGCTATCCATTAGTCCACAGTCGAGGAAGGAAGAAAAAAAAAAGGCCCTATACTTAATGCAACGCCAACAATAACAAATACCCTGGTGATGTCGAAGAGAATGATGCGGTTCAAACTGGAGAGAAATGGGATACGCAGACTTAAGAACTTGGGATGGGGATTACGTGGTGCCTGCCCCTGCCACACTGCCACCCCCGTATGGTCAGCCTGATTTACGCAAACTTCCTCCAGCTTATATACGCGCGCCATTCCTGTCTGAGATTAGTTCCAGATATCACTGCCAGGGGATGCTAATCCTGATGATGACGTATTTCAAGTGGCGGTGCATCTAAGAGAGTGGCGTTGATGATTTATCCGATTTTGATCTCACTGTGATCGAATCGGCACGGGAGTTGTCTGGCTTTCATGCCACAATAAACTTTCGAAAGCAACACAGCCAGGGATTGGGTAACATATTAAATGGGCACTTCCTGGTAGCTGCACGATGAGAGCTATGAATTCCGGGGCTCAAAATCGATTGATGACCACGAATCTGGCGTGGCTTGCAAACCAAATTCGCCGAGTGAGCGTGTGCACGTAGAGTGTCACCCGTCAAATTGCTTCATTTCCATCCATAAATCTAACAGTAGCTACCAAAATCCTCAGAGGGTATTACAGATTAATGTCGCAATATAGGTGCCGTAGTGTCCAAGAAAAGCAATAAAGTATATCGTGCTGAAGCCATGGAGGCTTAAACGTCCCTCCAAGTCGGCTCATTGCGCTCATAAGGCGTCTTCACGGCTAAGCATCTGTCAGTTTGAGTACTTTAGCGGAGGCAATTGCGACATACCGTGAGAGTCACCGAACGGATCGTCTTCCTCTTCTTCTGGCTCAGTAACAGGCTGTTTCCCAGCAGGCGGCATGGGTATGCTTGTCGGCCGAGCTGGCCTTGGAGGAGGCGTTTCGTCCACGCTCAAGCCAGCCATGGACGATGCAGCTTGCTCCTCATCACTATCACTGTCATCATCGATGCTCTTGTCCATGATTTCGAATGCCATTAAGCCTTTGACAAGCTCGTCGTTCGCACTCAGTAGACTGCCGAGATACTGATCAGACTCCACCAGCTGGATGTAGCGCAGAATCTGGCGCCGGAGTTGCTTGCACGTTTCGAAACGCTGCATGACCTCCGCATTCTCGCTCACACGCTGGACTTCACGATTGATAAGCTGAAGCCCGTTCAATAAGTTGGTGCTTGCAACTGTAGCGGCGGCAATGGTTTCAAGCAGCTGACCCTTCTCTTTTTCGAGATTGAAAGGCTTGCCACGATTCTTTTTGTCTTTCTTGTCTTTCTTGAATAATGAGCTTGATGTCGGAGCAGTTCCCACGGCCACAGTCCGCCCGGATGATGTAGAGGCTGCTGGGAAGTGTGATGGTGGAGAGGGTCGACGGGCGGTCCTGGGCGATGCGGGCGGCGATGCTGCGCTTTCTCGTTCCCGTTCGGCTTCGGCTTCGTTTTCCCGGACCACACGGGATTGGTGGGGCTGAGGCCGCCTTGTTCGCGGTAGCTCTTTGTGGAGGTTGGCAATCCTCTCCAGGCCCGATGTCGATTTGTATGCTACCGCCCACTGTCGAAATAGAACGTTGACCTTCTTTCGAACGTCCTCGTCGATCATGTTGTCTTTGGCTAGCAATCTCAAGCGCTCCAGCAGAGGCTCATCGGCGAAGCTTTTTTGGAATCTGGTCCCCGCATTCTGAATCAAAGCATCCAGAATGACCAAGGCGCGCAGTTGGCGATGGACGTTTCCATACTTGCTGGGCACATGTCAGATTGGCGAACTCCCACAACGGGCCCAACATACAGTTTCTTGCGAAGAGCGCGAGCAGCCTCCGTGGGGCCTGATTGTTGAATCCGGATGACTTCTATCAAGTCTATGAGGCCGGTGATATCCTTCTCGACAATTAGCTATGCACATTATTCATACTCAGATTTTATGCTTACGTCTTCCTCGTACTGCTCGCTGGTCAAGCGATCGATTTGTACCGTGACAGCCGAATATGGCTTCTTCTATCACATAGCCACTGCTTTAGTATTTTCCCACAGTGATTGAAATAACACAGTGGGCACGGGTTTTCGAATATGGGGACGTCTTTGTAAAGATCGGGGTTCTTATGACGGTGCAAAGACTTGCGTTTCGGCTTGGACTTGAAGGAAGAAATTGGGGAAGTGATGATTATGGGGCTCTTTGTGTAGGGTGGGGGCTCGCAATTATAGCAAGCGGAATAGGGCGGAGGTGCTTCTTCAAGATTGCTGTCCTTGCAACGCAGTCCCATATCCGCAGAGAAATTCGGGTCCATTATGAAACGATGAAAAAACGAAAATACACGAACGGGCTGACGAAACATGGGAGCAGATGGTCATAAAATATGAACGCATATATGAGATTTTTGCCGCCAAGGTCACTTACAGGCATGATGGATATGAAGTAAACAACAGGCCTCGGCCGCTAATTAGTGTCTGTGTATGAGTACGGTTGGTCCGGCAATGGCAGATTGATCGTGATGAACTGTTCTGTTACCGGTCTGATTGGGCAAGATGCAGGTTCGTGAATGGGCTGGTGCGTGAGGCCTGGCGTGAGTGTGGACAGCGGAGAGCCGGAGTAGGGCTCTGGTATGACTACTGGAGCGGACCCCCACCGGCAGATGATCAAAGAGGCGAGCAAAAAGAACGATCAGGGCTGAGAAAAGCTTGCGTAGTGTAGCAGAAGCTGGAAGCAGTGAAGAAGAAGACGCCTACGCAAAGGTTCGGTAGTGAAAAGAAGAGAAGAGGAAGAAGTGCGACGACTTCCTTGATTGACGATAGCTAGGTCAATGGTTGCGTACTGCACTGCCCGCATTTGGTGGGGTGCGTGAATGACTGACTAAGCCCTTGCTGGGTCCACCCCACCTTCGGCACCAGCAACATCCACACGACGTCCATCATCAATGCTTCATGCGTTCTTGTGACTTTGACACGCCTAGGGCGAGCGCAATCTCTTTGCCCTCCATGGAGGCGACACACGGTCAGATCGCAGAGGGGAGCGCTGGGAACTATGTGTGAGCTGCCCGACATGCCACGCACTTTTCCGAGCCTCCTGCGCTGTTCTGGCTCTGGCCTAGGTAAACTGACATGGCAAACAGATTACGACCCGCTGAAGAAGATAATTTGCTTTCAAGCTATTCTGGGTGGACTCCGATTAATCGCTCCGTAACGTGTCTTACGCCGTCACAGTCCCAGTCAATCGCACATAATGCACAGCAAACTCTTACTCCTGCTGTGCCAGTCACACCGCCTGCCTCGTCGTCTCGAGTAAGCGGGCGCGGACGGAAGAGGAATCTCGATGCAAGCCCCATAAACCACGATCAAGTCGCCAAGAAGAAACCTGCGAAACGTTCATCTACAGACAAGAAGCGACCCAAGAAGTCCGCTGCTACTAACAGGACTGTCGATTATGCACATGCAGTGGAACCCGCACGTTCAGCTGATCAGTATTCTGTGCCTCCGAAGATCCAGCCTGACGCGCTTCTCGATGCAGAACCCAACATGACTCCACGCCTCCGATGTAATGCGCTTGCAACACCTAACGCAACTGCAAAAGCTGGAAAGCAAGCGAGGCAGCCTTCCATGGCCGGAAGGACTGATCATGCTACTCACCTAGACCGCGAAGACAGCAAATCAGATACCATAGACTACTGCGCAGAATATGACGAGATTTTCAGTTCACTTCTTGATGATGCCGCGCATTCTACTGCCGTCTTTTCCAACTTCCAAGCCAGCTTACATGACATGCAACATTGGTCGAGCCTTTCATCCAACGAGCCTGCAAACGCAAAACTGCAAGAATCTAACCTCAAAAGCACTTCTGAGGTCACTGCCTCTTCCGCGGCGGTTGCATTCGACTGTTTGGTGGAGGCAACTAATGTTCAAGGCCAAGCTGCGATGTTGCACAAATTCAAGTCGCCTGTGACGCCCAAACCCCAACAGCTCATGGATACAACGGCTAGCCCAGAGCCTGACCGTAAACCTATCGTCAGATCACCGTTTCCCTCTCCGGTACTCAACCGATCACCTGTTGTTGGGCTGTCGCCCGGCTTACTCCTCAGAACCTGCTTTCGGATCGGTGAAGCAATCAACCAAGCTTGCCACGCGGCCAAGAACAAACAGAAAGTTGTCTTCGAGCTCTATGCTAGGATTGTGAGCTCTCAACGTGACAATGACAAGCAAGAATTCGTTTTCTGCGATTTGTTCCATGAGAAGCTGCCGCACCTCCGGGGCACTTACAGTGCAGCCATCTGGAAGCATGTGGATCTGTATGAGTACGACAGCAGACGACTCTTGACGGAAAAGAGAATGTGCCGTTGCATGGGAGAGATCAAACGTGATGGAAAAGAGTGGGTCATGATTGTCTTCAATATCTGGCAGGCGACATGGGAGGATGTAGAGTGGGTGGAAGGCATCGTCAATGCCTGATCGAACCAGTTTGACGTACACTGCGCAACGGCTCGTTTTCCTGGGGCGTGGCCGAAGAGGCGTCCTGTATAACACGGCGTATGAATGTATGTGTGGATGCAGCGCGTGGTTTTGCAGGGTAGGACAGAAGGTAACCGTGTAATTGCGATATGGGACTGTGCCGAGTATATCAGCCATCACTCGACCCGCTAAACGCATCTAACATCATAGTAGCTAGGCCTACATTTCGTTGATATCATAACAAGCCAATCGTGGTGATTTTGTACTTGAGTAGCTCGTGGTTCACGTATCAGCTACTACTCTCATAGTTGGTTCTATCAATTGGCTGAAAACTCGGGGAAGTGGTGTTGGCTGGATGGCTCAGCATATAGCTACCCAGGAAAATGAATAAAGGCAGTTGTAAATCCTGTTCAAAAGATCACCTCAGTGTGAAGAAATGTTGGAGTGTCGAAATTTGATATTGTTGCTGACATGGATACAACACAGGTTACATAAAAATATAAGAAATGAATCAGAGGCATCGATTACCTAGATCGATTTCTTAATTCACTCGACACGATGGGAGCACTTAGCGATCCACCTAGTAGAAATCAACCAAATCCCTTAGGTTCAGATATCATCTAGCAGGATTAGGAAGTATCAAGCATTGCATATTAAAATCATCTCTACCTACTTACAGTACTGATAACTACCAAGGGAGTAGCTATGGTGCTATTTGTTTCGTTTATATTACTTTTCAGTGGCCTGGAACTGCTATGACGCGCTCAATCACCATGGTTTTACTACCGCGGGGGTTTTTTTTCGTGTTAATCAACATTATATCCAACCAGGTAACGCAATCCTTGTTTCGAACCTCACTACTCTACTGTTATTTTGGTCAATATAGTCACTGGTATGCTTTTTCTTCTTGAGTTTGCCGCTTCTGCGGTTGATTTATCTCCGCAATTCCTCACGATGCTTTGGTGAACGCTAAATCCCTTCAAATCGTACTTTTTCTACATTGCTCTTGGCTCTGCATTGCCTTTGGCATAATATATTAGCTTTTTCTTCTTCTTATGAACCATCTTTGTCCGGTAAGATTAGGTTTCAATTATTTTCCCCATAGTTATATTTGTGTTGTGAAGTCAGGCTGTGGCACTCCCTCCCCCTCGAAGACTGTAGAGCTTGGTCGCTGGTGGTGAATCTATACATGTGTCAACTTGAGCTTACACATGCAGAAAAGACTTTTCCTTCCAGGAAGATCTTCAATTTTAAGACGGATAAATCTTTCAAGAAGCCGCTTCTGCGATCGCTTCCCACAGACCTGGAAAAATGAAAGGAGATGAAATTGCGCATTTGAGTAGGGGCAAGACTAAGCACTTGTTATGTCCGATCTATCTCCTCATTTCCGCACGAGTGTACTTCTGTCTTGTCTTCATTATCACCTTTCCTAGATTGGATGGTGTGCTTGGGATGTTGGGACTTGAACGCAAACAGTTTGATTTGCGGCTTTCGCAGAGATGGTCATAAATCCAAGAAACAATGGTGCATCTGGAGCCATCGACAAGCAACTTCCTTGTGTCGCCTGCCGCCAGTATGATCACGCACGTGACGGGATGGGGCGGGGAAAGGCCCATTTCAAACGTTGGACAACCTCACAGCCAGAAATGAATCCATCGCTCACGCTTTTCATAGACGCAATTGTTTGATATATGCCTCTGTCGCTTTGGCTGCGACTAGAGGTCCCGCACCTGCGCGATGCAGTACCCCCCCACAGCACCCAAAGGGGTTGACTCGGCATCTTCTGAGGGCGACGGTAGCAAACAGCCCCTTCGCACCCCCCAAAAGTCCAAAACACCACGAGCTCGTTCGCTTTCCGACAGCGCGCCGCATCTTGAACCGTCACCCAGATTCCATGAACCGCTTCGCACTTCCAAAGATGACCACACTATCGTCGCCAGCCCGCGCACGCCCAGGCGCCCTGACCTGTTGTCGCGAGGGCTGTCCCTGCAAATGCCCTCGCGGGAGCTGCCCATGCCCAGTCCCGCACAATTAGCAGCGCGAGTACCTCTTTCACCGCAGCTCGACGCCCGCAATACGTATGCCTCTCCCGCCTCATTGCTTCCCCGCCGGTCGCGCGGTGCCGAATTCTCTAGAGCCTGCACCAACCTCCACCACTCAACCCTCGCCGATCAGTCATCGCCCGACTCATCCCCTACCATCACCCAAAAGGGGATGATGATACCTTCTCGCAAGCCCCGCGGCAATTCCATGGTCATGGAGAGTCCCAACGTCATGCATGCGGTCTGGGGCAACGGTGATAGGACAGCCGCGTCGAGCTCGGTGGGCAGCATCAGCATGCTCGACCCCGACGATTCCAGCAGCAGTTCCGACGAAGGCGACCCAATGGATCCCGATGACAACGACGATCCCATGTTGATGACACCACAAGCTCTAAAGCACAGCACGCCGTTCGGCGGACCGGCAGGACACAACCCAGGTACCTGGAGCAGCATGTTCTCGCCGGGAGGGCCGCCCACATTCATGAGTATCCAACGGGCGCGGCTGCGCAAGGGACGGAGTAGGAAAAGTTCCAGCTCGGCCAGCGGCCACAGCAGTAGCATGGCTTCCCCAGGCCCCGCATCTCCACCCAATGGTAAGACGGACGGGTACTTTGCGCGTGAGGCCGCTATGCGAAAAGCCGGCTCACGGAGAGAGTCTCTTTCCCTGTTCACCAACGACCTGCATATTTCCTCTGGGAATGACAGCGGAGACGAGGGCATGGCTATGCCACAGACACCTGGGGTGGTGAGGCGGCCAGTGACGCGGCGAGGGAACCTGCTGGTGAGTATATCGTTTCCGCCCGCAAACCCACTGCTAATGATGGCAGCCCAAGTCAAGGCAATTCGGACGTATCAAAGCAGAGTTGATGGAGGAAGCTACTCCTATCGACAACGAGTTTCGCCGTGAGGCAGAGATTATTCGGCAAGTACGCGAGAACGAAGGGGATCTCGAATTTCCGTCTACCACTGCGCAGTCTTCGCCCAATCTCTTGCCCACAGTCCCGGGCTTGGACGGCCCGCTGGAAGGCGTTCCTGAAGAAGGCAGTGAGGAGAACATGAGCTTAGACTCTTCAAACACCAAGGGACTTTTCGGAGCTTTTGCACCACCCAAGACCATCGGTTCTGGCAGGCGAGATTTTTGGCATCGCGATCGGCCTGCGCAGACCCCGCCCCCCAGTTTCCCGCGCGCCGAGTCGAGCATAATGAACGACGACATTAGCATGGACTCTCCGTCCACATCGACATCCGTACTCTCTACTCTGGCAACGAGCGGGCTGGAGCACAATTTGTATTCGAGCTCAGCATCTCGCTCCTCCACGCCGCAACCACTCGCGCCTTTGACCGCCGCGGACGGGCTGAAGAAGTCCAGCAAGCGGCGAAGAGATGACGACCTCGACAGCTACTCCATTAAGCGCAGGGCTGTATCACCCGGTGTCAGTGTGCACAACTCCCCGGTTCTATCCCAATCGCCCGCGCAACGGGATTTTTGGGGTGCCAGGACACAGCGCGAACCGTCTGTTAGTGGGGCAAGCGGGCATGCGGCTGGGGAAAGGTCCAATAGCGGAGGGAGCGTGGCGCTGACACCTTCTCTGGGACCCAAGAGGGTAGGCTTGCAGAGTATGACGGATACGCACGATGGGCTCATGAAAATGAGCATCGAGTGAAGGTAGCTTGGAGTGCATTTCTTGAATTTTTGTTACGAGCGTGGCGTTTGGTAGGGCATTGGATCAGGGAGTTATTTTGTAACGGTGATATTATTGATTAATTTGGGCACTGCGAAACCCATATGATATATTTTCATCTTGAATAAATAAATCCCATCTGTACCTAACTGAATGAATGGACTTTACTAGTGACGGCCAATGACATCCCGGGGCTGATCGTACCTTGACCCTCGGTGTAGCCCCTCGCCAAGACGATCCCACGTCTCCGACCTCATCCAAACACCGTAAAGTTACTCCGCCATCAGAATAGCTCCCTCCATTCCAGTCGTCTTGCTCCTGAACTCACGCTTCACTATGTCAAGAACAGCTGCTCTTTCCTCGTTCGTGGAGAGCGCCCCACCTGGCGAAGTATGTTCTACTACGTGAACCCCACACTATGAGCTCGACAATCGCTAACATGATTGTGCCAGCTTGCGGATGTTACCAAAGGTGCGCCGAATCCACTCCCCGAGACCTCCTGTGTCATGAATTCTATTGACGATAACAAGCCATCCAATCTATCGTCGGCGACAGCGCTGTGGACTCCGAGCTCTCCCCCGCATACCAAAAATACAACGAAGACCAATTCTCGACGACGAAACTTCCTGGTGGAGCCAGCGAAGCATTGATCAGCCCGTACAATTCGTTGGAGGACAATAGATACTACGACGTGGAGAGCTCAAGCTCCTTCACGTACGACCACACGACCGGAAAGGCAAGTGATGTGCGGAGTTACGTGTTGGAGAGCACCCATGAGGATACAATGTGAGTGTTACCGAAGAGACAATTCCCTTCATTGAAAGGGCGAGCGCATTCAAAAGCCGAGCTGACACTCTTTAGAAAGAGTCTGGTCAAGAGCCTGGGAACCCACGCTTCAGAACACTACCCCAAATCTAGCACGGGCGTCTTCCCCATCGAAGACGATTCCCAGATCGCTATCCTCACCGTCGCAAATAAATACTCACCCTCCAACTACTGGAACGGACGGTGGCGCTCCCAGTACATCTACAACCCAACATCTGGTAAAATCTCTGGTGTCATCAAGGTAGACGTGCACTACTACGAGGATGGTAATGTACGTCTCATCACTAACAAGGATGTCTCGACGTCGGTGAATGCGAGTGCGAGTGCCGCGGAGGTTGTTAGGCAGATTGCAAATGCGGAGAAGAAGTACCAAGAGGATTTAAACAAAGCATTTGCGAGTCTGAGCGAGGGCGCATTCAAGCAGTTGCGGAGGCAACTACCCATCACAAGGCAGAAGATCGAGTGGGAGAAAGTTAGTGGATATCGGTTGGGTCAAGACATTGGTGGTGGTGGGCGGGCAAGATAGGACTTTCTTGGAAAAAGATACGATGCGCCGGTCTACCTATACATGTACGTAGTTGACATCGATACTACATGGTTTGACCGCGAAATCACGGCCACTTGATCATGTGGCTAACAGCTAACAGTATTCAAATGTTTTTCTATCGACATACCGAGCTGCATATACGTACTTGAGTAGTCATATCTGTGTCGTGAACTCCGTTCTCCAAAGGATCATTATGGATACTATCGCTCGTGTGAGTGCGGTTTGACCCGGAATTTTTCCAACGTACAAATCGTTCCGCAACGTTGCCGTGGCAAGGCACGAAAACGAAACTAGAGTGATTTTCAGTTTGTTGCATCGTGCTTCTGTTAGAAAAGCATGTGTCTCTTGGTGTCGTTCACCGAAGTTGCATGGTGGCTCCTTCCTCTTCCCTCTCACTTTCCTCTGGGTTTCTTGGCATCTTTGCTAGGACCTCCTCACTCTCACTGCGCCCAACGTCCAACTTGCCTTTCCTGTCACCCCGAAGATATCCACCTACTTTTTACCCTGCCATATTCAATCCTTCCGGTAATAGGATTGCTACTGTTTTCCCTATCCAGAACTAGGCTTCGCCCTCGACGAGATACAGAGGATGGCAGGCCGCAAGTCAAAGGGCAAACCTCGCGGCACCCGAGAGAGCCCGCTGGAAGTCAAATTTCGGGAATGGAAGTCCCTCCTGCCCACAAATCCTGATTGCGAGCCGCTCGGCACTGATACCCTTGTGAAGATTTTCGAGACTGCCGACGAGCTCGTACATGTCGACGTTGAAAGGAGGCAACTCGTGGTTTCCACGCTTTCCACCCCTGGTGGGTTGCAGTGCATTTTGGAGTTGATCGAGATATTCGCACTTGAGGAGAAACGCAAGCCTGCTCTCCAGTCCGCAGTCTCCTCGCTCTTCTTTGTCATCGGGCATCACCAAATTTTAGATTCCGCGATACTCCAAACACCTCTAACTACCATTTATATGACCATATGGGAAAAGGCCGAGACATGCGCACTGGGATTGTTTGCTGTTGTTGAGGAAGCGGGACAAACATTCTCTCTGGAAGATGTGGAGGTCACACTTGCTGTCCTCTCGCGATTCCTCCTGTGCAGCGAGTCCAAGGCTCTGGCCAATGAGGGCCAATCGATTGTGCGGGTGTTGGAAGACAAGATGCACTCCTTGACAATTGAATGTGATAATTCTACGGCTGTCAACATAAGAAGATTGCTATCTCGCAGCAAAGCTCCACGAGGCAGGAAACTCACTGAAAAATTGTCGCCTTCACTACTTTCCAAGACGAGAGGAAAATCCGATAATCCTGGCGATGGCCCGGGTGATGTCTCTCCTTCAGGCCGAAGACACGACAATGACTTCGCAGACATTCGTCAGATACGAATATTTCCTACCTTTCAAGAGATCACGAGTGAGCGGGAACCGTACCTGCCACACTTGGACCCTAACTACTTGCATCTTGATGGTACTGATGGGCTTATTGACCGGCATTTCCGTCTCTATCGAGAAGATGTCATTGCGGATATGCGGGATACCATACGAAACATAATTACCCAACAGAAACAACCGGCCCTGCGGTCTAGAGCCCCCGCTAATACTGCCAAATTCAATAGCTATCAGAATCTGGTGCTTCAGCGCTTGGCTTGCGACCGCTTCGAAGGCCTTGTCACCACAGTCGGCGTAAATCAGCCTAGGGAAGTTCGGACAATGAATACCAAAGCTAGAGAAAGTTGGTGGAATAGCGCGGGAAGGTTACAGCCTGGCGTTCTCGTATGCTTGTTGGATGCAACCGGACAAGCCATCTTCTGCACTGTCCTGGAACAGCGACGAAAGTTCAGCGGCGAGAACACAAATAACAAAGCAGGGAATGATTCCTCACATGACCTGAGTTCAGATCCCCGGCAGGCTGTTTTCTCACTTGTGTTGGCCGATTCTAAAGACATCCAAGCTCTCACGGAACTTTTCGCAAGCGGTCGCCGAGGCTTAACCTTGCTTGAATTTCCAAAAATCATCTCACAGACCTTCCAACCCACTCTAGCCGCGTTGCAATCCATGATCGGGAAGGATGATCTTCCATTCGTAGAACTATTGGCTCCAAAAAACATTGATAATCCCGGAGTCACAGTTGAGCCTCCAATGTTCACCCAGATGAAGGATTTCGAGTTTGATCTTAGCCCTCTCACCTTGGGTAGACAACCGCTGGAACTACCACTTCATGGCCCATTCGACATGAACATTCTAGTGGAGGGGTCCACGCTGGACCGAAAGCAAGCCGAGGCCCTTGTTCACGCTCTTACTCGCCGTCTAGCGCTTTTACAGGGCCCGCCTGGTACGGGCAAGAGCTTCATCAGCGTCGCTCTGCTCCGAGTGTTGCTAGCCACCAAGGACATCACTAATATAGGACCCATTCTAGTGGTTACCTATACAAATCATGCGCTCGACCAAACATTGGAGCACTGTATAGACCAGGACATCACCAACGTAATACGTATTGGAAGTCGCTCCAAGAGTGAACGACTCGAGAACATGAACCTTCGGTCCGTCGCCAAGGGAATGCCAAAGACCAAGCTTGAGAAGAGGCAGGCGGATCATCAATCAAGCGCTTTACAAGGAAAGGCTGGGTCCGTGAATGAGGCTATTCAATCCATCCTCGAGCCTGATAACGCGATTGATCTAATGGAGTACCTGAAATATTGTTATCCCGAGTACCACCAGCAATTCTGGGCTAGAGATGAAAAGGCCATCAAAAACTCCTTTCAGTTTAAGCCTATAGCGTCATGGCTGCAAAAGGGCCGGCGAGATGATTTGAACCCTACTTGCACTGCTCAGGAACTACTGAGTAGGAATGCCGATGCAATATGGCAGATGTCGCTAAATGAACGGAAATGTCTCTACACATTCTGGGTGAATGGTTACCGGGCGAATCGCAAGGAAGCATTCTATGCCGCCATGCGTCAGTATTTTGCAGTCAAGAAGTTAGACGATGCCGCAAGACGCGAGGTCGACTTAAGATGTCTAGCTGGCGCTGATATCATCGGTATGACTACTTCTGGGCTAGCACGCAACCTAGACCTTCTCAAGCGATTGCCAATCAAAGTCGTGCTTGTGGAAGAGGCTGGCGAGATTCTGGAAGCGCATACTTTGACTGCGCTGCTACCTGCCATAGAGCATGCTATTCTGGTCGGTGATCATCTTCAGCTTAAGCCTTCCGTCGAACGCTTTCAGCTAGCATCAGAGAGCCATGGCGGTAAAAAGTATTCCTTGGATTTGTCCTTGTTCGAGCGGTTAGTCAGCCCTCCAGTTGGCATACCCAGCCTCAAGCTTCCATGTAGCACCCTCGGAACGCAGCGTCGAATGCGGCCTGCTATTTCATCTCTTATCCGTGAAACCTTGTATCCTCACTTAGAGGACGACCCCAGCGTAGAGTCATATCCTGAAGTGACTGGAATGAGAGATTGCTTATACTGGCTCGACCATGCCAGTCCGGAGCAAGGAGGTGGGTACTCCGAACAGACTAGCATGTCCAAATCCAATGATTACGAGGTCAAGTGTGTTGTCGCTCTGGCTACGCATCTTCTCTCTCAAGGCGTTTATCGGCCCAAAGATATCGCAGTCATCACTCCATACCTCGGCCAAATGTTCAGGCTGAAGACGGCATTATCTGTCGTATCGGAGGTCGCGCTTGATGATAGAGATGAGGGGCAGTTAAGAGAAGCCGGGTTTATCGATTCAGGGTACATGGAATTCAGCGAGGATTCCAAGGAAACAAGTCTACTCGACGCTTTGAAGGTTGCCACCGTAGACAATTTCCAAGGCGAAGAAGCAAAGGTGGTCATCGTGTCACTCGTGAGATCAAATCAGCTCAACCAATGCGGATTCCTCCGAACGCCGAACCGGTAAATACCAATCCTTCTTTTGAAGAAACTTGCTAAACTAGAAATAGTATAAACGTTCTACTGAGCCGTGCAAAACATGGAATGTACATTGTTGGAAATCGAAACACGAGTGCGGGCGTTCCAATGTGGGCCAAAGTACTGAGCATATTTGAAGAGCAAGGCAATATCGGAAGGAGTCTCAAGTTGAGCTGCCCTAGACACCCGGAAACTGTAATGGAGGCTTTTGAGCCTGCGGACTTTCAGCGTTTGTCTCCTGAAGGAGGATGTACACTGCCATGCGACCGGCCACTCCCCTGTGGGCATGCATGCAAGCAGCTTTGCCACTCTGATCTGAGACACACCAGTAAGTTCAAAATTTCGTGAGGAATTTAGAATGTAACTGACCAGACTAGGTGTCAAGTGTCTCGAGCCGTGCGAGCGGATGAAAAAAGGTTGCGATCATCCATGCCAATGGAATTGCGGAGATGCGTGCGAGCCAAAGTGCGTCGAGCTACTCGCCGAAACCACCATCACTCTTGCCTGTGGGCATACCTTGAAAGATGTCCGTTGCTGGCAGCGTCAAGATCAAAGCTCTCTCGTGTGTAACGTCGTACTCGATAAGCATATCAATCGTTGTGGCCATACAGTCAGGGTACCTTGCCACGAGAATGTCCAAGACCGGGATTTCCTGGATTGCGACACACCATGCGGAGGAAAACTGAGGAAGTGCGGACACATCTGTAAGTCTTGAATTTCTTTTGATCATGTTCAGAGCTAAGTTCTTGCAGGCCAAGCACCTTGCTTCGCGTGTCCGATCTGGGAGGACGGGACCAGAAATCATGCTGCCTGTGCCCAGTGTTCTGGGTATGCTTAGATGAACAGTGGAAGCTAGTTGTGTGGCAGGATTGTGATACAATAAGTTGCCACATAGCATGGAGTGCTTGGGCTCTTACTATTTTGCAAATGCTTGCATGTCCGCGGGCGACTCACGCTATACTTAACAGCGGTCTCTACTTCCCCGTTAGACGCCTATATAGTGAAACAAGCCTCCCCATTCATGGGAAGTGACAATTTAATTTCGATAGTTCGTAATGGACGGATGATATACACTCTTCATCGCTGGCTTCATCTGTTTCCATCGCAATGTTGACTTGCCCCTGGACCTCTATAACCACTTTGTATATGAATGCATAATGATCACTGAAAACAATCAGCTCTGAACATCTAATTTCGCTGAAAGTGATAATATCTCAATCACTGATGTACTAACAATCTATGACTCATTTCACACTAGCCTCCGAGCTCCTTTCTTTCTCCCGCAATTTCTACTTTTCGATTTAGTGTTTTAACCCTCTGTCGTTAGGTATATGAGAGTGATTGATCATTACTCCTTGATGTGGAGGGGAGTTAAAGTTCAATTAGTTGTCTATATGTACTTATCATATTGTTCTCTTAGTGAACTAAGCACTTCATTGAATCATCGCAATTCCATACGGCACAAACACTGTAATATCACACAACAAAACCGCCTACGAGCTGCAGGCAGAACAGATGTTCCGTGTCTCTTAGTGAGCAAAGACTGGGTGTAACATTCTCGTCGTAGACAATCTAGGAGTTCGTATAAAAACACTAACAAGCCATCGCAGATGGAATCGTAGTGGAGATCCCATAAAAAATTGAAGATCTTGCCCACCATGTCTTCATTCTTCATTCTTCACTCGAATAACTGAATTCCTACGAGATCTGGCGCAAAGGTATTACCCACTGCACTGAAAACAATCTTGTTGTCATCCCCCGCTTTGAAACCATCGAGCTCGGTCATCAACTTGCCCGTCTCAAACCAGTTTCCGCCCGATAGAGGAAACGCCCATCTTTTAGCTGCCCCTCCGTTGACCGCAATAGTCATGTTCCGTGTATTCGTGCCCCACTCCCATGCTGTTGTGAACGAATAGTCATAGTTGATGAAATCTACGCCGACAAGTTTCTTTCCAGAAGTCTTAGAAGAGATTGCTCCTATGGTAACCTTCGAGCCCTGTGAGATATTACCCACTTTGCGCTGAACCGGTAAGCAGCTTCCTGAGGGACAGGAAGCGACGCTCGCTGAGCCTTCGAGAGTTCCGTTGGTTGCTGCGTAGTATCTCGAAGGTAGGAAACCTTCTGCGTTGGTAGTGATGTTGGAGAGAACCCAGAGCTTCATTTCATGGCCCGCAAGATTGACCTTCTGAATGCCTGACGCAGAGTCGGTATCCTTGGCTGCCCACACGTCTCTGATGTTTGCAGATGAGATGTTGAAACTCTTCAAATCAAGCTCGACTGTTTTTGACGCATTCCTCCAGTTGGCTATACCCAGTACCTTTCGAGAATCGGAAAGGTCGCCGAGCCAAACATCATATTCCTCCTCGGTTTGACGCCGGACAAGCTGGGCTTGCTTTGCTAGAGGGTCTTGGTTGATCGCAATGACTTCTTTGTTGGACATAATGTCCAACGACGACTTGGACAACCTGCTATCCAGAATGCCACCAATCATGAGTGGAGACTTGTTGATCGCCCACATTCCAAAATGAAAACGCTCTTCTTCGGCTGAGAGGACATTCAACCCTACAAGTAGCATGTCCATGTCCGCAAAAGCTCCTGGTCGGGTGTGTCTGTAGTACGGGACCACCTGGTTTGTAATGCGCCAAATGCTGCGCCAGGCGTTGTAAATGTCGTTGCTCATTCTCCATGTGTTTCCGATTTCAGATGCCCTTGTAAATAAAGGTTAGCTTAGGCGTCCCGTATAATGCTGCAGCCGTCATACCAAGTACCGACATTCTGTCCTATACCCCATTGGCAGATAAAGTATTGGATGTCCCGTTCCACTTTCTCCATGCTCCCCGCCATCTTCTGGAATCGAGTTGGTGATTGTGATTCGGCGGAACTGGAGTCCACCATGGTCGTTCGAGACGTAGAGTAGCAGTTATCATATCTGTAAAATTAGCGCACTAAACATAAAAAAGACCCTTGAATCAAATTGTATAGCTTACTTCAAAGCATCACCTCCCCAGTCCGAAAACGATTTCGCATCGACATCCTCGTAGCCCAGCGAAGCCGGCAAATCCGTCGAGCCGCACTGCAAGTACCCAGCGCCCGAATACAGCCCGAATTTTAAATCCAGTCCATGCAGATAATCGCCCAATGATTTTCCGCCCGAAGGGAAGAGTGTCGTGTTCCATTGTAGGCGCTGTTGGCTATCTCGTGTGCGTGCGTTCCATCCACAGTCTGGCGTTACAATCGTGTAGCCGAGATCTCGCAGGCCCAAATCGACGAGACCTTGCGCATTGAGTTTTACTTTGTCCTCGGAGGGATTGCAGTTATATGCATTGTACGTATTCCATCCCATTGGTGGGGTTGGCGACTTTACATTTTTCGCAGACGCCAGGGATGAGAATATGGGTATTAGGAGTAGTTTAGACAACATGGTGCTTGGGAGAAGTTGAATTTTGAGATGCTATGTTTAGCTATGGAGTGTACCTTCTCATAAATATTGTAGCTCTGCGGCGGTGATGTCAAAGCCGTTCTATTCTCTTCAAGCAACAGCTTCTTGCCGCCGATCCACTCTGTATCGGTAGTAAAGTTTCCACCTATTATCAGCTTCAACTGGTTTTCTATGGTATAAAAACAGGGTTGGAAGACCTAATAGATACTATGGATGTGCGGGGGTACCCCGCAATTGGTATTTATTATTTTGTATATCTGCCGGGATAAAACCTCTTTCCTGGTGATCTCACCCGACAAAATACACCCCTGGCGTGAAATTGGGTTTATCAACCTCGGTACAATATAATCAACTTTTGCCATTCGAGATTCAGCCAGCTCCAAAACCAATGATTGGTCTCGTAAAAGAATTTGACCCACGCGTGCTTGGATATAAGACTATTGCAGCGAGCTGGTGAGGAGAGATTGATATGGTTCTTCGCTCTGTGGCTTCATAATAGTTCCATATTGTCAGTGCATCTGGAGAGGCACTATCTGATGTCCTCCAGGCCTCAGCCAATGCACCACTTGTCCTTGCATGATTCCATCAACATAGGCTTCTCCCACCAGTCTGTACCCATCAGAGCCTGAGTTGCGAAGAACAAAAGGAACTTTGCCACCACATAGAACAAAGAGCGAATCTCCTTTCTCCAGAGTTTGAGGACCTATACCAATGTACCCGCCTTTTGTCTGGAAAATCTTCCGGCCTTTCAGCGCATACCATGCTTGCGCGGAGAAAAGCGCAGATTCTTCGAGCTTATCTTCGGCTACTGTGGTTGCTGTGCTCTGGAGCAGCTGCGAATATGGAGCTTTATCGTCCCAGAGGATGCGCCAAAAAGAGCTGAAATCCTGCGTTGTTGTCTCAGATTCATCACCTCCTACCAACGTTCGCATAAGCGCTTGAAGTATGCTGTGTCCGTATATCACATAAGCTCTATCCTTGATTTTGGACCACGTCTGTTTGATACGTAGTCCGGGCTTGGAATTGAGGTCTGCCCTTGCCCAATCTTGTGAGACCCAATCAATGACGTCGCAGTGAATTCCATGAACTCGGAGCTTTTTGTCGTAAACCTGGAAAATCGGTTCCTCGTCATTTCCACCCACATCCAGTCCGTCCGAAGCGCTGAATTGATCTTCTTCGCCAGCAGAAAGAAGATGCGTTCGAGGATCAGCATGCCACTGCGGCACCCAAGAAGGTAGTGGCGTTGACAGGTCCCGGAACCCTGCATATGACAGAAAGTCAAGCGACTCCGTTCTCGTCAAGATCCCCACGGCCGTTTCAATATAGATTTCCTGTAAGTCCTTGTTGTAATCCACCCTCACTATTCCCCTATCTCCGTTTTCGTCCCCAATTCGAGCTCCGGCATGATGTAAAGTTGCGTATATCCTGTCGCGAGGCTCGCTTGTATGCCTTGTGCGCATGCGTGCCAACACCGATAGATATGCATTTTCTTGGAAGAAAGAAAGATAGAGACTGCTGATTCTCTTTGGGTTGAAATTGGCCGTTCGAAGTTGCTGGGCGGTTGCTCTCGTCGCCAGTAGCTCGAAGGCTCGGTGAAGAACCTCCCATTCGATTCGCGCCGCCCCACAAATGAACATCGCTGACATTGCTAGTCCAATTTCCTGTGTTGTCCATACGCGATGAAACCACGGGAGACCTGCTAACCACTTCAACAGTGTGATATGCGTCTTCTTGTTTTTCCAGTCACGAAAGAAACGGTCCTCATATGCCTCGTCGGTTGCTAACCTCTCCGCAATCTCAAAGACCTTCGATGCGTTTCCTTGGGAGTCAGGTCCTAGGTATACGATCACTTTCCATGCATCTCTGTAGATCGATGCCATGTGCATGACTTGCTCGGCACGCTCAGTGAGATCAGCTTGATTGATACAGATTGCATCCGCCCATATGGAAACACTTTCATCGGTTTGACGGATCTCCTTCAGAGCGTCTTGCAGACTCTTGGTGATTTTCAAAGGTGCTCCGTTGCACGTAATGACTGCATCTCGACGGTTCGGGTCACCCCAGACATAAGACAATGCCAGATATCTTCCTGCATCATTCGATCTTACTGGATAAAGAATGCATGAGAGATCGTCGTTAGGTTTTCCAGCCTCTAGAATCATATACCTGACTGTGTCGACATCTTCCAGGGGTGGATACTCGAAAACGCTGTTTTCCATCGAACTTGAGGAATGAAGGGGATGGAAAAAACGCTGATTGATTAGACAGAAGGCACTCCGTAGAAATATGTAGAGCACACCCAGTTTTTGCGCTAGTTGCGTGATGATAGGTTAATTCTTTCGAATGTTAGATTCCACATCACCTATCACAAGGCTCATCTTACATTGCTCTACACTTGAACGCTTGATATGCATGTTCGATAGACCATCTACTGCAAGAAAAACTGTTGTAAATTGATAACAAGCAGAGACGTTCTCGCGTGTACAAGCGTTGAGATGGGGCGACTTATACATTTGTGAATTTGTGAAGAGGTCATGTATGAGAAAGCGGGGCACCTGGATGGTGGGCCTGCTCAATTCGCTTCGTGGTAGGTCGACCAGTCATGACCAGGATTGTGAGCTGACCCTTGCCGTTGAAGTTGAAGACGCTGTGCAAAGAGAGATGATGCCTTACGAAATCTCTCGTCCACGTAGGCTGGCGTGAACTGCATTGTGGTCCATGTTCGAAAAGTTTGAGTGATGCTAATATTCGGTTTACTCAATTTCGCCAAAGACCGTATCATACTTGAGTGAAACAACAAATCTTCCATTCGATTGCTGCATTCGTCACTCCAAATTCAGACATTGTGTAAATCATTTTGCCATTTTAAATAGCATTTCAACGTGCATATTCATTCTCATATACATACCTAGCTCTTTAAAGAACAGGTGAAACAAATAGCACCAGGAAACGAAAAATTCACACTCTGTTGTCAATCTTGGAAACGCAACACCGCATCGAACAGCTCACGCAATTGAATGAAGCCCCTCGTCTGGCCTACCCTGGCTTCTATTTAGCATCAAGCCGACAACCCAGCGACGCCATCCCCCAGACCCACTTGCTCAAACAGTCTCCTTTTCTGTCCCCAGGACAGCCTCATTCCAAACATCTTTCCGCACTGCACCCATCCCTCTCTTGCCGTCCTCACATACTCGGTCCCATTGACTTCCGGATCCGATAGGAAAGCGTTGACTGTGTCCTTCCACTTGCCTTCTTGACCGATGAACATCTCACCTGCACAAGTGTTGCAAACACTCTCCGCTATACGAAGCTTTTGAAGAGACTTGTGGGAACGCAATGCCGCAGAGTGATCACCGTCGTTCCATTCTTGGATGGATGCGAGGGCGGTGCGGAAAGTGGAGAGGATAGAAGCACGAGGGAAAGGAGGGTTCGAGGGAGACAGCGAAGTGGGGGATGCGATGAGCGATGTCATATTCAAAGCTGCGTAGCCTGCTGCGCAGATGGTGTCTGAAGTGGTAGCGAAAGATATAGGAGAGGACGATTTGCAGAGAGCATGGACGCTCGTGATGGAGTCGGAGATGACCTCGAAGGGGGATCCATCGTACTTTGCATCTTCGACGAGGGCGGCGATGCGGTCGACCGCGTTGAGACAGCGTGGAGTACAGAGACGTGAAAGCACAGGTGCCGATGTTACAAAAGGGTTCGTCAAGTCGTCGGACGTGATGCCCAGGGCGCCGCAACGCATGTCTTGCACGGCGTCGAGCAGCGTATGTACGGCTTGTTTCTTGTTCCCAGGAATATTGTGCACATCGAATTGGGGCGGAGGGGGGTCGATATACTGCTTCTCGTAGCCGTGCAGTATGTTGACAACAACCCAGGGTATCGAGTCATCGTCCTTGCGACATGGCTTTCCGTCGCACCACCACCCCATAGCCGACCAGACACGGTTCTGCTCTTGCGGGAAAGCGTAGCATCGCTGAGACGCATTCTTCATTTTATCCGCGAAGTCAGCGAGCCCGAGCGGAGTCCTGGTTCCAGGCTCCAGCATCTCGCCGTATCTGAAGCTTAGTGCTTTTCTCGTGAGCCAGTCTTTGACACAGGTGTTGCACTCGGTCTCCCCATACCCGGGACCGACGCGACGACTGTTCAGCGTGCGTGCCACTGTTTCGTTCATACCCGACGGGCGCAATTTCGTAACTACTTGTCGAGCCGAGGGTATTGTTTTCTTCACGGATGTCTGCTCGAGGAACGTATCCAGGCCGTTGAGGTTTGCCTCATTTCTACCTTCGACGATACCCCACGTCATCCATAAATCTTCTGCGCAACTCGGCGGCTGTCTTCCTATATATCTTTTCGGTGGTCCGCTGCACAAGCGGTCGTAACGCTCCCACAAGCTCTTGGATACGCCTGCGGGGCCTTCTTCAATGCTGTATTTCTCAAAGTATGATTTTCCGTCTTTTCCATACTGCTCAAAGTCGAAGTGGTTGGTTCGATCCGCACATGTGTTGAGCATAGGTAAGTCCAGGTTGGTGAGCGCTTTTTTGCACGCCCGCGTGCAAACAGCATCTTTGTAGTAAACAGGGTCTGCACCTGCTGCTTCCACCTCTGTAACATTTCCGTTGTCCCATGCCGAGGAGAGGATCATACGATGACACGAAAGGCCAGACGCAAAGTCTTCCCACGTCTTCTTGCATGTGTCTGAAGTGCTCTCTGCTAGACTGGGAAACAACTTTGGAAGATTCAGGTCGTAATCTTGGGAGCCAGAGGCGGACCAGGCGGCTTCCTTGGGATCGCCCTGGCTGGTACTTGCTTTGCCGTGAAAGAATGCGAAGACCAAGACGACGACAACTATGACGATGGTGAATACGGTGGAGCACATGAGATAACAGAGCCATGCTTTTGCAATTTTTCTGAGTATCCGCAGAAAGGCGCTCTGTCGCTGAGGAAGCACAGCCGCGGCTTCTGTATCAGTGGATGATTCCCCTTCAATCGGCTCAGCGTCAGGGTCGTCACGATACGGGGGAGGATCTATGTCATCGGTAGTTTCAGGATCATCGTGATAAGGTAAGAATCCCTCTGTCTCTGGTCCAGCCGGAGATTCGATACGCTCATCATTGTGAGGGTTGATGTTTGTTCGTGTACGGGCGAACCTAGCTGACTCCTCTTCCTCGAGCGCAAGGGCGAGGGCAAAGTCAGCGTCTTCCTGCTCCTGTGGAGCGTATGCGTCGGCTTGCTCGGCGATAGTGTGCAGCGACACCGCGTCCGATGCCGCTGACGGGTCTTCGTCAACGATGGGTTGGGTCATAACTATCCCGATGCACCGGAGTGAAGGATACTGGAGATGGTAGATATGTTACTCCTGAGAAGATAAGCCTTGAGGGTTAATAAAGTGCAGATGAACGAGCGAAGCGCCAGGCGCCAGCGCCCCACTCATTTAGTACATGCGAAAACCGGTGAGGATCAGGATCCCTGCAAGCGATACCATTGCTTCCCGTCCCAATACCCAAATTCGGCGCTCAATATCTCATTCAAGCGTAAAAGGTCGCTCCTCTTCGGTTTCGAAAATACCAAGATGATCTCGACATAGGATGTACACGCCGATGCGTAGGTAATTGCTGTACCCTACGTCTACCTTTTGCATTAGAAGACCAGACCAGTTGTTTTCCCTCCCCGTCACTCCAATGTCTTGCCTTTCTACTTGCAGCAGATGTAAGCGTTGCCCATCTCGGTCCTCGGGATTATCTAGAGATCCAATGGCAACTATATCTGTTTCATGTAGGCGCCGTATCTCACACGGAAACTGTGATGGTATCTTTGGATCAGACATTCGGAATTGTGCAGAGGCTGGAACCTGAAGCGCGACCGGAATAATCTTGCCAGACAAATGTAGTACTGCGGCTTTGATCTCTCCATACGGATTAAGACCTTGAAGCTGTACATTCTTAGAGATCATTCGTATCTGTGACCTTGCTGCACCTTCACGGTCACGCCAGATGACTTGATTATCGCTCTTAGCCCAGGACCATGATGGTGCTCGTGACGTGAAGGGACCCTGAAATCTAGCATCGCTATAGCGCCACAGTAGACCGAAAGCCAAGTCTCCCTCCCAGATGCCACAGAGATAGGAGTCTGGGGTTTTGGTAGCTGTAAGGCTAGACATCAGGGCTGCAAGTCCAGACAAAGCGGGGAGTTTGTCCGAAGGATATGTGAGATTGCGGATTGAGTATCGCGCAGCTATTGTGTACCACCAGTCGTACATATCATTCTTATATGCTGCGATTGATGATATCTCAACGGATTCTTCCCCATTGGGTAATGGTTCTTCCTCGACGAAAAGTGATGGGCGATCAGGCGGGGTCAAGGGTGCATGAAAAATGGATTCGCCAGTCTCGGATAGTTTTTGGGTTTGGCATTCCCAGTATATTTGGTGCTTTGAGAAGTGAATAGTCCGCGGAGACAGGAATCGCTCTTGCATAGTCCAAGCGCGTGAGTTCCATGTGGCGTCCTCAACTCCCTCTTCCCAATGCGAGCCAACAACATCCGTCTCTTGGAGCACTAGGTTGCAATATGACATGGAAAAAGATTCCGTCGGAAAGGTAATCAATGTTCTGGAGTCAACGAAGTCGGTTTGGAGGAACCCATCTTCGCTCTTACTCGCACAGGTAGCAGCGATTGTCACATAGGCGTTGTGATAGATATCTCCCATCTTAGCACCTTCTCTTTCCCAGTCTTCTTTTGAGTCTTGAATAATGCACAACGAATCTATCCAGAGGTACTGGATGCCCAACATTCTGGTCACTGTGACGGCATCTTGAAAATTCTGTGGCATACTGTCATGACATGAGTCGATGTCTAAGAATAGGAGAGCAATGCTGATCGAGCAGGGGTAGTTAATCAGAGAAAGTGCAGTACCTCTCAACAGGAATGACATTCATCATTACTTCGATATTTTCGGAAGTGAGCCGTAAAAGTCTCGATCCTACTATCAGTGGACCCCAGCAGTGACTGAGCGCTGTATATCTCCCCGTCTTGCCTTTGGATAGCACCAAATGCGGTTGTTCCGATTGACCTGTCAGCCCGACATCAATGACTCGGGTAGGAAGGGTTGATGGTGACGTTTGGGAACAGACTTCGTGTGCTGCGGTGCAGTCCTCAACCCAGCCCAGAAGAAGTTGAGCACATTCGTCATTTGTTCTGTCTTTTTTTGGTAGCACACGTTTGATATTGAACCGGTACGCGACGTACGATGCTGATGAGGTCAATGTAAAACATCAAAGTGGACTCCCTGACGATGTAGCCTCCCAACTTGATTCTAGGCAAAACACATACCCGGTTCAGCGAACATTTCAAATCTCAAAGGACGAGTATTTTCAAGTCCGTCAATTTTAAAATCCAGCTCAATCAGATATAGACCATTCTCTGCCTCTTTTACGCCGAATTCCAGATAAGAATGCGCGAATAGGCGTGCCACGGGCCCAAGTCGAATCGTAGCGGTCGAATTAAATGTTGGCGGGTCAAGCAACAGACATCTCTTCCGAATGAACTTCGCTAGCGCTTCACAAAAGCGACAACCTGCTCCTGCAGACAAGGCGAGATTGGAGCAAGCTGGCAGAATGTCTTGTCGTGAGTATGGGATAGTAATTTTGTCCTCGTGAAGATCAGAAAAGTCTATTTGACTGAAAAGATCATGGCATTGTTGGCATAGAGCTGCCATGATGAAAACATCAACGCTAGGTGGCAGACGAGCAAGCTCGTACGGATCTCAGGTGTGTTGCGTCGCACGTCGCACGCAGCTGTGTTTTAGAGAGAGGGACAGACGGGATGGATTTTAGTGCGGAGCAAATAGACGCTAACCGTATTAGATAGGCATACATGTAGTAGTGCCGACATCCATCAATCGATCTACTAAATTGACAGCTGAGACTTATCAAATGCCATTTAACGTATAAGAGGCTTTGTATATTCTTATAACGGTGGAAGTTTCCCGATATGATCGAGGGCAATTGTACGCTTAATTTATTCGGCTTCGCACACCAAAATGTCAGACTTCACCACAGAATTTGAAGTACCAAGGCTCGGTATGATTTGAATAACACGAAGAAAAAAAAAAACACTTGATGAGACAGTTGCCCAGAGAGAAAAGAGTTCTGAGAAAGGGAACGAGCGGTTGGAGACACGGGTCTCCCAAAGACCCAGTACATTGATTCGCACTCAATGAAACCACAAAAGCCGAAAGAATGCAAGAATGACAACTATGAGTGCATAGAACGGTTACCACATTGGCCTATTTAAAGAGCCCCATTGAATAAATAATGACCTACATCATCATGAAAAGAAATTAATCAACTTGATCAAAAGACGAGCTATCTCATGTCAAATACGGCAACTCCCCAACCAGCTCCTCAACTCTTCTAACCAGCTCCGCCGCAGACCCCACGCTCGCCTCCCAAGGGTTCTCATACCTCCACTCATAATCTGCTATCAAACTTTTCAGCTGCTGCGAATATCCAGCATCGCGTTCTCCACAGGCCATCAAATCACTCACAACGCGTATCAATCTCCCCACATCCGTGGAGGCGATAACAGATTCGACGGATTTTGCGCCGCCAAAATCGGCAAGGACGACACGAGGGTATTCTGCTATACCGGTAGATGACGAGCAAAGAAGAATGTTATCTAGTTTAACATCACCGTGGAGTATGGGTTTCCAGTCTGGTCTATCGAGACCGGTGTGACACGC
Source organism: Periconia digitata (assembly GCA_948474695.1). Classification (NCBI taxonomy): domain Eukaryota; kingdom Fungi; phylum Ascomycota; class Dothideomycetes; order Pleosporales; family Periconiaceae; genus Periconia; species Periconia digitata. Next base: position 2,112,719 of record CAOQHR010000003.1, read on the forward strand.
ATCTAGCGCTTTTGCGATGGAGAGAAGTATGTGCCAAAGGAAACCTTCTGAGATCGCTTTGTTAAGGCAAGAGTAGCGTGCGTAAAGGTCGCCCAGACTGCCTAGGTCGCAGTACTCTATGTACAGCTCACCGACGGGTTGGTTGTCTTGGCAAGTCAGATACTCGTGGAGCTGGATGATGTTGGGAAGCCCTTCCACCTTTTTCAACATACTTGCTTCGACTACTCCGAAATCTGGAGGGTTCTTTTTGCAGATCAGCTTGATTCCTGTGTGTGGGTCTTCAACGAGGGAGATGCCTTGATTTTGTGATCCACCTAATTTGCTTCCGAAATCTTCCAATAGGATATATCTGCATTGGGTTTGGGATGCCATATTCTTGTCGCGTGGAATTGTCATAAATTGTCTGAGCTTCTCTTGATAAGGTGTCGGGGGTCTGATATGTTACTCTGATATCGTTCATGCATATCATTATATACGATTCCTTTGTTAATGGTCGTTTAGGCGTAGGTTTCGTGGCTCTTTGTTTTCGTTTGCTCATCATTTGTTGATGATTGTTTAATTAGCATCGCATGGCTTTACCTTGAGATGCTGTAGACATGTAACAAAGAATAAGGCCGGAGACATTGTGTACGCACAATGCTCATCCAATATGCGGCTGCCGGATTGTGTGTAGTAACGAGTTCTGCATGAAGACACAGATGTGGGCATACGTACGAGAAAGCAAAAATCTGAATACCACAAGAATCAGGTGGGAGGGGTAGAAGAGGGGTGAAAAATATAAAAAAATTGGCTAAACTCCTATCCTACCTACGCTAAAGACCCGATCGGCAGCAATGCGATACAAACAAAAAAGAAGAATAACAAAATATCAGCAGACCAATGCCGACCGTACGTCCCAATGTAAGCCAGTGAAAAGCAAAACCTTGCAAGATTGGATTCAAGCCCGAACTCCTGAAGTACGATAGAAAGAAGAAACAATGCGATGGGGGAAAAGGCAGTAGGAAAATGAAAGCAGTACATGCTCAGTGGCTTACTCGCTCCTTTTCACGTAAATTGAAAGAACGAAGGGGAAATGAAGAAATGAATAGCCAGTGCGATCCGCGCTGGCGAGGGATCTTTTGTGGGCCGTGCCGACTCGGATTAGATAAAAGACAGTCGCGTTACTTCGTGATGAAACCTAGATAGTCGGCCACGAGGAGTGTTACCATTCTAGAGTGACATAGTTAGCTAGCTGTTCCATGACCTCATAATGTTCCGAGGGAAGGATATATTTTCCTCGTCACCAGAACATGGTCGGGGAATTGACTCACGCATGTGGTGCGATCCGCACATAATAGGTTGTGAAGCCGCGGTAGAACCTCAACATGCCTTCTTCCTTTGCAACTTGTCGGAAGCAATCCAGCATACCCTTGTAGGGCATCGTGCCATCGGGCGCACGAGTCTGCTTCTGCAGCCGTGTCTTGACGAAGTCAAACGGCAAGCTGAAGAAACTGGCGAAGAAACCGGCTACGGCCGATGCAGTGAGAGTCTGGGTTCGGGAAGATAGCGATGTGGATTTGAGTTGGTTTTTGGCTTCTGAGAAGAAGGCAAGCTGGCCGAAGTTGAGAGACATGGCGCGTACGACGGTTGGGTTACAGCCCGCCCACAGGCGCCGCACGCCCTCGTTGCGGGCGATACGGGACAGGGCATCGATGACTGATGTGTAATTTGCACGCTGTGCTACCGGTTTCAAGCCGTCTGATTGCATTCGGATCAAAGCCAGATCGGCGGGGTTTCCAACAATGGCTGCGAGACCACCTGCGGCAAGGCCGGCACCTGCACGCTCCTTGAACCCGATGGCTGTACCCTTGGCTTCAGCGGATGACGTGAGGGTCTTCATGAAAGTGTCGAAGAAACCGATTCGAGCGGTGGTGTAGACAGCTTGGCGGAGCAGTCCAGCACTGAGTCCCGTATACAGATCCAGGAGTTTGCCACTGGCAACGATGTCCCGGAAGACGGTGACGGGGGTAGGTTTGGGGCCGGATTTTACACCCTCGCCGGCAAGCTGGAGGCGGACCTTGATCATATCGACGGGCTGGATTACGGCGGTTGCTGTCATACCTGCTAGGCCTCCATTGATGAAGGGGAGAGCACCTCGCATGAAGGGTGTCTGGAGGAAGTTTGCGGTAGTCTTCTTTGGATTCTCAGCGGCGGACTTCATGGCGGCGGAGGCGTCTGTGAGAACGGTTTCGGAGGTCTGCTTTGCTGACTCTAGGGCGCGGCTGGCGGGCATCGTTATGGATGGAGTTGCTGCGGACATGGCGGTTAGAGGTGACTTCCCACTTGGAATTGAAGTGGAAAAAGAAGTGACAGCACGAGCGAGAGAAAATGAAACAGAGATGAAAGGCAGTCAAGTGGGTAGGTCCAGATGGATGATATAGGCAGGAAGCCAGGCGCGAAACAGCCCAAGGGACAGGCATGCTTTGGGCGCGGATAACGAGTTCTAACTCTTTCAAAAGACAGACGGTGAAGTGGCTGACTATGCTGAGGTGCCGAATGACGGTCCCGCAGCGCTTCTCAGCGTGTGAAGCACGACAAGGTGCGAGCATTGTGGCCCAGAGCGTCCAGCCGCGGCCGTAACGCATTACATGCTACAGAGGGCAGACGGGCAGACAGACAGACTGGCAGGATACAGCGTCTTTGATGCCGGCCCGTAATGACGTGCTCCGATTCAACCCGCATATGTCGATGAGAAGCCGTGGATGGCCGGCGACAAAGAAAGCAGAGACGACGGGACAAACACAGAGAGACAACAGAGGAATGTGAAGTTCAACCCACGCGGGTACGTACCTTGAAGCGGATGGCCGATGCCAAGGTACAGCCGTGGGGGGGCTAGCCGGAAACGGAAACGGACCCACTATGCGACTTCAATCAGTCGGTAGGATTGTCCCAACCGGGACAGCAGATGGATGGCAGAGACGAGAGAGCAGGAAGCGAGTGGAAAACAACGTTTCGCGACGGGATGCACAAGGAGAGAAAGGCAGAGTGTTGAACATGTCAAGTCGGACGTCTCACGGCGGCGAGCATCCACGTTACTTGAAGCAAGCACCCCTCTTTCGGCCTCGACCCCGCACTACAAAGAAGACCTCACTCGCTGGCCACCAGTCTTGGTGCAGAGCTCTGGATCCATTCGTCTGTGACGCAAAATCTGGGTAATGGAGACTCCATTTGGGCATCGTATCCAATCAACACGGGTGCAATCCCTACTTGCAAGCTGCTGTACCGACTTCTGTTACTCGGTCCGCCGGAGCTGGCTTGCTGCTCCATTCGCATGTTTCCAACGAGTCAAGCCTAGGGCTGGGCTGTCGCGTCTTGCCCCCGATACCATGACGCAGCCCTCGAAACTCTAACACCATGGATCGGCTTCTATTCTCCAGTTCCCGGCGCTCAATGTCCGACCAGGCCCTTATCGCTACCGTCTTCGATTTGCTTTTGCAATGCATGCACAGTCAAGTACCAAGTACCAACTAAAACTTGCGGATCCGCAGCTTCACCCCCGACGGGCCAATCACATCCTCTGCTGGCTGGTTGGCTGCTGGACGTCCATCTACATGACTTCCCACGCATCGCCGAACAAGGTTCGCAGCAACACAGAGCCGCAGAACCGCACCGCGAAACCCCTTATCGTGACTTGGGACCCTGACACTACACAAATACTGATTCATCTACCATGTGAATAGACATGCGAATCGCCGTCGCGGGAATAACCATCAATCGGCCTTCCTGCAGCACCACAGCCCAGAGCCTCCCAACAATCTTCCTCCTCAGGAACCCAATTCAAGGACCTGCATAACCAGTCTCTCAACAGCTGCCTGCTCCGCATCACGGGCGGGGAGTGAAATGCCCATCTGGAGCCTCATCATCTTGTGCATACATACACATGTACATGCATACCTACATAAGTAGTAGCCTTACTTCAGCCCCCCATACGTGTCTATTTAGGCCCATCTATATCCGCGCGCGCACCTGAAAAGTCCTGTTTCCCCGATCCGCGCTGCGTATTGTTGACGCTCAACAAACAAACAAACAAACCCCCCACCTATCCCATCCCTTCCTTCCTTTTCCGCTGCGCGACATTTCCGCCTGCTGTTGATGTGTATATAGAGTACCGTCTAGTAGCATTGTTGTCATCAGCGCCGGGGTATCCGCGGCCGAGAGCTACTCATGTATCCGTACCGATGCCATCATGTCGGACATGGCAGTGCAACACCTTGTCTCTAGTTCTTCTTGGTCAAGAGGACCAAGGGAGTTAATCTTGTAGGATAACCGAGGATATATCTCGAGAGCATTGTTCGTGCGGTATACCATGGAGCTTCCCCATGTCCAAGACTCGGCCCTACTACTTTTTGTTCCTACATCGCTTTGGTGAAAGTGAACAAACGCGAATGTCATATCTGCATTAATCGTGCCATGCATCATGTTCTTCATCATCCACTCAGTCACACCGTACTGTCTTATTACCCTTTTCCCTGCTCTGCGAACTCAGCTTTTCAATGTGAGAGCTTCATGGTGGTACTCGCGACGAAGGTTCGGCCTTCACGGTCGCCGCCCGTCGTTGCTGCGTCTGCAATTGTGAGAGTTCGACACCTTCCTCGTCGCTCTCCGCCGCTGCTTGCTGTTCAGCTCGCTCCATCCGCTTCAGCTTTCGCATGAGAATAGAGTCGTAGTGTAGATCTTGCACCCTCAAAAGCTATCGACACGTTAGCGAGGTCCTCATCAGATCGGCATCTGTACTCACCTGGCTACATCCAGGGACAGGGCACTCAACTGCCTTCTCTCCACCTGACCTGTTCCCTGCACTCCCTACTTTCGTCTTGCTGCGCCCAATCATCTCCATGATGGCATATTTCTCAAACGTGTGTGGGCACTTCGAGCTCGTGAGAGGCTCCCTGAATTTTTGGAACGTCACCGGACATTTCGTACTGACGGTTGCTTTGTTCACCACGATGTCATCCTCTTCGTCGTCTGCACCGCGCTGAGTAACACCTAGGGCAGGCAGTCCCTGTTCTGGGAACCAAGTTTCCCGCGGAGGTGCTTCTTCGTTTCCATACTTCGCGTCGTGTACCATTGCTTTAAAATCTGCATACGCCCTGTTCTCTGCATACCGATCATATAGTGACCGGCTAGTGTACTCGTCCTTCTTGCGGTTCAGGCGCTCCTCGAAGATCTCACCGATACCTGAGAGGACAGGTCTTGACCCGTCGAGCGGTGTGGGCCCAGGTGTGGGACCGTCAGACACTACCTCTGAGATCTGAGTATCCCTCCGCCGCTGTGATTGCGAAAGAGAGTTTTGTTGCGTGTTAAACTCTTGTTCCAGCCTGCCCGGCGCGTGCTGATGCAGCCATTTGATCGACTCTGCCATGCGCTCTGCACCAACGCTCGTATCGATGACCCCCCTCATTGACTCTTCCAGCTGCGCTGTGATGCTATCGGCTTTTTCCTGAAATTGTGCAGACCATGTTTCCTCATTCTCCTGGTGTTTTGTGTCGAGGCCTTGATCCCACCGCTTACGACGCTTCGCAATATTCTCATTGTGCTCACGCGCTTTGTCGTTGACCAACTCTGCCGCATTGGTAAGGCGTTTCTCTGCTTCTTTGCTATGCTCCTTGATCTGCTCGATTGGGCGGCCGTTGAGAGCTTTGATCTGATCTTGAGCGCGGATCGTCAATGGGTGACTAGGTTTCTTGTAAGGTGGAAGGGTGTCAAATGCGATAGCACTGCTCGTGAGGTCCTGCGTAAGTGAAGTGCGACCGACGCTCGACCTGTACGCTGGGATACGGTTTCGAGTGGACATTGTGGTGATGGCGGGGGAGTTGTTTGGTTAAGCTTCACTGGTCGCAGGGAACAATTGCTGGGAGACGCGTCGTTGGTCCGTGCATGTCGCGTGCATTTGCGTCACATGTTAAATGCTGATTGCAGCTTGAGGTGAACAGCCAGCACTTGAGCAAGCCGTGTAGAACAGTTAATTATAATGGCTACGTGTGTAATGTGAAGTCGCTTTATCGTTGATTCGAAACATCTACTATATGTGCACGAGAATCCCATGGAAAAGGAATTTCATTGTTTGTAGTTTCTTTCTATTATGTACTCAAAGAACGTTGGATCTACCCTTAGTGGCACAGAAAGAACTAACCTACGTTGCTTTCTCTTGCCTGGACCTTGCGAACGGCCCATCTTGTAAACCACTCTGTCGGCACATAGTGCTGAACACTCAAGCGAGGAACGGGACCAAAGATCCTCTTTACGCCCTGATACATCATGAGCAGGAACATAAAGAGTGCAAAGATATATGCCCAGAGAGGTGTATCGCGAGTGAAGCCCGTGATTGCCTCGGGTGGGTGGGGTGACGCTGTGCTTTGTGTGGTTGGTGCCATCGATTTCGAAAGATTTGGCTGTATTGGTACGTATGAGAGTAAATGTGCTATGCGGTTGTTGTCGCAGTATCAACTTGATTTGGGTTGAGGCGAATTCAGCGGGAATAAATTGATATGCGTGGATATGTATGAGCTTTTGTGCATTGTGTGTGATGTTTCGAGGGTATGCATAGTGCGCAGTGTAGACTCGTTGTGTGGCTGCATTGAGGCGGACGTAAGTCAGTTGAGGTAACTTCGAATGAGGCCGTCCTGTTCAATTGCAGTTCACTAAAATTATCTTCATGGTCGTAATATGCTCTGTGGGCTAGGGGATGATAGGGACCATGTGCGATTTGCGTGTATGAATCAAAAGAGGCTTAACCGTGCAAGTAAATCTGGTTGCTGATGGTCACACCAAACCGATGCGCTCAACCGTGCTGTTTGGCGATCTATACAACGTTAAGTGTCGTTGTTTTGCTCTAGTGCTGTGGAGTAGGTGAAAACAGCATTACTGAGGTGGTGTCATCAATGCTGGGTGCGACGATATAAGAAATGGGAGCTGGTGAGAGAACCCAGAGATTGTAAGAATGCACGACTTGATGTGGTTATTTGGCTTGAGATGCAGAATCTCGTAGGGGATATCATGGTAAGTATCTAGTAAGAAAGTACACGGAAAGAAAAAAAAGAACTCGGGCACTTCTGACATAAAAGCACCTGCAGCATCCGGCTAGACCGTGTGGGTTGTATTCATCGATTTGTTGTATCAGCTGATACGCAAAGCATTGTTTACGAGTGCGTTGGGAGATACCGGGGAACAAAGTGTCGTGGCTCTTAAATACTCACAGCAAGTGCTGGGAGAAGCCCTTTCTTGTTTGTACCCTTATCCCGATATTCGCTGCTCTTGCTTTGCCAGAATCTCATAGCACATTCTTGATAGGTCAAAGCCTCGCGGCACCGGATTCCCAGAATCAACGGTGTAGTTGGTGCAATTTGGAACATTGTAGCTTGGCACCCTCCAATCATGACTTGTTGGTGACGTGCGTCATCGTAGCTTGTCACTTCTTCCCACCCATCAGACTCCCAAATCCCTTCGCCTTGGGGGTGGGTGTATCGACATCAAATGTGCTGGTAATTTTAGTCGTATTCTTTCCGGGTCCGTTTCCGAGCGCTTTCTCCACGTCCCTCTCCTGGCCAGGCTTTGGCTTCCTGCGCGGCGGATCATCCAATCGAACTCCAGTGCGGCGATTTTGACGCTTTGTGCTGGGCAAGTCGGCGGTCGACCGGCCTGTGATGCGACGAGATGCACGACGGAAAGATTGTCTCACATCCCACTGTCGTTTTTTGGCAAGCCAAAACAGAACAGCAGAGCCGACTGAATGAGTCAATATCGGGTGAAATGGCTGTATCCTACGATTGGGGAGACTTACTTCCAATGATGGCCACTACGCTGGCTACTACGATGATGGCAGCGAGACCACCTTTTGAGATGTTGAAGGCGCCCTTAGAAGAACCTTCGGCTCCTGCATCACTGGGATCCTGAGGGTTGTCATCACCGCCGTTGTAGCCAGCACTCGGTAAATCTGATCCTCCAGTGCCTTTTGACTCTTCAACAGATTGGGCGAGGATCAGCTGTGCGAAGATGAGAGGCATCAGCCATGATGCACAAATTGATCGGCCCATAAATGCGAGGCAGATGCAGCGAAGCGGATAAAATGTGGTACGACAATGGCGCGGTGGTATAGCAAAACAAGATGCAGATGTGGGTGGGGAGAGAAAAGATCAGACGTCCAACACGATGGCCCCAGAGCGAGGGCAGGCGGCTCTATATTTGCATCTCATCTCACCCCTCTTACACAGTTGCCCCTCTGGCGGTTAGCCATCACGCTGGCACGAGGTTGGGGTTGGCTGCCGGCATTCGCACGTTTTAATTTGGGAATTCGGATCCAGGTCTATCCAGTCTTGGCATGCTGCTATCTGCGTATTGGCCAACGCGGTGGAAGAGAAACATGGAGGACGGGAGGGATGAGATGGGCGCGTATGGTGTGGAGGAGCGATCACAGTGCAGAGCAGGTCAACAAAAGCCTCCGATTGGCCGCCGCTGTTTGCCTAAGCGCTGTGAGGCCTGAGCTTGCCGCCCCCTGGCCTACTGAGCAACTTCAGATCAGCGAGGCGAATTCCTCCAACAATGCACCGCACGAGGCAGCCCGGAACGTCCACATGGCGGCGTCGAAGCTGCTGCTGCGAAGAACAGGCTCTGGTTTCTCTGGTTTCCCGTCCACGGCGCAGTCGAGCAGTGCATTTTCATCGCGCAGGCGGAACGAGCCGCCGTGGCAGGGGTGTGCCCGTCTTCGGTTTCGATAGCCACCGAACATGCGATGTGCATACAAAGGTATTGATTGGGAAGAATGCTGTTATGTATGTAGGTGCTGAAGGGACGAGAGAGGATCGGCGCTCTTTGCTGCACACGTCGGATCATGCTGAGTGCATCCCTGCAGGCACACAGCGACACCATATGCATGTCAGCAACTTCAGTCGTGCATACAGTCCTTTGACGAACTGCTCGAGCGAGCGCTGGTGCGATGTCTACCTTGGCATCTTTCAAGACTCTTCTTCATCCTGGATGATTCATCTGGTCACTGGTGGCACAGCATTGAACGCCGGCTGTGTCTGTTTGCAGCGACCATACGTCCATCTACTCGAATCTATATTCGCTTCCTTCGGCGACTGGTATGGCACTATCTCTTCTGCAAGCACCTTCAACATGATTTGGGGGAGGGATACTAACTAGCTGGTGGATGTGTCTTGCTAAGGCTTTTCTACCAGTTTACAACATTGAGCCACAGAATCACCTAAACAACATCAAGACAGGATCCTCGCCATGACAGCAATTTCTTTCTTCTATCATTCTACTCGGAGTGGACCGCTTCCATGTGCGAGACACTGATACGGACATCGGGAATCAAATCTAGAAGAGCAAGGCTCGCACGGCATACCGTCAAGCTTCGAATGCATGCATCACATAAGTGCAGCATATGCGATTTCCCTAGGCATGATTCACGCAGACGCCTAAGCCGCCAACGGAGAAGAAGGAAAGAATCAATACTGTGGTCGTGTATTCTGGACTCACCGTGCGTGTATATTGTGGGGCTGGTCCACGGGCATCGCTCTACATCAACGCACTGTGTATAGCCTTGCGCATTTCTCCAGAAAACCATTCCCAGGTGCCACCAAACACTTTCGCTGGATCTAGCACCCTCTCATCCATGCATCCAACGTCTTAGACGAAAGCAAGAGAGAATATACTTCCATCTCCTCTGATTTTCCAACAAACTCACCCATCATTTGACACTGACATTGCATGTTTGTAGTGCGAATACCTCGGGCTAGGGGCGAGATTGTAGCATTGGCGGCCCACATTACTATCCCCGAACCATCCCACAGACCGGCCTGCCAAGTGCCATTCGTTATGCGATCATCAGATAAGATGCTCTGATTGATTAGATAGCGCCGCCATTTTTCGGGGGGCTATACAATCATACGAGTAAATGAGAAGTAACGGGAACGCCTGGGTTTTCTTGAACCTGCATACACGATGGGTTTTCTAGTCTCGCTTGGCACATGGTTTGCTCAAGCAAATTTGCGATCAGCGCTTTGAGAATGAAAATTTTTCTGCACACTTCGTAATAGGTGAAGGAGAAGATTGCTGCTGGAAGTTGTGCTCCGACATAGTCGAACGAGTCTTTGCTATCATATCATGGCTTCTGACACAATTGATAGAACTGTGAATTTTCTTGCACATCTGGAGATATTAAGATCGAATTCGTTTATACGGGTCGTGGAGAACGGCAAGGGGCTGGACTTTGCGCTAGAGCTTCTTCCATCACGGGCCCACTTGATACTTCCCTCGATCACCTTGCAAGGTTTCCCAATACAGGCCTAGAAGCGGAACCTCACAATGGGGAAACTGTCACTCCCAAGACTCAGCTACTATGGTCCGCGGAGTGACTCTCTACGATTGCCCCAAGTGTTTAAGAAGGGACCGCTGATCATCAAAATCAATGTTACTACTCACATTTTTTCACTCGAATTCGATCGCGTAATACCCTAGGCCATCAATTCGGGTCTTACTTGGGAATTTTGAGATGTCGACAACCCGCGAAACTCCGATCCCAATGTCGGCGGGCAACACATCGAAGGAGCACGTTGCCGGGCATGCAAATGAAGCCCCAGATGGCAAATTCGATGAAAGTGAAATCGGCAACCAAGAGGCGCAGAAGGGTGTGCAAAAGATCGAGGCCATTACACAATCATGGAGTAAAACTTCTCTTGCGTGCTTGTTGATCAAGTAAGCTCGCTCCTAAAGGATTGGCGCAAGATGTTGATCCTAGTAACATTGGGCTGACTCCATTCTGCTTGGATAGCATTTGGCTGGTATTTCTCACCAATGGATTCCGCCTATCCATTCTCAGCTCTCTTACACCTTACGTGACTAGCTCTTTCCAGTCTCATTCCCTACTCACCGTCATTGGAATCGTCTCGAGTTCCATCTCGGCGGCGGTTTATATTCCAATGGCCAAGCTGCTTGATGTTTGGGGTCGGGCAGAGGGATTTCTTCTCATGACATGCTCTTCCATTCTTGGTGTCATCCTGATGGCTACATCCCGTAATCTTGCAACCTATTGCGCTGCCCAGGTAAAGCACCTTGTTCTCGCTATTACTTTCCTCACAATTACTAAGGAGTCATCAGGTTTTTTACTCCATCGGCTTTTCTGGCATTATTTACACAATGGGTGTGCTCGCAACCGACTCTACCTCACTGAAAAACCGAGGCCTCGCATTTGCATTCACATCCTCGCCCTATATGATCACAGCATTTGCCGGGTCCAAATCCGCCGAAGCATTTCTACTAAATGTAAGCTGGCGTTGGGGGTTTGGCGCATTCGCCATCATTGTTCCCGTCATTACTCTTCCTCTATTTATCTTGCTCAATTGGAATGTTCGTAAAGCCAAGAAACGCGGTTTTTTGCCCGAGAAGACCAAGAGAACTATAACGCTACGTTACGTTTGGAACAAGGTAACCGAGTTTGATCGTAAGTCCAGACACCCCACGCCCAATTCATGCGCGTGAATATGACTAATCGCAATGAATGCAATAGTCCCAGGTGTTGTTCTATTCGCGGCCGGTCTTGTCATATTTCTTCTCCCATTCACCCTTGCCACGCGTGCCCCTCAAGGGTGGAGGACTGGGTACATCATTGCTATGATTGTTGTCGGATTCCTTCTTCTGGTAATTTTTGCTGTCTACGACGCATACTGGGCGCCATCGCCCTTCCTCAAGAATGAGTTCATCACGGATAGGACAGTCATCGCGGCATGTATCTTCAACATGACCTATCAGATCTCATATTACTGCTGGAATTCGTACTTCACGTCGTTCTTGCAGGTGGTCTGCAATCTGTCTGTCTCAGAGGCCGGATATGTAAACAGTACATTCCAGATTGTTTCTGGTCTCCTCCTTTTCATCGTCGGCTATGGTATCCGCAGGACCGGTCGATTCAAATGGCTCTTCTATGTGTGCGTTCCATTCTACACTCTTGGTCTCGGGTTGATGATCTACTTCCGCCAGCCAAACCAACCAATAGGTTATATCGTAATGTGCGAGATTTTCATCTCCATAGGAGGGAGTGTCTTCATCCTTCTGGTTCAAATCGCTTGTCTGGCAGCTGTTGATCATCAACATGTGGCTGCGGTACTCGCTGTTCTATACGTTTTTGGGTCGATTGGGGGTGCTATCGGACACACAATCTCTGGCACGATCTGGACCAACACTTTTTACAAGGATCTTCTTCGAAATCTACCGGTTACGGCACTACCCGACGTGGCAATGATTTATGCAGACCTTGCAACTCAACTCTCATATCCTGTCGGGAGCACGGAAAGGCTGGCAATTCAGCACGCGTATGGTTATGCGCAAACGAGGATGCTAGCAGCTGGTGTCGGGTTTTCGGGCTTAATGTTCATTTGGATATTCTTATTCAGGAATCTAGATGTGTCTAAGAGATTGCAGACAAAAGGTACAGTCTTGTAAGGCTGTATGATATATAAAGAGAAAGGTTCTGTACCTGTGTGCACACAGAGTGCCAAAATTATATAGGAAGATGGTGTCAGATGAAGCCGGCTCTTACATAAGTAGACAAATTATTGGAGGCGGGGGATCCAAGTTTTCCAAACTACATATGTATGTACTGTGCTGACATCAATTGGCTTGTCTTTTTCTTCTGCTTTGTAGTCAGACAGCGTTCGCTATGAAATATCACTTCGTTCACCATCAACCCCTCCAGCCAGATAATGCACTCACGATCATTCCTCTGTGCAGCGCACGATACTTTTCGTAATGTTTCCCACAAGAATTATCGTCGAGGCCAATGTATATCGTCCACTAAGTAATCAGCTATGCAGTGATTGGGGAGGGGGAGTCACGACTGCCAGCTTCACCTTCATGGAAGGCGCGCTAGAACTCTCATGCTTCAACCTCGCTTCCAACTCCTCTAATCTCCTTCATCATCATCACTCTGAGTTCATACCCTCTTACCTTTTCATTTCAAATCGTCCTGCCTCGCATTTCTCTTGACCTGGAATTCTCCCATCGACACCTACCCGTCGTTTTGGCCTGGGCCCCTGCCCGATCGACAAGATGTCAGACCGCTCTGCCCCAAAAGAGCACCCGAAGAACCAACCCCGCAATCCATCCAGTCTTCGGAACCAACTACACGACAGCGAGATTCAGGTGCCAGATAGCCAGATTGTGATTCAGGAAACACAGCAAGGTGGAGAAGTGATGACTCCCGCCAGCGGAGGGGACCCGCTGAGTCCCAATAGCCAGAAATTGCTGCATCGCACGACGCAGCCTGTGGTCCAGGAGCAATATGACATGTCTAATGAGGGCCCGGTGTTTGGTCTAGTTAGGCCCACTATGGTCGATGATCCTCGCTTTATTTTCCCCCCTCATAATTCCAGTTCGAAGACAGCGGCCAAGCAGGAGAACACACAGGGCCCTAATTCCAGTTCTCGTCCCTGCATAGAGCCTCCAACGAATAGTCAGTACCCTCTCGATAGTACATTGACCGCATGCGGCATTACTGACGTCTTTGAGATCTTCCGACCATCCAAAGCCTTCCCCATGGGAAAACGAGCTACACGACGGACGAAACAAACCTGCACCCCACTGAAGCTCAGAGTGAAGAGGCAGTAGTTCAAGAACACAAAATTCCTCGGTTTGATCTGAATATGACCGCGGAGCAGGCCGTCGCAACGATCGACACGAGATTGATGCTGTAAGCCGTGCATACCCACATGAGTGTGACATGTATCTGACGATTGTTGACCCGATAGACATGTTCCCAGAGAAGCGCGACATCCGAGCGAAACAGCTTTGTCCGAGAAACCCCAGCTCCAGCACTCGAAACCACCTGGTGGTCGACCCAAAAAGAAGGTCAAAAAACTTCGCCTACGGGAGAAAGCCCCTCAGTCACAAATGGCAAACCATTTGACTCATGACAATGAAGAGAATCGATCTAAGAGCTTGAATCTCGAGCGCCATATCTCTGTGCTAAATCAAGTGAATGGGCCCACAGAATCATATGTGGAGAAGCCACAGGAAAACCTCAAGCAAGCGATCAGCTTTCAACAAATGCCTCAAGAACTTCCAAACTGCTACGACGGTTCTGAACCAATGGAAGAGTACCAGACGGAAAGTAATAGCCAAATCGATCCTGCCAAAGAAATCCCAGCTTGCTGCAAGCCACATAATGGCTGCGAGGAGGTTGGTGGCAATCATGCGATAGTCGACACAAGAGAGAGTATGATCGTTCAAGGCCAGCAAAATGATATATATGGCGGTACACAAGTACAGCACTTCGTTGACAGCAACCATAATCAGCCACCGAAGCCGAATGGAAAGGATCGTTCGATGGCCCGACAGAACGACGTATACCGGGTATCGAAGAGGCATCAGCCTGCTCGGACGAACCACAGCCCCACGCTCGATCTACTTTCCGAGCTCCCGCCCAAGTACGTGAAACTTTTCGGAGTTCTTGCACAGCTTTTCAAAGAGGAGGAAAGCGGGTCAGACCAAAAAGCTGTTGAGGCCAACTCCAAAGCGTATGAAACAGCTGTGGCGGCGTTGAAAGAGACACAGAAATCTCAGGCCATTACCATCACGACTCTAGAGACGAGTAACAAAAAGCTTCGAGAAAGCTCAATCGCTCTCCCTTCGCGTATGCAGAAATTCATCCAAGGAATGGAAGCCGAATTCGATACAATGAAGAGACATGCCAAGTTACATCGAGAATCATGTGATCGAGCGTTGCAAGAGAAGTTTGATGAGTTTGAAATTCAGAAAAAGGACCTAATTGCCGACTTTGAGAAGACACTCAGCACTATGAATGAGAGCCGTCGGCGCATGAGGGCGGTTCTGGACGATTGCTTTTCGCGCTTGAAGTCCGCTGAGTCGAAGAAAACCGACCTCAGCCAGAAGCTTGCGTATCAAACTAGTCTATTCTTTGAAGAGCAAGAGAGACGGAGAAAGCTCGAAGAGGATTTACTCACCACTCTACACACCATGCAGGCCAATGCTGATATAGGCCTGGAGTCATTGAGCGCACGTCTTGACAGCGTTCAGATGTCTTCAGCTGTCGCTTCATCGCACCAGATAAAGCACGAACAGCTCCAAAATTCCGTTGATGCCTTGCGAGGCTTACTAAATATCCCATTCCTCACCACAGATCATATCAAAGAAGCGGAAAAGTCGTTCCGAAGCATTGGCGAGCAGTAGGTTGCCGCTTTTGATCAGCAGTTAAAAGCTAACATTTTAATAGGATCACCACGGATATATGCAATGTGGTTGGCTCAGTCCAGGGCAGCGAACTAGTGATAAAGGAGCTCCAGAATCACATTAGTAACCCGTTGCAGACACTTTTAGGCGATATGACCAAGTGTCTTCAAACGGCCAAGAAATATCGGGATTCGCAAGAAGTGCACAATCATCTCATCGGCGAACTCGAGGGACGGAAAAAACAGTGTGAGTATCTAGAAAACCAGATCCATGAGTACCAGCAAATGCAAAGCGACCTCAAAGCTCAGAATTTGCAATTGCAACAGCAGGTAGGAGACTTGGAGAGGGCAAAACGGTCACAGAGCGCAGAATTCTCTGTGGTAAAGGGTGGGCTTGAGGATACTGTAAAGGGCTTGAACCAGAAAATTCTCGAATTGGAATTGATTAAAGAACAACTACATAAAGAAGCGGGTTCTTTGATGGAAGTCAAGGTGAGTGCGAAGCGCCCACTCCACAGCTAACAGCTAACCGCTAACCGAATCAGAAACTTCGAGACGCGCAAGACGCAAAAGTTCTTGAGTTATCTCGCACTCTTGAAGAGAATAAGACGGAGAATGTAACTATATTTTCCTTACTGTTGTGACAGAGCTAATCATCGCAGCAGGTTCCAGACCATGCATCAGTACTACGAGAGATGGAGATACAGCAGGCGAAAGTAATGAAAGAGAAGGATGATATTATCCAAGAACAACTCTCCCGACTATCTCATGAACGCGATGCAAAAGGGAAAGCTCTTGTCGAAATAGAACATGCTCTAGAAACGACCCGCGGGGCTTTGCGGGCAGCCGAGGAGAAATCTCGAGAAATCGCTGTAGCAATGCAGAGTCGTGTTGAAGAGCATCAGGCTGCAATCGCAGGAAGAGAAGTCAAATTCTCCGCCGACATGTCTCATGTCAAGCAACAATTGAAGCAGGCTAACGAGAATCTCATATTGAGAGTGGAGGAAAATGCCATTCTTACTGAGGAGAAGGCAAAACTCCAAGATCTTTTTACCTCGCAACAGGAGCAACTAACCCAGTCAAGAGAGCAACTGAGCAAAAAGCAGTCCCTCATTGACGACCTACGCAAGAGGGAAATGTCGCATAATCAAAACTATGATAAGGTTTCAAACTCTGTGCAAGAGCATCAGAAGGTATTGAACAGCTGCGAAGTGAAAAAGGCCGAGGCAGAGAGGGTTCCAGAGCAAGCCTCAAGCCGGGAAAGACAGTCAATAGACAATCTTGAGACACAATTGAGCGCTGCTCGTCACGAGTGCGAAGAGAAAGACACCCAGGTCCAGGAACTCCAGAACCAAGGTAAAGACAAGATCAAAGATCTGAAGGAGAGTTACGAGGCAGAACTTCAGGAGATGCAAGAACAGCTGAGAGCAGCGGAGGTAGAAATCGAAACCTTGAAGGCGTCCGTCAAACGTCTCGAGGATGAAAATAGAAAACAGCTTGAGGCGCATGAACAGATGCTCCGAGGAAAGTTCGAGCAGGAGATGGAAAAAAAAGTGTATGAACGCACAGTAGAGGGCGAACGCGAGACACAACAATCGAAACACACTGGAAAACTCCCTGTCGACTCTAGTTTCCGGCACTATGTGGGTTCGTCCATTACCTACTCAGATCATGTACCTGGAACGCAAGTCTGGAACGCGGAGACACAGGATACTCACTTCTTCGTACCAGAAACACAGGAGGATGCCTTTAAAAACACAGATGATGCCAGAAATGCTCGATTTGCGTTCTCGCAGGTGGATCGAAATACTACCAGTCCACTGACCGAAGTTCCTTCCGATGCGACGGAAGAGGGTCTAATTGATATGACCGAGCCAAAAGTGTCAAACTCCAGAGAATCCCTTCGCCAAGAGAGATCTCCGGGACCCCTACAGGATCACTTGCAAGCGGAGTCACAATCCTACATGTTCCAGGACATCAACCAAGCCAACATGAGCACCCGCATGAGGCCACCGTCAACCTCCAAAGCCCACACAAGAAAAAGTTCGTGGGCAAGCCAGCAATCCCAAAGCTCACAGAGTCGCTTGAGCAGTGGTTCGCGAAGAAGTGAATTGAGTGCTCATACAACCCTCTATCAAGGACGGGGTATAGAAAAGAAACCAACGGTGCCTCCGCCAAACACTGGAAAGTTATCCTCAAAACTTCATGAAGCACAGCAACATGGAAATTTTCAGAAGCGTAAACGGGAAACAGGTAGAAAAGGAAAAGACGGTTTTGAGCACGACCAAGCAGATGTAACGAAGCGAGCTTGCTTGCGAAGCTCATCGGCACACCTAAAAGGAAATGGGCTGAGCTCAGCTACCCCTTCATCACGGGGGGTGTCTTCATCTCGCACAAGCAAGGGTGTGATTCCCAATATATCGGCAGCACGATCTAAGGCTAACATTCTGATTTAGGCACGTCACAGCTGGAAATGATGAGTCGATTCGAGAAAGAGCTTTCTTCCAAGCACTGAATCCAAGTGTTCTGGATGAAACTGCAGCTTGAACTTCAGTCATAATTCACGCTGACAACCACTTCAGCAGCAACAATCGTTAATGCGTGCGCCGATTTCCTAGTCGGGTAGCTCTAATCGCACGGAAAAGCTGGCCATCATTTAAAGATCATAATATTATGACCACCGTATTTACCAATGGAACTCGGGAAGACCATCGCTCGTTGAAAAGATAATTTATTATGGAAATCGGACGGAACATGCCTGGGTTGAAGACATGGGAAGGACCACGGGTTTGTGCGCTTTGCTACCGACATTATATGCTCAAGTCAAAATTCTGCAGCATCTCCGAAGATTTTCGAATTTCTATATGTATCTAGCATCATAATGATAGCAGTTTCATGATTTTTTGTCGTGTAGCAGCCATGTGTGTGGAATGTACGTTGCCAAACGTCAATGCGTCCTTGGTTCTGTCTCGTAGAACCTCATGGATCCTTTACACCAATGTGTGGTAGCTAATTAGTTGTCTTGGCGTAGATTTGATTTACATCGTGTTGTGATCGTGTGCTTGACAACGTTTCCCCACCCTCCGTCTTTTGATTTTTGCCTTGCGCTCCACCAACCACCACCACCCACCCCTGAACATTCCTTGACACATTTGTTGCATCTCCACTCTCTTCTCGATGCGCTTTCTTTGTTTATCATGCTTGTTCTGACATCTCTTTCTTGTCCCTCAATCTCCTGCTGCTCAGCAACGGCGCTGCAGCTGGGGCGTGTCTGAGCGTCCAAGAGTCCCAAGACCACGGCAACGCCATGGGCCACTCCTTCAACGCCACGGCCTGCCACATGAGGACAATAGCAGTATTAATAATCTTCTTGAGTCTGATTTGTCTCTGAAAAGACCATCTTCGCGGAGCTAATGGCGCTCATGGTCGGGGAGGATTTCAGACAGCTGGGAGCAGCTTTTGCTCATTGCCCTACCCACTACGTGTGCACTCGCGTCTCCCCACGATGCCACGACAGAGCATGACACAAAGGTAAATATTCCCTCTCATAGCCTGCCCTACCTTTTCCCCTACTGGCACTTGGGCTCGCCTCCACACGTCGAAGGTGGGCGGGCGGGCCCTGAGCGTGTCCCACTGCGGCTGAACCGCAGAATAATGCCTGGCGTTAGAGCAGTATTTACGAGACAAACAGTAAGTCGCTATCGATGCTACCCGGCCGTTATGTGAGCTACCCTCTGTCGACGGTCTCGCTTGCGAAGCAAACATGTTTTGACACGATGTGTGTCCTGCACTTCTGAGAGCCGACACATCGACAAACGGTTGCCACGCCACAATACCTAGCGGAACACCAAGTTGAGTCTCGAAAGATAATTGCTCATCGGACTCCGGAAGTCACGATGGTTGAACATTCGGACCGCTCATTTTTCTTTTGCGACAGTCCAAGGCGCGCACTTCGCCGCGCGAATCCCAAAGAGTGTCCAGGAGCGAAGCCTCGCACAATAAGAATGTCGACAGATCCCGGAAAACTTTCTAAATCAAACAGGATATGGATTTGTAACCGGGTTGGGTCCTTCGAACCGGGATCTGATTTCGATGAGTCGAGCAATTCGGGGACTTTGAGATCTGTGATCTCAATCGAGCACGATCCGCTGTTTGTATGAGATTGATCTGTGTTATGTTGCTGTCATCTGTTAGAAGAATTGCTGACACATTCAGATGGAGGAGGAACCGGCCCTGACTTTTATACTCTTGTCGAGCTCCGACTGTTACTCGTTTCACACTCAGTGCCATGACCACTGCCCCGAGCGCTCTACTCGCACTTTCGCGGTCTCTTCACAACTTGGACCATGAAGTGATTATCGACATCTTCCATACACCTTTCAGGTCAACTACCCGTGTAGTGACTTGGCTGATCCTCATCAAACGTTGTTGGGGTTTCAGAAGCCTGGCTGAGCCAATCTGCTTGATCCTACCCGGTTGGGGTTACGCAGCTTTGTGCATGCTTTGGAATGCAGAACAAGAGAATACCTGTCTCATGCGTCCTGGTTCCTCTTGGGGTTCTGTAATTGCTTGTTGGCTCTTTCATACGACATTTTGGCGGTTCAAACGTTTCATGGAGCTTCCTCTCAGGAGTCTTCCGTGATCGAATGTGTCATTCCACCACTGAAGCAGTAAGTTGACCTCCAATCCTCGGTCTTGCCAACCATATCCCTATATCCCATCTTCCCCGATCATCGCTGTTATTTGATCCATCGTATCGGTTGTCTATATGGAGCCGGTAGTGTTTCTGCCCCCGATCCATTGAAAAATCACATTTTGTCGTGTCTGGGTATCGCGATGCTCTCATATCATCGAATCCAGCACTACCAGCCTGGTCTCTCTTCATCATCGTCTTGAAGCATTCCCGGTATTTTCTTCTGTGATGAATTATGTATACTGATAGGAGGATCTAAGCGAATGAGCAACGGACTCCAAAGCACCACATACGCAAGTCACGACTTAGGTACCGGCTCGTACCATCCTCTGATACCGAGATCGCAATTGGGAGGTAGCGTGCAATGACTGAGTTTGGGGCACTCGTGCTTTCAGGAGCGGAATATGCGCATTTCCCGTTCCTGCCTCATCAAAAAGCTCGGTGGATTTCAACGGTTCGCTGCGAAAGAACAGTGGAACCTGTGTCCTTTAGTGAGTATCCGCTGAATCAGGACCCCCCAGGCGATGATGACTCCATTTGTAGTTCACAATTCTGAGTACCAGGAGCGTACTGTGACAGGAACTTGCGCATTATTGCACTTGGTAGCGCAGTCTGAGCCTTTGTGTCGCAACTGTCTTGCAGATTCGAAAAGGATTGGGCCAAATACTGATCAAGAACAATTTGCTTTTGTTGTAGGAAATTGGCGCAACCCCGAATTCCCTCTGTCCGAGTCTGTCGCCACCGTCAGGTCTGTTTCTTTGCCGACTCCGCCATGACGATCCTCGAGTCAAACACCTGGGGGGCCCAGGGTTGAATAATGGAGCCAGCTACGGGAATTCCACCCCGATCCAGACGCTAGGTGTCTTTGAAGTGTTGCAGTGATTGAACGTTATAAATGCGATCAGGTTGTGCTTGCTTTCTAGCACGATTTGAATGCATTATTTGGTCATGCCATTACCAATCTCCGAAACAGAATCGATCCAATCGGTACTGAATGTGGCATACCACTACTGTCGGATTTCACATTCGTCGTAGTCCGTCTTTTGGATCGGATCAACATCAGAGCTCATATCTAATATCGTTTTCCCGCTCCGAGGTAAGATGGGATATGTTCGATTGCCTTGGTAAGTCCGCACCTCGTCTTCCAACAGTATCCCAGGCTATGATGAATTCACAACGAATTCTGAACACGAAAACATGTATTCAAACGACTCTTTGTCGGATGGTAGCTTCTCAAAAAACAGCTGATCGGCCTCTTCCATGATATCTTTCTCCAGGTCCAAATACTTCGAACGGATTGCTGACTTCTCCAGGGTTTATTTGCACAATCATCGGCAAAACACTGATCTCAATCGAGGGACTAATCCATCAAGCTCGGTATTCCAATAGCGAGTCTTCCCTTATATTGAACGTAGTTGCGCGGACATATGATGGCCTCTCTCCGGTTGTTGCACAGTAGGCTGCACTGGGGAACATCTCTTCACCGATTGGAACCTTTCTTGTTTAATTCTCTAAGTTTCTGCTGGTCTTGATGAAACCGGGATTAGTGATGACTGATTGGAACAGAGCGCTGTACTAGCAAATCGCCCGATTTGGACAGCTCAACCTGCCAGATGTTCATGGAAGTCTAAGGTCAGTAAGTATCAACCTAAACTTCTTTCTGGGGGTATCAAGTCCTCACCGTCATGATGATGCAAACAAACCATTCATCTTTCTGAGTCCTGAAGATAACAGCCATTCTCTGAGCGGCAGCTACCCATCTTTCTAGAACTCGAACGTGTCTGAGCAACGGTGTGCTGATATTGATATAGGAATCGTCAAAAATCATCAGATTTTTCACTGAGATGAGTAAGTGATCGCTGCATGTCGTTCTTTCGAAGTAACCCTTTGATGAATCCAATCTTCTCTCTTCCAAGTTACGAAGTAGAATACCTCATTCTGAGTTACTGTTATCGGAGTACTCATTTGGTTAGGAAGCTAATGCTTGAATCATGAGCTTATTCGATAGCAGTAGCTATGAAGCATTTCCCCGTCGTTCGATGTTCTACTTCATGATAGGCTGACTTGCATCCAGCAACTTAGGGGCGTCTATAGTCTTGTCCACCCCGTTCGGCAATTTTCGGTCTTTCTCCGAGTCAAGCTACCATGATCAAAGTAATTCCTGAGCAGTGATCATTCGGTATCTCCTCTTCATCCTTGGAAACTCACCGCCTGGTCAATCTAGGGATCATAAGAGGAAACATGATAATCTGCGCATCATGGTCAGTGTCAATTCCCTTCTCTTCAACAAAATGCTGCCGTGATGTTCAGATGTTGATATTCTGATCAACGATGACACAGCTTTATTCTGAGCGGCGTTGCACAGCTTTAACCCAGTCTTCACTTACCAAATAACGATGCATGATGGCTGATTGCACATACCTGAACAGTCTACAACCGCAGCTCTTGCCTTCTCGCTATGGCGATGTAATCTCTCGCACCATAATCGATGGCTTCTTGCAGTGAGAAGAGGTCTGAAAGAAGGCTCTTGTGATCTCAGTATCATACTTTCGAACTGCTTGATCTGGACGATCGACTGGACTGGTTAGTAAAGAATCCCTCTTTGCCTTTTTTGCCACTATGATGACACCAAACGTACTTGACTCCCTTGTGAGAGATGCAACTCATTCCACCTGATTTTTAAACAAATTAGCATACAAGAGTTTCCTTCTTTGAGCACTTATATATATACTAACGAGAAGAAGAGCTCTTGCGATACCGCCTGGCTTCATTAGCGAAGGATCGTCTCTTGCGATATTTATCTCGACATATTGTGGGCGTGAAAACATCCACTTGAACAGGACTTGAGGTATAGGTAGTGCTTATACCCCAGGTATAGATCCCTTTGAGCGTAATCCATGATCTTTCAGCGCCACGGTACTGTTCGGATATTTCCGGTTATCCTCATTCTCTTGGTACCAATATTCGCAATGGTAACTCGCTGATCCCGAGGAAATTCTAAACAATCAGAGGGTTGGTATCTCAGGTACGGTCGACTTTTATGATTTCAGGTCATCGCTTCCAATCGGATCCGGTGGGAACGGTCGGTTGAGGAGCAAACGTCCCAATATTGATGTCCCGAGCATTTCTACCTGGTATTTCAAGGCGAAGATGCACCGGAATTCGGTCTATCGGGTTATAAGTTGAAGCACTTCAGCCCTTGGTAGGTAAGTAAGTTTTCCACTAAGGCTTGCTTGGCGTTCGCGGGTTTTGTCTCCGGTCGTGATGGCCACGGCACAGTGCTGATGAAGGGAGTTCTTGGAGGACAGTTTGTGATTTTATCTACAATCTTGACGACTTTCTGACATTAGCATAGACATTGAGAGTTGTGTAGGTGTTTACTCACACCGGCAAAGAGGCTAGTCGCCGCCGGACTTACACGCAAAAGCCTATTTATTCATCTCCCACAGCCATGACAGAGCGGACAGGCTCACATTGTCTTCTTGTGTGTATAATTTCTAACTCAGTCAACAGGTAAAAGAATTACAGATGCTCACCTACGCTCTAGTATTGCTTGCGCGTCGCGGCTTTCTCTATCGCCCTCCTCTGCCTCCTATTGGGCTTGACCTCGCGTGCTTTCTTCTTCTCTTGTTCCCACAGCTTTTGTGTGACAATGAAGGATTTTCCACACCGCCACGAAGACGCCAATGACGATGAGCGCAAAGCTCGTGAAAGCAATGTACTTCTTCGCTGTTTCGAGCGTGAACTGCGGATTGATGTTGATGATGATGATGGTGTTCGTGTCCGTATTGAGAGGGTTGCTTTAGTTGGGGTTGGGAAGCGAAGGAGGTTTGTTATGGTGGTGGTGAGTAAAGCGTTGTGAGTTTTGTTGGTGGGGAAGTTGCAGCCAAGACAAAGCGTTGTCCTATACACGGGAGCACGAGAAAACCCGCAAAGCTTCAGCACGACTAGCTGGAGTCAAATGGGTTTCAGTATCGGGGAAATCCGTTGTGTGTGGGATTTTGCTAATAAAATCGTAGACATGGATGGTACGAGCTTGACAGCCCAGCATGTAGATTCCAGGTTCTATCTACGTATAAATTATCACAGTACGGTCCGACATCTCGTCCCTAAGATGACATTGTTCTATCCACAATTACCCACAAAATACTGCGGTCAATCCATTTTTCTACACGATATGCTAGTCGCTGCTGGTATAAGCCTTCAGCCTGGAGATCCCCTTCGATCTACCTCCACTTAGGCCGTCTCCTTTGTACTCAAGTTGTCGATCCGCGCCTGGCCATATTCCCCGAAATCCTTTCTTGGTTGAATATTCCAACATCGTTTCAAGGCTAGGAAATTTCTTGTTCGACCTTTGGTGGATTATCTCACGTCGCGATTTGCCTGTTCGTTCGATTGTTCCTTGAAGCTGTTGCGTGGCTGCTGCAGCACGAGCAGCCCGGCGAGATTAGATCCTTGAGATCACGGCAGACTTGAGGCAAACAAGAGACGGATATTGACATCGTAGTGAGCAAGCCAGGGTAGGGGGCGGAAACGTGGTCGGGGTGTTCGGTGGTGAGATTATGGCGATGGGTCCCCCCACCCGCCTTTGCGTAGCAATTAGCCAATCTCATAACAAACAGCCTTTCGCGCTTTGACCCTGTTCTGAAGCTGTCAATCATGTACCGCCTTTCTTCGTGAGACTTTCAGACACACCATCTCCCCTATTTTGGAACTCGTGCAGCTACATGCGGTGCCTGCCCCTGTTGTTTTGGCTGTCTGCCCCGCCCATGGGGGTATTGCAAGTCTATTCGAGCGATTTTGCACCCTCGCCGCGCACACACACTACCGTCACAACAAGTCCATCTCTTACCTTCATTCACGTCACCACCCCTCTTACCCAATCGCTTCTCTCCCCTCGCCTTCTTTACCTCCGCATCTATTTCCATTCAATTTACTACTCCCAGTCCGACAGTCTTTCCTCGATCTGTACTGTGTCGGGCTCATTCGCGTCTCTTTCACCAGCAAGGGATGTTCTTGCCTCTGCAGTGCGAGAGTAACACAACTCACCCAACGGGCGAAGCAGAGCAATGCAGCTGAAGCAATACATCTTTGAGCTAACAGAGAACCGATATCCAACAATGTCCTAGATTCTCTCACTGCTGGAGGCCAGTGAGTGGAGGGGACGAGCTTGAAACAGATGTTTTATAAACGCGCTGCCCTACCTGACTCCGCAGCACACTGCTCGCAGATGAACTTCCAGCTTTCTCATGCGTGATCGGAAAGCAGGGCATCTCCAAACAGTTCTGATCGCTGCATTTAGCCTTCTCAGGATATCACGCCCGCAGCCGGATTGTCCAAGCCGTTTTCACATCCTGTTCGATGACGGGACAAAAAAAACCCACGATCGACTCCCGATTCGGTCATCTCATCCTGGCTATTACCTCCAAGAACTCACTAACTAGCTATGTGAGCCAGAAGAACATATGATATCCTGGGAAATCTTATGTTGCCTCGACGGTCACAGGCAATCGTTCGTACACCTCAGCTTAGCATCCTCTTGCGAATGCAGATCGGTCCATCGTATCACGATAATCTCTCCGGGAGACCATTTTATTGCAACCGACTACTTGGAATTGTTCCTTTCGCTCGGAACCTGAATCACAATTATCCACCTATCGTCCGACCCACGAGCGCCAACATTGGGGAGCTTGTCGCGACTCGCGACTCATATCAACAAGATCTGCCGACGAGAACAAAGCCTAATGATGGCTATCACGAGGCACTGGTATCAGTTGATACATTCACCTGCAGCTTTCCAATGGCCTACTACTACTTAGTCCCTGTCTGTATTGGATGCTCATGGTTGTGTTCCCTTGAGCCATATTTTCGCTATAAGAAGCTGCAGTTCGCCATGACACTTCTCGTCATATCACCGTTTGCCAACATCAGAACCATCTAGCATCATGACTGGAAGATTGACACTTAAATGCGAACGATACTCTATGCTGGATCTCGGTAGCTACCGTTTACTCATGCAGATGAAGGATGTTACCACTCTTGCATGACATCTTACACGGAGGAATCTCTGTCGTTGTAAGACAAATACAACAACGGATAGGTTTGCATCTATTCAATATTAGATCTCATGATACTTACGCGGCTAGAATGACAAAACCTTGTCCCGATCACGCCACATGCAGGTCCATCCACTTCGAATTACCAGGTCGGCCTCTCACCCATGGCGACCTAAGTTCCCAGGAAACACTAGAGCCCATCGTATGAGAGACATTCGAAAGATCCTCTGTCAAGTTCTATCTACCCAATTGTACACGGAATGTTACCCTGAGAGGGCACGGACAGCCGCCATCGCTACCAGCCCCGCCCCACGCCAGTGTCTCCATTCGAGTCGACATCAGATGAAATTTCGCAAAGTTGCTCAAAGCTCGATTCTCAATAACGTTATTGACAAACACGTCGCTTCTCGTCAACAGCAACGCGCCTACGTGTCTGCCTGGCCCCAGCGCCACTAATACCACTCATCCAGGGCAACATATAAACTGTTAATCCGCAAATCCCCTCGTCTTCGGACATTTGGTCTATCTGAAAACATACAGAGAAGATTAGCATGGCCCCTGCACCAAGGATGACATCTATCTTAAGGCATTGACAGCTACCATTTTTTTGGTGTTTTTTTGGAGGGAGGGGGCCCGGGTTCAATTTGCGGACTTGTCAGAATTTTTTGCGTTTTATGACGCTGGAGGCGAGGAAATTTTGCCCCCCGTGCATTTGGGAGCCTGGAAACTTCGACGCAATGTGAGAAGCTGATTTGCTTGTGGTGCTGCACCTACGGGGTCAATCTATGTCCTTGTTGGACATGAACGGATGCTATGGCTACTTATCCAGGAGCACTCTCAATTACCGCAGTTGAAATGGGCTGGATCTTCTGGTTACATGAGTCTTACAAGAAATTTTCACGCCCTGAGTTGGATTTCCAAAAGATCGCCGACAGACGGTCTGAGAAGACATCGGGAGAGAGCAAGGATCTTATGAATCGCGATAGTCTTGCATCAATGGAGGGGTCAAATAAGGCGGTTGAACGATATCTCATCGCGGAAATTTCTCCATAATTTCATTGATATGGAATTGGTCCCTGAGAAACATGCACATCTAAATGTGCTGCCCAGCTCCCGCACGTGACCGTGCAGACGCCCCACGTTGCTTCTCCCTACTGGAGACATCCCTCCATACCGACATTTTGGTAACTTCCTCCCTCGCAAATTTGACGGCAAATCGACCGTTTCGCACCCCATCACGGCACGTCACTACAAATCAGCTGCAAGAATGGATGCCGCTGATACAGCTGACCAGCCTGCATGGTCGTCTTTCTCCAATTTCTTACAAGCGTCTGCGCGGGTACTCTGTCTCGTAGGTGCCGGGCTCAGCGCACCATCTGGACTTGCTACCTGGCGCGGAGCAAATGGATTGTGGAACGATATCAACTTAAGAGAACTTGCGTCGCCCCAAAAATTCCGCGAAGATCCTGTCACAGTATGGCGCTTTTATGGCGAACGTTTGCTCGAGACATTGGCAGCCCAACCAAATGCAGCCCATCATGCATTAGCGAGTCTTGCCAGGCGACATGCGGCGTGGCTTACCGTCAACCAAAATGTGGATGGTGCGAATTTTGCTATGATCGATTCAACTTAAAGCATGCTGATATCGCCACAGGACTTCTTGAACAAACGGCTCATCCAATATCCATGCTTCGCAGCATTCACGGCCAGCTGAGGATTGTACGGTGTACTGCGTGCGACTACAAAATTGAGATCACAAGGCCACATGACATTCCATTCCTACAATTGCTGTCCAAGCCCGGCGATGAGTCGCGAGCGCTGGGATTGAGCGACCTTCCGCATTGTCCTTATTGTTCGAAGTTGCTGCGGCCAGGAGTCGTCTGGTTTGGCGAGAAACTCGCAGCTGGGGCACCGGACTCAATTGATGAATGGATTTCAGAAGGACCTATCGACTTAGTTATAGCAGCTGGAACAAGTCTCCAGGTCTTTCCAGCTGCCGAATGGGTATACATTGCGCAAGCTCACGGAGCTGCTTTGGCTGTAATAGACCTTGATGACCACCTGCCGAACGAGAATCTTGAGGTCGATTGGTTCTTCAAGGGCAATATCGAAGTAACACTGCCAGAAGTTGTGAATATGATGAGCATTTAGATTCAGAGTCATACTTCAATTATCCAAAACCAATTTCCTTTCTTGATATCAGCAGAATAACTTCGTAGTTTCGGTTCGACTGGAACTTCTGGATTCACACCGTTTTTGTGCACACAAATGTGGAACTGCGGACGCTTTGTGACTGCATTTGTATTCGTGGAATATCAGAGGTTGAAATGAATCCCTCCATGTTTGGACGTATTTGTCGTGAATATGTCATTAAAAAATCAACTATATTTCCCGCAAATTCAGCTAGCGATTGTGTCTAATACATGACCAATGAAAAAGCTGCGAGGCTTTGAGTACACCGATTATACGCTATGTTCCTAACAAAAAGTAACTGATGAAACTTTGATTTGCAGGTTGACTGAACTATACCAACAGATATAAGTCGTGACAAACTCACGATAATCATCTGCGTCTCGAACGCAGCAAGCTGTTGACTGCGAGTGAGACTCTGTTTGTCATTGACTCGCGCGCTAACCGCATTGAGGCGAATGCGCTTCAGGTACAAACACAGGTAGTCTCTTTGATATACAATCATCACAACACGCAGACATTCAAATAACAGTGCTATGCACTCTTCCACTCGGTGCTTCTCAGGACCTTAATCGACACGATTACCACGACCAGCACTTACCATGATGACCAAAGACGAAGCCGATCATCCAGATCACGGCCAAACTGGGCTCAGCGATTCCACCAGATTCATGCCCAGAAACGCAAGCCCTATTATGTTCATGTCTCCTCACGTCTCTCGTCGCATCGAAGTGGACGACCGACCTGTACGAATGCTGAGCTTCGGCTCCAGAGTAACACATCCCGCGGGTAAGCCTTCAACCATTGGCACTGCGCAAAGTACTAAAGCAGATAGATCTCGACACACGTATGAATGAGTCTCCGCAAGAAATTGACCCGCACAATTCCAAATCTGATGCGACAAACACGCCCATCTTGACCCCGTTGGATTCTCCGGCTCTCACCAGTCCTCACAACCTTCAATCTGCGCATACTGTTGCCGTCTTCCTGCTCGAATATTTCCATCATGTCGGACACATGACTGCTACAAAATTAAGGTGGATCCTCTTCTTCCTCGCCATGCTTGCCGTATACCTCGTATTTCACACTACCACATCAACTTCAAATATCTCACTATACATCATGCAAGCAATTGGGAGATTGAACATGTTGATGGAGTTGTCGTTGGAAGGAGTTGGATTCCTGATCGGCAGAGCGGTGGCTAGGATCGGGAAAGGGTTCGGAAGAGGCTACAACTTGTGAAGAAGTTAGTGACATTGAAGGTATATTTGATTGAGTTGGGCACGCCATGTTGTTTCTACTATGGCTACGTGCAATTAGGTGCATGTTGATTCATGTAAGATATGTTGTACTATCACAGAATTCAGGCTACGTCTGCATTCCAGATAGCGGACTGAGCATTTTCATAGAAAACACTCATATTTGCCCTTGCCTCTGACTCTCCAGTTCCTCAACTACTATCTTCAATACTGTGCGCACGAAAGCAGTAATTGCGTTGACCAAGAAATTTTTTCCGGCTCTTAAGCATTTTTCAGCCGGCGCTAATAGCAAATCGTTGGATCTATGTTCCTCCCATTTCCAATATTGGCGAGCCGTATCATAGATCATCAAGAAGACCCCAATTCTCCAAGCGACGATGAGCAGTGTTCCCGGGCCGATGACAGCGGCGACCACTAAAGCGATGATATAAGGAATCGTCAAATCCTTATGTGATGAAGAGTAGGTTGTAGAGCCTCCAAGTACGAATGGACCGATTCTGGTACGAGTATTCGAAATTTTCGTAGACACACTAGAAGATGAAGCGTTGTCATCAAGAACGAATGCCGTCTTTGGACTTGTCTGTGCCTTGGCTGAAATCGTTGAGTCTGGAATAACTGAAGCTGGGGAACTTGATCAGTGATGGTACATTGGCGAGCGCGACGCACTTGTTGGACATCTCTTACGAGTGTTTTCCCTTTCAGATGGAAAGTGTATGACTGTTTCTGTATCGCTTTTTTCGGAGTCATTGCAAGCAGATCCGGGCTCGTTTACTTGTGTGCTTTCAGCTGCGCTGTAGTTCCGCTCTTCAAGAGTCTCTGAATCGAACCCTTGGGCTGGTTCAGCCTCTGAATTCGCTACTTTGTGTGGAAGAGCAAATCCTATGTCTGAATCTTGCGATTCCTCTTCTGCGCATACGTTGACTCTGTCGGTTGGTAGTAGCCCGACTTGGCGGAATCCAGGTGGCAAGGGACTTGTCGGGGGAAGAGTGCGCCATGGTATCCTCACTTTTCAAGCTTGCGGCGGCGGAGGATTTCCTGGGCTTGAAGAACCGCTTAAGAGTACTGGTCCTGCGCATAGTGTTGGTGGTGATAGGTTGCGGCGTAAGTGCATTTTTGAGGCGTGGCATTATGGTTGAGGCAGTGTGATGACCCGTAACTTGCAAATAAATGCAGGATGTACATTTTTCAAATCAATCAACACGTGGTAGTAAATAGTAGCTCGCAAGTAGTGTGTTTGTCTCTCCATGCGTGTTTGGTCTTGGCACAGTAGCTAGCCTGCTTCGCACAAGCGTCGAGGTATCACATGAGCAACAAACAGTGAATGTGAATGCCGCGTGAGATCATTTGGCAGATTGTGAATGTGGACCCAATGATATACACACCAGGGTTTAGCAGAATGTAGAGAGTCATCACATCTGCAAGTAAAGTGTGAAACTTGTTGAATTATAAGTGAATCAAGTTGATACAGATATATTGACATTCCACCAACACAGCGTTCTTCCAATGATTTGTCCTCAGACCCAATCCGCACTCAGCTATTCAGAATGATGACTCATCAGTTTCGTGAACCACGGAACATGTGTCCTGCCTGGAGCTCGAAGGCAGATTTATCGTTGTGAGTTTTCAATACCCAGTGTTTGTGCCGCATGGAAATGCGATGAATCATTATTACGTTTAGTACTTCCAATGATTGTTGGTTGCATTGCTATTTCGTAGCGAAAGATTCAATTTCCATGACATGTGGGAGTAAGTCTATGAAGCAATAAACCTATTTTATGTGATCGTGTTTTTCAATATCTCACATGTTTGCCAATGAACAAGCTGTCAACATCTCACCATCTCCTACACATAAACTACGTCCTTTTAATAGGCATATATTTCGTCGCATTTTCGCATTATCCATTGAAGATTCCTGGGCACTGATATTTACTCGCTTGGCACAACGTCTGACGACTCCGAGGTCGTTGCATTCAAATGTTCTTATTTAAGAAGATCAAGCAGCTCCGTCATAGCTTGATGAATCTTCGAGTAGAGGGCATAAATTTCATTGAATGCTTTTAGATATATTGGGAGTGAAGCTGGAGATCAGATCGGAACGTCTTCGTTCTAGTCGCTGAAGACTTGATCGACGTGTACATTCTAAATCCATCAGTGGAGACAGAGATTCTGGCAAGACATAGCTGTCTGTGGGGCTGCCACGCGGAAATCATACATTTGAGTTTACGAAATGTCAGAAGGTGAAAGTCAACTGTTTCAGGGATACCCACGAATCCAGCATCGTAGGAGTTGTGGGTGGCGGTCAGTGCCGCGTGTTTGGGTGAGTGCCGTCCATCACGAATCGTGGGTTGAATACTAAGCATTCAAACAGTTAGATACTTTCATTTAGCTAAGTCGGCTTCCAGGACTTGCCGTACAGTCCCGCCTGATTTCATACGCCAAGTTGAGGATGCATGTTATCACGTGATGTGCTTATTCACTCAAGTGATCTCTGACATCAACAGCCGTGTTTAGCTATCAGTAAGTGATATGATGCGTAATAATCGAAAAAAATATGCCAAGACTCTAAATCACAGTGGTTTGAGCATAAGTTTGCTACGAACAAATTCATCGTTTGTGGGTTCGAAGCTGTGTCATGCACCACCCTGAATTGATTTCACCTCACGCCACGTCGCAGTTCATCGTCCATCAAAAGCCATCTTCTGGATTACCTTGCTACACATCTACCACCGTCGTAGCTGCTGAATGACCTAATATTTGCAGTCTTTTTGTCAAACATGGAAATCTCGGGTCTCGACCAAGGCAGCCAGTCCAGTGTAAAGACTCCCGACGGCGGCCGTGAAGAGTTGAAGGATGCTATGAATCCAGAATCTGAAATGTCTCGTGGTAAGGGTGCTGTCAGACTGCAGCCTCAAGATGAAGACAGCAATACGCATAGCCATAGCCATAACCATAACAGCGGAGTCGGACTGGACACATATAACGATGGCGATGGCAATGGCGATGGAAATACGTACATCAAGATAAAGCTTGATGAAATTTCGCAAATTATGAGCCAGAGATCGGCTGAAGAAATGTTTCAGGCTTCATTCAAACACGGCCCACGTTGGTCCACAGAAGATCTCAAGCTGTTTGACCCCCCACCAGGGCTTGCGACTTATAATGGAAGCCAGTCTGGAAATACTGCCGAGACCACGAGCCAGTCGTTTTTCCGGCGAAAACCCATAGCGTACAATCTTAGTCTTGACGCCGCAACATCAAAATTGATATTGAAAGACAGGTCCGCCCAGACTATTGTTCAAACTGGCCAAGATCTCAAGGACAGAATGGCTGGTGAACTGAATCCAAGAATCGACGACTATAAATCTTTCATACCTGCAATTCTCGGTCACGAAAAGCTACGCAATCACC
The DNA here is from genome assembly GCA_948474695.1 of Periconia digitata. Taxonomy (NCBI): domain Eukaryota; kingdom Fungi; phylum Ascomycota; class Dothideomycetes; order Pleosporales; family Periconiaceae; genus Periconia; species Periconia digitata. The sequence goes on from CAOQHR010000003.1 coordinate 2,145,549, forward strand.
AGGCTGTGAAGAACAGTGGATCTATCGATGCACAGATTGATTCCGCTATAGGATTGCGAAAACCTTTGTACAACATCCAGAGGACTCTCGACAGCACTCTGCGCACCTCATCCGATTCTTTTCTTCCTGGTGATCCAGTAGAAACTGGGAAACCATTGATTGAAGAGCACGTCCTGAAGGCTTACAGTGATGGTTTGCTCAAAATCACACTAGGGGCTAAAGTCTTCGAATCAGGCAGTGAAGGACATACTCGAACAGCGTCTTCAGTCCCCATACCCCATGCACAAGACAATGGTTCTCAAGAGTCTCTTACACAGCAAATAGCGAAAGGAAATCAAGAAAGAGGTGATGTGGGCAATCTTGTTAACAGCAAAAAGGCTATCAAAAACCCACCGATCGATTTCTCGATGAGCGATCGATCATCAGAGGAAGCCTTACCCAAGAATTCTCAGCTAGATAAAGATATCGAATCGGGAGCCCATAATATACATCTTGGCACTGAGTCTACAGACCACAAAAGGCGGGGAAGTGACTATATCATACCAGAAGCAGAGTATCCCTCACTCCTGTATACCGATACCCCACATTATGTGACAGAGAAAAATACGGACCAGAGCCATTACTCTGGCGCGAATCTGCCAGTCTCTGCAATCCCATCTCCATTGCTTGAAACTGAGTTTAGTCCACTTCCACCCCTTCCCCTCGCCCCTGATGGAACTATACAAAACAACGCCAAATCGTTCAGACACAGAAACCGTTGGATAAGGGAGACTGCGGACCAGCGTCGTGATCTCCAAAGCCGCTTTAAGTCAATCAGACTCTTTTACCGCTCTTTTCCATCTGGTCCGCTTGGTATGGATAGAAGGAGACCGAAGGAGCTTCAAGATAGCAGTCAAGCTTTGAATCAGGGGCTGTTCAGTGACGGTATTTATCTACCGTTTTCGGCTGTGGCAATCATTGTTTTGGTGATCTGCTTTGGAATGACGTACGCCATGGGTTGAAAATGGACTTGATTGTAAGATTGAAGTTGCAAAATATATGCTACTAAGACGGAAGCGTTGATAAGGATTGGATTGCAGGTATGGAATCACTTGGTAATTCAAGTTCTCAAAGGACAGTCACGACAGCAAGATAGGAACAAGATAAAATAATGTCTACATCTGTCCACCCTCCACCCCCACCAGCTTGACCAACTCCGAAACGTTGATATGGTCCGTCGTGTTCTGCATGCGATAGATAAATTCACACTCGCCATCGGCAGAAATAATAACCTCACCACCATTCAAGCTCTTCGGTCCAATGTAAGCCGTGTGCTCCAACTGACCTAACGCCACTTTGATCCCTCCAAAAACCCTACCCATCGTGCTCCCTGCATTACGCATGTAGTCTCTCTTCTCGTCTGTACTACTTGCCTCTTTTAATGCAGAGTTGAACTTCAGTATGGAGTGTAAGCGGCATGTGGGGTCGGTGTAGATGGGGTAGGCAGAGGAAGTAATAGTGGCGTAGGATTTGATGGGCTGGTAGGAGCCGTTGCTTATGAAGATTACTAAAGTCCTAGTTAGACCCTAGTACGACGGGGAAGCTCGCAAGATAGACTTACTCTGAGTGTTTTGGGGCAGCTTCGAAGGGGGGATGGACTCGCTTATAGCCCGGACGTAGGCTTGACAGTTCACGCACCCTTGGCACATCAATGTTAGCCAAGTCGTTATCTCCCTGTCAGGACTGGGAGCGGGGAAATTTACAAAAATGGCGCGTGAAAATCAAGACGCTTCTTTTGCCATTTATTAATTCGCCCAGCGTGAGAGATTTGCCATCGATGCCATAGACTTCTATTTTGCGGGCGTCGGCGAGCTCATTGAATGAGAGAGGTGTGCGCGCTGCTGTTTGCTCTGGGGGTGGGGCTGGCGGGGTTGTCATCACGACTTCACAAGCGGGACGGGGGGGAACAGGCAGCGAAGAAGAAAAATCGGGAGTGGATGCTTCAAATAGTATGGAGCCAGCCAATGTCAATCGCAACGTCGAGGTCAAAAGTCATGTGAACACATTAAGCCACGCGCATAAACTGTAGCTCCCTTGTCGCAGATCAATCTCGTACGTCATCCATAATAGTCCGAGTACCATCGTTGACAACATCACACAAAAGCCGTGTATGTTGGTCTACTGAAAATGAGTCTCTATTGTGGTTTAGATCCGAAAAAAATACTGACGCTTCTCATATCATGTACAAATTGATCCAAGTAACTCCTTTCCCGCCGCCACAATCATTTCGCATTGTGATTCAATAGCCGAACCTCGTTAACAAAGAACAAAACTCCACGTTGCACATGTATGTAAGAAAGAGGAGAGATATGGCATAACCAAGGCCGTTATTTCTCAAAATTCAAAGAAACTGGAAATGCTCCCCGAACGCCAGGCAGGTTCGCTATCAATCTGTGATGAAGAAGCAGCGAAATCAATCTGTGGAATAGGATCAAACGGTGTTGGGAGTCTCAAGCAGAACAAGTCATCAGTCGAAAAGATTCAAGAGAGCGTGCCCTGGCGATTCCTCTCCTTGCCAGCCGGAGCATCTCCAACGAGCTTGACTTTCTCCGCGTTCTGCGCTCGAGACGCGAGAGCTGATTCTAGCGTGTTTCTCGTGCGCAGCGGGCTCGTGGCGTCCGCAGCGCTGTCATCGACGTCTAATTCCGTTCCTCGTCTCGCGAGCGGAACGCTGATGACGGAAGCTCCATCATCTGCTTCCCTTTTCCTTTCTCGCTCACGCTCCTGCTCCCGCTCACGCTCACCCTCACCGTTATGCACTTCAATAGTAACATCTGTATCTTTGGAGTAAACCCGCAGCCCGACAACGCAGATAGCGTTCCAGGGATCGCTCTCGAACTCGTCTTCCTCCTCCTCGTGGCGTCCGCGGTAATGCCGAAGTACTTCATCGTCCTCGGACTCCAAATCTGAATCGCAGGAATCAGGACCGTCGATCTCGGAGTCCCAGGTAGACTCGTCCGAAAAGTCGTACGGTGAGTAGGCACCCTGGCGGGCACGGTGAGAGCAAATACTGGTGCCACGGCCACGGCCACGGGTGACTTGAATGCCTGGCCTAATGCCTGGGATTGGGGACAAGGTTGCACGGCGAGATGGTGTCGGTGAAGGCTGAACTTGACGTCGAGGGCTGAGAGGGTTTTGTGATGGGGTACCGGGATGGAATTCTTCGCTAAGAGGAGTGGGGATGGGCGAGTCCCGAATCCCGCCTTCGTTATAGCCATCCCTTCCGTTGTATCCATCGCGACCATCAGCATTGTAGCCTATTGATATTGTGAGAAAAATCAGAACATTAATATGGATATACGTACCTCCCCTGCCTTCATAAGCGTTTTGGTTGTACCCTAAGCACAGACGTTAGTGAGTGATGATCGCAATGCTATGAGTGTGTACGTACCTCCTCGACCTTCATAACCACCCGAGGTTTGATTGTAGCCTTCGAAGGGATATTAGCGGCGACCGATCGATTGGAAATATATACACATACCTCCTCTGCCTCCGAAACCGGAGCTTCCAGGGCTTCCGGTTCGGCCAGAATGTGCAAGGGCTTCCGCCATGCTCGACACTTGTCCAGCATCGCGATTATCTATGCAAGAGTCAGTATGATCCTGGAAAGTGCACGATTGTACGTACAGCCACCACGACCTTGCAGAGCTCCTGGGAGAGCCGCATTGTAACCATCACGTCCTCTGTTGTATCCGCCCCTACCACCAAATGTGCCGCTGGGAGAGGATGAACGTTCGCGGGTCACGTCACCTCCCCCCACGCTGGCAGCTTTCTGGTGGCGCGCGATTGATTGATGTACAGGCTTGGATTCATCCGTCTCCGATAAACGCTGCTCTTCTTCAACGTTGATGCCAAGGCCAGTAAGAGCCTCCAACTTTGTTTGGACTTCCCGAATCTCACGGGTGCTGCTTTTCCCTTGCTTAGCGGCCTTCTTTTGCTCGCGTAAATGAGCCTTCTTTCGGAGGCGTTGACGTTGTTCATGGCGGTGTTTCATCTCACGCTTCTTGCGCTCAACCTTTTGTTCGCGCTCCCGGCGGATCTTGTCCTTTTCTTGCTCCCGGAATGCACCCTTGGCGTGCGCAAGATCATACGAAAGTCCAATGGAAAGGAGTTTTTCGCGCCGTTTGTTGCAGTTGGCGCGGATGACTTCCTCGGCTATGGGCTGGTCCAACCTGGTTGCTTTGATTTTCAAGAGTACAGTATAGTTACCAGCTTCCAGGTCCAGTTCAGTGGATACAGACCGCTTCATGAAGTATGCGGTGTTGCTACGTACGATGTAGTCTTCCTCGTCGTCTTTGTGAAGGCGGAATTGCAGGTTGAATTCATATTGTCCTTCAAGGCCTTGGAAGTAACGGTCATCCAGCTGGCTCAGCACAATGACCACAGGACTTGGCTTCGATAGGTGGAGGGTGAACTTGGTGTCGAGATAGTCGACCGACCAGGGGACGTTCACGCTAGTCCATTGCTGGGAAACAGTCCACTCAGGTCCGAATAAACGCGTCCGATCAAAGTGTTGATAGTGTCTGAGCAGGTCGTTGTAGTGAATCCAGAAGACGCCGTCATCGCCGAATTTGTGATTGAGTTTCTGCATCCATTCCGGGGTCCACTCTTCAGAACCATCGCTCCATCGGCCGGTCCACTCGGTTCGGCCCCAAGGGTTGCGGAGTTTGAGCAAGCGCTGGCCGTCGATCTCCTGTGCTTCCATGATGGAGTAGGCGTGCTTTTCTTGGATTCCCTTGCGCTGTCCGTAGATACCACCCATTTGCCCACAGCCAAAGAGAAACGTCTTGTTCACATTGAGCAGCTCCTCTCTCCAGAATTTATTTTTGTCGAGGATGTCGGTTGCGAAAACTTCAGAGGTGACACCGCCGGTAAGATCCTCAATTCCTTCACCCACAAAACCGCCGTCGATGGTGGAATAATCGCCATGGGCTTTAGCATAGGCTTTCTCCAGCAGAGGCAGCCATGTCTCATTAGGGTCGCTGCACTGCGCGAAATACAGAGCCCTGGACCCTGTCTGCATTACAGTACGATATTCGTCTTCCGGGCTCTTGCGGTTACCCAGTTCAAGCCATTGGTGACGACCGAGTGTGGCTTCGTCAAAGTCCTCCTTGATCAGGTATAGTTTGTCATCGATAACTTCCGATATCCATTCACCGTCTGTGCAACGTCAGTGCAGCCCGAATTGCGTCAGACTCGGGGCACGAGCTTACCTCTATGGAATACGAAGCCGTACACCCCTACCTGTTCATCGCGCGCAACGCAGACGGTTTGTATCAGGCCCTCTTTGTTGCTTATCGTCGCCAAAGCCGACATGAACCAGCAGTCGCCATCGTTCCCCTGTCGAACATCGTTGGCGGTGGCACCTTCAATGAAAAATTGGGGCTTATCGAAGATGTCCTATTCGTTGGTTGTTAGCTCGTGCGAAACGGCGTAGTAGGGTGGCGTAGTACCTCGATTCTCTTGACGGACATGGGATGATACTCTGTGGACTGATTGTCGAGCGCCGTCAGACAGTCTGGAGGGATCTCGGGGTTCTGCTGGGTTCTTTTAAAATCGGCCTCAATGTCGAAATGCGGATCGCGATATTTCTGGTTCAATCGCCGGCACTCCTTGACAATTTTGGCGACTTTTCTCTTGCAAGCATCGACCGCTTCCTGGTAAGACTGGAGAGCGTTTTGACCTGGGATGGAACCTCTGGGGGCAAAGGCGGCAGCGCGTCTGGCGTAAAGATTGTTGGGCAGGATTGTGAAGACCTTGCCCGGGTGCTTGGTGGTGAACTTCTCCCAGAACTGGTCAATACTCTTCTGCGGAGGTTGCTTCTTCACCCTCAGGCGCGGGCGAGGGGTAGCGGGTGGCTCATTGGCCATGCTGGCTACTTTTGACTGAGGTCCAGTGAGGTTTACCATCTCAATGTTGGAGATTTGCGAGTCCATGGCCAGTCCTCGCCTGGGCTAGAGTAACCAGGGGTGATGGAGAAGGTAGTGGCAGAGTCAAGTGGCAAGTATCGGGGTGCTAACGTTATAAACGGGTGTGGAGTAGAATAGCGGCATCAGCCGCAGCAGCAATGGCGGCACGAGCTCTCTGGATGGAGGCGTGTATTTTGGGCAACATAGATGATGGATAAGTGGGGCGGTCAACGCGGAGCAGCTCCTCGGTTCAGCTGTGAGGGCCCTTGCTGTGGGTTCCGTGCACCAAATCGAAATAGATCCGAAGCCACAAACGCACAGCAGCGCGATGGCCGCCAGGCTCGATATGAAAAAGGCGGGCAGGCAAAAAAGGCACCATGCCGTTCCAGCTGGATCACAAACAAACGAAGCGAACCATTGGACGGCCCGGGAAATTCCTATGCGAGACGGGAGGTGGTGGTGTCTGCTTGGCGGTGAAATAGACCCCCGAACCTTGTCGAATCGGTGGTGCCATGCACGCTGTCCGTGAGCATAGGTGGAGCCTATCCGTCATCCCCTGACTCTTGACCGACTTCTCATGCTGTCCCAGGCTGACCATCTCGACTGTTTGGGGGCGAAACGGAGGTGAGTGACTACATTGTCCCCCCAATGTCCACACTATACTGCATCCCATGTGGCTTGCGTGACTCAACCACATATACGCAAGGATGGAAAAGTTTTTGCTGGTCTTGCTCTGCTGGACGGGGACGAGAACGAATGAATGGCCGAAGGATTCAACGCCCCAGCGAATCATCACCAGACGAATCGTTGCAGTAAAGATGTTTTCCTAGGACTATGCTGCAAAGACATCGTCTCTCCTCGAATGCTGTGTACATATCGCTTGTCGGGTTCAGATACGAGGTTGATCCATAAGCGTTCGCCTGTTGGAGACCAAGTACTCCGCTCTGATTTGTTCGACGGTTCGAACCAGGGTAGATTCCCCAAAGCAGCTGCAAATCGATAGGACCCGCTCCATGGTTCTAGAAGCTGGCGTGGAAGCTTACATGGAGTGGTGCCTGTCGGATCTATTCGAGTCGACGTCACAGGATGACACAACCCTCGTTCGGCGACCATGATGAGGTCGACGTGTTCAGATGGTTGTTATGTAGAAGATGAAGGGCGTGGGGGTTGGAAGCATGGAAGCTGACGCCGGCGCGTAGGTCCAAGGAGAGGATCCGCAAGCCGCACCACATCATTGGGTATAGCCTTATGGACGCCGTTTGAGAAGCGTGAGATTCCAGCTGCACTGCTCACCGTCGGACAGTAGCAGATGCCCAATCAAGAGCACGGGTTTTGAGAAGGGCAAACAAAGGACGACGAAGTGGGTTGAGCGGTCGTACACCACCCAGCGCAAACTTCTCGTATATGTCCGACGGTTCCAAGTCGGTGTGGGCCGATTGCATTGCTTACCGCTCAACTTCCAACAACCCCTTTGTTCAAGGGAGAGTTGTGTTTAGCTGCTTCCGATGGACGACCAGACGGCAAGGCTGCAACAAGGCTGTGTTGGGGGCGGTGAAAACTTAGCATCGACCTCGCAGCGTTGCAATCATTTAAGCTCACTGTTAAGCGAGTCTGCGTTACATCGGTACCCCTACCGGTCCAGCCTCGTCGTGCCTTCTTTTCCATCAACCGGCACCGAACGCGGATTGCGGAACAAGCACAGCATACGGATAATGGAGACAGATTGCTTGCTACCTAATCGCCGAATGCAAGTAAGACGTACTGCAGATCAAATCCCCCAGCATAGGCACTGTGTCACAATACATGTATGCTGGATCTGCCCGCTTCGCTCGAGTCAATGTCTCTAAGAGAACTATCCATGCGTCAGCTGCGTCATATGAGGTGCATCTTCAACTGGTTGCCTTTTTCGCCTCTTGATGCGGGTCTTACTGTAGATCAGACATTGGAAAACTGTTTGATGCTCGAGTGCCCGCCGCGGATGAGTTCGTTGTGTTTAGCAGGAAAGCCAGTAGTGGATCCATTTGCAAGACCCTCGATCAGACGGATCACAACCCCTACGGTAACGGGTGAGTGAATCTTGAACAGAGGCATCTGGGTGCAACAACCAGTGAGTGAATCTGACTAAGCAGAGTTGAATCATCTTGCCCCTCCCTCTACCCTGCCTTTGTACCATTGGGTTGTCTAGATGCCATGATATTATTACATTGAAGTGCTGTCCAAAACATGGACTCAATGAAAGTTAACATCACGTGATACAACAAGTCACCACCTGGGCAATCGGAGCACCTCGGAATATAGTTTACATATTAGATGAGGGCCGACACAGAAGAAATGAAAGAAATGAGAGAAAGCCGATCTCTTGTGATAGTCTAGATATTAAACACGCTCAAAAAGAATGAGAAACTATCCCAATCAAGCGCACTCGGCACTACATTCACTCGATGTAGCAAATCTGCAAATGCCAATGAGCTTAGTCCAAAAAATCGACAGCCTGTGCAATCATATCGCCCTCGGAAAAAGCAAAGCAAACACTGAAGAGCCAATAATCATGCGCGCCCATACGGGCCTTGTTTTCTCCGCCATCGATTTCCCGGGCAACAAAAGCAATCAAGTCGTTTGCGTGCCCAGGCCCAGGCAACCGACAGTATATAACCGAATTCTCCCCTCAACTCTGTGTGCACCTGGGCACTCAACCACCTGCCTATCACCTGATTGCACTAATATCTTTGACTGGTCCGCAACGAAAAATCCGTCCACGGCCACATCAATATATACATCAACGGCATCAAAGGATATAATCAACCCACCCGCTCCTCGGTCACGACATTGGCTTCCAGGCTACCAATAATAGGGACGTTCACACGCAAGCCCAGTCATACCATGGAGTCCTACACACCTGAACGAATGGTGCAAGCCATCGCCCTTGCGGTTCCTGCGAATAGAGCCCCGGAGGATTCCCCTCTTGCTCGAAAGCACACGCGCAGTCTCGGCAAAAAGCAAAACATGCCTACCATCTCCTCCAGTTCTTCCGCATCTTCATCCTCAGACAATGAGAGCGATAGTGACAACGATGTGCCCAACGAACGCACTCCCCTCTTCAATCATCTACAAACGCCGAAGCCGAAACAGGGGACCGGCATATATGCGTCACCAGCCCGACCGATCGCCTCGCCGTCTCCACTGAAGAACGGCAACTACGAAGTAGAGGCTGATTTTCTCCAGGCGATGATGATCGTGTTAGAGCGGGAGGCCAATATGAACCGTAGCGAGGGCATCCCCATGACACATCGCGAGGTGAAGAAGATTGTACGAAAAGAGCTCAAGAGGGCGGACGAGGCCAAACAAGATTGCAACACCGATGAGCCATCGCCATTGAAACCATCTAGAAATGAGCGGAGGAACAGTGTGGGAACAAACAAGGTTGAAAAAGAGGGCACCGAGGAATGTGAAGACGAGAGAAAAGCTAGACTCGCTGTCCGCGCCGCTTTCTCGCTTTCCACCCCTACCACGCCATACTCCCGTCCCCCTCCTCCCGATACATACATTCTGATCCAAAACATCGTGCGGGACGAACTCTCCCTTCAATCTCACTCCCCTACGCAAAAGGAAAAACATCCGCACGAATACATCTCCCCATCGACAATCCTCCGCGCTTCCATAACCATAGCCGGACTCGAAGCCATCCGTCGGATCTTCGAACATCACCCTCAAGAAGCAAAGTGGATCTTCGGTGGTGCAGGAAAAGCCGGGGCATACGTCTTCGGGGGGTTCCTCGCTGCTAAAGGGTTTCTTTGGAGCGTTGAGCAATGGTGGGCGGACCAGGACGAGGAAGGGAGGCTCTTTCGAGGAGAATATGGAGTCGTGGGTGGGAATGAGATTGCGGGGGTTGGAGCATAGGGCTCTGGTCATCGAAAATGGTATACTGGATTTTTCCGATTGGAAGCATAATTCATGTATGTGAGTGTAGGATTCTTTGTTTATTGAATGTGTTGTCATGTAGCAGACCAACACTTCAGCAATGGAATAAATAATTATACGATTGCGTATCCATTCCCTAACCTTCGAATTTCGAGGCGTGTTGCAACTCGAGTCTTCATCGAGCCGTTGTCTGGAGCCTCGACATCGACGGAAGAAGGTGGATCGAAGTATCCCGAGATTCATGCGTTTTCCAAGCAAAAGGCCCTAGAATATTTTATCTGCTTCAATGCTATACCCCACGTACGCACTCTCCCGGCCGTTGTGCTTTTTTTTTCTAGTGGGCATCAATGACATGAAATCGATATGATTTCACCACGTCCATCCGTATTACGTCTTTGTACCCTCATTGCAATGCTGAGCCTATGATGCTACTTGTTGCCACATTGTTTTCCTCCTAAGATGAGATGGATCTCGCGGTTGTCAACTATAATGCAAATTGAACGATTTCTTCGTATATTGTGGATGACCATCGTTTTAGTGACCTTGTAACTAGATCGATCCTGCCTGGAGCTCAAAGGCAGATTTATCGTGTTTTTCAATACCCAGTGTTTGTGCCGCATGGAATATGCGATGATCAAAAAATAGACTTAGCAACTAGATCGTGTGCTTAAGCCAGTCTCACACTCCATACACATGAGCTTCTACATAGTCACTCACGCATTAATACGGCATTCGTGTAAGAGCAAATGCATAACACACTGCATTACGTTCTACAGTGCGTGGAAGTTTGTCACTCCGGCAGTTTTTGGACGCAGACTACTTGATGTCATTGTTTGCAGTATATGACAGCCCAGCCACAGTGACCAGACAAAAATCAGGCGTTTGCAATATGGGATGCAAACGCAATGTGCGTTTCCAAACGAAACAATGAAAAAGGCTACCAAAATCTGATCATTGCCAACAAAAGATATAGCGCCGCCCAATATGCAGAGCAACAGCCCAGGGTATCATAAAAAGAGGAAATCTAAAATACATCATCCATGACGACATCCTTCATGCCAATAGCAGCATTCGCCGCGTTCTGCGTGCCAACATCGTCGTCTCCTGAGCCCAGAGGCGCCACTTTCTCGTCTTCCAGAAATATGCACATCCCACCAAAGGCCTCCTCCATCATGCGGCTGTAATAATCCCGTGTCTGCCACCCGCCAGCAAAGTAAGCTGGGTCGCTATCGTAGGTGGTGAGCCACTGATAGTTGTGATTCTCCTGCAATGCGTAGTACTGCGGCTCAATGCTCCAACCGTCGAAGGGATCAAAAGCCTTCTCCGGTGGAGGCAGTTTTCTCTTCTTCAACCCCTGAAAGACAAACCCAGTGTCCCTCTTACCCGACTCTTCGGTGCCCGACGGAGTTGATGTGTTGCCAGAGGACGTTGCCAACGCTCTCCGTTGTGTGCCGCCTTTCTTGAGCACTACGTGTGAGCTATCAGAGAGCTGCGAAGCTTCGGGCTGGTCGGTAACGCGACGGAAAGTGGCGTTGGGGTTGAGCTCAGCCTTCTGAGCTTCCTCCCAGAGGCGAAGTTTGCGCTCCGTCTCTTCCACGTCAATATTGAGGATGAGGTTCCATGTGACTTCTTCTACTATTTCGAGGTAGTTGTTGTAGTCGATGAGGCGCTCAAAGTCGGATTCTTGTTTGTTCATGCTATACAAGGTCAATGACTCGGGGGTTCAGCTATTCGAAGGAATAAAACGTACGCTTTTGCTATCCGGCGCCTGATATCCACCTCCCTTTCCACCTTGAGATCCTCGAATGTCTGCGTCCGAAATCTCGCCTTTCGCAATGTCTTGTTGCATCCAGCCAGCGGGCATGGTGCAGGCCCATGTGTGAAGATGCGGTCGACGCAAGACTCGCACATTTTGTGGTAGCATTCGGGATTGACCAGAAATCGCATGTCGGGGTTGAGGTAGCGCGATGATTTGCATACATTGCAGAGTTCTTGTGAGGAAGAGTCAGCAGGGGACTGGGCGCCATGTTGCTGTGATTGCTGCAGAGATAGATTGCGCAGAGATGAAGAAAGAAGATGTGGAGACGCACCGTCCTCGTCTGGGGCTAGACGTTTGCTCGCGCCCGGCACGCGGGAGGCGAGCCTTGACATGTTGGGGCCGGCGTGGTGGTTGAGTGGCGATGGAGGACGTGAGGTGTGATGATGGGTAGCTACTTGGTATCTAAGTAAATACTAGGTACCACAAAGCTACCGCGATTATCGATTACTAATGCAATCGATAAACGAAGAGTGCGATAGATGCTCATATATCAATGCCAAGGTGAGTTGAGAAGTCATGTACTTCGAGCTAGAATAAAGAGGCAGGCCCCAGTGCAAGACGACTATTTGAGTGAAACTCGAGAACGCGACGTTCGGGTTGACGTTGTAACACGCAAACAGCGGAGTGGTAGTGTGACGAAACGATACTAGCGCCGCCAAGATCTTCGTCTTTTCGTCGTCTGCTTTGCGCTCGTCACACTCACAATTCTTTCATCCTCTCGACCACCGCGCTTAATCATGGCGACCGTTTCGCAACCCTCGATGGAAAGCATTGAACAGCGCAGACTGCAGCTAGAAGAGAATGTTGCCAAACTCAGCAAAGCACTAGAGCATTGGTCAACATGGGAGGTCGAATATGCAATGCTCAAAGAAGAGCTGGAAAAAGCAGATTCCCCCTCCACCGCAGATATGATCCAAATAGGCCATGAAATTAGTGGTTCTCTGGTCAACGAGAAAGAGGTTCAAGCGTTGATCGGCAAAGACTTGAACACGAACCGCACAGCTAACCAGGTCGTTGATATGATATCGAGACGCATTGACTATGTTCAGCAGAACCGAAGCACAGTCGAGAAACAGCTGGAAAAGGCTGAGAGACAGCTCGAGGGGGTGTCCATTTTGGCCGATCCTGGTCTTACCAACGAGGAGGGCCTCCCAATGATGGATATCGAGGAAGAGTTAGACGAAAATGACGAGGTTAAGTCTAGCTCTGTCTCCCAGCCCGGGAAAGTCGCACCAGAACTTATGGATGTTTTGCGGAAAGCTGGCGTCTACAAGGCTGAGCAAAAGAACAACACCAACGATCCTGCGGCTACAACACCTACGAAATCGCAACCATCACGGTCAACTGGCTCGCCATCCGCTATCTCTTCTATCACAAAGGCAGCCGCGAACAAGGACAATCTTACTCTGCAAGCATTATCTCAAACAGCCACTGGGAGTTCAACTAAGAAAAAGTCTGTCGCTTTTGCCGATGACGTTGATGTCAAGACGTTTGAAAAACAAAGGCCGGAAAGCCCCACTGATCAGAAAAAGAATGATCTACGGGCTTGGAATCTGAAGCCCGGTTCGAGGGTGTATGAACTCGGCGATGACGAGGAAGTTTCTGCAACGCATGTCATCCCAGAGGACGAGACCATGGAAGAGTCTGAGCTTCGCAGGGATATGCTGCAATATGGCTTAGAGGAAGTGGGTCAGGTCGTGGGCGAGATGGATTTGGATGACGAGGAAGACTTCGACGACGATGAGGATGACAGCGAGGATAGCGAGGAAGAGGATGAACACGGCCGTAGCACTAGATCCGAACTGACTGATGCGTATCGCCAGCAGATGGCCGAGCTGGAGAAGAAGCTCAATGCGCGTATGGTAGAGAATGTCGGGCCCCGTCCCGATTTACATCCTCTTGCCGACGTGGCTGACGATGTGCGGTCGCTGCGTATTCGCAAAGACAGCGAGTTTGATGAATCTATGAGCAAACCAGAGGCAGGACCAGTCGAGAAAGCGGAGGAAAAGCGGGTGTCTTTCGCCGATACAGCAGACGGCGTGCAGCAACCTGCTGTATCTTCCCCACCTGCTCCCACGATAGCCGATACGATTGTTGAGCGCTCGACGGGCTCACCACAACCACCATCGGCGCCCTCGGCACCCTCTAAACCAGCAAAAGTGTCCCGTTTCAAAAGCGCTCGCACAGCTTCCACTCAAGCACCCCATGTACTGCCCAATCCGCCTACGCCCGAGCCTCCAGCCATACCCGCTGGACCAACCGGCCGGACTCTCTCCAACACCGTCATCGAGCATACGCCAGATACATTCGCACACCGCGCACCCGATGAATTCGATCCCAATGTGCTGAATCGCGAGATTACCACCGAGTATCACAAGATGCGTAACAAGATGATTCAGCAGCAGGGCGGATTCAAAGAGACGGAGGAAGAAGCAAACAACCCGTTGATGGAGGAAAGAGACGGCAAGCCAAAGAAAGTAAGTCGCTTCATGGCCGCCAGGCTAAAAGCGGAGGGTTTGTAGTTTCCTACCAATGATCTGGATGGAGGACAGTCGTCACTTCACAATTGTGCGTTTCTTTTAGACTTTTCTCATCTTTGGTGACTTCGCAAGGCTTCAGACTTCAAACTTCTGGAACAATTCATGCCCGTGAGAGATACGAGTTTATGTATCAGTCTCACATTACATTGGTTCCTAAATTGATTGACGGGGGTCTCTGACGTGGTTTGCTGGGCCATGCCGTGCCTATCACGATTTGAATAACCTGTACATTTCCACGCGACCTGTTGAAGTTTTCTGGAATGAATAAATAAAAATTAGACACAAAGTTGTTTTCCAATCACAGATGTGCCCTATGCCCAGCTGTCCCTAATGTTTTGCTCTTACATATGTACCTACGTAGGTAGCTAACCGCTCGTTTGGTGGGGGCGGGGCAAATGGTGGCGGCGGCGGCGGAGCCCAAAATTCATGTCGCGGAAAAACTGTTGTTCCTGTTACCTTCGTCACCATTCCACGCCCAACCCTCTACCTTGCCACGAGTGATTGTCGAAGAAGTGGGAATACCGAGACGAACCACCCCAAGCTGTCTGATTGCTCTTGCAGAAAGATTGCGCAGTCCATGTTCTGCGATTTTCCGATATGACGGAAGACGTTGCGGAGGAGAAATCCTCTGCGCAGCCGTTTCTGACGCGTCTGCGATTGGCCTTAGCACCATACACGGTGCATTTCCAAAACCCTGGCTATATCAGGGAGGAGACAATGCGCATGCTTGAGCAAGATGTTGTCAAGAAGACGCTGGAAGAAACCAGGCGCAATTTCGAGCTTCGGTAAGTTGGTATTCTTCCTATTACAGAAACATCTATATAGTAGTTCATATATGTTGTACTGACCGAATAGTGAGGAACTTGGTCTATCCGAAGTTTTCTGGGACGATCTCGCCGGCGTCATCAAGGCCGCCATTCCGTCCCTCGAGCGACGCAGTTTTGCCGCGCCCGATCCCGTAACCCCCGAGTACGAAGGCCTTTCCGGTCCGCTTATCGCTTCCTACTCCCCGACCCTCTTGCGCGACCTGGAACGGCTCAATCAGCTCATCGCTATTGGACGGAATGTTCTAGTATTTGGCGAGAAAGTGCAAAATCTATCGGCGATGAGGCTGTTCGATAAGGATATATACGCAATGATCAACGTATGTGTGCGGGTCACGGCTCGAGGATACGATGGTGAGGCTGGGACGCAAGACGAAGATAAATGGCAGAGTGTCATCAATGCGTGTAAGAACTGCACAAAAGATTGCGGGCTAATGGCTAATGGCACCTAGACAAGAAACTTCTAATCACTTGTCTTCAATTCCTGAACAATATTATCGCGCGGAACGAGCAGCGAAAACTTATGCTCTGGATTGAACTGTTTGACAGCCATGTCGAGAATGAACTCCCCAATTTTGCGGATATGAAATACAATATGGATACCATGCCACACGAGGAGCGTGAGTCTTCGTCGAAAGAAGAACCATTTGTTCCCGCTCTAGACATATCTCTAGGTCCAGATCAATTTAAGATTCCACAGCAGCCAGCGTCCTCCCCGTTTCTGCTCTTTATTGGGGAGGTGGGTGGCGAAGTAAAGAAATGGCTACTCCAGCACGGCGAGAAAGCAGGCGGAAATGAGATCGCGGCTGAATGCCGAAGGCGGTGGCAAACCATGTCGGAAGAAGAGAAAAGCGTGAGTTTCTTGTGTCTCTAACATTTCACCGTTAACATAGGCAGAAATGGAACATGCTGTACGCCGATGTCGTAGCTCGCTATCGCGATGAAATTACGCAGTCTAGCGTGTACAAAAAGGTCCTGGACCAGCACGCTAAGAATGAGGAGAGCGTACAGGCTCTTGCCCATAGCATCAATCAACTGCAAGTTGAGGTAGACAGGATGCGGTCTTCCATAGCGGCATCTAGTGATGAATCTCCGCCGCCAGCATCCGAAGAGGACAACAAGACCATGCCCGTCCTGGACCATACCATGTTGAATCCGAGAATCGTCAGGTCATCCCCGGCAGGTGAGATCGATTTTCGCGTGACTTCTCCGCCAGACGTGGGCGCCACGATTCTTCAGAACGGCAAGGCGGATCTATTGAAGCGTCTGGAGCCCGATCCAGATCGTCCAGCAGCACTAACAAGCGACGTAGCATCCCCTGCCTCACCTCCACCCGATGACGATGATAATGATGACGACTATGACGACTCCGGCGACGAGGGTCATGGGCTGCTGACGGATGTTCCTTTAATCTTAGGGCCGACTGAGATAGAAGTATTGCCAATGATTATCATGGCCGGTATTGTGGAGCCAACAGAAGGCCAGCCCGGCTTTCATTCCGACTCCGCTGTGTTTAGCAGCATACGAAGCATGCACAGTGTGAGATGCCATCTTCTTCTCGCTCAAGATAATGGCCGCAATCTTCTGCGAGAGCTTCTTATCTTTGTTGCTGCATGGGATTTGCGTGAGGATGAACTTTATTTCAAGTTCATGGTCAAGATCATGGAGGCTATTCTTGCTAACGGATTACTTCCATTCGCCTACCATGCTTTCCGAGAGTCCGAGTAAGTGATCTCAACCACTAATAGATTTTGGCTTACGAGCGTAGTAGGTCAAAGGACATAATATCCCCTGCCCAAGCCGTCATCATGAAGCTTCTCACGAATATCTTCCGTGCGCGTCAAGCTCGTACGCCCTCGAAACACCTCATGAAGTCACCGCCGGCCCAAGTCGACCAAGGAGATGCCCACATGGTGAATTTCCTGCTCACCCAGTTTCGACGCCATATTCTGCCGCAGACGTGTGCACTCATCTTCCTCCAGGGACAGATTCGGGCAGGACATGCGCAGCCTGAAGACTTCCCGTTAAACTTGTGGGACATGGAGCGCATGTATGAAGGTGTTTATCAATACCTAGAGTTCTTCGCGATTCTCACTGAGCACGATACCTGGAAGACCATGCTGAGCAACTGGGAAGTCGCTAATGAATTGGTTACGCTGCTGAAGGAGCTGGATGCAGCTATTCCCAAGGGGCAGATATCGGTTCCCCCGCTCACTGCCGCATCGCGACAGCCCGCTCCTGTACCACTCGCAGAGCCTGAACCCCAGCCAGTAGCGGTGGAGAGACCCTACGATACGTCTGCGAACCCTTCGGCTCCTGAAGGCTACATGCCGTCACCACGCCCATTCATCGACGAGGCGCAAGACGAACCTTCCGAGTTTGAATGGCGGAACCTTAAGAAGCTTGCCGTTCTGGTCATGAGCTCACTTGTGTGGAAAAATCGTCAAGTCCAGGACCAGATTCGCCCTCTTGGTGGAATTGAAGCGGTTCTGAATTGCTGCTCGTACGATGAGCACAATCCCTACATACGCGAACACGCTATCATGTGCTTGCGATTCCTGATGGAAGGCAACAAGGAGAACCAAGACCATATTCGCGCCCTCGAACGTTACGAGAAGGAGAAGGTAAACGCGGCTGATGCCCGACGACCTGAACCTCCCGTCCCACAGCAACAGCCACCAAGCCAATCCCCCGTTAGCGTGCGTGTTCCCGAGGAGGTCCTTGATCAGCAAGGCTACGAAACATATATGGACCCAAAAGGACAAGTTCTTCTCAGGAAACGCGAAGCCAGAGTTCCTGCTCCAACGGTGGGCAGTACAAACAAAGGAAAGGCGAAGCTAGAGACTAGGGACCCCAAAGAGCTAGAAGTGCTGGTGCAGCAGGTCATGCGGGAGATGCCTGTGAAAGTACAGGGTGTCAAGCACGACGCTGAGAAAGCGGCCGCTCTGGCTAAGCTCGACCGAGAGTTCGACGGAAAAGGATAGAGCGAGCATGAGCAAGTCAAGATCTTCTATATGGTTGATCCAGATCCCGTGTATCAGCGCCGTTATCTGATACTCACACAGAGAGAGATCTCTAAGAACTGATCGTTAAGAACACCGCTTCCAATCTTCCTTAGGAGTCGCAGGCCGATCACTCTATTGCCTTTTTGGACAAAGGATTGAGACTAAGAGTTTTTGTGTGTGGAAACCATTGGAGTGTCGCATCGCTCAAACACTCTAAGAATACACGAAACGATCGCACGATAGTTGCCGGTCACTTCTTAGGATTGTATCTGCGACTTATCAACCATATGCCTCGACCATCTTCAGGCTTCACTAACTCGAAAGCCTCTTGTTCGATTCTCATGTGCTTCGTGGCGCGGTGGCACGTTAGCTAGCTGGGTAATGGAGTTATAACTTGTGGGGAGTTGTGATATAGAAGTGCAGATCAACATGGTTGATTGATGAGACGCACTGTGGGCGTTTGTGGGCCCAATCCGCTACTGAGCCATTGATTTCAACGAATGGAGTAGATTTTGCAGAAGATATGCAAGTTTACTACAGAGCGTTTGCCACGCAAAATCATGCGAGTTGAATAGCATAGCACGGGACGTGTCTTATAGTTTCACGAGAGTTGACTTCTCGAAAAACGATGTTGTTGAAGCTGTTGTATTGTGTACCACATTAGTTTGGCAAAGATAGCACGGTATATGGAAGAGTCTGCCGAATACCATGAATGCTTGCTATTTCAATGCTGTTGTGCTGGTGTTGGATTTTACTGAGCGCTCTCTCATATTGCTAGTCTTTGATGCGTCAAATTCTCCCTTCTAAAATGGTAAATATCAATACACAGCCACCCAAGGAAGGTAGTCACAAGGCGTGCTAAGACAAGTTTATATGTCGATGTAACTTGCACCAGATCTATGCCAGAGCCCTCTATACATTGGCGTGAAATGAGATAGGGCAGACATGTCCATGTGCTAGATCAAATGCTTGCTCATAGTTGAAGAGTAATGCTGTTTCCGAATGTCATCCAAGCTGTTATGTTTATAGCGGCAGCATCGATGAACTCGCGTGAGACAACTCCCTGTATACTTGCGCACTGGAAAGTCCGCGCTTCCAGTCTATATAGCCAAATAAAGGAAGCTTAGGAACACCAGACGTGGTTTGCTTCGCCCGAAGCTTGTACTGGACTCTTAAAATGAGTTAACAGGCACATCTCGTCCAATCGATACATGCAAAGAAGGTGCGCATGTGTGTCTGCAGCCCCAATCGCCCATATCACCGAGGAAAAATGGCGGATCCTTGCAACCCCGACTCGGAAACACCATGTTCCGTTCCCCGTTTCTCAAAATGGGCGATGAGAAATCGAGCATATCAGGTCCCAAAACATCACTCATTGCTTACGTGACGATTTGTAAACATGGAATACTCAGGTGTTATGTCATAAACTGATGTACTAAAGCTTCACAACTTGATAGTTCGGCAGTCAACCGAGTATACTGGTTTGAGGCCATACAGACCATTGGGCCCGAGTCGGGGGTTGCCCTGCTGACAATCCTTCACTTCTACCTTCTTCTTCGGGCATACAGATGAGCACAACACTTGAGACTTTAGTCCTTCAGTGGAAATTAAATGGAGATTATACCAGATACACAGCAGTCGTTATGATCAAGATAAATTATTGGAGACTACTACTGCTTCCTCTGTTTTTCCGTTCAAGAAAGGAAAGACTCAAGGAAAGTTGAACTGTAGCTGCAGGGCCACCGAAGTTGCTGGAAATCGGCTGACCCTACCGCCAGGATGAATGCGAAAAACAAAACTATCCATAGATCTACTTCGGCAAAACTATGTTGTTCACTCAAAAATCAAGTTTGCCCGCGTCTTACACATGTCAAAGGGTTGAAGGATACAAGCCGCGCGTGGATACGAAGCGGGGGCGAATCACATTAGAATCTCATTCCTGGAAAAACCGCGTCAGAACGGGAGATATCTACAATGTAGTGTGGTCACCTGGTATTCAACTTATGATAGGTCATCCACATATGTTGTCACGTACATGACTTGCACATGCGCACTGCGTATTCTCGCAGGTGGGATTGACAATTCTGCTAAAGTATCAGTAGTAGCCGAAGCACACATTCGGCTCTTTCTGTCCGGATTATACTGCGGAAATGGAGAATTCGGTACCCCAATTGTAAACCCGGAATGGACGTCTCCTATGTCTTCACTCTGACTGCGTCAGACAAGAAATGCTCCCGCCAAGTCAAGGACATTTCTAGGCAGTATATAGAACGAGATAACTTAGCTCGACTCCAATTAGCATTAGACTTTGCATGAACGAATCTTGATATGTACAAACTCCATGCTTTGGTA
Source organism: Periconia digitata (assembly GCA_948474695.1). NCBI lineage: Eukaryota > Fungi > Ascomycota > Dothideomycetes > Pleosporales > Periconiaceae > Periconia > Periconia digitata. The sequence goes on from CAOQHR010000003.1 coordinate 2,165,955, forward strand.
TTGGGTTCTCAGTGATAGTCGACTACTCATAGGGTAGTTGCATGTGCTTCAATATACGCTAGTCATTTGATGAGCTCCATGGGTATCAAATCTCCGTAAGACGTCCTTCAAATTCAGATTTATCATAGTCGGGTAAAGCATACTATCTCTTTCCGCATTTGCTATACCCTGCACGGCTGGTTCATTGTATTCACATCCGAAGAGCAGCATGTTCTTGGAAGACGACCACACCAACGTCCACATACCATAGTGTCACTATGGCCAGGATTCCACACGCGGGTGGTTTAATAGTGTAAACCACTCTCTCTCTCCTGCTTGCCCTTCACAAATTCTACAACCTATATCACAATTTACTGTCCTACAGAAGTTGTGATAGTATTCGGCCTACAATGGCAAGAAGGAGAGAAATGAGGTTGTAGAAGCAGCGTGCTGGATGTCTTGTGTGGTATACCGACTCGGGACTCGAGAGATCCCCGCAAATGCCATCATGCACTCCACTCCTTCCTTTTCAGCACCTTAGATTAAGTCTTAATCTACTTAGCTCCGCCTAAATGCATCGCAACACAAGGCTCCCTTACCTTCATGACTGGAAAGGTATCCAGAGACACTACCTCCTCCCTTTTCTAGGTAGGACATACTATAGTTTGAAGGATCGAATAATGAAGTAGCTCTCTCACATAACGATCATCACAGGGTCACTGCGTGATAACAAATAATGATTGGAAATAGAAGTTATCCCGGGTAGCGACTCATAAGATCATGCAACTCGGGAGATCAAGAAGGGACTATATATGGAAGTATCATCGCACCGATCTACCAGATTGTTTCCTGCACCAGGCATCCTTGAGCCCCTCTATTACAGCGCGCGTTTCCTAAACACGTGTCAGCCTGCTTTTTGTACATTATCAAATGGCTCCTATCAATTTGACAGCTGCTTTGCTTTTGTTCGTGTCCGCGGCGTGGGCTATCGACATACCAACAGCTCCAACATGGCCTAGTGGAAGGTGTACTGATAAAAGTTTGAGTCAGTATTTCCGGCCCCCAAATACTCAATGAAGTCCCAAAGAGGCAGCATTACGAAATTTCAGGCCTCCATACAGCTGAATACAACTGACTGATATGTACTGACAACTATAGGCATACCTTCATGGATACTTTCCCATTATCGCGTCGTGAACGGCGTTACCAGCTTCCGGATCACTAATCGCGCTTCGGATCCCACGGGTCTCTACGCTGACGCTACATGCTCGCCCGGCACATCGCGATGTCAGCTATCAAGTGCTGGGGAATCTATGTCCGCGACTCTGACCACTGCATCCAACGGACGTGCGACAGTAGGCATCACAGACTTCTGGATCTGCGGAGACGAAGGTGACAGGTAAGTTCGCAGCAAGAGTGTAGTGCTATGAGGGTGGACAGAAACTAATGAAAAGCAGAATCAACTTCAAGGCCAAAGGGAATACAACGATCACTGCGTGTGAAGGCACTGACTGCACCTCCGGAATTGACTACCTTGTTCCTGGGACTTTGGAATTACCTGTACCTCTTACTCCCACTCAACCAAAAGCGCCACCGGGTGTCGATGCACCGAGTTGTGCGAGTGTTGGGGAGAAGCAGTGGACGGTTGATTCTGGTAAGCTATTGAAGTACCACATGGCGCTTTGAGCGAGCGCTGACCTCTGGCAAACAGTGACGTACAAAAAGGTTGCAGTTGGGCAATGCAAGCAATGGTACATCCAGGACTATATTTGTTTAGATCCCATAGGCGACTTGATCTCTAAAGGCGAGTATCTCTCACTACGGGTCAAGAACAATGGTATCTCTCACGAAGTTACATGTGACTTCAAAGCCGAATACGAGAAGTACACAATACCGCAACCCCTTCGGTGCACGGGTGGAGAATATGGACAGATAATTCTCGACGTGACTTGGACGGGCACTTCCCCAGATTTCAATCTCAAGGTAGAGGAACTGTGGTACTGCATCGAGAACCCAACTCAAAACTCCGATGTGTCAGCGCTCATTGCAACGGGCAGCACCGACCTTAAACTCAACTGTGAGACAACCCCTGGCATCACAGGAGCCCCTGACGATCTTATAACCACCTGCAACGATCCATCTGGCAGCCACTTCCTTGTCGGCACACAGAAGAGCAAGGCAACGCTCCCCGCGTTCTCTCTCGTCACAGCTTGGCCTGTTCACGGTGGATGCACGTTTGACAGCGTAAGAAACCCTACCTGGGGTTTTCGTGGCATGAGATATTGGTATTACCCAAACATGACGTTCCAACAGTATGCCGTCGGTGTGCTGGGGCCCAACTTCGAGTTCTGGATCTACGACCATGGTGCGCCTATTCGTGGTAGCGGCGAGGACGCAGTTTACAACTGTAACGTATACTACGATGGCAAACCTCGTGATCAACATTACAAATGTGAAATTTCTATACATGCGCCTGAGCGTACTGTCTGGCTTACCAAGGGCTGGGAGTGTCGGGACAAGAACCAAAACGAGCCGTTGTTCTTTGAAGGCTCCGGAGATTTCGACTGGAGTATCTACCCACAACATAGCTGCGGGGTTGGCGGCGTTGGATTCGAGGGTACTACGGCTTGTATATGGAGGGGAGGTGAGCGCTCTCCCGATCTTTTACCTCTTTCGCCTGTTTCTCACATATAATGAGAAATATGTGTTGGTTGGATATTTCTGATCAGAACTATTACTTCATCAAGATGACTAACACTTCTTTTCAGCTACGAATAGCGCCCCTGGGATCCCCTACGACATACCAAAGGTTACAGTCAGTACTGTGCATGTGCTTCCGCCCGACTACAGCCAGGCAGGTGCTAATCAGTTTGCCCCTGATACTTCCGTGATGACTGTTTTCCAGAACAAAGAGTGGAAAATACCGGAGTAGGCCATCTTTCTTGCAAGTGGCAGGTTGCGATTCTTATCTGCACGGGTCTAGGCAAACGACCTCGTTCGTTGATATCTTTCAATCAGCTAAAATCGGTAGATACTGGTGACAAGCGTAACCACATTTATGGAATACAGTCTGGCATGTGTGGATTCGGTGTGCGGAGGCTGTAATGGCTCTGTGTCTTATGTCTGGGGTTGCGCGCTGGATAGAAAAGCAGGCAGCCAGACAGGTAATATATGTATGCGTCCACCCGCTGGTCTCTGGCGAGTATCGAGTAATAGTTCAAGTAGTTTAGCATACTCATAGCTGACTACTTTTAAGTCTATCCTTTGTTCCGGCGATGTGGATTAGAGAACATTCGACGTGGGCTCAGCATTTTCCTGCTCGTGATCATTGAAGTACAATCAGAACAGAGCTTGGCCAAAACCAATGAAATCAAAACGAGGCTTAGAAATATAGATGTGCATGATGAATGATTGGTTTAGGTTACATCAAGTGTAGTCGGGATAATAGAGGAGACGTTTGGATTGAAACTCATGCCAAGCTTCTGAGAACGATTCCTCGCTTAGTCATACGACATCCCAAACTTTCGAATCCATCACCACCGAGCACCTCTATACCCGCGTTCCATCCCAAAACCACCCATCATGCCTCCCCGGCTCAAGGCTCTGCGCCTTGGCTCGTCGCTTCTTTGCCAATCGCAAATTCTACCGAAGACCTCGTCGATATCCCCACTCCTGCTCCCTACCCAGCAGCGCTTCGCTTCGATTCTCTCCTCGCTCTCCGATAACAAAGGCGCGTACAGCAAGAAGATTCGCCGTGGTCGTGGCCCAGCTTCTGGTAAGGGAAAAACTGCGGGAAGAGGTCAAAAGGGTCAGCATGCGCACGGAAAAGTACCCGCTGGGTTCGAGGGTGGACAGACGCCATTGAGTGTCACAACACCTGTAAGAGGACGGAACAAGTACAATCCGTAAGTCGCCCCTCAATCAGTTATCTCACGGGTATTGGAAAAGCTATAGGATATATATCAGAGCCGAATTTGGATATCTTTGGCATATATGCTGACAGACATGTCCTTGGGGAAACACAGATTCAAAGTGGAAATGTCACCTATCAATCTTGATCGCATCCAATCGTGGATAGACCAAGGCCGCATTGATGCCTCAAAGCCGATCACAATCAAGGAGCTACACAAATCCCGGTGTCTACATGGCGTCAAGAGACATGGCGTTAAACTTTTGGGACGAGTATGTTTCCCAAGCTCTCTCAGTCGCCCCACCAATACAGATTGATGTTCTATGAGCCTACCAAATCGAACATTGAAACTGACACTCATGCTTGTGCTAGGACGTCGATGCACTTACCTCCGCCATCAACATCATTGTCTCGCGCGCCTCTGCCTCTGCAATTGCGAAAGTCGAAAGTCTCGGCGGCTCCGTGACCACACGCTACTACAGTCCAACATCCCTCAAGCGAGTCTTGCGGGGTGACTCGCATCCAACAATCTCTCTAGAAGCCTCCCCCGAGCTGGTGGCAAAGACTTCGTCTACTGGTGTAATCCCATCACCCATACTCAGCCAACTCCAAACCGCATTCGCCCCTAAGAAGAAACGCTATTTGTCCAAAAACGTCACTTTGCGCAGACAGGAAGCTTTAAGCGCTCTCATGAGCCAGGTTTCCAAACAATACAAGTACAGACTCCCCGATGCCACGGCGAGGAAGGATATCGAATACTACAGGGACCCGGCGCATAGAGGATATCTGAGCTATAAGATGAGAGAAGGCGAGAGCCCAAGTTTGTTCTTCAAGATACCAAACTCCTTGAAAAGGGGTTCCGTCAAGCCGGATACCAAAAAGAAGACAGCCAAAACTACCGTGGAAAACAGGTTGTTCTAGACTGGACGATGCGTGTGGGTTAGGCTTTGTCAGTTAAGAGCAAGCGGTACAGCTATAGAGCAGAGGTTCATATGGGTGGTGGTGCCATTGTCTCTTATATGTAATATATGCATTGTATACAAAAATACCATCGAATGTGGATACATCTACGAATATAACAGTATTAGGGCCGAAAGCAAATGATCCATTTACCCCGTGTTGGCTTGTCCACATCACTCTCTTACCATCTCTCCGATCATACTTTCTTCTTGGAATCATACCCATCCCTTCCTGCCGCTCGCACGGGACAATGAGCAGACTCGATACCCGCCGTCCATCGTCGAACTGCAAGGACGAGGGAGGGACCACACAAAACGGATTCAACAAACAACATGGTTCGTATGAACGGAACCGGAAGAGGGGAAGGTATCAATGTCATAATTAGAAACGCCACCTCTGATAATGATAATGGATACGGCAAAGTGAGTGGAATTTCATATTGAAATCATATAGACGACAGACAAGAGATTGTATAAGAGATTCTCTGCAGCATTCTCTTGGTACTCTCCGTTGCGTTTCTCTGCATAGGCTGAATGTACCAATGTTAGCCAAATCACAGCAGATGCTGTCGTTTGATGTAGGTTATATGATGAAGAGTTCAGGAAAAAGTAATATATGCAAAGATGGGCATATTTGGTTGACAGTCGACATGTAACGACATGGCGAACACACACACATATATATATACATGTATGTATATATACATTGCGTACAACTAGTTCATATCCCAATGATTTACCATGCTTAGTCGAGGGAGGGGAGATTTTCTCGTCGTCTAGAGACACTGTACTGTTTTCCATTCGCGATCAAGGAAGTATAACCACCGGGAAGTCTTCAGACTTTCAGCTCTTGGAAAATAGGATAAACAAAGACAACTCTTGCAAGTCGACGTGTCTCTCTCGATAGAAAAATAGTCAAATGTGTAGCAACTCTTCTTCATGATCAATTGTTTCCGAGATGTACACTTGCTTTGTCCATGCCCATGCATCCACCAGGTCACTCACTCATTCACTCATTCACTTTTGATCTACTTTCATGCAGAAAATGGGAGGAGTGAGGTGTTCCATCTTGGTCATTGTCTGCGCACATAGAGACCACCGATACTTAACTATCTTATTGGGCATAATAAGTATATTCGAGGTAGCCCCAAGTGCAGACAATGTTGAAAGATGGAGACGGTATTGTCCTCGACTCAAGAAAGAGAGAGCAAAATGGTTATGTAGATTAATCTCTACATCCTTATGATTCAATGTCACACACACATGAGCACCCACGCCCACACATAGGCTACATATCTACCTAGTGCCATCCAACCAGGTATGTGAGTGTATATATAGCTCTCCCTTTGTCTCAGAAGCAACGAAAGGGAGACAGCAGGGTAGCAATTGCGTTCAACTGTCTTTGTACAAGTCAAAATAGACAGGACACATATATTAGTCAAGGTTGTTGCTTCTTGGACTTCCTCCCCATCCTGGATCGAGGATTTTGGCGAGAATTTTCGTTCCTCGTGAGTTACAAAAAAAACCCCCCAGCTCGCCCAGCTCCTTCATTAAAGGGAGTTCATGGAAAAAGAGCCAGGTATGCAAACAAGGGAGCCGAGATTAGTTGGACATCTGCCGCATACATTGTCACTTGGGCGCACAGAATGCGGGCTTGTACATGGCTGTGGGCTGCGGCGGCTGCGTTACATAGGATGGGGGTGTTGGGTCGCGGTGCTGCTGCTGACATTGCAAATGTTTCGTATGCGCACGCATTGTTTCCGGGCCATTTGTTCGCTTGCATGGCGGAATTGGGAGGGGCGCTGGGGCTATTGAGACAGCACAGCATGGGGCTGGGCTGGACAGGGCGGGACGGTGATTCGTCGAGGAGTTAGCCGGGCCATGGGAGGAGGGTGTTTAATGACACGACGGCTGTAGGAATCCCTTGCGGTGGTGGCTATCACCAACCATCAGCAGCGTCAAGGGGGCGGTACACGGCTGGAATGAAGTGATGCGTCGACGAAGCGGGTTCAAGCGCCACGGTAATAGGGGTGGAGGCCTTGCAACCTGGATTGCTATTGAGGTGTGCACTAGAAGGATTGGGGTGATTGCTCTGGATTCCCGTTCGCTGGTGCGGCGTGCCAGTGACAGAGTCATAGTTAGTTCTTGCAGAGAGTCACGGACAAGGGATCTGCAGCGCGCGCGTGTACAGGTAGCAAAGCGACGGGCGGGCCAGAGGAAGAGGCTAGCAGTTGGGAACCCGCAGATAGATGAGGGTCGCTGCTATCGAAGGAGAAAAAAGAGGTCCACAGCCTCGCCTCTGCTGCGGACAGGCCTGCTTGCTGGTCGGTGCGTACAAGCAAGTGTCTATTGTATTTGTAGCAGGGAGGTGGTGCGTGTAAGACGAGTGCGTGCAAATTTCGGAACTCTCACACGACGCCCTTGTTTGATCCTGCCCCAACGTGCCGATGGATGCAAATTGGGCATCTTTTTCTGGAGTGATGAGTAAGTGCCTAACGTTTGGTCAAGGAAGATGTTGCAGATACGGGCATCCCTGCACCCCTTGGCGGCGTGAACATGTGCAGTGGAGTGGTGGTATAGCGAGGCCGGAGTTAATGCGGGCAATTGACTTTTCCATTGCAAGCGGCAGTCAGCCAGTCAGCCACGAGGGTGTTCCGACTGATCAACACAGACGACGAGAATGCCAAAGTCTGCATCATGGCGGGAATGCAAATCAATAGAGGTGCACGCTTGGCGAGCAGGCAGGCTGTGGGACGATGGCGGCAAAAGGGTAGATGATGGATACATGTACAAGACAAGATGACATACGACGACGCGTAAATGCAACATTTCGCGACGCGACCGTGGAAGAAGCGAACCAATGCGCGACACCAATACTTGGGCCAGATGCGGCCTAGCTGGGTCCTCGCAACCCCCAACGCCTCAACGACCGACTCGTAATCGTCAGCCGTCAGTCGCCTGCGGGGCAATCAATCGACTCCATCTCACCTGTGCTGTGTACGGCACATAGGATGCTCCACCTCCAACGAGCTGATGGCTAGTCGACTCGGCCATGCGAGGCCTTGTTGGGTTCAGCGCACGAATGAATATGCATCATTCGTTTATGATTGATTGCATGCAATCATTCCTCCATTTGTTCAACCCATGTGCATGTGCGTCTGCGTATCCCTTGCTATCAATTCATTTCATTTAGATTCCGCCGTCCATGTTTGATGACCTCCTTCTGGATCACCACTCCGCCCACAGCGGCTTGGACCGCAGAAAAGCACATGTACCATCAGCCCCAAGCCAGACCTTCCGCATGTGCTGCATTGGGTCCGGAACCCCCGTCCACTCTCCAACTTCCAAGAGTCCTTTGGTGGAATAAGGTTGCCAATTGGCCTTCGGCTATCATACGTCTTACCGAGCTCCAGACGAGAGGGAGTCAAAGGGCGAGAAGGACAAAGACACATATGCAGGTGGTTACAGGAAAAGTCAGGCGCAACACAAATGCTGCGCACATCCAAGGGCACATTGAACATACGTATGTATCAGCGATACCTCTTTTCCCGGCGCTTGGACGTGGCTCTCAGCTTGCGACCGCCATTGTCATCGGACAAGGCCTATCCGGGACGGAGGCGGTCTTAAGGCTTTTCGCGAGTAATAAGATGCACCGTGGACCATGGAGCACCGGCCTAGTAGCATCTCCAAAAACACTGCCAGACGAGTAGGGATGCGATGCGAGTATAGATGCTAACAACTAGCTGGCTGACCATCTGTCGTCCCTGCTTGGAATGCAACAGGCGTGCGTCGCCGTCCGTGATGGGGAAGCCGATTCCCGACCCCAGCAAATACGTAGTCTATCATTCATTGCATCCGTTGTTCGTCTCCTCACGGCGAATATTATGGAAGGATTGCGTAGTCGGCGTATGGACAAATGGGTGGATGAATTGGTGTTTGATTAGCGCGCTCCTGTGGTCCTCCGTTTGCTGCCCAGCTGCCCAGTATGGTGGCTCGCTATTACCTACACACTTGGATAACAACAGCCAACAAGCAACCAGGCAAGCAACCAAGTAAGCGCGGAAAACAGGTCGTCGTATGCAGTCGTCTCGGGGTTTCAACCTGGACCTTGCTCCCCCACTTGATATCTGACTGCCTGACTGATTGACCAACCTGACATGACTTATCGTTCATCTCAATTTAGCGATCACTGCGTGCTCGCCGTACTTGATCAATTTCAGTCCACCATCCCCCGAGACCACTGCGCCCCTGGCGTCACGCCTGCTCGGATGATGAAATGGGCTCGATGGATGATGATGCACACATCATCATGGGTGAAGGGATGGCTGGATGGATGGGTGCATCACCGCCCATCACGATTGCACGCTTAGTGCCTTTGCTATACCGACCAGGCCATGGTCCCTTCTCTGATCTTCTCGTTGATGCTGCCTGCAGGCCGCCAAGCGGAACACCGACTCAAAAAGTAATATGGGTCACGATGGATGATGGTGTTGCGGGGATCCAAGTCAAGGCCCGAGGACGGATTCGCAAACCGCGGGCGCCGCCGCCAGCTGCTGCTGCTGCTTTCCAGTTGAGGTCCATCTGCTGGAAGGCCCCGATCGAGTGCATTGGACCGGACCGGTTCGAATGTTGTTCAAATGCACTCATCAACTCTCATGATACATAAATGCACACATAGAGGGCACTGAGCGGGCGATAAGCCTTCGCGGCCAGGGTGAAGCGAGGCGAGACAAAGCATCCGCCGCCCGTGAAACCCTACGAGCGACCCCCTCAAAGGCCATCACCTTCCACTTTATTATTACACCACACGCACTATGCAAGTATACGGCTGATGATTGTTCCAAGCGCCAACACCGGTCCCCGACGGATCCAGGCAGCCATCTATGAGTGCATCCATGTGATTGTGGGCAGCAGGAAATGAAGTGTCTATCGGGCGGGAATATCACGTTGGATGATGCGTGTTTCGTATTGCAAGGATACATAGGCTTCAGCGTCACCATTTTTCCATGTTGAACGTGAACCTAGGACTCTGGAGCCTGCGGTGCAGAATGCCTCAACTTGGAACGGTGCATTTTGGCGGGCGGATCCCGAGTACATATGCCCATGATTGGCCGGAGGTTGCCACCACCAAGCCAAAGTCAGTTATGCTGCTGCTGGTGACAGAGAAAATGGGCACTGTGATTGGAAGCGCGGTGCGCACGACGGAGCGCAGTTTGCAACGAGACCCAAGAAAAGGGAACGCAAGAGAAGGAGAAGAAGAAAAAAAAATTGAAGGAGGAAAAAAGTACCCCTCCCCGCTAAGTTGCTCGTTGATTATCACCACTCGCTCAGGTTGCGAAGCAGTTGCGTTGGACAGGGTTCCGGCTCGGAGCTAGGGGGACGGTTGAGGTAGACGGTTGGTTCATCCACCCCTACCGTCTCGCTCACTTTTTTTTTTCTTTCCGCAGCGCTTTTCGATGATTGCTTTGGCTTTGCTGCAGTGGTGCCTCGTATTGATCTGGATACCGTAGTGCGTAGCTCTTGTCCTGGGCCGCCTGCGACATGTCCGACAGCAAATCAAACACGACGGCGTTGGGGCATGACTTGGATGATGCCGAGCTATGAGCGGAACCAGCGGAAACGATGAACACGCGAGAATGCCATTTTGGACCTTGTCTGATGATGATGATGATGATGATGATGATGATGATGTTGGCGGCGGCGATGATGGGGATGATGATGTCTCTCTGCCGGCTGGCTTGCCTGCTGCAGTGCTGTAGTGGTGCTATCCCCACCATCCGCCTCGCACTAGCAGCTACGGAGGCATGGCTGCTAGTTGCGCACTTCGCTACGGAGAGTGATTATTGATGATGGTAGGGTTTCCAGGGGGCGCAGAGGAATGCTCACCTCAGTCACGGTTTATGGGCATTTAGTGCCAAAGTTACGATCCATGTGGCCGAGCCGTCGCAACTCTGTCTGGGATGTGGTTGTCCAACAAATTCTTGCCCAAGACGATATTCGGTAAGCTCGGCTTTGGCTTTTCCCTCAATCAAGCAAGCAGGCAGGCAAGCAGGCAGCGCTGCGCATTGCTGGTGGTACCGTATCGTATTGTACCGCCACCGGAATGGTTGAGTGACTAAATACTTGCATGCTGTGCAGCAGCGGACGGCCGACTTGGGTGCCTGCGCTGCACGCAGGAAACGATGAGGGATTGATTGATGGATGGATTGATTGAATGAACGAACGAATTGATTGATGGTTGAGCACAAAGTTGCAGCGGGCATCTCCAAGCACTCGAGTAAGCGAGCGTCTATGGGCGAATCAACGGGTACGGTGTCTGGACAGAGAGGGAAGTGGACAGCAAATCCGATACGGTAGATGCAAGGACGTGACGAAGCTAATGATGATTGGGCAGCCAGCAGGAATCAAGTCATGGATGGAGACCGGTCATGGTGGCGGCGGGTCTTTGCTTCCATTCTTTTGTTCTTGATTGAATTGTCTCCCTGGCGCTCTCGCCGTGATTACAAACACGAGAGACCGACCAAAGAAAAAAAAAACGAAAAAGCGGCACGGCATAGCTTCAACCTGTACTACACGACTATCTAGTCAGTCACGGAGTCGGGATATGTATGTCTTCCAGAGAGGAGGACAAACAGTGTGCTATGCACCACCATTCGGGCCCGGTATCAAAAAGTACCCAGCTGGGTAGATGGATAACATAGGTACTTGGTCAGGTACTTGGTCGGCAGCTGGCTGGGCTGGCTTGCCCGGTCTGGCCTGCCACGGATACGGTTACGGGCAAACCAAGGAGCAAGCCCACAATGTCGCGTGAAGCCATAGAGCATCAGAGTCGACAAGGCGCAGGCGGCCGGCAGACAGACAGGCCGGCTCTGCATTTGGATTTGTCTGGATATTTGTTCCATTACATGTATTCGCTCAGCCAGGCGGGTGGCCGGTCAATCAGTCCCGTCGGACAGCTGCGTGGGGTGGTTGGTGATGGTGGTGGTGGTGGTGGTGGTGAAGGGGGTGCGTACAGTATCCCTACCTCCAATCGGTCGCACTTGGTTTGAGGCGGTCACACTGCTGCTCACTGTGGTCTCCAGTCAGTCAGTCTACCTGCCTACATGCAGTGCTTGTACAGGACTGTCCCGTAGTGTGCTGTGCATACATATATGGCGGTACCCTGGTCGGCGGCTTTGACACACCAACCAAGCCTACTACTTGGCTGCTGGACCAACAAACACTGCCTATCCTTTGTGCCATCCATGACTTGCAATTGGCCGAACCAAGCCATTGCCCTGATTCGCCCGCTGCTCTGCCATCATTCATTCAATCCATCGATTCTTTCCTCCATCCTCCATCCATCCATCCTCAATCTAATCTAACCTCTTACACACACACGCACACGCAACAAACGGACGTGCGGCTTGTTTCTGCTACCTGTCTAGATGCTCCGAGCCACCGACAAGCCACCCACCCACACATTCACACATCCCTAGTTGGTCTAAGCCTGCCTGCTTACTTGCTTGCCTGCGTGCTGTGCTGCGCTGCGCTGAGCTGGACCGGACTGCTCCTCCTCGCCGCTCCTGGACAGGAAGAAAGGAAGAAAAAAAAAACCGTGGTCCCCTGGCGACTGGTCTCATTCACCTGCCCCATTGTTGCTGAACATGCCTGTGTGTGTGTGTGTCAAATTGTGGCCTTGGGTCGTCATCACTGACCTGATGCCCGCCCGTCTCCACACCAACCCAAACGCAGCACAAACGGCCCCAAGCCACGGCCTGCCACCTAGCCTCCCCCGTCCCGCCAACTTTTGACCTCCCTCTCGCCTTTGACTCTCTTGCGCTTGCATGTTTTAGCCCACCCTGTCGACGCTTGCTGCTCCCGCTGATGGATGAGGACGACGACGAGGATGCTGATGATTATCATTATTATTATTAACATTACCTACCTAGTACCGGCCTGCCTACCCATCGCTCCCTGACGCCGCCCCCCCCTTCACGCACACACACACACATACCCCTCCCTGGTACCCACCCACGCACAATAATAATACATCAATCCATCCATCCATCCATCCATCCATCTAGACGCATATTCAATACCGTACACTATTCCCTCCCGCTCCCGGTCTAGTCTCTGCTCTCATCCCATCTCACCATCCTGGCTAGCTCCGGTGTCGTCGTCGCCGTAGTCATTCATTCATTCATCGTCGTCGTCGTCTGCTGCTGCGTCGTCTTGCCTTGATCCGTGTGTCCTATCCCGGGCGGGCCTTGGACTACCCTTCCATTCCCTTTCCGCTGCTTGCTCCTTCGTTCCCTTTATTGCTGCTGCTGCTCTGACCATCCCCCCACCCACATTTACTTTGTACCAACACTTACCCTCCTCGGAACCAGGGTTGCATTCATTGGTCCCCGGAGGAGCATATTTGCCTTGCCAGAGCATACCATCAACAACTCGCCCCGAGCCGTCTCCTTGCTTGGCTCGTCCGCCGACGCCTAGCCTCGTTCTGCTTGCATCACTTCACCGCAGACCCCCGGTCCGCCATGTCGTGAAGACAGTCATCCAGCCGTGCAAACGCAATTGCCTCCTGCCTGCTTGTCTTTGCTTCCGCTTCCTTCTCCACTATACTACTTGTTCTTCTTCCATTTCTTCTTCTTCTTCTTATACTACTTCTACTTCTGCTGCTACTACTTCCTCGTCTAGCTGACCTTGTCTCGCCTTCCCTACCCGTTCTTCTACATGCACGCCACTTTCCTCCTTCACCATCGCTTGAGCTCCTGCCTTCCTAGTCCGCCGTCGTCCCACTTCACCTCACCTTTCGACCCGACCCCATGCTCGAGCTACAGCTACCCAATCCAATGCCTCACGCCGTGTCGCGAGAGCATCCCTTCGACTTTTACCCTCCCTCCTCCTCGTCCTCTCGCCCCACGTACAAGCTCGATTCCACCCGTACCATGAACTTCCCACAACTACCCGTCCCTCGTCTGCCTCAGGGCTATGAGGTGGAGTCCTCAAGATCAAACACCCGTCGCCAGCTTACGCCCCCCTCGGAAATCCCGGGCTCCGCCGTGAGACTCGTCTCTCTGCCACCTACAGACGGTGCTGGCCAGCAATTCGGATACCAATTGCCCGCAATCGGAAACTCCAGAGCTGCCACCGCTCAGATCAGCCCGGAAGCTCAGCCTCCGCAACAATCACAAGATGCTCGGCAACAGAAGAAGTGGTCAATCTCTCCCAATCTGCGAGTTCCGCCCTCCATCAGTACTCCGCAAGAAGGTCTTCCTCAACTCGCCGCTGAAGTGAGTTTCGAGCCCCTAAATCCGGACATTACCGAGGTTCTGACAATTATACAGGTGACGTGCCTTTTTTGGTTCGAGAGCTCCACCATCCTCAAACAGGTGGTAGGAACCAGCTCACCGAAGAACATTTTACCCCTCGTACCAGACGCTTTACCCACCCCAGGATTTCGCAAATGGGTAGCCACCATCCTCACAACAACCCAAGTCGCGCAGAATGTCATCCTCCTTGCATTGCTCTTCATATACCGATTGAAGCGTGCAAACCCATCGGTCAAGGGCAAGCCTGGCAGTGAGTATCGGTTGCTGACCGTAGCATTAATGCTGGGCAACAAGTTTCTAGACGACAATACCTATACCAACAAAACGTGGGCTGAGGTTTCGGGCATTTCGGTTCAGGAAGTGCACATAATGGAGGTGGAGTTTCTCAGCAATATGCGGTACAGCCTTTTCACCTCGCACAAGGAATGGGAAGATTGGCACACAACCTTAGGGAAGTTTGGAACCTTCTTCGATCGAGCTTCGAAAATCCAAACCACCGGCGCTGTCAGCCCGGTAGGCATGCTGATGCCTTCGCTACAAGCTTCTCAGCAATTCACACACTCTCCAGTCTCTGCGCAACAGACTTCTCCGCCATCCACCTTGCTCATGACACCGACCAACTCGCAGTTTTCCAATACGCCGCTCCTGCAACCTCAGGCCACTTCAACAGCTGTATCACCAATCGGACAGCTTCCAGATTTGGGGCCCATTGGGCAACGCAAACGCAGTCATGATCATAGCGGTGAACCCGCCCCGAAGAGGCAAGCCCACGGGTTTGCTCCAGGCCCTTATAGCAACGGCCCCCTCATTCCAACCCTGCAAGCGCCTGTACAGCGGTCGTTTGAGCCCCCACCTACTATGAACCGCCTGCCGCCACTTCCCAGCCTTTCTATACCAACACCACAAACCAACCCGCCCATGCAAGTTAAAAACTGGTCCGATCTTCCTCTTCCCGTCTCTGGAAGCCGCTCTATGGCCATGGTTTACCCTCCACCTGTGCAGTGGCAGCAACCCGTCAGTACACCTACTTCGACTGGTGCTCCGTCGTTCCCTGCCACCTATACGCCTAGTAGAACCGACCGTTCACGTCAAGTCAGCCCGTACCCACCCTCTGCTGGATCGTCGCCCCTCAGTGCCTCTTTTACCTCCGCTCAACGCCAACTTTCGCCTTCGCATTTCTTGAGTCAAAGACAATCACCCTACCGTCCAGTCCGGGGGGTTCACACTCTTCTTGTCCCCCCTCCTTCAACCTCGATGCATAGCCCCGCTCGCAATATTGGCTACGAGCAGATGCAATACCAGCCACTCGGCCGACCCATGACAGAGCGTCGTATTGGCCCACTTCCATATATGGACCACAGCGCTTGGTCAGAGCCCCACCACCTCAATTCTCTCCCTATTCCTATCCCTCAGCAGCCGGATTTCCGCTGAACACTAGCTTCATTCTCTGTACACCATTTTCGCTACCAACGGCTCATTCCTTTTTTCCATTTATCGATTCACTTTCTGCGTTTTAGCGTGCATTGCATTGGGCAGGATCGGTTTTTACCTTTTTCTTTTTGATTGGCCGTTGACGCTGGACGTGGATAACGCCAGTACTGCATTGCATCATATCATATCACATCATACCATGGATGGCGTTTTTTTATCATGTCACTATACTCTTCGAGCCAGATGTTCCACCGAGGCGCTGGCAGCTGAATGCCCTGGAAGCAGGTATTCGTCCCTTCGGTAGAGAAGCTTCGTGATCCATTGCGGGCAGGGCACATGAGTCATGACGGTAAAGTGTGCACCACATTGTGCGCCTTTGCTATATCCGTCACCTGGACGGCGAAGGAGGATCTCGCAGTGTTCACCTTAGATAAGGAGTGAGGAGTTCGGTAGATTCCAAGATTGGCTTTCTATTAGCTACAACACGTTCTTTACTTTGTTTTCCCTGTGCGTGACTGGTCCTAAAATCTAATATAAGCCACAGTCCTCTATTTCCTTCTGCGTCCCAGGACATCGGTAGTTTGCCGTCCAAAACGCGTGACAATTGACAACTATCCAAATGTTGTCGGGAACGTAGTGCTGCTTTTAACGAACTTCGTTCCATCGCCTCCTCTATCTACGTTGGTGTATCCTACGTTGTATATGCTTATGGATCGTGTAATGGCGGTGTATGTTGTTTGTTATAGTACTTGGCGGTGTTGGTTCGCTACGCGGCATCACAGTGAGAAGGTTTGCGATAGAAAGCATGTGGAAATTTAAGGGATTGTGAGCATTTTCTTAAGTGGGTTTCGAGCGCACAGGAGACTACAATGGTTTCCCAGGGGCGATTAACCTGTAACTTGAGATTGGAATGTCAATGTACTTTATGTTCCGGGGAGAGCTCTCATGGATGATGCATTCATTCTTGTATGATCACTCACGCAGTTGCTTTTTTGTTGCACAGACAAAACAAAGGACATGGTAATCCGACATTCAATTTGACCGATCATACACCCATACTCACTTTCACTTTCGAATCCCGCGAACACTCCCACTCGTAAGATTGTACTGACATACTACGCTTGTTACCCTCGCAAGCTCACCCGCTCGTGGCACTACGCCACTGCCTTACACAGAGTGACACTACCGCATAGTACAGACACCCAAAGCCGGAGTTCAACAAATACCCCTTACACCTTGATCCCGCCCTTTGCATCCACTTCCATACCTCTCAAGGTATAGCCTACTCTCTGTGCCTCAGTCCAAGTGTCCCTTACCAGTCTCAATCGCTCCTTGTTTCGTGGCACAATCCGCACCTCGTAAGGCTTTGGGATACGAATCGCGCCATCCAAGAACGCCTCGTCGCCAATATCCATCTCTTTCTCGACTCCCACGTTGTCCAAAGGCCTCTTGAATTCAAAAGCCCAGATCAAATTGGCAACCGCCAGGAACAGCCCGTTCTCAGCTAGATGAATGCCGGGACAAACTCTCCTTCCGGCCCCGAAGGTGAAATGATCGCGACCTTCCACATCGGCCGAATTGGCATACACGGCTGAGCGGAAAGGGTGGTCGAGATAGCGCTCGGGCTTGAACTTGTATGGCTCAGCGAAGCGTTCTTCGTCCCAGTGCAGCGCATTGATGTTGGCTAGCAGAATTGTCTGCTTGGGCACCTTGACGCCCTTGTACTCGAAGGACTCACCCGCCATGCGGCGCAAGCCTGTTGTCGCCACCGGACACATGCGTAGGATCTCTTTGATCACGGCGCGGATGTACGGCATGGCGGCTTCATCGTCGATGTTGGCCAGGCGCGAGTCTCCTAGCACTGAGGTAACTTCTTGGGCTGCGGTTTCCTGTGCTTCGGGGTGCGTGGCAAGGTGCATCAACAGACTGTTGAGGGCACTGGCCGTGGTTTCTGCACCAGCTTCGGGGACAGCTGAGTGAACTTAGAGTGGGATCGCGCGAGTATGCATGGAGTGGATCGAAGCTTACCGTGGGCGAGCCAGCTCATTGTGACTTCATCCAGTCCCATCTCCTCGTAATTGGCTTCCATAAGGTGTTTTGCGAAGCACTCTGGAGCTTGGCCGTTTTGGTATTTCTCCTTGAGCTTGTACCAATGTTTCATTGTGCTATCCTGCATGAACTTCTTGCACTTCCTGGCCAACAGCCAATATGTCGGCATTATCCAGCGAGGGAAGATGCGCAGAGGTGGGAAAACGTCTACCCAGAATGTCCCTGGTCTCAAGATTATAGACAGAATTCTCATGTTGCCATACACGCCCCTGACCTCCTCGCAATCCCATTCCGGGATTCTGGTGCCGTACGTCGAAGTCATCATGATCGAAAAGGTCATGCCTGATATCACCAGCACAGAGAAGTCAGTCAAATCTGAACAAGTACGACAGGCCACAAAACACCACACAGTGCCACAGAATACTCTTTAATGGGGCTGATTGGTGTCGGGAACACACTTACGGCGAATGAACATGTAAAAGTCTGTACTGTTTTTCCCTTCTTCCCCAGCAAAATCGTTCAAAAGCTGCTTGATCTCGAATTCTTGACTAGGAATGAAGGCAGCGGAAGCCTTGGGAGTCAAGATTTGGTGCATGAATCCCCTCATTCTCCTCCACTTGGGACTGTAGGTCATGGATAAGATGCCATTGTCTCCCATGACATAATCGTGAGCCATGGGTAAAGCTACTTTGTGTGAGGTGATCGCTGCCTACAGATCCATCAATCAGCAAACGTGGCAACGCCTCCAAAAACAGAGTCCAAAAATGAAGGACAATCACAGGCAGTGCTTGCGTAACCTCTGTGGTGTACGGGAACATATGTAGACGTCTGTTGATACAAAATTGTCACGTGATTGGGCCCCATAGCTAGCCGCTTGTTCCAATCGCAGACTAGGATGCAGCACGAAGCTCCAAAGATAACATACCTTCCTATCAAAAACTTCCTTAACGTCCCGCGGGTTGTTGAAGAAAACCCAGTCATACCACCCAAGGCGCATTTGAAACATGTCACCGTACTTCTCTCGATAGTCGTTCAACATCTGCCGTGGTCTTCGAGGCAGATCGAGGCCAAGTCCAATAAGTGGCCATCCTTTTGGACCGGGCAAATTGATCTTGGGACGACGGTTCTGGTACAGTACCACCACTGGAAAAGTAACACAGAAGACGCCAACGACGGCAAGAGCTTGGTACAATAGAGGCAGCATGTTGACGATAATTTGAACAAGAAGAATTGAGTTTTGTGCGAATGTGGTTTGCAAGTTTGAGGAAGAGTGTGCGTGCACTTGATATGGGGAATGGACAGTCAGAAGCACGCTGGAATACCCTCGGCTTGGAGAGGGGTCAGCCGGGAAGATTGCTCCATGGAGGTTCCCATGAGATCATACGCTCGTATGCTACATGATGAAAGGGCTTGGAAGTTTCGTAAAATCGGGATATGGAGTGGCAGTGGGCAGAGCGCTGGACCTACCGTAGTGTGCCTAGTCTTGTCCCCCAATGCTGCAACATCTCGTACCGAGCAATCTCAGCCGGCCCATCAGTGGCCAAATGGGGTATGATTGAATATGCATGATCATTCCCAAGCACTGCATTCTGTCTCTTGCTTTTTACATGTGATAGCTACAGCATGTTGTGGCCTGCTAGTTCAGTGTTGAGACCCCCCTTGCTCAACGTCATCCTTCTTGATCTGTATATCTATCCGACCAGTCCGAAGCCCTCATGACATACCTCGTAAGATTTGCCGTTATGCCGTCCGCCGGATATACAGCATGTCGATCCTCCGGTAGAAGTTGATGTAGGTGGGATCATGATAAGACAACAGGGTAGAGCGAAGTATTTGCAAATCGCTGTGAAGTTCAACATTTTACATCCCGTGAAGCGATCAAGGGCAGTTCCGTCCCTTTGGTGCAACTCCCGGCTTCAGGTAGATTTACGTTAGAAAAATGGCAAAAGCTAGCTAATGGCAGTCATAGACTGACGTACATTGAGATCAGATAGGCTCTGTTTACCTTTGCTGTAGCATTTTTGTTGACTGTAGGCTCTACGTTGTATGTCACGCCACACGATTTTGATAACAATTCGAAGCACGGAGAATGATATAAAGCGTTTTGCCTATCCGAGCTGCTTGTTTTTACTGTTGACATCTTTCCTCTGAAGTGAAAGCGTCCCATACATTGACAATGCTCTCACATCTTTTTGTGAACGGTCTTACCTTCGCTCTACTGTCAGCCATCTGCTTGTCTCTACCCTATGATGGGACACAGCAAGTTCTGAGCGATCACAAACCATCCATCAATCTCCCCACCAATGATGGATTCGTACTCCCAGTTTTCGATTCAAAACCTGTAAGTAGGGCAGAGGAAATCCGATCAAACCGTATCGGGTATCAGTACGGTCCGCCACTACTAGGAAATACTTCATACTTCCCCACTGGGCCACTTGGAGATGCAATGGTCCAAAGGGATAAACAGATGTGGTTCCAAGATGTCCAGTATGTAACAGAGAAAGTCAATGGAATTGAGATCCCACAAGCAGCGCGGGCGCTCGCGGAGGTAAATAAACTTGCCATTTGAACTATGTTATTGTCGTTAATGCAGCTTAGATTGGTGGTATCAAAACGCTCTCCGACTATGCAACTTTGTACGACGGGCAATGGAAATACTCTATCCCAGATGGAGTTTCTCCTGGAATGTTGACGAATTGGACGCAAGATCTTCTCTTTTCCATGGAGCGTCTATCGAACAATCCCTATGCTGTCAAGCGCATTCATCCAGAGGACCAAATTCTGCCGTTTGAGGTCGAACAAAGTACTGCCAAAAAACTCACAAATATGAGCCTAGAAGAGCTCCATCGGACTGGGCGCCTCTTCGTGGCAGATCATTCCATACAAGCCGGGTATCCTACCATACCCGGACGCTGGACTGCTGCTTGCACAGCATACTTTTACATACATCCAAAGTCTGGAGACTTCCTTCCTCTTGCGATAAAAACGAATGTGGGTAGAAATTTGACTTACACGCCCTTGGATGACGAAAATGATTGGCTCATAGCCAAGATGTCATTCGAAATGAACGATCTCTTCCATGGTCAGAATCTCCATCTCGCTGCAACTCACGACGTGGCGGAGCCCCTTCACCAAGCTGCTCTCCGGACTATGAGCAGCAGACACCCAGTTAGAGGACTGCTCGATCGATGTATGTTCTCTAAACCTATGGAGAAGCCAACACACTGACAAAAATGTAGTAATGTATCAAGCTTACGCTGTCAGACCGATAGGAGACGAGGTGCTTTACAATCCTGGCGGTTTCTTCGATCAATCATTCGCACTGAACAACGAAGCTGGCCGACTTTTCGCTGGTGACATGTACCCAGTATATGCAGGACTTTTCCGCAGCAGTCAATTTCGACCAGACCTCGTGACACGCGGCCTTGTTAACTGCACATATGGGCCCCAGCTCAAGTCAATGCCATTTTACGAGACAGTGGAACCGATGATGACAGCCATCGAGGACTTTGTTACAGTTTATGTGGAAAGCTACTACCCTTCGGACGCGCTGCTCACGCACGACCTGGAAGTGCAGGACTGGATGGTGGAGGCGCACGTAGGCGCCCACGTCCTGGATTTCCATCCAGCACCTCTTACAGAAAGAGCAAAGCTCATCAACATTCTGTCGCACATTGCATTCTTGTGTGGCATCGGGCACCACGTACTCAATGCAGCCACACTCGGAGAGGCGGCAGGAATCTTACCCCTACACCCTTCAGCTTTTCAAAAACCGCTGCCAGAATGCAAAGGTTGCATCGACGACCTCATGCCGTATCTGCACAACGACACTGAAGCGTTGAAACAAGCATCATTACTCGTCCGATTCAATAGACCGCTTTTGGAAGAGTGGGATGGTAACCTCGTCAATCAATGGTCCGGCAAGCAATTCCTGGCCGCGACTTCGGATAGTGTACGAGAGGCGGCAGCAAAGTTCAAACGCACAATGGAGTCAATCAGCGATCATATACGGGCGCAGGTGTTTGACGACAACGGCTTCGGTCCGCAGGGTATGCCATTCATTTGGCGCTCCATAGATCCGAGGAAAATCCCGTATTACTTGTGTGTATAGAGGAAGCCTGCTGGTCCACTCGAATCAACGCCTTGTGGAAACGGCCCTCGTTCAGTGACAAATGACGGGATGCACATCACATGTGTGGTTCTCTACCCTATGAATCGTCGAAGAAGACATAACATCTCATCGTCCCTTTCTTTTCTTTTGATTTATCATATATATTTCAGCTGTTAATATGGGATATCAGTAGGCGCACAAATACGTGTTTATAGTCATGATGGCTGCGGGAATCATCATAGAACAACACAGCATTCGCGAAACATTGCATGGTGAAGCGAATGTGTAGACGCGCAGACTAGAAAAAGCATCGAGCCCGTGTATAAACTACTTCTATTGAGCAGCCACCTTATCTGCTTGCATTTGAGTCGATCATTATATAGCTCGGGCCAATCTCTCCATGCCATTGCCGAGACAATCTCCAGATGGTGTGCGCCAGACCGGTTGTGACCGTCCCGTTACTACTGTAGTTAATCTAGGCGAAGGCTTGATTGAACTTGGCCAATACACATATCGCTTTCATTCGTGTAAGCAGAACAACGGAAATACGTGCTGTTTTTCTTTGGGAAATCCCACGCGAACTGCGATAACCAACATGGTTGATGTCGCATTGCATGGCTGAGGCAATTGTCCAGTAGGGCCTCGCAATCTCAGAGGTGTCCTTTTCGTAGTCCAGGTGTGGTACGTAAAGTGGTACTGGTGTTGATCAGGGCGTTCCGAGTGGCAGAAAGAGTAAGAGTGGGCGTTTGCTTGATCTAAATGGCTTGGGTATGCTATTTTGCCAGACAAACACGACCTGGCATGTCCCCCATAGTACAATAAGTAGGTACAGGTTCATGGTCAACCACGTATTCAACCATTGAAGGCAGTGGTTCGTGCGAGCTGGTTTGCAACTTGGAACGGGAAGCATGAACTACAACGTCCTGTTGTGTAGTATTTGTGGGTCTGTAACATCAGGCGACTTCTGCAGTTGGAATTCAATGAAAAATGAGATTAACTTGACCGCAAAATTACGTGCGTATTCCTGTTTGCGCAGCTTATCATTTGCAGTGATTGGCAACCTCATCGCCGCCGTCGTCTTTCGTATTGCATACTCTATACGGAACCTCAAACTCACTGTGTCAGCAATGGAAAAAAGTCTTCTGGTCCAGTTACACGATTCCAGCTGCAAAATGGGGGCTGAAGCTTGTTGAGACTGTGCTGAGTTACCTGGGACATCAGCGTGTGACTATGAATCATGCATAAGACTTGCTATCTAGGGAATGGTTCGGTACGGCCCGCAGAAGCTTGCTTTGTCTTCGAAGACGACACCATGCACCTCGCACAGAAATGTGCTAGTCCTATCGATCATCCCACTCCCCCACTCCCGCCACGCACGGCTCTCAAAAATGAAGAACTGGGCGTGCGCATTTAAGATTCAGTTCTTTGTATTTCTTTCAGTTGAATCAATCGGAATGGAGCTGAGAAGTAGTAACTCCAGTTCATGGGATGAGCTTATCCGCTCGTTCTAGCAGTTATGGTTTGATGTCTACTCAAGTGCCTCAAGGAACCGTGGCTCAATCGAGTCTCATGCACATGAGTACATTAGCTTCCCATATGCACCTGTAGAAAACAATTGATTATTACGACTCACTATGTCTCTTCACATGCAGCTTCCGCTGCACAAGCCTGCGTAAGACGGCATGCATGCTTTCTTCACCTTACAATCTCTCGGAAGTAAGGCACAGCGTATCATGCACGAGCAGTGTGCAAGTGGTTGCTGTTGCGCCGATAGCACACCGAAACACTGTGAGCTCGCCGAGTCCGCTTGCCTGAACATCATAGTACAATATGTGATCGTCGATTTGTAAGAAAATCGTTTGAAAACCTGCCCGTGTACTCGTATCGATGCCCTCATGGAGAAATTCAACATCATTACACAGTTTTTGAGTACCTTCTCCTGCATTGCCTGTAGATTGTGGCGACCGGGTTCAAGCGAGAATGCGACATCCTGCATCTTTAGGTTCATACCGCGGTCATGTTGTGAACAGGGGACTTTTGCAGTGCGTGGGGGCGGCGAGCGCTGCGTCACTGCCTGGAGAGAGACAGACGATAACGAAGGGCGGCAAAGCAAACCATGGCTATCCGAGACACGTTGGATGAGCACCAAGTAATCAATAATATCTAATATCTTGCTATCGTGTTTGCAGAGCATGTCTGATGAGCACACAAGGTCGGAGAGTTACAAGGAGATACACTGCAGCTCATGTAACAGCGTTTTTAGGCGTTCAATGCTGCAAGCGGTCTGGTGCAACAAATACAACAGAAGGCGAACAGTTTTCTGGTTCATATTCCTAATTATGATATATATCAAAATCCATCTGATATGTCCTGGAGTCCTGTCATCAGAAAATGAATACAAGAGACCATGTTGATTGTCGGGTTATCATAGCTCCAAGTTCTCCTTCTCAGTGAACGGACATCTGCTCTTCTCTCTCTCGAATCGTGCAACCTCAGGCTCTATATCCCTTCCGGGTGACTGATCATCATCAGGGAATGGTCGCTGGATTGTGTACCCAATATGATGTGTCATGCGGTCGATGAGAGCATTACTTTCCATAGAGTAATACTGACAGTCTAAGTTAGATCTGTTTCACAGAAATCCCCGAAGAGAGACAGGAAAATGAAAAGACTAATTACCGGTTCTTCTCTCTTCATGTATCCTAGAGGGATGTCCTCCTTGAGGTAGAATGTCGCGACATCCTCCAAATACAGGGTAGTTCTGCCATGCTTACCGTACCGACCTAGTATACCCATCATGTTCGTGTATTGCGCACTATTCGAACTCTGTCAGCGTCCGACCTGGTCTGAATATACCCGGTAAAGCTGAATGCACTCACAATGAGCAAATCGCGCCCTGATTTCCAAATACAAAAAATGGGTTTTCCGCTTTACTCATATTATGCCGTAAATGGTGGAACTCGGCCATGTCTTCGAGGCTCAATGTTTCTCCATCAGAAGAGTAGCTTACCAACGTCTCATACAACGTCATGTTGATATTAACATTTTCACCAACTTGGCGGTCGTTGCGTGTGGGTGCGGCGGGGCAGTTTACGGCAAACTGTACTAGATCGTCCTAGTTTCTTGAGAATCTGGATTACGCTTAGAGGAGGAGAGCAGAAAGTGCGAGCTTACATTGAACATGTCGAGATCGATCGTGTCGGGCCAGCCGTGAAGGGCGAAGGTAGGAGCAAGGACAAGCATACTCTGTTGAGTGTAAGTGTAAAATTGAGAGATGCTTGCTGGAAACTTCTAGGATTACATTGTCGTCACCAAAGTTCCATACTTTCCGCACGGCATGAGAGAGTTCGGTGTATGATATGTTGCGGCCGGAGCGGTTGATATATCCACGATTCGCTAAAACGTTGACAGCGGGACAAGATGAGCGACGTATGTAGCCGTCTTCGGAACCGTTCACGTATCCCTTGTAGTAGTTGTGCTCTTCATCAATCTTGAAAGGTTTTTTGTAAGGCAGGAGGTGTGCGGGGGTGGGGACAAAAGGCTCGTTCTGCCCAAAGCCGTCATCGCTAGCTAGCAAAGATTTTTGCTTGATTGCATCGTAATGCTCCGAGGAAAATATGTAGCTTTGAGCCGAATTGATGATAGTTGTCACTACGACTAGAAAGCCGTACATAGTGGATAGTAAATGTCTCGAATATCGACGACAGTGTTGGAGTTGGAAAGCATTGCTCCCAATTGACAATACACACCTTATCTGAAGCCATTCTAGTTCTGTCCCGCAATACTGGTCGGTACAACGGGTGGCTCAAACAGAAGGTACATGAACGTCTGGGAGGCGCACAGACTAGCTACGCATGGATAGTTGTGTCCAGTATCCATTGTTAGCTGCGTATTGTACATTGCAAGCCACTGTGACATCACATTACAGCATGATAAAAAGGGTTGCACTTGTACTCCAACAACAGGGTGTACCGGAATTTGGAAATATCAAGCGATGCTGCTGGTATTTGGCCGAAAATGGAGTCCGGACCGCCATCGGGCTTGTAACACACTTTGATATCAGACTCAAGATCGCTTCACACTGTTAATTGTATGCATAGAGCTACTGCGTATCATGTGTAAATCCCTACCTACATGCTTGAGTTCAGACGGCACGTACATGGGCACGGAGTATCAAACTTCACCCACAGTCTGAGGCAGAGAGCTGATATCTAGAGTGTATTTAGAAATCTTTACCGAGAGATGATGTATATGCCCGTCTACAACTTCCAGTCTGAATACAGTGTGCCTGCATGCCCATTTTGCCCGCCCTCATGCCTTTAGTGCCAGTCCGCCCTGGGAAATGCTAGGTTTAGCAAATAAGAAGCCCATACAAGCACGGGTGTGCAGCAAGTGCAGATTCAGTGAAAAATAAAAATAAAAACTTCTAAAGGGTTACCAACGTCCAAAACATGACCCGAAACGGTGACCCAATAAGTAGCCGATGGGTAGATGATGAATCAATGTCGGTAGTGACTATCAGCGCGGATAAGAAAGATGCACTGGTTAAGCGATACGATTGGTACGAGCACGACGAAGAGTCATCGATACTGAGAGTACTGGTAGCCGTCGGAATTCAATTCGAGGACCGGTGAATAAGAAGTGGATACTGCGCAGGACCTCGTGTCGGCCGGAATTTGTGATGGGGTTGCCTGTACGCGTGTAAATGGCTCATATGAAGCGTCGTCGCGTAGGCGGTCACGGACCAAATACACGTCACCTGCGTAGAGTTATACAAATGCCAATACTCCATGTGTGCAGCGCATGAGAGGAGATGTGATGCAGATGTTCAATGTTGTTCAGTAATCATGTTGGGCGCTGATCAATTAAGCATGCCGATCTAGGCTGGTTAGAGCTTGGAGAGGCGGGAAGGGCCGCCACCCCACTTGGATGCAGCCTCCACCTCCACTCCTGACTCGTCCGACCAGAGCCTTTCCACCACATCCTCATACCTCTGCCTGCCGTCTACTCCAGAATAATGCGCACAGTGTGCCGTGCCCTCGTATACCACCTCCTCCACATTCCACCCCCGCCGCCTGGCTTCCTCAGCATGATCGTGGACATCGCCCCATTGGCACATGCGGTCAGACCTGCTGTAGATGTATCGCGCGTTCCCCATGCCATCTTCATCGCCCACAGTAGCGCTGGAAGCCGTCACCGTCTCCTTGTCTAACATGGTCCGCCTTTGCAAAGAAGCCGGATTTTCGTTCCCGCATGCGATCCACGTATAGAGCATGCACAGAAGAAAGTGCACCACAATCGTTCCCACCAGCTGGGTTGCGAAGTTGGGTGGCAGGCTCAGGACCATGGCCGAGTGGCTCTTCCAATATGTGCCTTTAGCTGGGCTGCTGTCGAAGACGATTCCGAGTAAAGGCAGAGGTCCCTTACTCTTCTGACGGAGGACGATGAGAAGCTGAGTTGCTGTGTTGGTACCGCCGTTCGAGAAAGCATGGAGCAGTATCTTGGGACTCGGGACTGGCTTTTTCTCTGTCGTGACAAGACCGTTTCCGTCACATTCTGCTACTGTGTCCATGACTGTACGTACTGCCGCTTGAATGTGCTTGTGTTGACGGGCATAACTGCTCACCAGGATGGGCACAGCCGATTCGATAAGCAATATGCGTGCTCCAGGTGCGATTCGTTGGTACATTGCTACATACTTGTTGATATGCTTCGCTGCTGCACCTAGCCATGTACATATTATCACGAGCTCGCCAATGGCTGGCTCTGACGGTGTATACACTGAGGTTCTGGGGCCGGTGTTGATGAAATTGGCAAGTGTTCTTGACATTTTATCTCCAAAACAACGCAATCAACAACGACGAGGTGCCGGGAGGAAGGGTATTTATCGCGGATTTTGAAACATCATGTCTGCTATCGCAGCTGCAGATAACATACATGTAGTGGATAACTGACTCTCGTACTGATCCAAAGGCTTGCAGTTGGCACCATCACCCCGAGAGGACGGACTTTGATCCTTGTTCTGCCTGCTCGTATATATCATGTATGCGCGGGTGAGTACTCCCGAAACAGCACAAAATGTATAGTAATCATTCTTGCATGTGCTATGCGAAGCACCCTGCGTCACCCCTGCTGTATTTTGTTGATTGGCTTCTGATCAGCAAAACATGGTCTTCTGGTAGGACACACCTGCTGAAACTGAATGTCGCCCATGACATCACATCATTTTAATACTGCACGATTTATCCATCTGCACTTGCCAGTATTCTCGTACTAGATCCAAGCGGAGCGGTTTGGGTTTTCCTTCCCCACTCGCCAAGAAGCGGAAGAAAGTTCTTTCTTAAAAGTGTTTGAAGACGACCCAAAAGCCACAACGGTCGTGCCTCGGTACTCGACACTTTCTTGATACCTTCCATTCAGCACTTCAGCTGAATTCCGCTCCACCTGCTGCCTACGCTTATCTTCATACTCATCGCGCCATGGCGGAGAAAATGCCAAAGCCTATTTCGACCGCAGAGAAGGATACCAATGGTAACGCGAAGACTCAGAAGGAGCCTGTCGTAGCAAGCACACCTCCAGGTCCTCCAGATGGCGGCACCAAAGCATGGCTAGCTGTCTTTGCAGCATGTCTATCCTTCTTGATCGCATGGGGCCCTTCTACCGGTTTTGGTGCATTCCAGGAGCATTATATTGACCAACTTCTGTCATCTCACTCGGCCTCCGACATATCCTGGATTGGAACCGTCAACGCTTTTTTTCTCATTAGCACAGGGGTGGTGGCTGGCCCTCTATTTGACCGCGGCTATCTGCTTCACTTAATGGCACTCGGCCACTTAATGGTGATATTTGGCATGATGATGGTAAGCCTGGCAGTTGAGTACTACCAGATTATGCTGGCTTTCGGATTCTGTGTTGGAATAGGGTCAGGTCTACTCTATGTACCAGCTATTGCGCTTGTAAACACGACATTCTCAACAAAGCGCGCGTTAGCCATGGGATTTGTCACTTGTGGAGCCAGTGTTGGTAAGTGCAAGCTCAAGATCCCTCGGGAAAAAAAGAGTTGACTCACCAGCGTGCTAGGTGGTGTGATATTCCCAATCATCTTCATTCGCTTGCAACCTCGAATCGGATATCCATGGACAATGCGAGTCCTGGCGTTTCTGCAACTTGCTTGCTCTTGTATAGCTATGCCAATACTTCTTTGCATACCGAGACCTCCAAAGCCCGCGTCTCCACGTCGCATCATACACTGGCACGCCATGAAAGAGAAGACTTTCAGTGCCTACTGCGTGGCCAACTTTCTCATATTCATGGCCTACTTCGTGCCATTGTTCTATGTCCCATACTTCGCTTCCACGATATTAGGAACAGACAGAGATTTCGGGTTCTACGTGCTGGCTGCGTTGAACGGCGCGTCTGGCTTTGGTCGCTTGGGCTCGGCCATTGTTGCCCAGAAGCTGGGTGCTCAGAATGTTCTCTTGTTCAGCGTGGTAGCCTCTACGATTCTCATATTTGGGTGGACTGGGTACGTATGCTGATCGATGCAGGGGCGCTCAGGTCCTGATAACATATTGATTGCACCTCTAGTAGGAGATCGCTAACTTTTCACTTTTCCTCTCTAGTATTCGGAGTCTGGGCTCCTTTTTTGCCTTCGCCGTCTTACTCGGCTTCTTTTCTGGAATCTTGATCTCGTCCAATCCCGTTGTGGTCGCCCATCCGGTGGTTTCGCCAACGCCGAGTGTGATTGGTACACGCCTCGGCATGCAGTGGTTTGCGACCAGCTTAGGCGTGCTTATTGGAGCACCCATCGCAGGCGCAATCGTAACGACCATAAACGCCGATTCTTTCATTAACCTAGCTGTCTACAGTGGGGTTGTGATGGCCGTAGGCTGCGCGTTCTTACTTGTGCCTTTGAACGCCGTATGGAAGCATGATAAGAGAAGGAGACAGGATGCTAGTTAGAGCCACTCCATGGAATCCAGATTTCCCACCTGTGAAGAAATAGATTTGCACGCGTAGGATTTCACTGATTACCTGTCTGACTCGTTCTGCCAATGAAGACAGCCCCTATTCTTATTCTTACACTCCAACGCCCGTCCTCGTGTGTGGCATTGTGAGTGCTCTGGAAGAGCATAAAGACTATCAATATGCAGCTTTAGTAGTAATCGATTACGCATCCTGTTGTGTGATGTATCGAATCTTTCCGAGTACATTCTGCCATCCTTGCTCTCGTGTTATTTCGCCAGCCCCACTATTCTATTTATGTACGTATGTATGTACGGTTCGTCTAGGTAGGAAAGAGTGTGGCTCGACGTCACCGAAGCCGCTTCCCGCTAAGCCCAGAAAGTCTTCACAGTCACTCAATCCGTTGAATCACTTTCCTGATAAATTTCGCCCAGTCTCTGTTCAACGTCTCCATCTCTCTCCCAATATTTCGCATACGTCAAGTTACCATCGAGCTTCCTGAGACCATGTCAGCCCATAGCGAGAACACTACCCTGACACAAGAAATTGCTGCCAAAACAGAACAAATTGCAATCGAATCCACACGAGGTGCCGAAGACGCCGCAGAGAAGGTGGGCGCCATTACATCCGCAACCATAGACTCAGTTTTCCAAACCTTGCACTTCGAGCAACTCCCAGCATGGATGCAAACGGATCCGCATATCCAGCGGGGATATCGAAAATCTACAGGAGCTATCAACGACTGTCTACACTCACTCTGGTATCCACATAATGAATTGGTCAATACATGGTCACACCTGCTTCCTGCGACTTTTTTCCTGGCGCTGTTGGTTGGGGCGGATTACTTGCAGCTCAAAGACTTAAAGGGGAGAAATGGAGGAATGAAGTGGAGCGACCTGGCGATGATGCAGTTTTATTTTGCGTGTACGGCACTATGCCTGCTTTTCTCGGTCAGTGACGAGAGCTTTCCCCCATCAATTGTGGAGTTTCATGGCCTTTTCCCTGTTATTTGTTTCTCTCTTCATTCGGGCCAATTTGCTGATGGAAACCACGGCAGGCTACTTTCCACGGGATGAACTCCCATTCCTTTGAGATGGCGCGCCGTACGCTCAAACTGGACTACCTCGGGATCGTACTAACCATAAGCTCGACGTGTATTACTTCCACATATTTCGGACTTTATGGCAATCCACGCTTACAGGCTATGTACATATCTGTTACCGTTCTGTGTGGGACTACTGTGTTCTGGATGGTTCTCAGGCCTGATGCAGACGGTCCCAAGGCGGCAGCATGGAGGTGTGCCACCCCTCGTTTTACTCATTTCAACGCACGGAACGCTAAAGTAAAACAGGGCTGCAGTTTTCACAACATTGGGGGCCAGCGGTTTTGGAGCCATTGTTCACGCTGGATTGAAAGGGGGGGTTGAGGCGCTCAAGATGTTTCCTTTGCTGAACATCGCGGTGACGTGCTCATGTTATCTGTTAGGTACTCTCTTGTATGTTCGTAGAATACCGGAGAGGTACTGGCCCGGAACCTTCGATCTATGGGTAAGCCAAGTTCCCTAGCTACTAATTGGCGTCAGAGAAGTTAGGATCCACTAATGTTTCGTAGGGCGCCAGCCATCAACTCTTCCATATCTCGGTGGCTATTGGGCAGATTGTGTTCCTCTACGGACTGAAAGATGTCCTCCAGCTACACTATTAGCGAAGCAGGCCGACTGTATTCTGTACCCCAAGTGTTGCTGTGTTCAAATGTTGACAAAGATATTTCGCGCCCAGCATGTTATTGATTGACAGCTTCGTTTTGCATATGCTCGAGTGAGTCGTCCTGCGATTAGCATAGTCTTTCTAAGATACTTTTACAATGCAACAGATGAGTATAGGCCTAAAGGTCTTGCCACGGCTAAACATACATGTACACGGCGTGACCAAGAGCAGTGAAGGTCGCTCAAATGTTGTCAAGTTACATTCCCCACCCTTATCAACAGACATCGTCGTTTACACCTTCCTCATTGGGGCTGACCCCACCACCCCACCTTCAATGGGGCTTAAGCTACCACCACCCCGCCATCTGGTCATGCCATCAACAGTTTAACGGCATCACGATAGCGCCGCCGGCACCGTTTGTCTCATCGCTGTTGATAATAGTAGCGCCGAATACAAGGTGCTGGCCATAGATGTAGAGCTCGTGTGGCTTTTCTATTTTCCTTCTTCTTCTTCGTCTCGTCCGCAGTCTATTCAATCCAAGCTTCTCGGATGTGATATTGTTTCCTGATTGATCACAACCATCCTTCTCTAAACCACCATGGCAAATATCATTGTAGACCAGGCGGTCGCGCAGGATGATCTAGTGATACCGGCAAGTCATACCCAATCCCACCCAGAAAATGGCGTACATCGGCGCTAACTGCTCGCCTGCAGCTCATCGACTTCGCGCCATTCCTGTCTTCAGATCCCGTCAAGAAGAAGGAGACTGCACAAGCTGTTCTGGAGGGCTTCCAAGGTGCCGGCTTCATCTACCTTAAGAATCACGGTATCCCCGAAGCGACCGTCTCTGATGTCTTCGCCAACTCTGCCAAGTTCTTTGCGCGTCCCCAGGCGCAAAAGGACGCGCTCTCCTGGTATTCGCCCGAGGCCAATCGCGGATACAGCGCAGCCGGACGTGAAAAGGTTACAGATCTGGAAGAATTGGATGATGTGGGAAAACTAAGGGAAGCGGTGCCAGATTTGAAGGAATCGCTGGAAATCGGGAGGGAGGGAGAGGAAGGCATGCCGAATATGTGGCCGGCGGTGGAGGGTGATAACGATGCGAAAGTGTTCAAGGAGGTGATGCTGAAGTTTCACGATACTTGCAAGGCACTGCACATGCAATTAATGCGCGCTATAGCCTTGGGTATGGGTATCGACGAGCAATGGTTCGACAGCTTTACTGACCGCGGCGACAACACCCTTCGCCTTCTCCACTATCCCGGAGTACCCAAATCGGTCTTCAAGAGGCAGGATGGTCAATTACAGGTTCGTGCGGGCGAGCACAGCGATTACGGCTCTGCGACTCTTCTTTTCCAAGATTCTCGAGGTGGATTACAAGTTCGCTCCCCCAAGGGGACTTTCGTTAATGCGACCCCGATACCCGGCGCTATCGTTGTGAATGCGGGTGACCTGCTCGCCCGCTGGTCAAATGATACTATCAAGTCAACCAAGCACAGGGTAGTAGAGCCACCTCCAAAGAAGGACGACGGCGATGGTTCGGACTCGTATCCTCCCCGGTACTCCGTCGCATACTTTTGTAATCCCAATTTCGACCGCACAATAGAAGCTATTCCAGGGACCTACGAGAAGACTGGGAAAAAATACCCCGCCGTCACGAGCGGCGAATATCTGGTTAAAAGGTTAACCAGCACGTATTGAGCAATTCTGTATCAAACCACAATCTTTTCATGCAAGGAGATGTTGATCCGTGAGATTCTTGTTTTAGTGTTGACTGTTAGATCGTGAGAGTGCTGCGCAATCCGAATCACTGAGACGAAGGGTCGGCCTGCCCAACACTTTTCACTGGTAAATCTCACAATCACTAATCTTCTGCTTGGAGATCTAGAATTTTCTCCTGAATCGTGTTCCCAGTCAAGAAATGAGCAGAAAGTCGAAAGGGAGAGGAAAGAATGAACAATTCCTTGAGCATTATCTGTTTACTTCTCGTGTCATGATAGCTTGAAATCGGGCTATAATTGTAGAATCGAGGGGTCGCTGCTGTTTTCACGAATTGAGAATTATTGTGTCAACTACACGTTTCACGGCTTTGGTAAATTGAACGAGAGAACGTGTGGATACACAGCCCACTACAGGCCATGCTTAGTCAGCCTGTTAATCTCTTCAAGCCTCAGTACTCAAGTACTTGACTCAATCAAACACCTAGAAACCCTCATAATCAAGCCAAACATAAATGTCTTCGGAACACAATGTTCAAGGGCTGGATGAACCCAATCAGGCAGCTCCACGGTATCTACTTTCGAGTGAATCTTCTGCTGTATTTTACTAAGATGAACAGGTCTGCGCCTACTGGATTCGGAGGGGTAAAAGTAGATGATGCCGTAAGAGGTGCTTCCTTCCTCACAGTTCATGTCAATTGAACAGCACAAAATTGATCATTCAATAACCAACCTCACTACACCAAAGACTTGATCACCTCGTATCATTCCTTCAATTCTACCACCATCGATGAGCTTTCAGAGGAACCTTCGGCATTGGAGTTTATGCGATATGTATCCCGCAATCGCCCTTTCGTAGTCCGTAAAGGAGCTGAAAACTGGAAAGCGCGACAAAAATGGAACGCAGCCTATCTGTCGGGCGTGTTGAAAGACCAAAGCGTGAATGTGGCCATCACGCCCTACGGTAACGCCGACTCTGTCATCGAACTGCCCGATCCTAGTCAGGACCCGAAAACGAAGAACATGATCTTTGTCAAGCCCTACGAAACCATGCTCCCATTTACCACTGTCATGGAGCAGATACAAGAGCAAGAACTTGCTTCCCTGGCACCATCTGCGCATTCAAATGCAGCGCCAGTGACACGGTACCTCCAAACCCAAAACGACAATCTACGCAACGAATATACCACCATATTCTCGGATGTTCCAGAATCCGTACCGTTTGCCCGCATCGCGCTCGCTCAAGACCCAGATGCCATCAACTTTTGGCTCGGCAACTCGCATTCTACGACTGCGCTGCACAAGGACAATTACGAGAATGTCTATGTACAGATTCTAGGGAAGAAGCACTTTGTACTCCTGCCGCACGTTGAAGCGGCTTGCGTAGGGGAAAAGAGCGTGTTGGCTGCTACCTATGAGATTCGGAAAATTCATGGCAATGGTACCATCAGTGGAGATGATTCTGTAGTACGAAGCGGCGACATGACAGCCGTCATTGATGATCCAGTAGAATATGTGCCATTTGCGACATGGGATCCAGATCAGCCAGAGCGCAACACAACTCCTTACTCGCAGTACTCACAGCCGTTGAGAGTCACTCTCAATGAAGGCGATATGCTGTATCTGCCTGCACTGTGGTATCATAAAGTATCGCAGTCATGCTCGGAAGAAGGCATATGCTGTGCGGTGAACTATTGGTATGATTTGGATTTCAGTGGAGGATTCTGGAGCACTGCAAACTTTGTGCGGGGTGTGGGTTTGTTGACTATGAATGAGCGAGAGTGCGAGAATCATGGTGTTGGCGAGAATGAAGACTAATAGAGTGGCTGGGTCGTCCATTCGACTGCCCGATCACGGTCCTCATATCAACGCACAAAATTCGGTATATTGATGGTTGGAGCTCTTCCATCCTCCTCAGCCAATCTTTCTGTTCGGGATCGCAACACAGAACGGGATAATGCTCATTGACATTAAGCTTTCATCCAATGTATTGCGAATGTGGCTGTATGAATAAAGCATAGGAGACATTTACCACCAGTAGAGGGAAAGAGATTCGAATAGAACATAAACGAACAAACATTATATGATAATTCGAGGGGTATCTTCAAATACGCGTGGCGGAAAGAAGCCTTTGCGTCCGCAATATGTAGCACATCATATGGTCCCTAACTTCTATTTGGGTTTGACTCTAATCTTGACACCAGCCCCCCTGACACTCCCCCACACGCTATCAGATACCCGCGCAGGCAGTTTCCGCCCCTTCAATCTTTGGTCAATTAACCACATGCCGACCACAAATTCTTCCTTACGCAGCCTGCCAAGACCTCTCGCGTCGACCAGATCCCAAACTTCTCCCAATTCATGGTCCGGCAATCGGCTTCGCATCCAAATCTCTTTGACCACCAAGCCTGAAACATCTAACAACGGATCATCGGAAACACCGGGTGGAGAGCGAGTAGGTGTGTCTGATATGAAGAGACCTTTGTTAGCCGCCCAGACACCCTCGTACCGTTTCCTTTCGCGATCTGTAATCTGGTCTCGCCATCGTTTGCGCGTGCCTTCGTGGTGTTTGTTTGGATGCTTGCGGCCCATGCCCATGATTCGGGTGCCCTTACGTTTATATCTGTCTGTTTCTTCCTCTTCATCGGATGAAGAGGGATCTCTGCGCATGGTTGAGCGAAGCTTTCCTGTGGGTTGCGGCTTTGGCGGTGAAGGGGAGCGGTGAAAAGGAGAATGGTGATGATGATGCTGTTTCCGTCCGAAATCAGGCGTGGCCAGCTTAGCGGGGCTAGGAGAAGCATTCCGAGAGGAAGCTAGGGCAGCCCCAACGATAGCATTCGAAAGACTTTCACCGGTCATATGTTTAGAGATGGATTTGACAGATTCGCGTTGATAGTTAGAGTGGTAAATAGTATCTTTGGACGGCGTGGAAGGTCTACTGAAGGAAGCGCTATGTGGGCGAGAAAGACGTTGAGGAGGAGGAATCGGAGAAGACAACTTCGGCGTGGTATGGGGTTCAGGAGGTCGCGATGTCACCCTAGTACTTTCCGCAGTTAATTCTGATTTTTGCCTAGTTGAACGACGTGGAGGAGGTAGAGCAGGTTTAGGCTTTTCCTCCTCCTGTTCTTCTCGAGCGGAAACAAAGGAGGCCGGAGACGAAGGAGCTTCATGATTGCTCGTGGAAGTCGACAGCGTCCTGTTTTTGGTAGCTGGTGAGCGTGTCATATCCTCGGACTTTGGCCGTGATTGTCTAGACATCTTTTTAGGTGGTGGTTTCGGGCGGGATTCAGCATTCACGACTGCTGCACGTGGCGCCTGTGTAGGAGAGTGCGCACGTGCACTGGGTTGTCTCTCATGAAGCGAAATGGAGGCGGACTCTTCTCCAGCACTCTTCGACCAAGAGTGTATTTGTGATTGTGGTTGTGATTGTGGTTTCGGTTTCGGTTTCGGTTTGATCAAAGGTGGGGTCTTCCTTCTTTGCTGTTCCAGAGGCACGTCCCCAATCGACTCGGGTGGCATTTTGAATTTGCGTTGCGGTTTAGGAGATCGCACAGGGGGTGGAGACTTGGATATCTGGGGTATCGGTGAGAGGGCTCGGGAAGGGGCGGAAGGCTTAGTTTGCTCAAACATCTTCACGAGAGAAGTAGTAGGGGCAATTGGTGTATCATCTGTGGATTGCGCATCGTTTGAAGGAGCACTTGACCCCGAATTAGCCAGACTCGGAGCAGCAAGAAGCCGTGTTCGCTGAGCGTGTGATGGCTTAGGCTTCTCCGAGTCTAATCTTGCCAGCACATTTCCGACGCTTCCGGGCGGAGGCATGACATCGGCCTCATTTTGCTCCTTCTCAGACATGACGGGAGTAACCGTAGCCTGAGTAGGAGGCTTCAGCGCAGTGTGTCTTGCGGCAGCTAGTTTGGCGGCGATATTGGACGGCGAGGGTATCCGTTCAGCAGAGCTGTCTTCCGGTATACCAAGCGTACTTGAGCTCGACGAGTTGCTCAGCTGGTGCATAGGGGATGCATTCGACCTGCTACCGCCAGTCCAGTCCTTTCGCAGAGGTGTAGTCGTTCCAGAGGGGGCTGCTGTATTGCGTGGCGATCCGGTGCCTACTTTGGTCGCGGCGAGCAATGCCCCATTTCCTCCACCTGTGTATGTATTTGCTTGCGGCTTGGGTTTTACGGGAGGCTTCAGGAAAGCGCTGGAGGCGCCTCGGAGGGCTGCGTTGGGGACATTATGTATGGTGTCGCCGGTGGATTGCGAAGCGACCTGCTGGTGCTGGGGACTGGCGCGGGAGCTCATTGAGAGCAGCCCATCGGGCTGTTGGTAGGATGGTAGAACGGGTAGGGCGGCGTTGCTTAGTGCTCAGACACCTGCATTAGAGAGAAGGAAGGGAAAGGAGGGATAGTGAGCAACAAGAGAGCTTGAGAGGAGGAGTGAAACGCGACACACAGTCAACGGCGACAAGGAAAGCGAGGGACTGGGTGAATAAACTGAGCGAGTGAGGTTGCAGGGGCGGGAAGGGCACAGATGTGGTCGACTTTGTTGTTGTTGTCCAAAGGTATTATTGACAGTCCTTAGTTCCTACCTGTAGACTGGAGCCTCACGTCTTATGGTGCTAGGCCAAATGCGGTTTCCGCGCCGCGCTGCTGCCTTCGCTGGCCCCCCTTCACTCTTATATAAGAACCCAGATCGGTATGTAAACAACATTGCAAGTAGGCTCTTGACAACCCCCATTCTTCCCTCCATGCGCCCAACATGGTTGAAGATACATCTGTGCCCGATGCCGCTGCCATAAAGGAGCAGACGCTCATGTACGGCGCCGAAGATGACCTGGATACAAAATACCCAAACAGACCAATCAACCTTCACAAAACACGCCCCTTCCATACTCTGTTCACTGACTTGTTTGATCCTCTTTTGAGCACCCAGAAGAAAGCCAGGACAACCGGCCCGCGGCGTAAAGTCGGACCATCAGGCCATTCCAACCTCTCACCACATGAAGCCCGCCGACAGATAATAGAGAGATATGTCGCAGACTGGCGCAAGCAGGTTGGTGCCGATTTCTATCCGGCGATGCGCCTCATAGTACCAGAAAAAGACCGCGATCGTGCCATGTATGGGTTGAAGGAGAAGGCCATTACCAAGATCATTATAAGCATCACAAACATCAACAAGGATTCGGACGATGCTAAACAAATGCTCAATTGGAAGCTTCCGGGCCAGCTACACCAGGCAACAATGTCTACGGCAGGTGATTTCGCTGGCAGATGTTACGAAGTCTTATCCAAGCGACCAATGCGGTCTGAAGTCGGCTCCATGAGCATCGCCGAAGTCAACAACACATTGGATCAACTTTCCCAAGTCAGTGCGGTAGAACAGCAGACCAAAATATTCCAAAGATTCTACCGACGGATGAATGCCGAAGAAATGACCTGGCTGATTCGCATCATTTTGCGATACATGAAGATCGGTGCAACGGAGAAGACCGTCTTTGACATTTGGCACCCGGACGCAGAGGCATTGTTTAATATCTCCTCTAACCTTCGCCGCGTTTGTTGGGAGCTACATGACCCCGAAACCCGTCTGGAAGGTGATGAGACTGGTATAAGCTTGATGCAATGCTTCCAGCCACAACTCGCAGCTTTCCAACCCAAAGTCGGCTCTTTTGAGAAGCTTGTCGCTAAGCTCCGGCCGCAGGACAACGATGACTCTTTCTGGATAGAGGAGAAACTGGACGGGGAACGTATGCAGCTTCACATGATAGAGGATCCAGAAGCTCCGGGGGGAAGGCTGTTTGGATTCTGGTCTCGCAAAGCCAAAGATTACGCTTATCTTTACGGAAAGCATTTCTCCGGTGAAGAAGCTGGCGCGCTCACACGGTTCATCAAGAATGCCTTCAGCAAAAACGTGCGCAACATTGTCCTCGATGGCGAGATGATCACCTGGGACATGGATATTGACCACATTGTTGGTTTTGGCACACTCAAAACAGCTGCGTTATCAGAAAAGGAAAGTTCGGCCGACACAAAAACCGGACAACGGCCATTATTTCGGGTTTTCGACTGCTTGTATCTTAATGACACCTTGTTGACGCCATATACTCTACGAGATCGCCGCAAGGCTCTCGAAAGCGCTGTCAAAGGCGTTCACCGCCGCCTGGAAATTCACCCCTATCTCGAAGTTCGTTCATACGTCGAGATTGAACCAGAGCTACGCAAAGTGGTGGAAAACTCTTCGGAAGGATTGGTCCTAAAAAACCCACGGTCAATGTACCGACTCAACGATCGTAATAACGATTGGATCAAAGTCAAACCGGAATACATGTCCGAATTTGGCGAGTCGTTGGATTGTGTTGTAATCGGAGGTTACTTTGGCTCCGGTCACCGTGGTGGAGTTCATTCCTCCTTCCTTTGCGGATTGCTCATCAACAAAGAGGCCCAGGAAGGCGATCCAGGCTACGGAAAGTGTTGGTCTCTTTTCAAAGTCGGTGGCGGTCTCACTCGAGATGACTATGCCGCAATTCGTGGTCGGACTGAAGGGAAGTGGACGGACTGGGATGCCCGACGGCCACCACCCCTGATCGAACTAGGAGGCCACAAAGATAACCGTCAGCATGAGAGGCCGGATCAATGGATCCACCCAAGTGATTCTGTGGTGCTGGAATGCAAAGCTGCCAGCGTAGAGGGGAGCGATAGGTTCCGAATGGGCTTTACGCTCCGCTTCCCACGCTTCAAGAAGCTCCGTACCGACAAGAAATGGAACCAAGCCCTTTCCTATGATGAGTTTCTAGAGCTTCGCAACACTGTTGAACGGGAACAAGACGAGAAAGAAAAGGAGTTTAAAATCGAGCAGTCTAGGCGCAAAAAAGCTCGCACCGAGAAAAAACCTTTGGTTGTTGCAGGCAATGACGACTTTACTACACCTTACGCAGGGCCTAACACGAAGATCTTGGAAGGATTGAATTTCTACATCATGACGGACCAAGTCTACCCAGTCAAAAAATCCAAAGCCGAGCTCGAAGCGCTCGTCAAAGCCAACGGTGGCAAGATTGTTCAGCGCGACAGTATCAATGACAAAAAGCTCATCATCGTTGCCGATAAGCGACTAGTCAAGGTCTCTTCACTACAAAAACGCAACGTGTACAACATCGTCAAGCCCATCTGGTTACATGACTGCATACGTCAAAACGAAATCGACGCTTCGACACGCTATCTGCTTCCTTTTGAAGCGAACCGTCACATGTTCCATCTCCTTGAGGCAGATGAAGAAAGTTACGAAAACAATGTTGATGATAATGGCGACTCATTTGAGCGGGACATTGCGGACATTGAGGAAATGAAAGCGATACTCAACGCCATGACGAACAAATTCGAAGAGGTCTTTGACGATGGTCTGTTTCTCGATCAGCTGGACGACCACGACAAATCTATAGGTCATTTGCGGAATTACATGTTCCACAACATGAAGGTTGCTGTTCTCAGGAGCGACGATGAGGAAGCGGAGAGCAGATTGCAAATGGTCAGGAACTACATACAGTTTGGGAACGGGGAGATTACGGATAGGGTGGATCAAGAGGGTGTCACCCATATTGTGTGCTTGGACGAAAAGAGTGGAGCGATGGCAAAGGGCAAAAGCAGGGTTTCGGGGCTGGCGCGAGTAGTGGGTGCGGCGTGGGTGGAAAAGTGCTGGGAAGAAGGAACGAGGGTTGACGAGGAGAGATTCCAATGGGGGTGATTGAGGACGTCAAAGTGGGTTTTTGTTGGAGAGTTTCACATTGAGCCTCGAGGCTACCAGCCAAGAGGGTCCGGTGCTGTTGAGAAGTAGGCACGGCGGAAATTTGTACAATTGTCGCTGGGGACAGTATTCCTGAGCTCCCTCACCTGTTGCCGTCGGCGAAACAGAGTAGAATTAGTTCAATCGATACCCTTGCATTCCATGAACAGATGCACTAATGAATGAATTTTATCAGCGAACGAGCGAGCTTCGCGAGCGAATGCCAGAATATCACAGTCTGACAAAGAAAATCCATCCTCCCTCTCCTCCTCTTCAACACCGGGAAACCTCAAGTGAAGAATGGAGAGCATGGAAGATATCTATTTCCCCTCTTCCACCCCTTCGACCTCGACGTCAACCTTCTCATCATAGAAGCACACCAGATCCTTAATCTCCACACTCTCACTGGCTGGGAAGCGATAATACCAAACAACGTCCTTCCAGACCTCGTCCCCAATCTGAACATGGTAATACTCGGCCTGGCCTTTGTACGGGCAATAAGTAGTGGTGTCGCTCTTCCTCAGATACTCCCAGTTGACGGATGTGGGAGGCAGATAGCTGCGCACAGGCAAGCTCGTTTCATGCAAGAAGAAGGGATGCGAGGTTGATGCGAGGACGGTGGAGCGCAGGGAGATTTTGACGGAGCGGGAGGAGGGGAGGATGGTAATGCGTTTGTAGGGGTCTTTTGGGTGGGAAGTGTAGAGGGGGCTGTCTTCTTCGAACCATTGGTCTAAAGCGGGGGGAGGGATTTTCAGGAGGGGCACAGGCAAGGTGGGGATGTTAAGGATGAGAACGGTTGGGGTGCGGGTGTTGCTGGGATCGGAGGATGAAGAGGAAGATGTGCTGAGGGTGCCTAGATGGATGGTATCGTTTGCATTTTGAATTGGGGAGGTTTTTGTCAAGGTTGTTGTCGGTGAGAGGGAAGCTACGGGTATGTAGAAACTGGAGTGCAAGGTGGTGAGCGAGAGGTTTGGGTGATTTAGTGAAGTGGGTGGGGACTGATTGGCACAGGGAGAAGTGATGTGTGGTCAGGATATTGGGCTTGTAGGGGAAGCGTCTGGCTACTGACTGGGGAAAATATGAGTGTTCCCATACGAGGTAGGCCGAGGTGGTATCGAAGATGTATTTGCCATTGAGTAATCCACGGACACGGCGGGGCGTTTTTTCATACTTGTGTGGACCCTCGGATGCGAGTTTGTGGGCCAACTTTGTGAGACTGGCGTTTGTTGGTTAGGGATCATGCTACAGACGCTAGTAGCTGTATTGTAGCTGATGAAGGGAGAATACTCACGCGTCGACGTCAGACATGTTGTTTGAGAATGCTCGGTATCTCGGAAAATGCTGTTTGCTTTTGAAATGGCAGGGCGGACTGAGTCGTGAGGATTGTGTTTTGAGATGCGATAGCAGTCGGCGGCAAGAAGTAACTGAGGTTGTTATGTACATGGCGCATCTGAGGGCGGGGTTGAGAGAGTCAATGACAGCATATACATGGGCATTGGTCATCCGAGGCTTTGTAATCTAAGCGACCGCTCACTCCGCAGCTTCAGTCTTCAACTACATACCTACATATATATGTACCTACATAGCTATGTAAACAAACATGAATGCAGCAATGGACTCGGGTGCCGATGCCGCACATTCTGACAATGAGGTTGCTGGATGACTGCTAGTGTCAGGGGTGAGGTAGGTATTCGGAGAGGTTTGGATCTGCTGCGGCTCGATTTGGGTGGATCAAACTCTTGGAATCGGGATGCTAACAGCGGTAGCATCTGCACGGCGCCTCGCCGGTCGGGTCTGGCAATTTGGTGAAGACTGTAGTGCCATGCCGCGGGCTGTTTCTGAAAGGACTCGTTTGAAACGGTAGGCCACGGTGAGCTTGGCAGGAGGAAGGTCGGCAAGGCCAAAAGCAATAGACTGGCTGTCATGGGGCCCACCGCATGTGATTGGGATGCCATGGCAAGCTATAGCACTACCTATAGCACCTACAGTATGTATGCGATGCAATGCGTCTGCCCCTGGTGCTGTTCCTTTCGGCTGGCGAGCGTCCCAAAGCGGGTGCCAGCCAAAACCCACGACTCGGTAGTCTCCCAAGACTCTTGCAGAAACAATACGCTACACCTGTCCCATGTTGATTAACACCCGCCACCGTCAGTCTATGGTCTATCTACCACAGGTAGGTAGATGATGGTGTAGCGCCTGGAATGCCGACTCTTCGCGAACCGCAATGCTGCAACCATCACTATATTTCAATGGCCACAACTCAGCCTGAAGGGAGCTTGCTTCCTGGCCATGCAAGCATGCCTCCCTCCTGGATAACGCACACACACACACACAGTCTATATATCATCAGTCATGTCCCACTGCGTCGCCTATCATATCCTGTCATGCACACCCTGGTTCACTCCATCCCCAAGACGAACATCCTGTCCCGCCCAGGGGTGCTCCCCCATCTTCTGCATCGTAGCCGTCACCACACGCCCCAATCGAGAAGACGGCCCAATGAATCGGTCTGCGCCCAGCCTGCTCTTCTCCCCGAATTAGCACTCTCCCCACTAAAACCAAACATGGTTCGATCATTCTCTGCAGGAGGGGGACCACCGCTCCAATCTATTTTGTTGTACATATGTCCTGGCTTGCCTCCGACTCTTTTTCCACGACTTCACCAGTCTTTGTGTCCGTCGCCCGTGCCTCATCAACCTACACGGGCTGAACTCTTCTGCTCTTGGAAGTCTTTGTTGCTTCCGTACATTCGCTTTTCTTAATCAAGTCTCTCGTTGTATACAATTAATATTATTTCCCTCCTCATCCATCATCATGCGCCACATCGTCGATAGACTGTTGGGCCTCGTCGCCGCCTTCACCCCCAACCTTAGCCACGCCCAACCCCAGGCAAAGGCCCAAGTAGCCTCCTGCACCTCAGCACTCTCCATCGATAATTTCTCCAAATGGTCCAGCAACACCAACAGCCTTGGCCAGTGGACCAGCGGTAAGTAGATACCATGTCGTCTCACGACAAACTCCCCGCTGATTCCTCTAGATGATGCTTCTATGGCATCTATCTCCGCCAACAATGGAGTTTTATCCTTCAAGCCAAAATCAGACGGAAGCTCTTACTTCTACGAGACGTTCCCTTGCCAGGCGGCTACCACCAACGGCTATGGATCTGTTCAATTCACCATCAAGGGCCCTGCTGGCGGCTCGGCTTCTCTTGAGATCCAAACCCAGTCTTCATGTGGAGCATCCG
This sequence comes from Periconia digitata, assembly GCA_948474695.1. Lineage (NCBI taxonomy): Eukaryota > Fungi > Ascomycota > Dothideomycetes > Pleosporales > Periconiaceae > Periconia > Periconia digitata. The sequence continues at coordinate 2,210,117 of CAOQHR010000003.1, forward strand.
GATACCAGTCCTACTACGCTCCCATCACTGGGTTGAATGGCAACACCCAGACCGTTACCATCCCCCTCAGCTCCTTCTCCGGTGCCAACCCCAATGCCATTACCGGTTTCGTTTGGTCTGGCTTCTCGTCAAACACTCACACCTGGGAAATGAGCAAAGTCGAATTCGGCTGTGGGGGTTCTGCTCCATCTTCCGGTCCTTCGTCTACCATTTCTGTTTCAAAGGAAGCCACCACGAGCGGAACCCCGACTACCATGGTCACTTCGGCTGCGCCTACCGCTACTGGGTCTTGCAGCTCGCCTCTCCTCATTGACGACTGGACCTCTCAGTCTCGTCTGACCTTCCTCTACTACAACGCCATGATGTTGCCATCTTCCGACGATGCCTCCATGACTTCCCTCGTTGTAGGCCAGCCCTCGAAGAACCGCGTCACCATCAACCCCAAGGACGGCGGATCCTACTTTTACTCCCAACTTGGCTGCACGGATGCCAAGAAGAGCGGCTACAACGGTATCTCTCTGCGCATCAAAGCTCCATCGGGAAGCTCGCTGAGCGTTGAACTCGACTCTTCGGCTTCTTGTGATGCGGGAGCGGCAACAGCCGTGACCGTGACTTCCAGGGACCTTGGTTGGACTTTTGACGGCTCCGAGAAACTCTACACCATCCCCTTCTCCAAGTTCCCCAACTTGGACCCCAGCAAACTTACCACTATCCTCTTCTCCGGATTCAGCTCTAGCATGTCTTTCGGACCCATGGCTTTCTATTGCGGCTCTACTGGCGAATACATCGTCACCACCAGCGCTGCTCCTGCCGGCCCTTCTTCCACGGTTGCTGCTCCTGCCGGTTCCCAGCCTACCCTTGTGGTTGACAAGTTTGCCAACAAAGACAGCAACGCGCTCGGTTTCTGGCACGGTGGCGACGAGGGCATGGTCACCACCTACAATGGCGGCAAGCTCACCATCACTTCCGACGATGCAGATTACTCCTTCTACACGCAGATCTCCGGATCCTGCACTGACATGTCCAAGTACAAGGACTCGTATCTGCACATCGCATACTCTGGCAGCACCGCCTTCACCGTCGCTCTCCAGCAACACAACAGCAAGTGTGACGAGGCGATTGCTCCCTACCCCGAAACCTGGGACTCAATCGAGGCCAGCCGCTACGCCAAGAACGGCCACATTTATATCCCCATGTCGCACTTCAAAGTCGAGCTCAGCCGCTCCATCGGCTTCTCTCTCAAGGGCTTCTACAAGGCGGACCCCGTCACTCTTTCCGCCATCGAAATCGTCCCTTCTGTTGCCCAAGGCACCATCATCCCCAACAAGCTCGAAACTGGCGACCTCGTCTTCGCCTGCAAGCGCCCCAACAGTTTCGCCTTCGCCATCGACGATGGCTCGCCCGAGTATGCCCAGGAAGTCATGAAGATTGTCAAGGAGGAAGGAATCAAAGTCACCTTCTTCACCGTCGGTGCCCCGCTCCTCGACCCCTCCACAAACTTGACAAACGTCTACCGCGAGATGATGTCCCAGGGTCACCAGGTCGCCCTCCACTCCCAAACTCACCCTAAAATGGAAGGTCTCCCCGACTATGAATCCATCGATTGGGAGTACAACGAGGATATCAAGACGGTGGAGAAGCAGCTCAACGGCCTTCACACCAACTACTTTCGTCCACCGTTTGGCACAGAAGGTGCGCGTATGCGTCAACGACTTGCTCATACTCTGGGCGCGAAGCCAACCATCACCATGTGGAGCGTCGACGTCGAGGACTGGCTGTGGGCTGAGACGGATACCCCCGAGCAGCAGCTCACGGCATTCCAGCGCGACGTCGACAAGGGTGGTAATCTCGTTGTCTTGCATTATCTGTATCCCAGCACCGTGTCGTATTTGCGCGAGTTTATCCAGAAGGCGAAGGCGACTGGCAAGCAGCTTATGCGGGTGGACCAGTGCATGATGGATCCGAACGCGCCACCGCTATAGATGGCTAGTGGGTGTAGGAGGGATGTTTATGAAGTCATGTGTGTGTTGTGTGGCTACTCTGTCAGTAAAGCCAAAGACCAAGCTTTTCTGTAGTCTTTTTTTATGTACGCAGAAGTAATCGTAATCCAAAAAACCAAATAAATAAATAGACCAATATCTCGATTTGGAACTGGCCATGTTCCCATTTTAGCCTCGTGTCTCGTTTGCTTTGTTATTTTGAATCTGTGTGGGACACATGCCAAGGAAGGAGTTATTGTAGGTGAATTCGTAGCTGGCTGACTCGGCCTTGCAGACGCTTAAACATGTTACGTGTAGGGATTACGAGGTTTCTCCCCGCCATTTTCTCGATGGCCCAAAGAGACACAATCGACAGCAATTGTGATGACGCATGACCATTTGTGACCCCGTTGGTAGTTGGTGATAGGGTGACGACATAGAGAAAAGCAAGGTCAATCGAATCATGGGACACACGCGACAAAATTGACAAAGCGAAGCTATGCATGTATTCCAATGTAGTAGTGAATTGACTTTCATACAAGCGACTTCAGGAGTAACGCAGAAACAGAAATAAAAAGAAACTTCTGGATTGGAAACCCAGACATGTTGGAACAGTAACGAAAACCTCTCCCGCTAATGAAGATGCAAATGACGATTAGTACTGTATGCACCCTTGAACAAAGAATATATGTGTCTAATGCCCGGTCGTTCGTCGTCCCCTCTATGTATTCAGTTTCACGTAATTACCTGCAAGGGCTCTGTTAGCATATCTACTATTCACGGCTTCGTGGGTGAGTGCTTACCTGGAAACTGCCCTTGCTTTCCCCGTACTTTCCCTGACCACCATTCGTTTTCGTTCTGTGTTCGAGTGATGATTTCTATTACATCACCAGCTATGAATGAAAGATCGCCTTCCGCCTGGGCTTCGTAGTCGTAAAGCGCCGTGACATGCTCGACAGCGGGCACTCCGCTTAACCTTGACGGCTTTGGCTTCGGAGGAGGTGGTGCAGCGCCCTTCGCTTTTGCGGCAGAGCCCCACGAAGTTGCGGATGCCCCAGTTGGCGACTTAAGCGCTGCTGGGCCTGGGCTGTATGGTGGAGGCGGTGCGTCCGTGCTGGTACTGGATCGCCGCGCTGCCGCAGATGATGCTTTTGCTTCCAAGGCTTTGCCGCCATATTTTGACTGGCCTGGAGTCCTACAACCTGTGGTCTTGAATTTGGTGATCGAGAGGGCTTCTACATCCGACTGAATGTCTCCTCGCTTTTTTTCGTAGGCGGCTTCGATGTCAAACGTGAGTTCGAAATAGCCAATGTCGATGTTTTGCATGCGATCGTGCAACGTGTAAAAGACATTGAGCTGCATGTAATAAAAGGACTGGAAAAGGGGCCGGATGAATTCACGCTCCAGCCGGAAGAGTTTCGGTAACTCGTCTTTGAGCAGATCGTTGAAGTAATTATAATCCTGTGTGGCCTGCTCCACGTCGGCTTCGGCCTTGTACATGGCTTTTTCATCCTTTAGCGTCTTCTCCTTCTTCTCCTCGAGCTTCTTGTAGGCCATGCGATGTCTGTCGTAGTCGAGTTGTTTGTGGTCGCGCTTCAGGGCGGCTTTGCGCACCGCTTTGATGATCTCGAGCAGCTCGTCGGCCGGCTTAATGACACGAGTTTCAATCATTTCAAGTTCGGGTTTCAGAGTCTCTTGCAGATCCTTGACAATTCCTTCGTACTCTTCACACGCGTGTATACCGGCTTCGTTGCCTTCGTCGACGAAAGAGTCGGGGTCGGACATTCGTCCAGAGATGGGCTTGTAGATATCGGCGATGGCTTTTGAAAACTCAATCTGATGAGTGAGCATGCCTTTGTAAATGTCAGCATGTCAAGTGCAACAGCGGAACAGCGTGAGTAGACGAACTGTTTATGGCCTGGAAATACCTGCATCAGAGTGAGTACATGTTACCGAACAATGGATGCAAAGCGTTGCCTACTTTTTTGACTCATCGTGAAGTTTCTTGGTCTCCTTTTCCAGCTCATCGAAGCGTCGTTCAGCATCGATATAGATGGGATCTTTGGTGATCTCGCCCTAGAACACAAGATGGCGACCATCAGCTGGCGGCCCCACAGCAGAGCCCGGAATCAGGCGCATAGACGAGACAGGTTGTGGACGCAAGAGACATACGATGTTGAAGCGCTGTTTGAAGGTTTGCGGCGTCTAGATGGCAGTGTTAGCGGATCGTCTGCTCCTAGGGGGAGACTGAGGGCCATACCCGCACGACGCTCTTGGTGAGGCCCTTCCAGCTCATGAGTGAGTGAGGGGTGCAAGTAGTCGTATAGGTGTGCGATTTGTGCTTCTTCTACAGGTCCACGAAGGGAGGTTATTGAAGCCCGATCTGTAGGATACGTAATAGCAGCAGCAGAGGGGAAAGGGACAGCAAAAAGTGGGTTGGCGCGCAGGCAGCGTTTTGGCGGCAGCTCGGCTTCTTTGAATGTCTTGTCGCTTCTGGCTGGCTATGACGAGTGACGACTGACAAAGTGGCTGAGTGGGTTGTGGCTCGAGCTAACTGGAAGCAGCATAATGCGGCGATCGACTCGTCGTGAGCTTGACTGGGACCCAGGTTTGCAGGACGGGCTGAGCGAAGACTCTTGACTGAAGAATCAAGACTCGCCCGGCTTGAATTGGCTAATCCGACTCATCCGAGCATTTGTGCAGCTGCTTGCGGTGCTTCCCAATGCTTCCCCGAGACGGACGAGGGGTCGGTTCGGCGATAAAGCTCGCTTAATTACATAAGCTCCATCCCATTAGAAAGCTCTGACAATCTTTCTCCTCTCCGCACCCTCCCTCCATCCATCCATCCATCCATCCATCCCAACCATCCCTTGCCATGCCCAACAGCATTGCACCTACAGTCGCGAGGCAGGCCCTCCGGATTGCTTCTCGTCGCTATCCATCGTCTGCCTTCTCTCGCCTTGCTTCTCGCCCCGTCGCGAATGGCAGCACCGGCCGACGTCACTATGTCTCTCCGACCAAGCCGTCGAGCGCCACCGTCAACTTGGACACAACCATCAAGGCTGACCAGAAGTCTTTCTTGAATCAAACTGGCAAGAGACCTGAAGAAGCGACCATGCCGACGACGGGGATGGATGCGGATGTGATGATGAGCCCTACAGCTGGTAGCTATCCGCCACTCCTGCTTTGGCAGCCACGAGTATCGAGCTAAAGAATTGCAGGCATACTGAAGCAAGCTACCATTATGGATCAAGGTACACGTCCCATCTATTTGGACATGCAGGCCACGACGCCCATGGACCCGCGAGTCGTCGATGCTATGCTTCCTTACATGACTGGTCTGTACGGTAATCCTCATTCCCGAACCCATGCCTACGGCTGGGAGGTCGAGAAGGCTGTAGAGCAAGCGCGCGAAAACCTTGCAAACCTCATAGGCGCCGACCCGAAGGAGATCATCTTCACAAGTGGCGCCACCGAGAGCAATAATATGAGTATCAAGGGTGTAGCACGCTTTTTCAAGCGATCGGGGAAGAAGAACCACATCATCACATGCCAGACTGAGCACAAGTGCGTGCTGGACAGCTGCAGACATTTGCAAGATGAGGGCTATCAGGTCACCTATCTCCCCGTACAGGATGATGGTCTCATCAATATGGAACAGCTCGAGGCGGCCATCAGACCTGAGACTGCTCTTGTCAGCATCATGACCGTCAACAACGAGATTGGTGTTGTGCAGCCTGTAGAAGAGATTGGCAAACTCTGCCGGTCCAAGAAGATATATTTCCACACTGATGCTGCACAGGCTGTGGGGAAGATACCTGTCGATGTGAACAAGATGAACATTGACTTGATGTCTATATCTGGCCACAAGATATACGGACCGAAAGGTATTGGCGCCTGCTACGTTCGACGAAGACCTCGAGTCAGGCTTGACCCCATCATCAGTGGTGGAGGTCAAGAGCGTGGCTTGCGAAGCGGCACTCTGGCACCTTTCCTTGCGGTTGGAATTGGTGAGGCGGCGCGGATATGTCATGAAGAGATGCAGGTATGTTGCAATTACTTTTCGTCTTCGATAAAAGAAAACAAGTCCGATGATTATTTGCTCTATACATGCATGGCTTTCAGAGCGTCTGGTGGCTTCGGTCACCTACGCGCCATGTTGACAAATGTGCAGGGGTTATGAGAAAGCGACTGTATCTTCTTTGTGTTTGGTTCATGAGATCAACTGGCTCGTGCTAACATCTCCCAGTATGATACCAAACGCATCACGAGCCTCTCGAATCGCCTTCTCGAAGGATTACTGTCAATGGATCACACAACATTGAACGGTAGTCGCGAAAAGCACTATCCCGGCTGTGTCAACGTTTCATTTGCGTACGTCGAAGGAGAATCGCTCCTGATGGGTCTGAACAAGATTGCCCTTTCTTCCGGCAGCGCTTGCACATCTGCATCGCTTGAGCCAAGCTACGTACTGCGAGCGCTGGGTAGCAGTGATGAAAGTGCTCACAGCAGTATCCGGTTTGGCATCGGTCGGTTCACCACCGAAGCTGAGATTGATTATGTTCTCAACGTAGTCAAGGATCGCGTCGAGTTCCTACGAAATGCCAGCCCTCTTTGGGAAATGGTGCAGGAAGGCATCGATCTTAAGACGATCGAGTGGAGTCAACACTAAATCTTGGGGTTCGAAAGTATTGTTTTTTGATTATTGTATTATACATTTGCCACTACGCATGTTGAGATATCCACGCTGGTCAAGGCGTTCAACTATGATCACAATGATTCACATTCGTTGTATAGTATTAATTCAATTTTGACGCATTGAATTGCGCAACACACGATCGCTGTTATGCTAAATCCACAATCAATTGCTATACGTGAATGCGTCTATACATGATTAGATATATGTTGTACAGGCGGTTTGAGCTGCTTGTTGTTCCTTCCGCTTGCGCCAAGGTGCCATGATGTCGCATCCCGCCATCTTGAATCCCGGAGCTTCCCCGCCGTACCTCGAACCTCACATGCATCATGGGTGGCGTGCCAGAAAAGGTGCTTAACTGGCTATACAGCGTATTACCCAGTGTAAGGCGACTCGAGATCCAATCAAACTTCTATCTCTGGGAAAACTGACGTTTTGAAAGGAATACGCAGATGTGAATCGAACGTACCACGATGTTGCCGAAACCCTCTCCAACTACCCTTCGCTCTCCCCTCGAACAGAGGTCTACAGTACGTTTCGCCGACCCACTACCGCCACTTCAGACTCCTCTTGTTGACGCGGAAATCAATCATGTGCTGACTCTACCAGCCTATGAAAATGGAGCTTCAGCGCTGCTCCTGCGCATTGGTGGAGCAGTACCGGTCACCTTTCGCGAGCAAATATACGGTTTCCCGATCGTGATATGGGTGCCGCATAACTACCCTCGAGAATCGCCAATTGTATATGTCACCCCTTCACAGGATATGCTGGTTAGGCCGGGACAGCATGTCAGTGGGGACGGCAGGGTCTACCATCCATATTTAGCACAATGGGGGAAGTACTGGGATGTGAGTGCATGCGCTTCAACAATCATAAAATCTTCCCTGTCGAAGCAAAATCGTTGACGCATGTAGTAGAAAAGCACCTTGTTCGATTTCCTCGCTGTACTACGAGGAGTATTTGCAAAAGAACCGCCTGTTCGCTCTAGACAGCAACAACAGCAACTTCAGAATGCGCCAGTTGCTCCGGCACCTCCACCCGTACCCCCTCCCCCCACAGAATGGCGAACATCTATGCAGAGCACCCCAATAGCATCTCCAGCGCCAGGCCCATCTGCTCAAGCACCACTACCTCCCCCAAAACCACCGAAGCCGTATGAACAAGGTGGACCAACTCCACAACCCCAATCGCAGCAGCGTGATAAATACTCACAACCTCCTCCTCTACCCTCGCAACAGCCTCACCAAACTCAATATCAACCGCCACAAAATAACGGCTATGCAGCACAAAATCATTGGCAGCAACGGGGCCATCCACAATCAAATCCAGGTTATACGGAATCAAGCCATGTTGCGAGTCCCGCGACACCAGTCTCAAAGTCCCTCTCAAACATTCAAGCACAAGGGATACAGACACAACCTCAAAATTTCGGAAGTCCCGTCAGTCCGGTTTCGCCTGAAAACCATCAACGAACAGGACGGTATCAACAATCTGCCCCTGTTCCGCTCCAGCAACCGCAACCGCAACATCCACAGACCCAACACCACCAGGGCTATCCTCCGCAGCAATACAATCACCAAACCCCACATAACCAACCGCAACAGGCCAGTCAGTCTTCATATCATCATCCTCAGCAACAGCAACAGCAACAGCAACAGCAACAAATGTATTCCCCCCAACATCAACCCCCTTACCAACAACAAGCACCACCTCCTCCGCAACCCGCCGCCCCACCACCCAACCTCATGGACATGGACACAAACATACTCTCCGTTACGATTCCCTCGCAGTCCGGCCCACAGCAATCCCTCCCTGTTCCACCCGTACCCCCGAACCCTGAAAAAGACGCCCTGCTCACTGCTCTCTCCGCGACCCTCGTAGCTCAATTAAACCGCACTGTTTCCCAAAACCATGCCGCTATCGCGCCTCTGCAGGCCCAGCAGGCTGCCCTACGTACTGCATATACGACACTGCAATCTGAAATCGATCAACTGCAGCAACTCGATGCCGCGCTCGCTAGCAACGAAAAGATCCTAAGCGATGCCATGCGGGAGGCTGATCGCGTAATGGAGGATGCGCGGCAACGCAAGGCGCCGGATGTTGACGACGTGCTGGTTGCGCCGACGGTGGTCGGTGGGCAGCTCTACAATGTTGCGGCTGAAGAAAGGGCATGTGCTGAGGCGCTTTTTGTGCTGGGTCAGGCTTTGGACAAAGGTCGGATCAGGGGGGATGTTTTCGTCAAGGTAAGTCTCGTCCCCACGTGTCTCTTTACCTATCATTGGTGCGTCAGTACTGCGACAAGTGAGAAAGAGGAAAAGAAAGTTGCTGACGTGCGAATAGCAAACCAGGACGTTAGCTCGAGAGCAATTTCTAAAGAAGGCGCTGGTTAAGAAGATTGCGCGGGGCATGGGCTTGAATGAGTACGGTATGCGGTGATTCTCTCAGGTCCATTCTATTTCTACCGTCCATGAACAATAGGCATTGCAACACAAATGCGCAAAGCATGATTCTTCTTCACATGCCGTAGACACATTTATATCTAGACATAGTATATACACATGTGCATACACCACGACTGAGGCACCTGTTCAAACAAATATCAGATGTGGTTGAAAGGAATTCCATTCATTGCACTGGTAGGAAACAGTATTTCTAAATCACCATCGCACCTCTCGGCTTCGAAGCCAAAATCTCATGTTGTTAGAAGAGAGTGAAGAGTGATACTAGAAAAAAGGCAAAAGGAAGACAGAAGTGGGAGGTACGGTATCACACCCAGGATCCGAGTCTCCTATATCCAGTCGATGGAGGGGAAGAGGGGAGGGGTTGATCAAAAATAGGTTACAAGAAAAGGGAAGAAGTGTAGACGCATCCAATAGAGACATCCTTCTGTGCGCTCACACTCCCCAGGGGTGACGAAGAAAAGGATTGGGGAGCGTACGGGCAAAGAGGAAGACATTTTCCCGCTACCCGTGTGACATCCATCTTCGTGAAACGTTCCATGTCAAGCCCATCGCGTCCTACCGTCGTGATATTCTTCAGATCTAGTCATTGATCCACCTGGCCCCAAAAGAAGAGAATGGATGAAAGCAAGATAAGGTAGGTCCTCGAGTAAAGAAGCGCCCCAAAACTGGGAGAAAAGGGTATCTAATACCCAAAACGGTGCTCTGCTTCTTGTCTGGAAGGAGCGTAGCAAACAGGCGGCCACACATTCCTTTCGAATTCACCTTCGACAACATTGTTGCCTGGGGTTTCGTAGACTGCGAGGTTCAAATTACTATGCGTTAGCATTCTAGCGGTCATTGGCAGCCCGTCGAGGCCGACAGTAAGAGCGAAAAAAAAATGAAGGCAGGAACATCAACTTACAGCAGTAGATGCGGGCAGGGCTCGAGTCGGTCAAGTCATTGCAATTCGACATGGCGCACCCAATCCGGGTGGTATCACGCCAAACCATTTGGGTGAAGTGAAGATAGCCCGCGTGAGCTTCTATCTGAGGGCTTCCGTAGGGGTACTTGGGTTCCTCCTCGTGCCAGCCGTGAATGCAGTCGCGGGCCATCTTGATCCATTGCTCGTACTCACTAGGGGGTGGGGTGACGCCAGAGAGGTTGCTGCCAACTTTGTCCTATGATTCCAGGTCTGCGTAAGCGGGTTGAACAGCTAACTAGAAGGAACAACTTACGTGTTGAACATTACGGGAGCAGCTGTTGGCCGATGTCAAGGCCTGCTGAGCCAGATTGGGATCCCAGCTCAACTCCTGGGCGCAGTGCATGCGGCGCCAGAACCAATGGGCATCCATGACCGTCTTGATGAAGTTAGGGTCGTCGATGCTGGGGACATCCTGATTAAGGTGACGGGCCTCCACAGATTGGACGACGGCGGCGGGGACGGCGAGCACGACGTTGGCGATAGCCACCAAGAGAGATATGCAGAGCTTCATGGCTTGGGTCGCTCGAGCAACAAGAGGGCAATTGGCAGGTCGGAGACGAGAGGTAAAAATTGTAGGATGGAAAGAGGAAGCAATATAAGGAGTGTATAGGGTCGGGCTCGTAGCCCTGAGAAGGGGTTGGTGAGGTGATTGACGGGTTGGCAATTGATGGAGCCAAAAAGGAGAGACAAACAGGCAAGCCAAGGGAGAGTCAGTTGGAAGTCGGGGCAACGCGGGAGAATATGGGGGAGGGGTTGTTTATATGCAGACGCGCACACAAGGCGGGGGAAGCAAGCAGGTGCCTGGTTGACTGCGTGTGTTGACAGCGGTGGGCTGCTCGGGGCAATCGCTCTTATAGCCAGATGGCGCTTTCCTCATTCACGCTGCTGGTCTGCTAAGGGTCGGTCAAGGTACGATGCGGGGCCTCCTTTCACGGCGAAACAACATCACTCGCGTCGGCCTCGATTAAACACACCACGAGACATCACTAACGGTGTGCTGTCGTGAGACTGGCTTGCGACGATCCCGCCTGTGAGACGGTGCCCGCCATATCAAGGTGATTATGGCAGCGTTGCCGTGAAGGCAACGGAAAACATTTCCATTTCAGATCGACTTCATTTACCAGGTTGTGACGGACAGCCATTGTGCGAAAAGGGCCAGGTCCACGACCATTGATGCGTCCACACACGAACCGAGACGACGAATACACATCCACGGTGGGAAGGAGGATTGATTGAAAGCAATGGTAGATACGGGTGCGAGAGAAATCGGCTCAGCACTGGCGGCAGACACACACTAACAAGACGTGACGTTGGCATTCGAGTGACACAACTATGTGTCTTCAAGGCAGACTGAAGTCAGTGTGCCCACGCGCGCGCCAGTTGAGACCACAGACTGCACTTGCAATCGCTTGTGCACCCAGAGACACCACCTGTTAATTGGAAACTTGCAGATCCCTGTTTCCCGCTTCCTTGACAATCCAGCTCGCAGTCTCTATGGCGCACCTTCACAGCACTTCTTCAACAACCTTAGTCCTGTTCTCACCAAGAGTGCACAATCATCAACCGGAACTACGCCCCCGTCACAGTCCAAGTTGATATCGATCAATCGACCCATCATGTGAATACTTTTCCAACCCCGCTTTGCGCTCAAACGCCCGTTTTTCTATTATACACGGTCTGAATAACCCCAAGTTCATCAAGAGCCAAAGTGCGACAGCATCGCTAGCTGGCAAAGTCAAATCCGCACTTGGATATAACCAGAAAGGTCTAAACGGGGCCCGTTCGTGTTCAGGAGAGGTTCGATAATGGTGCAGTAGCAGTGACAAGCATATAGACATATCGAAAAGACGTCATGTTTGCCCCTTCGTGTCGGCAGGTGCATCATCTCCATGAAGCTCGTATGATGATATACCCAGTGACTGACCAAAAAGAAGCTGAGATATTATCCTTCTTTCAATCTCTTCGCGGGTCTTCCAATCAAAGAGTCGTCTGGCAATCCGGACCTCTTGGTGCCGGGCAGGCTTGACGTGCGGATGTCGTTGTCCTCTTGGCTCACGCGTCGCACTGGGTATTTTATCTTGGAGTTCTCGAAGCAACTTTCCGAAGGCTTGCTGTCATGCGCAGTGAAATATGGATGCTGCAATGCGTTCTCAGCTGTCAGCCGCTTTTGGGGGTCGTATTCGAGAAGTTGCTGAAGAAGAGAAAACCCTTCCGGCCCAGGTGTATCAGGACCAGACCCGGGAGGATATTGGTTGTTCTTGAGGCAAGTCTGGTACCAGGTCTCCAGTCCTTGCGGTCGATGGAATCGCGCGTTGCTCGCAGCCAGGGATGAGAGCTGTGGGTATTCCGGCATGGCGGTCAACAGTGGCCATCGGTCCTTACTTGGCATACCCATGATCTCCACAATCTTCTGCATCTGGTTACGCTGGAACGGTACCGTCTTTTTGCTATCCATCTTCGCTTCCTCTCCCTTGAATATGGGTCGCAGTGATAACAGCTCAGCGAAGATACAGCCCACAGCCCACAGATCAACGGCTGGCGTATAATGACGGCTTCCCAGCAACAGTTCGGGCGCGCGATACCATATGGTGACTACGACTTTGTCACCGGAGAACAATGATTGCAATGGCTTATAAAAGAGCCTCGCCAGACCGAGATCGCCAATCTTGACTTTACCGGCACTCGTGACCATGATATTGGCGGGCTTGAGATCCCGATGCATGACCCAGTTCCTGTGGAGGTAAACTAGACCCTGCAGGAGCTGGAAGAGAATTGATTTGATGGTCTTTGCGGGAATGGCCTGGCGCTGGGGCTGGTTATGATGGTGTATGATCTGCAGCAAATCGTGTTCTGCATATTCAAACACAATGAAGATGCACTTCTCTTCTAGGATAATTTCGACCGTATGTACAACATTGGGGTGTGCCAGTTCGGTGCATAGGGCCATTTCCCGAATGGCAGACTGTGAGATGCCAGAGTATTGAAGCTCGCCCTCTTTGTCCGGCTTGAATCTGGTCATGTCAGCTCGCAGGCTCGGTGTGCCGTTGAGGCGTGATGAGCTTACTTTTTAATAGCGAATTCACCCACACGACCATTTTTGCCTTCTGCTTTGTAGACACGGCCGTAGGTACCACTGCTAATGAAACCAACAATCTTGTAGCGCTCATTGACTCGCTTTTTAGTGTTGTACCCGGAAAACATGGTTTGAGTGGAGTCGGTTGTATCTGCGGACGTTGAAGTTTAGCGTGGATCACGAATTCCACATGCCCAATAGATAGCCCATCGACTGCTGCGGCGGCAAGACGGGTGGAAAGGGAAAGATAATGGATTGTGTAATGGACGATGCGGGAAATCAACAGGGAGGAGTCGACTGATGGACTGTGCGAGATGGCCGGGAGCGGCGGGATGATGGGCGGTGGCCAGTAGGGAGCGATGATGGGGAAAGTAAGGCGCGCGGGAACAGACAGGTGGATGGAAGCAACTCTACAGTTCAGGAACAACAACAAAAGCAGTGCATGCAGACAGTCATGCCCCAAAAGAAAAAAACGGAAAGGGATTGCACAGTGGTACAGCAAGTGCAGGCCTGCATGGTCATGGCAGAGATGTCCCGGTACATGAATGGATGGATAGGTCTGTACAACCAAATGTGCATGTATGTATATATGTGTGTGTATGTAGGCGATGGGCAAAAGGAGGAAAGACGGACCGTTGATGGTTGGTGGAGGCACACCACTGTTCCGCGATGCGGCTCGGGCGGAGGCAGGTGCTGATGGAGGCCCGTCGCCCGTGGAAGGGGGATTCTGGGAGGACGAAGCATCGCTGCCCGGCATTATTATTGCTGTTACGATTTCTCAGCGCCTTTCCGCCCGCTCTCGCTTTCGGCAGATGGAATGGCGCATCGAGCCCGGCCAGCTCGCGGCGGGAGTCGAAGTGGAGCAGTCGCGCCGAAGCGGGTCGACGTGGAGCGCTGATGACGGCGGAGGACCCTTGAAGCTGGCAGTTGATGCACGATGCAGGTGAGCCAGGTCGAGGATATCTACCTATGTACATGCAAATATAAGACAGATAGCGCATCAGCTGTCGATGTGCACCATCGGCGGCTAGGATGGGATGGGATAGGATAGGGAGACGATATATAGGATGGTATGTAGGTATTATGTAGGAAGATAGCAGATCCCCCGCAGAGCCTCATCGTCCTGAATCTCGTGTCGCCCAGCGCCCACCGTCCAACCGTCCACCACGGATCCCGCTCCACTTGCTGGCTTGAAGACGCTTGCTCGTGATGCTCCATTGAGGGAACACTCTGCGCCCATCCACGTCGTTTTACCCCATCCGACAATACTTCGATTACAAAGTACACGACAAGACTGTCTGTCTGTCTTCTGTGCGGTGCAGGTGCGTCTTGGTGTTGGTGTCATCATGGCGTAACGCCCACATATGCCGCGGCCGCAAACCCTCACTTGAGTGCTAACAGACTACATAACCTCCGCAGCCAATCTGCCTTCCCTTGCCCTCACCAACCCGGCAGCACTGTCCCCACCAAACACCCTACGATAAATCCTCCCTTGCCGACATGGCGCCCGCTACCATGGACCCTCGGACATGGTTCAGCCATCTCACTCCATACTTCGTCTACGTCCTCTTCATCGCGACCCTGGGGCCATTGCTCTTCGGCTTCCACTTGGTTCGTCATTCACATTGCCAGCTGGTCGCACGTCCATGTATGCCAGCTAACATCGCCAGGCCGAACTGAACGCACCCGAAGATGTAATCCGCTGCAAGAAAGATTCTATTCGCGCTGCCGCCGCCACCCTCCCGCAATGCATTGAGATGACTCCAACCCAATGGGGCGTTGTGGGGTCGACGTATACACTTGGAGGTCTGATCGGAGCCCTCTCTGCAGGGCCGTTGGCTGGAAAATATGGTCGTAGAAGAACGATGCAGATCACCACCGTCTTCTTCATCCTCGGCCCCGTTTTCGAGGCACTTTCGCCAAACATTGGCGTCATGTCGTTTGGAAGACTGCTGTCCGGTGTGGGAGCTGGAGCTTCTGTTGTGGTTGTTCCCATTTACATCTCTGAGATTGCTCCTCCAGCGGAGAAGGGCTTCTTCGGTGCCTTTACACAGATCATGTGCAACGTTGGCATTCTCGTCACTCAGTTGCTTGGCTACTTCTTGAGTCACGGACAGTATTGGAGGATCATACTAGCTGCCGGAGGTGTCATCGGTATGGTGCAGAGTCTTGGTCTTCTCTTGTCCACAGAGAGCCCCAAGTATATTGCTGAGCAAGGCAACGGTACCCAAGCGAAGAGAATTCTTCGTAAGATCAGGGGTGAAGGCGCGGACATCGACGAAGAGATCAGTGACTGGCAGAAAGATGGTATGGATGACGCTGGTGAGTCTGAAGTATAATCCCTCCCCACAACAATATTAATTCCAGCGGCAGACGAAGAGCAAACATTGCTCGGTGACGAGGACCGCGAGCGAGTGACACCAAAGAATCAGCAGAGAGAAGAGGCCATGAGTATTGGCCAGGTCCTTCGTCACCCTGACTATAAGAAGGCCGCAATCGCAGTCATCATGGTCATGTTGGCCCAACAACTCAGTGGTACGCAATAACTTTGAAAGGTTTCCTAGTGAAATGCTGACATGTCAAATTGCAGGTATAAACAGCATCGTCATGTATGGCGTCTCTCTATTAGCGGATCTGCTCGAGTCGAATTCAGCACTCTTAAACCTCGCCGTGTCGGCGGTCAACATCATCTTCACTGCCGCGTGCGCACCTCTTGTCGATAAACTGGGTCGCAAGACTTGCCTGCTCCAGTCGTTAGCTGGAATGGGCACCAGCTCGCTTTTGCTGGCTTTTGGCATTATCAATCACGTGCCTGTTCTTTCGGCCATTGCAGTCCTTCTTTTTGTATCTAGCTTTGCTCTTGGATTGGGCCCCGTTCCATTCATCCTCTCAGCCGAGCTTGTAGGGCCAGAAGCTGTTGGCGCGACGCAGAGTATTGCCCTCGCCGCGAATTGGATCGCCACATTTCTTGTTGCTCAATTCTTCCCTTTGGCGAGCGCGAAATTGCACGGCAAGGTCTATTTTATTTTCGCCGCATTATCCGCCTTCTTTTTCCTCTTCATCGGCTGGTTCGTGCCTGAAACGAAAGGCAAGAAGAACGCTGATGAGGTTTGGGGAAGGGAGCGACGAGTAGATTGAAGCCGGACTGTTTGATCAGAGAGCGCAAATTGTCGAGGCATGAGCGAATGAGCAGATAGGAAGATTGGATCAAATAGAGGAATCACAGCACCAAGAACATTCCCAACTGACGCGGGCCACAGCCATTCCACATTTCGGTGACAGTTGCTTTGAATTGCTTACCCAATCCACCTATATCGGCGCTTGGCCGGAGGTTTGCGCGCGGGATTACCGCAAGCCTCGGAAGGAGATTCGTCCCGCATTACATATCCCTAGTGATCCGCAACAATGTCATTGCTTGAGCATAAACTTCTCTCGATTACTTGACCAACAATACGCCTTCTCGCTCTTTTTCTTCTTCTTTGCTTGCTCCTCCCCGTTTGCCCTTTCTTCTTTGCGCATTCGGCCATTGTCCCTGCATTAGTTACTTTCCTCGAACCTCGCGCACTTCTGAAAAGAAACACATGAAAATGAAGGACTCATCGCCCCTGCCGCCATCCTCTCTGCCCCCGCTTTATTCACCACACATCGAGAAAGACAACAGCTTCACACTCGGGCCTTCCGACCGTGAACTCGAAAGAGTGCATGACCAAGACAACTTGACCGCTCCTCAAGCTCGCCGCTCCGACCTTCCGCCCTCTCTGATCTCCCCCGCTTTCACACCACCCGCCACCCCCGGCACATCCACTCCCCGCCCTCCGCGCTCTATACCCATAGACACGTCTCTTCCATCCGATGCCCCAAGGCCCGAATTGCTCGAGGAGCTTCCGGTGGTGGAGTGCGCTGTGCGCGCACGCATACCCACGACAACCGGCCAGGAGATGTGGCTACATGTGTATCGAAACAATGTAGACACCAAGGAACATCTCGCAATCGTCTTCGGAAACCAGATCAGAAGCCACAGCCTAGATCGTGAGCGACCTGGCGAAACCGAACTCGACCGCATGACCCGAGGGGCTTACGTGGGACGTTTATACCCAGGACGAACGAGCTCGCGCATAGAGCAGATCAAAAAAGCGGAAGGCATCCCCACCAAGCCCCTCGCTCCGCAACAATCCCAGCCGCCCTCCACCGCTCCTAGTACGAGCGACACCCCGTCCCTCTCCTCCTCCCCTGCCTCACCCACCTCCGACAGCGACGTTGAATCTTCCTCGCTCGACCTTCCCCTCGTGCGCATTCACTCGGAATGCTACACAGGCGAGACAGTATGGTCCGCGCGCTGTGACTGCGGCGAGCAGCTCGACGAGGCCGCGCGCCTCATGTCAGACGTCCACCTATCGCCCACTGGCGGCGCCATCATCTACCTGCGCCAAGAAGGCCGCGGCATCGGCCTGGGCGAGAAGCTCAAAGCGTACAACCTCCAGGATCTCGGCAACGATACTTACGAGGCCAACGTCATGCTCAGACACCCTGCTGATGCTAGAAGCTACGGTCTTGCCACGGCCATGTTAATGGACTTGGGTCTGGGTGGCGAAAGGGGGATTCGATTGCTGACGAATAATCCGGATAAGGTGCGTGCGGTAGAGGGTCCGGGTAGGGAGGTTGTGGTCAGAGAGAGGGTGGCCATGGTGCCGCTGGCGTGGAAGACTGGGGGTAAAACTGGCATCAAGAGTGAGGAGGTGGAGAAGTATTTGAGTACCAAGGTAAGTTCTGTTTTCCCCCGTGTTGCTGGGATTCTGCTTCTACTTTCCATCACCAAATCCTCTAGTGCAATCTCTCCTTACAATTTGCCCATCTTCGCAACCCGAAATTTGCATTCCTGAACTAACCATATATCTACGTACGCACACAGATTGAGAAATTCAAGCACATGCTGAGCCAGCAATAACCACCGACAAGCCCCGACTCTGCTCCAGCCAGAAAAAGAAGGTCCTGCCACTTATGTACATGTGCACGCGATCAATGTACAGAACCCTGTGTTTGATATAATTCCCAGCGTATAGAGCAAAATATTTTCCAGCCGTTGGTTAGACTTACCAAGCAGCAAATTTTATGATATATACACTACTGTGCAGCAAAAGCCACTTGTGAGGTCGCTGATTATGCAAATGTTTGATTACGGGATTAATGATTAAACAGCAAAAAAGGTATCTACATGAAGAAGTATGTACATGATGCTTTTCCGTTCAGGATAATAGAAGAAGAAGCATAAAAATGCATGATATCATCGTCGTCGCACTGTTGCCTTCTTGTCCTCGTATCGTCGTCATCGTCGTCGTTTCGGCAGAGGGAACGAGCAGAGGGAACATGCACCCCCTTAAACTCGGCTCGCAAAGGTGTCTCCCGTCATCTCAGCTCAAATGTAAAAGTTGTTGATGTTCGTCTTCAAAACATTATATGGCGCCGGCCTGAAGTCATCCTTTTGCAAACTGTTCGAATTCGCGCCAAAAGTCATCAACTCCTGGGACGTGCTCCACCTAGGCCACTCGGGCAGGTTGCTTCCCTTGTTCGGATCGAGGTCATGGATGAAGCTGTAGTAGTACCCACGGATACTCGCCCTCGCATTGTTGGGCAAAATGCCATTGAAGACCTGCAGGATGTCGGAGCCGTGGAAGGTGCCGAGGATGGGGGTGCCGTAGTTGTAGACGGAGAGGTAGGACCACGAGGGCACGTCCGGGTTGACGGCTTGGGCGGTTTCGAGGAAGATGCGGCGCGTGAGTGTGAAGGTAATATCACCGATGAGGGCGCTGACGCGCTTAAACTGAGGGTACCAATTGTTCAGGAGGGAAGTACGGAAGGGCGAGCCATACTCTGTGATGGTGGAGTAGGATGCGACGAGCGACGCAAGGGTAGTTTTGGGTGCGTCTGGGAAAAAGACCGTGGCAAGGTAGTCGGTGACGTCGGCTGTCGTGGTGAGGTTGGGCGTGAAAAGGCCGAAGAGGGTACCTTCGTCTTCTTGGTCGCCGACTATAAAGGGGACTTTGGCGTATTTGCCGGCAGCGACCAGGGCGTCCGGGGATGCTGTTAGAATCTTACCATCTGGGCGGGGAAGGTAGGACAGAGACACGGATGAGTAGGAGAGAAGGCCTGGCACGCTATTCACGGCGTTGAGGTAGGTGGTGTAGGAGACGGAACGCAGGCAGGCAAGCGTGTCGGGTGAGGACGAGCAGCCGGCTTTTTCGACTACCATGTTGTAGACGGTTTGTCCCTTTGTACCATCAACGGGCGCGGCGGGGACGATGGAGCCCGAGTTCATCATGGCCCCGCGGAAGAGCGGCTTGCCTTTATAAGTGTTGTCGCCGTCGTACATGGCCATTTGGTCGAGGACCGAGATGGATCCTGCGCTCTCACCCCAGATGGTCACCTTGTCTGGATCTCCTCCAAATGCAGCTATGTTCTCAGCCACCCACTCCAAGCCGCGACGCTGATCCAAAAGTCCCAGATTGGAGGATCCGTCTTGGAGGATTTCTTTGCCAGGCAAGAAGCCGAAACCGCCAACACGGTAGTTGACTGCAACGAAAATAATGGGTTTTCCGTTCTCCACTGACTCTCGCACCAAAGATGTGCCATCGTACATCTGGGTGGATCCAAGTTCAAACCCACCGCCAAAAATCCAGAAAAGTACAGGAAGTTTAGCATCAGGTTTAGTCCCAGCTGGGCGTTGGACGTTGATGGTAAGGCAATCTTCACCGGCATTCGTTGCCACCTGGAGGATTGGCAGATTGAGGATCTGCCCGAGAACGTTGGTGGGGAAGTTGGATCCATCGATACTGAAGAAGAACTGTGGGCATGCTTTTGGTATCTTGGTTCCGTCGACATTGCCAAGGGCAGATGTCAGTGGCTGTGGCGGCTTGAGGCGAAGTGATCCAGTGGGAGGTTGAGCGAAAGGAATGCCATTGAAGGACTCTACGTTCAAAAGCGACTTCCCAGCGACTGTGGCTTGCGGAGAGGGAGCAACGACAGTGGGACCCGCTCTCTTATCCACCTCAGCTGGTGCAGCAAAGGCAAGAGGTAGGAACGAAAGGAGGGCGAGAACCTTCATGATGACGACGAAAAGATCAGAAGCTTGGTGATTTGATGCACCGATACAGCGATGATAATCCCAATGGTACAGTCGTTCGTTCACGCCGTTCTTATATGTGACTGTATCCCTTGGCTGGAGAAATCACAAGCCCCCCTAGTGTATCGGTATATCGATTCCTGCACGCCTCGGTTGAACAAAAGCACAAAGAAAGAAAGAAAGAAAGCCCAGGTGACTGAAGGAACAGAAGTTGATGACTAGAAGCAAGTGCCCATGTCTCCGTGGATGCAGATATACCCATGGAGAAGTGCATGATTGCAGGCATGGTGCATGGGAACCGAGAGTGCTCAACTCTGGGGGTGGAATGGTTGTCAGCGCGACTGAGGCCGCATTGACCTATCATGGCCTACAAATGCCGAGATCTCCAGGGGCATGGAGGTATGGAGGTATGATTATGATTAGCAGAAAGGGGACGGGAATGATAAAGTGACTGAGACTTGCTTTCAGTGGTTGTTGGATTGGGGGGTCATGAGGATAGAGCAGGAGCAGAGCGAGCGAATCAAAGAGCGGCCTCTCACCGCGCTCCGGTTGTTACGGGCGCCACTTCGCAGATCGGTGGTTTGGGCTTCCCCGTCCTTATGCGCCCGTCGCTATTAAAAGCTGACCCTCATCAGTGTCCAACGGCGGCGGAAATTTGTATGTATGAAGAAATTGGTCTCATGCGAAGGGGAGCTTGTCTACTGTCTCTACTGGATAGGCTTGTTGACCTGTTCGAATTCAGTCAGGTACGGGCGAGTGCGGACGCATTGGCCAAGAGGGAAGCATAGGATGGAATCGACATCAGCCGGGGGCTACAGTCAGTGAGGGCGATGGACGGAGGTGTTGCCCGAAAAGTGCTTAGATTCTGTGGAATAGATCGCGGGGTAACGAGGCATCGCACACTTCTCCAGATTCTTGTAGTTTAGTGAAGGGACCGTGGCTGTGAGCCTTCAATGCCCAAGTAGTACCTGCAGCATAACACCAAGGAAGGTGCCTCGGCTGTGGAGCAGAATCCCCAGAGCCGAACCATGTGAAGATGTACAAACAAGGCCGAAAATACTCTTTGGACAGAAGCCAAATGCTCCTGTACTACTTGCAAGTGGTGGTGTAGAGATGCAAACATTCAGACGGGTGGAGACCAGCCAGGACCCTTAGCTGGATCCCAGGAGAATAGACATCGAAGCAAGCTTGGTTCACGCTGTGTTCTGTTCTCAGCGCGAGTGCGTGTGGGGAATTCCAAGTCCCGAACCATCCACTGCTAATTGGAGTTGTATACCGAATCTCTAGAGGTGGAATTCGAGTTATACAGTAGGCAGCGAATGCTGGACTCAGGAACAGACGGCTCCATGCATTTCGGTCTGCCAAGTCAATGCAGACTGACGGCAGGTACTCTGTGCTGTACAGGCTGACGAGTGTACACGCAAGATACCGTCGTCGTCGTCGGCTCCACGGGGGATTTGACCGGTACCCGTCAGGTATTCATCCGTTCTGGTCATGCATGCATGCACTTTCGTTCGATATTCCGGCGTCGGATTAGGAAGGCGCGCTACTAGCCTATCTCTCATACACAGGGATGCGTGTATTGGAGAAAAGCCAAGGCCGTGTGGGGTCGGGCTGTCTGTCTAGCTGGGGAGAAACGTGGAGGAATCTCTGCATGTATCAATCAATTGACCGTTGAACTAGGCGAACACGCGTACCTGATGTAGAAACTCCTCAACAATGACCAACATCAGGTATAGATCCAGCAATTGTCGTTGATGCACCGCATAGCTCGGTCGCAATTAACGCGAGATCCAATCTTGCCCTTACATGTAGGCATCTTCGACATGGTTGACTTAGTCAGCACTTTGCTTATCTAAGGCTAATGACGTAAGTCTATATTTGGCTTCAATTCAAGACGACGCCCCCAACCCCCGTTTGATTCAAGGCAGGAAAAGCAATTCTTCATCAATTCCAAGATTCCACAATCGAATCCGTGCCCTGATCAATCGACACCTGCAATCTCGACCTTCTGTTTGATTGGCTACCGACCGACGCCCAGCCAAGCGCCCCGCCATGACGTTCGTTGTTCCCGTACCTGGACGCTGTAGACGGCTGGGGAAGACGTCACACGAGGCCTAAACCCTCGTCCTTTAAACCCTCGTGGCCGTCATCTTTTGTGTCCACAACCACGCTATCACTTCCTCTCACCACCTCGGAAACCCACCCCTTCCCACACTTCGCAATGGAAACCATCAGCACTGTCGTCAACACGGCCAGCAAAGCCATCTGGGGAGACCAGACTGCCACCACCGCCAATGAGACCGGTGGCAGCGAGCCTGTCTCTGGCTTGCAAGGCAAAGGTACAGCCACAGAGCCGTATGATCAAGGCAATGCCCGTAAGTCAATCCTTCACAACCATCACCCCCAGCGCAGTAGCTTCCACTGTTGAACGTCATGATGGTTGTGATCCTATGGCCCCGCACCAAGACTGACTAGATTTCCCAAATCAAGCAAACCCCTCGGACCCCGTTGGCAAGGTGGATCGTACCGACACCGCAGTTGGGACTGAGGCTAGCAAGCTCGACGTTTCTGCACCCTCTACCACCAACACCATCGAGCCCAAGACCACGGAACTACCCATCCGAACCGCCAAAGCTCCTGAAACCGACGCCCTCCATGAACCGACGCCGTCCACCGCCATCGATCCAGTAAAGGCT
The DNA here is from genome assembly GCA_948474695.1 of Periconia digitata. Lineage (NCBI taxonomy): Eukaryota > Fungi > Ascomycota > Dothideomycetes > Pleosporales > Periconiaceae > Periconia > Periconia digitata. Next base: position 2,233,104 of record CAOQHR010000003.1, read on the forward strand.
GACGAGCCTTCCAAATCACAGATCCCAACGAACCCGACAGCATCGGCGCTGGAGGGAGAACCAAAGCCTCTTGAGAACACGGAGGGTACTGGTGTCACAGGTGCTTCAGCTCAGAAATACGAGCCCAAGGGAAGTGACATCGTGCCTTCGGAATCTTCCAAGAATACAGGTGTAGCTCCGTCTTCTGGTGCCGTTCATCCCGAAACACAGCAGGGTGCGGACCGTCCGCACCATGCCCCCGACTCTACAGGAGTTGAGGCTGTGAAGGCAAAGAAGGAGGATGCTGAGGCTACCATGCACAAGCGAGACCCCAACGATCACTCCGGTGAGCCCATGCGAATGCACAACGCTCCCGGTGACGTGCCAGCTACCCAGGAAGAGCGCCGCGAGTCCAAGGTTGGCAACCCCGGTGGCCAGGAGCACGGTACAGAGCCCAAAGGTACCGGCGAGAAGCACGTCAAGTCCACTGGCCTTGCTACTGATGGTGGCGATTTTGACGCCAGCAAGCCCGGTGCTGGAAGGGAGGCCGACCGTACGTTACCCAAAGCTGCCGCCACAGTAGGCAATGTCTTGAGCAGGGCTGACATGATCACAGGTCTCCTTGAGCAAAAAGGCATCCATCGCGATGAGAAGGGAAACATGGAGGGCGGAACCGATGCGTCACCTGGAAGCCCGGGTAAAGACAAAGTGTCCAAGATGCATAAGCTGAAAGAGAAGCTCCATATTGGGCACAAGGACAAATGAGTGCAAGATCCTGCGTGACGAAACCAAACGTCAGTGTCATGAGTTATGATTCTGCGCTTTCAAGTTCCTTTCGAGTCCCCATGATTTCTTATTCTAGTTGTAGTTTCTCGATACCTTTCAGTAAGTTCACGATTTTGATGTAATTGATACCTTTTCTATCATTGTTCACCACTGCAAGATCATCATGACACTGGCACCCTACTGTCATCATAAGCGTTAATTGGTATACTCGAAGTTAACGATAGACTATACATTTTTCAGTCATATGAAGGCAGTGACATAAATGAAATCATACGCACGAATCAAGCTACTAGCATTGAGAAAGCCAATCTTGGTTGATCCCATTTTGTCAAGTTCTCTTCTAGATTCTATGAGGGTATGCATAACTACACAAGTCTCAAAATGCTAAAATGGCACCGCAATCTCTTGCAAGCGAAGGAGGCGGAGGCTGTCGAGGGCAACAATGGTACACGAGATTGTGCGGGGTCTTCGTGTTGCGACAAAGGACACAAGAAGGGTGGAAGGATTCGAAGGATCCGACACGCCCCACTCACCTGACTCGGGTTTGTTGGGTCGGTGGATGGAAGTCTTGGGCAAATTCCTGATGGCTGAGGGGCTGAATCGACTTTGGTGATTGTTGTGATTCCTCTTTTTTCTGTAGAAATTGACGTTGTGTATGTAAGCTTCATTTTCTTCTAGGAGCACCTTTGCTGGGTGCGCTTATATGGGTTCACATCAAAGACAGAGACAATACACCAAGAACAAAAAGTCTCACAAAGTCCCTATGCCGCATGAAAAGTTGAAGACTGCCTCAAATAATATCACTTTTGGCTTTGATGTACCCAGCCATCAGATCATCCATATCGGGGGGTATATCAAACAAAGATTTCCCCTTCCCAAGGCATCCGGATATTCGTCCGACTCATCTCCTCGATCCTCAAATCCTTGCCCTCGCCATACCTTTCCAGTGTCCCATACTTGATACCCATCCCACCGCGCTCCACCGTCATCATTTCCGGCGTCGCGTTCGCGTCCAGTCCCTTCAACAACGGTGCACCAAACGCCCGCGCGATCTCCAGAGGGTTCAGGCTTACGGGCCGGCCTAACTGCCAGAAACCTTGATAGAGAGGAGCAATGGCAATAACGCTCAGGAACGAGAGGAAGGTACCAACAGCAATGAGTGGTACGTGGATGGTATATGTTGGAAGGGAGGTTTTCGATGGAGTCATGGTTACGGCACGTTGGAACAAGGGCCCACGGGCTAGAGATACAACGGTTGATACACAGGCTGTGTGGAGAGTCGTTAGTAGCGATTTGATGGGGTAGGTGTGTGCTTGTGGGTGCGTTTGAGTGCGTTTGAGTAACTTACCAACTGCTACGCCGTTCCACCGCAGCGTTGCGATTCGCTTCATGGCTGGCCAGATCTGTGCGGATTCGTAGGTATCGTGCATAGCGGAGAGCTGAGCATCGGATTAGTCAATGATAGGGATACAGGAAAGAGGGAATAGGTCGAGAGGGTCGACATTACTGGGAAGACTCACTGTGGTACCATGTAGTAGCTGGCACCAGTACCTTATTACCATGCCATCTGCCAGAGCGAAAAAGGTGAGGAGATTCATGACCATCTCGAAAACGGAAAGGTAAACTTGAGGCTGAGCGTTGTCACCTCCAATCTTCCAGTCCTCATTTGTTTTGCCGTTGCTACCAACAAGGATACCGATAGATGCTCCAGTGACTGCGCATTAGTTAGTCTACTGCTCACAGTTTGCGTCGAGACTGCTATAAACTTGCATAGTAAGACCATGAAGAGAGCGCCGAATCCCCATATTGGAAATCTTTTCCACGTCCCGGACTTCCAAGGCTCGTTTATGTGGCGAGGACTCCTAAAGTATTGCCGAGAGTCTTTTCGCACATAAGTTTCCCGCTGAAAATGATTGATGTTCGTAGGTTCGAGCTTTTGGATTGTCCCTATGGGAGCTCGATCCTCGGCTGTAGATTTAAAGCGTGTCGAGTTCGCCCATGCAACAGACTCCTGGTACGGTATTTGAGGCAAGTCTCTTGTTCCAAAAATCGATGGTCTCATCCCTGGCGAACGCTCTGGCTCAGAAATGGAAGGTGAAGGAGGGTCCGCCATCTGCTCTGGTGGTAGAGACTGCTGAAGATTCATGGCAGAAAGAATCCATGATGGTGGCCGACTTGCGTCTGTACTGTTGGATGGGATGTTACGCTCATGCCCTGGGTGGTATGCCTGATACTGCGAATATTGTAAGGTCTCGGTCATGGAGAGAATCGAAGCAGTATCGTCCGCGTCGTACTTTGTGGATGCTCGTGCGTATGCATCGCCATATGGCTTCGGGCTCATGGTAGATTTATCTGGATTGGAATCGACGGCGTGTTTGATAGCGTATACCTTATCTCATTTCGGGAATATTAAAGAGCCTCAGTATTGATTGCTTGGTCGAATACAAATAGGTTATGAGAATATTGTCAACGGCGTACTCCACCCGTTCCCGTTTGATGCCAGACCAGCTGCCCAAAGGTATATTAAGAAAGCGGGTAGCTCATATCGAGCTCACAGGGACAATCAGCGTTATGTACGAATGCTTACTCGTGTGTTCCCGAGGAACATCCTGCCATAATCCTACCTAGTGCCTTGACCCGTGGTAGGCCTGATCGTTGGCCATAGCACACTCGTGTGGAAATCCCGCTCCTGTGGGTACGTTTGACTCCAAACACGACGCGATACCCCGAATGAGAAATATTCCCCTTCGTGCCCAGTGAAGAAGGAGCTAGTTTTTCGTAGCGATGTTGTGCCTCACTTACACTTGGTGAGAAGAATAGGCCAACCTTTGCACTGACTCGGTGCGTTTCATCAGATTGGAATCCGAAAACCCCACCATCTGTGCCAGACCCCCAAATACTTGATGTCAACCATTTCGCTTTGTTCTTGCTGTGTATAAATATGAGCAAAAGATATGATGAGATTTTTATTCCTACAACCCGTCGTGAGCCTTGCGGTCGCAAAACGGGTCATATGGTGTTGTTTCCGCGAAAGTTTCAAGTCGGTGGTCAGTGATACTCTGTAACGCGAGACTAATCCTCTAAGAGGCGAAAGTTTCACGTCAAGCCTCACATTCGACTTCTGATAGGTCGGCGTGAATCCTGGGGGGGCCTTGCGGGCTCGTATGTTTCGCTCGACAAACGTACACGAAAGTGATCGAATCGTTAATGTACGAGTGACAGCAGCGCACATGCAAGGTGAACTCCAATCATTAGAACGATCCCATCCCGCCTCTCTCTAACGTCGCGCGCTTGTCAATGTCATGCCAAACGGCGAATATGGGGTTATCAGTGTGAATTCGATTGCGAGCAAGCGTTTAACCCACCCGTGACCTGGGCACTTACTTTGTTCCGACCTGCTCTATTTCAAATTTGAAGGCGCAGACTATCCAGTGTCTACCATCCGCCTATGGTTCTTCAGATGCGACACGATTGGAGTTATTCTTACGGGTGCTGATGCTCACAATCCCCGCTTCGTCATGCCGAAAGTAGAAATGGATATCGGAATCAGTGTGGGCTGGCCACTGCTGCAAAATGGGGCTCACATCAGCATTGGCGATATATAGTTCGACGCCAGAAAGCGTACACTAAGAGCGCGGGACGCTTGAAATGTGTAAATTGCGCGCAACTAACATTTGCCAGTACAAGAAGCTTAAAATAGTAGTGAACGTACCATAGCTCCCTCGTCATCAATCAATAAGCGCTGAGTAACTCAGTGGATCAGGTTTTGTCCACGTCTGCCACTTGGAGAAGTTTCGTTCTCCTTGAGAGATAAAAATGATTTGACAAAAAGTAGGCGAGGACAAAAAGTAGGCGAGGACAAAAAGTAGGCGAGGACAAAAAGTAGGCGAGGACAAAAAGTAGGCGAGGACAAAAAGTAGGCGAGGACAAAAAGGTTTCACCAAAGGGGTTCTGCTTTCGGCACCGGGCCAGGGATGCAACACCCGACCATACCTCTAGCTTACTCATAGAGTCATGAGAAATCTAGTAATTGTTCTGTATGTTTGGTAGCGCTGATTGTAGCGTCATGTTCCGCATTCGTGTCGAGTTGCTGTTGAGTCGCCTACGGGAACGAACTCCGCCTACGTTGAGGCCCAACATAACCTTGCTTCCGGTCAAAGTCTGGCTCTCGGTCGCAATCTACTGTGCTATCCTGCAGGGTCAAATTCTTAGTATCAATGCAAAGTCCAATATGACACGCTATAGTCGCACAGCCGGCGTGTTCGATCATCACATAGTAACATCGTGGCAAGCGCATGCATAGTGTTCTGTTGATCTGACTATGTAGTGACTAATATCGACATCTGCCATGTCAAGTTGAACTCGGCAAACACAATATTCCATTGATGTGGCTAACCTGGGCTGTTTATGGCAGAAGAAATGTATTAATTTGTATTAAATGGCTAAGTAATTACGAAAATGGGTATTGTGAAAAACAACAGTAGAACCAAAACCTCATCTGGAGATCATAGCGGCGGGCCTCCTTTTTGCCCGTGGTTTGCGTTATACCAGCGGTCTGCCTCGGCCACATCGATCCAGTTGTCTCCTTTCCGGACATCCTCATTCCAATGATCATCTTGTGGGGCGGGTGCCTGGGTAGGTTCAGGCGCATACACTGTCTTTCTGACAGTTGCTGTGAGCGTGCTACTGCACGAACTGGACGATGGATTGGGTGGGTCTGTTGGCTTAGCTGCCCACGAGGTCATACTACTCAATGCTTGCCAAACACCTTTGATATCCCCCTTGTTGTAAGGATCCTTGCCGTATAACCATGCGATCTTCGACTTAATGGCTGCCTCTGTCTCAGCTGCAGCATCGTACCATGTTGGTCGGAACTGTGGCTCCATGGGATCGATGAAGATGGCATCGTCTGTGTATCCCCATTCACTAAGCTGAGTCACGTTGAAAGCGACGAGCATGTCGTGGTCTTCATGAATGAGGTTGTGACAATGAAACATGCTGAGCATGGTTAGCTTGAACTGTCTACTCGTATTGGCGCTGCGGTGTGGTACTCACTAGATTCCAGGCCATGGCGCATAACGAGCAAGAACCTTCACGGTCTCACCTGGCGCTAACCAAACCACATCTTTCATGCCCGCAGACTCGTAAGGCGCAACATAATTCCGGCCTCCAGTACGAGAGATGACTTGGAACTCTACCAAATGTATGTGAATGGGGTGTGATCCACTCAATGCGCCGTTGGTGAGCGTCCAGATCTCCTCCGATCCACGCATGGGTGCGGTCAGAATACGATTTCTAATGTCAGAGAAACCAACACCATTGATAAGCCATCCTCGATTGTTTCTGCGCGTGAAGCTGAAGGATTTTTCGACTGTTGCGTTTCCGGGAACCATCGGAATATCGTGGAAAAAGTGAGGGATTTCCTCGTTGTTAGTAATGTCAGTCATCGAGTCACCGACAACAAATCGCATAATTCTGTCGGTAGCGGGGAAGTCGATTGTGTCTATCACGTCGCGCTCGTTGAGCATCGTGATGTTTTTCCCGGCATAGTTGGTGAAGTCGACGATTAGCTCGTACCGTTCGCCCTGGGACAACGCAATATCGCTGGTGGTGACTGGATGAGAGAAAAGACCTGATCTATTAGTAAAAGCAGTACTTTGTGGGTCAGTGGACACATACCGCCATCAGAGGCGATCACTTGATATTCCATTTCGTCTCCATCTAAACCTTCTCGTAGAGAGATCGCAAGGGCTACACAGTCAGTATGTAGCATTTCACAAGGCCTAGGACAAAAGTACCTCTGCTGATTGCTCCATTCAGCATGCGAAATCGATATTTACGGGGTTCCACGTTGAGGAATGGCCATGGTTGACCATTTCTAGGCAAGTCAGTGGCGCAATAGAGTGGTTTGCGGATTTTCTTACACTTGAATAACATCGCCGAAAGTATCCCATTTAAGCGAACCGTCCCAATTATACGATTTCGATGTGATGATCAATGGAATATCGTATTTGCCGCTTGGGAAATTGAAAGCCTGTTCTTCGGGGTCCGAGATGAGGTAGGCACCTTCCTGGCCGTGATATGCATTGTCGGCCGCATGATGCTCCATGTGATCCTATAAAACTTTAGCATTCCCATGATTGTATGTTAGGTACCAATTCATAGCGTCAACATACGTGATACCAGATTGTGCGGGCACTTTGGGCATTGGGATAGTAATAATCCTTGTACTGGCCGGGCAATGCGTAATCAGCAGCCCATCCATCAAAGGGTGCGCGGTTGAACTGTCCGTGAACATGGACAGTCATGTTGGATGAAGCATGGTTGATAAATCTGACCACCGCTTCTGTGACACCATTATCAGTCTAAGCATTCAAGGACATTCGACTGCTGGAGTACTTGCCCGTTCCGCGTTGCATAGCAAAAGTTGGTCCAGGTGACATTCCATCATAGCCTTCCAATTCGGTTGCTGGTAAATCTGGGTAGATCTGCTTCGTGAAGGGTTTCAGCTCCATCTCGTAGTAGTCGATTGCTGCGCCGGTGACATGATCATTCCAGGTACTTTGTCATGGTCAGTTGTACGATCAGGCAAGGTTTTTTGAGATACTCACAATCGCTTTTGCTTCTGAGGTGGAATGGGTAAAGGGTATTCGAAAATCCATCTGTACGGTGGGCTCACCCAGCCTGGCTCATTCTCTGGTGTCGGATTCACTGACCAGGAACCCTCGTTCACCGAACGACCAATTCTACTCCTGGTTGATAGTGTATCATTTCCAAGGACTTGGTTGATCAATAGAAAAAAGAAAAACATATTAGGTGTAGAAAAAGAGAACATCTCGACCTGGCATCAATCGCGCCTGTAATAATAGAATGAAGGACTGGCGGTTTTCAATTGAAGCAGCATCAAAGAACAAGCCGTATCAAATGCGCATAAAGAATCTTATAGCAATTGGCGATTCTTGCCCAATTCGCCACTGTCGCTATGACCTTCCACTGAAGCGCGTACATAATATTAAGCAGAGAGACGCAGCCATGCGTGACAGATAATAAGGTTGCATGAGTTCGCATTGCACTGCTTCCCAAGGATGTTCGGAGTCTCCACATACGCTGATTGGGAGACGAGGGGCCGCGGAGTGAACTGATGCTGCTGCTTCTGGTGACGGCCCAGAGAACGTTCTCCAGATTGACAATTTGCCTAGTCCAAAGTTTAGTTCCCAGTGCACACAGCTCTCATTCAGAGACCTTACAAGCCGACAGCTTCATGGGGCCTCATGGCCTTTATTTTAGCAGTTATGCATAAGAGCATCCCGCTAGAAGCTTGACATCCATTCATAAGAGCCTAGGTCACTTTGGAGTTCATCCGAGTATCGATAGAAACATGGAGTACGTTTGACGCAGTGGAAGCTAAAGGTTATGATGTACAACAAAAATACCGGAGTGGGGATCCCGTAGCAAATCCCGAGATCACCACCGGAAACCCAAATGCTAGATACATTGAATTGGTTCCTTTCACTTCGTGTAAACATTTCATACAAACGACTCAACACTTTGATCATGCTGGGTATTGCGCACCACGCTGCGACAGTTCCAATCATATATTTGATGAGATGCAACCATCAGATCATAGATTGGATGCTCGGCTGGACTACCGTGCGGTTGAATGATTCTATGCATCTCGATCGGTGATCAGCGTGAACCTTGTTCTGTGGTGATCGCCATTACATCATTTGCGGTAACGAAACCTACTACACACGAGCTCGAGTTCCCGGTCTGCAAACACGACAATGAAAAGTTGAGCTTGCTGACTATGCCTTCGCAATTATTATGTTTATATGTGGGGCTCCTTTCGATCTCAATCGTATGTATTTACAGATTGAATGCGAACTTATGATGCTGTTGACCCGTGTTAACTACAACAAGAGAAGGATTTCTGTACTATGTTAACAGCTTCTCTCAAATCTATCTTATCCAATCGCGGCAAGAAATTTGACTTCGTCGCAATAAATTGATCATGTGGTCATTACGAGTGACACTGGGAAGCTGTGCCAACTTCTTGGGCGTAATACCCAGGTTTTCAAGACGGCTTTGCAACTTTTCCGTCGGTTCCCATGACGACCGCTTTCTCGGATGTGTTTTCCAGAACTCTAATACTCAACCGATTCCAAACCAGCTTTTGACAGTTGAATGGATTAGTATCGTAGGTAATCAAAGATTTGCCGCCATCAGCATCGCAGTGCGCCGGGAATTATTTGTGTCCGTCACACATTCTATTGTTGCACCACGCACACGTTATGGCCCACACTCATTATTTAATATACCAAACGATACATCGTAGAAATAAAATGACACCCTAGGTATGTACCGCAAATCGCGTCGGCGAGCGACAAGCATAACTATTTGCGTTTGTGGGTTGAAATTAACGACTATTGCTCATCGCGGTTGTCATAAGTATATATAATTGAAAGCGATTGCAATCCTACATTTAGCTTTTAGGATCTGTTCCCGACATGGTAAGCACATCTGAAGCTGGCTGGTGTCTTTCTCCTAGAGTAAAAGTGCTCTTACCATACCTTGCGAAGACACTGATAGCTAGATTCTACCTCCCCAGGTGCGGACGGATGTGTCTCATTCATCCTGGTCGTAGTGATATTGGGCAATCTATCTCAATGTCGCAATTGTGATTCAATCAAGTCGCCATCAACACTAATCACGCATGAGATGTATCCGCCTTGACACCCACTGAGTTGACACGAGCATCTTGCTTATTTCCCGAGACCTCTTTTGTAATTTCGGTGACTCGCCTTCTAGGTAACTCCGTTCAAAGCTACGCGCATTTTCGGGTGGAGTCGAGCATTCAAACAATTAAACAATGATCGAGAAACTTGGGCAGCTCATCAAATCAATACTGTACCCTGTAAGAGTTGGTTGCAATTGCTCTTGCGACAGTCATCTGGTCAGCAGCATAGGATTGATGCCTTGTGCTGGCGATCCGAAATCAATGAGTCTAGTCTCAATGACCACCGTTGTGCGCACTCATACCTTCCCTAATTGGCAGTAGCATTATTTCTACCTCCTTACAGCCTTTGCATGTGACAGCTGCCTCTCGTGTTTCGTCGAGCGTCTTTGTGCAAAATTCCGAAGATGATGAACGGATAGGCTGAGTGGCTCGGAACAGTGCTGCCTAGAAACCCCTTCTATCAGCTCCAGCCACAGAGGAGAAAGCCCCCCGTCCCCATCGCCCGTACTAAGCGGCCCCCACATCCTCGTACTTGGCATAAGATGATACCATACTGTACGACTGTAAGTATTGGCATGTCTCTCTAGAAACCTAGTACACGTGGCTAATATACCAATCATATTCATCCCAACATAAATGTTCTTATTTTACCTATTCGTAGTTTAGTGTACTCCAGTCGTACCATCGTATATCAGAATGGACTGTATGCAAGATTGCGTACATGCAATAGCTATCTATACTGCATCAGGATGTCTTGTTTGGGGCTCTGCGGACCTCGCCACTTCCATGGGTATTTGCAGGAGTTGGTCCCGCGTGGCGGTAGTTTGGTGGATCTGTCATGTCTCGCCGGTTGCGGTAGTTCGAAAACTGGGTAAATTCGAGCCCCAAGGCTTCATATCGAATCCAATCTCGATCTGTTCTAGCCACAGTGATACTGCGCAAGGCCGATTAGAGTAAATTCCGAGCTGCTGCATTCTTGCAAACTTTTGTGGTGGTCGCAGTTTATTTGGACTAGCATTCATGCTTGGGCATCATCAGCTCTGTCAGTCTGCATTTGCCAAATGTTGAAACAACTTTAACATCAAGAACTGTGACGTTCGTTTGCTTGTTCGCGTGCTCTCTGTATGAAGCTGTACCGCAGGGATTGAAAAGTGAGCAGGCCATACCGTCGATTATCCAGGATCTCCATTACCCCTGCATAAGCTCCCGTTGACAGGTAAACAAGCGGCTAGACCATGAATACGTGCGATCCACTAAATTAAACGGCGCACTGGATTGTATGATGCTCACCAACGCCTAGCGCTATATCATACATGTTCTTACCTGCATATGCAGGATTGGCGAGAAAGGCAAGACTGGATGGATGTCTGCCTCGCAAGTCATGGGCTGTTCCTCGGTTGATCGTCGAGTTGTTCGGACTGGCGATGAATGCCAACTGTCTCTTCACCAGTCCCGCTCGTTGCCTGCGGCTTATGGAATGCAGCGCCAATGCTATGACGTTCTTGAATCATGGGTATATCCGCTACAACATTCCCTTTATGGATGAGGATGCTGAGAGCGCCATGTGTTCCTTCAATTACATGAAAAATCTCAACGTTGGCATTTTCACAACCACTTGGTGCTGTACATCTGTACGCGGCTCTGAGCAGGAGCTGCACATTTGCACACGCTGCGAACTGGGTTTTGCGAGTTATTAGCTTGGCTATCGGCGTCTTCCGTGCGGAGCAGTCCAAAGGAAGGTCTCCCAGCAACCAATGCACATCAAGACTAACGTGCGGACTTCAACAGTAATCAGACTGGGTATGACTTTACATGATGGACAAGCCACAAGTGGCGCAGTCAGCGACTGGATATGATTCAGTGTCTACCGGCCAAATCACATGCAAATATTGGCTTTAGCCATAAGCTGCTGCTTGCGGGAAAAACGAATCTTGCCCATCCGTAATCACTCGGTCCCGTAATGTAATAGGGACGACTGTACGGGTTTACCAGCTACTCGAGCCCCATCTTTATCTCGCTAAGAGTCTCGCCTATCCAACTCTATTTGGGGCCATGTAATTCCACGAGGATGCACGTGCCTCTGGTCAGACGTGGGTCTCAGGAGAGTGTGTGCCTGGCATGCTAACAGCAGCAGAGAACGAATCATGAATACTAGCGCCTCGGTGCAATTCTAGACTGTTAGTGTGCACAACGTCATGAGGATCCGCATACGAAAGGTGGGCGACCATTCGTGCAGCCAATTCGAATCTCCACTTGTCTCTCGCTGCAAATCGTCCTTCCCAATGTGGAACTTCTACCAAGCTCCATGTATGAAGCTGAGATACAGCAACTGTGCCAGTTCGATGCATGGCTGATACTCCTGCTTGATCATTTGCCGGCAATGTCACCGCATCGTCTACTGGTTTGTTTGGCACACATATATACCCTCAAGCTCGGAGCATCCGTCTACCATTCTAGCAGGAGTAAACATTAGCGAAATCCTTTCAAACAAATTTCTCTTCGCCTACTTGGCTCCAGCAAAATGTTAGACCTCTTCTTGATGAAGCCACCAGAAGTGGAAGATGATGGCCAGAATGGGCAAAAAGATCAGAGCAGAGCGCCGCCGCCTGAACATATCCAGGTTCGTCTTTCATTTTCCTCAAATTTGACTTCAGGCTTCCTGTTCGTATACGATCATTTTACACATACTTTCGGCCATTGAGTTGACCCCTTCCAATTGATAGACCCGGAGTTCGAGGGCACACGGAAGTCCTACTTTCCAGAATTCTTTCTCTAGACAGCACACACCTTCAACGTCCAGCACGTACCCACCGAGCCAGTCCGCAAGTTCGCCCAGCAGCGCTGCCTCTCCGGTGTCACCGCCACAGAATTACCGACAACAATCACAAATAGCAGGATCACCATTCGCGCAATCCCCTCAATCATCTCAGTCATCTTACACATATCCGGCATATACCACCCATCCGTCTTATGTGCCGGAATCTACATACGCCTATGCTTCACAAAGCCAAGCTCCATATACACAAGCCAGTGTAGCTACACACGGCGAGCACTCGGGATACGCTCATCACCATGGGAGACACTCGACAACAGAGAACCCATACCAAAGCCGCAGTGCATACGGTAGTAGCGCAAAACAGCCAACGGTATCGCACCAGACGTCTCCGTATGCCACTTCGCCCTACACGACAGCACCTTACACGACTACCACCGCGCCAACATACTCTTACGCACCTTCCCCCCAGTATTACAGTTACCCAAGCTCAGGTCCTTGAATCTCTGTGTTCACTGCAACATTCACGGAATACCCATCGACATGGATGACTCCGCTTCCTCGAGGTAATTGGAGTTCAAGGATGAGCAGCATGTGCCTTCCACCAAAAAAGACACAAAATGGGTGACCCGAGGGTAATACCTGGTCAGCCACTTCCATCTTACAAATTTTTTGCTTTCTTTTTTTCCTTGACTGGTTACCTATTCCCGAACTTCGATCACAACTACCGCTATAACGATACCCTACTGCCCTAAGCCCGCTTTCCTTGCCCTGTCAGGTTTCAACGCATTCACTCTTATGAACCCTGTAATATAAAATAGCAATTGATCGTAAATTATCTCTCTCTCTCTCTCTCTCTCTCTCTCTCTCTCTCTCTCTCTATGAACGTAGAGCAAAGCTCTCCGTGGTTTGCTAGGTGCGTAAAAGACGAAGTGCTCAACTCATTATTCCCAAAAAGGCAAGTCCAACATGCTCGTCCAAAACCCACATCCCGTCAACTGGGCTCTTTTCGATATCATATCTCCCCACGCTCGCCATGAAATCTTGCCACCCCCATCAACGCCGTAGCCACTACCCCGGCCGTGCACTGCGAAATGCCACCGCATGAATCACAACACAGAACCTTGTAAGCATGGTCTCACCTACAGATACGCATTCAATCCAAAAAGGACAGTGCAAGAGGATTCCATCATTTCACTAGTTCCACTCGGTGAACCCGAGCATTCCCATCATCAATACTGTGTATGATTCCAGTGGGGTCACTGGGATGTTAGAGGGACCTCGGCGTCCCGACTGGTGGACGATGATCTAAGATTGACAACTACCACTGACTCTGCGATGGGACTCTCCGCCAGTGCTAGTCTTGGATTAACTAGACAATGGAACACGGATCTGAATCCATGTTTGCACTGGGTGGAATCGATAATGACGCATGTGCCGCTTCTCATACTTCTGCTTCCTACACCTCGGCCCAACGCCCTGTCCGCATCCACATTGTAGCATCACCAGTGCCGCAATGTCGGTGTCTGAAAAAATCTTCACGCAATCTCTTTCAGCCTCCTCCTTGTCGTTCTGCCCCCATCGCACCAGAATCTCCCAAAGGGAATCCGCTGCATCGGACTTGGGGGCCCACCGCCACAACTAGCCACACCTGCATCCGCGGTGTCCGCAAGTCCGCCTAACGCAATGACCGTCCAGTAGTCAATTCGAAATTAATGATACCGAAAAATAAAAACACCCGCACGAGTTTACCACCGCGTCGTCCGCCGCAAAATCCGTTGGCATCTTCACTAGAGCCTTGAGATGGGCGCATACAAGGGGCAGGCGTTGTGGAGAGCACGGCGCAACTGTCACCGGTTCCGGAATTGCGAGCAAAGGTGAGTAAGCCTGGAACACCAGCGTGTCTTCCCGCACGTTACTTTGTCTTTTAATTTTGCCCGTCAATTAAACATCTGCAGACACAACGAGGCGTTTGCGTGAGGGTTCCAGACTCGGCCCTCTTTCCTATTCTTCTTATTGCGTCCGAGTCTGAATCGGGAAGTCGGACTGACCGTTGAGATTTCATCACATTGGGATTCATTAGTGTAAATCGATGGCCTAGCGCCGATTACATGCTCGTATGCTTGATACGTCGACTTACGAGCATCCGTAGACAATATCGACACTGTTCTACTTTGGGCAACTCCTTAGGGACTGTGTGAACCTCGTGTGAAGGGGTAAGAACATCATCTGATGAGCTTGCTGATCGTAATTCTACTGATATTTCGCCGCCGGTTGATGTGTGTGCTGGATATGTCCACTGTTCAACACGAACCAAACGTTTTCAGTCATTCTGATCGTCAGTCATCCATGTGTCACTTGCCTATCAACGTTGCAGTTTTATTCACAAAATTCGTCCTGAATTGCATCGTGTACAACATGCAAGATATCATGGTAGTAGACAAAGTATCATACGATGTTCTGGATGTTCCATCGTTGTTACAACAGCCGTCCAAGCTCAACGTCATTTTCGAAGTGGGTAAGTAAAATGACCGACCTGACCCGAAGAAACGTGCACCAAAGCTGGCGTTCGGATTGCTTTATCACCTCTCATCTCAAACGACAGCAAAGGTAAATATTCCAGCTATCACTTTCCCACCCATTGTTCCATCATCACTCCAGGTGATCAAGATCTTGCCGTTCGCCAAATCGCTCCCCCAGATGTGCGGGTAGATGCAATACCTCGTTTTCGCATCTGCGGTGAATTTTGGCATCTCTCCGACCTTATGCACTTCCCACGGTCCTTCGGGTCGCGCTGCTACCCCGATGCACAGCTGGCTCGTGGGAAACTTCTCACATCCGATCCAGAGAAACGGCTTGCCATGTGGTGCATGGTCTGGGATGAAAGCGATGGCCCCTTGTCCTTGTCCCGCGAGCACACCATGAGCTAGTTCACCAAAGGGTCCGTATGGCGGGCTGTAGCTTGGAGCCCATTCACCGCTTTTCATCAGATAGCTATAGTTTGATTTGATGGAGAAGTCGGCATCGGTACGGATGCGGGCCATGTAGTTATCCAAGCCGTTCTCAGACCCAATCCCCGATAATAGATAGGTCCAACCGTCAGGAGAATCGACGCTGGAAATGTTGCCCCAGAGAGGCCCGTTGCCATCGAAGAGCGGGAACGAGCCCACCCGCTCACACTCGATTCCTTCATCCGTGCTACTGGATCTTGCCTTGGCGAGTCCGATCCCATTCTGCTTCACGGGCGTTGCACCGTGCGTTTCCACTTGATCGTAAAACAGCCATCCTTCGCGGCCGTGTGTACCGGGCACGTGGATGAGGCCTCCGAAGGCCCAGTTCACGATCCTTCGGTTCTGCACCTTGTTCTCGTGGCCCTCGCAGAAATCGAGCTCGTTGTTCGAGAAGGGGACGAATTCGGGGACTTTGGCCTCGTGGCGAATGTACCGACTCTTCGTGGGGGTTTCGAGAGAGGGAATCAAAGCAATGCTATTGTTGGTCACGCCTCGGAATTCGTCGTGGTCATCGAAACAGAATGTGTCTCCAAACATGTAGTACATACGACCTCCGAGCTGAACGGAGCGACCGATATCTCGAGGATAACGGCGCCCCGACGTGTCGATCACTTCTCCGAGAACTTTTGGTGGACACACGAGCTTTGGAGGCCATGCGATGCGTCCCTGTCGTGGGCCCTCATTCTGAGTCTTGCCCCACGCTTGTTCTTCTTCTGATGCGAACGATTGCAGTCTATTGCTGACTTTATCGAAAGCGCTCTTTATTCTATACATTGTTCTTATTAGTGAAGATAGTGCTAAGGTTGCAGCTTACAACATCTAGCGAAGCGCACGGTACTTATTCTTACAGATCTTGAGCAATGATGTCAAGGTGCTGGTAGACAGAGTGGAGATTCTACAAGAACCTCGGCTGGACCAGCACACATGTGATGCAAATCCACTTGGCAGTTCGAAGTGCAACAGTATACTTTCGGGAGTGTATATTTGCATCATGAGCCTGATGCACTGCCATTACGGAAGTTGGGTATGTCAGTTCATCATGCCAATGCTGCACTCCTTCAGATGCAGCTTGCGTCCACGTGTTCACCTATCTGAACAGATTGATATCGCGATAAGGAGTATCCATTGGGTAGAAATAAAAAATTCAGTTTGCGTGTATAAGTAGTCTAGAAGTTCAGCTGGGCATGTGTTGTGGTAGGTCGTTCTAATGTAATAGAAGTCCAAGGGTGTAATGCTAGCAGATAATGATGGAATGGTCATCACTGAGGAAGATCACTTCCAGCTTCGCGGAGGCCACGCTGAAATCCAGTACATCTGAATTAAAGATAGCTCTCTGCACTTGACAGAGCAATAAAGAACCTAAACGGTTAAAGGTATTAACATTTAACAAAGACCAATCACAAAGCCCGCGGCGCTCTACCATTATAATCAACACCAGCGGCCGCCGTGTAATTAGCAAAGCAATCGTAATCAAAGTCGATCTCACGACTGCGTTTCTGAAGCACATCTAATACTGTATCGAAAGCGCACAGGCCGTCCTCGTCGACGGGGCATCCAGAATGTGAGTTATGAAGCGGCACGACAGCATCATTACTACATACCAAGATCATTAGCACTGTAATTGAGTTTGAAGCATACCGTAATCTCGTAGGAATCACGGAAATTAACATGCTTTTTCGAGAGAACATGCGTCACAATAGTGGAAGGGAATGGAATACGTACACAATGAACCGAATCTGCTTTGACTGCTCCCGGTTAGGGCAAGAGAGCACCTGCGTCGTAAAATGCGTTGCGAATGGCACAAGTTTGGACGCGACGAAGCTATTACTCTGCTCATTTCCAGTCGGACTTAATGGCGGGCCATCAAACAGGGCAGTCAAGTTGAACGCGACGAGAGTGTCAAGGACGACTACTTCGTGTGTAGCGTCTGCGTAAATAGACTGATTGAGCGGGAAGAAGGTCGATGAGTTGTCGAAAGTCTGATTTAGGGCTGATTTTGCGTCTGGATATGCACCTATGAGGCGCGCAATGTATTCGTCGAGATATCCTTTGCCTTGCGCTGCGGAGACGGGAGAGCCTGGACCATTGTTGTAGTAAAACGAGAGGTCGTAGTAGTACTCGTAATTGAGGAAGTCTTGCTGCGAAAATAGATTGCAAAAGGCAGAGTAGCCTAGGGCATGTGTCTCGTAGGAGCAGAGTTGAAGCATGGCAATTGCGTCTGTAGCGGTGAGGTTGATACCCGAAACTTGGGATTGTAGACGAGCTAGCGTGGCGTTGAAAGCCGTGTTTGCGAAACTGGTTGCAATCTTGCTTCCGATGCTACCCCGGGTTGCAATATTGGAGTTGTTGCATATCTCATAAGGTGCGCCCGAATTATTGACGCCTGGATTTTCCACCAGAATCTCGATGGAGACTTGGTCCAGATACTCCGGCACCCCAAAGAAGCCCGCGGCGAAATTGTTTGCGGTTTTCACCATGCGATCCTGGCTTTGAGTCCTGAAAACAGGAATGGTTCTCGCTTCGGTGAAATTATTGAGTAAGTGACCATACAGCTGTCTATACTGAACCCCCAGCATAAAGTTCTGGCTACGGCCGAAGGGGGTAAGGAGCTCAGCCCCGAGTTTGTACGTCCAGTCTGCTAAAAACGCAAGCTCGCCAGAAACCTCGAAACCAGACTTGGTGGCATTTGCAATCTTCTGGGAAAATGTCTGTGGTGCCGCTCCACTCGCTGGGTATCTTGCGCCGTGACGGTAAAGGAGATGCATTTGGGTGATGTCGCAGCCCTCGGGTGCCAGAGGGCTCGCATCAGGTAAGCCGTAATCAGCTGATTGAACAGAGTACCATGGCGATAGATTACCCCAGTACTTGCTAATGTCGAAGTCTGTACCAGAGCTTGCGTCATGCGGTTGTGGATTGATGAGCGGAAACTGGAAAGCGTCGCCATTGTTGTAGGGGTAAGCTGGTGCTGTTTGAGCAGCAGCAGGCTCAGCTCCGGTTGGCGTAGGCCCCCTACAGATAAAATCAGATATAAGAACAGTTTCAGTATAGAAGTTTAGCGGATGCTACTAGAGACGTAGCTGCAGCGTGTGATGATATTCTTCATGCAAGAACTACTTACGGGAAACCAATGACACCCTCTGGCGGGAACTGTGCAGTATTGACTGAAGCTGTACCCGAACGATCAGTAGGTCGACAAGAATTCACAGCATTGGAGCAAGGTCGTGAAGCACTTACTTCCAGCAGGCGGGTACACATCTGAACTGGGGCTCCCCGCATACGAAGCGGCAGGCAGTGTAGTACTAGCCACACCATGGGGGTTGCCAAAGAGCGACAACAAAAGCGCGGCTTGCATGGTAGAAAACTCAATATAGGTCCTCATCCTCTAAGGCGATTTGCGGTCTGCACTTTGATTGAGATGTGAGACGGATTGGGATGGAGGGCTAAGCAACACCAAGCTTTTTTGCCCAGAATTTGGGGCTCGATCCGACATTTATATGGTTGCTGTGCCGCTCTTGCGAGGTCAGGGATGATGATATTCTACGAGCCGTGCCATTTTTGATTTTACACAGACTGGCCAATGGCATCAGCCGCGTTGAACATGTGGTGCCTAAGGAAATTCCGCCGTGTGCCGGGATTGCTAGTAGAACACAGAGGAGCTTTTGACACGATGACGTTTGTGGCTCAGTTCAGTCTTACAAGGCATGCTCAACTCCAGCCGATAACCACCATGGCGAAGCTGCAGTCAGAGATAGCTTGAGATGGAGGAGAGAAACAGCTATTGATTCTTCAGAGTTCACAAGAGCACATGAATGGAGACACGCAAATGCGCAGCTGATGTGGAGATACTACATGTGGAAATGTCCATTTTCGAGCTACACACTAAGACAAGGGTGCTACTATATGATGAAGAGGAATCATCCATGGCTCCGCACCGCTAACTGAAAGCTCAGTTCGAGCTATGTATGGCTCATGTCCACCCCAACACTCCCAAGACCTCGCCCATGCTGACCCAACAGCATCTGCTATCCTCTCGGAAGAAGTATCGCATGTAATGCATATTCACGCGCATGCCATCCCGGCCTAATTACGCTTCGTTGACCGGTACAGGGCGGGGGTTTTGTAGGCGGTACGCGGTGGAAGCTACAGGCAGATTTCTTGCGGTTATCCATAGATGAACACCTCCGTTATCCTGTAAACGTTTACCATACCGAGCATGGAAAAACTATCCAGTCGGGAATTGCTGGGCGTTTCCCACCGTGTTGCGAGTAAGGGCATGCAAACGGCAATGTGTCCCATTCAGGCTCGGAAGAACATACCAAACACTTGTACTGGCGCAGTGAGTGATCAGTCGTAATTTGCAGGCCCGCCAATTTGGCTTGCGAATGCCGTCGACACGCTCCGAGCATCATCGTCATCGAAGCCACTTCGCAACCCACGGTTGCCCCCGAAGGCAGTTGGCGCGTTTTCCGGGCGACGAGTGGATTCGACAAAACGACTGAGGCGGTCTGACTGACTCAGAGACGTGGGCTTGCTGTAGTCATTGAGGCTCAATCCCGTGAGACTGATGCCGCCTGGCCCATCTGCGATACTGCTACGGGTATCTGTCATCTCGCTCGCAGCAACAGACTCGCCCGCAATACTTGGAGCCCCGCTCTTTCCCTTCATGCCCGGCGCACCCCGGCCAGGCAAGGGCCAGGACTCCTGGAAGTTGGCAAACATCGGAGGATAGTTGGAGGGCATATTCACGCCTACACCGCCAAGTGCTGACGAGTGGACAGAGGAGACGTCATCTGGAATGTAGCCCACGATAGAACCGTTATCGTTGTATTCTTGGCGCTTGTTTCCATTATACGCTCCAGTTTGACGACCAGAGGTCATGGCATTGGCATGCTGGTAAGCCATCTGGTAACGCTGTGGGCCTCGGTAGGTTTGTTTGGGTCGGCTGAATTGCAAAAGCGAAACTTGTAGATTCGTCAGAGGACCTTCAACAAGGCAACTGCGCTCCTTGAAGTGGATGAGCAGGTAATGCCAAAGAGGGTGCTTGGAGAGCACCTTGGGATTACCCAAAATCACGAGACCGTATTTTGCACGTGTCAACGCAACGTTGAGACGGCGAGGATCGCTCAAGAAACCGATACCTTGATGATCGTTGGAACGAACACAAGAGAGGATGATAAAATCCTTCTCACGTCCTTGGAAGGCATCAACGGAAGCAACTTCGACTTCCTTATAGTTCTCTTTCTTGAAGCTGCCAGTAGCTTGCATGGAGCTGACCACGTAACTACGCTGTCCCTCGTATGGCGTGATGACACCAATCCCGCTGGGTTGCACACCAGCCTTGAAAAAGCGAGTGACAATTTTCTCGACATTTTGGGCCTCTGTACGATTGAGGTAGGATGTTCCGGAGGCCGAGATTTCCTCGACACCCAAGTTAGACCAAAACATCATTGGGTTGTCTGCAACAGGCCACGGGAAATCAACATCTCGGCGGATGCGCTCTTGCTGTCCCACGCCGTTTTGCAAAGATCCTTCGTAAAACATGTTGGATGGAAATTCAGATAGGCATGGGTGCATACGATATTGCACCTGAAGGCGCATTGGGGAGCAACCGAGGATGACCAAACGCTCAAACAGGGATTGATTGAGACCTGCAGTCGCGGCCTTCTTGTTCATGATGACAGGCCCAAGCTGTTGGTGATCACCGACCAATACGACTTGTTTGCAGCCGAGAACGAGCGGAATCATGCATTCCGGTTCGGCAGATTGAGTCGACTCATCGATGAGAACTGTACGGAACTTCATCTTAGAGAGCCGCGGATCACCCGCACCGACGCAGGTGCAGCAAATGACATCCGCGGCGTTAAGGATTTCGCGCTCGGCAGCCCGAGTCAATTGCTTGAACTTTTTCTCATCCTGGCTGGAAAGTTCTCCAATATCGGTTTTGAGCTGGTTGAGTTTGTTCAGTTCCACGTTAGTGTCATTCATGCGAACTTGCTCGTGGAGAGACAAGAATCCCACGGACGATTCAACATCTTCCCTGGATTTAGCAGTGATGCGGACTGTTTTCAGCCCAGTACGATGAATACGTTCGCAAAGCTGATCAACAGCAACGTTGGAAGGCGCACAAACCAACACGGGTCCACCGTTAATCTTACAAAGGTGGTAGATGATGGTTGCGGAAGTGACGGTTTTTCCCGTTCCTGGAGGACCTTGGATCAAGCTAAGTGGCTTTTGCAGTACAGCCTTGACAGCATTGATTTGACTACCGTTGAGCTCCGGCAGCCCTGGAACGCTGAATTTCCGGGGTAGCTGGATTTTCATCGGTGCAGAGGCTACTTCATGACCTAGGAGACGGTGGAAGATGTATCCTGAAACGCTCATCTCATCAATTGCGAATGTCTTCATGGCATGCTGCATACGGTCGAAGGAAGTAGCTTTCCAGACATAATCGGCACTGAAATTATGAGTGCATTCGGTAGGTACGGATTTGTGATCGCCTTTGTTGCGCAATTCGATAGTGACCTCGTCGGACTGATTATTGGGGATCTTGATGACGTAGCCCACGCCTTCCCAGTGGGGTCTCAGCTCTCCAGAATACCTCAAACGCATCTCATCGCCGACGGCAAGCTTCACATCGCCCAGCTCAAGTTTTGGGAGCATGAAACTAGCGGTATGCTTGTTGTTCAATGGCATGTCCCAGCGTACTACAAGTCCATCTTGCGACTGCGATTCCTTCAACTTGCGATCGTAATCGGCCTCGATCTTGACAAGCGGACCGAAGACGTTTTGATACTGGAAAGCATCATCGTAACGGAGCAAGACCTTGGCGATTGCCTCTTCCTGACCAGCGCCTTTTTCTAGATCGGCAATAGTGGCCATTGCATTGTCCTTCCACAGCTCCTCGAGTTTAGCGATGAGTTGGGGACTCAGTTGGCGGGCGCGGAGTTGTTCTTGGTCGGTGGGTGGGGGCACGAGCCACGGAAGAAACGAGCGATCTTCAATCAGCGGCTGCCAGCGCGAAGTATCCCAGTTCATATCCTTTTGCGAAGGCATGGCTGCGCACGGCTGGCGACATAACAGAACGACCACAGTATCAGATTTGGCTGGAATAAAGCCAAGGAGGAAGACGTTCTTGATACCGCAGTTGTAGCATTCGAGAATGGTGTCTCCGAGGGAAGATTGCGGGTGGAGCTGGACTTCCTTGTGGCGAGCGCGAACGAGGTGGTTGATGATATGTGAGGAGGAAGTATTGCCGCGAGCGCTGCAGAACCATTTGCTGCAGGCTAGACACTTGACCACGCTGCCGGCATTGTGTATGCCACAGTAACTAGAAAGGGCTGATTTAGTTGCATGTCCCCCACATGTACAATGAATACTCGTTGCCGGCGCCACTTACGCGCATGCATGAGGTGGAAGCTCAATTTCCTCCTCCGCCTTCTGTGTTTTGCCATTCTTGCCATCTACAGGCATGCTCACCAAGCTCTCCATATCATCGTCGTCTTCGTAGGCCTCGGTCTCTTCGTCGTCCATTCGGCGGCGTCGGGATGTCATGCCGCGAGAAAGGTCGCCGTCGAGGATGCTCTCATCGTCGCCAGCGCCAGCGTTGATCGTCGCCGCAGAGTCAGAGACTAGGTGGTTGCCCACATGCGTGAAAGCGCCCTCCATGGCGGCAGGGCGGACGAGAGCGGTGGTAAGGTCGCCTATATGCAGGAAGGAAGGGGAAAGTACAAGTAATTTTGCGGGTCAACAAACGACGGCTGGGGCCGGTGCTGTTGAGGGTGGTGGAATGGAACGATGAAGGTGATGCGCGGTCGCCTTTCACACCATTGCTAGCACCAAGAGCAATCTTTGAGTGTCACGAGCTAGCTGGGTTGCGCGCGTTTGTATTCGAAAAAAACTCAACGGTGGACGTTGTTTGGTGGGCGGCGGCGAGCTCGTTCGTCGTCGTAAACTTAGGTGGGCTGCTTTTTGCCCATCGGCTGTCGGAGCCTCTCATCTTGGCATTGGAGTCCGTGCCTTCTTCTTAGTGAATGTCTTCATGTCGCAATGCATCATTCCTGGACGCTCACTTCCCTACCGCTTATTCACGGATATGCTCTGATGACTCATATTGTTTACTGATTGCATGTGTAAGGGTACATAATATGTTGAAAGACATTCACGCACACAAGTAATCAATTGATGGTCCGTTACATTGATGTCATCGAGAATTTGTCACGTGAGACTTTCCTGGCTCCATGCGTGTCTGGAGGGAGCTATGGTTGTGCACGAGGACTGTTGCTGGCGCTGTTGGATCTCAGCTATTCTTCCTGGGATGGTTTTGTATGAGGGCGGGCTGAACACCATTGGAAACAAGATACCTACTCATCATTGCCTTGTCGGCCAGGTCTGCGTAGCCTGTGCGCAACTTCTGGCTACTATAGCTCTATATGGAAGTCGCATAGCGTCTCGATCTTTCGATGTGAAGGGCAAATACGGGAATCTTTCATTCATGATAGTTGAAGTTCGCTGTTCCGTTGGAACAATTTCCAGGCAGATGCTCGCTACGTACCTAGGTATACATATACATGTAGTTCGCACAGCCATGCCAAGATGTATCCAGCAAGAGTGAGAATCTTCGGTATAGAAACGTCAGGTGAAAAGTCAGGTTTATATACACACATATGTAGGTATCAATTTCACTATTTTCTTCCCCTTTCGAAGATTTCTGTTTGATATTTTATTTTAGGTAAGGACAAGTCAAGATCCGTATGTATAAAGTTCAAGTACACAACTTTATTTTCTACATATACAGGTACCTACGTAGGTAAGTAGGTAAATCAGGGAGTATGACTACAACATACTCCGTTTTCTGGTACATGAACGTCTCTCGAATCTAGGCATGTAACACCAACCGCGGTACAGAACCATATCCACTAAAGCGATGGTTTCCCTGTCGACTGTGTAGTTGCACTCGACATGTGAATCCATTGCGCCTAAGTAATTGGAAAATCGCCAGTCATTCAAAGACGATTTACCGAGCTTTCCGAGATCTTCGGAACGAGTCATGACACGTCTATACACTTCGTCCGTTCAACGTGCGTGGTTAGTAGTTAATCGATGTGAGCAATCGATTCTTGCTTCTCGATGATAATTAATGATATACACCTGAATTTGAGTTGTTGGAGCTTAAACTTTCACACGACATCCTAGATCGCGGTTTGTGAATTGCCAGGAAGGTGTTCTAACGTTTTCAAATGCCCCGCGCTTCAGCAAGAGCCCCCTCGTTATCAAGATGAGGGGTTGAGTATTTACAAGTGGGTATAATACAGCATATAATGCGCAAGCAATGCGCACACGTCCGTGGAGCTAATGAAATTTACCTTGTACAACATAAGTGAGGCATAAAATGGCTATGCACAAGTGGGCTGTCGTGTGCGCCGTGCGAAGACTGACTGCGGGGTGCATGAGGACCGGGCAAAAATGGGATTCTGCATGAACAAGAAACATCTGTAAGTTGGCCGTTGGACTGCTCCAGCCATGCTAATCTAGCCCTGTCTACCAGTGAACTGCTTTGTAATAACTCTTGACTTGGTTCGGCTCTTTTGCATGGGTTCAACTACTGTCAAACTGTGAGGCCATCCCCTGTCTCCATGATTGCTATCAACCTCAAGTGCTGCATGCATGCGTATAGTATGCACCGAAATCTTCCATGGGCAGATTGGCATGAATCCTTACTAGCTGCAGCTTGGATAACGAGAAAAGAAAAGAACATACGATTCTCAGCTGGACAAGGGTACTTCTATCTGCACGACAAAGTCTTGCAAGGTTAACCGCATGGCTACTGCACTGCGCTGCACTGTACTGTACCCATGTCGAAAGCCACTGCACACCCCACACTAACTATCGAAAGACTGCCTTCATCCCAGACCGTACCATGAACTTCTATGACTATCGCGAGGGCAAGCTGCCGTGTTGGAGCTGCCACGTTGCTGCTGTCGAACCCATATGCAAGCTCACCAGCTTGTGGCAAAGCAAGGCCATCTGCTCACATTGTGCCAACGAACTACCGATCTACCCACCAGTCCCAACACTAAGATCGCTCGGGTATCGAAGCCCCGGGTGAGAGAATACGAGGTGGTACGAAGATAACGTACCCAAAGGAGCGGACCAAGATCGCTTGGATGCAGCCACACTACCCATCCATATGCTCTGCTCTATTGATTTATCCAGCGGCTGTCGCGCGCTCTACTGCAAAATGCACACGCGAGGATGATGTTGAAGCTGCATCGTTCGGGTTGGTTCGGGCTGTTGCATTTTCGTCTACTGGTCGATTCGTGTTTCAGGCACAAAGTTGGTGTTTGCAGATCATCGCCAAACAATCTATTCCGTCCCTATCGAAGGACTGCCTTCTCTTCCGGCCACGGATTCCCACAAGACACACCCCTGCAGTGCAATCTCCAACCATCTTTTCGATATACCCGACTTCGAATACGACGCATGTCGGCTTTTTGGTCGTGCGTGGCTGAATATGCAGTACGACTCTGAACAGCAGCCGCGTACGAAGAAGGAAACATCCGATGGCAATCGCATTGGCTTCTGCTGCAAGATATTTGTGGAACTTCGGACTTACAAGCCTAGCCTCTCATTACCGGTAGCAATCTCTTCAAGTCTATGGTTCTGTAGTGAACCCCCAAAATTATAGTACATTAAGTTACTTATATGATGACAACAGCGAAGACGCAGTACATACCGGATTCGGCTCTACTAGCATACAACTCCACTATTCTCGACAGGATTGTGTTGTTTACAGAGCAGATCATCGGTGCCAATACATGGATACATACACAGCAGAGGTCAGCATCTACTCTGAGCACGGCAACACACGTCCACGCACATTATCAATTACGCCTCACTACAGGTATGATCCCCATCTGCGATAGATAACCTCTCATAAGCATGCTCACTCCATTGACTATCACCTGACTTATTACACCAGTAGGCAGTGTCGGGGGATTGGTTTACTAAGGAATAGACAGTGTACACAAACTCCAACTTGGAATTCTTAGACAGTATATCTCTAATTCTAGCAAACCTGGTCTCCAGAAACATGGGGACACGTGTATATAACAATAAAGAGGATAACTCGAGAACGGTGAATGTGATCACTAAGAAGGGTGTAAATACACAAAATGGGGTTGTGGATGTGGCCAAAGGGCGGAAGTGCTGATTGTATAGATATTCATCATGGACGAGTACATCGTATAGAACTGTGTGGAGGCCCTAATTGTTGTTCAGCTTCTTCCATTACACCCCTTCCTTCCGTAAGAAAAACAGCAGAGCGTGTCAAAAGCAACGAAGACTTTTCAGATGTGACAAGTATGTTTATTGTTTTTCATATTGGTCTTCAGTTCGAATGCGTGGGCCGCCTTAGCTACACGATAAAGTGCAAGCAAAAAAGCTATACATTCACTTTCCCCAGGAAACCCCTCCCCCTTTCCAACAACAAACAATCTCGATTCGACCAGGAACACGTATCAGCTCTTGCCTTTCATTCATCCCTGCGCGTGAAAAGGAAGACAGGGTGGCTAAAATGTCCATACCTCTGACCCACTCAAGTGAAAGACCTTCCTGCTGGTTGGTAGCTAAGGTGCAACAAACACAACGCAAACAGCTTAGTCACGTGATCAAAGATCATCAGCAACGAACAACAGGAAAGAAAGAAGATCTGCTCGGGTAGCACAGCCACCCAGTCCATGCAAAAAGATCCAGACTTAAGGGATCAATGGTTTCGTAATCGTCGTTAGATGGTTGGAAAAAAGAAAAGAAAGGGGAAGCAAAACAGGCTATCACTGAATAGACCCGGGATGAATTTATAAGACAAAATGGGAAAGTAGGCGAGACAGAAAAGGGTAGGTGGGAGAATGATTCTCTACCAACAGCTGTCTCGGTTGAGAAGATCCGAGGCGAACGGGTATTTTGGAAATCAGAAAGATACAAAGGTCTATGGGATATCTCGCTACAATGGTCAAATTTGGGTAAGGTGCTCCGGGGCACGCAATGTCGATTGCATCTTCCCTTAGAACGCCGGTGAATTCATCGCAAAAAAGAGCGCAATCATGGCCACAATCGCGGCTGTAGTCGACGGTAAGGGCAATAGATGAAGCAGTGGAAAGGCGCCTGTAGACCAGTACAAGAGGGGGTATTCAGGCGTGAGAGAACCGGAGGTAAGCCAGGGGCTCAGTCGTTGAGTGCAACCCGTGCAGGAATCTTGCGATGGGAGGAGGCAGGAACGACTTCAACGTCGGATTGTAAGAAACAATTGCTGGCAGGCTTGCAACGACTAGGTAGGTGCAGCAGCCATTTGCCGAGATTCCATTGGCGGTGTAAACGATAAATTTCGAGCCGCTTCGGTTCCGCACAATCGAAATAACACAGAATAAGTCGCGCTTCTGCCGGGAAATATGGGATCCGCGGATTCTTTGCCAGGATAGGTATGCGGCGCGAGCTTACCGTCCGTCATGCTGCGTGCGTGCCCTCGCCTCCCGGAGGGCAATAATGAATGAAGCAGTAAGTCCATGGTACCGCAAAATTTGAAGCATTGGTATGCATGGCTAAATGAAAGTAAGGGTATGGTACATGAATGGAAATCGTCGTTCGGATGAGTGAATTCGATGCCAAAGTGATGTTGTGGGCCCACTTCAGGGACCGCATACAGGGCGACAAGGGTGGTTTTGCGGGATTTGATGTTGTTATCGTTCGAGAGTGCTGGTGCGGCTGACATGCTCCCAATCCCCCTTCTCAGTTTCGCCCATGGTACGCTCTTCCTTCCGTTTTTTCCGCTCGCTGGGCGCTCGCATGATACGTTTGATGAAGCTTGGTTTGCTGCTGGGGTCCGGCAGCGCGCTGTTAGGTTCCGCGGATGGGCGGCGCGAACCAATGCGTTGAATGGGAACAACGGGCGCATCGACAATGTCCTGCTTCTTGATCTTGCAGAACAATCTCGAAAACAGGTATTGTTCGCCGTTGCCGTCAAATAGGGGTAGGTGCCGATAGCCTTGCTGGATGCTGTTAAGCTTGGCAGTGAATTGGGCAATGGGGGCGTGATCTTGAAGTTTCCCGTCAATCGTGTTCCAGACCGTCCACCGCACAAAGACGAGATCGGGGTATTTGGTGGTAACGGTCATCTCAATCTCATCTTTGAACTCAGGGTTGTACCCGTTCCCCTGGGCGATCCGAGTTCGCTTCCTCAGTGGATGACCGATTCCCGAATATCCGTCTTTGCGAGCAGAAACATCTTGTCCGCCGATACCGGTTGCATTTGGCCCTGTATCCTCCGCACAATACATTTCAAACTGCACGACAGGGCTTAGGCCAGCGTCTCTTGACAGGCCTTCTGGGCGGGGCAATTGTTGCGCAGAAATGATCTGAACAGTGAACTTGACCTCCTTCTTGGGTAACTTCCGCAGATTCGGGACGGGCGTTGTGGTTTTGAGACGCATTTCGTCTGGCTTAAGCACGTAGCCGGTACGGTCGTCGCCGCCTGCGAACATGGCTTCGTTGAGCTGCTGTCCAAGATCGTACGTCTGCCAATTGAGGGCAGCCATCTGCACGCCACGTCGCCACGACTTGAGGGGATCGAAGTTGCTGGAATTGATACGGTGTCCACTGGGATAGACGCGCATCAAACAGTTCATGTTGTGGGCTTCCAAAGAGTGTTTGAGTTCGCCATTCTTTGTGGTTTTGTCAAAAGTTCGCTCATTGAGGGAGAACACATGGTTGAACGTTTTTGAGTCCTGAGTGGAGAAGTCCTCAAACTTCATGCCTCGAGTGTACACACCGAGATCTCCTAGCATTTTGATGATGTTGCTAGTCTTGGATTTTTTCGACTTCTTTTTGAAATCTTCACCGCCATGGAGACTATCGCTATCATCGGCCGAGCCGGCAGGGGTCAAGAGTGCAGTGCTTGTCGCCGACGTTGTGGATCCCAGTGGTGTTGTCGCGAAATAGTTGGTCATTGACGTTGTCGACCCCAAGGGCGTCGTCCCGAAGTAGGTGGTTCGTTCCGGAGGGCTTATCGAGGTGGGGCTGGAAACCGGTGGTGTGTTGGGCATGATGGTGTCGATGGGACGCGACCAAGGCGAGCTCATCCCGCGCTCGCGCCTGCGTTGTGAAAGCTCGTTCGCTGCGGCTTTGACATCGAGCTCCTCAGCTGGAGCTTTGACCTTGATGAGAATTCTGTGCTTAAGTTCTTCGGGAGACGGTAAGACGAACTTGCCCCAATCCAGGGGTTGCGCGAGAAGCTTGCTGCCAAACTCTTCGATCATGATTTTTGCCATGAGAGCCTGCTGCTCAGGTCCGCAGTGAACCTCCAGTGACAGAATGAGCGGATACTCGGATTCAGCGAAAGCGTATTTGTCGATAACTTTGATGACGTCAAGGAATGTTATACTCTTGGTGAAGGTGCGTCCATGGGTCACGATGGGCTTTCCATCGCTACCATCCCAACAATCAATTTCCAAACACCTGCAGCCTTTTTGCAGAGCGGTAATGTACGCTTCTGTACTAGACTCATCGACGACTTGCCGGCCCATGAGGTAGGTGTTGTGGGAACTGGATATAAAATACTCGCCCAACGGACGATCTAGTTTCAACGAGGGTTTGATAGGATTATATATGGAATTGTGGGTATCGGACACGAGAAAGGCTTGAAAGGCGAACGAAGTCATAGTCGAAGGTAGCGGTATTTCTCCACCTTCAGGGGGCGTTGCTTTTGGTTTTCCTGCGCGCGCGAATTTCTCAAAGGTTGCAGTCCAGTGCTGAATATCGGAATCCACATCGATGCCCTGTTCTCTCTGTAGAAAAGAAAAGAAGGTTTGTTTGTCCATACCGGTATGGGGAGCAGGGGTGAAGAGCTTGTAAATTTGCTTGACATCCTTGCGCTCCTTCAACCGACGCACAAAGAGTAAAAATTGCGCTTGATTCAGGCGGCCTGTACGGGCTGTGTCTGCCTTGTCAAAATAGGTACGGACCTTGTCTTCAGACGAGTTGATGTGCAGACTACGGCACATCTCCATAATGCCTGCGAGATCGAGTGATTCTTGCTCTCCGGCATGAACCTGACCACGAAAACGTTTCTTCATTTGGCGTTGCCAGACAACCTTTGCACTCTTCTCATTCAGACTCATAAGCCCTGCCATCAGATCGATGCGATCTCGTGACACCGAATCAAGGGTCTGAGTCCACATGGTGAATATTCCGACATTGGGTGCGATCAAGTGCATGGTCTTACTCTTGCCCTTTGAGCGGAAACTGTCCGAGTAGACAACGGTCATCCAGAGGGGTGCCCAGCTTTCCGAATAACCCAGCTCTTCTCGGTAATGTTTGGCGTCGACGCCCGTTCTTATCTCTTTGACGTCGTCGATGTAGAATGATTTGGAGGGGCGCGATGGATCCCAGCATACCTTTGCCGAGTCGAGGTCGAGGCGCAGAATGATGTCTTTGTTGCGTCTCTTGGTGATCTTTTTGACCAAGGTTCCCTGTTCTATTCTCAAGTTGCGTGTGGGTGCTTCTGCGGTCAAGGAAGGAATGGAGTTGACCGAGGGCCGTTTTTGTACCATGCCTAGGGAATTTGTGGGCTCGCCGTCTTCGTCCACCGCGATGTCGTCCTCGAAACTGTACGCATCAAAGTCGGACAGGTCGTGGGCGGCGTCTACAGCGGACCTGCTATCGCTGCGTCTACGCATGATGACAGGACCGGAGCTCTTGTCACGCTGGGCATTGGAGCCATTGCGACGGAATTTGCCAGGAATGCCCTGAGCACCACGGCTGACTCTTCGGATCAGACCCGGACCTTTGCTCAGAGCTTCGACCATGGCGGAAGGCGTAGAGGTTGGCGGCTGACTCAAGGTTGGAGGCGGCGGGAGAAGGGCGTCCGGGAGCAAGTAGGAAGGAACGGCGGGTAAGGAGCTGCTGCACATGGGGGCTATGGCACCCTCGGGAGTGGGTTCGAGGCTGGTACTGCCGAACTGAGAGGCAGCGGGGCTGGTATGTGAGGAGGGGATGTTGATGGCCCTCGAGAAAGAAGGTGGTGGTGAAGACATGTTGGGACGCGACATGGCGAGGCTGAGGAACCTCTTTTCTTTTCTTTTTCTTTTTCTTTTTCTTTTGGTGGGATTGAATGAAGGAGGCTGATGGCCAAGACGGGGAATCAAGAGTGAGAAGAATCAGGTTGTGTGCGTCGACATGGTGCGATTCAAGAAGCTGATGGTGGAGGTGAATCTACACGGGATAAGGGTGCACGCAGCAAGCCAAATGCACGCATGCACAGAGGTGTATGTTCCTTGGACGCACACGCACACACGTGCAGATGGAAGAGTAGCTGAAGTTGCGCCTCGGGGCGCGGAGGCGGTGCTTATGAATGGCCAGGGGGGGTGGGGAGAAAGTCGGTGGACAGGAATGGTGTGAGTGAAGAGGAGTTGGCTCGTGTCTTGTCTTGTGTCGTGTCGTGGCTGCCGCCCGTTTGTTCCGAAGTAGGTAACCAGGCAATGGATCCGGGGTCGACGCAAGAGAGAAGCGCGATGCGCGGTGCACGAGGAAAACGAGACGGGATGGAAAGGGAAATTTGGGGGACGCAATCGGTGATGATGATACGCTCGCGCAGGGCGGCGCGCAGCAGCGAATGTGCTGAGGGGATGGAGGCAGGCTGGCAGGCAGTCAAGCAGTCAGCTGGCAGGCTGCAAGAAGGTTATTGCTTGCGTGTGCGGGATGCAGAGAGCAGAATGCAGAATGCAGATGCAGTATGGAAGTGACTGCAGGCCCGGGGGGGGAGCAACAGGGGTGGGCTTGAATTGTGCTCTGGAACTGAACTTGGGGCCAAGGCAGCACAATACAATACAGCACAGCACAGCACAGCACGAGCAAGAGGGCACACGAGGGTAACGCGAGGATGGATGTGTCGTGGGGGAGGGGGGTGGTCGGCGTGCTGCAAGAGCGGATAGCTAGGTGACAGGTGGGCTCGGTGGGTTGGTTTGGTGTTGGATGCCGGTCGAGTAGCAGTCGGTTTATTGATTGATCTGCCGGGCGAGCGCTGGTACCGCAGGCAGTAGTTGAGTGGCCGGGCGGTGCGGAGAAGCAGTGCAGCAGATGCGCAATGATGTGATGTCGGTGGTAAGTAAGGGTGGTGGTGTTGAATATTGGCGATGGTGGTGCAGTGAAGTGCAGTGTAGTGTAGTGCAGTATAGTATAGTATAGCGGCGAGGATACAGTCGGGTGGTGGCAGTAGCAGGGACGATGTGTGGCTGATGGTGGTGGTGCAGCGTTGTGGGTGGATGGCTGAATCAATCGACCAGTCCAGCAGTCAATGCAAGAGGACAACGGGTCAAGGAGGGAATGGAACGATGGGGTGGATCAATGGCAGTCAGTCAATGCAAGCCAGACAGACTCGCGGAGCCCGATTGATGATGATGATGAATGTTGGGGATGACGAGCGAAACAGTCAGAGGGCAGCCAGGCAATTGAAGGGCTGGATGGCATAACATGACGGGGGGGAGAGAGAGCAAAGGCAAAAAGTTGCAAAGGGGCACACGGTCCATGCATCCATCCATCAGCTACTACATCAATAGTAAGGTACCGCACATCAGAGCCAGTCCACTACCAAAGCCCCGGCGGGGCCGGGAAGTAACGACAACGGCTCCCATGCGCCTTGGCATCATCTCCACCAGGACAGCGACAGACAGACAGACAGGCAGACAGACAGACACTGCGTACAGACAGACTCTGACAGAGTTTGGCCTCAGCCCCCTGGTACCTGGTGGTCCTCCGCTTCCGGTCCAGGACCGCCCGGCCAACGACGCTGCCAGGCAACGGGGTCCTGCTGCTGCTGCAGCGCGAGAGAGAGCAAGAAGGAAAGACAGAGAGTTGGCTGGCTGGCTGGCTGGCTGGGGACTCGCAAACTCCATTGCAAGATCAGCATCAACATCATGACGACCAAAAGCGCCAGGCAAGGCATGCGACTACCCACTCAACGTCGCTCCCACTCCAGTCCCCCATCACACAGACAGGACAGGCACCCATCCATCCTCCCATAGCCGCTTCCGCCGCCGCCGCTTTGTTTCGACTCGCCGGCCTAGCGGGTCAGCCTCTGAAACGTCGCTGGCCCGCCCGCCGTGACGGCGTCTCCCATGATTCCATGATTGGTACCTCGCCGCCGCCCTGTTGCTGGCTTGCTCGCTGGCTGGCTGTCCCTGTGCCTCTTTTCCCGTTGTGAACGCCAGCATGCATCTTTGGTAATCAATCCATCCTCCAACCAACCAACCATGGTCGGACCGCGCCAGCACTGGAGCCATGTATTGTGTATTCCCAACCAGTCCGCTGTTGCTGCCAATGCCGTCTCTTCCGGCCAGGCCTTGAACTCGTCGTGTTGGTTTAGAGTTGCCGAGCATGCCCATGCCCTCGTGTGCCTCTCCTCTCGTCTCCCCTAGCCTCGTCGAGCTCAAGTGCAACATCAAACTCTCTCTGCCCTGCCACTCTGCCCTAACCGAAACATGCAATGGCTGCCACCCTAGCTTGCCCCGCTGCCATCCGAGCCGCCGCCGCCCTACTGCCTCTGCCTCGCTGGCTGTCTGTGTGTCGAATCATCTCCTGTCCATCCTTATTTTAGCCCTTCTGCTTCGACTTCGCTGCTGAGTCGCTGCCGTGCCATCAACATGTACTGCCACTCTCACTCAGTACACGCTGTCTAGTACATCCTATGCGAACACTGCAGAGATGCATGCAATGCAATGCAATCCTTCCTAGTCGCCTGCCTTCCATGCGTCTTCTAGAAGCTTTTCCTTTTCCTCTTCGGTCCTCCAGCGCGCCCCAGGAATCCCATCCCTCTCGAGACCTCTTTGCCCACGAATCAGCACTCGCCAACCCCACCCCATCTCGGGAGTCGTGCCTATTCTTGGGCACCTCTCCTCTATCCATCCCAGCAGAATCGTATCGTCGGCTTCTTTTCCCCCGTCTTACTCTTCTTCACGTCCCCTCGACACCTCCAGGAACAATATCGTTGCTTGCTTGTCTACACATGTACCCATCACATGCCCAGTTACTGCCTTTCGCTTGCGCCAATAACACCCTGGTCGTCAAACGCTCAAAATAACACCCGGCTATAGGGCTCGCACGTATCATCGAGTGATCCGGGAACTCGCTAACACAGCATGACATGCATGGCAGCGGAGAGGGCGTCCGACTT
The DNA here is from genome assembly GCA_948474695.1 of Periconia digitata. Taxonomy (NCBI): domain Eukaryota; kingdom Fungi; phylum Ascomycota; class Dothideomycetes; order Pleosporales; family Periconiaceae; genus Periconia; species Periconia digitata. The sequence continues at coordinate 2,267,606 of CAOQHR010000003.1, forward strand.
GTAGAAGCTTCACTGTCAGGGTCCCAGTTCAAATCTCAGCGCGAACTGCAAACTGTCGGTGAGCCTGTTTGAAGCCCGTCTTGACATGGATCGTCACCAACATCTGCCGCATACGGCACAATCACCTTGTCTCTCGACATATCCTGTTGAATCCCGCAAGAGCCTCCCTTGTTGTTGCCACTCTGCCTGGATTCCGCAATCCCATGGTGGCCTGAAAATGATGCAAAATCCCACCATGGACCATCAAAATTGCCCAAACGGTTGCGGCAGTGGCGACACACGCCAAAGTAAGGCAGGAAAGCGTCCTGTTTATGTGGAGAGCTCGGAGGGCCTTCTGATTTCAACCCCACTCGCTTATATTCGTGCCAAATCGATACGAATAGAAACAAAACCACCATTGTTGCGCCGCTCAAACGTTAGGACCGATATTACTTGTGGAACTTGCACCAGTGCTACACGACACGTTATTTTGAATCGAGCTCCGTATCATTCGTGGCTGGCCTGATGAATCCATATGCTCAGCCAGCCGCTCTCCTCTGCTGATTCCCTTGCGGTTTCTGTTGCCCATTATAGACCCATCGATAACAACCACGGGCGAAGTCATCGCCGACAGCAAGGACCCTGAATACGTTGATGATGGCGCACGGGCTGCTCCATGTTGTGCATTGTCGCTTATGCAGCCGGCAGCTTTAGGGCCTTTGAGGATGGACCTGACCGGTGAGCAGCTGAGTGAGCTTACAGCATTGCATGCTGCAACCCTTCTCCCAGCTGTCATCTCTTTCTCCGCAACCTCTACGTTTGCATCGTTCAACCCGCATGGTGTAGCATCGGTACTGCCAAAGACATATGGCCTCCACAGCATTTCGTCCTTGTCTACGTCTTCATGCTGGTAATATGGCTCTTCGACAAGGCCACCACCCCAGCCACTCAAGTCCTCTGAACATAGTCCTGTGCGCCTGTCGGAATATGGCGTAAGGGAGGGTAACGATGTCGAAGCAAGTTGAGTTAAACCAGCATACGTCTCTTCATCTTGCGTGGCTTTCTGAGACCAAGATTCGGGTTCAATAATAATGGGAGCCTTCCGGTGTAGCTCAATACCATCGTGACCTGGTTCGCCAAGTTTTGAAAGATCTGGTTCTGATCCAACACTGGAGCGGTCGTCCAAGGGAACTAATGATTTCCAAAGGCAATAGTCACTAGATTGAGGTGATTCAATCAATGGGATGCTACCCATTGAGTGCTGGGTGTTCTTGCCCTTTTCACACAACGCTGCATTAGCCGGGGCAATCGCATGACTCGTTTCACCGATCTGGTATTCTCTTCTGGACGGTAGAGAAACAGAGGTTCGGTCAACCATGGAGCGCAATGCCTGAGTGCTACCTTCATGAAGCTGTGTGATATCGTGGCTGTGAAGCGCGCCCGCTTGTGAAGATGCCGTGGTCGAGTGCTTGATGAGCTTATGTGTCTGTGAATTACGAAATTCGCCTTCGCAGCCCACGTCTAGGCTCGCAGGTGGTATTGAGCCTATTTCATTCCAGCTAACAGCTCGATTTTCCTGCGTTTCATCCCTACGCAGAGGATGCTCGACAAGGACCCCTATGGAATTTTGAGAGACCTGGCTTACGCCCCGTGCAGATCGCCTATCCACGAGTGAACCAGACGGCCGCCAATGGTCGTTATCAAATAGCATCGTAGCAAAGGAGTCGCGTGTCGACGATGGCTGGGATTGCGCAGGACTTGGCTGCGTCTTCGCTGCGTCTGATCCAAACTGGATCACGACGTCTTCAAATGGTAGGGAGGCGGCCATATGGAGTAGTTTCCCATCGTCTTTCGTTCTTTGGCGTCGAAATCCTGGCGCATTCGAGATGGTATGTGTACAATCCTCGATCTTACGGCGCTTTCCTATCATTTCCTTCTCCTTCGACGGTTCGATGCGCAACTGCGCTGGCTTCGAGACCGTTAAGCCTACCCAGTTATGTTGGCTCAACAGGGTCTGTCTCTGGTCAAGTAGTATGCTAGATGAGTCCTGCTCATCTTTTCCTCTCTTTCTTTTTCGCTCTATGTCACTCGTGAGCTATAATGCTACCACTAATGAAATAACGCTCACCATGACTGGTTTCGGACACGGGCCTGGAGTTGCCTCTACTCTTCCGGTGCAAGTTGCGACTTCTTCCATACAAGCTGGGCACATGTACTGCAACCTCAGGGCTCCGGTTGGCCAGTGAATTTGATACTTTGCTGTGCTTGTGCTGCAGCGTTCCACCATGCCCGCGGCCGAATCTAGAGTTGTCCGGCGTGTCTTTTCCAACTGGGATATTGTTGGATATATAGGATGGTGGGACCGGTGGACTGCTCCTGCGCGGCCCGCTCTGCAGGCGAGTGCGAGCCCGGGCGAAGTGTGCCTTTTGCTTTTGGACAGTGCCTTTATTCGTGTTTCTCAGGCGCTGCAGACTGCCCCCGGTCCAGTTCATGGTAAATACTTTGTGTGCGATAGTGGCAACAGCGATGCAACGGAGACAGTTTACTATGAGCCAGACATATGCAGGTGCTCAGGCAATTATTCGGAGTACAGGTAGAACAGCATTCCATGTTGAAATTTTTGAGTACACGTAGGTACATATGTAAGCATCATTCAGAACATTTGAAGAGCAGGCGCGCATGGTCACGTGAGCGCCAATGGTTGCGCCTTCCCCCATTGCGACCACGCTTCTCTTCAACATTTGAAGGTTCCTCAACTTGCCACGGTGACCTTTTTCATATTTCAAGGCGCAATGCCCGCCATCGATTGAGCGATGGATGAATCGACTGGTCGTACTTTTGAGGCTTATGCCTACCCTGCCAAGGTCAGCAGCGCCACTATACCTATGCATACATGTCCTCCGGAGTAACACCGTTCATGTCCCGACCATTACTCGATGCAAATTGATTGAGGTATACCGAGGGCCAATACCTATCCTTGTCGAGCGTGATCCTCAAGAAGGAGCTATTGGCGTAATCGACAGCATCAGGACTTCAGCCTGCAGAAGGAGGCTGACAAGCGGTAGCAGAGCGGGCCTGTCATCCGTTCTATCAACCCACACACCTCTGGCCCAACGTCGGTTGAGTCTGACGCCCGAGCATACTATATATCGAAGGGCGGTTAACGCGCTCACTGTTGGCCCATCAGCCTCGGTCATTTACTATGGGGTGTAGTCACCTCAGAAGCCAGGGAGGAACCTGTCTCCATAGTTACAGACAGACAGTGCAAAATCGCCGGTGAACAATGTGGCCCACGATCGGCTGACCCCAGATCGCTCTTGATCAGTATGGAGAAGTGGAGATGAAGTGGAGATGGACGATGGAGAACAATGCCGTATAACCGATTGCGAAGCTGCCGCAGAATCTGGGGAATATATCTGATAACCAGAGGGGGTGGGAAACACGAGGAGAGCACGCATACTTTTGCATCTGCCCCAATATGGGATTTTGGATATTGCTAAAGGTCATCACTGCTGCATCAACCCTCATCAGTTGCGGGAAGATAGCAGGCAGATAGTGGGCAGATTGGCACACAGTGACCGGTTCCAAAACACGCTGCTGTGTAAACAAAGCGGCGCAATGATGTCAAGCGCGATGCAAGTGGATACTCGTTACTTCCTTGGTAAAGCATCCGAAGCTATCGTAAAACACCGCATAATGAGCAGCAATGGAGGGGAGAGCACGTTGCTTGGCACAGGAAGAGAGGAAAGAAGCGCCTGGCGTTGGTGCAAGCTGAGATGAGCAGATCTATTCCTTTCTGTTGCGTCGGTCAAGAGATGGTAAAACCATGGCCAATTCCTACCTGGTGGTCTCTCGAAACAGCAGGCACAGAGTACTGTACTGACCGCTCGTCGGTGTCCCATCATCATCTCACCAGCCAGGTTTAGCCTCCAGGAAAGACGACTTGGCGCACGAAAGAGAAGCCGGATCTTTATCGCACAACCCGACTTGGATAAGAGATATGTCGATCAGAATTTTCTCGAGGGCCCCCTCGTCCGGTATTTCTGGACCCTGATGAGTCTGCGCAGAGAAAGGGAGAGATAGTAATGGTGCCTGATGCTCCCTAACCCATATGTGGGCCTTTAGGCGAGGCGATTGCATCATCAGCTTCATCCTCATCCAACAATCTTTCGAGCGCGGCCGTGGCTACAAGGCGATAGCACCGCAAGGGGCCAAATGCATTCGTCAAGCATATCCAGCCATTTGCAAGAGCGCGGATACACTTGATCCTTACAAGATACCCACTTTCACTGCAACACCATAACTGTCCGCGCCAAATCAGAGTGACAGCCTCGAGCACAACCCCATTCACATGTCGACCAAGTCCGAGCTTCGGATGCCGCCGCCGCTCGACTTACGGTTTTTGTTGAAGGTACAGAGTGTCAGGCACGCAGCGCGTCTCCAGTACGATGACGCACGGGCTCCACTATGAAGCAGTTCGTCGATAAGCATCGGCTAGGGTCCACTGACTATCAAGACAAATCCAAGAGGCATTTTTCTGGAAAAGGCGGTGCGCAGCAAAACACCTGAAATCATGGTGTAGTGATCCTCTCCACCGAATCCGCACGTTCATCACCTTGCTCCACAACCCTGGGGTCGCTCCAATTTTTCTCCGCACTGCTTTCTCAGACATAAATACAGCTTATTCCTGCCCACTTCTTCGTTTTTTTGGCATCCAAACTACTCAGCACTTTTCTACTGTGATAGTCCCTTCTTCACGGGTTTGACCCATAGAATTTGCCTCACTCTCACGTCATGTCTGCCCCTTCAATTGTGCTGCCTACGGGCCCCAACAACCGTTATGCTCGTCGCCTATCATCCAACGAAGCCACACAAGAGAAGATGCGAATAGGCCCTACCGTCGTCGTCCCTCCCAAGCATTTGATGGCCCCCAGTGATGCTTCCGAAATAGCGACTGCAATGGAATTGGCGAGACAGCGTGTTGAAGCACCTTCGTCTCCTGGTACCCCACCAACTCCTGTCGAGGTCACTACCACAGACAAATACGCCTTTGCCTTTGATATAGACGGTGTTCTTATCAGGGGTGGAAGGCCTATTCCCGAAGCAATCCAAGCCATGAAGGCGCTGAATGGAGACAATGAGTATGGCGTCAAAGTACCGTATATCTTCGTCACCAATGGCGGCGGGAAGTCCGAAGCTGAACGTTGCGTTCAACTGAGTAAACAGCTAGAGATGGAGGTGTCCCCCGGTCAATTCATCTGTGGACATACCCCAATGCGAGAAATGGCCGAGAAGTACGACACAGTTCTCGTCGTCGGAGGGGAAGGAGAGAAATGTCGCATCGTCGCTGAAGGTTATGGCTTCAAAGATGTCGTCACACCTGGAGACATTATCAAAGACAACGCCGACACTACCCCGTTCAGGCGATTGACACCGGAGGAACACCGGAACTCCCGCGCAAGAAACTTCGCCAAGGTCAAGATCGATGCTATTTTCGTCTTTGCAGATTCTCGCGACTGGGCTAGCGATCAGCAAATCATCTTGGATCTTCTAATGTCAAAGGGCGGATATCTCGGAACCAGATCAGAGACTTTTGAAGAAGGTCCACCTGTTTTCTTTAGCCACAATGATGTAGTCTGGTCAGCGAGTCATGACTTGACACGCATCGGTATGGGTGCGTTGCGAGTAAGCTTGGAAGCCATGTTCAAAGCTGTTACTGGGAAAGAGTTACAAACCACGGCATTCGGAAAACCTCAAATCGGCACCTTTGAATTTGCTACCCGTCTACTTCAAGAATGGAGGAAAGACACACACGGCATCGACTCACCCCCGGACACCGTGTACTTTGTTGGCGACACACCTGAGAGTGATATCCGCGGCACGAACGAATACAACAAGCACGCAGACAATACTTGGTACTCCATTCTCGTTCGCACTGGTGTGTTCCAAGAAGGTACTAAGCCTCGCTTCACGCCCAAGGCCACGGTGAACACGGTTCTTGACGCTGTGAATCATGGGATCGAGCGCGAATATCGAAAGGCTCTGCGCGCCAGCATGGAGCAGACAGGCGTCATTGCAGACCAATAGGTGGCGGGCCCTCCTCCCTTCCTCATCTTTATTCAGGTAGAAGAGGTTTCCCTTTCCTTTTCTTTTCTTTTTCTTCTTTGGTGGCTATGTTTGCTTCACGTTATATTTGCTTTGTAATTCTCTTCGAAAACACTGGCACTGTATGCCATTTATGTTGCAGCCTTGTACTAGGAAGAGAGACGCTTTTATGATACCAATACCCGCAAGGACAAGCAGCCTTTATACTGGAGCTTCTCATTATCCTGCTCAATCAATATATCACGATTATTCCATACAATCAATCAGAAACCAGCAACATGCTGAGACTTGCAAATCGTCAGCTATAAGTTGTGGCGATTTGCCTCTGCTAAATCAAGACGTGCCTTGCGTCATTCCCAGGGACACTGTTTGACATTAACGCCACTAGGTGAATTCAATTCATCGCGATCGATCCTTCATCTCGTCGGGCCGACATTGACTCTGGAATTTTTCCATGTTCCTCTCGCTAAACGGTATCTGTTGCATGTCTGGGAGCGCTCAAAGTCCAATACGGTGTGGTTTCATTGCACCCTGCCCACATAAGCACAACGGCTTTTGTGCCCTTCCATTTCTCTCCCGCACCACCTTCGAAGGTGAAACTCGGTCCCTCGCCTGTGTCTGTGACAGGTACGATGGACCCTTAGTGCTTCGAAAGTCGCATTTTGGGCGTTTCAAGCACGCTTGTCGCAATCTTCTACGTCCCTTCGCCCGGGCCCGATCATGTCATTTCCATGGGCAAGTTGATAGGATGGCGATTCCAGAGGGATAGCCCCTGAAAGGTGTTGGAGCGGCGTGCATGTGAAGCTCACTGGGGTATGCTGGGTTCTAATGTTGATTGATTAACGAGTGGGGAGGCTCAGGATGCTGGGCCGGTAGGGGTCAAGTGGAGGTGCGTCATATGTGGGACCCTTGGAGCTCCGTTGGATTGGCAGGCACGTTTTTGACATGGAACACGCACGATCTTGTGGCGTTTCTTATCTGCCTACCTTGATCCTCCAACAAAAAGCGCAATACGACTGTCACTCGTATCCCCGATTCATCATGTTCGTATACGAAATACGACGAGCGGCGGCATCCCTAGCGCTGAATCTCCATTGGTGCTTCATTAGTCACAATCATCACTTTATGGCTAACTCACCAGATCTCTGAGGAAATTCGGTGCCCCCGAGGACCCAAGAATTGCATTTATTCACCATGATATTAATAGATCAAGAAAACAGAAGTCCACGCGACAGATGGAATAGATGATGATAACAATCCCTTGAGTCTTCATAAAAACCACAGCTGCCCAGGATCCCATGTCTTCGCACAAATCGGACCCTCCACCCGGTATAACGTACGACTGAAATAAAATCATCAATCAATGTTAATCCGCTTCGGGGAGATCTCAAACCGGGGCAGTCCACAATCAAGCCACTTCCGCTGGGTCCCCTCAATATTAGCAAATACGATAATACCGATATCTTTTTGCACAATTTCGATGCCATGATATGGATTGCTATGGTATGCATCCCTTGCAAGCCTTGACTTCTTTGCCGGAAGCAGCCCCTTTGCATAGCTGATGGATCGTCCGCTGCGACTGTGCACCTTGTTTTCTTCCCGCTGCCTCTTCTCCATTCTGCGTGCATCGCCCTGGGCCTGTTCAATCCCCACAAAATCGACGAAACCCCTTTCATCCGATTTGCACATGTCTTTGATCCACCATAATATCCTCATTTTCCGGGAATAAATACCCTCCAAATCGCTCCCTAAATCGCTACGTGTGACACATTGTAGCAGCGAAGCCGCATATCAAACACTCTCGTTTCCAGCGATCATCCCAACCGATCAACCCAATCTTAGCTCCCCCATGATCCAATCTGGTATCCACCAGGCGGGCTTTAGGCCAACCCACACATCATTACCGTAGAGGCTCCCGCAACGAACTTATCGTACGAGTATTCCAGCGTGTGTTTGAGTTGTGGCGCCATTCCACCACGGGCCGAAAAGGAAACGCCAGGTTTCGTCGCCGATGGCTGCGGGACGAGGGAAATCGGTCTCATTTTACATTAATTATATACAATGATCCCATTAAACTTAATAACCAGTTATGGCTACTCTAGTTATTATCAGCTCTTTGGCGGTTTGAGCTACGCGCTTGACATCACTGGGGATCGGCGATATAGGCGGTGTGATAATTGATGCGGCATGGCTTAGAACGTGGAACTCAGACTTCATTTCAAGTTGATGTGGGTAGGGATCGTAGGTCTTAGGTATCTAGCTACGTAATGCTGGGCCTGGGGGAACGTGGGGAGAACTGGGATGCCGATGCTCTTAGCAATCTAAACTGTATCCTTCAGCAATGAGGAGCACAATGGAAGTGCTAAAAGTAGCTGTTTGGGACTAATAACAAGATGTTTCACAGCCCAATTGGATATCCAATTCACAAGATTCTCTAATCCCGGCTTACCTTGTGGTGCTCTTTGCGACAGGCCGAGTTTTTCAAGCTGTTGTGTCTGCTTGTTCATTCGCTCCATTTGCGCCAGGAGTGTACGTCAGTTTCGAGGTTGAAATCGGCGCAGCTGTCGAAAACCACGTTCCAACTAGTGTTCATGCTACTATAAGTCCAGATGTATATAACGCGCATACTAAAATAATGACCAAGTGATATCACACAACACTAGTGGATACTGGTTCATATTTCACTACAGAAGTGGAGTTCTCTGTGTATACCTATGGTCGAATGATGAATCATCGCGCTATTAGCGCAGTATGTGGCGGGAATGACGTTGTTCATTTTGGTCGCTCAATTCTGCGGTCGTCTGTCTTCGATATTGTCTAGATAGCGTAATCGGCTTTTGGGACCATTGGGTGATTATTTTGGGCCATCTTTATTCTACGAGAGGGCCTGAAGATTGATGTCTCGATTTGCAACGGTCTGTTGGAAAGCCCTCCCTGATACCCACAGTGGCACTTCACGGACAAATCATATATCTGTTCCTAACGTAGATGCTCATTCAATACATTTTATCTAAACTTCGTCTTTATGGCGCAAAGTTCCAGTTGGCATCGAGAAGATCAAGGAGATCGTAGCTATCAGTGCGGTGAGAGACGATCAAGATTGGCATCTTCAAAATCCTCACTTTCAACTGAAACCGATTCATTGCTAACAAGCGTCTGAGACGGCGAGATTATCCTCTCAGGACCATGGCGTGGAGGTGATTCACCGCTAACAAGCGTTGAAGTCGGCGAGTTCGACCTGTCAGTGCCATTATCAGTGGGCTGAGACTCTGCGCAATCGAGAGAAGGTTCAATGTCGAACTGTGATGGCGATGGCAGGCTCGAAGCTTGAGCATCGTTGTCTTGAGCATGATTCCATTGATTCATGGGGGCCGCCTCAGTAGCCGCACGCGGCGGTGATGGTGAGTTCGCAGGAGAATGGATTCCCCATGGATTTCTAGTCAGCGTAGTTACAGAGTTTTTAGAAGAGATTGATGCTGAGTCTGGTGGCTGAGTTGAAATGTTCGCATTCGACTCATTGACTGTGATGGCTGACCAACGCCACCACCTGGGCATACCTTGTTCCCTGAGCAGATCGCCATCGTGATAGACTTGATTGTCATTGAGATACACCTGCCGAGGCTGGCGAACATTCACATTGTAAGCATTGTCGCGAATTCCCAACTCCGGATCCAGATCCCGGTCATGAGGGGCGGATTCAGCAGAGGCGGGCATTTGAGGGTCATTCTTGTGCTGCTCAGAGGCTGCGTTACCAACATTTGGAGACCTGAATGCCTTAAGATAGGCCCTGAAGGATTTACGTTGGTGCCATAAATTTGATATGTAGCGCTTGACCTCCTGCTTGTATAGCATTGCCGCGCCAACGAGGACTGCCGCAGCGATCAAGATAACGACGGCAGGGAGGAAAGTACCGTTACTCAGGGTGTCTGAACTGCTGCTACCGGGGTCTTCACGTATCTTCAGGCGCCTAAACCTGCCGGAAAGGGCGGTAGGAAGCTCGTTAGAGGGTGTTTTGGTTTCGTATCTCATGAAGAACAAGATTGCGTTGCAGGCTTTGATCAAGACTGTAATGCGCATATATTTTTTCTGTGTGTATCGTGGACTTACCACAGATGATCGAGATTCTATATACAATCAAGCTAATTCTCTTTCTTTGTCATCGTGTGGAGTCTCATTGTCCATTGTGGTGATGACTTGATCGTTGTGATTGCACAATGTTTAACGTGTGGGGTTTTTTTGGGGGGGGGGGGGGGGCGGGGGGTTATGGCACCTCCAAGATGCCACAATATCATATCATTGGGAAGTAAGGCACACCCTTTCAGTTTCAAAATGCTGTCTCTAACAGCATTTTATCCTGGACCTTATTGCAATTTCACGCCGTTCACATTTTGCTGCAGAAAAAAGATGATTTGTTCAAGTCATGGAATTAAAATTTTGATCGGCTGTACTAACTTTGTCCTTGTCTAAAGAAATAACTACAGGTCCAACTTCCCGACCTTGAAATAAAATATAGGGTTGCATATGTGATTAGCTGTCGAAGTCTTGCCATTCCCTTTCAGCAGCCTTCCACTCCACATCGAATTCGGACGAAGTCATGGACGCACTCCTGTGCATACTGTCATTATTAGAGGTAACGAATATCACGGGTACCTCTCGCGACTCGGAAGAGCGATTGCTGGCATGAGAACCCGAGTCTAAAACTGGTCCATGTAGGCTGGCAAGTATGTTCCGGTCGACCCCAGGTACGGTCAGATATTTATTTGTGACATCTGTGACGGGTACCTGCCGCGATCCAGAAGAGTAATTGCTGGCCTGATAACCTGAGTCTGCAATTGACCTAGGTAGGCTGGCAAGTGTGTCTAGGTTGACTTCAGGGACGGTCAGATATCCTGTGGCCGGGAGGTCTGGTACATCCCTCCTTACTAGTTTTCGTGCTGTCGGAGCTCTCAGGACTACTTTCTTTGGTTGTGGAACTCCACGGTACTCATGTGGGTGATGGGTCATCAAAGAGTTGGGGCAGAAACCAAGCGCAGGCGTATCTTGTTCTTTATTGGCCTTTTTGAGGCTTTTGCGGCGGTTGAGCCACCAGACGAGGGCAGACAGAAATATGATCGCTGCAACGCCTGAGAGTACTAACAGAGCAATCTTTATGGGATTCCAGTGCGGTATAGACTCGGTTCGGTCGGTCATATTGAGTTAGACAATCTCTAAAAACGACCTGCGTTGATGGCAAGTTCTTTTCAGTTTTATTTCTGCGTCGATCGATATGCGTAAAACTGTTGGTAGCTCCCTGTCAATACTTGTCTGTTTTAGTGCCTTGCAATCTTGTCTTCGGAAAGATTTATATACTAAGGAGTTCGTCTTTTTGGTTATCGCCTGTTATTTTGGTCTTTTTTATCGCTGTAAACCCATCGCTGTGTGTAGGATCACCTAAACTCCAACTCAAAAAAAACTAAAAAACTAAGGAGTAGTTGTTGTGCACCTATTTCCGCGATGGGGTTGTTTAATCTTAACAATGAAGCTTCCGGAGGTCGCTCGGCATTGTTAGTTCACATAAGAGAAGATATTATCTAGAAAGCCCCATTCTTGGTTTGAACATGCTGGTCATCCAATAGAGTACCACACGCTTTAAACAGCAATGAAAGTGTTGTGTAGTTTCAATGTACGATTTAGGAGTTGAGCTATGGGTTGCTGTACGCCAGAAGATAAGGAAAGATCATCTTAGGCTTCAGAACTAGAGAAAAGAAACTTTCCAATCACTATCCTTCCCACATACATGTAGACATACATAAGCATACTTGTCCGTATTGATTCACCCACGCAGGATCTGATAGCCGATTCGATATACATAGACATCGTGTATTTCACTATTCACATGTTCTATCACTCTTCCTCATCCAGCTCCGTTACCCGTGGAAAGTTGATATGCTCACTAAGTGCATCCGTCGACGACTTCCTGAAGCTGTCCTGTCTCGGTTTATACGAACTCGTGGACTGATAATGCGCGCGACGAACATGAGACTTAGCTCTGAGGTCATTCACATGACCCGTCATGCACGGATCTCCCGAGACTACCATGGTCACAGTCTCCGAACTAGTCGGTGCCTCCTCTCGACCACCAGCTTCTAGAAGAATTTGAACGCACTCGTCTCTGACACCAACATCGATACTACGTTCTGCATGAAGTGCCATATAGAGTGGTGTACCGCCGTAGTCTGCGTAGAAATTGACCTTCGCGCCGTGCTTCAAGAGCACCTTTATGGCGACGGGTTCGTGCAAGAAGGCTGCCATGTGGAGCACAGTCCCTCTTGCTACTTCTGCGTTAGAATACATGCGTAGAAAGTTGACGGGACTTGTAAAGCGGTGGAGACGGTGTACATAGAAGCCGCGCTCGATCATGAGCTCCATTGTTGACTCTGAGAGGAATGGGAAGATTTTGGCAAGAGAAACGTAGTCCTCAGCGTGAATATTGACTGAGAAGTCGACGTGCTCTGGTTGGAAAATAGCGGATACGATTTTGTCATATAGGATAGGTAGTATGGCTGGGTCGTTGACAGGTGCTAGGTATGAGTTAGAAATCCACGTCATTATAGAAGGGCAGCCGAGGGCGCGGTGGTAGGCGAATGGGTTGACGCCTCTCTGTACCAGCCGACGCACGAGCTGGTCAAGCTGTAAGACCACCGCGTAGAAGAGATCCTGCCATTGTGTTGAGACGGGCGGGTCTTGTACGAGCAGACCTGTTTGCATGGTGCGCACGTAAAAGTCGTGCGGGATGGGGAGCAGCTTCGGACGCAGCGCAAAGTAATCGAGAATGGCCTTTTCAAAAAGATCTTGACTTGACTTGGCGTGCTCATGCCAGTAGTGAAATGCGTACGGGAGTAGTGGCTTCTTCTTGCGGATATCGTGGGAGAAGATTGAGTATTTCTCTGTGGGCAGCCCTTCTGTCCACTCGCGGGAAAGATAGCTGAGAAGTGATCTTCCCAAGTATGCCTCTGGATCAACGTTGGAGCGGAAATTTGTTTTGAACCACGACTCGAGCGATTTGTGTACTAATCGAATAGCTCCACTTTGCTCATTGACGACGAGACCTAAACAAGTCTCCAGTATGATCTTCTGCGGAACACGGCTACGCATTGTGAATTCTTCCTCTTGCTCATTCCATTGGTAGGCTACGGCGACTTCTAACTCTTCAGCCCGCAGGGGCCTTCTTGCGTAGCACAACCAGAGCAAGACTTTATCTACAAGTTCTTGCTTCTGTTTTGACTTGTCCTTCATTCTGTTGAACGTTTTACGATAGGCTTCATCAATGGAAGTAGTCAGGTCCGCCAAGATATCTTCGATGTCATCTTTGCAAGTGATATCGTTGAGACGTTCAATATGAAGAGATGGCAGAAGGAACCTTGATTCTCTTAGCTTCCGCGGATGACATGAACAACTTTAGAGGGGTAGAAAGAGGAGGGTGCATCTGATGAAGGCAGAGCTCATCCAGGACTTCGTATGAATGCAACTTGAGTAACTTACTGATCGGCACTATTATCGAGGATATCCGAGATTATGTGCTCTTTGAATATGTCATCATCTTCTAGTATCGCCTCCAAGTCTTCGTTGTCGTTTATGCGAGCTCGGATAAACCTGCGTCGGTTATTTAGAATAGCAACGATGGTCGTAGCCAAACAAAGGTGCTTACAATTGTAGGTCATCTCGTGATGCAGCAATTTTGATCCGGCTTGTTCGTTCAAATGTTCGATCAATGTCACCAAGATGTTCTCGACTAGTCACAAATATGCGAAAATTTGCACCGAACTCTGCCATCCGAATACATGCTCGGAGTAAGGTTGCACGATTCTTCTGCGGAATGTTCTCCGCTTCATCTAGAGCATCCAGCACAATATACACCCGTTCGAAATATTTTGAAAAGGCTTCGATACATTTCAAAATGTCGTCGACAACAGGCGGTGCTCGACGCTTCGCTGGAGTGAACATACGGAGAACTGCCTGTGGTTGATCGATTTGGGAAGCCAGTTGCTTCACAAGATTGCCTAGGATGTTTTGTGACGTTTGGCTCATTTGATCGTCGTAATTGCAGTACGCGTAAGCAAGTCCATGCTTCCCAGGTTGACAAGTCTCGGTGAGATGCGAGACCACCACCGCGCTTCACATTGTCAGTTCCTTCAGAAGTTCGATTTTTCTGCAATGCAATTTCACGTACCTAGCTATAGTCTTGCCTGCGCCCGGAGGGCCCCTGCCCCAAAGAATTCTTCTATGAGACTCTGTGATATCTTCGTTGCTCCAGCGGGAGAATTCTTGAGATTGTATCAGCCACTCTACAGTGCCAGGATGAAGTCGTGAGAGTACATCGTGTTGCTTTGAAGCAAAGTCTAATGGCGACAGCCATTCCAATGTTGCGTTGTGTATGGCTTCTCCTCTCCAGCTTTGAACCTCTTGAAGAGTCAAGGTTGAAGTCATTAACGTGTCATGGCTCGCAAGAGTGGCCAGCTGAGATTGGAACCAGCGCAAACGAGTGAGCTTATCCTGTAAATTGGCTTCCTTGAACGGCCATCTTAGTCGTAGAAGCCCCGCCGCCCTCTGAGTTGATGATGAACCTGATTCGCGCTCCAGATCCTTCAGCAGAGAGGTCAAGTCACCTTCGCATTGATCAAGGAGCTGTACACGGGCAGTGTGATCCATCGACGCTGACTTGAAGACTGCGGATACATCAGAATTGAGTAATACCTTGTTGCGCAAGTCGCGCAGGATATTCTCAATCGCTGTTGTCTCCGTGAGCAGATTCTGGGCTGCTTTCGGGGCATCTTTAACCCCTGAGACATATTCATACGTTAGTCTCGTGATCTCGATGGTGAGACTCAGTAGACCCGCGATGCTCGCTGAGAATGATAGTGGATCCATGAGAATACGTGAACACGGCTCTTTACTTACGACCGAGCTGTATGAGAATCAAGTTGTTAATCAGGCGGCTAAAGCATCCTCCACCTTTCTGGCCCCCACACGCGCTCTCGCCAGTATCGTACAGGAAAAGGGAGATTGTACATCACGTTGTTGCATTTCAGCGCGTTAGTGCTATTACTAGAGATTAACTGAACATCAGTTGATGTGATGGGAGGGCCAGAGACTGAACCCCTAGCTTGTGCAAGCTATCATGTTCACCTAAGCTGCCCAAATGCAGCGACGAGCCCACTGTGCACGCCTTCCTTTTTATACTGAAGGCCAATCGATCTAGCGCCATATGAGCACGCGGTCGTACCGTGTGAAGATCAATAGAAAAGATAAAAACAAGATCCAGCACTGATGGGCATGATGACATGCCAATACAAAGGGTTTCCCCCATCTCAACAAGGGAGAATTTGTGGTGACGTCTTTGATTGTAAGATGCACTACCACAACGCGTGTTAGAAACGCTTACGTAGCTAGGTATACACTTATATCATATAGAGGGCCCCAGAGCTCAATTAACTCGCAATTGATCCCACTTTGCCAAAATACATGCACAACGCCTATACCACGAACGAGGACATCTGCTAAGCCGGCCTTCTGATTTCACAAACGCCACCTTCGTATCCACGATGGGCTCCGCAAATTCGACAGCGCGCATCATCGCGCCGCTCTCCTTTGTATTCGACTTTGCAGCGCAGCAATACGGCATATTTTCGTCGCCCAACATGCTTGACATCCACAACAAGAATCCTGCTGCTTTCTCGCCGCAGCCGTACTTCATCGGGGGCTTCTTCTTTCCACAGCAGCTGGTGCAACTTGTGTGGCTGTGGAAGCTGTGGAATGGACAAGGAAATGCGGAGGAGAGGGGTATGATGGAGAAGTTTGCCTGGGTTTATTCGTTGGGGAATTTTTGTATAGGATGTAAGTCGACCATTCTTGTCACCGATCTCTGCATAGGAAAGAGATGGATGGAAAGAGGTCGTAGGCCTTGGGTAATGATGATCAATGTGTTAACGCATTCGTTTTCCTTCGCGATCAAACAGCTTGGATGTTCTTCTGGAACTCGAACGACCTCAAGACGTCCAACATATTCGTAATCATCAACACGGTCGCGCAAATCCTCTACATGGCCACGATCCTGCCACCGCTCGACACCCGCTCGACCCCAAACGTACTCACTCACATTGTATCAAAGACGTTTGCAGGAATTGGCGTTCTCGACCTGCTGCACAACACTTCGGCGGCGTACTACCGCGGCGTCGCACCCAGCACGGTGGTGCAAGTAGCTACGGGTGTGGGGTTTGCAGCGGCAGCAAGCACCAGCGATTGGATCTTTGGCGGGTGCCTGGTGTACGATCTCGTTGCGCTCAGCGTGGGTCAGGAGGGCGGGTGGTCCAGGACGCTCGGCGGGTACGCTGCCATGACAGCGGGCATTGTTGGACTGAGGAACTGGTTCTAGTACGTAGGCCGGTGAATCTGTGGAAGGATGAGGAACTGTGGTGGGACATAACAGCACTGACGAGGCTACAGTCCGCGATGGAGGGCGCAGAGAGACAGCGGGTATTCCAGGGTCGGCGGGGAGGGGGAGTAGCAGTGTTAAGGTTTGCGAGGCTGCGGCGGATTCGTTAGTGAGAAATAAGGATCAGTTGAACATGGATACGCCAAGGCGCGGCCCCTCTCCGATGGCGGAGTGGTGGAGACAGACAGGCAAACAGCGAAGACGGAGAAGGCATGTCTTTGAGTGAAGATGGACAGATTCACAGTGTGGGGATGTGGTTGAATGGTGAGGGCCAGCTGGTCATGTGCAAGTTACCGTCCGTGGTCGGTGAAGTGGTTCAATGTTGGTAGTAGTTGGCAGGTACTAGGCAGGTATTGAAGTGATAAGCCGCGGGCGCCTTATCAGTCCTGAACCAGCCATCAACAGTCACACGCGGTCGAACAGCATCATGCGTAGATAACCCACGCGCTTCCCTTTGGCCTTTGCTCCGTCTTTGCCCACATCGGGTCATCTGAGTCCGCCGGCGCCACCCATGGATCATCGTCTTGTCTTGTCTTGCATGACCCTGTTGGGCAGGCAGCTCCTCGTTGACGGATGACTGTTGTTCTCTCTCTGCCTGCGCTCACCATCCCTCTTCCTCTCCTCCTCCTTCGTTTTTGTCTTCTCTACTTATTCATTACTCTTTTACCATTCACTCTTGTGTCACTGTCACTCACCTGCTTCTATTGAAGTCGTTGTTTCCGTCTCGCTGCCCATCTTCTTCCTTCTGCCATTTCGAACTCGCCTCGGCACAGCCGTTCGAGTACATACAAGCAAGAGCTGTCCAGGCCGACCGAGTCTCGATCCATCCGCCTTATTCGCTCGCCATTTTTCTGAGTCTGCTCTGCTTCCGTCTGTTCGCCATTCGCCGTGGTCTTTTCCTTGCTCCCCCAGTCGACGAAACAAAGCGTGCGCCTCGGTGTCTGCGGCGATTGATTGCGACAAACCCCCACCTGACCCCGCTAGAGGCCAACAGCGGCTCAAATCCGAGTCTGTTCATCAAAGGCGAAGGGCATACAACTGTGTTCAGCTGGTTGTTATCAAAGGAGTTGTTGCAGAGGAGAGGGGCTGTGCGAAGCTTCCCAGAATTACAGTCCGCAAGGAGCTCCAGTGCGCCATCTCTGCGCCCATGACAAAATGCCGCCTTACCTATCACCCTTACATATAGCTCACCGAACGTTACCTGATCGCTGCGAACCCGCCAACCATTTCCTCTACAGCCTTTCCGTCTTCCTCGGCTCCTGTGTTCCTACAAATCTCGCCTTCATTTCTACCCTCCTCGGTACCTTGAGCATCGTATCGTGGCTGTTCGCCCAACTCCCCCAAATATACAAAAACTACAAGTTGAAGTCAACGTCTGGTCTCAGCATATTCTTTCTCACCGAATGGTTGCTGGGTGATTTGTCTAACCTGCTGGGGTCCCTCTTCACCCAGCAGGCGACGTGGCAGGTCATTATCGCTGGATATTATGTCTTCGTTGACTGTGCTCTTTGCTTCCAGTGGGTGTGGTACGCGCTCTTGAAGCATGGCCGGCCTCTTCGCCCCGCTTGGGACTTCAGACATTCAGCCAATGGCAACGGTGCATCCGATATGGGCCAGTCGGGGGACGGGATGAGCATCGCAGATAGCCAAAGTTCAGCAACTGTCTCACAATCGACACCTAGAGTCATTCCGGCCGACCAGAAGGATGATACTCTCTCTTCGAGTCCGCGGCAAAATACCCCCAAGCGCTCCAATCCCATGGACGCCTTTCGCATGCCAAACTATGCTCGCTCTCCCAGTTCTTACAAAGAATCATGGCAAGGAACCCCTTCCGGAGCTACACCTACAAACCGTGACATAAGACGTGTAGCTGCATCATCATCTCCTGGCGGCGTGTCCCTCTCCCCGAAAACGGTTCTATACATCTCCCTCGTGCTCGCCATTCTCTCCCACACTTCGACTGCGAAACCAGTGAGCCCCTTTGCCCCAGCTCCTTACATAAACCACACGCCTATCCGCTCAACCGCCTATACCTCATCGTCTTCTCAAGCCACACCTACCGAAATTGCTGGGAAAGTACTCTCGTGGATGAGTACCCTTCTCTACCTCGGCTCCCGCCTTCCACAACTCTACAAAAATCACGTCCGCAGATCAACCGCCGGCCTCAGCCCCACACTCTTCCTAGCCGCTTTTTTTGGTAACCTCTTCTACTCGAGCTCGCTCCTTACCAACCCCTGCGCATGGTCTGATTTCGCACCCGGGCAGGGTGGTGGCTGGGTTGGCCTTGAAGGTAGCGTACGCGAGGATTGGGTGTTGCGCGCAACACCATTTTTCTTGGGCGCCGCCGGAGTGCTGGTCATGGATGCAGCCGTGGGTTTCCAGTTCTGGTACTTTGGCGACGGAGATGATGTCGACGGTACCGACACGTCTCGTGGTCGTGGAAAAGCGCGAAACAGCGATAGCGATAGCGTTGTCTCGGTGGTTCTTGTCAATGACGATGGAGCAAGGAAGCGTCGGCGCGTCAGATGGAGGAGGGTAAGTGGGTGGATGCGTGGGTGGGTTCCAGCGGTTAGTGTTGCTGGAACGCCTAGTGGAAGTCGCGCGTCTACCCCAGCACCTGATGCCCACCCTCACACTCCAACAACTGAAGATGCGGAGGGTCGCGAGAGGAGCTCGAGCATTCCCATCTCATCGAGGGGCGCGTTGGATGAGGCCAGAGCGTTGTTGGGAACGCAGAGACACGCCAGTCCTAGAAGTTTTGGATATGGGGGCGTAGGGGGTTAGTGTTTATGTTTTTGGTGAAGTCGTTAGAGGAAGTATACACTGTGGAGGTCGTCCCCTGCATTTTTTTTAAATATATTCACGACCATGCTTTTTACTCGTATAGACATGAGATACGATGCGAGGCAACGGCATAGCACGACGAGTTTCTTTTTGCGGCGTTGTATATCTTGGAATTTCCTTGCATGTCCGTTCTCCCGCATTCTTTGGCGCCAGGTTTGGGCGTTTTCTGCATAGTTTAGTGTTCCACGTATCTGACCAGGCCATAGTGTGTATGCAAATATACCATCTTGATCTTTGATCTGTCTGTTCTCTTGCCATTTTGGGGGTCATCATCTAAGGACTTACGGTTCTACGTCGATATAATACTTTCTGAACTGGTTGTTCTCCCGGGGGTTAAGACTGGTACCTACATGTAGGTATGCAGCTGCCTTTCACTCATGCACATGATATGTTCACCTGCAACGATTTCGATTATCTTCAAGTGATTTGTTCTTTTCTCTATTCGTGTAGTCATTATCGCTACTGCTTACTCTATCTGCCTCTTCTAATCATGCTGTGTATGGTGCTCCTAGGTGCATCTCGTGTATACGTCGAGCGACCTTTTTCTACAAGTAATATGTCGTCTATATCAATAAGGTGGTGTGGTGTATATCTTAAGTGAGTGCAGCAGGCGAGAGGAAATTCCACCTCTGCCCTAAAAAAATCACCCGCTTTCTCTTCCACAATTCCGTTCCTGGTCGGGCTTTTTGTTACTTTGCTCATGCGTCTCGAACAATGCCTTCATTGTTCACAAAGGGAATAGCTACCGGGGGAAGAGACAGGCTCAAACTCCCCTCTTGACTTTTTCCGCAGCCTTGACCAACGTCTCAAAGACCTCTTGCACATACTTCTCCTCCGCACGTTCATTAGCGCTGACTATGCGAATCACGTAGATACCACCGACAACCGAACTTGTGATGAAGAACTCTCTCTGCTGGTCTACCTTCTCGAAAACCGCCTTCGTGAGCCGGTTGGCCTCGTCTGTATCTGAATTTGCATTTGGCTCTCCGTTTCCGGGCGAGACCTGGAACGTAGTCAACGCGAATGCAGCAGGCGTCACGACCGTGAAGAGATCTGGTCTAGAATCCACGAGGCCATTGAAGAATTCGCCCAGCTTGATGCCCTTGCGAATGAATTGCTGTAGGCCCTTGACACCATACGTGCGCAGCACAAACCATAGCTTCAAACTGCGAAACCGGCGACCAAGGGGAATCTGCCAATCGCGGTAGTCGGTGACGAGACCCGAATCAGTGTACGAGTTGCGCAGGTACGCAGGAGTCAATGTGAAAGTATCGGTCAAGTCCTTTCTAGACTTGACGTAGAAAGCAGAGCAGTCGAAGTTGACGAGCATCCACTTGTGCAGGTTGAGGTTGAACGAGGAGAAGGAGGACATGGGGCCCGTAAGGTGCTGGTACTCTGGACAGATGAGTGCGGAGCCAGCGTATGCGGCATCGACATGAACCCAGATATCGGGGTAGTCGCGTGCGACAGCTGCGATGCCCTCGAGGTCGTCCACCGCGCAAGTATTGGTGCTGCCGAGGGTTGCGGTAAAGTAGAAAGGAGTTAGTCCTTTTGCCTTGCAAGCTTCTATGGTAGAGCGAAGGGAGGAAGCCGTGACGCTGAAGTTTGCGTTTCTGGGCGCGGAGACGCTGCGGTAGCGGGTTCCGGCGATGATGGCGGCCTTTTGGGTGGACGAGTGGGCGTGTTCGCTGCCTAGGGCAACGAGCTTCCCACGTATGTCGGCGGCACGGTCCAGGGCCTCTTCAGCGTCTGGGGAGGTGAAGCCTTCGGCGAGGAGGTTTTTGCGAACTATGCGCTCGCGAGCTGCGACTACGGCAGTTACAATGACTTCACTCGCCGTCCCTTGGATGATACCTCCACCGCCTCCGGGGCTGTCGCTCAAGAAGCAGTCCGGGAGCGCCAGCATCTTTGCAACCCAGTCCAGAACAACAGTCTCGAGCTCGGTGATGGCAGGCGAACAAATCCAGTTGAAGGCAGCAGCGGTGAAGGTGCTAGAGTACATTTCGCCAAGAATGCCTGGATAGGATGCGTTGGCCGGGAAGAAAGCCATATACTTAGGGTGCTGCCAGTGCGTCAGGCCCGGTTGAATCACCTTTTCGATATCGGCTTGGATTTGTGGCCATTGTTCGCCTTCCTCGGGGGGTCCTTGGGGGAGGAGAGGTTTGAGATATCCTGGGGTTACTGAAGGAAGCACTGGGCGGGTGGCGAGCGTGTCGTAATATTGGACGACTGGAAACCGGGTCAGCCGTATGAAATAGAACATTTGTATCTCAAAGGAGACGATGTTGGCTTGTTAGATGGAAAGAATGATACTTACTTTCGTCGATAGCGGAGTTGGCCGCCTCTCTGAATTGCGAAGAGTCCATCGTGGGTTGGTCTCAATCAAGGAATTCGAGAGAGTAAGGGGAGAGGGCAAGACAGATTGAATGAGAAAGGAAGAAGGATAGAGTAAAAAGTTCAGCTATTTGTAGTTGGCTAGGTTCATTGCTCTCAAGTTTCTTCAACTTATATCCAGAAGTCACGTATCCGATCTTCGGCTACATAATCGGAAAGGTTCCGTTACCAAAGGGCGTGGATGATGACGGCAAGGCGGTGGTTTTAAGCGAAGGAATTAGCTCCTACAACAGTATCCACTCCTAATTCCGCACCTTACTCTGCCAATGCTACCACCATTCCGTGACGCAGTCAGACTACACGCCATCTTGAAATGCGATGGAACCCCATGACGTTACAATCCCTCAATTTTGCTTATTTTCTTCGATTTACTACTGCGATTAGAAAATGGGTCCGGGTAGCGAAACGGTGTACGTGAGTTCCGCGAAACTCTTACTGCAGCACACTATCCAAGTGCTCCTGCTTGTACATTTACCAACTGGGCAAACGCTCGGCTCTGGATCAAGTGAAATCTATAATAGTACACGTGTATTCTTTGATTAATCCAGCTACCCAATTGCTTGAATCCCTACCAAATAATACTCTATGTCTAAACTTCAAGCGTCGAGGGGAAGCAAAACCACAGACACACACCTGCGCTACAAAACAAACAGACAGAACCTGAGACAACTCCAAAGAAGGACAAAGGGACACCAAATACCATCCTCGACCGAACAGATTTGTCCTCAGTTCTTTCGTGGGGTAAGAGTTCAAGAGGACTGGACAGGCCAAACCGTAAACTCTAATCCTACAGATATTACAATAGTACATGAGGGTGGACGCACTGAACAGGAGAGTACAGGATATGTGTACAGACGGCTGAAAGCGAGTCGACAGATAAGTGGAAAGGAAACTTTTGATGGCACACGAAACGTGGGGTATGTTTATGTACGGGTCAATCAGGATTGACACGTGCATGATGCATGATTAGAGGAGAGACGAAGACTTCATCTCGCACCAAACGACTAAGAGGTCTTGTACCAGAGGGCATGCCGTTGTAGTGTCGAAGTGTAAAATTTGCCGAGAAAACCGAGTCACCTTCCCCGTTTAGACTCGCGAGACATCACGACCGAAGATGCTCGACTTGGCCCAATCTATGCACACCAAGATGCGGTTGCGTGTGCTGAAGCACATGTTGATATATGCGCTCTTCCAGAAAATGTACGTCAGTGTTCCTCCAGAGGCGATGTTACCCGACAACCATGAGATATCGGCCACAGCCTTTTCGGATCCAATGTAAGCCAAGGAACCCTGGTGGGTGTACTCGAATGGTCCGATCTGCTTGACGCGTCGCAGGCGCTTCTGGAGTTCCTTGATCTCAGTGAAGACAGCATCACGTGCCTCTTTTCCGGGGGCCGTCTCCTGTTTGACAGAAAGTTCTTTGAGCTCTGCTTCAATCTCGTGGGTCTTGGCCATCTGGTTGAACATGCGGGCGAGCCAAGCGCCTTCTTGCGAGGCAACCTGAGCGGTAGGGGCGTAGTTGGCGACAGCACAATCACCGACAGCCCAGACGTTCTCACATCCCTTGACAACAAGGTACTCGTTCACTGCCAGACCTCTGCGGGAGTCCTTCTGGGCGGGAATCTGCTTGATGAAGTCTGCAACAAGCGGGCGGAGTGCGTTACCAGTGGCCCACACCAGCAGACCGTATGGAATCTTCTCAACCTGCTTCTTGCCATCAGGACCTGTAGACTCGGCTTCAATGTACTTGTCAGTGACGTTCTTGACCATGGTCTTGGTTCGAATAGTAATGGTCTCTTCCTTGAACGTCTTCTCGGTGTAGTCGATCAATTGTTTGGAGAACATGGGCAACACGTTAGGCAGGGCCTCGACGAGAGTGACACGGAACTTCTCCTTGATATCCGGGATCCACTTTTTGAGGTCCGAGTTGAAGAAATCTTGCAGTTCGCCAGCGAATTCCACACCGGTGGGTCCGCCGCCGACAACAACCATGTGCAAAAGGCGCTGAACCTCGTCGGGGGTCTGATCCTTGAAGGTAGCGGTCTCACAGCAATCCATGATGCGGTTACGGATACGCTGAGCATCACCGACCTCCTTCAAGAAAAGACCATGTTCGCGAACACCGGGGATACCTATTGTTGTGTGTGTTAATGGCGGTTTCAAAGCGACTGGGTGAATGAGGCCCTGACTCACCAAACGTGGCGTTCTCAGCGCCAACACCAATGACCAACATATCGAAGGGGACCTCGGTCGAAGAGACGTCACCCTTGATATCAGAGTCATCATTGATGAGAATGACCCTTCTTTCATAGTCGATCTTGGTGGCCTCAGCTTCGTAGTACCTGACGGAAGCCTTCTTGTGGCGCAGGAAGTTGCGAATGGGCTCCATGATGGAGCGGTGCTCGATTGTACCGACAGTGCATGACGGAAGGAGAGGGGTGAAAAGGAAATAGTTGCGAGGCGAAACGACCACGACGTTGTAATTTTCGGTGTCAAGCTTCTTAAGCAGAGATACAGAGCCCCATCCAGTTCCTGGAGGCTATGTTAGTCACGCTGACTAGTGCAATGCAGAAGGATGTGCTGGCTGATAGTCAGCGAAGGAAAGAGATCTCACCCAGAACAACGAGCGTCTTCTTGCTCGGATCCGGTGGAGGCTGGTCCTCGACTGGGTGCTTGGACTCCCAGATGCTGTAACACATGTATCCGGTACCACCAATGGCGCTCAGATAAGTGAGTCGCCAGAGCGCGCGGAACCATCTGAACTTTTTTTTGGGCTTGGGCAGGGGCGTCTCAGTAGATTGACGACGGATAGACTGGCGCAAGGCGATCTGATGGGAGACGGGACGAGGAGTCCAGCTGGCTCTGTTGGCGATGAGCGACGGGCGGGCGGTTTGATAGCTACGACGTCCAGCCTGCTGGAGCTGCGAGGCCAGAGTCGCGGCGGCGAAGGGCCGCATGGAGATGGGTGCCATGGGGGAGATGGAATTGGACGAGGTGGTGAAGAGAGAAAGGATGGGGCGGCGAGATATGTAGATGAGTGGGAGGTTGACCAGCATCGGGAGGGTCGGGGGCCCACAGAAAAAGTTGATAGCTCCCTACCAGGTACGATGACGAGCGCACGCACTCAGCGCGAGACGAGCAGCTAGCCCCGATAAGCCTGTGCTGCAACGCGCCAATCAAGGCCAACCGGATGGCAATGCTTCTTGCAGCGAGGATTGCATCTCGAATCAATCAATCAATCAATCAATCACCACACTTTGCACATGTTGAGCAGAGCCCTCTGGTCGTCGTGAGCGGATTACATATCGGGCGTATCTGGATTCTACGCTGCTGGTTTAACGACGTGCACCGGGCAACGGGAAAACTCCCACGCGGCTCCTCCCACGCACCGCCATCCTGCTCATCTCCTCCCTCCCACGCTCCTCAGCTCCCCTACCCGACCCTCCATTGGCAATGCCTTTTATGCGCCTCGTTGTCATACCGATACCTAATCTAATCGACAGGTGCGCCTGTTGCTAAACGCATGAGCATTGCCATCAACTCAGCTACACCCAACCCTCTTCCATCATTTCCAGAGAATCAAGATGCGCGTCATCTCGTTGATTCAGGTACCAATCCTGCTTATGTATGCACTTGGAAGTAATGTACGGGGCACTCTGACTGGCGGGTGCCCCTGCCCCTTCTCTTCTTGTTGCCTTGTTCCATGTCCGCCTCCATGCCCGTGGCCTGTGACATCCGTTTCTCATCTCAGCTTTCGCACAAGCGAGAGCTTCGAGCGAAACGTATCAAGAAAAGAATCAAATACACAGTAGAGCTGAATGCTACAGTGCTGTGACCCTAGATTCCGAGTCATCGTTTGTGATTCGCATTGGGATAGAATGACGGAAGGCGTTGGGTAAGGCTCGGAAACGAGTGATTGAGCCATGTTGCTGGCTGCACAACAAACCAGACCGTAGAGTAGAAGCGACTTTGCTTGCAGACATCGTGAACTTCGTCGAACTTGAACGAGAGAAAGTTTTGTTTTGGTATCTATTGCCAGCCAGACTGAACCAACCTAATCATTGCAGAGCCAGCAAGGAAAGCGCCCTACAAATGCATCAAAAAAGTCCATCCATGCTTTTATTCGAGCATGCTAACAAAAATTGCGAAAAAAATAAAAACGAGGCGCGCAGTGACTTTTCGAGCCAAGCATGAAGGGAAGGAGAACTGGAGGGGGGAAGTCGATCATCCATCAACTGCCATGACCATGGTATCGTCTCCATCCATGCCGACGGGCGCTGGTTCAGCAACCACACCTCGCCCTCGCCCTTCCAATAACTCCCTCCGAACCTCGGGACTGATGCTCTTGTGTCCACGTGTCAAAAGTAAGTCTAGCAGAGATTCACGCTGGTCTTCAGTGATGTCGTTTCTGTACCGTTGCGCAAACGCGAGCAGACACTGATGCCAGATAACAGGCAGTTTGCCAGTGCCACCCAAATCGCCAGCTGTTCTTTCTATTTCCATAGCATCGCCACTGCTCGCACCTACGGCACGGAATCGAATAAAGTGAAACACGAGAGAGTCGATGACTTTGTAAGGAAGAGCGTACTTCTTTTCAAGGAGCGTTTTGATGAAGATGTTGACTGGGCCTGCGGCATCAGGGTCTGACGACATTTGTTCGGCAGCGATTTCGCATAGTCGATGAATGGCGGCTGCAGAATGGAGGACTGGTACCGACACTTTGGCGACAACGCTGGCGACTATATGGGCTTCGCGCTGAGTGCAGGTTCCGTCGATGAGCATAGGGAATACGATTCCCTTGAAGAAGGCACTCGGTTTGTAGAGCGCTTTTTTCAATGCGTTGTATAGATGAATGTTCAATTTTTGCGTTTCTCGGATGTTGTCTTGGACAGCGGGGAGCAGTACACTATTGAGAAATTGCTGGGCGATATAAGGTTTAGACGATATGAAAAGGCGAGTAGCGGCGTAAGTGGAGTTGGGCGTCCATTGATCAGGTCTTGTGACAGCAACCAGAGTCTCCCACGCGGGTATTGTGGGTAGTATTTTGAATGGCTTCGGAAGCTTCCCAGCTTTGTACCGCGATAGTATCATACCGACCTTGGTATACACTTCGACGACCTTTGCTGGTAACTCCACGGCATCTTCAGGATCACCACCGCCGATGATCTCGCGCTTTTCAGGAGCTGTTGCTTCATGCTCTGCGATCCTCTGTAGGATCAAGGCTGCGAGATCAGTGGATCCGCCTCCAGAGGATTGCGCCTCTTCCCCAGGCCACACGATAGGGTTATCGTCGGTCGGAATGAACTTGTTGAAGGTAGCAAGATCTTCGGGATCGATCTCAACCTCTTCGACCTCCTCGTCTTCGTCCCCCCATGCTTCGTCATCGTCGTGTTGTGCGATAGGCTCGTCCAAGTTATCGTCCTCTCCAAGTCGTGATTGAAAGTCGAAAGCGGGGTTCGCGGTTGGTGGTCTTTGAATTTGGTTCTCATTATCGGCCTCCTCTGCCAGCTCCCTGCCAATCTCAAGAATCTTTCTTGAACTCTTGCTGTCAACAAATCCCGGGCCATCTTCTTCATTTCCGCCTTTCTTAGAGCGCTTCTGTCGTTTGGAGGGCTGCGCTTGCTCGAGAAATGCTTCCGAAGGCGCGTATTCCTCAGACAAAGGATTGTGACGCGGCTTCTCGCGCACAGCAGGCGATTTGGGTGTTTTCGGCATCTTAATGTGTAAAGAATTTGCCGTTCAAAATGTGTGTCGTGGTGGGGAGAATGCGGGACGAAAAGTGGTGTGGGCAACTTTTTCAGCGGGGACTATAAGATGGTCCGAGCGTAGCTCCCTTGTCTAGTGTCTAGAACTTCCGCGCAGCTGGTCGTAGCCGTGTCGCGACAACTTAGGTCGCTCCTCCAAACTTCGTGATCGAACACCATTCTTACATACATACATATCCATCATGGTAGAACAGCAGTCCACATCGCGTGGCAGCACGCCTTCATCAACGCTTCCCGTGAAGCGCACGCTCGAACAAGACAATGCCCCAGCTATATCCTCCCCGCTCAATCCCAACCCAGACATCACCGCACGTTCAAGACCCAAAGCTCCACCTCGGGAACAACGTGAGAAAAGAGACACGATTAAGAAGCGCGAGGCTACGGGAAATGCACGCGGAAATACTCCGAATCCAAAAGTTAAGAAGAGCCGGTACGTAATAGGAGCGGTTCATCGAGACATTCCACCGACAAATGTTTCAAGACTTTGATAATCCATTGGAACTTTTCTCACATAGAATTTACTGACTTTGTGACGCTTCCGTGTAGGACATCTGCTGACTCGCCCATGCGATACTCCATTCCCGAGGTCGGCCATCCATTGCCTCTTCTAGTCTGTATACTGACCTTGTTCAGCCCAGGCCAGCCGATTACGACCCACCTAGAGATGGCATCTTCTTGTCACACGAACCACTTCCATTGTTTGCGCCCGATGGCAAAACGGAGCTCAAGAAGCCTCAGGATCATGCCTGGAACAAGAAGGGTTACAAATATACCCACTGCGTCGCTGACCCATTTTTCCGCCATAAGCAATACTATAGGCAAAGTGACTCAAAACCATACGGGCCTCGAATGAGCCACGAGGATACGGACAAATGGTTCCATTTCGACGATAGCGCAACTATTGTCACGCAAGAGAAGGGTTGGCGCATGGGACGTGGCAATGTGGTGGCACGAGAGGGTCGCATGTATTATGAAGTCAAGATACTACGAGGCATCCCTCAAGATGGTCCCAAAGACCCCATTGATCCCAAAACAGGCGACGTGAAACCCGGTCCACATATCCGTGTGGGCTGGGCAAGGAGAGAGGCGCCACTGGATGCTCCCGTGGGCTTCGACGGCTATAGCTACGGAATCACCGACTCGCGCTTCGAAGCTCAACACCGGTCCCGTGCCTCCAAAGTCTTCAAGCCGCTCGCGAAAGGCGCTAAGAGCAAACACATGAAACCACGTCCACCGCACAATCGTCCGGTTCCTGTCGAGTACATTAGCGATGAACACATACAGGAGGGCGATGTGATTGGCCTAGAGATCCAGCTTCCCTCTCTTGACCTCCATCAGAAAGTTGTAACATCCGTTTATAATCCAGCAGTCGACCTGGGCGACGGATTCGACACCCCCACCAATCCTGTCCATGATCCAGAAGAAAAACCACACGACATCATTCGCGACCGCATCCCCGTGCCTTACAAAGGCAATTTCTACTTTGAGCAGCTGGACTACCAAGTTACGAAAGCCGTAGACGCATATCACGACCGCGGGCCCGTGCCCAAAATCCACCCGACCCCCAACCACGACGAAGTCAGCGTTCGTTCACTGCCGCACTCGCATATCAAGGTATATAAGAATGGAAAGGAAGTTGGCATTGCATTTGAGAGCCTCTTAGCCTTCTTACCACCTGCGAGTGTGCCTTCGGCCGAAGCGGTCAAGTCCGGCGCGCGGACAGGTTTTGACGACGGGGTGGTAGGATATTTCCCAGCCATCTCCGTCTTCAATGGCGGTGTCGCGCAAGTCAACTTTGGTCCTGAATTTTGGTGTCCACCAGCGGGAGTCGTGTCTGAACAATCATCCTATGACTCTAAATTTCAGGAGGCCCCCAACACCAGCGTCTCGCATCAGCAACCGCAAGCAGCGACAGAAAAACCTCTAACTCCACAAGGCCGACAACTCCGACCCATTGGCGTACGCTACAAAGAACAAATCGCGGAGGATGTTGTTTGGGATATCATTGATGAGGTTGACTTCTTTGTGCAAGACGGGGGGTGGGAATACCAAGGCGATGCGCTAGAGGTGGCTGGCAGCGGCGGGAAGACCGCCACACCCAAGGCAAGAGGCTTTGCGAATCCGGATGAGAACGTGGGCGTTGAGGTGGGACGGCGCTATTAGTTTGGGCGTGCACACGAAATAAGGCAAAGGAAGACACGTGCTATAATCATTGAAACATCCAGATGTCTGGATGCGTGCATTCCTCTGAAAGGGGACAAGCATGATCGTTGGAAGTGCGCTTGAAGACAGCTTCGGAGAAAAGCTTGCAAGTGCTTCCATAGAGGTGGCATCAATCCCCAGATCAGTATCTCTTGCGGTTTCTACGGACACGCTATGTTGGATCCAAGGATAGCTACATAGGTAGGTAGGCAAACATTGAGTGCAATGCATGTGAATCAATGTCAGTGCATCGAGGTGCTGCTCTACGTTATATCTTATATAGCACAACTTCAAACACATATCATACTTATGTACCCTATTCTAGAAAAATACACATCAATGTGTGCTGAGTACTCCGTCGCCTTCGCCTTCTCTTGCCTAGCACTCAAAAGTCATAGTCGCTAGAACCGAACAAGAAGACCACAGTCATAGCAATAGAGATATACCCGCAAAAAAGTCAGCCAGTCACCTGAAAGAGAGCCAATTCTATAGCTCATCTTTCTTCCCCCATGCCTGAGTAGCTTCGTCTGCAGTCCACGCATCCGTACTGGGCCTCTTTACATTCTCAAACTCCTCTTCCTCCATCATTTCATCAGGCCTCTCCACAAACTCAGCTTCATCCTCAACCCCAACGCCCTTCATGGGCCCGTCGCTCTCCTTATACCACTGTGTCTCCTCCGCCCAATCGATGATATGCTCCTTGGCCTCTTCACTCATGGTGTAGTACCCAGGATTGTTCTTTGGTTCAAACATAGTCATATGCGCCCACGTCTCAGCCTCGCTCCTGTCATTGACAGCGGGGATAAAGAACTTCTTCAGGTCCCCTTTAGGAAGATTACAAAACGTACGATCGCGGCCTAGTACTTTTCCCGTCCACGCCGACGTTTGCTGTGCGTCCACGGCGTGACCTAGCGTCGTGTACATGTTTGCGAAGCCGAGATCGCGCGAGGAAGTGAGCTGCGCAATGCTCGCGAGGCGTTTGCGCATTTCCTCTGGCCGCGCGAGAGAGCCCACGAATTCGAGATGCGATGTCGCGAAGGCGAGGCCCGCAGAGAGCTGGTCGCGCTTTAGGTAGGCTGCCGCGCCGCCTGCGGCAACTGCTCCAGCTGCTCCAGCGAATAGCGCGACGCGACCGTACTTCTGCCATAAGGGTGCGGATGCAGCGTCGGCGCCTGCGTCGGTGACGGTTGCTGCTGGGAGGGCGCGACTGGCATCTACGGGTGTCCCGCTAGGTTTGGGTGATTTGCCCCATCCGAAAGCGCCCGCAACGTTGTTGTATGCAGAATATGCGGAATTGGCTGTGTTCCAATGCTTCTCAGCGCCGTGGGCCACCACTCCCGGGGCGATACCAAGGTATGGGGTGTCAAAGGCCATGAGGCCTTGTATGTAAGGGAACATGAGCTGGGAGGCGTCTGAAATGGAAGAAGCGGAATTGTGGGGTGAACGGATAGGTTGCTCCTCCACGAGAGAGAGTAAGGTCTCTGCGGCGACGATGCCGCCCATGGAGTGGCCTATGAGGATGGTGCGGACCGAAGGGTCGACAGTGGGAGATGGTGTCGAATTGGCGACCTCGAGATCAATGACTTTATTCTGGAGCCTATGTTTTTCCAATGTGAGTACAAGTTGCCTGCAATGGCTGGAGTACAAAGGCACCCACCATTCCTTGAAGCGCGCCACACACTCGGCCAGGTCACCGCGTGTCTCATACTTGGGATAAGTGATGGCCAGAACAGTCACCTTGGGCAAAGCATGTTGCAAGATGGCTTTGAGGTGGGAGGGGAAGTTTGCGAAAGTGTTATCGCCGCCCTGCAGAGTACGGTGGGTCAGTCGGTGAGTGCGACAACGTCATTTGAAACGGTAAGCCCGTGTCGTAGTGTGAAGCGGGGATGAAGACGACGTACCTTGAAGCCGTGGATAAAGCATAGCAATAGCGTCTTCTTCATGGTGGCCCTCGAGAATGGTCCTGCATTGTATAACTAGCGGGCTCAGGGAACAAAGGCTAGTTGATGGTGAATGGACGTAGGGCAGACGGGCTGAGAAGGGCCAGATGGGTCGCGATGTTGCCCTATTTGTAAGGCAGGGATGTGGTTGGCCAGCGCGCAGTGTTTGTCGATCTCACCACCACTGGATGCTTGCTTATCGTGCCGCCGGATTGCGGGGCAGACGGCCAGATGCATTATGAACTCGGTCGCCAATCGAGTGGCATGGAGGGACGACGCTTTGCAAGATCGGCTCATGCTCGAGCAATTAATTACATCACGACTGACATGTCCATGCACCGAGTAACATTGAATTGTATGCTTGTTTGTTCTTGAATCTCATCCTAAACTTTTACTACTCCCCGATCCTCGTCTCCATGACGCCTCGTACTCTCTTCCCTCATTCGCACAGCACGCGCATGATATCACAGTAATCTCACACAATCAAGATTGTGCTGTCGCATCTCAGTCCCCAAACCTTCCTTCTCAACCCTGATGACACCAATGCCGGTTGTTGCCGGTCATGAAAAGAAAACTTGGGTATATCGTACAGAAAGAAAAACAGATGAAATTTGAAGAATGGAAGCCGTTGGAACTCCAAGTAAAGACATTAAAGTCATGTCGCCAGTACCAAGACTAGACCAAGCATCGCAAACAGGGTGATTTTGCGTGGTTGCAACTGCGTTGCGGGAGCGGATGCCCCTATGTCGAATGGTGAACCTCCACCCGGGTTCTGACTCGCCCTTTGCGAGCTCTCGGTCTGGCTGGGTAGGGGTGGCGGACTGCCTGTGGCAGTTGACAGTTGTGGGGGGTCGCTACTAGACGACGACGTAGCAACGTCGGTTGACGATGATGCTGTCGACGATGTTGACGTTGTTGATGGGTCAGAGGAGCTCGCGTCCGTACTCTCCGGTGAAGGTGTTGTGGATGATTCGGGCGTCTCGTCGGCTTGAGAAGAGGAGCTTGTCGTGGGAGGCGGTGGTGCAGGTATCGTGCTCGTTTGTGGAGGAGGTGTCGCCGAGCTGCTTGGAGCCGTCGTCGCTTGGACGTTTGGGCAAAGTGCCTGGACACCTCCACCCGCCATGAAGACGCCTATGATGGAATTGCCCGGGACATTGACGCTTTTGCAGTTGGCAACAACGACTGTCGTGATGCGGTTTAGTCCTTGAATGCAGCTTGAGCTGCAGCTGCCGCCAAAGTCGTCCTTGGTGCAACCTTGGATGGAGGACTCGTAGGCGTTTTGGCAGGTTATAGGCAGATTTTCGATTCTTGGGGTAAAGTTGGAAAGCGAGATGGATTGTGTAGCCAGCGTGACGCCGACGGCCATAAGCGCCATGGTGGTTCTGAGGAGGTTGACCATTGCGAGAAGCGATGGCAGCGGTATTTCAGGGCTGGGAAGAACGGGCGGGTGGGGACAACAGGGAGCTGAGCAGGAAAGGATGGCTTGCGCAAGTGGTAAACGCCTGAATGTTTACCCTGGTGCCTTCTTTCAATTCGACCAGCAGGTGTTTATGCCCTCGGTACAAGATGACGGATGGGTGTCGTGCGACGGACAGCGTTTTGGGTGGGTGTTAGGTTTTGTCACAGGCGGACGGTCGTGCCGTTTGTGTATAGGTTGCGGGCAGGCGTGGCTTTGCGGGCGTAAAGCGAACGAATATGATGTCGATGGCCGCTCTCGTACCACCCCCCGCAAACACAGCACGATCCGGTCTCTTTTATGAAGCCGTCTAATCTACGGCAAGGCTCGACTGTGTAATTGAACAAATGCAAGCTGGCAGCACCGAACCCAGCTTTGTTGTTCTGCGACCTGGCCAATTAACTATCCCACTACGCAGCCGACTCTGGTACAAAGTAGGAGCATGCACAGCGAGTGCTGCAAGGTAGGAGGCAGATGAGACAAGGGAAGATGTCAAGGAAGATGATGGTAATGCCGATATGGATGACGCAGAAAAACCACCAATGGTCTCGTGTCGAAAGGGCTGCGGGCAAGCAAGCAAGGAGGGAGCGTGAGGGGACAGACCAGCTACATACAAAAGGCGCTCAGCGCAAGATCAGAGAAGCGAAGCGTGACGAAGGGAAGGATAATGACGAAAGTGATGATGACAATGATGGTGGTGATGGAGGGGAATTCATGCCATTGCGAGGGCGCGCCGACGGGTTATGGGGCGTCCGAACGAGGTGATGGGCAGGAGTCATGATTGTGCGGTAGCAAGGAGGGTAGGGGTTATAAGGGAGCTGGGCGTGGTGGTTGGTAGAGAGTTTCGAGACGTGAGGCTTTGGGGTGGAAGATGGTGAGAGGTGAAACGAGCCTGTGCGGGTGTTGGACGATTGCGCGCATGGTATTGGCCCGCTCAGCCTGCGACGCGTTACAAGAGCCCCCTGAGCCGGCAACTCTGAAGCAGCCGCCCAGCTTCCCAGTCTTCACACAGTCAGTGAGTGGCTGTTCTGTTCTACTCGTGCTGGGCGCCTGTCTGCCATCCCATCCGTTTGTTCCATTCCTTGACGCTTGATTGACGTTGACTGACTGACAGCCAGTCAGCCAGTCGCTCCTGAGCCTTTGAGCCTTTCACCTCGCCCTGTTGTCTTTTGCGTTTGCTGGCCAGCTTGCTTCGGCGTCTACGGTACTGTATAGTACCAACACACCACTATACCGTAAGGCCTTCCAGCCAGCAACCCTCAATCGACGCATGAAGTGAACTGGCTATTGTCGCACTCCGGCATGAAGCGGACGGACTTATAGCCGCCACAAATCCAACCACCCTAGTGGTTGACAGCCTTTTTGGGTGCTTCAATCGCCATATATCAAACACCGGGAAAATGTTTCGTGCCTTGAACCAGGCGTATGGTTGACCGTCTCCCACGGTCCAGAGTCGTCCAAATGCAGGACATGCTTGCATCTCCATCATAGCAGAGTTGTTGCTAATCTGGGGATTGCAAGGAAAGAAGGCTGTGTGGGCGAGTGCATGAATGTACATAGTTTCACCACTATCGATTAAACAAAGTCTCCGCCCCAAGGCACAATTGGTCTCCATCCTCCAGACCATTGAAACAAGAGGAAACAATCAATCAATCATGCATTCATTTACTGACTTCAATCGCTGATCCATCTCCCCTTCCACTCGCGCTTAGCGTACCATCCCGGTACTCAACTACACATCGCTCTGCATTGCCCTTCCTGATGACTTCTCACATCGCTTCATCCATCATTAATCCTCCTACTCCATCAGAAGCACGCTCCTGAAACGAACCTTCCCGCTCATCATACGCTCGACAGCTTCCTCCACCTTATCGAATGGGAACTTCTCCACCATGCATTTCACGTCCTGGTTGTCCGCGAACTCTATGGCTTCTTCACAATCGAGTGCGTGACCCGAAGGCCAGCCATGGACTGAAGCGCCCTTCGAGATCAAAGTGACTGTGTCGATAGGAATCTCGCCAGTTGCTTTTTACGAGTCAGCATGCGAAGAAAAACAAGTGCTGATACAGCATCTCTTGGGGCCACACATACGCGCAAGAATCAAGAGTTTTCCAAGAGAAGCCAATCCCTTTGCCATCGGCCCCATGATCTTGGGGTTAGGAGCTGTCACTACAATGAGGCCCGCACCACCCATCTTTTGCAGAGCTTCCGCGGCGTCCTCCTTGCTCGTGTCGATGTAGTCATTCGCTCCGAGATCCTTCGCAAACTGCTTTTTGCTGTCGCTTGATGAAATCGCGACTGTGCGGTAGCCCATCTTTCTGGAGTACTGGATTGCTAAGTGTCCAAGACCCCCAAGTCCCTGGATGGCGACGATGTCGCCTTGCGTGATCCCCATTTTGCGGATGCCATTGAACACTGTAACGCCAGCACAGAGCAGAGGCGCATAGTCCGCTGCAGAAACGTCGGCAGGTATGCGTACTGCTGCTTCAGATCGGATCGTGGTGTATTCTGCATCTGTTCAGAGGTCACAGGGTCAGTAACGTTGTACAGCTCCTCCGAGCAAAAGAGTTGCTTACATCCACCGTCTCTGAAGATGCCATTCACCGTTGCGTTGTCACATGTCTGGTACATTCCCCGGTTGCATGCCCGACAGGCTCCGTCGTGCCCGCCGTGCCATGCTCCACCAACCCTATCCCCCTCCTTCCATTTCTTCTCTCCTGGTCCAACCTTTACCACCTTACCAATCGTTTCGTGCCCAGGTATGCGTGGATAGGTACCCATGATTCCATCTTTCAGCAAGTTGTCAGAATGACAAACGCCGCAAGCCTCAACCTTGATCAGAACTTCGCCTTGTTCGGGCGTGGGTACAGTAACTTCCTGGATGGCCCATGGAGCGCCTGCTTCTTTGATGACAACGGCCCGCGCTGTTTTGGGGATATTGGGTGACATTGTGGAAAAAGACTGCGTCTAGGCTGCAAAGGGTCGAATGATTTGGATCTCGGGTTATGGCAAGAGATATGCTGCCGGAGTATTTGTTCGCTGGTAGACAAATAGATACGGCAGCCCAGCTATTTATACCCTAGGACAATGGCTCAGTCACGCATACATCATACATGGACTGGATTGAAGACCACCGATAGGGCCGACGGACGTATGCGAAGCTCGCGCATTGCGAATCATATGTCCAGCTAAACTCGGGACGATAAAGACGCGATGCATCCCCGTTTCGATGATGCACGAGTATGCATGGACACAACCAGCTGCCTGTGGCGCCCATACCAACCTAGCCGCTGTGAGGGTAACAAAAAGAGATGCATGTATACGAGCTTCCACTGGACCAACCCCCACCAATGGCCCACCTTCCGTTGACATTCTCAACTGCTTACATGCAGCTGATGTAAAGTGCTGTGTACACAACTCGCAGCTCACTAATTTGATTCTCGTGACAAGAAGCTGTACAACGCCATGTACAAAACTCGCACATCACTAATCTTGTCGCAAAAAGCAATGTTACTCAGCACCACATTGCATAGAGCTCTCCCCGCAATACCCAAAGACGACGATAGTCAGTATGCATAAGCATCCAGATAAACAAAGGCCCGGGTCTCTCTCGTCATCCCTACATGTCGCCAAGCTTTGGTTTTCCTCTGTCTGATCCTTGCCCCCTAGCTACATATGTACCTCACAGTCTTTACCTCCGGCCCGCCGGCGCTGTCAGCCTTTCTCTTGTCCGCGATGAGCGGAGTTATTCCCTCTTGTCTTGTCCCAGAGAACTTGGAGCGCGGCCGACTTGTAATACAGGACCAGCCATTCTTAGTCTCAAACCTCCCCCTCGGCCTTCTTCTTGCTCCTCCTTCGCCATAGGCCAGGATACATGTATAAAATGCAAGAACAAAGGTAGTGGATGCGTCGCAGCGGGCGGGGCCATGCATCTCCGCAACACCTCCTCGTATCCTGATTGGCTGTAATTGCGAAAATGGACTCGTTGAAAGGACGCAGACCTCAACCGCCACATGATCCATATGCACACTACCCAAATGCAGATGTACAAAGTGGGCAAAATTACATGAACAAGTGATTGGGTCGCCAGAGGGGCAGGGGTATCATTATATTTTGGAGGTTTTTTCAAGAGTGTCCCATAGCCACAGCCATTGCGGTCAAGCCGCCCGAGGCCAACAACTCCACAGTAACAGGTAATTAATTCACCAGGCATCGAAGTTACCAAACCCTCCTGTCTTTGCCTTCTTCCGTGCAGGCTCCTCTACTACCCCCTCGTCCACGAATCCCACAATCTCATCGTCCGTCTGTTTCTCCTCCAACATTGCAGCCTTCAAGTACTTGCCCACCCCCAACCCTTCCCCACTGCCCTGATCTACCGTGCCATCCTTACGTATCCGCTTGCCAGTCCATGTCGTTTTATCATCAACCGTCCCACCCTGTCTCCTAATCTCCTCGGCCTCCACCTCCCCGCGCTCCTTCTCCATCCGCTCCTTCTGCCACTCCTCAAACGGATCCACGAATACGACCACGTCTAGGATCATGATGTCCTTGACAGGGCGATCCTTCTCGCCCGTCTCCGCGAGCTCCATCGACTTGAGCGTCGTATCGAGGCCGCCAACAACACGAGCGAAAATGGTGTGTTTACGATCCAAGTGCGGCAGTTGACGATACGAGATGAAGAACTGTGAGGTATTGGTGTTTTTCCCCTTATTCGCCATACTCAGAATGCCTCGAGTATTGTGCGTATTGGGGCCCTCGAACTCGTCGTTGAATGGTTTGCCCCAAATGCTCTGCCCCCCACGCCCCGTCCCCGAAGGATCCCCACCTTGAATCATGAAGTTTTTGATATTGCGGTGAAACACTGTGTTGCGATAGTAACCTTTCTTTGCGAGCTGCACAAAGTTCCATACCGCACGTGGCGCGAATTCAGGCAGCAGTTCGATGTTGAGGTCGCCGAGAGTGGTGGACATGCGCGCGTAGCCTTTCTGTTTCACACGTTTGGGCTTGAGCATGTAGTCTTCATCTGAGAGTGTGGCGCGCTCGCCTGAGGTGTGCGGTGTCACGCCTGTGGAAGTGAAGGACGCAGCGGCTTTGCCTGAGGTGTAGACCGCGGCATTGTATGCGGGTTTCGCGGTGTATGTCAATGCGGGTTTCGCTGCTACGTTTGTCCTTTGTGCGGACAGTGCGGAGTTCGAGGGCGAGGGTTTGCCTTGGGCTTTTGCGAGTCGCTCTGCGCGCGCTTTTGCGACAGCTTCTTTTGCTTTGAGAATCTTGCCTGCGTTCCCCAACGCGTCTGTATTAACGCTGCTTTCCAAGTCTGGTATCACCGTTTCGCCGTCGCGAATGTGCTTATAGGATCCGAAATCGCGGGACTCAATGTTCTGGGGGTCCTGCAGTGTTATTATATCCTTCCTAGTAAAGTCTTCGTCCGACATCAGGTCCTTCCAGTTCTTCGCCTTGATGTTCAATCTTTCAACCGTATCCCATGAGAATACATTACCGCTTTTGCGCAGTGCGACAATATGTGTGTTATCTGTCAAGACTTTGTACGTGACTGGGTCGACATACTCGCCATCCTCGTTTTTTGTGAAATGCAGTGTTATTAGATCGGCGCGTTTCAGTGGGGTGCCATCTATTGGGTTCGTGTCCGGGTGTTTAGATAGCCATGTGAGGATGTGTGTGAGATCAAATATGGAGCCAGAAGCTGTGCACACAGGATCGGTGAAGGGTTGGAGGGAGACGGCGCAGTAGTTGAAGGGGAGGCGCTTGAAGGTGGAAGCGAGGCCATTCGCGGACGCTTTGCCGGTGTTTGCGCCACGCGAGTTACCATAAGAGTCGGACGATGCCCATTCAGAGTGAGTGATGTAGAGCTTGTCTGTATTTCTGCCCATTTCCGCGATGCTGTTTCGATCGTGGAGGGCTCCAGCTTGTAAAGATTGGGTGTGGATGATGCATTGCGAAAGGTTAGAGTGCTAGGCCCGCGCCAAGACATGATGCACACTGCTAGGATCTCTAAGATCCTCTGCCTACATACCTACATAGGTAGGTAACTAGGTTTCGATGTCACGCCGTGATACCGTTTATGGGCACGTGCTGTTTATCACTATATGTATGTATTACAGTGTCAGTTATCTTTCATTATTAATTATCACAATTTGAACTTTTTTCAATGGTAAGGGCGCGGACACAAGTAGAAATAAATCAAGTAAAATAAGTAAGTAGTATATAGCTGGAATGATGGAATGAAAAACACTAAGCTCATTTGAAAGGGGAAAAAAGCTTCATATAAGCTTGCTCTTCACCTCCACTGCATCCAGAGCGTGCCAGGGATGCTGCATATGCTGCATGTGACGACGCTGACGCTTGGCGGGATGCATTGTTACTCAAGTGCAGTACAATCCCCACCCGTTACTTTTGGCATAGAATCCTCAATCCCTCTCCCTATTTTCCGTCCCTCAAGATGGCGACTCAGGTATCCCATGATGTCATAGAGGTCGCCGAAGGCCTTCCTAGGGAGCAAGACCACACTGTTGAGAAGCTGGGCAACATCGCTCCAGTGGAGACGAACAAAAGCACCGAGTCACGATCAAATGAGGAACAAAGTCCCACCCAGGAAGAACTCCAAACGTTGAGGCGCGTCTATGGAAAAATCGATAGTCTGATCTACATCATTGGATTTATCGAGATGTGTGAAAGGTTCGCGTACTACGGCACTACAGCAGCGTGCAAGTCACCCGTTCGCCCACAGTGACATGCAGTTTTGCTAACAGAGTGATAGTTGTTAATTTTCTCCAGCAAGATTTGCCGGAAAAAGGACCTTTCCCCAAAGCTGGCGCTGCGGGCACTGATGGCCAGGCCGGTGCCTTGGGAAAAGGACAGCGCACCATGTCAGCACTTCTTCTATTCAATGCCTTCTGGGCCTATGTTATGCCTTTGATTGGTATGTTTCTGTTCTTCTCGCCCTAATTCAACCTGCTGAGCCTGTATAGGCGGTTGGATCGCCGATGAACATTGGGGCCGCTTCAAAACCATCAACGTGGCCACGGCTCTCGCTATTGTGGGACATATCCTTATCATTGTCGCTGCCATTCCTGCTGTAATCGCAAAGTCCAACGGAGCCCTTGGTACCTTTGTTGTAGGCCTCCTTCTACTTGGCACCGGAGTTGGATTCTTCAAGTGTAACATTTCCCCATTCATCGCAGAGCAGTACGAAGCTACTCATCCAAAGCCTTTCATCCGTGTTGAGCCAAATGGTGAGCGCGTCATTGTCGACCCCGGGTTGACCATTACGCGTGTGTACATGCGATACTATCAGCTCATCAATGTTGGTTCCATGGCAGGATCCATTTCCATGGTGTATGCCGAGAAGTACATCGGCTTCTGGCTTTCATTTACATTGCCTACGATTCTGTTCCTCACCTGCCCGATCATATTAGTAGTATGTCGCAAGCGCTATGTCCGAAGAGCCCCAGCTGGCTCAGCACTTTCGAAAGCAGTGAAACTATATGGTCTGGCTATGAAAGGCCAATGGTCTATCAATCCCGTTGCTACCTGGAGAAATCTGAGATCACCCGAACGCTGGGAAAGTATCAAGCCCAGCAAAATTCAGAATCGACCTACCTGGATGACCTTTGACGATGCCTGGGTCGAGGAAGTCCACCGTGGAATCAAGGCCTGCTATGTTTTTCTTTGGTATCCTGTTTTCTGGCTCCCATACGGCCAGCTCAATGGGAACCTCGTCTCGCAAGCTGCCACATTAAAGCTGAATGGCGTCCCCAACGACGTGGTCAATAATCTGAATCCCCTCACGCTTATCATTTTTATACCAATCTTTGATCACTTCTTATACCCTGCTCTCGCGCGCGTTGGATTTCGCATGTCGCCCATTCGAAAGATCACTGCAGCGTTTGTATGCAGCACAACTGCAATGGCGATTACAGCTATCATTCAACACTCCATCTACACGCAGTCACCTTGCGGAAAATACGCTTCCGACGAAGCCTGTCAGGAAACGCCACCTAACATTTCGGTTTGGGTCCAAACGCCAGTCTATATGCTCATTGCCTTTTCCGACATTTTCGCCTCCATTACGGGCCTTGAGTATGCTTTTAATAAAGCCCCAAAGAACATGCGGTCCGTAGTTACAGGCGTTTTCTGGTTCACTAACGCCTTCTCTTCGGCACTTGGCCAGGCCTTTGTCCCTCTAGCTGGCGATCCGTTGCTAGTGTGGCTTTACACCGTCATTGCAATCATATCCTTCGTCGGGGGCGTTGCTTTTTGGTGGAGCTTTAGGGAGTTGAACCACGAAGATGACGACCTTGATGCTCTACCAGAGGGCGAGTACGCAGAGAATCCCGATCGGCAGAAACCTGTGCTCGAGGAAAAGGCTTGACGCGAAAGTGTAAAAATCTGATACTTTGGATTACACGGGCAACTACGGCCCTCAGTTGGGGAGTGCA
Organism: Periconia digitata; assembly: GCA_948474695.1. Classification (NCBI taxonomy): domain Eukaryota; kingdom Fungi; phylum Ascomycota; class Dothideomycetes; order Pleosporales; family Periconiaceae; genus Periconia; species Periconia digitata. Next base: position 2,309,221 of record CAOQHR010000003.1, read on the forward strand.
AGCGCGGTTTCTCAATGTATGCTGTCCAGGAGAAAAATAGGCTCTGCCGCAAAAGCGTGGAGGGTCAAAGAGAACATCATATCAACGGGAGCTGCGCAATAGGTAGAAAGAGACAGTCTCAAGCAATCGCACATATTTATCTTTATAGCTTTAAGTTTACAGATGACTACTACAAGCCCGCGTCTTAGGCGTATAGGTATGGCTCATAATATAACCCTGTCCTCTTTAAAACAACTTTCAATGCAAGGATCAAAAGACTTTTACGCCGCGCACCTGCTTCGAATGCTAGTACAAAGACGCAGGCGCTCCCACCCGGAGCAGAAAAACACGCGACAAGTGCTGTATTTGTTCAACGAAGCATATTAATCACTACCAGATGTCTTGTGGTGTGTTAGAGTATATGAAGTACATAGATCCACTATTGCCACGGTCTGAGTAGAAGAGGTACGAGCATCTGAAAAAGGAAAGGTTCAAGACCCAACTCGAATACGCATACACTCCATCTGCCACATAAACAATGACCCCAATTTAGTATCTATCTCGGTCCTATCTAGGAAGCTATTCACTCGAATCAAGGTAGCCTAATAGAAGGCAAAGATAGCTATCCCAATCATTCGGAAGCAATTGAGCATTCTTCGTTGCGGGAAATAGCCTTGATATCAACTTACTTGGGTCTCCGCTCCAAACCTGCCGGCTTAAACTCATCATCACATTCGCTGCGTACAGTATCCTTCATATAAGGTTTCTTCCAAGATGCTATGAATCATTGGGATGGGCGATCAATGATGATTTGTGCTACATAGAAATAACCCAGATAGTTCCGTCTGATACCTTTGTCACATATAGATCGGGGTCTGCGAGCCAGTTCAAACTGTCTAAACTTGAAGTAGTTGCTCCGCGGAAAAGAGAGACTTGCGATACATATGGCTACCTCTTTACGCGCCTCCCGCTCGCTTCATATACTCTCTATTGTGTGATCTTCGGGCTTCCAAACAAACTCAATGACACTAAGTAGCGACCCCGGCATTGACACAACCCTGCCCATTTTGAATCTTGGATCTGCTTTTTGGAACAACTCTTCCCATTCAACTATTCTCCGTTCTTTTCCGTTGAATTGATGTTTCATTGCTAGATCGTAGCCGCTGCGTCTCGTTAATATGCTTCGTGCTCTTGAACGCGAATCTAGAATAAACCCATATCAAGGATAGAACTTACTATAAAAGCTGCGCATGATACATAGGTACCATTCCAGGCTCCTCGGGTAAGCAAACTTCGTTCAAAATGACCTTAGCTCCAGCCTTCAGCGCGAGAACCAAGTTCTTTATAATGGAGATGGCATATTTGTCCGGCCAGTCGTGTAGAATTGACCGGAGGAAGTATACATCAGCATTCGCAACGGGTTGAACGGTGACTAGAATGGTGAGCGCCAAGTCAGTTGACTTTCAGTAAATATATGAGAATGATATTCCAGCACCTTCGAACACTTCTCCACGTAATTTCTCGAAACTGCTTTATTCCGGGGTGTATACATACACATATCATGTTTCATGAACTCCAGTCTTCCACCCACGCAAATCGGTAGTTCCGTCTCCTTGATACCTTCAATAACTTCATCAAGATCTTGAACAATGACCTTCAGCCTGGGGAAATGCTCTACCAGTCGGACCGCTATGTCCCCCTCCGACCCCCCTATGTCAACTAGCACTTCTTCCTTTCCTTCCTTGAATTGAAGCGCATGAATGAGATGCTGAACATCGAACCCAGGCAGCTTACCGAGGTACTTCATGCCATCCGCAAATCTTCTTCCCCTGTTGCCCTCCTTGATCGCCTCCCAGAAGGATACCCCGCCGTTAACGAGACTGAATGCCGTTTCATGCAGATTCTGCGAGTTTGGCCATGTTGCCATTGCATCAACGCCTCGACTCGCAGGCGGCCACATTTCTTCAGTAACCAGTGCGATCCATGATTTTACCGTCGCGTCTGTAGCAATAAGGTGCGAGATGGTGGTGTGTGCGATGTACCCAGGGCGAATCTCCTGGAAAACGAGGTTTGACACCGCCAGTTGAAGAATGCGGCGAAGATCTGTGGGATCCATCTTACAACGAGTTGCTAGGTTCGCATAGGAAATTTCCTCGTCGACTGAGATCGAGGAGGCGATGTTGAAACGATGGATTGCTTGTAACGCCATCATGATATTGGCCTGAACCGCGTATTTTGTTAATATATACACACAGGAGGATTGAACATGTGGTGAATGTGCACGAATATGGACCACTGTACTGACTCTGGGGCTGGTGATGGTTGTCAAGTGGTTGAGCGGCCCTTCCATCAAAGCAGCTAGTTCGGTACAAGCTTCTACTACAGCGAATTGAGAGCTCATAAGTTCAGGGGGTAGAGGTAGGTGACTATGCGCAGAGGGGGCGACGGAGGGAAAGGGGAGGTTCTTCGATTGCAAATAATCATTGACTTTTTGGGTCTGCTGGGCGATCGAGAGAGCGAGGCTGAGGATTTGCGACTGTGTGTTTCCTCCGTTTTGGTATTGTTTGGAATCCATACTCGAATCTTTGTATATGTGTGCAACATGAAAATCATCGATCGATTTACTCATTCCGTCAATTATTCTGTTTTCAAGCGTTAAAAGACAGCTGGACAGGCGCAAATAATGTAAGAGAAATGGATGTGTGGGAGATATGTGGATTTATAATGTCTGCGAAGCACTTCTCTAAGTACAGTATATAGAGCCCGATTTTTGTAGATTCCAAACGCCACATGGGTACCCGAGTACCCATGTGTCGTTTCCAGGGGAACAACAGATAAAAGATTACCTGACACATAAGACGCGATGATTATACCCATCCTCTATACAGCTTGATGACTTGCTTTCTTTCCTAGTCGCCGACTATACATGCAGTGATGCGGTTTGCCTCTTCTTCGGTTACCGAGTTTACGAGCTGCAATATTGCCTTTCCCTCAACTGACAAGCGGAATGAATCTTCTGCACAGACTGATGGATCACTTCTTTTCTTGGTCGCCGACTCTACATGTACTATCCTGTGATGCCATTTGACTCTTCTTCGGTTACCGAGTATACGAGCTGCAAGTCCCCCCTTCTCTCAGCCGTCAACGGAACTGGAGATTGACAGTGATGGGTGAGGTCTGCTTATGTCTCACTTTGCTTGTCAGCTGAGGAACGTTCGCTCTCAATCGTTGGCTAAATGAGTTCCCTACTGCATTTAGCTCTGTAATACGAATAACGGTTTGCCTTCTTTCTTGGCCACCCGCTGCACATGCATTCAGGGAATATCCAGCTCACATGGGGACTAACTATAACCCTCTTGGAGTCAAGTATAGCCTGGATGTCGCATTTGGAAGGATTTCCATGATGATGACGAATGAGGCTAAATTGAGAAGCTGATTTACGTACCTCACCATTTTCTGTTTCCATGAATCTGCTATTCTCTTCTCGAAATCCGTTACTCCCATCTGGTATCATTTGCATCATGCGGTTCACTAGTTCTTCAAAATACGTCAAGCTTCCTACAGCAGAGGAAGACAAATCTCCTCCAGCCCGATATGGGAGGAATACCTCCATCTTCATCTTATCGGTGTGCGCAAGTTTCATTGCGGGTGCGTTAGGATTCCTCGCTACGCGGCAATTGACATCAGTCGTGTCGCATAACCACACTTTTCAATGTGAGTCGGGAAGGGCATATTTTCCAAGAGCATTGACTTATTTTTTATCGATCGAAGTGGATGAAAGTATCCATACTTTCCATTACAACAGAAGCTTTTCATACCCGCCTTCAAATCGCACTAATCGTGCATGGAGAGATATATTTCCAGCCGAAGGGGGCTTTTTCGTCCACCCGATTGTTGCCCCTACTCGGTCAACGTTCTCAGTGTTCCATCAACTACACTGCCTGGTGAGAGATCCCCAAAAGCTCAACCTATCTCCTTTTTTTACTTTGTTTGCTGAAAAGCCCAATTTCCAGAATGCCATTCGCGGAGGATACTGGGCAAGCCACCGCGCCGCGATACGAGGGGAAAAGCTGGTGGATGCGGCTCTTCCCGTAGATATACAGGAGAGCCATATACGACACTGTACTGATTTGATACGTCAGTCATTGATGTGTATGGCGGATACTACACTGGAAGTTATCGACGAAAAAATCAATGGTGTGCATGGGTTCCGAACGGAGCATGTTTGTAGGGACTGGAACCAACTCAAAGAGTGGGTAAGTTTGCAACAGAAAAAGACTCATGTGGAACAGATAGTTTAGCCCCCATTTTGAGTGGAAAGCATAGATGTGGTGACGGACGGTTAGTTAGCAGTAGACGAATTTGTTCACTCTGTGTTGTTCCAATGAATAAATATCACCATAAGCCCTCGTTAAACAATTGCTTCCTATTCATACAAGATTTGGGTTCACAAGTGAGGCCATTTCCTTACGATCCACCACCCGGTCTTTGACTGATTCTGTCAACTTTTCCCAATCCACACATTCGTGATCAATAGGCCGAGTATTCAGCATTGGTTTTGTTTGCTCTGCCCATCCGAACGTTGTCAATGTCGTATCTCCGTGGCACATGGCTGCGCTTCGCAGCAAGTCCAGACAATGATCTATATCAATATTAAAACCCCTCTATTCAGTCTATAAACCTTGGAAACTCAAACTTACCTGCATGGATGGACCAATGTGGGACATCTTTCTCAGGCAGATCTGTATGATAATGATCTCGGTAGATCCATTGACGAATCATTTTCTACAAATGATCCAGAATCAGTCCCTGATTTGTTGCATAATTCATCTTCTTTGATTGTGCCACTTACAATGCAATGGAGCTCGTGATAGACCCCTAACCACGCCATATAGCCTCCGCCCTCTGGGAGAGCTACAGAAGATTGATTGCTTGCACGTAACTCTTCCTCAGACACACGAATGGTTGTTCCCTCGAGAAGACGATGCCACTCCTTTTCAAGCGATGCCCTAGGTTTTCCGGAGTACGGCGACTGTTCGAAATCATCGTACGACCACGCAACATGTTGTATATTCAAGGCATTGATAGCTATAAGAATCAAGAGTCAGTAGTGTGTAAGCAATATCAGAATGATGTTATCATACGATGTAGCGCCGTTGCTCTTGGTTCTATCTTTGGACCAATCAAGATGTATAAGAGAACACAGTAGGTGAGAGAAAAGACGCTGTGAAAGAGGAAAGAATATAGAGTGCAACAGGTAAATGAGCGTCTTTTCCCCTGCTTCGAAACGACTTCTTTATCTCGTAAGAAGGGCTGATCATCCGAGAGCGACTCCTCATCATCTGGGCGAGAACCTTTCGCCATGCTGATGTTTGGAAACGTAGATTCAGCAACAATTCGACACCCAAGCCAGAGCGATTCTCAAAAAAATAACAAAGTGGGTGTGCCGTTTGTACCGGAAAATCTTTACCAGTTCAAGATTGATGGGGAAGGGTAACAATCAAGGTTTCCATGGTGCATGAGGTGGGTACACTCCCCTCACCGGTCATCCCCTTCGCGCATGCATGATGACGGTTCATGGACCCTGTGAAGCCAAGAAGGATCCCAGGCAACATTGAGCACCACTCTTAACCCTTCTCAGTTGCCTGCTGCACGGCCTGTCCTATTTCGGGGCTAATTTTTTTTTTCATTTTCCTTGTAGTTGAGTATATATCGTGCTCAGATCCCGAGGTCAGCTTCATCACAGCACAACATTCCACAGCCGATTCAGAAGACGAACTAATTCTATTTCGTGAGAATGAAATTCACCCCTTTTATCAGCCTGCTTTTCGCTAGCATTGCAATTGCTGCTCCTCTTGGCTTGCCAGGTAATACTACAGCTCCAGCTTTCGCGACCATACGTTGACATTAGGAAGGTGCAATTGCAGCCCGAGAAGGCTCCATCGGTCAGTGAACATCAAAATTTAGCATCAATCTCACGTCTTACTGTAGCTTCTAGACAACGATGACTACATTGTGTATCCTGATGTCGACAGAGACGAAGATGTGGTTTACGCATATCATGCCATTAACGACAAATGAAAAATTGTATTGGAATGACGTTGGAATTCAACCGTTACTACGGAGGAGTCGCTTCAGATAGCCATGCAGCACTAGGGAATTAACTGTTTTCTTGACCTATACATAGTCAAAATTATGTTCCTCCCCTGTTGATAAGCTTGATTTGAGTGATCGGTAAATTGCATCCATGCTCGCTGCACTGAGGCAACTTGTCTTCGTCCTTGCCGTTTGCCTCTCTCGTATTCTTCAAATCAAATACCTTTTTCGCCCCCAATATCATGACCCTTATAGGAAAGTCAACGCGAATATCTCATCATTGGGCTTAGATTCAAACTCGGTTAAGCTTTCCACAAGTTCTAGGCTTTGGCTCAACCCCATGACCGCTAACTATAACTACCCCAAAGCGACTAGACTTCCGTTCGCATTACGAACAGTTAGCTTGACCTGGGGTGTCCAATCCCTGTCATCTCGACTTTGGATTGCCGTAAGCTGACTAGCCAGTAAGACAAGCATATACGAAGCTTCAGCCAACGCCTTGTCTTTTCCGACACATTGACGTTGTCCACCTCCAAATGGCAGAAACTCCCACCGTTTCGGTCTTATTGCCTCCCATCGTGCTGGTCGAAAAGAGCCGACATCCTCACCGAATATGTGTTTGTTGCGATGGAGTGGAAATATATTGGCGGCAACCGACGATCCGCGGGCGACGAACACGGGATGTGTGCCTGATTTGCCCCCGCCAAGTGGTATTACAGTATCTTGCAGTGCCTGGCGACCTAGTATTCTGAAGACTGGGTACAGACGCAGTGCTACATGCTGTCAGTTCTTGCTAAACAATTAGCGTCTTTGATACATACTTTCGAACAGTATATTTCTCACGGGCTTGAAGTTGAGAAGAGCCTCAAAAGTCCAGTATTCAGGCGGTATCCCTTTTATCTCGGATCTCAGATGATCCCATGCCCAGGCATGGCGGGAAAGAAGAAATATTGTGTTGCTGAGCAAGACAGATGTAGTATCTTGTGAGGCCATGATACCGTGAATAACCTGACTACGTATCTCTTGCACATCGCTGGTTTGGGTGGTCAAATTATGCAGCAGGCTCTTGATGGGTTTTGCAGAAGGCGGATACGGTTGTTGTGATTGCATCGCCTGCCGGACACGCCCATCAACGAAACTATGGACTTTTTCGCAAACTTGCATCCACTTCTTTCTGGGTAACAATGGTCCCAATCTTCCGAAAAATACTCTCATACCCGCGCCCATCTCTGCTTCGTGGAAAGCCTGGAGGAATTCTTCGACAGCAAGCTGGTCCATTGCTGTACTTTCCTGCTCTTTTCGGATACCAAGCAAGAAATTTAGTGAAACATTCAGAAACTAAAAATATCAGAAAATAAGCCCCTAAATTGGTGTATAGGGCTTGCTTACGAATTGATCTAGCCGTTGAGACATATCGACTGTCTGATTATTTTTCGGTAAATTTGCCACAAAGTCGCTTGCAGCAGCTTTGAACCAACTCATTTCTGACACATTTGCTTTGACAAAACTTGGCTTCAGTAGGTTTCGATAGTGTTGCCACTCTTTTCCATCGGTTGTAATGAAGCCTTTTCCGCAAAAAGGTTCCATGACTGAGCGCAATGGAGCGTTTCCCCACACCTCTTCGGTCCGCGAACCCTTGATGCCATCGTCTCCCGTTAAGGAAACCGCTTTCCCAAAAATGGCTTCAATGTTTTCAGGTTCTACCGTGGTGATCCAGTCTCTTCCTTGGTTTAAGGTGGCATACGTCTTTCCGTAAGGTGGTTCATCCCAAAAGACGTTCTGGGGCGGCTTTCGTTTGAGAAGCATGTTGATGATGGTTCCAAAGAGCACATCTGTACCAAACACGGGATCCCAGTGTGGATAGTACCTGATTGGCTGACATCCCAAGCTTCTTGCGCGAGCTCTATATCTCCAGCGTAAGAGCGCATGCCTGAAGATGATCGCGATCGCTGTTGCCGCGAGAGTGAGAAGAACAATCATCGTTCAGAAGCAAACACGTCGACAAGAGCAATGTAATTCCACCGAATACCCGTCAAGCTTTTGACAACACAACGTTCGAAGTATTGACTATTAGTAAACGAGCAGAAGATAAGATCCGCGTCGGTTGTTCACAGGATGATCGGCTATGCTTGCTTCGGGGACCGGTCTCGTATTATTGTACGGATTCTGGTGCACACTTGCCTAGGCTTAATCTGCTGTTGGAGTAAGACAAGCCTGGCCTCAGGTCTGGGGCGGCTGTTTGTGTAGCTTTCGTGTGTTATGGTGCGGCCCAGCTGGTCGGGTGAGAAGGCTGAGGCACTTTGAAGTAACTGTGGTGGGGTGCAGTCACACGGGACATATAGCCCCAAAACCACCGCAACCCCACTCATTCACACGTTGTCGCACTATTCAGCACATCAGCGCAACTAAAAAACTTAGCAGTTATGCCAACTTACGCTTACTCTTTCGTTGCTACTAATATCGCCCTTCCGTGTTTAGCTATACTGGCGACTTGTCTACGATTTTGCAGCCGAAAGATCAAAAAGCAGAGGATCAGTTGGGATGACTATACGATTGCGTTAGCTTTGGTAGATGAGACTCCATTTGCCCGAAAAAAAGATATCTTTTGACTCAGGTAGATTTGTACCGTTGGAATCTGCATTGCCGGTGCTTATGTAGGGCTCGTTTACTCGAACGAAGAGCAAATCTCTGGACGGAATCCGGGGTTGTCCAGATTGAGTTCGAAGGTCAGTACTGCAAGAATCACCAAAAACTCAAAAGTTCTAAAAGCAATTGTAGGTGGTTTTCTGGGACGTGATAATTGGACACATCATATTCGGTTTGATAAAGATCTCTGCTGCTCTATTCTACCAGCGCATCTTCTTTGTTTCTGTCAGATACAATATTGTAACCTATGTCTACATTGGTGTAGTGGCCGCATGGGTCTTGACCGCGATCTTCGTAAGTTCAATATCTGTAATCAACATAGCCGATGTATACTGAGAATAACACAGGGTCACATGTTTTCTTTCCCCAGCGGCCCCGTCCAGTGGTGGGTCCCTGTCAAACGGCGTGAGCATTTCTCTATTAACTGGCAAGCGTTTATCATATGCATGTCCGCTATGGACCTACTATTGGACTTGATTGTCCTCGCTTTGCCATGGCCACTCATTCTTAAACTCCATATCGATACCAGAAAAAAGATATACGTCAGTATATTCTTTCTGCTGGGTACATTGTAAGCCTGGTGCATCTCTGAACTGGCAAAGCAATGATTGACATCAGTACAGTTGTGTCGTAGCGTCTAGTGTAAGAGTGTATTACATTGTCCAAACAACAACTACAAAAGGAGCTTTTAATTCACGTGGGTCTATGAGCTGTATGTTACTGCTGTGATGGAACTGACCTTGTCTAGCTCACAACATCCGGCGTCGAAAGTAAACAGACCTTTGGTGTCACATCGAATCGTGCTTCTCAATCATCGCAGCATGCCTTCCCACGCTCGGCCCAATATTTAAGGCGCGTGCACTTTCGTCTGTACTCGGCTCTGTGCGTTCAGCGTTGAGCTTCAAGTTAAACTCAACCTCATCTGTCGACGCGCAAAAGGGGCCGAGTTTTCTAGCTGCGAACGAAGAAGGGCAAACTACAGAAGAAAACCTAAACGCTCCACCTGCACTCGACACGTCATACTGGGAGATCATGAACGGAGAAATCCAGATTGAGAAAACATACTCGGTGGCGAGCCAACAACAGTCGAAAAGTGTTTAACTAGACGAACAGTTGAATAAGTTAGACGCTGAGAAAGGCTTGAATACGCCAGACATAGAGTGTACTAGATGTACGGAAAGAATTTTCATGTGATGAAAGACGGCAAATTTTGTCAATTTCTAGTAAAAATAGGTTCAAAGCAACCGCGTTACTCGGAGACCCTAATTTTGCGCGTCCTTTCACATAGAATGGAAATTGCGAGAATCTTAATCGATTAGGGCAATCATCATTGGTGAGGACATATTAGCCTATATGCACTCTTAGCTCGTATTCTCATTCCGGTCTATCTCGTCGTCTCATGATCCTAGTCGTTGCCTGATTCAAGGCAAATGGTTCAAATGCCTCTGATATCATAATACAAGGCAACTGGGCCTTGTGTAGTAAAAAAAAACCCCCGTTCTCAGTTCTTGAGTAAGCTACGTATATGCATTCGTGCATCATGCATGTCTTAGCATTCTTGTTCAGCACATCAGGCTAAAGCAAAGTCGTTGGTCCAGGCTTGAGGAATTCCAATATCTTTTCGGAGACCGTGTTCTTTTTTCTGCAATCCAGTTCGGGATAGAGTGGTATCCAGGAGGATCCCATATCGTCTGAATGAAGCAGGTAATCTACAGTCTCATGTTGAGTACCACATCTTTCCATTGTTAGAATACCACAATCCATGAAAGTTTCTACTAAAGTCACCGATATGAGTCTGTCTCCTACTCTCACAGTAGCAGTTACTTTTTTATTTCTGTCATGGCTTGGGAAGACGATTTTCAGTCACTACAATGACATTCCCGGACCGGTGATAGCTCGGTACACCAAATTTTATCGTGTCTTTCTTTGGCTTTCAGGGAAAGCGCCTCAAAGATATTTTGCTCTGCACGATAAATACGGACCCGTAGTCAGAACTGGCCCTAATCACGTCTCTCTGTCCGACAGCAAGCAAATATCGGTCATATATGATGCCAAGCAGAGATTTTTGAAGGTGAGTATGGCCTTTGGGCGGAAATTGTTAACACTAAATTTTGAGGCTGAAAATTACAGAGCGACTTCTACCATGTTTTCAGACCATTGTACCGAGGGAAACCGCTAGATACACTTTTGTCCATGAAAGATCTCCAGCAAAGCAGACAAATGTTGGAGGTGGTGAAGCGGCATATGACCAATAACATCAAAGCTCATGCATGGGCTATGGAAACTACATTCGCTACTATACTGAAAAGACTCAAAAGCTCTGACGTAGTTCATCTTGATCTTTCCATGTGGATCTGGTACTGGAACTTCGATGTAACACACCTCATTATGTGCGGTCAGGCGCTCGGATACCTTGCACAGGGAGAAGACTTGAATCGAACAATCACCAACTTCAAGTCTATTGTAGAACATGCTGCCACTCTCGGACAAGTACCAGAATATTGCAAAGTTTCTCTTGCAAACGAGAGAGTCATGACCATCTTGAGGAGATTCAAGAGTTTTCCGGATCCTACTCATGCCATGTTGCAAGTGAGTTATGCATCGTCGACAGCGCGAAGGGAAGGGACTGATCATGAAACCTAGCATTTTGAGACGCTTATCCACTCCCATGACTGCCGCGATCACGAGGGGCCCACGAGCCTCATTTGTGGCGTTCTTGAGACATACCAGTGTAAAGAAAACGCAGACGCCCACGACATGGCTATTAATCTTCTTGTGGAGACATTGTAAGGGTTCTTTTTTGGGCTGCAGTGCACGGCCGGAAACTGACTGTAAATAGTTTCGCAGCATCTACGGAAACAGCGAGCAGTCTTACCGCAATATTCTACGCTATCCTCACTAATCATGAAACATATCAACGACTTGTGGAAATAATTCGATGCAATGAAGGTAAAGATATGGAGAAACAAATGAGAGATCCATATCTGTAAGATTCTCACAGAATTCATGAATCGAAGATTGACTAATAGGTATCCGATAGGAACGCTGTCATCAAAGAGTCCGTCCGTCTATATTCATCAAATTCCGTGCCACTTGAGCGGATCACACCGAAGGAAGGATTCGAGGCCAATGGATACAGAATACCCGGGGGTACAAATGTTACTATACCGCAGTATGTTGTTCATCGAGACCATGCGGTCTTCGGCGAGCATGTCGACCGCTTAGTCCCTGAAAGATGGCTCAATGCTGATCACAAGGCCCTCCTTCGTATGGACCAGACTCTACTCGTGGTAAGTATCCATTCCACAAGACAGAAACCTTATCTTTCCGATAGCTGACTAGAATTGTAGTTCGGACATGGCAGCCGCGCCTGTTCAGGAAGGGAATTGGGTCTATACGAAATTCGATTCTTTCTTGTGAGTCTTCTGCGCGAGTTTGACGTGGAATTTGTGCGCAAAGATCCTTTCCCTAAGATTAGAATGCATTGGATCAACGAGTTTGACAACTTTGAAGTCCAAATTGTTCCTCGAATGGATCGATGAAACTTCTTAGTACTCGGTGCTAGAGAACCTACGCGACGGTTTTTGTAGTAGATCTGATCCTGGAGCTTCCTGCGATCTCCCTAGGTAGACCGAGTTTTTAGTTAGTTATACGGCGCTGCTATACAAACCAGTATTCCCTTTCGTATATCTTCTGCGAACAGGAACTTTGTTTCTCGCTTCGTCTTTGGTCAAGCCCAAGCCTATAGAAATCATATGCGAATCTATTTGTGTAGATGATGGACTCTGCGAGCTATAGATAGTCCATCTTAACTTCTTCTCAAATGGGGATTTTCAGATGTAAGTATCCGAGAAAATCAAGATGCCGAAGAGCGGCAGATAACTGACGAATACCACGATGGCGGATTGAGGTTGAGGATCCAGTATCATTCAACCGGAGTTATCGGTGGTAGTAGGGGCTTGGTAGTAAACCATACGCCCGGTATTGGCCGTTTCAACTTGACAATCACTCTCGTCGTTTTCGATGCCGACGTAGGGCGTGAAATTTTTCCGCGAGAATTTAGTGGGCCTGGAGTACTGTCATTATCATTGATAGTTTGGTGTTTGTATGCTTATAGAAGAGATTGGTAAATGACCAGAAGGTCTTTCGTGGAACTGAGCCCGGCAGCTGCGCCTCCAAAACCGGTGTCATCAGACCATCCGCGATACTCAGATCAAGGAAACTCATGACCCACGCCCTCAGGATCGACTCAAAATTTTCAGGCTACATAGGTGCATTACGACCTCGGGTATGTTGGTGGAGCTTCGCTCCATGCCCAACGGCGCGAGCAGGTACTTATTTATGTCTGAGCTAAAAGGTTTCCCTGATACGCGCTCAATGGCAGCAGTCACCAAGACATAGCCCCACGTGGGCTTCTGTCTTCTCTAACTTCTTGATTAAGAGATTTATTCGGCTTTGGCTTCTGCTCATAACGGCTCGCCATGTTTCTTACGGCTACAACCCTGCGCGACTGCGCCAATTTCAGGGGAAACTCCTATAATGTTATCATCTGGAGATGACTCTTACTCTCTCAACCCTCTAAATAGCAGATCGACCCTCGTATCGGCAAGTAAGCGGGAGTTCCCACTACGCTAGAAGATAGTCGTTAGGCCCACAGCATTCTACATAGATGTCCCTAGGTAAACATTAACATGATATACTATATTTCGCAATTTTCTCGAGACTTAGAGGTAGTCAACTAAAGTAGATGCTTTTATTTTACGTTATATGCTTATGTATAGATCCTTTTAGATTACGGGTATGTCTGCACCTTCTCCGCCTCCACTCCATCCTCGGTGCGCATGTACAAACGTATGGTTGTAACTCGCAAGCAAATAAATTCTTACTAGTAAAATTCGAGTTGTCATTTGGCATTTCGGTCGCAGTATACATATAAATATAAGAGCTCGGGAGAATTTATTTTCCACTAAGGGGTCCGCAAACGAGATCGGGCTTCAATTTTGAAATGTGTGCCCAGACAAGAATGTTTGCTACCACTCTGTAATTCACCTCACATTTGAATGGAACATAAAAGTCTAGCCAATATCTTAACTCCTTTCCAAGTATTTTGCTCAATACTAAGTGTATAGGAAAACCTCTGGAACAATACGAGGTGAATTGAACAGCTTCGTCGGTGGTATAGAACATCGCTATTGTATAGCTCTACTAGTTCACTAAGCCATCGGAATAGCTGTTAATCAGAAGATACCTTCAAAATAGCTCTAAATGACTTACTAACGTCACTCACTATCTGAGTAGTTGCCATCATATAGTCTCTTTGTAGAGGTGAAGGCAGAAACAAGCTTGAAACAACATAACCAAGTACGACTTCACCTGGGAAACCTAAATTATGCGTGACCACGGAATTTCGAGAAATCTAGATATGCATCTACAGGTAGTATAAGTATCTCATGCCCTTCTGAAACCGCTCCCTTTTCCTTCTCCAGCAACCTCAAGAACCATATTAACAACCATTCAAAGATAACCAAAGACCATTCAATATGGCAAACTCCCGCTCATCCTCCATCAACATCCACGACGCCATCACGGCACACCTCGCCGCGGGTCCAATGACCCCGGATGCGCTGAGGCGCATCATGGAGGGCTCGTCCTCCACCACCACCACCGCCACCGCTGCTGCCGCTGCCGCTACTGTGGCCACCACCACCTCCTCCACCATCACCGAGAGTCGCCCACGGGCACTTTCGAGTACCCACAGCTGGCGCTTTCGCTTCGGGCGCCGCAACCGCCGGGCAGCAATGCCCACCATCCAAGAGGAACCACGGGCTGTAAGTCATTTCTGCTCCTCACTGGACTAAATCTTATTAACATGTCGTAGCCTCTCTTGAATCCTCGTGCGGAGGATTTCGTTCCCCGCAACACCACCACAGCATCCTCTTAGGAGGCTCTGCTCTTCCTCCTCCTCATGACCCGTGGGCCTCTGGGCCTCCTCCAAGATCTTCCGTCTTGCGGTGCCTCTGCTCCTGGTCGTGTGTCTGGAACCGTTTTCTGGGATCTTTTTCCCGCTACTTTTGGGGGTTAGGGGTTTTTCTTGTGCAGTTTGTCGGTGCCTGGTGGATTTGGGGGAGAGGGGGGAGGGGTTGAGGTTCATCGTTTCATATGTAGATAAAAATACTGCTGCAGGATCCCACAAATACCCCGTCACAATGATACGATATGAACATGTCACACTGAAACACATCTTGACTGTTTACATATGCACATTACTGCAGAATTTCAAGTACATATGTGCCTGATGGAAGTGCAATAACACAATCGTGAATCCAATTGTAAGATCGAAGGTTCGTTTCTTTTCCGGGTTATAGCTAACAAAGACTGACTACAGCTCACTCTTCATCTTCCTCTCCCACAACCTCATACCCGCCTCTATCTCTTTCACTTATTCCTTCCAACATAACTGCAGCATCCCTTCTTCCCTTTTCCACGTCAAGCCACCAAAGTAACGGCGCAGGCAAACAGACCAGAACGGCCAGGAAAGCAAAGGCGGGCCGGATAGTTCCCGCACGATCTACGATCAGCCCCACAATCGCTGGTCCCACTGCGCTACTACCTTTATCAGTGACAGCATACAAGGCAAAGAAGGCGGCCTCTCTCCCTGCAGGGATAAGTGGAGCATATACAGAGCGTGCGTAGCTCGATATGCCACCCATTACAAGACCATGAAGGATAGCGACTAGATAGATTTCCCATGGTTGCTGAATGCCTCCTATCCCTAGGCGTTTGATGAATGGAATAAAGCCAAGCAATCCATACAAAGGAATGACTTCTAGGGCAGCCACGCATATCATGAGGACTGCTTTGGGCGAAAGGGAGAAGCGTGATGCGAGGCGTGGCCAAGAGAAGGCACCGAGCATACCGCAAGCTATAGACGTCAGAGAAAGGAACACCAAAGGTATAGTGTCTATGTGAAGCTCAGTGCGCGCGAAGAGGATGGCAGTGCCTGAGATAGTAGCGATGGCGTCCGAGAGAAGAAACCAGGCAAGGAGAAATATTAGGGCTTGGCGAAGGCGAAAGGCATGAGCCAGTGTGTTCCAAAAGGATCGGAAAGAGAAGAGAGCATAAAATATGACACTTTTGCCAGAGTTGGTCCTGGAAGAAGGTTTGGACTGGGTTGGCAACGGTGGACCTGGCCGCGAGCGTAGCCAGCGGACAGTTGGGATAGTGAAAACCGCCCACCAGATACCAACGAGGAAGAGGACGACGCGCATAGGTAATGTGGGACTGCTCTTCGAAATTGAGGTCTTGGAAAATATGGCCAAGAGAACAACGCTCAAGATCTGGAATAATACGGCGGCAGCATATCCTAAGCCTACACCCTTCGCAGAGATTTGAGAAGAACGTTCGAGGTCTTGCTTGAGCTTTTCCGAGCGTGCTGATGTAGCATCTGGGGTGGCATCCGGATTGAGCTCGTCTAGCTCATAGCTTGAGGATTCTTCATCATGTTCTTCACTGTTTTCCACATTCGGTGAAAACTTAGTAGTGACGTTTTCAGAAGAATTGGCCACGAGGAGTGGAAGAAAAGCGTTCAAAAGTGTAAAAGAACATCCTAAACAAGTCACTCCAACAATGACTAAGAACGGTGCCAGGTAGTACACGCTGGGTCCGATGAACATAAACAAGGCGCTCGTGACCGACCCCGTGTAAGCAAACGTGAGTAGCATTTTCTTTCGGTACGGGCCTGTGAGTCGTACATCAGCTTCTCTTCTTTCTTCCTCTTGTCGGGTTCATGGATGTTCATGATTACCGTGGTCTGCAAACGAGCTGAAGCATATTAAAGTGAGTGCCTGTACAAGTACCGCTGCGCTTGTCGTGTACATGGCCAAACTCGTAGTCGTGACATCAACACCCATAAACCTCACAACACACTGTTCGTCGCCGCTTTCATCTGCTCTAACAAGCAGCGTGGAACGTGGGCCGTCACTGGCGCGGCCGGATCCACGCGGAAGCACACAGGGTGTGTTACGATCCGAAAACAAAAAGCCATTTTCTCGCGGTAATTGTTCCAAAGTCACAGGTAAGAACAATCCTAAATTCTCAGTTAGGGCTGTGCATAGTTGATAAGTCTGAAATGAGAGGAAAAGCGAGCGTACCTACTCCAATCACTGCGTAGACTTCAGCTGCGATGGCGTAAGAAAACCACCCATGCAGTTCTCGGGTGGTAGTCGGACTTGTGTCTTCTTCGGTATATCGTTTGCGCCGTACCGAAGAACGACGCGTGTCCTCAAAGGCCATATCCTCGTCCAAAAGAAGGGTAAGAATAAATATGGTGTGTATGAAAGTTGAAGTTGTTTAGAAATCACATCTGATGTAACTGCCCTGTTGGATCGCTGCGCTAAGATGAGATAGGTCTAGCGTTTGATTAGCAAATCTCGAAGGCTTAGGTCGGACCGGACTGCTACTCGCACTAATCATTAGAGTTGGACGGAAGTGAAGCGGCTATGCGACTCATTGATGTTGACACTATCGAGCTCAAGAGCTTTTCAGAGCAAACTGTTCCCAGATATGCCATCCTCTCCCATACCTGGGGACCCGATGAGGTCTCCTACCAGGAGCTCTCATTGATCACACGCATGAGATCTTTACTGGACACTTACAGCAATCAGAGAGCCTCTCGGAGCCAACAGGCAGTTGCTAGTGGGAATACAGCTTTGATGCTGGCTGCTATGGAGATGCTGTTGCATGGTGACAGGGACATTGGAACATTGATGACAGATCTCTCAGAAGGGGGTCTTATGAAAAGAGAAGGATACTCAAAGATAGTCAAGTCTGCGGCAGAGGCTAAGAGACTTGGCTATCAGTACATATGGTGTGACACCTGCAAGTCAAATACCCACAGCATTCACCTACCCCAACGTTGCTGATTTTTATCTAGGCTGTATCGACAAGACGTCAAGTACAGAGCTTCAGGAAGCTATCAATTCAATGTATCATTGGTACAAAAAATCAGATGTTTGTTTGGTTTACTTGAACGATGTAGAACCCGTGGGGTTTGCTGCTCCATCAAGCGCCAAAGATGTGTTCCATGATTGTCGCTGGAGGTACGCAAAACTTCCCCAATGATACGATACACTCAAATGTTAATGTCAACCAGTAAGTACAGTCTACAGTGTAGCTCTACAATTGCACATCTCTGACATAAGCGATGATGATGATCAGTCACAAGAGGCTGGACACTCCAAGAGTTGATCGCGCCTCGTCACGTAAGATTCTATTTCCAGGACTGGTCGTTGATGGGCGACAAAAACCAATTTGCAGAGGCTCTCTGCGAAGTAACGGGCATTCCAACGTTCATCCTAGAGAACGGAGATCTGAGCGAGGTGTCTATAGCCAATCGCATGTCCTGGTGTGCCACTAGAGAAACAACACGTATTGAGGATATTGCTTACTGCTTACTCGGAATATTCGATATTCAGATGCCTTTATTATATGGGGAGGGCGATAAGGCTTTTCTTCGACTCCAAGAAGAGATACTCAAGACTATGGATGATTACTCAATCTTTGCGTGGCTTGGATGCAGCCAAGAAATACCTTCAGGCAGAGCCTGCCTCAGAGGCCTTCTGGCACGATCCCCTAAAGAATTCTTTCTTTACAGCGAGAAAACTGTGGAGCCCGAGGACGATGCTTCAGCTTTTCCCATCATCGCGACGCCAATAGGCATTCGACTACAACTGGAACTGGAACTTGCGCCTGTGTCTAGACACGATACGAGTCATTTCACAGCCTTCATACGATGCACCGATAATGAGAATTCACGACTTGCAATTACCCTGAGACGCCTAGACGACGGGAATCAGTATGCCCGTGTCCACTCGAGCGGCATATCTCATAGAGATGACTGGCCTACAGGAAAGCTCACCACCATCTATGTTCGCCAGAAGGTATCTATACCTTATAATTTCTATACTCCCGATTTCCCTGCCTTTTGCATACAGCGGCAAAGAACAGTGGCAGCAGCCCCCATAGTATGCATATCAAAAGTATACCCGCCTGAACATTGGAATGCAGACAACAAGCAACTCGTTATTCCGCGGCACTTCAACAAGAATATTGGGTTTCTGGGCGTCCTGTTTCTACAGGGGCAAATATCAGAGAAGGAACCACCAATCGATTTTCAGGTTGTGCTAGGCTTTGATACAAAAGCCGAGACCTATTGGTGTAAAAGTGTGGTGCACCCGTGGCCCAAGTTCGCCAATATCAGCCCTGAACGATTTCGAGCAGTGATCAAACGGGTGCTGCCTCAAGATTTTCCGTCTCCGCTGTTGACGCAGGATGATACAAGACACGATATTTTCATTGGAGGAGACAACGATGACATGTGTGTGAACATCAACCTACGTGCTGGCATGCATGGGGACTCCGCTGTGCTGAAAGTGTTGATCGACGGTTTGGTCAACGGAAGGTGATTTACGACAATTTTTTCAAATTGTTATAAGTTGATCGTGATTGGATTATTGTCTGTCATTATTCTAACAACATTCGCGTTTCAAAGTCTGTATGGCATCCTCGTAGATATCTTTCATATCTGCCCACCTCCACGATCATGTACATGGGATCCATTTACGCACACTTTATGGTTTGATGCCTATTCTTTGCGACTGTGCCTATGGCGAAAAATCGTTGCGCCAGGTTTTACGTGATTGTATCTGCCGCCATCCTCTTGTTATGAATCTTGGGATTGCAACTCGAAACAAAGAGGACTTGCATATGGCTGCCGGCAGCCTCAGCCCAGATTTCAAGCTGGAAACTGCCTTCAATCGTGGATGTGGGAAGGTAGAGACTTGACTGAGCATCAGTTCCAGAACAAAGAAGTGGCATTATTATATCAATGACGAAATTTCAAGCTTCACACCACAGCAAGCATAACGCCACCTGCCACGGCTAACCCAACGAGACCTCTCCCAACTTCCTCGCTCTTCTTCCCCGCTCCACCGGACTGTTTATAAAACGTAATAGTCTCAACCGGTGCCGCCGCTGGCGTCCTCCCCAGGTCCGTGAATGAGTATCCATCGGTCATAACGTCCGCATCCGTAGGCGAAGCTCTTCTCGTCGTTGCCGTCGTCGTTATCGGCGTGGGTAGCATCTGCACCATCAACACCTGCTGCTGCTTCAAGCCCATATCGCAAAGGTTTTTCTTGGGCGCAGTGATAGCATCAGCTGTGGGATAAATCACGCACTCCATGGGCGTAGGCAACGCGCCGCACGAATGAGTAGGCTTCGGAATGGCCGTGCAAGTAGTCGTAATCCTTGCGCTCGATGTTGTACTCGATTTCTGTTCTGCGTTGCGAATGATTCGCCAGTTTTTGCGTCCCTGGTAGAAGAGCACTGCCTCGGTGCCATAGATGACTGTTTGGCACGGATCAGGGTCGATGGACAATGTTGGTACTGCTGTTTGTGGAGAGTGTGGTACACATGTCATTGCGTATGTTGTTCCATTCCTATCCTTGCCCACTTCAGAGGCATAATATGTTGCTGAGCCCACCCCATAAGGTGGCATTATAGTCGTGGTTCCGACAATGTTGAAGGTTGGAGTGGCGGTTACTTCTGCATGAGAAGAAGACCAAAGCATAAAGAGCGTGACGGCTAAGAAAAATGCCATTGAATTCAAGTAGGAAAATCAAAATTCACGGAGAAATTAGAGAAGAAAACAACGATATAACGAGTACAACGCATATAGTGAGAAGACATACAAGAGGCCAGTTGACTCAAAAGATTCGATGGGAAAAGGGCTTCTAACCTACTATACGAGAAAATGCTCGAAGGACGATTCAACCCACCTACCTCATCAGGGCATTACGCGACAGGAACCACAAGCGTAACTCCTTCGTAGGACAAGGGACCAACCATGCTGATACACTAGACTTTGATGTATTTGGTTAGGTAGTTTCTACCAACTGATTTGTGGCCTTATCAGAGGTTCGAGAATACCCTTAAGTCTTTAACACTGCGAATTGGAAACGTCCCTTGGACGATTAGTACCTGGTGCCAGAAGAATAGAATAAATTGGCGAGAAGGCTTCACTCGGAAACGTTTTCTATTAATTATTGTGACCGTCCAATTAGCCGATCTCGGGAAATGAAAGTGGCATGTTTCGAGTACGGGGACTCGCCCTGCAATCCTGGTCTTGAGTACCTAGGCGCGTTTCGTAACCTCACGCGAGCGAATCAGACCTACAGGTTACCCACTTACTACTCTAGATGTCCGTGAATGTGAACCATCATAGTGATTTGAAATGAATATTATCACTGGATAGACGACCACCCAAAGTATATACACGCAGAAGAAAATCGGTCCTCATCTTCAAATCGTCAACGCACAAGAGTTCAGCAATGGAACAAAAAAGTCAAATATCGGTTCCAGGGTGGTATTGAAACGCTGTACCATTACAATATAAACTAAAAGCGCCAGCGCATTTCTGATTTCACAGAATGTACGTATTATATCTACCATCAGCGTGTCCAACATCATGCAGCCTTCTCTAACAATTGAGGTTGATAGCTGGAGCAGCATTAGCATTTGCTTTTCGGGGGGAGATAGCACAGCTCAGTTCTTACCATTCGCGTACAAAGCATAGGAGTCGGCGTTGAGGATTGCCTGGCTGGTAGACAGCTTTGATGCTGCAGCGAAGCCATAGCCTAGATCATCAGTTCCCGGGCTGAAGACGCCAGGAGCATGGGTTGTTTCGTGAAGCACTGTGGTAGCTTGATCTTGACCGTGGCATGTGTTGGCCAAGGCAGGAAGCGAATTGAAGAAAACATCGCAGTAGACGATGGTATTCGATGCAGGAACGGTGTATGCCAAGACGTTGGCAGAGCAGCCATTGAAGGTGTCGGTGCAGCCGGTTTTTGTGATAGAACCTCCACCGCAATCACCCGCTACAGCCCTCAGGCGGGAGGAGACGGTATTCTTGGTGCTGCTGGAAGTAGTCTTGAAGTAGGCATCGAGCTTGGTACCGGCGCTGGCTGCACCAGCAGCAGCAGAAGCCAGCTTGTTGCAGTTAGAAAGGGCAGTGTTAACAGCACTGAGTTTGGTGCCAGTGCAGGTGTTTTGGACAGCGGTCCTCTTGTTAACACTTTTCCTGACCTTGGAGGCAACCTCGCCGTTCACAGACATGGTCAACTTGTTCGACTCATACGAAAGACTGCCACATAATTCGGTTGAGTTTGCTTCGGCGTAAGGTAGGTAGCCTTTGGCGAAGACACTGAAATCACCGCCTTCATCGAGTGTGTGAAGAGCGGCAGTCTCCACTGTGATCGTCTTCGTTTCTTTCGGTCCCAAACATAAGAAGTCCTTGTCGTCCAAGCCTGAAGTCAATAGCCGAATTTTGATACCCTCGAAAGGAACTTTACTACCTGTTCATATGGTCAGAGCATACTCTTCGCAATATTTGACCGGGTCACGTGACTCCGAGGTCGCGTCGCTGCACGTTCGCCGGACTTCAGCGCCTGCAGGATGACATGACTCGGGGTTCGAACAGATCCCTGCCAACTTCTCCCTGAATGTTCTCCATGCGTGTAACACCACCAAATGAACAGGATCGATGAGTATGGGGGTGGAAAAGGAGACGGTGAACTTACTGCCTTTCTTTGCGAATACAGACACCTTCTCCACAGGAAGCTCCTCGTCTAGAAATGTTCCCTTGCTCAACAAATTGAGTCTGCTATCTCCATTGTTGGTGACGGAGACCTTGACTTCGGTGTTACCCGAGGATGCCAGCTCAATGCTCAAAGGTGACTGCTTCTGGGTTGGAGGAGAAAGCGCGCTGGCGTATGCCACCAAAGTCGCGAAGGAAAGAAATTGAACCCCCTTCATGGTAGCTGTGAGATATGAAGCTTAGAAAAAAAGTAAAGGATACAACGAGTGACAAGACCTGATAGATCTGAAATGGTAAAGAATCGAAATCGATATGAACGGCTCACGAGACGGTTAAGTGATGGAGCGTGGCATTGTATTTATTGCGGCGGATGAAGTCTGTGCTCTGGAAGGGATTCATGAGAACCACCCCGGTCAAGCAGGCAAATTGAACAGCTTGTAAACGAGCAGCATAGCCCACACGCGGCAGAGCTAAACTACTCGTCGACATCGACCCGGGGAATTCTCAAATGAGCAGTGCCGCAAAGAGTGGGGAGGCGTTTCCCAGGCATACACTCAAAACCACCTGGGCTTATGTTTGAAACAAGGAGGGAGGGGGCACGAACAACACCAAGAACACGATGTTCCATGTTTCCAATGCTTTTGATATTTTATTGACCCTTCCATCACATTGCAATGAAGCGAAAAGTTGCAGAGTTCGACTCAGATCTTCTTTCTTTGATTCCGAAGGAGCGGTCTTTCGCGCGCACTAGTTCCCTTGATGTTGAAGTTGGGTCTTCATAGTGCCTGTGCTTCGGGCTACGACAGATGTTTATAGAATCCTCGTTCGTTTGTCCTAATTCGGTCTGGTCGTCATCGTACACAACCCTTTGCATGAAGCCTCGATCATTAGCTCAAATATTCAACAAAATCGCGTGTGGGGTCTGAAGCTTCGAGATGTGATAGGGACGTTTCAGGACGATTGGGGTCTTACTAAGTCCACTATATCATGGCTCCAATCTACTTTCTCTTCCATAGCGACGAGCTTCATGAGGCCACCCGTCAGATTTACTGTGTTGAGGTTTGCAGCAACTCTGATAGCCGCCTGAGGGGTGGGACGCCAAGTCGTGGTCAGAAGTTATACTTAGAAGCCAGTTGCTCACCAACGATTGGCAACGAGTGCGGCGCTGCCTTGCCCTACCGAAGGATGGAATACGTGCCAATGGAAGTAACAAGGTGGTATTCGATATGTGTTAACGATGCATTCATGTGCTATCATGTATGGATCTAGGCCAGGATATAGTAACAAGATTATTGGAGGGCGATTGAAAACAATGGAGAACCAGGAGCGCGGAAGATGACGAGGGCAACGGGCGTAATGCGCGGCGAAGGCTCGGAAATTCGCTTACTGTAAGCACTTGCTATGTCAACAGGGCGTACGGCGCCGTCGCATTAGGAGGCTTTGCTGCGTGCAAGCGTGACAGGTGTTTATCAGCCCTCACATAATATATCCGTCGAATACACATCTTCCCACCTTTGCGTTTGGCATGACTTTAAGCCGGGAGTAGCACCATTCTACTCTCGCCAATAGCGTGCATCGAACACTTGCCGCAATATAGATGAAGGCAACTTCCTAGCTTGGAGATCGCCTCGCCAACTCGAACATGTGTCCTCGTAGTCTCATGAATATATGCAAATGTACACGCACAACCTTTAGCCCATCACATCAAAACCCGCTGGCTTACCCTATCTGCTCCGTTGCCCTGAATGCGACCCGCAAGATAGAACTACATTCCTCTTGCCCATCACAGTTAGCGATCCCCGCACGGCAGACGGCAGAAGTCGATAAACGCCACTCATCCCAGCAGCGCATCATCAATTCATTCTGTATCTACATGTTTCACGGTTTCAAAGCCCTACGCTTGAGATAACATCACACCTCAACATTCGCAACATCCATCTACGCACATACGAAACACCAAATGAACAGTCGAGCAGTTCAGATCGGCGCTTCCGCGATTGCAATCTTGGGCACGTTATACTTGTTTCGCTACTCGTCATCGTCAAACAACTTCACTATGTCAAAGCCAGAAGGTACAGATGTGCCGGGGCTAGAGTGGAAACTGAGCCAGATTTCACGGAATCCACCGTCTCTTCTAGTTACTTTAAAGAACAACAGCCCGTCACCGTACACAATTTTGAAATGGGGTACGCCGCTCGACGCCCAAGCATCAAACACTGGAGTATTCAAAGTCGTCAATGCAGACACGGGTGACAACATTCCAACCGAATTCATCAAGGTCAACCGCATGATGCCGCCACCCCGAGAGGACCTGGTCACCATTGCTCCGGGAACCGAGGAAGCGACAGAGGTTGTGTTCAACAGTCCCTGGATGCCAGAAAAAAAACCTGCCAAGTACATGGTCAGGGCTGAAGGCGCATTTACTGGTATTTGGGGTGTATACGGTGATGCTGTCAAGGACAGTGACGTGGAGTTGTACGTTGACTCTCCGTTTAATGGACGAACGTTCGTGAGCAACGAAGTCGAGATGTATGTGGATTGAAAGGTTGATGAAGAGTTCATACGGAAAAGTCGAGGTTGAGAATGACGCGAGATGAGGTTTGATAGCATGTGGTTTGTCAATTCATCCGAGGGTCATTCTCACCATGTATTCATTCTTACACGAATCTATGATTAGCATAGCAGCAAAGAAGATGATACTTTTGGCGGGCCCCACACTGTATGCTTTGTATCATTTTTTTATAGGAAGTTGAAGTGTTTCCTACACTGAGAAGGCTGATAGCGGATAAAACAGTTGTACGAAAAAAGCATGCGGCAACAGAAAGTTTTCATTCCAACAACTATTGGAGTGAACATTGTTTGTAACCGCCCACTCTTTTTGTATAACCATATTATCAGCTGTTAGCGCTTTGTGGCAAACATTGGTCCGTTCTGATCTGGTTCCACGTCTTGATAATACAAGGTAAAATACTGGTATTCCATATACCTTTCACACCCGTACAATGTTGCCTTGGGTTACGCAAATTGCTGCCTCGTCCTGTTCAATATCTCATTGCCCATATCAAATGTATATTGCCACGTCTCCATCGGCCCTACAATATGACTTGCTCTTTCCCCACCCCGTTTGAATCCCCCAGGCCGTTCTTGAACCATCTCCGCTCTCTCCATGGGAAGAGAAGACCCACAGCCTTACTCTGCACCAGCGCCAACGGCACCGGGCCATGTACCCTGCTGTCCCTGCTCCAATCCAGATTGTCACCCGCAACCCAGCAATGACCTTCAGGTACCCTGAAAGCTTGGTTCTTCACATTCGCCCAGTCGCCATCTTCGGCCTTCTTCCCTAGATCGCCCTCATCCCGTGCGCCCGACACGACGCTCACATAATCGCCAGGCAGGCCAATGACGCGTTTTAACGCTGTTTGGCCGCTCCTTGTGGGATGCTTGAAGATAACCATATCGCCGACTTGGATGTTGCGACCGCGTCGGTGCAGGTTCGAGTAGATGATGAAGGGAGCAGGTTGTCCGCTGTACGGTATAGTCGGCACCATAGAGATACCATGTGTAAAACTAACTCCCCCAATGTATGATATGAATATGTGTGTGAAGATACCCCCAGCGATCACATGTTTGACAGACCTGTGCAGGGTGGTGCTGTCGGGTCGGTGTGGTTGCGAGGTTGCGGTTCGCAGTCGCGAGAAGAGGCTGGGTATAGGGGTTCGCGGGGGAGGCATTGCCGGGGTGTTTGACTATCCTGTGGAGGTGAGTGTGAAGCTACCGCGATTGCATTGTGTGCGATGAAGGGTGTTCGTTTGCAGTTGGAGCTGTCATGTACGAAATTAGAGGTGTGGTTATTGGCCGGGAAGTTAGACGTTCAAGCTCCAACCATTGGGCCGCCAAGCCTTGCTGTACCTCTGTCTCCACTTGCACTGACACATTTGTACACTCCCTATAGAAGTGTTCATAACAGCATTTTTCTTTTATTTATGCTCTGCGATCAAAATGCGCAATGGGTAAATATCAAAATATCTGGCAGCTTTAGGAGGCATGTAGAACTTTGTTGAGCACAGCCCAGCCGATGTCGGCCGTACCAGCAATAATATGCTTTTGCTACCAAAGTATGCACACAGGTCTAGACTTGAACGGTCGGAGAACTGCATGCATCCGATTTTGTCATCCATGGGGCAAATGATTTGGTTACATTGTAGCTTCAATGCTCATCGTTTCGTACCTTAGTTCGAAAATCATACTTGCCTGCTGGGCATTCTGTTTTCTCCTTGCACCTTTGTTATTTCCCCAACACCATTACAATCGCCCCGAACAGAAATACTAGGTTTCGAGTGGATTCGGAGGATTACATTATTGATGAGTCGAGCACGCATATAATCACGCTTGTCCTGGTTTAGCATCTTGCGAACAGGACGCCAAATTCCAAGCATGAAGTCTGAATGGGCTGGCGTGGGAAGTTCTCTCAAGGTATCAAGGCTAAGGGACAGTAGACTAATGGACTGCATCTCTTTACAATGGAGAACGAATCTACCAAATCCTTGGAACAAAACATGATACAGTAGATTTTTTTCTGACTACCCCAAGCCTGACTTGTAGATAGGTACGTCCTACGTTGTAAAAATGTTCCCCCGCGACAATACGGAAATACTGTTCGTATCCTTTATCAGGCTCTATCCGCCCGAGTGCTCAGTCACATATTAATTTGGAACCCCGCAGTCTTGACATTCGAAACCTGGTGCCATGGTATCGGTGTACTAATTAAATCACATAGACATTATTGCCAAATCTCCAGTATTTACTCCCTCCTTTTTCGCTCCTCTAAATTCCAAAAGAGGGGATGCAAACTTACAAACACTTCGCTACCGCAATTCCAACAGAGATCGATAAACACGTGGCTATCCAGTGTATCTGGATTCGAGCTTATATTCTCGACATCAGATACTTCGCTACTGCATGAGGACGAGAACTCTCCGTCTGAATCATCGAGGGGCTTCATATTTGAGATCCTAGTGGATGCTTCCACAGTCTGGATCTTGGTATTAGGGAACGGTAGGTGAATATAAATAGGATCATTCTTTTTTCTAGGAGACGTCATCATGTTTTCAACTCCATTTCCACAGTAGTCTTTAAGCAGTACATCAACACGTTCAGGTTTTCCGTTGGTCAATTCAATTTCTCGCATATAAGATTGCACGGAGTAGGGGAAGAGCATGAGCACATTGCCGGGTCAGCCGTACCTTTGAACCTTTTGGGCAGTGGGTTGTATGATCAAATCAGGACAGTTTTTGTCTGGTCCTCTCTAGAGTGGCGGTGCCGTGTAAATAATGGGGTGGTATGATCCCGTGTCGTTCTGAGAATCAAGCTGTAGCAAGAGTGTGTGAGGGAAAGGTATCAACGCAGGAGATCCTAGGTGCTATCGCCAATTTTGGTCCATACTAGAATTGAAGATGAGCTCGATTCTGGTATTGTTTTGCATTGAGTACCTTTTATGTGTGCCCTATAGTGTGACCGTCGAGTCCATCATGTGGGATAGTGATTTACCAAGGAGTGAAGGAAGAGAATGAAAAGAGGCAGAAGAACACAGTAAGTGGGAAGAATACTGGCTTCCATGAAGTCCTATCACACATAATGGAAGTTTTGATATGCTTCGTTCACCACATTCATGTAGAATAGGACGACAAAGTGAAATAGCAGGCGCAGTGAATGTCTTTTCTGTCGGCACGGATGGCTCATTGCCTAAAGCTACAATGGCAGAAGCATCCGTGACAGCCGAACAGTTTGTAATGGACACACAGTAGTCTGGAACGGCCAAGCATTGATCCGCTGTCAAGAGTTTGGCCAAGAACGCATGATATAATCTTGTGGTGAAGGATAAGTACGCGTACTTTGACATGTAAGGTAGCCAAGTGATTTAGAAAGTCTTGGGTGCTGTGAAGAAACCACAAAATGGTCACGTCCACCTTATTCCACTTCGCCTACTGCTGCAAATATGCACCGACCCCTCCAATTAATCTTTACAGCGTTTTTCTTCCGTGCAACTTAAAGTTTCTCGGCAAGCTTCATTCCCCGTCAACAAAATAGATACTCAAGTGCGCAGGTCGCAACCAGCTTAAGTTCTCTCTGGATTTCTAGCATAAATCAACCGTGTACGCTCTTTCTGATCGACACAATTAACATGTTTTATACCGTTGCACCGATACACACGCATACACCCAATATGGCGTTTAAGCTTGGAATCTCTTCGTCGACTGCTCAAGCAGGCGGACAGCCGGAGCCAACAACAGAGCCCCCCCAGCAAATGAAAGGAAGTCCCACTTCATCACAATCGCATTCAGAGTCAAGGTCAGAATGCCAGGCGCAGCCACGGCCACCTCTCGAACGTACCCGTACGCTATCTTTTTCTGAGCCGATTCGCCCGTCCCGGTCAAAGGACCGGTCTGGTTCCACTATTTCATCCTATTCTCCCCGTTCCCAGCCTGGTACACCGGAAAATGAGCGCTCGGATCGTCTTCCTGGACGTAAAACTCGCTCACCATCACCCTACCCGAAGCCACAAGGCCCTCCTTCAGACGACGAGGACGAGGACGAAGACGAGGACGATGATGAGGACGAGATATCCGACAGGGACCGGAAAGCTCGCAGATTCTTCACGACATTGACATCCAGGATCAGAAGTAAATAGGTCACTGAGGATATTGGGATTCGTTTTTTAGGTGGCGTTATCTTCTACGAGGAGTTATATGGAGGCAGACATGCGGGCGTGTTGTACATACTCATCAAAAAAGGGCAACAATGACTCTGGATAATAGAGAGATACCAACAAGTGATCAATATGTATGAAGAAGAAGACATAGCAATGTTAAACTCGACTCACTTTCAGTCCCGCAGCTCTGCAACAGCGAAGTACCCTTTGCTCTCCACCACGCCTCGATCTTTGACGACCGCAGTGTACTTTACTACCCATTGCGGCTCGACATCACCTCTCAACTCGTCTCCACTGCTATCATTTTCGCCTGCGAGAATACCCACTCCTTTCTCACCCGACCCAAGGATCTCTCTTAGCGTGCCTCGCGGCAATACATTTGTACAATCGTTGTGTGTGAGCAGCTCGATGTTCTGTTGCTTTGCGTACAAGATGAGAGGCTTGGGGACTACACAACAATCGCGCACGTTGATTTGGTTGACACTTGGCTTGACGTCAATCTGCGGCAGAAACTTCTCAAGCCTACTGACGCCAAATTCAGCGATGCCTAGCTTCGATACCAAGCCTTCTGCGTGCAGTTTCTCTAGAGTACGCCATGTTGTGATTATAGTATCGATGTCTTCTGGAGCGCCTTCTGTGCCATGTAGGTCGTGATCGTGCTCAGAGTCTGGGGCGGAAGGTGGGTCATCGAGGTCTGAATCGTCGTCATCGGCGTCGAACGACATACCCGGAAAGCTCACGATGAGCAGATCTATGGAGGATGCGCCCAACTCTTTCAACACCAGCTGTATGGCCTCTCTTGTTTGGACACATCGTCGATCCGCAGGTATATTCGGTAGATAGAACAGCTTCAAAGTAATATCGTACGACTCGCGAGGTTCGGTAAGAGGTGAGGAGGTATGCGTGGGTATCCATAGCGCGCCGTCTTGCTGCACAGTCCAGGATCTGTAGCTCGGCTTGGGCGTGGATGCACCATTCGCGGGGGTGGAGGGAGGAATGATGGATTGGTGGGACGCGAAATTTGCGTGTAGGGAGGAGGTGAGTTCGGTATTTGACTTCTCAAAAGTAGGCCGCCGTATCACAGACAAACCACCCGACATTATATTTCTGGTCTAGTTAGTATCGCATCATAAAATGGTTGTTGTGGCGAGCGCCAGCATACGAGGTTGATAGAATGAGCTTCATATCGTAAGCTGAGAAGGAACCTTTATCTCTTATTCTTGAATCGGCGCAGGTGTCTTGAATTATCTCTCAAGTCGAGTTGTCTGAATCTTGGAGAGGAGGATACTATGTACGTTTGTAAGCGCAAACGGAAACTAATCCAAAGTGGGGAAAAGACGGGACCCGCAGCGCTCTTCGGCAAGGGTGCAGAAGAAAAATTAATCGATATGCAGGCCTTCTCGTCCTTTACGAGACCAAAGAGTGGCACAAGTATGATTGACTGGCGGAGTTTGGTTGTCTTGAATAGAAGCTTGATGCGTCGGATGGCGGGGCTTGCCATACCTTGTTGAACTTGAACTGGCGCTTTGACGACCAGTCGACGCGGGGCTGAACTCATCGTGGCCGATCTCCCTGGCCGCCTTTTCTGCAGGCCACCAACACACACCTCCATCCCCCCACAACACATTTGCCATGGCCATCAAGTACGTTTCTCCACGTATCTCTCTGTGCATTGAGATTGTACTGACGGTGGCAGGTATCTGATCTTGCTCTCTCGGCAGGGCAAAGTGGTACGTACTATAAGCCACTACTCACGCCTCACAACGACACGAAGCCCAACAGCAAACTAAACGTCCGCAGCGCCTGGCCAAGTGGTTCACCACCCTCGCCCCCAAGGACAAAGCCAAGATTGTCAAAGATGTGTCGCAGCTCGTCCTCGCCCGCCGCACTCGCATGTGCAATTTCCTCGAATACAAAGGTTGGCAGCGCACAGCAATCCCGATCGGTCCACACTAGACACTTATACTTATATCCGAACCAGACACCAAGATCGTATACCGTCGATATGCCTCCCTCTTCTTCATTGCTGGGTGCGACTCCATCGACAACGAACTGATTACTCTCGAAATCGTGCACCGCTATGTCGAACAAATGGATAAATACTATGGCAATGTCTGCGAGCTTGACATCATCTTCAACTTCCAAAAGGCGTATTTCATCCTCGACGAACTTTTGCTAGCCGGCGAACTTCAAGAGAGCAGCAAGAAGAACGTGCTGAGATGCATTGGGCAGCAAGACAGTCTGGAGGACATGGAGGTAAGTTTGGCATCGTCGTCTCCTTTTTATAGGCCATGAGGATCCCGACCTTTCTCCCAGTAGCTCGGCGTTGCTGACGTGGCATACCGTCAGGCCGAAGACGATATAGTCACCAAGATCATGTAGCGTATTGCTCGGAATGCGCAGCATAGCACGCACATGGACGTTTCGCTAGACATTCCAGACCCGTACTAATCAGACCGTCTCCGTCACATTGGTTGCAGGACGCAGATGAGCTACAGCAGCGGCTGAAAGACAGCGGCCTCATGTGAGGTTCACATTGCAACAGTGGCAGTATGTCGACACGCACACGTACACAGGCAGGCACAGAGCATTGTATGGCGTAAAAGGACGATTATTGGGCGTTCAACCGGAGTCGTCGAGCTTCGAAGCGGTATACCATTTCCTTCTTCTTCTTCTTCTTCTTCTTCTTCTTCTTCTTGTTCGTTCGACAGCTTTCTCCAGGTCGATCTGCGATGCCGCAGATCCGGGTTGTAAAGGGTCTACATGTGGAAGACTCTGGAGAACGCACCGTCAGCTATTCAGCCGCGATGAGCGAATAGCGATGGATGTACTCTTAAACTGCAACAAACATGGCTTGACGTTGGCGACAATGTCGCAGGTTTGGCTCAATCGGTCCTACGAGACTCGAACGTGATCTTGCATGTCATGGAATCGAGACTTTTGCACCATTGATTTCTTCGCTTCACCCATGTGCCTTGTTGAGTCGTTCTAACCCAGCTACGTTGACCAAGCAGCGCAGTTCCACTCGGCGCATCCCGGGTGACGACAGCATTACCGGCCGCTGGCTGTCCCGCACGTGGCCGCTTCACTGGCACTTGAATTGTGTTCAAGCTCCCACGCTGGACCAGCACTAATCCACAGCCAATCAGCGCTGGCCGCCCGCCAAGCCCCATGACCGACCGCCGCTGGGGAGGAGGAGGAGGAGTCGCGCCCAGTCAGCCCACCACTGCCCACCACCGTCCACCACATCCGACCTCTACAACACATCTCTGCCCTTCACCATATGCCTCTCGCCTGCTAGACATTGGTCTGGCCAGAGCAGCAAGTACTCTCAACTCTCCGCAGCCAGCTGGGAGAAGTGTCTACAGACTGCTCCGGCTTACGCAGGTTATCCCACCGCCTAACAAAGAACCCACCCTGCTGCCGACAGCTGTCCGCCCTGACCGCCCATTCTGCTGCCCCCCAGCGCAACCCATTCAACCTCCGTGCAATACATACTGGCATAATACTACAAGACGCAGACGTTGCGAAGACCCGACGCGATGAAGGTAAGCCTGCGGCGCTGCCTGGTGCCTGCTTGTTGTTCTGTAGCTGACAATGCCAGTACCTCGACCTTTGCGCCCTCCACGAGGTGAACGTCGCCCTGAACTTTGACACTCCCGACACTTCCATCATTGGCGGCTGCGACGTTTGGACCATCAAAGCCGCCGGCGGCGATAAGAAGCTGTACAAGCGCATCGAGCATACCCTTGAAGAGCGACACCAAGAGCTGATCAACGCCATTGGCGACCTCTCCCAGGCGTCTGCTGCGCGATTTATGAACGAGCTCAATGTCAACAGGGAGACGCCCTTCGGAAGCTTCAACGAGCCTGCCAACAGGCACACGTTCGCCTACCTCATAGCAACGTTGAACGCGACCCACGTCGATTACGACTACGCCAACACGCTCAACCCCGACGACTTTCGTCGCGAATCGCTCAAGTCATTCAGACACAAGATCGACACGACCATGTACTACCTGCGACCCCAAGTATATAGCGCCGGTCTTCCCTCGGGTGCTGTGACCCCGCTCGGCTCTCCTATCTGGAGTCCCCGCTCTTGGCAACTTTTGGACAGCGAGCTGGACATGGCAAATTGCGAGTACTACGCTTGGGAGCCATCCGACGATCCCTTCGCTGATGACGGTGCCATCTGGAGTCACCATTTCTTCCTGTACAACAAGGAGAAGAAGCGCGTCGCCTACTTCTATTTGCGTGGAATCTCCGCCCTGTCTAGCTCGCCCAGCATTCCCACCTCACTCATCACCAAGTTCAGACAGTCAAAGTACGAATCATCTGCCAATGCGGGTAGCAGGAAGCGTGCAGAATTTTGGCTAGGAGATCGTAAGTCTTGCTCTGCATCCACCATCGCCAGTCGCTAGAACACGTGGTTTGGCTAAACAAGGCATTAAGATGCCTTCAGTTGAATTCTTGCTAAGTTTATATTGCGATACAGGTGCCAAGAAGGCTTTGGGGGCATATGGAGAAAGCGATGAACTGGACAATCTCGTTATCGACCACCCAGGCGAAGTCATCGATGCTGAAGAAGACGAATACCTGCCCGTGAGGGAGACAAGCATGGGCGCCGAATACTGGAGCAGTGACGACAACAGCGACGTCGAAAGCTTGCGGGAGCGTGAGAACTCGCGTGAGAAGAGCAAAGTTCGACAATGGAGTGAAGGCGCAGTCGATCGTATGGAGCTCTGAGCACAACTCTTCTTTCCTCGTCCCAGAGTGACACTTCGAAAGTTCACCCTCTGACGAGTGCCCTTCATGATCTGGGGCTTGTCAATACCTCTACCTTTTCTTTGCGGTTCAACATGGGCGTCAAATTCTGCATGGCTTCTCTTTCTCTTTCTCTTTTCCTTTGGGTAATGACGACTCTATCTTGAGTAAGCGACGAATATCAAGGCGTTATCGGTGTTGGTGTTCGGTGGGAGCGACTCAATTCACTGATACGTCTTTGTTTTCGTCTATGGCTCGGGATACCCCCCCCTTTCCTTATTTCCCAATGTCCTTTGATTTACGAGTTTACTTCTTCAATGTATTATGCGGGCTGATTGGAGGTTCTCATGTGATCAGGTGAGCTGAATTGGTCCCTATTTATGCGGAGGACGATAAAGATGACGATGATTTCAACACTACGTGGGGACGCACGAGACCGGGCCACAGCACCGAAACGTGTTTGTCAAGTCTGAATAGGAATACTCGTTATCCAATTCGTGGTCGCCTGTTGGGGTACCAATGTTACGTTGCTGGTGCACCTGCTGGTGCACCTCGTGTGCACGAATTGCCTTCTTTCCCTCCGCATAAAATGTCTATTCGGAATGATGCTGCGCAGTTTATGACATATATGTAACTCATTGGTCATGTGAAGTTATTTCGCTACCAGAAGTTTACATTTTTCTCGGTTGTCTTGAACTAACCTCTTATGCAACCAATCAAGGACTTTAATATCTTGTGCTGGACTTGCTTTATATCATATCTACGCTAGTTTAAGTGGCAGCGTGAAGCAGAAGGCGGTGACCTTACAAGTGACCTTGACCTGCCATATTACTACCACGTACGTGGGGCGATGCAGCCAAGCCTCGAGGCCGCCTATCTAATCCAGCCGAGCTGTTCACTAGTGTCTATAAATACTACCAATTACATCGACCGCCTTGGTTGTGAGAGCTCTGCCATGTGTCACGTGTCTCGACCATTCACGTAGTCTTGGCGCGCTAATGCCCGCACGACGTACAAAAACTGTGTGCGCACCCCGTACGTAGAAGTACCATCTGATGTGGCTCTCTATTTCTACTCCTGCCTAAGAAGCCTACCAGTTCAGTACAACCTTCCATGCTGGGGATTGGGAATCACCATTCACACATTGTTTAGGTGCACGTATAGTACATTATCACATACGCGCTATGTGGTAGTCTCCACTTACTAAATCCAAAAAGATACACGGACATTGGCCCCGGACAATCACTCTCTCGTGCGTTGCCAGCGCAGCAGATACAGAACCTCTGGAGATATTCGATATAACTCAACGGAGAACACATAATCATTGTGAAAATGGGCCTTTTCACGAGATCCAAGGAACCAGAAGTCCCTCTTCCGGATCTTGCCGTACACTTGAGCTCTCCTGATAATAAGATATTCCACCCAGATGACACCGTCACGGGCCATGTCTCTTTCAACACGCCGGTTCCCTTGACCCCTCAAGCCATCGAGGTCTCCTTCTGGGGTATGTCGACTGTCTGGTTGCGCACGTCTCATAGGCATGGTCCAAGCGACAACAGAAAGACTGATTATCATCATTATCGTGACAATGCGCCCCTGTTTAACGTCACGATCAATGTACTGGATTCGCCTCCTCCACCTTCCGTGGCATATCCAAATGATACAAAGGGAAAGCTGTCGCCGCTACCACAACAGAATGTCATGAACGTTAGAGCACGCCAGTTCCTCCCAGGTCAAACCTACACTTTCCCATTCCAATTCCGCATCCCCTCCGGAACTAGCAGCAACCGGAGTGGATTCTACAGAGGCGACTCTGAGGCACCATGGACCGTCATGCCCCATGCCTTACCCCCTACAATGTTATGGGGTCGTAGTCAAGACCACCCCAATCATGCTTTTATCGAGTACGGCATCACATCACGCCTCATCTGCCCAGGTGTTGGCCTCGGGAAACACCACCAAGACCCAATTTCCAGCACTATCCTTATCAATTTCGCGCCACGGAGCCCCTTCACAGCGAATACACGCTTCACTGTATCCCACCACCCCAAGACTTTCACTCTCGCTACTTCGGCCTTCGCAGGTATAGATCCGGAGCACGTCGGGTTTCGCCAGTCCCTCCGGGACAAGCTCTCCAGCTCCACGCCATCCCTTACCTTCGAGCTCGGCCTCGAAATGCCAGAGCTCCTTACCTCAGGTGCAGAGTTCCGTTTCCGGGCCGTCTTCACCGCACTCGACAAGTCGAACAACGTGGTCAAAATCCCTGCACTCACGTTTAGAGTTCTGAAACTGCAGTTGCTGGTGTTTACATTTGTGCGTGCGCCACGGGATTGGGTGGCAAATAAACGCATGGATGGCGGGCATAGCGATGGAACACCAACATCTATCCCGAATGGTCTATATGGACCCGATAACGGGGAGGAGACGGAGATGGATGAGGTCGGAGTGCTGCTGAATTCGCTACCGGAGGTGAGCGTTGTGGAGTTGGATGCTGTGCCCGTCCAGGGCAGGCAAGAGGATGGGCAAGATGGAGAAGAACTTCCCGGATATAATATCCTCGACGAGAGTAGTGGCAATGCAGCATCTGCAGCCGAACCCCCATCTTCTTCATTCGAGAAGCTGAAGCTCAAACTCAAGCATGGTCACGACGGCGGCACGGACCGTAAGACACACAAACTAGACGGGAAAGCCGGGGAAAAGGAAAGCGGGCCTTCGTCCGCCCCTCCTTACACTGCACATGCTGCATCATCAGCCGCAACTACCCCGCAGCAGCAACAGCACGGGCAGCAAGCCAAAACATGCTCGACATGGTTCGCAGCTCGCGTTCCAGGCACCATGCCACCGAGCTTCGTCAGCTTTGCTATCACGCGCGCGTACAGGCTCAAGGCGAAGGTAGGAGTCGAGGTGGCTGGGAAGAGGGTTGAGACGGAGGTTGAGAGTGAGGTGAACGCGCTGGCGGCTGGGATTTAACCCGGTCACAACTTCCTGTTATTCTTTCTATTTATTTCCTTTTCCTTTCTCTGCTTGCATTCATCAACAACCTCGTCTTTCAAATGGAGACTAGTGAGATTACCCGAGTAGAATAGTAACACAAGAGCAGTAGGCGGGCAGGATTCTTCTCTACCATCACGACGTATTCTAATACATGGGACTGTGACACCTATGTATACATGACTTCAAACTTACTTGGCAAAAGTCCTGAGAATCAACTGTCCACCATTGTCCGCAGTTTCTCCCACTTCATCGCCCTTGTCTACACTCTTTGGCTTTTCCGAATTGCACCACTGCCATGAAACCGACCTGTTTGAACGTCGTACAAAGGCGATCTCTATTACGTGGGTGCATACAGTCTCTACACATACGTAGTTTATGAGAGTCGAATATTTCGCAGGATTCATAAAAAGAGGGGTTGAAGGTACGCTTGCTCTTCAGCAAATGATGATGTCGATCATCTTCATTCTCCATGGCCTTCTTTCATAGTTCCTCTCCCTTCCAGGCAGGCAAGGATGATGAGATGAGGCATCAAGGAATGAAAATCCGAGGGCAGCAATGAGCGGTGGGGAAAGGAAAAAAGAAATGGGGGACGCGCCTGAACAATGAACCACGATTCCCAGCAAGCAGGAAAAGCAAAGGCAGATAGCAATGAAGAAATAGCGCCAGCCACCATATGGTCTGCATGCGCTTCCTCGCTCCTCGAAGAGAATATGACTTGGAACAAGGAGACCAAAAACCAGTGTAGCGATACCTATGGTGAAATTTGATAAGAATGAAATGCATGAGGAAGTGATTATATGGAAACAACATCACACCTAAATAGTCCTAATGCATGACATACATAAAATATGCATATTTTGCGTTACATGCGTATATGTGTTTATGCGTGCAGCTCATTGCGTTCCGACGTGGCATCTTGCATGCATATGCGAAGGGGGTAGGGGTATCTTTTCTCTTTCGGGAAGAATGACAAAAGAAAGTTTAGGAAGAATAACAAAAACGAAAGAAAGATGGGAATAACGAGAGAGAACAATCATCCATGATCCGTCAGCGGTTAAGTAGAAAAATGGGGAGAAAAAGAAAAAGAAGGCAACAACGAAACAACAAGAGAACGTTTTCCACCCAAACGAGATTCCAAAATCAACAAACATTCAGCCGCCCTTTTACCGTTTTTCTATAGTGGCCCCTGGCCGTAAGCAAGAAAAAATGCCAGAAGATGAATAAAGAACGGAATCAAAATGTCCCATCTGTCTCATTCCTCACTCCTCTTCCCAATACCCCCACTCGTAAGCGCAAACCGGCCTTCCAGAGGCGTCGCCCATATTTCCGGCTCCCCGGGACTTGCAAGGACATCCTCCTTGCTACTGTTCCTACTGCTGCTATTCGTCAAGTGGCCGCCGTACCCCGGGCCCGAGATGCCGCCACCGCTTTGGAGAATCCGCGGGTTCCTCCCACGGATGCTGGGCTTTGCTTTGGGCGTCGCCATGCGCTCTTCGCTCGCGCCAACCTCTACGAGAGCATCTGGACTAGGAGTGGGGTAGTTTGGGGACCAGTGCACAAGTCGGTTGATGAGGCTGTGCAGATCCGAGACTTCGCGCTGGAGGGTGATGATTTGGGTTTCGAGTGCTTTGCGGGATTGACGCTCGTGGGTGAGGGTGAGTTGTAAGCTGTTAAGGTGGGCAAGGAGGGCGTTGTATTGGGAGGCTGTGGGCTGGGAGTCTATTGGGGCTCCTGGCTGTGGACTTTGGAGCGTCGCCGAGGATACATCCTCGGTGACAGCGGATAAGGGGGCGACGGGCGCGGGAGAGGCGGATGCGGCGTGTTGCTGCAGATCACTGTCGCTGGTTCGAAGTCGCGTCGTTCTGCTTCCCGAGCGACTTCGGGTGGAGGAGGAATGGTGGCTTTCTTGACGATCGCTGGCGCCACTGGAGCTTCTGTTTCGCGAGCCTCGTCGTCCTTTGGGCGCATTTTCCAGGACTATGGTTTGCCTGTTGCTGCGCCCAGACATGCGGTGGACAGAGCCTTCCAACGTGCGCATGCCCTCTTCTAGGTGCTTGATACGGTCCTCGATCGAGAGACGCCTCTCGGGCTTGGCTTGAGAAGGAGAATGAGAGCGCGAGTGAGTGACGGCTGGTGGTCGTATCGATTCTTCATCATCGGAAAACCCGGACTTGAGGTCACCAAAATTGAAGGCTTCGACCGGCAGTTCGATCCGACTCTGATCTTCCTGGCTCTGTCGGGGTACTTCGGGCTGAGATATCACTGGCGCGAGATCAACAATAGGGGGTGCATGCGACTCCGATTCTACCGTTTCTTTGATATTGGTTGATAACACCGTGTCAACGGTCTGTGCTGTCTGCGGCCGCTGCATCTGGTCACTACGGACGCTCCCAGAAGCAAAGCTGCTCCGCCAAAATCGGATTTCAGCACTCCGTCTTCTCTCGTCTGACGCGGCGCTTTTGGCCAAATCTCGAAGGGCGCCTGCACTTCGGGACCTGCGCTTCGACTGGAGGGAATTCACCGCGTCTGCATGTGGCGGGCCGGAGAGAGCGATACCAATTTCCGCATTTGCAACATGTTCGCTCTCGGGGCGTTCGTGCCAGACTTCCAGATGCTGTACCCTATCCTTCAGGCTCTGTGTCTCTGCACCTGCCAGTAAGGTTGGAAGAGTGGCTCTTCGGCGGCCGAGTTCCGGAGGAGCTCCTTCAAAAGTGAGGTACTGATGCGTAGGACTCGTCTCTTGCGGAGCATTCACGTTCATAGGGAAAGGAAGATGTTGGCCTATAGGCTTGATGGGTTGGGGCTCACTGACGGATAACTCGGAAATGCGCTGACTGCGCAGAGGTGAGTTCCTGGGTGGAGAAGATTGCAAAATCCCCGGGTCCTATACGGTAGATTAGCGAGTCTGTTATACTTGGAGAAGAAAAAGTAGGAAATGATGCGAATAGACGTACGCTGGTGGTGTGGTTGTGTCCACGTGATTTAGTTGGCGTTATCCTTGCTCCGTCATCCTCATCCAAGGCCTCCTCTCGGTCTTTCCGTCCGAACATTTTACGGAAAACATTTCTCAAGCCGCTCTTGCGTTTTTTCTTGGGGGTTGATTTGAGAGAGCCATCAGGTGCAGAGGGATAAGGGCTGGGAGTGCTGTACATGACTGGGTAAGTGGCGCTCCTGCGATGTGAATCATCCGGCTCTCCTTGCATGTTGGATGCAGGTTGACTTTGTTGCGGTGGAGGCGATGTTTGCTGCTGCTGCTCTTCTACCGGTGGTGGTTGAGATGGAGCCTCAGACTGAACATGAGGTGGAGGTTGAGGTTGAGGATGCTCTTGAGTTGGCGGAGCTTGGTCATTTCCCTCGGGATGGACGGGTTCTTGAAGAGGAATTGCATGACTGTCTGGGAGGTTGGGCGAAGGTTGCAGGGAAGCCAATTCATGCTGGTGATTGTGAACCGGATCGGGCGTCTGAGGGACATTTGCATCGAGTCGGGGCGACGGGGGATCCTCGAGCTTCTGCTTCTTGGCGAATTCCTTCTCTTCATCTTCGTTGAGTGGCACGTCTTCGGTGATGGGGATAGGACCGCTGATCTTGAGGTGACCTTTCCTGATAGCATCCGCCTTCCAGCTAGAGCGGTGGAGATGGGTTTGGCCTGCCATGTTAGACACGACCAGATCTTCTTGGGTGAGCATGAAGAAGGGTGTGGGGCGTGACGTGTCTATGTATTCTGCTACCGATGCTGCTTGTCGTTCCAGAAACGTGGAATTGGAAGCTAGCAGGGAACTAATGGATGAATGTAGAGGAAAAAGGGGAGCGGCGAGTATATGTTCCCATCACCGTGTCAAGTTGGTCGGTTACTAGCAACTACAGACAGATTACACGAGGGCGTCAAGCACTCGGGCAGGACATGGTAACCAGGTGGTGAAAGAAAGGGTCTGTAAGGAGGGACACCCTAGCGAGCGATGGTAGTCTAAGCCCCACTGCAAGCAGGCGGAGCGAAGCAAGGGAGTGGTGGCAGCAGTATGCTGAAGCAAAAGAGAGAGATTGGGGGTTGGGAAAGAAGAAAAGACAGACAGCAAGGTGGGGAGGGGAGGGGAGGAGAGGAACAAGAGTGGAAGTCAAGTAGCGGGATGGCGACAGACGATTGGGGGAGAAGGAGGAGGAGGAGTGGGTGAATGAGGAGGAAGCAGTAGCAGAAGCAGCAGAGGTAGCAGAGGGTAGCAGAGGGTAGTAGGGTATGTATGTAGGCAGGTACCAATCTGGGTAGGATGCAGTGAGGGGTATGGATCATCAATCAGTCAATCCATGCGGCCATGAGGGAAAGAAAAGAATGGGTGAATGAATGAATGAATGAATCAATCAATACATGGTCTGCATAGATGGGCGATGGGGGATGCATGGGCGCGTCTGGAAAAGGAACGGGCATGGGGGCTCAATTGGGTGTGGACGGACGGGTAGCGAGCAGCAGCAGGCCAGCAGGCAATAGTGCGGGCGACGTCGTTGGTGTTTCAGAAGTCTGGTAGCGGGCTGTACCTGTAAGGGAGACAACTCTTCCCGCCTAGCTGCCTCTAGCCTACCTACCTAGCCTACTTCCACTGCTGCCAACTGCACACACAGCCCGTACGTACTGCAGCAGCAGCAGCAGCAGCAACTACAACCGCCCCTCGCCGTGTCCACGCTTCCGCCTCTGCGTCAATTGCGCCCTCTCCCAGCCGTGCGTGCGTGTCCCTGGTTTCCTCCTCGCATACGTGTATTGGCCGACAACCTCCGCACGCCAACGGCAGACGGGCTCCACCAAACCACGACGGCGCCATGTCAGTCAGTCAGAGAGCAGCACCACCCGCTAGTCAACGTTGGCTGGCTGGCTGGCCATCTGCCCCAAACGTTAACCTCTGGCCCCCTCGTTGTTGCTGCGCCAGGCCAATTTCCAGTGTGCGTGCCTGTGTGCCGTCGTCGAACAGGTCCTCAACATGAACTCAATCGTCTGATGATTCCCATCCTATAGCCGCCGCCGGACATTGGGGACGACATGCTCTACCCATCCTT
Organism: Periconia digitata; assembly: GCA_948474695.1. Lineage (NCBI taxonomy): Eukaryota > Fungi > Ascomycota > Dothideomycetes > Pleosporales > Periconiaceae > Periconia > Periconia digitata. The sequence goes on from CAOQHR010000003.1 coordinate 2,351,099, forward strand.
CCATACTTGCATACATGGCTACTACGCTAACCCAGGCACGTCTGCGGCAACATCCCCGTCCATCACTGTTCCGCCTTTCGATTCGTGCTGCCTGTTGTGCCACGCTTCGTCTCATATGTACTAGTCATACCATTGCTCGCTATCTATCGCCTCGCCCGTCGCCTCGCTCGCTTGCCGTAATCATCAATCCTCTCTCCATCCGTCTGCACACCACCAATCTACGTGCGCCTATTGTATTGCACCATGTCTCCGGAGCTTCCGACCCTCGAGTTGCTAGAGCCGCAGACTGCCAGTGCAACAGCAGTCCACTCCTGGCTGGCACTTTCAACGCCTTCTTGAGTCGTGCACCGGCCAGCCAACATCCCCTACTGTCACCATCAAACCATCCACTGTGCTTCCATCACCCCATGTTCGCTTGCTCGTAAACTTGCACGAGCTCGGGATATCGCAGATCCGCATGCTCTTCCAGAAACTCCATCCATCGCTTCAGAAACTCGCTACCCCTGTCGTGTTTGATTCCAGAGTTAGTTGCACGTGCTCGATCCACCGAGGTGACGCAAGGGCCGCCTGTAACACAACGTGTCCCGTGTCGCACGAACTGCTACACAGCTTCCCGAGCCCGCCTTCTCGGATCACTCGTATACAAAAGTGGAGTCCATTTCAGTGGGAGCGGGAAAACAGCAAAAATGAAAAGCAAAAAAGCAAAAGAATTCCAATCCACTCACCTGCCCACCGTTTCCGAGTCCCCAATAACGCATAAATGCCGTTTGGGCCGAGTCATCGCAACTAATCAATCCTGTGAGCAACCGGACGCTGCAAACTTTAATGTCTTCCTGGCTGCAGGCCCCAAAAACCATGCAGCGCGGAAATTGTCCATGCTAAACCAACGTACCGTTCAAACGACGCTTTTCGCCCAGGAACCCGACCTGCTGTTCTGCATTGCTCCTCACCAAACTCACTATCACAGCTTCCTTCTCGCGGCCCTGAAACCCATCCACTGATCCCAACTCAATGCCCGGGTGCGCTTCTTTAAGCAACTTGGAGAGCAGCCCCAGCTGTCAAGGTTCATCATGCATCGTCCGTCAGTGCTGCTATCCATACCCGATCGGGACGCGGAGAGAGGGGTAGCATGGATCAGGCATTCAATCAATCGTGCAATCTTCATGCGGGAACGATGTCGTGCATTGGGGAGATCCGCCTTACCTGAGCATTGTAGGGAGTCACCACCGCTATGTCTTCTGCCTTGACACCAGCCTTTACCAGTTTGTTGACGTGCATTGCAACCAATGCTGCCTCCGCTTGGTTGCATTTACTATCCCCGAGACTCACCTTCTTGCCGCCTTTCTTCATCTCTTCATCTTCCGTCTTCTCGCCAAAGTCTCCGCCCTGTGTGTCAAAGAACACGACCGCTTCGCGCGTATCGTCCGTGTCTTCAATCTGGTAAGGCAAATCTTTGAGTAACCTATCCTTGACAAAATCCGCAGCTATGAGTTTCGACTCATACAATTCATTAGAGGGGAATCGCATAATCGTCTCATGCATGCGGTATTGCGTCGTTAGCATGCGTTTGATAGATGGGCCATGAAGCTCCAAGAGCCGGTCAAAGAGGGTCGTCTCCAACGTCGTGCTCGCTGCCGCCCGCTTTACCGATGATCCAGCCTTGTTGTCTTCTTCCCCGGTGCTCTTGATAGCATCTTGCTTGCTCTGCTGGGCTGGCTTAGCATGTTTGGAATTCAGCGATTTGATGGTTGGTGGCAGTTGGAGATGGTCACCCGCAAGTACCAACTTGGACGCCTTGACCCATAGTAGCGGCACCCAGCATTGAGCTTCGAGCGCTTGGCTGGCTTCATCGACAATCACTACGTCAAACTCTTGACCTCTCAGGTGAAATCCACCAGCCCCGTGTAATGTTGCGAGCACAACTTTACTTCCGTGTACCAAATTGTTGACACAGCCCTTCTCTCGTTCCCTGTATTCTTTCCGCAGCTCCTTGAGATCGGCATATACCTGCCTTCTCTCTCTCGCATTTCTGGTCTTGCGGATCGACGACTGCTTGTCGTCCATCTCTTTCCGGACATCCCGGACGAGTGCTGCGGCATCCGACGTTTTGGTAAGCACGTCGAGGGAATGGTTCAAGACTGAAGGTAAAAGCCGTGCTGGATGACCCAAGCGTATCATTGAGACCTTGTGAGCAGCAAGACGTTCAACAATATTGTCCACGGATATGTTGGATGGACCACAAACCAACAGACGAAGCTTTTGCTTGAGCATTTGCAGTATCAATTCAATGAGAGTATGAGTTTTACCAGTCCCTGGAGGACCATGGATAAGGGAGATCTCGCGAGAAGCTAGAGCAAACCTGATAGCTTCCTTTTGGCTGTCGTTCAAGGATGGGTCATTCCATTCAAGATTATGGAGTGGGTTAGACGGGTCGTTCAGGTCAGGCGGCAGAGGCGAAGGGGAGTCTTGACCGAACAGGACGCGCATGAAGGGCGTGTATTCATGATCTTCCAATTTTTGCATACGAGACATTGTTTGGTTCATCCTTTTGTACGTAACGTCGTTGGCCAGCTTGACACTGGGCGATATTAGTCATGACAACAGGTGCTGGTGAGATGGAGAAGAGCACGACTGACAGCCATAGTTTGCCAGTACTTGGCACGTCTGCATCCTCCTTATTTAGCAGGATTTCGACGACTTCTCGTTTAACCCTTAATACAACACCCTCGACTCCCTTGACAGCGAGCTCTCTCTTTTCCGTCTTCTTCGCGCTGCCGGCTGGCTGATCCTGCAATGCGACGATGTCGCCGACTCTGATGCCGTGTTCAGGTATGTCGGCCTTGTCTCCTTTGGTCACGACGGCGGGATCGAGGCCAAGTTCGACGACTGTTTTGCCGCCCAGACCCGTACGTATAGAGGAAACATTAAGGTTAAGGATGGCGAGGCCGGCCCGTGCCAGGGCGGTCGGGGTGTGTGACGAGAGGAGAGCGTTTGTTTCCGAAAGCTCGGCTTTTAGCTCGGCGTCGAGCAAGTTGAGCTGGGACGCAGCGAACGAAGGAATGTCGGTCGGTTCTGGCATGTCATCAGATTGAGCGCAGATCAACTGTGTGAGGGTCTCGTAAAGTTGTGTTGGTGAGACTGTCAGTGTCGTGCAAGGGGTTGCGTGTGTGTGTGATCGTGGTCGTGGATGGGGTTGAGGTGCTCAAGCAAATCGTGGGGGTCGGTGGGGGGGTTGGAAGTCTCAGCACCTTCAACATCCACACGTCACTCCATGATTGTCCTGCCTGCCCCGAATCCCGGGGATAATGGAGCTGGAAAGCCATGCACACGATGCGACCAACGCAAGGTCGACCACAGCGTCAGTGTGATTGTACCTGCAGCTTCGTTACAGACACACTGGTGGTGATCTTAACGAAGAGCAATATGCCGCGCATCGGAGGAGTCAGCGACACCGATTGGTCAGAGCTGGTGACGCGACGCGAACGAGCTTCATGTCGGTTTGGCAGAACCTCCTGATCAGTGACTTGCAATCCTACTCTAATTTACTTCCGCTCCCCCATTCGACATTCCGCCGTTACGAGACCCAGCGACCTATCTCGCATGTGTCGACGATGCGCACTTCCCGAATTGCCCGCGACACAGCCAGACTCGCTGCAGCCGCGCAAACCCGTTCATTACGTCAATCACGCTCAGCTACGAACCCATCAATCCAAAGCTCGAGCGGTCTCAATCTGTCTGCCACGGAAGGCAAACAGCGCGAGTCAGACTCTTTTGTCCACCATGCTTCTTCACAATCGGAATCGGAACTGAGCTCGGCACCCGACTCAGACTCAGACTTTACGGGCATAGTGACGGCAGCTCCAAATAAGAAACGCAAACGTGGTCAGGCTGGCGCAGTTGTTGTGAAGCAGCAAGTCAAGGAGACAACCACCGCAAATATATCCCCGCCACAGAAGGCCGCAAAATCGAAAAAGCCCCGTCGTATTCCGGCAAAAAAGACAAAGACGGTAGATGGCAGTTTTAAAACTGAGCCACCACCCAACTGGGAGGAGATCTACGCTCTTACAAGAGAGATGCGCAATGAGAACATTGCTCCTGTAGATACGATGGGCTGCGAGAGTCTTGCAGACCGCCATGTAAGCCCACGCGATCAAAGGTTCCAGACCTTGGTTGCTCTGATGTTGTCAAGCCAGACAAAGGACACCGTGACCAGCGTCGCCATCAAGGGAATGCAGGATAACATGCCAGGAGTATGCAGTTTATACCGTCGTGACGATACCATGAATTGAGACTGACAAATACCGTTCACAGGGTTTCTCACTCGAATCGGTCCTAGCTCTCGAACCTCCCGCCTTGAATGCCTTTATCAACAAAGTTGGTTTCCATAACCTCAAGACAAAATACATTAAGCAAACTGCCGAAATTCTCCGCGATCAATGGAATTCGGATATCCCCGATAGCATCCAAGGGTTGACTTCGTTGCCTGGAGTCGGGCCCAAAATGGCCTACCTGTGCCTCAGCGCAGCATGGGGGAGGACAGAAGGGATTGGTGTTGATGTTCATGTGCATCGCATTACCAACTTATGGGGGTGGCACAAAACAAAACAACCCGAAGAAACAAGAGCTGCTTTGGAGTCCTGGCTGCCCAGAGAGAAGTGGCATGATATCAACAATCTGCTGGTAGGCTTCGGACAGACAATATGTTTACCAGTTGGGAGACAGTGTGGCAATTGCAAACTTTCCGATCGAGGACTCTGTCCGTCGGCAGTTATAGCCAAGTCGGCTAGGATCAAACAAGAGCAGGCTGTGTTGAAGGTAGAGAGATCAGACGGCGAGGAAACTGTGTGGAGTAAAAATATAGAACCAACAAAAAAAACCGTGATAGCCAGCGGGCCCGCAGTCAAAACTGAGGAGGTAGAAGACATCGAAGACATAGGGAAAACATCAAGGCGGTCGTCTCGCAGGATCGCGTAATTGGAACGAACATTTGTAGACCAGCTATCCAACTATCAAAGGGTCATGTCGACGGTATCCATTTTGAAATTGCGCCTCACGGTCCCAGCGCCAACCTGGACGTGACTGCCTACATGCTCAGTGCATTGCTCCTGCCCTTCAGCAGTGACACAAGTAGCAAACGACCCATTTGATGATTGTATACTTGCATATATGTACATGTACGTTTGCACGAAACAGCCATCTCCCATTAACAATACATGTTTTAAGCATCGTCTGTTATTGGCTAACGGTTTCTTTTTTTTTTTCGTCGCGCGTCACTTAGAGCTGTATTTGCCCACGCGGGTGAATTTTGCACATTCCTCTGTCCACAAACTGATCCATTCGGGTGTTTGCTTGATTGTTCACTTGGTTCCGCCAGTTCGACCACTGCCCTATATAATCTCAAATCTTCACCACTCTACACCCTCAACCCTCTCCCCCCCAACATTCTCCGTCTCAACCATTTTCTTCCACCTCTCCATCTACGGCCGTCTTGCCATCTGACGGTACTTTCAAACTCAACTTCTCCACATCACTCATCATGGGCAAGATCACGAAATCAGTTGTGCCGGTTGCTTACCTGGTACGTTTGTTATAGTCCCTACCGGGGCATCACGTTGTGCGACGTCTTACGATCCCAAAGACCCATTAATCGATCGATGTTTGATCTCGCTGACTCTGTACTCTTTCTCTTAGATTGCGTGCCTCATTTGGGCCCAGCTAGGTCCCATCCTCCTTGGCACTGGCTTTCGAGGCCTGCACCATGTCATCGAGCCAATGCATGGATCAGCTACAGCGAGGCTTGAAGCGTTGCAGCACCGACACATGCAAGAGCCGTTCGTAGACACGCGACTCCAATCTCTCCTGGGTATTCCACTTGAGCGAGGACCTATGTTCGAAACGCACCGTGATTGTCTCCTTCGAGCTGCACGTATATCCGATCTCCACTATATGGGCGTGCCTTATCACAGCTTTCCAGATATTCTGACACAAACGTCTCAGTGGGCTCAGAGCGGGTGTGACAAGTTGCATTTTGTCCCCACCAACCGAGAGGAAAGCTTCTTTACTGGCGCGATCATTACCTTCTCCGAGAAAGCCGCTCAGCTCTATCGTTGGACCAGAGCTGTAGGTACTAACTCTTTGTGTCGGTTGCGCAACATTCTCATGCGGTCTACTGGAAGTAGCCACATGCCTGGCCCTAATAAGACAACGAAGTCAAAGAAAGTCCCAGGTTCTCAGCCCAAGAGGAATGTCGTGTTACCGTCCTATTTCGAGATCGATTGTTTTGGCCCCGTATGCCATCTCTCGGGGATCCCATCATCGAAAGAAGCCTTGGTCTCCGATGCCCAGATTGTAAATGCCGAAAAGATCGTGCTTGAGGCCCAAGCACTTTTACATGTACTCGCAAAGACACAGGATGTAATAAGCTTACTCCGCGGCATAATATTCTGGACTGTTGTTTCACTCATCTTCATCTGGATTCCAATGGTTTTATATGTACTTAGTCTCACAGGAGGCCTACTTCATGACGTTGTAGATTGGACGGGCATGCAAGAACTCAGAGCAGATGTTACACCTCTCGTGCCGTTTGTTCATCAGTTCCTCTGGACGACTGTACTAGAAATAACCATCATGTCGTTCTGTTCCTTGTCGGAGCAGGAGGTACGTATACCCCTAGCTAAAACAACATGCTAAGATAGCATGCGATGCGGCATATTGAAGTCGCCGTAACCTATTGTAGCATATCTATCTGAACTACACTGACTCTCTTCTTCAAAATCTAGGGTCACATGCCTACGTGGTTAATCGAACCTTGTTTGATTCTGGGTGGCAGCTTACTGGCAGTCTTTTTCATACACGCGCAGTCTGGGCCAATCCCGTACAATGCGAGATATGCCATTGGTGCTATCAAAGCATTATACGCAACCTGGAAACCATCGCAACACCCCGCCACAATGTCAGACACCAATACTGAGGGACGGCCAGCTGATACTTCGATGGAAAATCATGCCATAAAGCCTGTAGTTACAACGGATAGCAATAGCACTCCAGCAGACGAGAGTGTTATTGCACCTTCTTCTTCATCTTCTACCGGGACGACGTCTTCAAAGTCCAGAGTGCCAGTGACCACAACGCTGGATCAAGATATTGTCCAGATGCGGCAGGCGTTGCGGGAGGCGGGAACGACTCCTTCTCCTCAGACAGTGGTCTCCAAGTCCTCGGATGCGGAGTGGGAGGTGGTTTCGGACGACTGTAATGACCAGTCGTGATGAGCAGACGAGAGTGTCTTGCACGGAGGATAGATACATAGCATATAATATCGAGTCCGTGATTTATGTTTCAATCTTGTTCTTTTGGTAATCGCTTGTTATTTGGGTCTTTTCATCGTTGTAACCCCATCGCTGTGTGTAGGATCACCCAAACTCCAACTCTGAAATTTTTATTTATGTTTCAATCATAGCTTTCCACACACAGGTCTTAGGCCATGTAAGTAATGAAGTATGCGCCGGCTGGAATGTTTGTGACAATATACAACGAGGTGATGATCTACATATCCATGGTACTTCTTCGGCGATCCGGTCCCGTGAAAGCAGATGCCATCATGCACACGTATAGAATTCAATACCTTGGAACGCTTGCTTCATTCACCAACACCCAGTCTCCTTTCTGGCGAAAGAGACATGTGGTTGTATTGCACAGATAGTACAGCAAGCTATACATCAAACACACCCCCCATACCCACCCTCACGTCTACAATGTCGACTCTCCACCCTTTATATGCATCCAAACCTCTCTTAATCTCACGAACCCTCTCAATCCGCTTCCTCGCTTCTTCTTCCTGTGCTTTGCGGAACGCATCTTCATCAAACTCAAAGTCATCCATGCTACCCAAGCTTGCCAGACTCTCCTGCCTCGCGCGGTTTTGCGTCTCAGCGAGCGGTCGAGCCTGGTTCGCCGCGTCGCTGCGACGATGCGGGGGCGCATGAGGGTGCTGACGGCCCGTGAAGGCCGAGATGCCGGAAGCTATAACATCCTGGAAAGACGATGTCTGGCGATTGGCAGTGGAGCCACCCAGTGGGTTATGTGCTGGGCGGTGAGCGGTAGGCGTTGTGCCAGAGAGATCGATGTCGTCGAAACTGGTGTCGTGGTCCGCCTCGTCCATACCGGGTTGGAGGGCGGCGCGCTTGTCACGCCAAACGCCCCTGCGGAGTTCAAAGTTCTCTTCCTCGAGTTCGCGAACTTTGGAGAGGAGGCGGTCGCGCTCTTCGTCAACGAGTTCCTGTACGCTCGTATCTTCGATGGAGCCTAGGTCTGCTTTGCGGCGGCGCTGCTCGGCTTCGCGGAGGCGCGAATTCTCGTTGGAGAGGCCAGTTACGCGGGTGCGGAGCTCGGCGGCTTCGCGTTCAATCTTCTTATGTTCTTGAAGTCGAGTTTGATTGCGCGCATCGTTGTCGCGGTGTAACTGGGTTAGGGTTTCCACCTTCTTTTCGAGCAACTCTGCGCGAGAGAGGGAATCGGACGCTTTGCGGTTGGCGGCTCCCAATTCGGCTTCTAGTTGAGCGATTCGTGTCTGTGCGGAGTCTCGGTCTGAACCGTCTTTTGCTGCTTGGTCACTAGCTTTGTCAAGATTGGTTTTAAGGTCAGAAAGCTCAGTCTTGGTGGAGCTCGCTTCTTGTTCAGCCTTCTGTAGAGATGTCTCCAATGCAGAGATCTTCCCTTGGAGTTCATTGTTTTTGCCTGTCTGATCAACAAATTGCTTGTTCAAGTTTGACATTTCCAGCTCGAGAGATTCAATCGTAGCCGACTTCGAAGCAACCTGGGCGTTCAAGTCGTCGACGGAAGCATTATGACCAGGAGATGCTGTCGATGCCTTTCGGGTGTTCTTTGAAGTCTGGCTTTGAACCTGTGATAGTTGTCGCTTCAACGATTCGACCTCGGTTTTCTGCATTACTTGTCAGCCTGACCTGAACACCTATGATGGTTGCGACAGAACAGCCACCCACCAATTTATCGGCCTCCTTTCCTCTCTCGGTCGCAAGGGCAGCATCCGCTCTCCCTTCTCTCAGCTCCTCCAACTCATCCTCACCCTTTTTCCATCTAGCCTGCCCCTCCTCCACCTCCCCAGCCAGCCTCTTGTTCTCCTTCTCCAGCTCCTCAATCTTTTGCGCCTGTTCCCTGTATATGTCGCCCGTCACTCCACCGCCAGGAGTGACCGCGGTTGGTGAGGTGGGCGTTCCTGACGCACCGCCACGGTAAAAGGAAGCAGATCGCTGCCGCGACTCTACAGCAACCGAAGGCTTACGACCGTGTTTTTGTTTCGTAGAGGGCAGCTCAGAAGGCTCATCGTCTTCGACTGGATCTGGGGAAACGACCCCCGTCTCGATAGGTTCCGTAGTAGGAAGCTCTTCCGTCTTCTCCTCCGTTTTATCGGGCGCCGCGCTCGAGGAGGGGTCGGCTTCGGCCTTGTCTTCCTTCTTCTTCACACCCCCTGCTTTCTTAGCCTTTTGCTTCTTCAATTGTTCATACTATTTCGAATATGTCAGCTCGATTCTTGACTTGGCGATCATATGGACCAGTCTCCCCCACTCCGGTACGTCCGACGAGTGTCGCGCAGCTCGAGCTACCTCTCCGTAAGCTCGTGATGGGCTCCAGGCGAACATACTCTTTTCTTAGCCGCAGCGACCTTCTCGGCTTTTTCTTTGTCTTCGTCGGCCATATTTCAAATTGATTTTTACGTAAAAGAAGGTGACTTGGGGGCTCTATGTAGCTCTCGTGTGTGTATTGCTGGTGAGCTTCGAAGTTGGTTGATGCCAAGTGGAGCTCTCTAGTCAGGGATAGCTAACCATTTATGGTATAGCGTATCTCTCCATCTTTTTACTGTGGTGGATGCTTTTGCTACACAACTACGACTTTACAACAGTATCACAAGAAAGGTTTGTGCTGTTACTGCTCCAGCACACATATTACTCCCCCAGTATAACACATGACTAGTCAGGATACAATTTTTTTTTGGTCGTCTCCCTTGGATTCGTCCCAATAAAAAGTATCGACTTCAACATGCATCCTTCCCCTGCACCTACAATTTAGACAATCTGTCATCTCTAAACCCTTCTCGCTCCACTGACAAACCTTCCGAAAACACCGGAAATATCAAAGGGACAAATCCATTCCCAGAAAATCCCCCCCAATCACCATGTCGGTAGAAATGGGAAATTAATCGCGTCTCAGGATTTCGTGGTGATGAGACAAAATGCCGGGTATACGCATGAGCACATGACAAGGGTAAGGGGTAGGGGTTCTAGTGGGATACTCATTTCGAGTCCTAGCACCTGCTTATCATTTTGCAAAAACACTTGCGACATTTGATCCGGCACTTTTCTCTTTGCCCTGTGCCATGCTGGCAAACCTGGAGACCAGTAACGAGGAAAGGGAGGGAGTAAGATGTGAGACCCATTCAGATAATCACGTTCGGGGAAGCTATGATGGCGGGCATATATCTTATCACAGTGGGATTGTCTCATAGTGAACTAATCTCGCTTTCCCTCCCGCGCTGCAGCTAGGGTCATGGGGTCCAGTGTGATTAGGAGAAAGGAAGTTGATTAGGGAAAATCAGAAAAACATGGCTACGATTAGGTGGTATGCTCTCAATATTTGTCTGCATTGATTGTTCCTATTTAAATCTGCAGCTGTGTGCTAGATTAGCCCACCAAGATTGCAACCCCTTGTAGCGCAACTGGAGGCCCGCAGACAACACCAGCCATCCATGCAAAAAAAGACCTTGGTCTTATCCATCGCCTTGCCCTGCCAAAGGAAAAAAAAAGAAAGGGATAAAATTTTCATCGTCATTGGGAAATATCCCGTCGCACCCACGGCGCTGGAGTATGTGTGATTGGATCTGACCATGTAAAGTGTGTGACATGAAAGAAAATATAAGGAAAGGGAACAGTATGTTGATAGTAAAGTTTCCGCAATGGAATCCAGTCAACGTTCTCCAGAAATCTCTACCCATGTAGACGATTCCCAGATTCGTATCCTTCTGGTATCTCACGCCAATGGAAAGTAAGAAACAAAGAGAATGAGTGTGGGCGATGGTCCTGATCGTGTGTGAAGAAAGAAAATGCATCGCAGTGTACGCCATTAAAAGGGATCATAGCCTCGCTGATAGAACTCCGTAGTCATGCGAGAAGGGGTAAAGGGTGTGTTCGGTAAAACCATGATATCGTGCCACCAACATGCAGTTGCGCTCAGCAATTGCGGCCAAATGGTTCAAAGAGGTGGGTAGTGTCGCGGGTATAGTAGTTTCGGGAGATGTAGTGGACACTTCAAGTACGTGATGAGTCCTTGGGTTTCCAGAATTGCATCAATTTGCTCAAACGCTTATGCTTCTTCTTGCTGTCTTTATGGGTTGGTTCCCCATATTCAGACTGCGGTCGAAGCTCATGCGAAAGCTTACTCCTCTCTCCAAAGGACGAATTGTTGATAAGTCTGGAGAGGCTCGCAATGCTAGAGCGCTTTCGGCTACGAGAGTCGGTATCGCTTGGAGCAGAGCATAGAGATGCCGATCGGTCGCCAGGACGGTGTGGGCTAGTCAGAGGGAATGAATTCTGCATCGCGCTCGTCATAGTAGACCGGGATGAGGTCAATGACGGAACATCGTCCACTGAATTGCGAACTTCCAAGTTATGGTCGCCGAAACGTGGCGATGGCATGACCGCATAATCTGTCATGGATGAAGCTGCAGTGCCCAGACGAGGAGTGTCAAACGAAGCTTGACTTGACCTGTAATCCGGGGATGAGAAGGAGGAAGTAAAAGTGTCAGGGGTCATGAGAGTTTGTTGAGGCAAAGGTATAGAAAGGTTCAGCATGGACTGTCGCTCTTTCGTTTCCTCTGTGGCTGCAGGTGAAGTAATCGTTGAGTCAGATGACTGGGTTAGCGATGATGTACGAGGCTCTTCATAGTCTTCCACGACTTCCACGACATCAATTGCAGATGACGGGTTATCGTTAGCAGGACCGGATGCATCGACCGAGGATGAGTCGGCCTTGCCTGATTCGTACACTCGGGATTCCTCTCGCTTGATGCCCAGACCATCGTTGAAGTTCCAAATCATTGAACCGTCCTGAAGATCGTCAGCCTCCACGACCAGGATCTTAGGCTCTTCAACCTCTTCCTGCTCCTCTTGGCTGGCCTTTGCAGCATTGTTAGATGCCTGCTCCTCTGTCTCCTCCTCTTCCTCGAATACATCCGCCATTGTCGAGGCTGTCGGACCAGCTGAATTTCGCAAATCAAATGGAACAAGCTCAGGTGCGCTCTCAGTGCGACGGTGGCTCTGGAGTATCCCTCCTGCGCTATGCATGGCTCTGCGATGAGCACCAAAACCTCGATGTGTGGAACGCACACTCGGGCCCTGGGGAGTATTGAATGGACCCAATGCCGCGTCCAAGTCAATTACTGGGCTCTTGACATCAGAGTCCACGCGTTTTAATTCGCGAGGTCTCCAAGATGCGTAATCAGCTTGAGGCTCTGATTCTGGGAAAGAATCTTCGGTGGGCGATACAATGGTCACGGTGTTGTCCACATCAAAGATGGCGTCAAAATCGAGGTCCTCGGATGTATCGGTCTCTTCTACATCCACAGGGGATTCGAGGGGAGGGCTCGAGGCTCTCCCTTTGCTCTTTTTGCCATGCTTGGATTTCTTTGGAATGATTGAGTTTGCCCAGGATTTCACTTTCCGTGGTGTGCGACCAGACTTGCGACTCTTAGTCTTGCTAGACTCGGGCGCGAATTCACTGCTGATGCCTGATGGCGATGGAAGTGGCGAATCAATGGGCACCGTAAGTGCAGGGTCAGATGCGCTCGAGGAAAGTGTAGGGACCGAATTGTCACTGCGGCGAGATTCCAGACGAAAGAAACCCCGGCGTTTCGCTGGAGTAGAAGCGGACGTCGGACTCGCAACAGGAGTGAGCGAGATTGCTGAAGATGGTCGCTTGCGATTTGCCAGTTCAGGGTCCAGATAAGCGCTTTTCCCCAGATCCAGAATGGCTCCAGCTGTGCTTGGGCGTGAGTCCTGTTCCCTGGAGGGACTAAGTGGCTGGTGAACAGCCCGACCTGGGCTTGCTATGCCAGCGCTAAGAACAGAAGACAAGCTGTTTGTCGCAGAGTGGCCACGAATAGTCGACAGTGATGTTTCCGTTTCAGAGGAGATGGTGGAAAGGGGGCGAATGTACTCCACCTTGTCAGAGAAACCTACACGGGCCCTGGATGGCGGCCTAGGCATACTTTCGACATCTTCCTGGAGTGCTGTTCCTCTCAATGACGGTTGCGACATGGATTTGTTTACGGAGTGACCGAAAACAAACTTGGGGCCTTCGAGAGGAGTGACAGGAGCGCTGCCAACCTGAGGACCAGTTGGTGGGTTCATGATCGTAGTGAGGTCGTGAGACGAGACGGCACCCGACCGACGGTGAGCATGGCCACGACGCCCAGCAGGCGGGCCAGGACGTAGGGTGCTCGGAGGAGGCAGAGTGCCTTCAACCTTTGTAGGGCTGGTGCTGAGGAGGTTTGTAGCCCCTGCTCTGCCATCTCCTCCAATGAATTCACTACCACCCCGTCGATGTCCACCAATTGGCCTCGAGGGTGATGGGGTAGACGTGGAAAAGGGAGATTGTGGAGGACTCGCTGCCAACGGCGCCGATTGCGTGGCAGCAGCAGGGTTGAAGGAGAAATCGGGTAAAGCGTTGCCAGACTTCAATCTCATTCCACCAGGCGTGGAGCCTCGACGGGCAGCAGGATAAGTCTGTTGCATGGTTGTCGGGCGGGGGTTCGAGGTGGCAGGCTCAGAGGAGGTTCGGTCGGCTCGCATAGGAAAGGTGAAGTCGGGATTCGGTAATAGTTCTATGGGACCAGTATTGGACTGATGACGGCGCTGGTAGAGCGGTGAGCCGACTGCAGCAGACTGTGATGTCTGAGCAGCTTGCTGTCGTGGCAGCGCGATCTGAGCCATTCTGCAACCGACGACTGTTGGTAGGAACGCGGTGAGCTGCAGTAGAGGTGGCTAACGAGATTGGAGTGCCGCGAGACGGCGATCTGTTTGGCCGATGGGAAGGATTTGCGTTGCCGAACCAGTGCTCGACGGAAAGGAGGTGGGACGACGGTTTTGTTGTGGTGCTACGAGAGCAGACACTGCGGGACCAAGACGAAACAGGCGCGCTCGAGGTACAACGTGAGGACGGATTACTACTAAAGAGCGGCAAGGCCCAGTCAGCATGGCCAATCTGGAGGAGTGGAGAGAAAGGTAGACGAGAGATATTCGGCGCAAGCGTACAGGTCAGTAGGTAGGCCGGTCGGGTGGTGGATCGCGATAGTTGAGTAGGTAGGTAGGCAGGTTCGTAGGTCGTTGGATGGATGGATGATGGATGGATGAGAACCAGTACACCCAGACAAGATTAAGGAATGACGGGAAATGAACGGACAGAGACCAGCGGTCGACCGAAAGCGTGCATTAGCAAGCTTCGAGTGCGACGTTAGGTTCCAAAGGACTTTTGAGGGTTGGGGGGGAGGGAAAGGCGGAGGGAGAGGCGGAGGAGAGAGGGTTGGTGATGCTGCGGAAAGCACTGGTAAGAGAAAGTCGAGTAGGTAGGTGAGAGGAGGAACCGGATGCTTTTGGTTTGGGAAGCGGCGCTGGGGCGCGCACGGACACCATTGGAAGGAGCGGGGGACCCCTGGGAAGCTGCGAGGGCCCTGTCGCCTTTGCTCCTTCCTAGTCCCGTTGTTTGGGCGGAGGATGGCTGTGAGGGCAAGGAGCGCCGCAGCACGCCTGAACAACCTTCGCTTCCCTTAGCATCATCTGCTCAGCTACTAGGCTGCATGTATGTACTGTACTGTACTGTACTGTACATATATACTCGACGGGTGGATAGATGGATACTTGGGATAGAGGGCATGTCGTCTGTCTGTATGCCCGTGGAGTAGGCATTTGATTTGCTGACCACACAGTTGTACGACCAATCTACAACAAGTGGCACCTGCCCGTTCCATGGCAGCATTCCAATCTCCTCCTCCTCCTCCTCATTTCTGCTTCTCATCTCGTCTCACATCTCAACGTCAGGTACTACCGCCTATGCTATCAGGCAGCCATGTCTCTCTCTCTTCATTCAATTGCGCACGTATAGATGGATGAAGGGGATGTGCTGTGCGTTTTCCATTTCCCACTCCACAATGACGGTGCGGGTACGTACGGCAAGCCATGTATTGATTCCATGACAAGACACATGGCTGCCCCGTTTATTATCATCAAGTAGATGCCGCAAACCGTTGACAGGTCGGTAGAGTAGCTAACAGCTAGCCAGCCACCTAGGAAGATAGCTGGCGGCTGCCAAACCTTGGTCCGTCTAGCACTGACAAGGACGGAGGATTGTCGTTGTTGACCATGATGCATGCATGTATACATGTATACATTGTTATCATGTACACTGAGTACGTGGACAGGTATTTGATTACCCTGTACAAATTTCCCTATTGGGCATGCAGACACGGCACTACGTATGCAGCCATGCATGCAGCAACCACTTAGCAGGGCGCGGCGTCTGCCAAACTGCGCTGCTTGCGAGCCTCAATGCTACCGTCAGCTCGTTGTCGAGAGGCTTTTTTTTTTCCTTCTCCCTTATCCTTTATTGCCGACTCGATGCTACAGCAACCAGGCGGGCGGCCAGTGGTAGCAGGCCCCAGCCCGGCCATCTCACTCGCTGCTCGTGATGCAATGCAAGCGATGTGCTCACGGAAATGCCAGTTGCAGATGGCGAGGGATATCTCAGATTCCTTGGCAGGCTGCCGCAACCCGGCTCCCTCTCTCGGTGTGTGTCTCCCCTCGTCGTCTTTCATCTCGCCTCTGTCGCCACGAGATCGGCTTCGGAAATCGCGGCGGCATGCCCCTCTTTGGAGTCTTCTGATGCTGCCCACTGGCAACCAATCTACATGGCAAACTACCTAACTACGTAGGTGGGTGGGTGCCTGGCGATCAGTAGAGCAGACCAAAGCAACCACCACCACCACCGCCGCTCTGCTACGCACACCGAGATACGCCAAAGGCTGGGGCGCACGGGCGAACATGGCCCCCCTCCCTGTCGATGGACGCAGCTATCTGGTGTGCTTGGTGGCTGCCATTGGCCCCGTGGACCGCCTTCTCGCTGTTATCGTAATCTCGAGTCTGACGGCGTCGCCAGCAACATGAAGATGAGCCAGAAGTGTTTCACCCTGCCAGAATCCAACCCAGAGCTAATCTGCCTTTGGCCTCGGGCCAAGCTGCAATTTGGACATGCGCAGTTGGCGACCAATACATCGCGACTCCTGGTTGGCCAATGCAGGGCACGCTTACCCACCCCTCTCATCCATCCATCCATCGCGAACGTGCCATGAACCTTTTGCCCCCGGCGTGGAAGGGGAAAGGATTGAATAATGCGGAGAAGGCAAACCGCCGCCATCCTCTGCTTCGTCGGCTGCTCTTTCGAGCATATGCCAGAGCAATCCTCTGATCCTCGTTGTTGCTGCTCGCGCCGGACCAACACACATGTTCCCGCTGTACATGCAAGGGGGGTCCATCATTCATTCAGACTAACTACCCATCTCCCTTCGCGCCCGCACTATGTATGCACCATGTACCGGCAATCTATCCCTCAGTTGCTCCACCCTCCTTTTGGCACCGCCTCTCTATTCCGTCAATCTGTGCAATAGTACTACATAGATATTCACCACCGCTGCTGTCTATAGTAGCCACGTCTGTTCAACTACAATCCCGAACCTGTTCGCTGTCCGGTGCATGGAGATGCATTGCCTTCGCTGCTCGCTCCGCTAGGGTATCCGTCTTTGCGCCGACATCCAACTCGTTGCTTTCACTACCATCACTTATACAGCAATGAACCGACTTTTCTTCTTCGTGCAAACTCGTCAAATCCGACCGAGCTGCTTAGTCTCGGCACCTTCAGCTCCAGACCAAGCTTGCTTCTGCTGATGGCTTCGGCTTGCATATCTAGACTGCTCGCTAATCCAGCATACAGCCCCCCCCCCCGACGATGCTGTTCCACTGCAAGTCATCCTTCAGCGCAACGCATCCAGACCCGCCGCTGTGCAGTGTCTGAAACTCCTGTATAAATGGTGCGGGTGCGCTGCAAACCAGTTCCGCGTCTGGTCTACACAGCAAGTGCCGTCTCTTGCAACCTTCACTCAGCTTCTGACGTGATTCCAATGGCTCTCCTTCGCGGCGCTGAAAGTTAGCAAGCGCATGTGGCCCTAGGAAAATTCTGGTGATGATCAGGTGTTGGGGTCGTCCAACTCGGCTCTATTCTCGAGGACGTGATTTGCGAGAAAATGATCTTCAGGGCCCATGAGCGGCAGCCTCCAATCTCCTCAGCTAGTGTGTCGAAGCCACAGATTTGACAGCCCGCTGTTCCCCAGGTGGCTAGAAAACAGATTTTTCGGCGGTTGTCAGAGTTTCCTCTTTGCCGTTCATCGTCATTTCGATGGAATATTGCTGCAATTTCCGCTGTTATCCCGGGATACTGGCGACGCTGCCAATGGAAACTAGAATTGGAAGAGACAAATGACCAAGGAAGCAAGCACGCAGCCAACAAGATTGATCGCGCATCGCTCGGGAATTCCCCACATTCATCTCAGCGTGGGAAAACAGGAATCACGTCACACGGCCAAGTTTACAGTGCCGGAGCCTCCGAACCCATCTGTGGACATGGTGCGCAAACGGCTCCTGGAAGCGCATTGTAGTCGGACGCCGGCTTGTCGCTCCTCACTGTGCAAACGGGTCCAAAACGGGCAGCAACGAGAGGAAGACTCCCCCAAAAAGGCCTCATCTAGCCATTGTGGAGTGAGGCTAGTCCATCTGCAGCTGTTCCCCTGGAACCCTTCAGGCGAGGTACGCCGAGAGTCGTGTGCCGTTGAGCCTCGTGCGAGCTGTTTTCTTTTCCCCCATCTATGTCTGTGATGCCTTTTGTTTGTGGTGCTTCAAGAAATTAACGATTGCCCTGGTCTCCAACGCGTAATGGTCCTTCGCACTGCCACAGTTGTGAGCGTCTGAGCGTCTCCCCGGTTTGCTGGGGCCTCTAATAGGGGGCAGACGTAAATGTATCCTTTACCCTGCGCTCCGGCACACCCAATTGGGCCGCTTTTGTATCAGATAGTGCACCTAAACGTCCGTCAGCTGTCACTACCGTCACCGTATTCGCTCCTTTTCTCTGTGCAGCGGCATCTGGGTGCTACAATGATTGCATTAACCTACTGCGTACGCAACCCTCCCGTTCCTGGCCGAGCATTCACCCCAAAGAGCGTCGCTCATTTCGGACATGGTGCATCAAGCATTGTGGCTTCACATCCCTCTCACCAGCCAGCCAGTGTGTGGCTGGCTTACTCACATCTCCCCGCCAGCAGTGTTGCCCTGTTGACGTCCTTGCCTGAGGGTAGAGCGAGCTGTTTGTTGTCGAGATTGCCAATCTGGTTGAGAATTGGCAATTTTACGTGAGCTGTCAGGTGGCCACGACCCTGGGGCTATCAGCTTCCATTTGGGGCGGCCAGGAACCGGTCTCCCCCTGCAAACACGAATCCACATTGGCTACAATTCATCTCTCGAGCCTCTCCCCACCTGGGACGCAATGGATCCATTTTTCATGTCCTGGACGTCATGTATACATAGCGAGCCCGTGACCAACCTTGGGGGAATACATCATATGAGGAACCCATATCTCATCTCGCGCGAAGTCTTCTTCTTGGCCAATCCTCTGATACACCAGCAATTCAACAGTATCATTATTTGGGCCACCACTGTGCTAGGGCATTCGACACACGTACATTGCAACCAACTCGAAAATAAACCCATTTGAACAAAGTCTTTTTGCCATTTCCAGCCATCTCACATCTGCGGAGCAAGCCTGTTATGGGCACTAAGCAGGCTGACAGCAGTGCGTGCGCAAAAGCAACGAACGTCCTTGCAACCAAAATCCATCTTCCTTACCCCAGCCCATAGCAGGGCCACTAACTCGTTGAATTCAAGGCTTACAATGTCTAAACTTGGAAGCTGCAGCAGAGACATGACGTCCGAAAATAACAAACCGCAACATTCACCATGAATCGACCTCTTGAGTCACCGAAACGATGGCAGCATACTGCGAGCCTCCAGGGCTTAACCTGGCAGCATCCGTTGCATTGCAGGCACCAAAAGACAGGCACCTTGGCCAAACGTCGTTCTGACGAAATAATTTCAGTTTCCTCGAATGCTCCCTCCCGTTCCACGAGACGAGGTCGATACTCGCAGGTACCCAGGTAGCACTTCCCCTCGACCCCACGTGCAACCACCACCACTACATCATCCTCCCGTCAACACGTCCATCGACAGATCCATCGTCTGTGTCGCGTACCAATATCAACGCAAGCGCATTACAAAAACGACTGCCGGCATCAAATCATGTCGTTACGCTTCTGAGCAAATCTAACACATTAGTAGCCCACGCCCCCAATCCTAAGGACCCCGACAACAACCGGACCCTTCTTTGTTCCAGACCAGACTGGTCACCATGTTCCAAAGAAAAATGCCAACCGCGTTGCGTTGCGCTACATGCGGTCGAGTTATCGGAACCCCCGGTAACACGCATTATAGTGGTGCGCGATGTGAGAAACTATGCAGCCCACCTTGCAAAGCTTAAAAAACAGAAACATCCTGTTCGCCGATTCGCTCGGGATATAACCGCCGCATGCTGTCTACTGTGCATAACACGCAAACATGTTGCCATCATGACTGTTAATCATACACCGTCTTTTGCCTTATGAAAAGATTATGGTTGCCGTGCAGGGACACGACAGCAGGCGACGACAATGTGCGCATCCCGCCCTCGCATTTCTTCAAACTAGCGTTACTTGCTTGTTATCTGTGTATCCACCGCATATGCAGAGTCACTGCGTTTCTCCGAAATCCCTCCTTCTTCTCCGGCTGGCTGGATGGACTAAATGCCGTTCGATCGCTGGTTCGATCGTTCGGGAACCGTCGGGGAACGTTGCGGGCGGGCGTGATCGTATGCCTTTTTTTTGCAATCGCGGGGTGTGCCAGAATCCCCCTAGCTTGGTCAGAGGACGCCACTCAGCACTTGGGATGTCTTTCCTTAACCTTTCACTCACATTGCCTTGTTTCCGGATTGTTGGGATGGGCGGGGTTTCTTGGGGATGCTGGTGCCAGATTAAGTTTGTGATGAATAGCTTTCGCTCCCAAGGGATGGTTGGGTTGCGTAATTCGTGGGTGCGAGGACCCTGAGAGGACCTATTCTCTGCTGTGTATCCGTGGTACACTGTGCTGTCGGAGAGAGATGAATAACACGCGTCCGAGTGGGGGTTTGACCGACAACTCCACTCCGTCCCACGATGGCTTTTGTATAGTGCATGTTGGGGAAGCCGATAGCATTTTACGGCTCTTATCTACTTAAAGTTTGATATATGCTTTTCAACAAACCATCCCTCCATCACTGCTGCTGTGCGGCCAAAATTCCCTTTCCTTCGACATATTATATCTTTCCGGACTGCGCTGATATGAAGCTTTCCCAGGAAAGGGAAAGAGGAGTCAAAAGTCCATCTTGTATGCATCACCGAAGAACAAATATAGACAGTAAAGTATGCTTGTCGCCATATCCACGTAATTACGTCGGCAATAATGCTTGTGTGGACCAAAGTCAAACGTAAACCTTCACATTGTTTGTCCGATGATGCTGAGTTGGAGTATATATCACACAAAACTTGACAACACAAACATGACAAGCTTCTCTCTCTCCCCCTTTGGACTGTAAATTATGCATTTGCGGTTGTATGAGTAACAGTAGTATATTTCAAAGCCATCATGGGAGCCCGTTTCTCACCCTGGATTCAGAGACAAACAATTCGTACTGGTTAATTTCCAAGATCCCTAGAAATGCAGATTGTAGCAGACAGAAAACCACTGCGTTCATGAGGTTCACTACGTTTTCGAACATACAACAAGCTAGAAGGCCTTGCATTTGAAGACTCTTGTTATATCACAGATCCAAAGGGAACAAAGCTCCGCTCTTGATACGTCACAGAACAAAGAGATCAAGATACTATTGAAGGGGGTTGTAAATCTTGGGTTTACTGCTTGTTATTTGAAAATGCTCAGACGGGCGCCTCTCGAGTGATATGTGTGGTTTGTTTAATAGCATGCGATTGCCTGCCTTATACATGCTAAGCACGCCCCTTTCGATAAGTTGGTTCACACAGGGTATCATTGTCAGCGAAATTAAGGTTACAACGGCAAGCACATAAGCATGCGTGGAATAAAAGCTTGTCACAAACAGAATATGCAAGGCATTGATGTGTCGATACTACAAGCAAGATAACTACGGATTCTGACTTCAATTCCCTAATGCTAATACAGGTCGATCACCGTTGCATTTTGGAGTCGACGTGTTTTCGTCGCTACTGTGTGCGCCACAACCATTTGGAGTACACGGAAACACCTAGGTTGCCACGTAGACCTAGGCAAACACACGAGGATTAGTTTTGACAGAGCTGATTGAGATGCCATGATGATTCGTTCGGCCCCTTATGATCGATGTATAGCCCATTTCTTGGAAAATGTGATCCCCCAACTCCGATACTTAAGATGTGTGGAGTGAGCCCGGGATGTTGGCGGATGATCGTATTCCTTTGAAATACTATCTAGACATGTGTTCAGTCGGTGCAAACAGAAGATAGCATCATCGTATACTGTTCGACTCCTAACGTGTTCAGCGATTGAGTCGGCTTAGAATGGGAAGCAGCTGCATCAGTCCTTTTTCGAGGCTGTGGTTTCCATGGCGTTGAAGTGTATGGGAGCGTAGTTTGATGTCATCGATATCGCAAGAGCCGACAATCATCGTGGCGATCAGTGTCGCTCGGCATGCCCAGGCAAAAGTTCTCGCGCCAAGATGACGGTCCTTGTTCCTCACCGACCTCACCACACCTATGCCACGGCCTACTGTCTCTTCTTCGGCGTGCGAAACGCATACCAAACATCGAGGCCCATGAATTCGAGTGGAATAGGAATATAATGCGCTTATCCGATGCCTGTGTATAGTAAATGTATGTGAGATGTTCATCCGTTAGAGGTTTGCCAATGTTGCGGAAGCGTAGCCAAGACAGCAGTGGATGGGGACCCAACTGTGACAGCAAATAGCAGCAGTCGATGGATGCCGTTGTTTCCGCTAGAAGTCTTGTTCCACATACTCTGTACGTAGACGTTGGCTATTTATTCTCGTATGTCTGCCAGTCACCCCGCGAAGTCCGCTTGCCTACCATCAACGTTTCTCATATCTTGTGTTCTCCCGATACCAACAATCTGCTCTTGTGTCGCATCCGCACCCAAATTCCGATCTTATACTCTTATTTCCCAAACACTTTACCTGCCTCTACGGCTATTGTTAGGGACCGGCGTCTGGGCGGACCCCTCTGTGCTGAAGTCAATGTATCAAACAAAAACTCAACTTTCAAACCAATTCGTCGTCGTGGCCACAGACCACGGGACGAGCTCCAACATAAGATCCCAATAACAGAATAATTTCTCGGGAAGTCCTCTCCAGTAGAGTGTCTCGCAATAAAAACACCTTTTCCTTGTCAGCAATAAAAGAAAAAGAAGAACAATCAACATCCCAATCATGGGAAAGAAATCCACCGCGCCCACCGAGGGCCATGTTAGCGGTCAATCCAACCGCCCTCTATCTCGTCCCGCTCATGGTCTCACCCTCACTCAAATTGTCAGCGAGCTACAATCCGGCACTTGGTCTGGCTTAGATGCTTCCGAAGCAAAGAAGCGCCTCGAAGAATATGGCTCAAATGATCTGGGTGCGGCAGAGAGTGCATCTGTCATGCAGATCCTCATTGCTCAAGTTGCCAATGCTATGACACTCGTTCTTATTCTCGTAAGTTGAACAACCTCATTGATTTTCGTGTGTGGCGTGTGCTGATTGGGGGTTGGAACTATAGGCCATGGCAGTTTCTTTTGCAATCAAGTCTTGGATCGAAGGCGGCGTTGTCACATTCGTGATTTTACTGAATGTCGTTGTCGGCTTTTTCCAAGAGTATTCGGCCGAGAAGACGATGGACTCCCTTCGCTCCCTTAGTTCTCCAACTGCTCGTGTGATCCGTGGAGGACAGCAGATGACTATCCCGTCCGCCGAAGTCGTCCCTGGCGACCTGGTGGAAGTAAAAACTGGCGATACCATTCCCGCTGATATGCGAGTCTTTGATGCCGTCAATTTTGAAACAGACGAAGCTTTGTTAACGGGAGAGTCATTGCCGGTCCGCAAGATTGAAGAGGAGACATTCGACGACAAGACCGGACCTGGTGATCGTCTCAATGTCGCATTCTCATCGTCCAACGTCACCAAAGGGCGTGCCAAGGGCATTGTATTTGCAACAGGTGTCTTCACTGAGATTGGAGCTATCGCTTCTCAGCTTCGTGAAAAGGAATCCAAAGTACGGCCTGTCAAGCGTAAAGAAAACGGCAAGGCAAAACCGCATCGTTATCTTGAGGCGTACACGTTGACTTTCACGGATGCTGTTGGCAGGTTCCTTGGCTTGAACGTCGGAACGCCTTTACAGAGAAAATTGTCCAAACTTGCCATGTTGCTGTTTGGCATTGCGGTTGTTTGCGCCATTATTGTCCTCGCTGCCAATAAATTTAGTTCACGTCAAGAGGTGATCATCTATGCTGTTGCGACTGGATTGTCCATGATTCCAGCCAGTTTGGTAGTCGTCCTCACCATCACTATGGCGGCAGGAACCAAGAGCATGGTCAAGCGGAATGTCGTGGTGCGAAATCTCAAATCACTCGAAGCCCTCAGCGGCGTTACAGACATCTGCTCTGATAAGACCGGCACCCTGACGCAAGGTAGAATGATTGCTCGTGGTGCATGGATTCCTGGTCTTGGAACATACACGATCGAGAACTCAACATCTCCCCAAGATCCCACAGTTGGTGACGTTCGGTGTGGCCAAGATTCACCCCACCACATGAACCTGGCGGCCGGGGGAGATGCTTGTGGGCAGTTGGTGTCTTCTCAAGACCTCCATTCGCCAACTAGCGGGATGCTCAAGAATTTTCTCAATGTTGCCACCCTGGCCAACCTTGCCGCCGTGAAGAAGAAGGACGACGGTACATGGGAGGCCCATGGTGATCCTACAGAAATCGCGATACAGGTATTGAGCGCCAGGTTCGGGATGGATCGCAGTCGTCTTGTGAAAAAGGACTCCGAATGGGAGGATTTGGTCGAATTGCCATTTGATTCGGACGTCAAACGTATGTCTGTCATCATGCGTAATGCCAGTGGTGATTCTTTTGTTTTCACCAAAGGTGCCGTGGAACGAGTCATCCAAGCCTGCAACACGTATGCTCCAAATGAATCCGAAGAACTGGTCGACATTACCGACATGCGCGAGGAGATATTGCGTAACATGGAGGCTCTGGCTGGAATGGGTCTTCGTGTTTTGGCTCTCGCTAGCAGAAAGTTCGATAAGCATGTCGAGAAGGGTGCCGAAGTCGACCGTGCCTCTGTTGAGAGCAACCTCGTTTTCCGCGGGCTAGTAGGATTGTACGATCCTCCTCGACCAGAGTCAGGACCTGCAGTTCGGCAATGTCAACAAGCAGGCATTGTAGTTCACATGCTCACTGGCGACCACCCGGAAACCGCGAAAGCTATCGCTATAGAGGTTGGCATCTTGCCGTCGAAGGATCGCATGAGGCGCATCGCTCAGGATGTACAGCAGTCTTTGATTATGACCGCTTCTCAGTTCGATGATTTGTCCGACGACGAAGTGGACGCACTGCCTGTCTTGCCTCTGGTGATTGCACGATGTGCGCCCAGTACCAAAGTCCGCATGATTGATGCTTTACATCGCCGAGGACGTTTTTGTGCAATGGTGAGTAGCCATTCATGCAGGTACTTGATTTGCTCTTGGCACACGCTGACAATTTGCTCTAGACAGGTGATGGCGTGAACGATTCGCCGTCACTTAAACGGGCCAACGTCGGTATCGCTATGGGACAAGCCGGAAGTGATGTCGCTAAAGTAAGTACTGTGATAGCCAGCGAGCGACTATGTCGGGGACATGCTCTAACGGAGATTCAGGATGCGTCTGATATTGTGTTGACTGACGACAATTTTGCCTCTATCCTTGCCGCTGTTGAAGAAGGGCGACGTATATTCGATAATATTCAGAAGTTTGTCCTCCACGTACTGGCTGAGAATGTGGCTCAGGCGGGTAAGTCAATCGGATTCCGTTTGGCAGGTCCCAGCTAACCACCCTCGGATGTCTTAGGTACACTTCTTGTAGGATTGGCCTTCAAGGACAACACTGGACTATCCGTTTTCCCCCTCGCCCCCGTTCAGGTGGTCTGGATCATCATGGCAACTTCTGGTCTCCCAGATATGGGGCTTGGCTTCGAGCGTGCTGTTCCAGACATCATGAACCGACCGCCCCAATCTCTCAAAGCTGGTATTTTCACTATCGAATTCCTTGTCGACATGGTAGTATACGGCCTTTGGATTACCGCTCTCTGTCTTTCCAGTTTCACGCTCGTGGTATACGGGTTTGGAAACGGTGATCTCGGAGAGAATTGCAACGAGACCTACAGCCCTTCTTGTGAGCTTGTTTTCCGCGCCCGAGCAACCACCTTTGCATGCCTTACATGGTTTGCTCTCTTCCTTGCATGGGAAATGATTGATCTTCGACGTTCATTCTTCCGCATGCAACCCGGTTCCAAGCGTTATTTGACTCAATTCGTCTATGATATCTGGCGCAACCAGTTCCTCTTTTGGGTATGTATGCCGCGAGATATTGTGCGGTTTGAGACTTTGGCTGACTTTTTGCTCGTGATTCTAGGCCGTCATGATCGGGTTTGTGACACTGTTTCCGGTCATATATATTCCTGTTATCAACACGGTTGTCTTCAAGCATGCACCAATTTCATGGGAGTGGGGTATCGTGTTCATTTCTGCGGCCATGTTCTTCCTCGGCGTAGAGACGTGGAAGTTCGCCAAACGGGTTTACTTCCGTCGAAAAGCTCGTAGTCAGCTCAATACCTCGCGAGGTGACGTAGAAGACATTCAGGATCGTGTCTTCGAGCAATTTTACGAGAAGGACCGCGAATCGAGCAATTAGATTTTCTGGATTAAAGTTCGGGGGCGAGAAGGTCAGAGAGTCGGCGGTGAGGTTGGATGTTGAAACAAATTGTACAAAGGGCGGGGGGGTTGTCAAATTGGGAATGCGCGATTTATCCCGCGTCTGGGATAGGGAAACGAGGCTGTGCTTGAGGGGTTTTCCTCTTGTCACGGGTTTCCCCTTCGAAGCTGGCATTGGTTATTTTGATTTACGCGCACAAATTGCAAGTATACTAACTATTATTCACTCATTGCCTCCGTAGGATATATATATATGCAATCAGAATCTTGTTTTGCTATGAACGATTGCTAGCGTAACCGGTGCGCTTGATGCCGAAGGATGTGGTATGGGATAGCGAGGCAGAACGATTTTTCACTAGAATGCAGGTCAAAAAATGCTATTGTAGAAATCATCGTGCGACACCTGATTTCGGGTAATTCAGATAAATGAGAAGCTCTGATGACTGATGCGTAATGAAACAAGCTGAGGAGAGGGCGCACATTGGAACCATGATGAGCAGCTACCTGTGATTCCAGGGTGGTGGCTTCTGATATGCATGGAATTCGTGAACACTATTGATTCCATGGGTTCGCAGACTAACTTCATCATCTGAGCGTGTATACCAGCTATGATGATATGAGGCCTAATGTCAGAAGAGAGTCGGTGGATTGGAAATATGTGTAGAGAGGGGTGCGGCTTCAATCCGTGTGCGTCGCCTTTGCAATCGTGCAAAGACTGCAATGCTACTTCATTTTAAGATGTTTCTTGATTGGAAGTTGAAGTGTTTCCTACACTCAAAAGGCTGATAAAAGAGTTGTACAAAAATAAGGCAGTTACAAAACGTTCTCACCCGAGGAGTTTTGCTTTCAGCACCAGGCCAGGGTTCAACACCCAAGCTACTTTATTTGTTACGAATTGCTTCAACGCGGTCTTATTGAGAAACCTTGACTTGCTTCATGTGACTAGTCTCTCCCATTGATCGGGCTGTGATAGCAAGTTGCATCATTTTACATTAAAGAGCCGGGCCCCATAGCTTCGGTCTTAACTTTGCGGTGAACCATATCCCAGAATAGTCGCGATACGGTTTGGCCCCCATCTGGTTCCCCCCTAAGTTATGGTATGGCGGCGGCATTCGTAAGTTATAATTGTCTTCGAAGCTGCAAGTGGCATCATGCATTTGCTTACATATGTTGAGGCAGCAAGTGTTGTCCACGGAAATCCGACAGAAACCCTTCACCTATTGCCTGCAACATACCGTGGTCTGAATACTTTCGGGGACATGTAAGACATGACATTCATATACACCTGAGTGCTAGGCTGCAAAGAAAATGCACTTGCAGTAAGACCACGCTCCAAGACCTCGCATCACAGAGCTTAAACAAGGCAGTGTCACTGGAGATGTTCGTCAACGTGGCTGCAATTGGGGTAAGTTGAGCACGGCGCTCGGCACGTAAGGCTGGTACCGAGTGACGCCAAGTGCAATTAAGAATGCTTTGAAAAGTCTCAACCTATCGATGTCTATCTATCAATGCCCTAATAACGTAACTCAACTCTGCTCCCACACATCGATCTCCGAACGCTGCTATGCGTCGCAGTAAAAACAGCTTACTAACCTGCCTTTTTCACACACATTCCCCCGCTTTGTAGATGCACGGATACTCTTGGGATCCTTGTGCGTTTGATTTAGACAAGGCTACACGAAGTTTGCCTGAACTGGCTGAATAACCTCCGATCTATATAGTATTCGGACTTTGGTAGTGGTCGTGTAAGATTGCAACTCGCTGCTATTGGACACATCGACGGACTACCTGAAACATTTTGTTTCTATGGAAGAAACCTCTGCTGATATAGGCAAAGTACGGTGACGAAATCGTCCACTGATAGTTTTGAGAGGCGGACAATACGAGAAGGTGGTTCTTTTTTCGGAACCTGAGTGGAGGCGAAACCGGATGGGGGCAGCTAAAGATTGTATAAAACCGCTTGCGTGAAGCTCTCTCCGCCTTGAGTTTTCCCCACCAAGCAGCGCTTTTCGGCATCGCATTCACGTTCGTTTTATTCCTCACTTCGATTTTCGTTCTGCAACTGTACATTTACTCTTGTTCCCTGTCGGAAATTTACATTCATTCCTCATTAACACACATTATAACATATCAAGATGCGTACCGCAGCTTCCATCGCTCTCCTCCTTGCTAGTGTCGCAGTCGCCCGTGAGGTCCCTGCCAACTTGAAGTCTTTCTTTGATTCTCACAAGGTAAAACCATTTTTCCCATCTCAAGTTCGATCATGTTACTAAGACGGTGCTACCTAGAACGGCAAATGCGCAAACCCTATCTCCATTGCCTATAGCTCTGGACAAAAGGAGGCAGACACACACTACTGCAAAGACTCTGGCAGTGGTGCCATATACCTCAAGGATACATCCAACGGCTACGCAGATGTAGACATTGACTGCGACGGAGCTTCGACGTGCGAAGGCGACGGTAGCTGGCAAGGTCAGACGGCGTTCAAAGACCAAGTGAGCAAGCTCTCCAACGGTGCGGTCAAAGATCTCAACACGCACATCCACACATTTGTGGTCCTCGGCAACGACAATAGCGCCGAAGAGGGCGACGGTGGCAAGAAATTCGACGCGACCGAGGACGGCAACATCGAGCCGCTCAGTGTTGTGGCGGTCGTCTGCGGCAACAAGTTGGTGTACGGCGTGTACGGCGATATCAACGGAGGCAAGGTCACGGGAGAAACCAGTCTGGGTCTAGCAAAGACCTGCTTCCCGAACGAAGGCTTGAACGGAAACAAGGGACATTCCAAGCACGATGTTCTGTACCTCGCGTTTCCTGGGTCCGAGGCCGTGGCAAAGAACGCCAAATGGGGAGCGAAGTCTGTGGAGGAATTCGAGGCTTCTTTGGCTGCGGTTGGAGACAAGTTGGTGAAGAAGATTGGCAGTGGAGGGAAGAGCAGAATCATGCGTGGCACTTTGTAGAGAGGTAGATGAAGGGCAGACTATGGGGAAAGGTTCAGGGAGAGGAAGCGAACGTGAGTGCCATCGGTGGGTTGTTGTACAATTCTGCCCTGACATGCATTATTTTTCACAAAGATCAGTTGATTTGTTCCATGGGTCTGTATATATTACATTTTCAATTCATACGGGGACGTGCCTAGAGATCGAAGGTACTGTTCATTGAACACCCTTTAGAAGTTCTTTTCTCTTGAGATATAATCCCGACAAAACACGGGTACTTTGTTCATGGTCACTGTGAACAGAGGGAGAGTATAAATCAGAAAGCGTACTAACTTGGGACTGCCGATCATGTTGGATGCAAGTACGTCCACATTGTTTCGAATATGGAGGGCTGATCTCTGATTTTCAATGCCTGATTCTCCTTTTTTGTATGTTTGGCTTCGGGATCAGACTGTAGGCACAGTGAGCGTGTGGATTTGTGGGCTCACCTCGATTCCAGAGCGTTATCATGCGAGTGAAAGCTGATGAAAGTAGTTGCTAAGAAATACCTCTCTCTGTGAACGATTACCTCTCGTGCATGTGGCGCTTCTCTCCAAGACCAATGCATACATTGCACACACACATATGTACGAATATCGGAATTTATCTCCAGCACAACAACACAAACACATATTTCGTACCAGGTTTTTCTTTTGCTTATTCTATCGAAATATCAACGAGATTGATGAGATTGACTACTGCCGTCCAAGTTTTATAGACCTGTTCGGAGATGTGGTGTGGAAGCGGAGGTTGGGTTGATCACCCAGCTACGACGGAGAGCGACAATTTCTTAGTTCTAAATATGCGTCCAACGATTTCACAAGATAAGAATGGACTAAACGGGTTTCCACGAGCGCGAGTAACCCAGAGTTGGCCGTCAGACCACGGCTGTTCATCTTGCTACAATACCCCACGATCAATATATTCAATCAAGTCCAATCCAAGCCACGCACAAAAGAAGGCCACACTACTGACGCCGGTTGCATCTGGACAAGGAATTCCCCTCGAGAGCAAAAAAGCCCTGTCCTGGGCAGGCCTCGGAGACCGTTATTCGATCGATGTGGAGAACATTGTGCAACCAAGGGTTTCCCATGTTCAGCTTGTTTTTTGGGTTGTTTTCCTTTTGCTGCAACGGCTATCTGAGGTTTTTTTTAACCCCCCCTCCCCCCGTTGACAGGCTAGCGGACGGACACAAGCAGATTTGTTATTCCCTCGGCCCGCTGCTAGCCTACATTGAGCGACGGCCATCCCCCACTGGGACTGGCCCTAGCGCGCGAGACGGGCAACAAACGATGGGCGTCTATGCACATGTACTGTTTGGGACTTGTCGGGCTGCTATTTGAATCCACGGATGCCTTTCTTCTTTGGGGCGGGAAAGGAACATCGGGGGAACATGACCTACTGCTTACGGAAACATTGGCTGGTGGAGGGAGAAGCGGCGCAGCGTTGCGTTTGCCAAGAGGTGAACGCAATCTCGTGTATGCAAATCGCTTCAGGGTATTTGGATTCCGACCTTTTGTAGTATGCGATTCAGCGCGGGGCTAGGAGCACGAGATGGGGGGCAAATCAAGGGAAAGGAGTGTAGTCATGAAAAGCGACGGAGCAGCAACTAGAAACGCCTCATTTTCCTTTTTTTCTCTCTCACCCAGTGTTGGCGGGCGCGCACGGTATTCTGATTCGCGGCGGAGGCGCACTCCGACTATGTGGCATTCCACCGCCAAAGGAATAATCATACGATGTTAATCTCGGTGTGAGCATGCGTGGCAGGGTCCTGAGAGTGGCCTGGCTAGCCGTGTACTGGAACGGAAGCATCGGCGAGGTTAGCGAGCAAGGGGATTGGAAAGGAAAAGGGCATCTCAAAGGAGAATGGTTCTGGCTGGAAGGAGGTTGACAAGTGATCGTCGACGCCTTTTCTCCTGCACGTCACCCAAAGGAGAGAGAGATGCAAAGGATGTTTGGTCGCATTGGGCATGGACTAGGCACTGATTCTCCCACGCCAGATGGCAAACCCATGAAATCGATGCCGGCTAGAGTGATGGTCATTGGACTGACTCGACAGGGTGAGCAGCATCATGTCACATACGCTGCATCCAATTGTTCCGTGAAAAAGGTCCGGTAGAGGTCCAAAGCGGGCGATAAGGCGCCCTTGACTTGTGCTGAAACGCTTCAGCGGGCGTTTGCGTGAGGGGGATGGAGCAGAAAGGATTTTCCGGTGATGATCCAACACAGGTGACGTAGGCTGGTTGCCCTCTCTGGCCCGGTTTCACAAGGAGCAAGCAGCTGGGGGAGAGGCAGCTCGGGAGCAATCGAAAAGGAGATCAGCGTACGCGCAGGCGTTTGGCAGGGTTGTCATCGAGATTCTCGTGTAAAGATGCTGCGGCCACCCACCCCTTGGCAGGCAAAAACGCAGTATTAAGGGGCGATAGGGAGAGGAATCGGGCGGGCTGCATGCGAGATAGGACGAGCGTGAGCATACATGTGCATTGTAGCAATATTGTCTCCCACTGCTACGGGTTACCGCTGAGCTGGCACATGTCCGTTGTGCTCAGATACACCGACATCTGGCAGTTATCTTTGTGGAGCGAGGTACGGCACATGTGACCGACAGTGTTTTTATACCCCTGGCCGTCGGTTGCGCAGAGATTGCTGGCAGCCACAGCAAGTGAGGTTGCGAGTTGGCCCGTTGGGAGCATGTCTGTGGAGAGAGAGTCAGCAGCAGCCGGCTGCAACGAGGCCATGAGCGTCCGTCGGTGACGAGCGACAGGCAGGCAGGCAACATGAATCTGTTCGAAACGGCGACAATGCCCAACCCTGCACTGGATTGTGCCATGGACCGTCGCAGATATGATTCCGTACTGGGAGAGGATGCTGCGGGAGAGCAGGACAATCAATACTTTGGAGTCGAATCCTTCGACGTAAGCGACTGTGGGGCGTGTCCGATCGTACCACATCTCCTCGTGCACGGCGGCGCATGTGGGGCCCTTCCTTTGCTGCTGCCTCCAACCGGAGCAATATTGGCCATCAAACCAGGTTGCGTCGACGTTTTCCCCTCTCAGCCTTCCATTGCTTCCAATCATCAATGCCCATGCACGTACATGCACATTAGATTGAGCCTGTCTGCCTGTCTGTCCTGACCAGGCTCGACGCATTGCAGCGCGTCTGTTCTGACCACCCATCGGGAGCTGGGATTAGGTATACGATAAGCCAGATCGGGGGGCTTGGTACCGCTGCAGCCAATCTAATTATAGGCCCCCATCTCCTTCATTTGCCGTCGTCTGGAGAGTCGCATACTACATACTACATACAGTACGTACGGGTGCGGCATGCATCTGCTATCTGACCGTTGGTCGGCGTTCCTCTCACCTTAGCTTGCTTGCTGTTCTGACCTCCGAGGACCTTCGCCTCGACACCTGAAACCTGCACTGCGAATAGCCGTTGGAGTGCTCGACTCGCAAACTCGCTTATCTCCAATTCGTCGGCTGACGCAAGCCGTGCTTTTCGTACCCATCCATCAACCGAGCAGCATGTGTATTCATCTACGGATATACCAGCAAACCTTGTTTGATTCCGCCAGCTAGTCGTGTGAGACATTCGACGTGCGGGATATGCGCGCGGGCGGCCTACGTGGCGTGATGATGTTCTGTACAATCTCCTTCACATGTCTGGGGGGAGCATGAGGCTTTGTCGGACGAGCATTCACGCCATGACGCTCGCTTTGGAATTCACCTTTTTTCCCATGCGGTGCCGTTCTGTATGTCGCAACTAATCATGGACAAGGAGAGCATCGTTCCAAGCGACGCCAATATTGATTGCTCCGACCGCAAGGTTAGTGACACAGTGTATCCATGCGCACGCTGGCCAACTGACCTGAGCAACGAAACCAACAAAAAGTAACTTGATGGGGATACGCGAGACGGTTATACAGCAATAGTCGACATGGTGAGTGGTTCGCAGCGCCCGTCCGTGCAGCGTCGGGATGATGCTTGTACCGTCTCATGAACGCATGTTGCAAAGAGTCACCATGCGCGTGAGCTTTATGGAATGATGATGGTTAGGCCGCCCGGCAAGGCAGGACCGCCGAGGGCTGACGACGAGCAGAGTCGATGATTGCCCTACCAGACAAGATATGCCATGTTTCTGGGCTTGTTTAATTCTCGATATCCAAGGACCAAGTCTCGGAACTAAGGCAGTGCTTGTGCATGTCGGAGGCAAACGATACTTGCTTGGGCCTGACAGCCGAGCATGGCCATCAGAGACGAGGATCTCGATGTGGAAGATGCCGATAGATGGCGCGGAGCAGACTAAATCTCACTAGGCGTCGGTCCCCGGCTGCAATTGCCAGAGCGTGGCCAGCTGTGTTGCGGCGGGCACATGTTATTCACGACCATGGAACATATGGAACATTGACATGAATACACGCGTGTACGCGCATGGATGCGAGCGCAAAGGGGAGAGAGAAACGAGGAAATGGTGATTTGCAAGCGCAGGAGCAGCAGCAGCAGCTGACAATGGAGGCGCCACGCTGCTGGGACGGGCAAGCGGCGGACTCCATGTGGCAATTAGCTCGTTCAAAAGTGGCGTGATGTGCTCATGGGGGGAGGTGGTAGTGCTGCTGTACTAGAAGACTAGAGGCAGAAGACGAGATTGGGCTCGAGATAGCGCACGATTCGTAGAGGCCGGTGCGACGCAGTATCGTGATTCCAGTCTCTTTCTCTCTCTGGGCGTTCGGCAACGGGTGCCCCGCCCCCCGTTTTGATCGAAGCATCGTACCGTCGCGGCTGATGAAGCCCTGAGCCTGGCAGGTTGGCTAGCGTGGGATTGATGACGGCATGCCGTCGTCACGTGGCAGGTAGGCAGGTACACGGCCTATCTGCCATAGGTAGAATGGCAGTGAGAGATATAAACTGATGGATGGATGGATGGCTGGTCGAGTGCCGGTATCTGGCTGCATGGAAACGGCTGCTGGCATTTGGGTGTGCTACCGGCGCGCCGTAGCCATGGGCTGGGCTATGCTGTGGTGGTGGTGGTGGTGGTGGCGGGTTGGGTTCCATGGCAGCACGATGATGGACGATGGGATCATGTATGGGCATGGGAATTGAGCGATGAAAGCTCCAATAGGCGCAGTGGATACCGCACCATGCCTCTCCCGTCTACAGACTCATACACAGACAGATGCAGCTAACCACGACTGCTACTTAGGTAAGCAGATGGAGGACATGCAGTGAGTGCATGCATGCAAGCATGGGTGTGGGCAGTGGTGTGGTGCATCTCCATCGATCGCAATCGCCGTCCGCTGCCGCAGCCAGCAAGTAGAGTAGAGCAGCCAGGACAGCCAGCCAGCCAGCCAGCCATAAGTCCCCGGCCTTCGGGAGCGACATTAGCTAGTGCGCGCGAATCTGCCATCATCTGCTTCGATCCGACGGCGGCGATTCCAAGCAGCAGCAGCAGCAGCAGCAGCAGCGCACCGTGGAATAACAGCAACAACAACACCAAGGGAGGGCAGGTGTCATTCGATTTGCGCGCCCGTCACCCAACAGTGTACCAACGTAGGCAGATCTGATCAGGAAAGGAGGAGAGCAAAAGCAGGTGGAGCTGGCGTGCTTGGTGCCGAGGCCCCCATGTCGCATCCATGGCACAGCAAATCGCAGGCCCGGCTGCATCGGCGCACGACGGCAATAAAGTGCAGCGCACCAGGAGTCGAGGGCCCGCTGATCTCTGCCCATCCACCCACCGCCAGACTAGACACACAGACTAGAAACGAGCGCAACCCTGCCGGCATGGCGACCTCGCTTATCCATCCAGCTGCCAAACCCTGGTAACGGCGGCGGTGCGAGGTTGCTGTGTGTGTGCTGTGCTGCGTCTGCCTGTGTGTGCTGCTGCTGCTGTCGTCTTCTTTTCCCATCAATCTCTTTCTTCCATCATCACGCACCCACCACCCCTTCCCACCCACCAGCCCACCGCCCGACGCACTGATATTGGCCCATTGATCGATCCAGTCAATTCATTATCCCTTCGCCGCCGTCTCGTTCGCTTGCATGCCGCATCCACCCCCTTCACAAAACTACCTCGGATTCAACCTGACTGGCTGCACCTCAGCCCACTAGACGGTCAGACCCACCACTTTTCGTTCCTGTCTGAGATCTATCTATCCTTCCATCTGGAGATCCGAACCACCTCCCAGTCGTCACGGGATCCCGCCTCTCTCACTCTCTCCTGCCTGCAAATTGCCTGCTGCCTACTGCATCCACCTACACGCACCTGTCCCATGCCATATCGCCCAGCGCTGCATTTCCATTGTCGTTGTTGTTGCAAGAGGAGGATTCTGCCTTTAGACGTCTCATCTGCCCGTCAGTCAATCAACTCCACCTGGTAGCCGCTCCCCCGCCGCCGCCGCCCCCG
Organism: Periconia digitata; assembly: GCA_948474695.1. Lineage (NCBI taxonomy): Eukaryota > Fungi > Ascomycota > Dothideomycetes > Pleosporales > Periconiaceae > Periconia > Periconia digitata. The sequence continues at coordinate 2,386,687 of CAOQHR010000003.1, forward strand.
CCGCGCCCTCTCTGTTGGCACCACCGCCGCAATTCCAGTGCCCATTCAAAAGTCGATAGTAGAATCCGTCTCTTCTCCGCGTGCCGTCACCATCCACCCGTCACCACTGCTATTATCAATCGTCACTGCGTCCAAGCATACCACACTAACATTCGACATTCGACATTCGACATTCGACAGCGCGCCAGATACCAACATCGCCTGGCTACCTCTTATTGTTCAAGTCTGGTCATTGCAGGAGCAGCAGTTGGCTTGCCTGCCTGCCTGCCTGCGCGGAAAGAGCAGGAACATAGCAGTCGTCGCAGGAGTCGCAACCCACCAAAACCATTGCAACTTCCCTCTACGTCATGGAAGCCGTCGATGCCCGTCAAAGGTTGGTCAATCCACACACTTGTTCTCTCTCTACTTCTTTCCCTTCTTCCTCTTGTCTCAGCGCTTAACCATGTGGTACAGCTCAGGCTTCGGCTTGCCTTCGATCAAGGCCCTCGAGTCGGTGAAGCGCGAGGATTTGGACCGGAAACCATTATATCCTTTTCCTGTTCCTAACCTGTCTTCTGCGCCCACACATCCTGCGAATGTAGTCCCACCTTCTCCGCCACAGAGTAGGCGAACGTCCGGCGATGATGAAAAATCACAGCAAAGAGACGCTCCGCGACAGTCGCTGCCATCGATACATGAGCTCGCATTCGAGGCGTCGTCCACGCCAAAGCCGTATTTCCCTCCGCCGGCGACGTCCCCCGTCGATCAACGATCCAGGACATTCACAAGCGACCAGCATGCTAGACAAAATTTTGGCAATTCCTTCTCGCACCCGCGAAGTCCCTTCCTGGGCACAACCGCACCTACTGTGCCACCACCACCACCCCCACCACCTCTTCATCATCAACCTCAAACAGACCCGCTGCCACGTCCATCTTTTCCGGAACCTCGATCTTCGTTTTCAGAACATAGACCATCTTTCTCCACCCCGCCCCACAACCCCAAGTTGCCAACGTTACATCCTCTACAGACGCAGTCTCCTCCCCCTCCTCCTCCAAATCCCGCCCAATCGAATCACACTTATCCATCGTACCAACCACAGGGACCCTCAGCTCATGGATCTCCTGCCCCGCACTCCGCCGGTCCAACAAATCAAGGCTATCCGTATTCCCAGTACCCCTCTAATTATCCCCTCTCAGCTCCGGCTCCCGGACCAACAAACTCTGGATATCCCTCGCCAGCAACTTTCTCAGCACCCCCTCGAACATACCCTAACCCGTCTACCTGGCCAGAAAGTCGGGTGGAAGAGAAAAAACTCAATCGTTCGAGCTTAGCCCCGTATGGCGAGTCTGTTAAGAGGCATCTCGAGAGTTTCGATCTTGAAGCTTCCCTCAATGAGGTACATCTCTGATGTTTTTCCCCGCGTATATATCAGTATGGCTAACATGACGCAGATGTCTGACGGTTCCGCTCGCATCAGTACTTTCTCAAACATGTATCGTCAACGAGCTCACGAGACTCAAAGAATCGGCATGTCTCCTCATTCAATGCCTCGGCTGGAAGAGGTGGATGATATGCTCCGGAACAGCGAGAAGATTGTAATGTCCCTGCAGCGCATGCGCGAAGTCGTTTTCAATCATCAACAGGCGAGCTTAGTGGAAGCCCCGCAAGATCCACGTCAACGACCGACGAACGGATACGACTATGAGACACAGAGCAATTACAGTGAAGAATCCAAAGGCGCCGGCGGATTTGCTGGCCCTGACGGCAAAAAACGACGAGGTGTAAGTGATGCCGTGCTGGTACTGTGTGGATAGATGTCATTAACAAACCATGTCAGCGAGCCGCACCGCCTGGAAGATGCCATAGCTGCAATCGTGCCGAAACCCCGGAGTGGAGGCGTGGCCCCGATGGAGCTAGGACTCTCTGCAACGCGTGTGGCTTACGTGAGTCAATCCGATATCATTATGGATGATACGACTAACGGGTTATAGACTATGCAAAATTGACGCGTAAGATGGGTGGCAAGCAGGCCATGACCTCGTCGAACCTACGACCGAAATCACTCGACCAAGGATCTCCCACAGCTTGACAACAGGTCACTCTTGTCTTGTAATTCGTTTCTAGTGTACAGCAAAAGCCGGCGTAATTGTTTCTGAGTTGAAACCTCCCTCGTTTACCTTCGAGCGACAGATTCGCATATCTGGAGGTTGGCCCGAATGTGCGGAATTTCCAAGCACTGGGCTATCTACTTTCTTTGGCGGCATGTCATGGGCTGACGACCTTCTGTTTCCCCTCTTTTCTTTGCAAGTTTTTTTTTTTTTTTGGCGTACGCATTATTATGCATTCAAGAACAGTTTCACGAGAAGTGAGCGGGCCCATCTTACTAGAGATGCAGAGGCTCTGTAAATTATTGGACTTATTGGATCAGTGATTGGGTTTGTCTTCTATTGTCATATACCAGCAGCGGTTGCATTTTGGCACAACATATTGCAGGCTTTTAGGCCTTGGGCTGGGCAGATGGCGTTTCATTCCATGTTTCTACGATTTGGCGTTTGGGATGAGGGAGCCAAGGCTTTTCTTTTGAGCCACCAAGAGCCCTAGAGGTGTGCATGAGCGTTAGGTGGAGGAAGCATCCAATGTATATGGATTCATGGGTGTCACCATGATGAAGCGCAAGACAGTGGAAAGTCGGGATGCCCCTTGTCACAACGTGCGGGCTGTTCATTGGATCTTGGGTGGCCCGTCTTTTCTACTTTGGATCACAGCTACATATGGAAGAGCCAGCACATGCCTAGACTTGACGCCCTGCCTGTGTTTCTTTTCACGACATTGGACCCTTGCCCGAACGGTCCAGTGTGGTCGAAACGGTTCGACCCAACAGGTAGATAGCGCAGCTTAACCGCTGCAGCGGTGACTTTGAGGGGGCAAAGTGAATGGGTGTCTATTCGGTTTCAGACGAGGGGCGAAAAAGCAAAATAGGCGCCATTGACGCAAGCACATAGGGGGCGCCTCTGCCTGTTCGCGGACAGGACCCAGCAGCATGGCGGCGCAAGGCGATCCATCACATTCTGCCTTGCACCCGCATAGATTGCCCCAGCCTGCTGCCCTGCAGCTGTCATCGCTTGCGGCCCGCAGAACGAGAAGCCTTTACCTCGCCGCGTACATGATCGTCGTCGGCGTTTTTTTCGTTTGGACATTTGCTTTTTTCTTCCTCTCTCGCCTCTCCTGGCCCTCCCATTGCGACTGATCAGCCGTGCGTCGAGCCCGAGCCGCATTCCAGGCCCTTAGCACTGTCGGTGTTCATGCGTGCATGCGCCAGGAGCGCGAGGATTGCAGATTCTCAAGTGCTGGCCGTCTGCTCAGATAGATGGATGGTGTATGAGGCAATGGGGCCCGATGCTCGGGCATACCAAGGTTGAACAGCTCCTCGGAAGGACTAGCCACTTAGTGACCACGAGAGAACTTCACATGGCCGTACGGGACCATTAATAATCAAGAGATCCATCAACTCAGGTCAGACGAAGCCTTTTGGCCCACCTGTGATTGTGCTGCTGCGCTTTTCTCTGACCATCATCACACCAAGCAAGCCACTCGGTAGGGGACGCAGACAACTGATCTGCTTGTGTCCGTCTTGTCCGTGTCTGTGTGGTCTTACGCGCCCGCAAAACCCCCGCCAGAGGTTAGATCTCTGCAGTGCGACCCCCGGTTTTCTCTCCCAACTGCCTTCGCCCCCCGCCATCCAAGCAAGCCTCTGCATTTGTCGCTCCCATCCATCTATGCGCTCGGCTCTACTCTGCTCTGCACCACCCATCTGAATCCTGTCCGAGCATGGGTCTGCTGTGAGACGCAAAAGTGACTCCTCTGCTCGACCTGCCTGCTGATCCATACCAAGCGCGTTAGGTACGCCATTGGAGTGGCCCGAAGCCAAAAAAGTGGCTAGCCAAGTCCGAGCCTGGGGAATAGAAGTATGTTGGGCCTGTGTTGATCATACAATGGAGCCAAGCACTGACGTGTGGCCTCCAGCAACTTCTGAGCATATGGGAGAATGCCAAAGGGAAAGAGAGGGATGCTCTGCTCTGGGGGGATGAGATTGAATATCTCGTCGTTTGCTACGATGAGAACAATCGCAAGGTCCGGTTATCATTGCGGCAAGCAGACATTTTGGCTGCCTTGGCCAGCGACGAGAAGCTGCTGGCAGAAGGGGGCGGTGTGCCAGATGTGCAGAGAGGACCTGTCAAGTGCGAACAATCATGTGCTTTCTCCCTATATTGCAAAATGCTAACGAGGCCAAGGGAAACGGACATGACCGCACCTGTTTTCCATCCTGAATTCGGCCGCTTCATGCTTGAAGCAACCCCTGGCAAGCCGTGGGGGATTGGGTTCAAAGATTTGTTGAGCGTCGAGCCAGACATGAAGTGGAGGTAAGATATCATCTGTCTCGACGGAGTTTTTTGTGCCCAGTTATTCATTCTTGATGCAGACGCACGATAGCCAAGGATCACATGGCCAAAGAAGAATACCCAATCACCTTGACTACATTCCCCCATCTCGGACTACCGGACTGTATTGTACCATCATACCTTGTTTCCGGGCCGAAATTGAGGTCTCAGTTTGTCCCCGATGAGATTGCCAACCCCCACATTCGCTTTCCAACACTGGCCGCCAACATTCGTTGGCGTAGAGGTAGGAAAGTCGAATTGAACGTGCCTGTTTTCAAGGACGAAAAGACAGTGTGGCCGTTCCAAGATCCGACTGTCAATTATGACCTTCACCAATGGCCGGAAGACGACGATGTTCGTAATGGCGCAGCAAAGGAGAACCACATCTACATGGATGCCATGGCATTTGGCATGGGCAGCTGTTGTTTGCAAATCACATTCCAGGCCAAAAACATCGAAGAGGGGCGGAAGATGTATGATCAGCTCAGCCCACTTGGGCCGATACTGCTTGCTTTGACTGCAGCGACGCCCATATACAAGGGTTTCCTGGCAGATACGGACGTACGCTGGAACCAAATCAGTCGAGCAGTCGATGACCGCACTCCAGAAGAGTTGGGAGAAAAGGTTTGGCTACCTCCCTCATTCTGTTCGAAATGTTCTGCTAGCTGACATCTCATCGCAGCCTCTCAAACATGACAGATGGCGGCTTCCCAAATCACGATATGCCTCGAATTCCACCTATATCTCGCAAGACGCACGCCTACGCCCCGAATATCTTGACCCGGACCTTATCGTTGACCAAGACATCAAGAAACGGCTCGCAGAAGGCGGTATGGACGACCTTCTCGCAACCCACTTCGCCCACCTCTTTATTCGGGACCCTATTGTCGTCTTCGCCGAGGACCTCGAGACTCTCGATCTCTCCAAAGCCGACCACTTCGAGAACTTGCAATCAACAAATTGGCAACATATGCGATTCAAGCCACCTCCACCCGGATCCGACATGGGTTGGCGCGTCGAATTCCGGCCCATGGAAATCCAAATCACGGATTTCGAAAACGCAGCGTTCAGCATATTCATCGTGCTCATTACGCGTGCGATCCTCTCGTACAATCTCAACTTTTACATCCCCATCGCGCGGGTCAGCGAGAACATGGAAACGGCGCACATTCGCGACGCTGTCTCGAGCCAGAAGTTTTGGTTCCGCAAGGACCCCTTTAGCCCGCACTCGAGTTCGCGCGGTGGCAACGGAACCGGGACATCGACGCCTGCAGAGACCAGTCGCCCCGCGACCCCCGTCGGCCCCGTCGAGGACGAGTACGAGCAAATGACCATCAACGAGGTCATTAATGGGCAGCATCAAGGCGGCGAGTCCAACTTCCCCGGCCTCATTCCTCTCGTGGAGTCGTACCTCAACAGCATGAATGTCGACGTTGAGACGCGCTGCGAGCTGGCCCGTTACCTCGATCTCATCAGGAAGAGGGCCGATGGTACATACTGGACGGCAGCCAAGTGGATTAGACACTTTGTGCAGACCCACGAGATGTACAAGGGAGATAGCGTCGTCGGGGATGATATCTGCTTTGATCTTGTCAAGGCTGCGGAGAGGATCACGAAAGAAGAAGGCAGGGACGGGTTCGCGGGGGAGATGTTGGGGAAGAGGAGATGAGTGCTTGTGTTTGGATGTGGAAATAGCAATGGGCGGTCGCGTGTGACGCATGCTGTTAGATGTTATTTTAGATAGGTACAAGAGGCGATGGGAAAAACCCCAAACCCCCAAACACGACTCTGTTTTGATGTACACGCAGCAATTATTCTTCGGTGAAGTCATCATTCGTGGGTAATTTTTTTTTACGTGTTTCATATAGTAATCATATACTCTATTCCCGATCCCACGTACCTTGTATCCGTCACTTCCAACGCCAATGTCTCCCAGACCCCCCCAACTAAAGGACATTGGACAACGCACACATAGACAACTACCCAACCATGAGTAGCCTCGTGCCCCATCCCTACCTGATTGTATTGCTGGCCACAACATGCCATTAACAAGACGAAACCTTCTCACACATATATCTACTGACCAATGTACAGCCTCCAAAATCATCGCCACAGAAAATCATGACTCCACATCTAAGAATAAGCCCCTTCAGACCCAACAAACTACTTCCAATGAAAATAAATCATGTTGTCATCAAAAGGAAAAGGGGCGGCCTGAAAATTACACGTAGACTCAACATACACGGATACCCACTTGCCCAGCATGCTTGGATCCATAATACGCGTTTCACCATGGGCCTCGAGAAGAGGCAAGGCATAGTTTTGAGTGGCGTGATGAACAAGATCCCTTTTTTTCTTTTCCTCTTTAGAAGACGAGAAACAGGAAGGGGGGGGGGTGGGTCATGTGGGGAAGGGGGTCAGAACTCATGAGATGGTCTTTTTGTACTTGACAGGCATATACGGGCGAAGTTGCAGTTCATTCTGGCCCACCTGAAAACGAAAAGAAAAAAAAAGAAAAGGTTGTCGACGATAATACATGACCTGATATTTACGACCTTGCCTCTGACCCCAAAATATCTCAAGAACCCGGAAATCTGGAGCCTGGAGTCTGGAGTCCGACAACATCCAGGCACCACCCTGTGATAATCATTCCCTCTTACATAATGCTTTGGTCTACAACTGTTCTGTTCTTCATTCCAAACAGAGAGGGAAATAGTCAACTCGTCCTCATTTCCCCCCTCCCCGGAACGTGTAAAGGTGGAAGTGGCGATGTTTTGCGGTCTGACGGATGTGGTTTGTTGTTTCCAAGAGATGCGTGGGCAGGAATGATGACGAACTTCATGCTTTATGGACGGTTGTTCTCACTTGGGGGATTATTTCATAGTGACTTTCCGGCTTACCTTCATGCCTCTTACAGTATACGCGTATGGACTAGATGTGTGTGTGTACCAGTGTTGGCTCCTTCCCACGCCATAGCTGTCACATAAATATACTTGCCCTGTACAACACAGAGTGATGTGTCCGTCAATTCGGGCTGAAGGAGGAAAGAAGGGGAGGGGGGCAAGTGTTTGCATGTGAAGGGAGGGTGGCCGTAGGTTAGTGATGACCATGTTCCCAACAGAATCTGTGTTACTTTCTCTAGGAGCAGGAGCAGGAGACATAGGATGGATACTGTAAACCAAACTACTCGACTACATGGCAGAGATTTCTATCCATTCCGTTCCTTGGGTCGTTCTATAAAAATGCGTGGAGGAGAAGTCAGTTCATTGCTATGTGTGCAAGTAGAGAATCGTTTGGTTAGACTCCCCAACACTTTCCCAAGGCAGGTATTCATGTTCTAGATGAGAGTCTCCTTCGTTATTCTTTACTTCTTAGATGCCGGGCCCTACCTAAGATCGGAGGTCACCGCTGCAGATTAAAGACTCTCCATTGCTTTTACAGTATGCAGATGGGAGCAACCAATCATTTCTTGCCATGTATGAAGATGAAGTGGAGACTGATCCTTGCGAGATGTTGAACCCTACATTGGGGAGACACCGCCACAGGTGAAGAAGTTTTCACAATACCTCTTTTCTTTTTCTGTTTTGCATGAACAGAGCACGGGGACAGCCGCTCCGTCAGTGTAGAAAGTGGGGCGTGCCTTTGGCCCGAAAGGAGTGCCGAAGACAAAAAGAGGGGTGGAAAAGAAAGGAAAACAAAAGAGGGAACTGCTGCAGGTAAACGGTACCTCATACCGTGACGCAAACAACAACTGGCATGCGAAGAAAAAGCAAAGAAACATGGACAGGTTTATGCTATTCGCTGTTGTTGGTGACGGCCATGCACTCTACCATAGCGCGATCCGGTTTGTTTATTTTTTGCTCGATCATGAGGACGGTCAGGCCATTTGGAGATTATGAGGTTGGGCCGGTGCTCGCGTTCCGATTGGAGAAGAAGCATGGCGAAGGTAGCAGTCATGGAAGATGCAAAGTGGACGGGCAATCCCGCTAGCTGCCTTTGAGGTGCATGAAGGGATGAGGATCAGGGACAAGGCTGGTACAGCTTCCTGGCGAAATAGAAATCTTGGCCTGCCTCGCTTTCGTTGTACAAGTGCCAATCTCAACAAGAGGATAAGTACTATCCAGGGATCTGTCTTGGTGCCATGCTTGCCAGGAGGGTGTATATTGATAGGCGTGCTGAAGAGACGTTGGCGTCGGCTCTACCAATTGACAAGCCCGCCCGCATGCGGTGTTTACCTGTACGCGAGAAGGGTGTTTCTGCTCGTCTGTGTTGGAGGGGATTCCGGGATGGGGCATCTCGATGGATGCGTGAGCAGAAACCGAGACAAATCCGAGATTGGTCGTGTTCATTTCCTGGGTTGGGCTAGTAGGTACAGGTGCATGTACTGTATTTGTCTGGGCCGAGGGGGCCTGAGGCGTCGGCTGAACCATGGGAGTGCGGATGAGGGAGCAAAGGAGCAAAAGCAAACATGGGTGTGGCGATTATCCTTGACAATGGACAACGAGGCGTAGTGTGTGCTGCCCCACGGTTCGAACTTCGCAGCTGTCGTCAGGATTTGGCTGGCAATGTGTCATGTCGCCCAGCGGTGGTGATGCACGGGCTGTCCCGGGAAAGAATTGTCGACATGCACCTGTGTACGGTGTGTACGGGACAGGCATACATACATGGTAAAGTCACCATGGACTGGGGACGATGGATACATGCAATAGAGAGAGGAGAGAGAGGACAGTAGGTGGTGGTAGTAGTAGTTGTAACCAAATACCTCATACTAAGCAGCCACTCGTCGCTAATGAGTCGGAGCTCGGGGGCAATCGGATTCGGAGCTGGAGCGGCTTCCACGTGCCCCGGCAGCAGGAGCAGCAGGGACAGCAGGAACAGCAAGGCCAGGGCGATCACTCGGCGGATTGGGACTGGGCTGGAGCAGCTTGGCTGGCAGGAGCAAGCGACAGGCAGGGGAGGCACGGGCACCAGGGGGGAAAAGGATAGGTAAGGGCTTTCGATACATCCAAGGTCTCGAGTTTCGACTGCGACGGCGATCGCTTGTCCTCTTTCACCAGACCAGACCTGACCAGACCAGACAGTCCCGGCTCACACAGCGAGTCCCAACACGCCTAGCCAGCTAATTGCTGTACGCCTTGTGCTCTCGGCGGGCGCGCGTGCAGCCAAACGACAAAAGAAAGGGTCCCCCAAACAATCCCGTCTCCCTCTCTGCACACACACCCCCTCCTACACAGTACAGCCTTCGCCCAACGCCCGCAGAGGTCCATTCCAGCCAAATACAAAAAGCCCGCCGCCAGTGCGACTGCCCTCATCCGCACTTTGCTGCTACACCGAGGTCGCGACACCACCACCCCTGCCTCCTGTTGCTGCCGCTTTCTCCGACAATCAGGCCACCCGCTTTTCCGCCCGCGCCAGCCAGCAGCCCTCTTGCACTCACACGCACACCTCACTCTGTCTTTTCTGCTTGCTTGCTCTCGCGCCTCACCACCGCCCGCATTAACCACCCAGTGACGCCCATCTGCCATTCGGTCCGTATCCTGTGCTTCCGTCTCATCTAGATCCATCTGCTCGACGCCGCCTTGCCCGCCCGTGCTGCGTGCCATCTGTGCCCCAGGGCTTGCCTTTCAGCCCGCCCCAGCGCCGACCGTCACCACCGGTCCCTCTACCTTCGCATCTATGCCATGAATGACTTGAATCAATTCTGCATTTGATAGCTAATAACCACAACTTCTGCTGGTAAGATGCTCCACCTTCCCCGATCACCATTCCGGTTCCTCCTACCTTTTCGTCCCGTGGCTGTCTCCTGCCTGTCTCTCTCTCTTTTCTTGTTGCTGTCGACATCGCTGCCGGCTGGCTTCCCATCCCTCATTCCCTTCTGCCACCCATGGCGGCTCCCGACCCACTAGACGGCATATTGCACCTCGAGCACGTTGCTGTACGTGACGGTGCGCGAAATGTCCTGCTCGATTGCGCTAACCTTGGGCCCAATGACAGGTCGGACCCTATTGCGTTTTCGATAGCTTCCAGCCTCTCTCCAATCCACCATCTACCATTCCTCTTCACTCCTCCTCAACCCTGCTGGAAACCGCCAACCAGCGCATGGTCGACCCCATCATGACCAACTCTTTCGCCTACCAAGAAGGTATGCGCCCCTCGTGGTTCACCACCGCAGCCGACGACATGCCCTTATCCGCCCCGTCCGACGATATTGCCGGAGCAAACTGGAGCGAGTTCATGGCTTGGGATCACAACACTACCTCCCAAGCTCCGCATGTCAAGCTGAGCGGTCCCGTTGGAGTTCGGAAGACCGAACAGCAGCAATCTCCCATCTTTGATCGTCGTCAGGACTCTCCCTCGAATGGCATTCCTACTTCTACGACCATCGGCAGTGATCCGTCCATCAAGGCGCCTTTTACGTTTGGCGAGAACCCCGAGCTTCCTTCCACCTTTAACTTCGATGCCAATGTTTCCAGCTCACCATCTTCGGGCGACGGGCAACAGCAACAGCAAGGCAATTTCTATCCCATGTGGCAGCAACAACAACAAGTAGGCGATGGCTCCTTATTTCACCAAGGAATGGATCAGTCACGTGCGTCCGTCGCCCCCATGCAAAATATGTCGAGCAGGTCAAGCCTACATCAAAGTCAGAGCCCAGGTTCAATCCGCAACGGCCCAATCAGCTCCCCGTCCGAACAGTCCACTCCGGAACCAGTACTGGACAATCCTAAGAAGAGGAAGTCCTCCACCAACGATGATGACTCAACACCGAACGGCAAGAGGGAGAAATCTCAGCCTCCCAAAAAGACGGCGCATAATATGATCGAGAAAAGGTATCGAACGAATCTTAATGATAAGATTGCTGCTCTGCGCGACAGTGTGCCCAGTCTTCGAGTCATGTCCAGGGCGAACGGCACAGGGGAAGAGGAGGACGATCCCGAGGACTTGGAAGGTCTTACACCAGCTCACAAGCTCAACAAGGCAACCGTGCTGTCCAAAGCAACGGAATACATTAGACACCTTGAGAAGCGGAATAAGCGCTTGCAAGACGAGGTCACAGCTATGAGTCGCCGTATCGAGAACTACGAAAAAATGGCAATATCAGGCTCCATGAATGTACATGGCTCCGTGGGTACTCCAGACGGAAGCAGATACTCCGAAGATCCCTTTACGCCGTCGCATTCCATGTCCATGTCGGGTCCACCCCAGGGTATGATTCCTGTACCCGATCACATCGCCGGTCTACGCCACGGCTTGCCTCCTCAGGGTCACTATGCCGCGGCGTATCCGCAGTACTCTGGCGCCTCGCGTCCTGGGCAAACAGGACCGCCCATGGTCCCTGGTCGCCGCAACACCATGATGGGCAAATTGATCGTTGGCTCCTTGGCTGGACTAATGATCTTGGAAGGCGTTGCCGAGAGAAGACAGTCCAAAGAAGAGCCGTCAGATCGTGGTCTGTCAGCTCTGCCTTTCCATGCCGCGGCTATCCTTGCCCCCCGGGTCTCTCTCGGCGCTGCCAATGCTCAAATCCCCATCGCCAAAGTACTTCTCGTATTCGGCGCTCTGTTCTACATCATTGCGCCTTTCTTCAAACCCAATACGAAGAACAAGAAAAAGACCGCCCAGATTGTTAACCTGGCTCAAAACCCTTCGCTGGCGTTACCAGTAGAAATGCGACAAAAAGCATGGCTCACTTCGATTCAGACTGTTTGGGTTCCACGCCACAACTTTTGGCTCGAGGTTGCCGCTCTGGCTATCAAAACAGTGAAGCTCAGCGTGCGCAAAATCATCGGCTGGGATGGTTACGCTCTGCTCACTGGCACTACTAAAGAGCAGGAAATAGCCCGCGTGAAGTCCTGGGGAATTGCGTTGGACGCGCAACTCACGGGCGGCGACGCCGAGATCAGTAAGAGCAGACTTGTTTTGACATTGATGGCATCGGGAACATTACCGGATACTCCAGCCCGACTCATGCTCAAAGCGTTGCATATACGGGTTTTGTTGTGGGAACTTGCCCATGCTGGGCATGGGTTGTCCTGGATGTGCGATAATTTGAGCGCCAAGTTGTCCCGCAGGTACTGGAACATGGCCCGAAGTGAGCAGAAGATTGCTGCCAACTTGGCTTCCAAGCCAGAGAACGAGCTGGAGCCTTTGCCAGAGCATCTAGCAGTGCTTTTGGAGGAAGAGTGTGACGACGTCCTCGTGCCCTCTATCATCCAGCGCGCCTACAATCTGGCTTGGAATCGTCCGATTGCTGAGCACACCTCTGCAGATCCTTCAATGGACGGCGTGGTCGAGGATTTTGCCATTTCCTCGCCACTCGATGCGCTTGCTGCCTGGTACTCCAGTTACAGGCTAAAGCGTGGTCTCGTTGGCTACTTGGGATCTAGGGGCGGCAAAGTGAAGGACAATATCAAGACGGATCTTGAACTTGCCGTTCAGACTGCGCCCCCGACATCTCAAGCCCACGTCAGGTCACTGGTTGCACAAGCGGTTGTACTCGAAGATAACACCAATGCTCGCATTGCCACTGCGTGCAATGCTTTGCCATCACCGCCCACAGCCGCGCAGTCAAAACAAACGACGTTCATGAATCTCGTCGGCAATGCCGATACAGCCATCGATGTGCGCAAAGCGTTGACACTCGCCAAATGCCACATGCTCATTCAACATACCAGCGTCTCGGCTCGCCAGCGCGCCGCCTTTGTTGTCAACAACACTCGCTTGGTTGAAGGCACGACGACTTTACTCAGCTTCGTTGCAGCCTACAAAGTTTTGAACCATTTTGTCCAGGACCCGATAGTGCGCTCCCAGACAAGCTACGGTCTGGAGAAGATGGCCAGTCTATTGCGCCATTGGGTTGGCCACGAGACAGGCAAGCAAAGCGGACTAGGCAACAGAGTCCGAGGTAGACTCGTGAGCAGGTGTCTAGAGGCGAGCAAGATGCTAGTCGGGCTCGCCGAGAAGGAGGATATGGACCCTGGCTATTTCAGCTCCAGTATGAAAGGTGACGAGGTCGAGTCCTGAAACCAAAAACAAAAATTTTGGGCGGTTTTCTTTTTCCGTCTCTTCATGAGACTCTTCCTGCATTGCTAACGTTATGGGCTGGCGGTCAAGGCGTAACCGACCAATTGGCGTTCTCGTTTTATAACTTTGGCCTGGCTTCTCATAACTTCCTTCGTTTCCCCTTCTTGGGACGCATCTTCTTCTATTTTTTTTCCTTTGTTTCTTCTTCTTCAGCATTATACCGATAACACACATCGTAGGGGCTATGGCGCGAGGGCATCGAAAGACCAGCAGCGGGTCATGTTGAGATTAGTTAGCATGTACACAGATATCATTCACAGTACACACTGTTTGCGGGCCTAGGCATTTTTCGGATTACCATGGGGGGCTCTATCTATAGCTATCGGTCGTGTGTAGGCGAAATTCCTTCCCGAGTAAGAAGACCACCTACACGGGTGGCAAATGCAATTATCTCAAGACAAGAAAGTATCGCATTCTATCTGTCACAAGCATGCACATGTGCCTATGGGCTCAACGGAAAATGACATGTGTCTTTGTTTCTCTTTCCACTTTCTCGACGCCGAATATGCCAACTCCCTCCGCATTAGGCCCTACAACTTGCTACTCTTCGTCTTTCTCTCCTTTTGCTCCTCATCACCACCACTGACCAACAGCTTCTTCCCGATCATCTCTTCCAACTCCTTTACCGCCCCCTTTGTCCCACCCAAGGGGACTTTGATAGTCCTCAGCCCGACCCCCTTGGCCCCCTTCAAATTGGCCCCAATATCATCCAAAAACACTACATCACCCGGCTCGACGACCCCCGTGCCGCGGGCCTCGCTCAGCCGACTGAGCTCGCGCACTGCGAGACGGTACGCAGCGGGGTCAGGCTTGCGCACGCCGAGGTGAGCGCTGGAGAGGTAAATATCGAAGTGGGTGGATATATTTGCCGGGTCAAAGTTTGGCAGGTGGGGAGGGAACAAAGTCGGTGATAAAGGGGAACGGTGGAGGAGCGACGATGTGAATGCTTCACCGTGATTGTCGACAGCAGCTGTAGGGAAAGCGATTGTGTTTGAGAGGGCACCTAGAATGAACTGCGGAACCTCTTTCCCTTCTCCCCTCTGCTCGTGTGCTACTTTCGGCATTACGGTTTGTGTGAAGTGGGCGAGTCTCAGTAGCGCTGGATACATGTATGGATCTGGAGTACGGCTTATCCGCATCATATCCCAGAAGAGCGATTTTGCGTCAATGGTGGGTGGGTTGACGTCGTCCTCCTTCTCTCCATCTTTTTCGAGGTTCCTCTTCGAACGGAATTCCGCCCATGCAGAGCGGTTTTCGAGCTGCGCTTTGAACCGCGCAAACCATGTGTCGTCGAGTGGGACTTCGCCTCGTTCAATCTGCTGCCATGCGCCTGTGGCTAGTGGGCCCTTTTGGATAGCGAAGTTGATGTAGCCTTCCGGGATGTTGTGGGCGATTTCATAGTCTAGGATGGCACGGAAGGGCGAAATTACCTGTGGGTTGGGGTGTTAGAATGGATTGACCGAATGGATAGATATGAATGTGAACGAAGAAAAAAAAATAGAAATATGGATAGCCATATCATACGAGCTAATTTCTCAAATACTGGAAAAGGAAAAGAATCAACGTACACAAACCCCTCCAATGTCGAAAAGAATAGCTTTAGGTGGTGACGGTACCATGATGTGTAGTTTTGTCCGTTCTATCGACCCCCTTCTCTGTTTATTTATGCGCTTTGGTCGTCTCCGCTTTTGCTGTTGACCCCAGTAAGTATTTTCCGTCGGCCTCTCTTGATCAATGGTGGCTTCTGGAGTAGTTATGAATGTCGTTGTCGTCCAATGGATCAACCCTTGTTCAGCTATATCAAAATCAAGACGCTCGACTCTTTTCGCCAGTGATATAGGATGTGCAGATTTCAATCACACAAGTGCCGATGGGAAATGATACTCTAATACGAGGAGTTTGATTTATTGGATTACCAACTATCATTGAAGTGTGTAGATTCGATAACACACAATTCTCGGAGTTCAGAGGTTGGGAGGGGGAGATTGTTTCCCGACCGATCGGCTTCGAGAGATATGCCGAGGTACAAGAGAGATGGTTGGGAACGTGATGACTAATCTACCATGATGTAGCAACCACCTTCTATCTGTCTAGATATGTTCTACGCTTGAAAAGACGATTGTCTGATGTTGTGATTATTCTGGATTCGGCCAGCGGATACAATTAGAAGTATGTATTCGACTCCAGAGAGGTCCTGAACTAGAGATACTGAAGTACATCAATTCGTCAATTCGTGGATTGAGAAGAATACCCTTTCTAGGGCAATACTTGACAAAAGTCCTCAGTTTCACTACCTCGTGGTGAGGATGTTACGGGACGAGAGAAGCGAACCAGCTAGCTCCCGCTTGGAGACACACAAGGCGAGAAGAAGGTAGAGCAAAGAAAAGCCAAGGCACACATGCAACGAGAAAGGCGCAAATCAGTGCTTGTGACGACACAAAGTTGCAGCCAACTTGAATTTGGAACAAGCTACAGGACCAAAACAGGTCGAGAGTTTATCCATAGCAGGAGGACGCTCAAATATAGTCTTGGCTCCCCGCATATGCGAAACGCGGAGAGGAGCGGAGCAAGGGCATGGAAGTAGCAGGTGTATAATGGAAGCGTAAGGGATCATCGCACGAGTGGATTAGCATAACGGTTCGCGATATGATGGCGGCGGCGGCAGCATGATGGTCCAAAAGGGAGCGAGGAAGGCAGTAGCGACGGGCCGTTTACCGATGCTTGGTTCTGGAAAGAGGGGCTGTTCATTAGATGATGTGAAGATGGCTGCGAAACGAGTTTCGGATCAATGAGGCCATCTCGTTTGTAAGGGAGAAGGGACGGAAAGGGCTGGAGATGGCGTAGGGATAGACTGATAGCTACGGTGAAAACATGGATCATGGGCGATGGGCAGGCAGGGCTTATTGAGATTGTCGGATCAGAGGAGTTACAAGGCTGTGAGGCTGGTGAAAGTGGTAGAAGAAATTGGCACCGTCGCAATGGATAGGGCGACTGATGGTGCTGAAACGTGCGATTGGACGTTTGTTTCATGGAGAGTGGCGTGCTACGGTTGTTATACGCACATATTGCTATAGTACGTGGTGAGTAAATGAAACGCGAAGAGAAAACTCGGGAAGATGAGGTCGACGTCGTCCTCGAATTGATTATCACAAGTTGTCGTCAAACCAGACAGCACATGGTGACAACTGGATTAACGAGCGGAGGGTAAAGTGGAGGGGAGCATGAATTACGGGCAGCATGACAAGGCGGGAAGGTGTTAGAGTAGAAGAGCACTAGAGGCTGCAGCCCTGTGATGGTTCTCGACAGGGGAGAGGCGACGTGTCTAATGGTACAGGACAGCAGGATAGCGTTTGGCAGGTGGAGGCATCTTGTTTAGCACGAGCAAGCTGACACGAGATGACTGCAGACAGTATAGCTATAGGACAATAGGAGGAAGGGAAGCGCATGTCGGCAGCAGGCAGGCAGTGGTTATTCTCCGGACTTCGCGTACAACAGGCAGGCTATTGAATAGCGTGTGGTACATGGGACCAGGCGGACGGTTGGTGGTGGTAAAGGGTGGGTGTTGGTACCAGGCCGGAGTAGCAACAAGAGCAACAAGATCAACCAGCGCTCGGCAGTGCTCGTCTTGCTCACGCACCCGTTTGTAGAGGGACACACGAGACATGAAGACGCGAGCAGCCGAGGAGCAGGAAACCATGTGTCGGCTGGGGGCAAGGCCAACGAGGTGCGCGTGTTTCAACTGCGTGTGGCCCCGGCATTGGCCATGTTCCTGCATCCCCGCTTGACGAGATTGAGCTCGGGCACGGGCATGCTGGTGAGACGAGTTTCAGGACTCTCGAGACGGCATCCCTTGGCTCGGGGGGCGAGGGGGCATGAAACTCGACGAGAGGTTGCGCGGGTTGAGGACAGGTTGATTCTATTCTCCGTTGTCGAGTCTTCTCGATGAGGGCGCAGTGGTTCGGACTTTGTCAAGGGGGTCGTCATCAGAGAAATTTTGCATGTAGTAGCCAATAGTGAGCGGGGCGCAGAATTGGTAGTCAAGCCCCCAATAGAGCGAGTCGATGGGGAGTAGGCAGCGCAATTTCAGCAAGCTCGACGCGTGGTTGGCCAGCGCCATGCCATCTCCGTGCTCTGCTCTGCTCTGCGTCCAGAAGCGGACGGCTGGATGACAGAAGACTTGCATGCTTTGCCCTTGCTTTTCAAATCATGGCGGCCAGATTTTTCTTTTTGATTTTTTTTTCTTTTCAATATTATTATCTGTCATTTTCCACAAGGAGCAGCAGCAGATGGACGACTACTTAGTAATGATATTATTGAGGATGGATTGCTGCCAAAGGACTACTCACCTATATCGTGTACCTCAGCCTCGCAGCAGCATCACCGAGTACCCTTTTTATAATTAGAAGCAGGACGGAGAGGGCTGTGATTGGCTGGCGGGGTCGCGGTCACACGGCAACTTAGGCGCCGATGGAGGCAGCGTGGAGCCAGTGACGGCACTGAACGACGACGACAACCAAGTGGGGACGCTTCTTGCGGTGTGCGAGAACAGCGACAGACGGAGCAATCAAGTCGTGGAATCTACATTTATTGTTGCATTCGATACAGACGGGTATGCAGTGCATCATGACACGCGATGGAGCAGCTGAACATGTGGGTGTGTGTGTGTGTGTGTGTGCGCGCGCGGGAGAGCGGTGCATAGTCGAGGGAACTCGAGAAGACCAGAAAAGGAGCAAGAAGAGGCGGGCGGCGGGCCCAGGCACGCACACCGAACGGGCAAACCCCGCGGTCTCTGCGCATGGGAGACGGCGGTTTCATTTGGGCCTCTGGCTCGTCGCGCCCATGATGAAGCCCCCGGTCCATTCTGCTGCAGGGCTGGAAAATCGCCACGCATGCCTCCCCTCCCCTCCCATCCATCCCATTGAATCCTCCAAGCCATTGGCCCCTGAAAGACTCACTAGAGCAGGCAAGCAGACCTGTCCGTCTGTCTGTCTGTCTGAGCTGCGGCCCGTGCGCCCTCGTCCTGCCAAGCCCAGTTGCTTCCTTAAACGTCTCCCTCGCCGAGCCTGCTTGCCTTCGCCCTCTCTCGCTCTCTCTCTTCTCTTCACTCGACTTGCTCTCCGTCGCTCCTGGCTGCTCTGCCTTGCCCTTTCCGCTCCCACCTTCTTCGCCTTCCTTCTCTCTTCTCCATCTCTCGTCTCTGCTACCACCACTCTCTTCTCTGCAGCTCCTGCATCATCATCTTCTACTTCCCAGCTTTAGCCAAACATCTACCTACTCACCTACCTAATCATCTCGAGCGCCTAGCCCGCCTCGCCAACCAACAGAGCCCGCCAGTCGACCTCAACCAACATCCAACCACAACCACCTTCTTCTTCTTGAACATACATCAAGACGCCTGTCCTTGTCCATCTGCATTCACCCTAGATCAACCCTTTACTTTCAATTCCACTTACTTTTGCTGCCCGCCGTGTGCCCGCCTACTCCCGCCGCAACACCATCCGCTCGCCTCTGCCTCTGTCGCACTTGCCTCGACTTAGTCAGCCAGCCAACCAGCCCGCCAGCCAGCCAGTCAACTCAATCACTCGTCAACCGACCCACCTACTGCGCGCGCACATAGCCCACCAGCATTTTGTTAATACGCCCAACTCTGCATTGCCCGTCGGCCGGTCTACGATCCCAGCACTACCATAGTACCATCTCTAAAGTACGATCCTTAATCCACTAATCCAACGCCAAATCCCCACGTCTGCTCTCCCAGCAGCAAACGTCCTGTATTTGCATACCGACTTTCGATTCTTTGCCCTTCTTCCCAGTGTCGTCGACACTCTTCTTTGTCCACCCTTTGGTCTTCTTTGTCGTCCGTGAGTTCCACTCCGCCAACACGACAAAATGAGCATGGACGCAGGCGGTCTTGCTCAAATGACATACAACAACTTCCAGCCCAACAACGGGCTTGGTATGCCCTCTGCCGGCTTCGCCTCACGCGGCAAGGGCGCCTCGCTCAAGCGCCTGAGTGTCGCATCTCCTCCAAACGTTGCATCCATTTCCGAAAGCATGGAGACGCCCACCCCTCGCACCAGCCGTTCCCATCTGCTTGCCGGCCTTCGCACTGCCCCCAAAACTCCGACATCTGCTCAGCCTCCCGCCTCTGCTCCCTTTGGCCAGCGTCAACACAATGTGGGCGCCTCCATCCCTAGGTCATCCTACAACGGTGCCAACAAAGGTGTCCCGCAGACCGCTGTCGGATCCGGGTTTTCCGCCGCCAACCAGTACAACCAGCCCTCGCAGCAGCCCATGTACGACCAGGTTCTGGCCCCGCCTTCTTTCCAGTTCGATGACGGTGAGATTGATCCCAACATTGCTGCTCAGCTCATGGCTACCGAGCTCTACCTGGCCCAGCGCCAGCAGCAGCTTCAGCAGCAGCTTCTCACTCTCACTGCACACCAATTCGGCAACATGGGCTTGAACGGCTCCGGTATGCAGCACTCGCAGTACCCATCCATGCCTTTCACGCCCCAGATGAACGCGTATGCTCAGCAGATGCAGAATGCCTCGTCGCTCCAGGAGACTGGACAGCCCGGCGTCTACCTTGCATTCAATCAGATGACTGGCCAGTACCAATATGTCGTGGACCCGGCTCTTCAGCAGGAGTTGATGGGCAACGAGATTCACGCTGGCATGTCCGACTCTCCAGCACCGCCAACTCCCGGCTTCGCTCCTTCTCCGCCCAAGAGCAACACTCCCATTGTCCAGGTCTCGCCTCCCGCAGAGGTCAACCCCAGCCCGTGGGCCTCCCGCAGCTCTTCCCCGCCCAAGAAGTCGCCCAGCCCGCCCCAGAACTTTGATCCTCTGCCCCCGCCTTCGGCCAACGCTTTCCGTCGCGGCCACAAGAAGAATTTGTCTACTCTTGCGGTAGAGAAGGGTGACGCTCCGGAGGCACCCAAGTCGGCGCTTGCTCGTCCTCCCGGTTTCCCTGCTACCCCCATGACAGGCACTTTCGGTCCTGGACAGGCGCGTGCCGGCGAGCACCCCGTCCGTCAGCCTCGCGGTCCACCTCCGCTAGAGGAGCTCAAAGTCAGCCCAACTACCAAGCACGAGGGCAGCAAGAACTTTGCTGCTCGCCAACGCCGACAGGCCGTTGGCAGCCTCATCCGTGCCGGCATTGGCCGCCGCGGCCACCGCTCCGGTAGCTCCGGCAGCGCAAGCCCGGTCAGCGAGACTGAAATGTCTTTCCCAGCCTCCGACAATGACTCGGATAGCGTGCGAAGTTCTGGAAGCGGCAGCCTTTCTGGTAAGCCAAGCATTGGTAGCCTTCGTGCCGCCGCCAACGGTGCTATTGGTTCCGAACGCAAAGCTTCCAAGGAGCGCTCTCCCCAGCGACCCATCGATCGCTCTTACACTGCCAAAAGTGTAAGCAGTGATGAGGGCATTGGCGGTGGCCTCGTAGAGATTCGTGCCAACGAACCCAGGCTCTCCCGCAGCCCTCCCAGGCTCGTCTTCACTGGCGTCGAGAAGCGCAAGAGCACCAAGTTCTAAATGTTGGCGCATGGACTCTTCCCTGTGCATATTGTTTTTATTTGGCGTCCCGTCGGACCCTACACCTTCCTTGCTTCCTTTCCACTTCTATTCTCTGACGGCCCTCACGAATCTTTTTGTTTGATCCATTTTCCTTTTACCGTTTTGTTCTGTATCTGATTTCCAAGGAGGGGCAGCATTTGGATGGTTCCTCCTACTTCTTTTGGCTCGGTTTACCCTTCGTCACCTCGGGAGCTCACAGCATGATTTCCATGCGGGAGATTTTATGAGGTTCCTATTGGTCAAATTCTTGTTTCCTATTTCACGCGAACTGTTTTTTTGATGAGCATGCGGATCGCTTCTCCTTGCCCCAGTTCGTCGTCACAACAAGATTGGACATATACACACTTTCTGGGTCGGCTTTTGGGGGATACAATGGTGAATGGGAGACGGAAACTTTGATTTCTTCCATCACGAGCTCCTGGCCTGTGGCTGCAGCTCTTTGCGTTCATTTGCAATTTCATCAAAAGTGCGAAATATTTGGGATCATTCTATCCTGCTTTGCTGGTGGATGGTTCGCACACGGAGAAAAACAAACCCTTTTACAATTGAAGAGGACGAATGAGCATGTAGGATAAGAAAACCTAAATGACATCACACTCGTTTTTCAAAATCGCTTTGCGCTTTCCGTGATGATTCCACTACTGTGATTGCTTGTTTTGAAAAGTATTGTAAGTGCTGGGTTTTGTCTAGATGTTACGTTTACATGATGTTACGTTTACATGATGTTTTATTTTCGACTCCTTCACCCAAGGTAGCTGCAAATCGAGGGTGGGGTGGGGTACGTGTGTGGTACAACGACTCAAATGCGGGGCATGTGAGCTATCATCCTAACACTGATTCATCGCCCAAAAATTCTCAAGCTGCACCCATTGTGCGCGCAACGACACAGTCAAAAAGCCCAGTGCACGTTTCTCCACAGCTCCTCTGTCTTGTGTTTTCACTGCAATCTACAGGAATCATCATAGTCACCATGGCGCCCGTTGCGGCTGCAACTATCGAACCTGTTCCTCCCGTCCGTCCTCCCACTCCACCGCCCTCAGACCCTTCTCGCCCTCTGCATACACTGCCACCGCCTTTCACATCGTCGAATCTTCAACTCCTAGCCCAAGGAGCCGAAGCACTTGTCTACAAGACAACGTTCCTGTCACCGACCACACAATGTGTTGTCAAATATCGGCCACCAAAACCATATCGGCACCCGACGCTCGACAAAAGGCTGACGAAAGCAAGGTTGCTTGCTGAGGCGAGAGTGTTGGTCAGGGCTGGTAGGGAAGGTGTCAGCGTGCCGACGGTTCTGGGTGCCGATTGGGAGGCGGGATGGCTGGTACTTGGGTGGATCGGGGGAGGAAGTGTCCGGGCCGTCCTGGACGCATGGGCTGATCGAGTCAAGAATAGAATCAAGGCACAGGAAGATGAGATCCAAGGTCAGGATCCAGTGGAAATCGGGGATGAGGGAATGTTGGATCTCATGCGAAGGATAGGGATCTGCGTGGGCCATCTACACTCCATTGGCATAGCGCATGGGGACCTCACGACAAGCAACATCATGCTCAAATCGCCATCGCCGGATCCGCCTTCTACCACAAACGGTCAGACTCCTGTACAGTCTTCGGATTCTACGGGCTCTGCAGTCCCTTCCCTTGCGGGTGAGGTCACTCTCATAGACTTCGGTCTTGCATCGCACATGATGGCGCATGCAGTCGACGAAGAAGGCGCTGTTGATCTTTATGTTCTCGAGCGTGCGTTTGCAGCAACTCACCCGGCGGCGGAATACCTGTTCGCAGAAGTGCTGAAATCATATCAAGGGAGCTGGAAGGGGGCAAGGGGGGTACTGAAAAGGCTCGACGATGTCAGATTGAGGGGAAGAAAAAGAAGCATGCTCGGGTGAACGTGGGATGAGCTGGAAAAGACATGAACGAGACACCCTATATTCACACGAACAACCAAATATGCTCTTCTTGAATTAACACGACTAGTGCGAGAAAGGGCGTAATAAGTACATAGCACTACCTTGGTTTGTTGAGCGACGAGCAGGTTTTGAGTCTGCAACTTGCAACTCTCGAGGCAATGAGCCTAAGAAGTCGACGAAATATTGTTTACGCACTCAGCTACCACGCACGATAACAATCGAGGAGGGTGGTCTGCTCAGATTTCGGTCGCTCATAATTCACGTCGCATCTCCACTGACCTCACTACCCAAACCTTACTATTGTTCTTTGCCTTTCGCTTCACGCGACTTTCATGGTCACAGCATCGACTCTTGAAGCGACCATCTACTACCAGTTTGCCAGCCTAGGCTCGTGCTACACATACCGTACTGCCGGAGACCCAGCAATATCAATCAGCTCATGCCACGACCGTCTTTCAGCTGCTGCGCAGCTGTGTGATATTGTATCCATAAGATTATTGGCTACTTCACAAGACAATAGGATAGTCGGTTTCACTCCACCATCATATTGTTCCCGGCAGTAGGGGAGTCGGAAGTGTCAAAGTATAGTCTTGCAAGACAATAATAGGAAGACGAACAATGGTAGAGGGGTATCCAACTGGCGCACTCACATCGCACTTATAATTCTGTTCTCAACTTTTTAATCATTGTCGACTGCTCTTTTGACTGTCCATCCTTTTTCAAGTCCTACTCTCCAACATCATTGTCGAGTAAGCATCTCTTCTCAATCACCGATAGAGTCACTGCGCGATTCGAGGACCCTACTGCATATATTATCGGACAGAGTCATCTCCTTTGCCAAACACCAAATTCTATTCTATCCAACCATCCCGTCGGGTTACATGACACCGGGTAAATCTCCATGTTCCCCCAGCGAACGACCAGCGTACAAACCAAAGCACCATCATCGATCGTACTGACGTAACTCTCCAGGCTAGCTGAACAGGCAATCGATCCAACGATGCTCTCCTTGACTTCAATCATACCCCTTATTAGTCTACTTTGCCATATCAACGAGATTACCCCCACCGAGACAATTGCTACCGCCATCTTCTCGCTCGTTGCTACGCTCGCGACAGCGGGAGTCGCATGCTATGTAGCCATGCGTATTCTTGAATTCGATAAGGCTGTACAGAATCGTGGAACCGTCCACTCACCGTCAGGCCTCCTCTCGATCTGTCAAGCACTTCGAGTTATCAAGATCATACGAACCAAGCCTCGATCTACCAAGAACCAGCACATCCGTCGAAGCCATTCGAAATTCTTCATCTTCGGCAAGACGTCCTTCCACACTACATCCATCACCAGCGAGAGAAACAGCGCCAGCACATCACATCTCACCGCCAGACCAACAGAGAGATTCTACAAGCTTCCAAAAGTACCAAGGACACATGGCATGAAGCATCATGTGAGGGTGCGGGCAGTACAGTACGATGTTCCCGGTGGGCCGGTCGGTGGACTCAATTGCGTCGTCATGTAAGGTCCGACATATCTTATACTATGCACCCATGGCCTACCTGCGTCAGATTCAACACAGACCTGTCTATCTGACTGAGTTCGCTGCGAACCAAATATCTTGATATCGTGCTTGCTTGCCTGCTTGCGGTGGGGATGGTGCGAATGGTGTGGTCGGTCGATCGGTCAATCGCATACCTACCCCATACAAGCTTAAGGACAATGAGGTCGATTCATATCCCGCTTTTTTATGGGAGGAGCTACTATCGTCTTCCGATTTCTTTTTCATGATCAACATCATCGGGTTTACCCTCTTCTTCTGTTCGACAACCGGACACAACTGCTGGACGAACGGATCATGACCTACTCATTAGTTTTCTTTTCTACATCAGGAAATAGAGAGATACGGAAAGAAGCGGTTTAGAAGGACAATATGCTGATGGCGTCGGTTTCTTTCTTGCTTCTCAAGTATCTATTACGAGGCACTGTGGAGCCAGGGTATATACAAGTAATACAAGTTGATTCAACCAACAACCAATTCATATTAGTTTCCTACTGTTCTCAGTTGCTGTACTTATCATCGACGATGAAGTTTACATTATGCAAATGCATGAATACAACGGTGATTCCCACTTCCCATGACACAAGAAGTATTTAGACGAGGTGTGGAAGCAGGTCATCGAGATATACCACAGACCACACAAATCACATTGAGCAAACGAGAAATACGACAGACCATGGCGGAGAGAATCCTGATTTTGATTTATTGGTTGAAGTAGCCCTATCTCGACATGAAACTGTTCCCTGATACTTCTCTTTCTTTTCCTCTTCCAGGGGGGCGGGGGGGTATATTGCACCACAAACACCAGAGAAGGAAATTAAGATGGAACAACCGCAGGGCTTGAAAAAAGAAAACATGTGTAGGAGCTGCGACTGCCCGATATTAAACAACTCCTAACAGATGAACAGTATAGCAGGCACAAGCAAAACACAAAAGGAAAAGACACAAAACCTAGTCGTGACTAGCAACGTGTCCAGAAGAAACAAAAAAAAAGAGCAATCAGACGAGTAGTCAGGGTGGTTTATTATGAGCGCATTGTTGCTCGCGGATGGCCGTATGTTGTTGAGAGAAGATGCTTTTGTCGATCAACCCAGAACCAAGGCGTCGCTCAAGACATCTAGTCGTAGTCGGAATCGAACTCGATGTCCGAGAATTGCGGCAGAGCATTGAACTCGGCATCGCTCATGAAAGGGTATCCCAGCTCGTGGCCGTACTGGGAGGCGCGAGCGGAATCCACGGATGGCGAGGTGTTGGTGTCGCTGGTGCTGATGGATGGCTCCGAGGAGTCGACAGCGCGAGGCCTGAAGGCGGGGTGGATGAGAGGAGTGGATGTTCGGGGAGGGATGCTATCAGTGCGATAGGTGGCGGCAGAGAGAGGGTGACGATGAGCGGAGGGTTCCATGGTGTTGAGCCGCTCGGAGGTGATCTTGTCGTGGTAGGAGAAGGGCCTCGGGGAGAGGATGGTGGAGTCGTGAAGGGTGGCGGTGGGAGAGACATTAGTCTCTTTCTCAGAGTCGGAGTCGGAGTCGGTGTCGTTGCCCAGGGTGCTCTGGGAAGTAGTGGCGGCAGCACCCAATGCGATCTTGTCTTCTTCGTCCATGGTGGGCGGCACGAACACACCGCCGCAACCATACAAACCCTCGGGGCCGCAACCCCCCTTGTAGTAGATCGAGTCCAGTACGAACCCGACCCGGTTGGCTTCCCGAGCCTGAACGCCCTCCTCGTCCGCGGGGTGGAAGACTCTAGCTTGGCGATTGGACTTCGAGCCTGGCGAGGGCTTCGAGATTGCGGGCCGGGGAGGTGGAGATGGGGAGGAGACACGCCCGGCACGACGCTTGCGATCCTTGCCCCTGAAGACCTTGCGGATGAGTTTCTTCAGGAGTGCCATCATGTTTGGTCAGGTCCTGGTGATGAATTGGGGAAGGTGGTGAAGAGGAAGGTGAAGATGAGGATGTATTTTTATATCGGGGACGAGAACAGCCAAGTCGTGCGGTACAATTGTTTGGTCGGATAAGAGGGAGGAATGGCTGGAAGGGTTGAGCGGACTTTGTGGTCAGGTTGTTCGGGGTGAGAAAGAGAGAGAGAACTGATCTGTTCAGGAGGGATATTGTTGGTGCCGGGACGTCGATGGTTTGATCTGAGGTTGCTTTGAATGGTGGGTCGTCTCGATGGGAATTGATGCTATTCACTTGTCAGCTTTGTTTTTTTGATACACTCAGTTTTGAGAGGAGCTGAGTGTAAGGAGAGAGAAAGGAAAGAGAGCAGAGGAACCTTTTAAACACTGGCTGAGAGCTCGAGCACGTGGGTGAGGAAGCGAGCAAACAACTGTGAGGAAAGTGAAGATGAATCTTGCCATGAGGAAAGTGAAAGTGAATCTTGCCATGAGGAAGATGAACGCAAATCCCGTGGCAAGGAAGATGAGAGTGAACTGCGCACTGACCAGGTGCAAACGCGAGATCGAGAACGCTACCTCCATACATATGTACTCGATATTCGCACCCATGATTCGAGGTATGAGTTGAGGCATACGACTCGCAGAGGTTATATGGCCTATGTTGTGTGGTTAATGTGGTCGTCCGGGAGTCGATGTGTTTCCATGGCGATTAGACACAGCACAAATATTTGGAGCACTAATAAACAATTCTGCCACATAGGCCCAGACAAATAGAACATCATGAAGGTAGCTACATACGTTCCTAGTGTATGTTGTATACATGTGGCCTGGCTCTCATAGCATGTTGCAAAACTACTATTACGAAGCCACTTGGATTCTATACACAGAACACTATCAGCTGAGTACAAAAAATGACCTGGAAATCGTTTGAGCCTAAGAATGGAGTCTGGAGTGGGAATGCGTTGATAATGCGAGCAGATGATGTCAAGGAAGACCTGCAATCAAGCACATGCGCAGCACCGACATTCGAGACGAAGCAGGCCATAACCTGAAGAGGCAAGACTACAGATACTCATGAATCACGTCACTTAATGATCAACCGTATCCCACCGAGCAACATGGACCACACAATAATTGAAGTAGAAAGAGGTTATACTACGAATGAAAATGTATTCCAACCACGCCCATATGTTGCCCACGAATACAACTGAATATCCGAGATGTGGGCTCAGAAGCCCCAAAGAAGGCCCCACCATCCTCAATTCAAAAGAGCGATCAAGTACAATCGTTCAAGTTCACCAACTTGATAGTCTTCGTTGTGCTGCTAAAGACTCAATCCGCTGTGCTTCATCCTTTGGAAGCTGTACGACCGAGCCCCATTCGGCAGCTGCATCTGCAAAATCTACCATATCTCTGATGTCTCCTATTTATCATCATCAGCACCATCGTCGCTCTAGAGGCTTGAAGTCTGCTTACTGTCACTTAGTCGTTGGGTTCCTTGTAGACGGGGAACGGGGTTCATTTGAGTGAAGACCAAAGGAAACTTTGGCTGCTTGATGAAGTGATTGATGATTACCGGCCACGTCTTCGCGAAGTTGTCTATACTAGAGCCCCGAAGCTCTGCTAGATCGTCGCTTGCAGAGTATTGGGAGAGCAAGCTGTCGATCCAGATCATGTCTGCATTCTTCTCCGTATAAGAGTCCAGCTTATCCACGAGTCGTCTCGTTATGCGTAACACAAAGAGACCAATAATGATGAACTCGGGACGTTGCCCTCGAGGTACAGGTCCATCGCGAGATGGCGGCACGTCCCTTCGTTGGAGAGGTGTCGTTGAAGATGGACGTGAGCTAAGATTCTCGTTGGTAGAATGTTGTGATTGCGGTAGCCCCCGTCGCTCATGCTCATGCTCATTATATATCGAATCATGCGAAGTCTCCCGAAAGTGCATAGGAACTCGACCAGAAATCGTTTCTCTTTGTAAGGGGCGTGTTAGAAATGGTTCTCGCCGCCCTTGTGACGTCAACGGATACTGCTGGTCATGAGTATCGCCGATGCCAGACGACCGAGACAATATCCTCTCCATGCTTTGGCCGGAGCCGTAAGGTGAACGCGCGCTGTGGAATTCACGGTCTTCGTAACCTCTCGATCTATCCCGTTTACTTGGGTCATAGGGAATGTGTATTGATTGGTCAATAGATAGGCGATGGAATTGTTGTTCAAGAGGATCGTGGACTCGAGAAGATAGTAGCGAGGTGTAGATTTGTGACTGACGATGATGGTGCGACGGGTTTTCCGTGCGTTGGTGTCCATGCTCTTCCAACGGAGTACTGTTTGATCCGGGAGTGTGCGATCGATACCAATATGGGTCGTGGGCCATGGTAGAGCGATGGTGTGCTGCCTGGTGGATGAAGGCGGGGCAGGAATCAGTGATGTTTATAAGTAATGTAACGAGTTGGCAAAGGTTATCCGTGCGGTTTTCTGCAAACGAAACTGTCAAACGACCTCATTCGTGGCAGTTCGACAATTCAATGCTCTCGACACCGGAAATGTAAGAAGGTGCCCACAGCGATTAAATTTGGTTGCCGTTTGGTGATTCACGAACTGTCTATACATTCAATGAATGATGGGAATTAAACGTGAACAACAAAAGACACTTGAATTCGGAATACGTAAATGGCTACCTATACAGATTTGGTAGCACCGCGGCAAGATTGATTGCTACATAGGTACTACACATGTACATACAATGTAGTGTATGACGCAAGCCACATCATGTTGAGAAGGGCGGTTGAAAGGAAGACGCAGACGCGGAAGGACGCAAGCTCGTGCACATGTTGTACATGAGAAATAAGCACATAGCATTCGATGCTCTTCGCTGCCAGATGCTGATGGCAATATTACTTGGTTACCTAAGTAGGTAGAGTCGGTCCGTTTTGGGCACACGTCACGTGAGACGGGCCGCAATGGCGATCTCCGGACCATTCTTAGCCCTATGCGTAGATCACATTGCCCTTGCATAAGATGCTCGTGTCTTGGAATACACTCGTCCAGCGTGCGCGCACGCGAAAGTTGTCTCACTGCTGCACGCGGGTCAAGCAGTGCTGGCCTCCCTCGCTTCAGGATCGGAACCGGCTTAGTCGAAAAGCGTGCAGGTATTGCATCATCGGGATAGAATCTGAGCACGGGACATGCAACATGGGACTTTGCTGGATGGCTCCTGAAGGCCGCTTCCCCCATCCGCCCTGCCAGCCATGTGCGTCTCTCTCCGCTTGGACGATTAGTCTGAGCTAAGGGCTAGGCTGAGACCTATTGGCGCGTGTGTGAAGCGCCTGTCCCAAGGTTGTCGCCTGGTGGCGACGCAGATTCCAGGCCGCGGTACATTCGTTTAAGAGACCAGTCACCCCTTCTGCACAATCGAATCTATGTCAACAACGTCAACAACGCCCCTCGACCACACACGATACTCGTCGCCAACAGAATACCTTGCCCGACACTGCCCACCATGGCCATCGAAAAAGCCTTGCACGTCTCCCTGCCAGACGAAATCAACACAGCGACTCGGTACGCCCCTCCAACCTCGCCATGCTCACTATTGAGATAGCAGTGTTGATGATATTGTAGGAGCCTGCATACAGAGCTTAACCGCTTGATAACCTCGCGCCTTGCCTTTGCTCTACCACCGCTCGCTCCCGACCCTACTCCTTACAGAACAGGTCTCCTCCATTTCGCCCATATCTTCCTGACTTTCGAGTCGTTATGGGCCGACCTCCTCCCTCCCACTTCCCCAGGCCCTACAGGCTCCCCACCTATATCCCCGCTTTTATCGTTTCTCCTCGTGAACCCATATGCAGAGCCTGAGCTGTTTACATCACCACCCTCGCCTCAGATACTAGAATTCCTGCAGACGTTGCGACCAAAAGGGCTGTCTCGATCTGCAAGGTTAAAAAGAGACTTGGAATACTTGACTGGGCTGCATCCCACGGATTTCGACGTCATGCTTTCGCAGTATCCAGGAGAACAAGTGGCTGAGTTCTGTGCGCACATCCGGAGGCGAGCTGGCAGCAAGCCGCATACTCTGGTCGCGTACGCCTGGTGTTTTTATATGGCTGTCTTTTCCGGTGGACGCTGGATTCGAGGCGAACTGCTGAAAGCAGGAAATGATTTCTGGACACATGGACGGGAGATGGCAGAAAAGTACCCTGATGAGAAAGGCCGACTCCAAGATGCTGGCCTCTCATTTTGGTCCTTCCCAGGCGAGCATGACGGACTCGACATCAAAGAAGCATTCAAGAGTCACCTGACATCTGCCGAAGCCCTGTTTACCGCGGAAGAACGAATGGACATTGTGGAAGAGGCCAAAATCATTTTCCGACTCAGTGCCAACCTTGTCCACGAGCTTGATCAGCAGCTGGAGACCGACTTGACTCAGATCAGGCATACAACTGCAGCGCAGCACCCCACCGATCACGGGGCAAAGTTGGATGACAAGGTAGTCTCATCAGACAGACCTGTGGCTCGGAGCACGTGGTTGCACCAGCGGGAGGTCTCCGGGATGGTTTTGGTCATCTTGGCATTAAGCTGTCTGGCATACGTTACTCATCTGCGGTCGGCGTACTGAACAATGTCCTTTATTCTTGAGCATGCATACAGTATTGTGTATTGTCACATCCGGCGCATACATGGTGGGTTTTTGTCTCAATAGGGTTAGTTTATCATGGAAGTCCGGCGTGCATCACGAAGCGGAAGATACCCAGTACATCAGTTTTGTTCCTGCGATATTAATATTCATCTGTTTTGCCCTAGAGAGCAATTCTTCTGGTCCTCTAAGTGTGTGATTGTCTTTAATCAAGCAGGACCTGTGTAGTTGTACATATCCGTGTGCATAGCGGAGTACTGAATGACTTACCTGGGTAGGTATCGATAACTACATGTACCCCCACATGTGGGCACGTGCTAGCGTGCGTCACTAGCCGCATGTACGGCGGACAAATAGTGCCACAGACGAAGCTGCAACGTCAACGTCAACCTTCAACACGGTATCGAACCAAACCTTCCATAGTCACCGAAACAGCAAGCGATTATAGAAAAAGTCTGCTCGGCTGTATAACACAACACATCCCACGCTAGTAATCCGCCCTTATGGCTACCCGTGGGCAATTTAATACCAAGAGCCCCACCGTAAAGCGCATTCGTAAGCCTCACCTCTTCTTTAGTGTCCTCGCTTCGTTGCTAATGACAACACAGTCAAAGAAGCTACAGAACTTGCTTCCCAACCGTCCGCCGACTACTATGCCGAACCTCTAGATTCCAACCTCTTCGAGTGGCACTTCACCCTACGAGGCCCTCCGGCCCCATCGCCTTACGCTGAAGGCATCTACCACGGACGCATCATACTCCCATCACAATACCCGCTTCGTCCGCCGTCGTTCCGGTTCCTGACCCCGACCGGCCGTTTTGAGGTCAATCGTGAGATATGCTTATCGATAAGTGACCACCATGAAGAGTCATGGCAGCCCGCTTGGGGAATTCGAACTGCGCTCGTCGCGATGAGGAGCTTCATGGTCACAGACGCGGGTGGGCAGCTAGGAGGTCTGGAGTGCGGAAAGGAAGTCAGGGAGCGAATGGCAAAGGAAGGAGCTGGATGGAAATGCAGCGTCTGCGCCAAAACAAATGCAGAGATACTCAAGGAGCGAGAAGACTTGGTTAAGGAATCTGAAGGGGAACAGCAAGAGGAGACTGTTCCGGAAGAGCTGAGGCTGGCATACCGGAGCGATCTGGGAGTAAAGAAAGATGAGGTGAAGCCGGACAAAGGAAAAGGCAAGGCCGTAGATGCATCATCGACGGCACAAGCTCCTGTAGCTACGCCAGAGCTGGGGGCTGTCGCCGCATCCTCAGCAGGAACTGCGCCAGTGACCCGTCCTGTGCCTACGAGAACAAGCCCCGCACCAATTGTGCATCAGCTACCCCGACAAATCCCTGATCGATCGTTGGCATGGATTGATACATGCATATACGGCGTTGTTGCAGCACTGCTTGTCATGGTTTTACGGAAGCTATATCTGTAAAAATCGGCGGCACCCTTTTGACTTTATGAGATATGATGGTTTAAACACTGGCGTTAGATACAGGTAGATGGCGTTACTATTTGGAGAGGACTTGGGTGAGACCCCCCTCCGCCTCTCGAGGATTTCGATAGATAAACAGCGTATTTCCATGGAAATTTCCCAGATTGAGTTTAAGAGTTTTCTGACGGCGAATTTTTTTTCTGAACAAAGCCATGTCCGTGCTCGACAGTCAAGTGATGGACGAGACGAAGCACGATTCGAGCGACGGTAGCAGAATTTGACATAGGCTTTGCCAGTTGCATAGTAACAATCGATACTCGGGAAGGGCCAATCGAGAAGCGAGCTGGGAAGCGACTCGACGGGAAGATGCTGGTTGATTGCCCAGCAACAAAGACAAGCATCGCCATAAATCCAGGCGCCTTTAGCATTACCGGATTGCACAAAGGTAGCTTTGTGCCTCTGGTCCTAGCTCGACTAAGTCGATTGTCGGTGTACGGTTTCCACTTTCGCCTGTGCGCCCTCTGTGCGTTGTTGACTCGAAATCTTTCGCCAAACAAACGACCGACCTACAAATATTCACCAGATGCTCCCGTTTATTCACCAGAGACGCGGACTCCTCCCGTCCAATCCGCATCTGTTCCTTTCACTGCGCTCGCCTTGCCGTGG
Source organism: Periconia digitata (assembly GCA_948474695.1). Lineage (NCBI taxonomy): Eukaryota > Fungi > Ascomycota > Dothideomycetes > Pleosporales > Periconiaceae > Periconia > Periconia digitata. Next base: position 2,419,859 of record CAOQHR010000003.1, read on the forward strand.
TTGGTAATGTACCTGCGCGTTCGCCCGCACCCACTCACTCACTGCACTAGCGCACACTAGTGCCACCAGCTGCGTGCCTTAAAGCCACCCATTGCATGGTCGTCGCCATAATCATAAACAACACTCAACCAGCCTGCACTTCGGAAAAACTCAACCAAGCTGCACTTGAGCCACCATTGTCAACTTGCACCTTGTTCTTCTACAATCTTCATTGCCAACCCTCGATCCATCCACTACTACATTCCCACTTGATCCGAATCGAGTATTCCGTAGCAAGACCCGATCGCAATGCGATTTCTCGAACCCGTCGTGCGTCCTTTCAGGAAGCGCTCGTCGAATGCGACGCAACCTGCGCCCTCGAGCAACACACAATCCTCTTCGGACGAGCGTCCTCGGTTCTTACGCCTGCGCAATCCCTTCAAGCGATCTGGAGAGGTTAAGACGGTCAAAGTCACCTCTGAGCACTATCTTGGTTTCCAGTTGGATTCAGGCTACCATTCTGAACCATCGTCTAGTGTGAGTCCTTCATGCAATGATACTGCACAACCTCGTCAAATCACTGACCCGAACATATAGCATAATGCCACCTCAAACCACCAGTCTAACTCTATGATCACTGATGCTTTATCTGCCCACTCTAATTCTGGCATTCTCAGCCTGGTGAGTACATGATAATTGATGCTAGTTTTGGCACAACTTCGACCACTGACTTGAAGCAATAGGATCATGTCATCTCCATCATATCCACATCTAGTGGATTGACCCCTGCTCCTCCTGAGGCTTCCAACCCCGGGGCATCTAGTTTAGTGAGTGCATTGTATTACAGTATTACGCGAATCACGCAAGTTGCTAACTAAATCGAAAAGCATCATGACACAACCAGCATTCCCATCTCCAATTACTCCGGTACTCCTTCTATTTCCCACAAATCCGCCGAGGCCTCAAACACCATCGAATCACGTAGCAATCACGCTGAATCGGAACATTCGGAGACTGAAGCAGCCTGTGATTCTTTACCACCAATCGTCACTTCGAAAGCTGAGCTCAACAAGATCTTTGCGTCGATCGGGCATCATACTGTGAACTTGCATTGCCCCGAGGCCCAGCAGGCAATAGATTCCATCCTCGAAATGCAAGACCGGAGTAAGCGCTTGGCTGAATCGAATGAGCCATGGGATCCTCTGATTACTTGGAACAATCACACTTTCCCTCTCAGCAGTGTTGAGGGAGTCGGCCAGGACTGGGTTCATCGAGTATCTTATGCTCGAAAGCTCTCTCATCTCCAAAATATGCGACTTGTACACGAAGAGGACATCTCTCTTATGATCCGGATGATGTTCCCAGACGATGATACTCACATTATCTCAGATATCCATGCTCGCCTCCTGGCAAACAACTTGGCCGATGAAGGCCTTTTGACACGCCCAGAAGCAGAGCAGTTGGCATCACTTGCTTTGACACACATGGACATCGGTAATTATGGGTTCATGGTTCCGGTAAATACAGACGAGGAAGTGCCATCATTGAATTTGTTCAACAAGCTTCAACTCATGGCCACTCAAAATCGACTCACTGATCTGAAGCGCCTGAGCATAGCTGCCGCATACCGTGTTACCGAACGCGCAGGTGGAGTTTATGGTAGGTTGCGATTTCTTGACGCTTGCGGTGACTTGAAAAAGTACATCAACGCCTACGATGCCCAAAAAGCAGGTTACGTACCCACTCAGTTGCACAAATATGCTCGCAACTGGACGCCCCAGGAAGAGCGTATTCTCCAACGCAGCAAGGTAGTCATGGGGCTATATGATCGCTATGACGCTGGTGAGATCACCGATTTCGCGTTCGTCAAGGTAAGTTCCTTCACACATACCGCTTTCTAGATGACTTTCGCTGATTGTAAAATTCTCTAGTGGGTTAGGGGCAGCTACTTCCCCATGATGTATCAGACACGGGGGTATTATGAAATGGTCGCCCCGATCCTCTACGATAAAGTCGATGCTAGCGGGGTGTCTTTCGATGAAATCTCCAAGATCCTCGCCCTATTGCCGGAATTTGATGAATGCCACTTCAAGGGCGGCGAGGAATTGATCGATCTCAAGCTGATGCTCTCCCAGGAGCTAGAGCAACACACTGAAGCGCACAAATTATTGGTCAACGACCACAAAGTTGCCCAGAAATCTTTCAAGAAGTTTCTGAAGAGTCGAGCAGGCAAAGAGTTCGCAGCGGCCCGAAAGGCTCCTACTACACCATTCGACCCTTTTGCCGATCTTCCTATCTTTAACCTGTGGAAATTGAACTATTCTACCGTCCCCGACCTATCCATGACCACGATCCGTTCTTCGTTGGGCGTTCCATCTATGGTTTCGATCCGTTCTTCCGAGGACAGCCCGGCATGATTTCTTGAGTCAATCGCTCATTGAGCAACTCCAAGAATCCACGCTCCTCATTTTCTATGAAGAAGAGTCACTTCATGAGAGGTCAGAATATCCAAGAACTCACTGGATTAACCACTCGTGGGTCTTTGATCCAACCCCCAAGCATACTTATGACAAGGTCTACCCCTTGCTATGCCCTTTTTACGACTACATGTTCATGTCGACACATTTTGATTTCAGCGATGGCGTTCTCCGGTCCACACTTCAGAGCCATGATGAATGCGCCACCATGATAACACGGCTCATCTCGGTTTTATTGCCCACATTTCTGATGTTTTTGGTTTTTCCTGCATACGATTGCGATGTTTACGATGTTTTAACGACGAGCGATTTTCTCACAATGTTCTCTGGGTTGCATCTTTCAGTTTCCTTGTTTCCTTTGTTTACATGAGGACTTCCAGATTCTCTCACATGGCGTACCGGGCATTGGGCATGGGCACCGGCATACACTCAGTGCAACGGCTATGACCGCTACGACACATCACGAGAGCTATACCCTCACGATGAGGCTGCTTTACTTACATTTGCATTAGATCAAGCGAATCGGGCCAGTTGGTTCGACAGAAATGTTTATATTGAATGTTTTCTTCATGGCTTCGCTCCTCACCGTGTCGTGCTGCGTACAACCCAATTCACCTCCCCTGTGATTCGAACACTGACGTACTCAATGATGTGTTCTCCTGTTGCTAAACGTCCAAACTAGATCATACAGTATATACACGAAGTCTCATTTGCTAAATCACTCGAAAGATTCACTCATCTACAAAGAGACACACCCATCCGAGCTGTCCTCAAGGAAAATCCCACCATAGATCTGGCCTTCATTGAGGTTGCTCTCCTGGTATCCGCCGTTCACAACGTCGGAAGTTCCCGTGGGCTTCTTCAGGATGCCGATTTGGAACTGGCCGCCACCTGCGAGGTTGGTAGATGTCGGGCCCGCCACGAGTTTGAGAGCAGCATCACCAACGGAGTAGTATGTTGTGAGTTGGCTGATAGTGAGTTCATCCAAAGTCAGTCTTTTCTTGAGGTAACTAATAAAGTCAGGAGAGAGAGAAACTCACTTCTTAGTGTAATCAAACTTGAGAGCAAAGTTCTGCCAGCTAGATTTATCCTGCTTCACGGCATATAGTGACTTTCCATTGCGGTCAATGATCTTGAAGTCTTCCTTGTTGGCCGACGACTGCCCGATGATGGTGCCGGTTTGGAAGTTCCACTGGTTGGCGGAGTAGTCTGCCGTCTCGTGCCATACGTTCTGTCATCCCGAATACTGAGATTAGCACTCATCACGACCCAGATGTCTCCCCATTCCTCCCCTCAATTGGTGAGTAGGTGGAAAGGGTTAGATAGATCCCGTGATTTGTAACGTACGAGGTATTCATGCGTCAAGTTAAGCGGCCTAGCAGCATCTTGCTTCACACTAAAATGCAACGTCTTGACCCCCTTCTGACCTTCGCCATCCGCCGAGTCTTTCAAAAATTGCAGCCCAGCCCTACGGAACCCCTTTTGCGTCTGGAAAATGCTCTTGTCGCTGATGGTGACCTCGACGGGCACGTGGTCGGCGCCATCAAAACGCGAGACCGCACCGCCTGGGAACTTCAGAATCGTGGACCACTTAAGATCAGTACCCTTGACATAGTCTGGGTTATAGATAGTGTTGGTCGCGTAGGTGTCGAAGAGGGAGGGGTTAGCGGAGAATGAGGTCGGAATACGGCCGTCAAAGACAATGGGGCATTGGATAGTTCCGTTGGCGCGTTGCACGAGGGCTGGGGCTGCCAGCGCCGTGGAGGCGCCCGCGAGCACTGTGAGAAGGTATTGCATGATCGGAAACGTAGAATGTGTGGAGGTCTATACTGGAATGTGGGGGAATGTGAGAATCGTGCCCTTTTGAGTGTGCTCTCCCGCCTCTTTATATATACGGGCCTTCTTCATTTCCATATTAGAAGATGGCCTGCTACTAAGACGTGATCGTAATAGATCGCGCAATGCTTGATTCCCCACCAGAATCCCCAAGCCCTTTTTATCCTCAAATTACTCGGATATGGGACTTCATCTTTGCATCCCCATGTTGTCCAATGGGGTGGCGTAAGAACAACGCCAGAAGGCTTCTATAGTAGGACCGATCATCTCTTCGCCGTGACGATTTCAGACGAGGTCATTGTGTCTTACAAGGATGCCAAGGGTAATATAGTCGATTTTTGGTTCAATCTGGGTGTGGGGTGCGTTGATCCCTTAGGATTGTAAACTAAAGCGCCGATATTGCGGGTGTAAGTTGCGAATCGGACCGCCTTCCCGTGTTTCGTGTATACAACGACACTTGTGGAGGGAGCGACGGAGGAAAGCCGCGCAGAATGCTAAGCTAACACCTAGGAGCTTGTCAGAGAGATGAGATGCAGCTGACATACAAGCTTAGGCAAGCATTTCTGTATCTTGCGAGCAGGCAATGTGGCTAGTGCGAGCTCTATAGAATCCCGACTTGTTCACTCGTTCACAGATGTTGAAGCCTTTGGTAAGTGCGCTAATGCCGTATTTATTGGGTAACCCTTCATCGACCCGATTCCGCTTCCAAGAGTTCGTCTCCAAATGTACACCCATCGTCCAAGAAGTATATTGTATCGCGCCATCGATGGTCAGTAGGCAGTCTCACTATGACCCTAAGCTCGGTTTCCTCAACAAGAGAAGCAGATGCATCATGTATTAATTACATAGTCTCCAGAGAGTCCTCCAAGCCCACGCTGTCGCATGGGTCGCGTGGCAAATAAAAACATGCTAAATATGCCATCCTCATTCTATGTCCAAACCAGAATACACAATCCCTAGACTATAGAACGGAAAAATATGCAACATTCGATCCCACAGAACTCGAACCCGAAGCTCGCCCAAAGAGAGGGACACAGCAAAGGTAGGCAAAAGAGAAGCGAAGCGTGACTATGCCAAAAACGCCATGCGTCAAAAGTGTTGCGTGGTAACAACAAGACACCCCGAAGAAACGCCACCCATATCATTGCTTTCGAAAACAGGCCGCCGGGGGATCCCCTATCACCGAATCTTTGGCGTTAGCCATGTAGCTTCCATGCAAGTGTCGTTAATGTCTCCTTCGTCGTCAGTCCGAAATCCCATGTCGGACATCTTCTTGGTATCCCAACCACTCGTGAACTCGCCCTGTCCTCCATTATCTGATTCGACTGGGTTACCGAGCTTGATGTAATTGGCAAAGCGGCACACAGTCTGTGAATATGACCATTGTAAGCATTTGGGGTTGGCGCCGCATTCGGATCCGCAAGAGCCGGCATTCCTGTGCGCAGGTCGATCATTTGGTACCGGGGCAACGGAGAGGTTGTCCCACCATTCGCGCGAGGGACTTTCTTTGAGGAACGAGTGTGTATATGCGAGAAGTGAAGAGTATACAAAAGGTTTCTGGTCTATGCGTTAGTATGATGATAAATGGAGTAAGCTTAGAGTTGCATCATACCAGGTTATATGGCCGTGTCCGCTCCCACTTCCACAGTGGCTCCATCTGATCGGCTGACATCTTGTGTATAGAAAGAAGTGGCACACACCACCTATCTTTATCTACCGAGATCTCTTTCAGCTCATCAGTCGAAAACGTCGGGTAAAGCCCTTCGAGCTTCACCCCAGTCGCATTCTGGATAGCATAGCCAAGCACAGCGTCTCCACAGCAGTCGGGCTTTACCCAATCTTCATAGCGGACGGCTAACCGGTTCTCGAAACCGTCGCCCGGTGTGGTTTTCGGAGGTATGAGCTTCTTCATCAGACCCTGGGACAGCACGATGCCGGCGCCACCATAAGCGTAGTAGCGGTCGTTGGATCCCTTTCGCGGTGATCCCAGGTAGTGTGCTTCCGTGGAGTCGAGCTGATCGAGCAACCGAAACAGGGTGTCCCAGAAGAAGTAGACGTCCGACTCAAGAAAGACGTACCACTTAGCCTTGGGATTCATGGTGTAAGCCTTATCGACCATGGGCAGAAACTTGAAGCGGTCCAGCCGCCATCCTGCAGCTGAATGCTTTACCTTGTCGCCTTCGGCAAGGGCCTTTTTGTGGTCGGCATAGGCTTTGAAGTCGGTGTTGTTGACGGAATAGGAAGCGGGCAATTCGCCGAGGATGTCGATAATCTGGCGGTCGCCCATCTGCTCGGCGTGGTCGGACACGATGACCAGATTAGATATGCACGATGTGATGGTGCTCAGATGTGCTCTGACGTTCTTGGGCTTATCGCCCATGCCGGTCTTCAGGACGACCTGGATGTCCTTTAAGAGCTCTTTGGGGAAATTTTGGCAGTAATCGGGGTCGCTACCAGGTTTCGAATTGAGGGGAGGGAAGAAACTTTTGGTCTTGCGCGAATAGGTCTCTGAGGGCGAGCCATGGCCGGCTGAACGTCGTTGGCGGGTCAATGTGAGGATGAAGAAGACGAAAAGGAGGCCGGCGAGTAGGACACGGATGGGACGCCGCGACAGTCGCATTGGCAGCGTCTTGAGGAGGGCCATGGCGGGCGACGCAGAGGGCGTCCAGGCCAGAAAACAGGACGCGCTACGAGGACGGGAGAGGTTGCGGATTGCGGTGGATGAGGGTCTATCGGAGGGGTGTAAGTAACATTACATGGCAACTCGCCAGTCTGTCCGATGATGCTCCCTGAATTCTCTTGGACGTTACCCGGACTGGACCCGCAGAAGACGCGCTCTCGGCCTAACTTAGGCGGGCCTAGTGCCCCGAAACTCAGGGACTGTACAATGAACATTGGTGCCGTCCATCGCTTTCTTGACATCTCGACAGACCAATTTCCTCATGGGTACATGTCCACACCAAGCAGATGCGCTCTTCACCCCCGATTGCCCTTGCATCCGGCTGGATGCTATGTGATGTGGTACTGGCACGCAGTAGACCCACGTGACACCGGGTACCTGGCTGACGGCGCGGACACAACGCCGGTGCCCCCACGAACAAAAGTCACTACTTAAGTACTTGGCCGTTGGAATCCATCAAGCTTCCAAACTACGGAAGCGACCCGGTGTTACTAAGGGGTGGAATGGTTAGTTGGCAGAGCACCTTCGGATCCGTTCGGCATCAAAGTTCCATGTCAAGTATCGCAAGCTGCTCAAGGGCTTATTGATCCCTCGAAGCTGTACACTGGGGCCATCCGCAACACAACTCGCCCTGACTCTTCCCGTACTCCGAGCAATGGCCTAATTTGTTTGCACTGCCTGGGACTCATGGGCCCTTGTACCCATTTAGGACCGCGGACTGATGTTCCTTATCAACATCGACATAACAAATGGTGGGTCAGTCGTTAGGGCCAATTCTGTTTTTGCACTCTTGTGCTTGATGCATAATCCAGTCCATGCTGGCGTAACCTGTAGGGTGGTACATAAGTCAAAGTCATGGACACCTACATACATACATGTATGTACAAAACGACAAATCCCATGAATCGGAGACAATTGAATTGTTCTTACGGAATCTTTACAACCCACTCTTATTACATACAACAATGGATGCACCAAGGAAGGTCTTCATCATCGGCCCAGGCTACATTGGTTGGAATATACTCGAACTTCTCGTTGCCGAACAGTATATAGTATCGGGGTTGGTGAGAAGGGAGGAGCATGCTAAAGGCATAGAAGAATCCGGAGCGGCGCTCTCTGTCCATGGAGACCTCAACGATCACGATCTAATAGTCAAGAACGTATTGGAGAATGATGTAAGTTCCACGTACTTTACTTCGATGGAGCAACATGCAGCGCGGTCACTCAAACATGAGTAATTCACATGGTTCGGGGCAAAACTTACTCATCCCAGATCGTGATACATACGGCATCAGCAGACCACCTCCCCTCTGTCGAAGCAGTTCTCAGCGGGATCAGACAACGTGCCGCAGCTAACATGTCCACCATCTTCATTCATACTTCTGGGTCCAATGTAGTTGGTGACAATTCCAACGGTGCTCTCGAAAGTTCCAAAATCTATACCGACAAGACGCCAGAGGATATCAATGCCCTTCCCGACTCTGCTTTCCATCGAAAAATTGACTTGGCAATCATCAATGCCTCGAAAGAGCTGGGCGAGAAGGCGAAGCTCGCCATTATGATTCCAACAGAAATATACGGCGTCAACAAATCCCATAAGCGCCAGTCCATTCGTGTCCCCACCATCACGCGCTTCGCACTCAAACATGGATTTGCCGGTCACGTAGGCAAAGGACTCGCGGTGGAGTCGCAGATTCATGTCCTGGACCTTGCGCGCGCTTATATTGTGCTCCTGCACCATATGGAGCGTGCTCCTTCTTCGAAATTCGTTGACAACCCCTACTTTTTCTGCGAGAACGGGCAAGAGTTTAGCTGGAAAGGAGTAGCTGAGCTTGTTGGCGTGGAGTTGAAGCAGAGGGGTCTCATCGAGGACGGTATTCCAAAGGAGTATAGTCCGGATGTAGATTTCGAGGAATTATTCGGAGAATATACAGGGGTGATCATGGGGTCCAATTGCCGATGTCGTGCGGTAAGACTCAGAGAACTGGGGTGGGAGGTACGTATGGAAATCTCCAATGAGCACCGCATCGTCTGATCCTGAATTTTTATAATATTAGGCAAAGGAGAAGGGGATTTTTGAAAGCTACAAGGAGGAAATGTTGCCGGAAATACTGCGCGAAGCAGAGTAAGTTGTCTCCATTGATCACACTATTATATCGCTAAAAGCGAAGTAGCATTGGGAAGACGAGTCGGTGGGGCGCCACATCTGCCCTCTTCGATACAGATAGGAAGGCGGTCTGAGGTCTATCTCATGTCAATACCCAGAGGCCATTCAATAATATGCATTATAGCACACCATGAGGGTCTCACATGGGTGATCATATCTCATTGTAAATCCCGCCGATCTTCGCTGTGAATGGCACATCAGTAACACCTTTCGCCTCATGGACAATGTTCCATGCGACGACTGTCGCTTGGCCCTGGTGAGCTATTCAGAATCAGTGGAAAGTACCTGGGTAGGCTAGTAGCCTTATACTCGTACAATGCCTTGGTCACTGTCGGCATGTCTGGTCAATCACCTGTATTGAAGATTAGGCCAGGATGCAGTCGAGAATTAAGGCTTGAATCAACCCTCTGCTGGGGACAGTTGCTTTGCGAGAAAGTAGGATTCTGATTCCGTCTGATGGTGGTCGACAAATCCGATTGGATGTTGCTCAGTGTGCATATGCACATAAAAACATGTACGTGATTCTCTACCAATTATTTGATATCCCATTAGTCCCCGTCGCGATTTGCTCGAATCTCACTGGAATAATGCCTGGATGAGGTACACCACTAGCTCGACCCAATTAGCTGTTCTCCTCCTGATCCCCCCCAACATTCCTCCGTGACATCCTTCACAATGAGCGCCAAGGCGGGTGCCAAGCCAAGATAAATGCGGCTGCGCAAGTTTGCGCTCGTTGTGTACTTTACGATGAATATGACTTGACAGGCTCGCCACGTTCCCGTGCAAGTGGGATTCCCATTCCGCCATTCTAGACTCGGTCCAGGAAGCTTGAACTCGTTCCCCAGAAAATGCTCCAATTCGCAACCAATTAGAAAAAGGGTTATTGAGCGGCATGGCGCTCAATTCCCTTCTATATTGGGAGCCACCAGTGAGCATCCAAGGGTATCTCGAATCAGTCATGTGAGGGCGTTTTGAATGGTGGGACGGAGTATATGTGGCAACAACCATGAGCATGTTTACCCAGAGACAGCAGCCGTGCTGAAAACTCACTCATTCGGAATTGAGGGACGCCCCTACCTCTTGTACGGCATTGCATCTCTGGGCTTGAAGTACATAAACCTCCCATGCAGCAGAATTTTGCGCGCCTACGTGAGCCTCTCGTACACGTTTAGCAGGCCTCAGACGTCTACACTTGCAGCACGCCGTGATCCATGACCATCATGGGAGGTTTAAGCCTTGCGTTTCTCGCCTTCACTGGCACAGCGAGTGCAATGATTGGGTATGGTATTGAGAGTATGTCCACAGGTACCGCCCTTGCCCTCAAAGTACTGACGTTTCGTAGTGTACAAGCCAAATTGTGCATTCGCATGCCGAAACTCCATGTCGAGCGTCATGTTATCATGCTCCGATATGGACATGGCGGGTGGACACCATGGACATGGAGGAGCCATGCCAACGTCGCCAGAGTGTTACGCAGAAGACGAACCCTGGCTCACTTCACTGGCCTATTGCATCAACGAGACTTGCGATGACACTGTCGCCCCTTGGGTTTTGGAGAAGTACTGGTTCGATCAATGTACCGGCGATAAGACTGGAGTCCAACCCAAGTGGACGTACCAACAGTCGCTGGAGCAGTTGCAGAACAAGTCAGCACCGACAAAGAAGATTGGAGATCTTGGTGAGCATGATATACTGGACTCCACCATGTTGTATGACGATTTCCTGTGGGAATCCTTTCGGGGAACATTGTGGGCATTTGAAAACGCAGAGACACATCACTCACGTATGATGTAAGTTGGAGTGCAGTGTATATTGAGATACCAGCTAACGTGGATCAGCATCACTCTCATAACTTTGACGTTTGCCACCCCCATCTTGCTCTCTCTTGTGGTCCGCCTCCCTTTCATGACCGGAGTCATGGACAAACTCAAACCTCGTCTGATCTATCCATCACTGATCGGTACATACCACACACGTCCTCTCCCATTCAACCTGGGCAATTCCCCTACAGTCGGTCAAGCGTTATGGATCGCTGGATTTGCGGTTGTCAATGTCATCCTCACAGCTGTGGGCTACTCTCTTTACACGCCGAATCTATATTTTGAAACCAAGGAATACCAAATTCTGTGCTATGTCGCAGCCCGTACCGGTGGACTGTCATTTGCACTCGCACCTCTTGTGGTTCTGTTCGCGGGTCGTAATAACATCCTCCTCTGGTTAACTAACTGGAGTCACTCTACGTTCATGCTTCTACACCGCTGGGTAGCACGATTCTTCACCCTTCACATAATTCTACACTCACTTCTCGAACTTGTCCTCTATCAGAAACAAGGCACTCTCACAGAGAACCAATCCTCGCCCTACTGGATCTGGGGTATCATCGGCACCATAGCTTGCAGCATCATGGTCGTCACCGCAACGCTCTACTTCCGCCGTCTCAGCTATGAAATCTTCCTTATCATCCACATTATCCTCGCTGTCTTCACCATCGCCGGTTCTTGGTACCACATCGAGATTCGATTCGAGCGCAAATGGGGTTACGAATACTACATGTACGCTACATGCGCGGTGTGGTTCTTCGACCGTGTGCTACGTGTTTTGCGCATCCTCAAGAACGGCATGCGCAAGGCCCATGTCACCCAAGTCGCTGACGACATTATGCGAATTGATATCCCAGGTCTGAAATGGGAAGCACAACCGGGTCGCCACACATACGCCTACTTCCCCACCGTTAACCCCCTCCGACCTTGGGAGAATCATCCATTCTCGGTAATCCCGACTGCGCTGCTACAATCGCGAGGACACAGCCTTGGAGTCGTGTCTTCATCGCAAGGCTCACAGCACTCGTCCACAGCCCCCGATGACATTGAGAAGAGTGGCACTTCTACGGTGACGTCTGCACCGGTGGTTACGAGCGCGGCTGGCATCAGTCTCTTCGTGCGTAGGTCCGCGGGTATGACACGCGCTCTCAAGGCTCACGCTTCGCTTACTACCTTGCTCGATGGCCCGTATCCGAATAACAAACCCGCTTCGGTGCTCAAGACAGATCGTTTGGTACTTCTTGCGGGTGGGATTGGTATCACGGGTATTTTGCCTTTCCTAGCTCATCATCATAATGTGAAGTTGCACTGGAGCGTTAAGCAGAATACGCAAGGTCTGGTTGATACTTTGGGTGAAGTGTTGAACAATGTTAGAGAGAAGGAGATCAGCGTTGGGAGGTTTGATCTGGAAGGGATCTTGGCCAAAGAGGCCCAAACTGGATGGGGAAGGATCGGTGTTGTTGTTTGCGGTCCTGGCGGCATGTGTGATGAGGTACGGAGCATTGTCGCGAGAAAGGGGAGGGAAGGTAAAGTGGTGTGGGAGCTAGATGTCGAGGCATTTTCCTGGTGATTTATTGTGTGGAATTCTTGTCGTGTGTTGTAGCGCTTACATCATTTCATCCCCATCGTCCATCAGGATAGCATGCAATATGATTTTTTTTAATTCAAACACCTGCTTTTACAACATGATTCTCGGATTGATATACTCTATCCTTATCAAGAAATACAGACTGTCGTAGATTAGTAGAAATAGAATAGAAAGCAGCTTGAAGCAGCTACTAAAGCTTCATGCGAGCATCAGCAACATTGTTAGCAATTTTGACCCCATCTAAAGTTGTGATTGTGGCATAATCGCCTATGAAGACGCACGCGCTCAGAAGACATCTGAGAGTAGAAAAGACTATTCTCCTCTGTGTATTGCGGACCGTCATACCATGTCGTACACAAGCGATCTATCGTTCTGACCGAAATTCACTTATATGTTGAGCTCAAGTGGGCGAGCGCGTAAGTAGTGATGATGGATCTCATCTCCGGCGGTAGAGCGGCCTGAGTCTCAAGATATTCGACTAATTAAGTTTTGGGGTAGCTGAAGTCAGCAGTCGGTTCTAGTAGATTCGCAACCGTAGAATCGACCGACGACTCTAACATCCCCGTGGAAATCAAATATGGAACTGGTTACGAAAATCGTCGGAAGTACGCCGCATGAGTGGCCCCGGACCTGAGCACCGTGATATAGATGCAGCAATGCTGACAAGTTCAATCTTATTGCTCCGACAGTAACACATGATTGGTCAGTCACCCACTGCGCCTCACTTGGCAATCCGAAATCCTTCCCTATTATGAATTGGAAACACCTCACATCAGCTCCAGCTTTCCATCTAATATTACTTGTGCACATCATTCACACCTTTCTGGCCCACACTCCGCTCCGCATGCAGGAGTCAAGAACACGCGCGATTGCGCATTTTACTATCGTCAAATATGAAGCCCATTGCCGATTTTAAGATGCGGGAAGACAACCGACATGGCGATGCGCATAACAGTTTCGAGATGCAAGATATGAGATCCCATCCTGGGCCACATTCTCCTCGTTATTCACTCGATTCCAAAGGCGACAGATCTGCTACCCGTATCCTTTCTGATTACGACAATCGCCCTAACACCACATTCAGTACGAGGACGACAATCGAAACTTTTCGGTCCATCTCATGGCACTTATTTGCTGTGGTCATGAGTTTACCCATCGCATTATCGCCCATCATCATTCTTGCGACTGTTGCCGAAGAGGCCTCAGTGAATTACATCCTAGGAAGATCTTGCTATCCCAATGGACTATGGAAAGAGGCCGAGGGGGCGACATGGCGGATAATGGATTCTAGTTATTTCTTCACACCGAACCTGTATTTCGGGGCCATGACTTTCTCGCAAGTCAAGGTTATTGATATCGCATGGGACCTTGTTGTAGGGAGAGGCGGGCAAATGTTGTTGGCATACGCAAACTATCGCGTCTTCAATGAATGGCTCCTCTACCACCTGGAACTGCACTTAACAAGCTATAAGTTGTACACAGCCGTTGCCTTTCAAACAACCACCATGGCCACGCTTGGCGTTCTAGCGAAAGAGTTTTTGTCCTTTGGGAAAGGAACATGGAGACGATTTTTTCGATGGCTGGCTATGCTATGCATGTTGATCAGCACATTGTATGTGCTCGCATTTCCAACACTCATGGCTGCCATGACTGGTTATATTTCAACATATAGGGCATACGTTGAAGACCATGAGAACAACCTCATCGATTTCGACAAAGTTCGCCGGGTAGATTATATTATCAGTAATGGCTCTCGAATCAGTGCAGAGTACCAGAAAGACCTAGTCGTCACCGAGTATGACAAGGATCTTCTACGTGACGTTGAGGCATGTATGTTCCAGCTTCTTCCACGATAGGATCTTTTCTTAAGGATCACTGATCATGCCGCTCTATGCTAAAACATGCCAGATCTGAAGGAATTCGTTGCCGATGATGATTGGAAGGCCCCTCAGATTACCGATGTCCCCATAGAGCCTGGCTTTCACGAATATCTCGTGCAAAACCGCACATCGAAATTCGGGAACAAGGATCTCGCCGAACCCACCCTCTCCATAATCGTGACATACAGGGGTCTGCCTCCCAAGACCGTCTCTGAAGGTCTCGTCGAAATGTATTATACGCTTTCTGATTCCAACATTCTCGAATCCGGCCGTCAAGGCGACTACTACTCCGCCCTGGATGTGCTTAAACGTGGGTCATGCAAACCCACCGAAACATACCAATGGGGTTTCTCGTATATATTCATGTTCATGGTCTCCATATTTAATTTTGTCTGGAGCTGCATCATGGCGGGGATGTGGTGGGACACGACGCGTGGTTCCAGAATGTACAAGGCGGGAAGAAGGCCAGGCCTTCTCCGAAGCATCATGGACATCAGTGCAGCGATCCGGGAGGAATTAGGAAGTCAGGTTGAGGATATGGGTGAAGATGAGATAAGGATAGCTTTGAGGGAGAGCGAGGGGAGACTCGTGGTTCCAGAGAGGGAGTTGAGGGTTGGCAGGGTAGATGGGCATGAGCCAACCGAAGGGATTAGGAAGAGGAGCTGGAAGGTGAAGATCACGAAAGGTAGCACATTCTGAGATTTAGTGGCATTGACGAGTTATGACGAAACGAAGATCAATGCAGACAACGACAACACTTGGTATCGTGATGGACGATGTGGAGGAAATGATGTAAATACCACCTCCAAACACACCAAAGCTTCTCAGATCATACACAACAAGATCGTCTACTCGTAAGTGTACAAAGTTGTCGCATGCTGAGATACTACGTAGGGCAATGATTTAGCACGCTATCAGTTTTTTCAAGAATGCTTAGATGCAATTACTTAGCAACAAATATCAAATGGTGTAATAGGAAAGGCGATACTTGATCTAGTAATTAGGGGACGATGATGAAGGCATCTCCGAATCATCGTTTCAGGTCTGTAAAGGGGCTCTCAATGTTACGTGTGCCCTCGACCTCTTCTTCTTCTTCTTCTTCTTCTTCTTCTTCTTCTTCTTCTTCTTCTTCTTCTTCTTCTTCTTCTTCTTCTTCTTCTTCTTCATCCTCCTGCTCTCCATCTTCACCCAGAGGCATCTCCCGCACGCATTTCGTGCAAACAAATGTATCAGAGACATAGTTGTCAATCTCTGGGTCGTGACATTCGGGCTCCCGGTGCTCAGGTCCTTGATTCAGAAGTTGCAGAATCCCGTCTTCATTTTCCGTCAACCCGACCTGGGTCATTATTGCCCTCATGGTACTCTTATTTACCCATTCTCCAGGTGAGCCCCACATCTTTGTGCCCAGGCGAGCCCGAACATTCCTCCAGTCGGGACATCAAGTCGTAGACGCCGTGCGATATTGCTCAATGCGAGATACCGGAGGTATCTCATCCATGGACGGAAGTCGTTCTGGAATTCGAGGATCCTTCCGTCAAGATTTTTATTTAGGACGTTTCCCCTCGGTAAGGTAGGAAGGCCGGTGAAGGACATATCAAGGACAACCACTTTGAGAACCATTCCCCCGGAAGCCTCATCCAAGATCACCTGTTTCCCGGTTTCAGGGTCAATACTCCCATTATCAGCTGGGACAGTTGCGATTTGAGCCGAGCCGAGTAATTCTTCAAATTCCTTCGAAATCAGTAGCTTGTTTCGCGGGTCCATCAAGTGGTTATCTTGTACCAAAGCATCTGACGGGTCGAAGATATATTCGGCACTGCTCTCCCTGGTATTGAACGGAAAGATATGTGCAGCGCACACATGCCTAGGTTGTAGATGCAGCCGAGCGATTGGGCACCAAAGATACGTTTGCCCGTTCCTTTCCAATTTCGCGTTGTAGGCTTATAAGGTTTCCTCAGAAACGATCTTGCTGGATATTATTCTGGTTTCCATTAAACTGTATTGTGACACCGGCAGTAATCTGTAGCGCGACATCAGCCCACCCATATAAGCCTTTTCTGGGTTGTCGCGGGCTCGAAATTTCTGGACGAAGTCAGCTTGAATATAGTCGCCGCAAACGAGCAAGGTGCATCTATCGCGTCCATATTTGTCGACGATCCGTAGTTAGTCAGCCATCAGCTTTCTGGCATCGGTATTTCTGTCCATGTTCCCTTCCTCATCGCTAGCCAGGATCCTCTTCACATACTCCTCGTGCGTATTTATCATGTTGTCGAGCAGTTTTAAAGTGGCATTGCGAACACCATCAAAATGGTCACGAAGTTTCGCTTTCCATTCTGTGGGCGATGAATTGGCTTCTCTCTTCAGCCTTTTTGGAGCCGAATACTCCTGGGAATAAGCTTGACTAGTTTTCCTCGTCTCCTCGATTGACTGGGTCAATTCGTCTTCAGATTTGATGCCCAAACATCTGCGGACGTTGCCAAGAATCGACAGGTTGAAGTCTAGGGTGCCAAAACGATCTCTGCTCTTGTTTGATGTCATTTTGTTGCGTAGAGTGGATTGTGGTATACTGCTGTACCTGATTAATAAGTAGAGAGTAGAGAGTAGAGAGTAGAGAGTAGAGAGTAGAGAGTAGAGAGTAGAGAGTAGAGAGTAGAGAGTAGAGAGTAGAGAGTAGAGAGTAGAGAGTAGAGAGTAGAGAGTAGAGAGTAGAGAGTAGAGAGTAGAGAGTAGAGAGTAGAGAGTAGAGAGTAGAGAGTAGAGAGTAGAGAGTAGAGAGTAGAGAGTAGAGAGTAGAGAGTAGAGAGTAGAGAGTAGAGAAGGATCTGCTGGATGGAATGACTTACCTGGGGGCAGCCACGCGAGTCCTTTATACTTTTGGGCTTGCGGAAGGCAGCCATTTTCATGCTGTTAGGACGAATAGTAGTTGCAGTATTAGAGAGCGTGATGTCCTAGGAAATATTTTTTAATTCATGTTTTTAGGACGAATAGCAGTCGTGGTGTTAGAGAGAATGACGTCCTAGAGACGAATGGTAGCACCACATAGTGCTTAATGTAGTTAGCGCGTTGGCATTGCAGGTAGGTACCTACTAGGTACTTACATAGCAGGCGAAGCGCCAAGTGACGACAGAGCAGCGGACCCCCGAGGCTTATCTGTACCCCATAGGCACCACCCTCTTCACGCGCCACTCGATGGCTCACAGTTCGACTTGTTCCAACCCATATCCTGATGGAAACCCGGCGAGATCCGCGGCAGTTCCTGTTCTTCATAATCCTCCTTCTCCTCATCAACTCGCCTGAAACGCAACCCCCAAGTTACAACACGCGATCGCGGTACGACGAGGTCATCGAGCGTGAATGGACCCACCTCGACATTCTGAATCAGACAAGATGGGGCGACTTTGGTGACTTTAGGAAAGAGGAGGAAGGGTGGTTGAACGTTACTGGCTTGAGACAAGAAGATGGGTTTGTTTGGGAGCTTCTGGGGGGCGTCAAAGAGAACATGCGGGAGAAGGCGAGAAGCGTCCTTGGGGATAGACCAGAATTGTCCTCAGATACAAAGCAGGAGAACAATATGGAAATCGTCAGATTGTATAAAAACATGACCGGCTATGTTGAGGGGGAATGGGCACGCTTATCATCATCCCAAGTGCGCCACCCGGCCGACCTCAACCTTTCAACCATCATACCCGACAACCCGTTTCCGTTTGCCGAGTTCGATAGGAATTTGACAGGTGTAGGGGGCCCCGTGAGACTACATCTTGCTGAGCTAGAAGGGAAAGCGCGGACAGACGAGAATCGAACTGTGAGCGAGATCCAGGCCAAAGTTGTCATCGGGGACCATGAAAGCTGGGGAGACAATTGGTGGGAGTTCTTGGTTCATGGAGTGCACTACCCTGAACTGGGGAGCGCGGTGTTGACCACTACGAGCGACAAGTAAGTCCAAGGCTAGCTGTGCCCACGACCCAGCTGGATGCAAGCTCACATTTGCAGGTTTGCTGGCATCTTCGCACTCCCGCATTTCCAGCTGTCGCCACTCCTATACTCATCTTCCCAAGCACTCCTCAACCGTACGATTCATGAGACCATAGATCGCCAAGTAAATCGCATGTACCCAATTTGGAATCCCTGGTCATCGAGTGTTGAGGGAACCAATGATGGCGTGCTGGGCGCCACACACTGCGAACTGGTTCTCTATCTACAGCAATACGGTGTAGGATTTCAAGGTGAACAGAACCCAAGGTCCCCGTTGTCAAATATCGACATGGATTGGATCGAGCATGAACTACGATTTCCGGACGGGGGGCGGACGCCACTACGATCACCTCTGACCATGTCCATGGTCGGGTTCTCCCCCGATTGCGGGTTTGTCATTGAGTCGAAAGGCCCACCCGATTATCCGCCCTCGAAAGCTGCTCATCTCCAAGGTCTCAAGACGGAAGAGTTCAACGACCAGGCCAGGCATGGTGTATTAGCATTTGCGGTCGCCCTGGCTGTCCAATTGACGTTTCTGATCAGGCAGGCAAAAGAGGCCGCTACACCATCGACAAGGAATCGAATCAGTTTCTACACAATTGCTATGATGGCGCTCGGAGATGGATTTGCTTTCCTTGCCCTGGTGTTTATGCATCTATTCCTGGGTACATCCCAGCTGGCCCTCTACGCCATAGCATTTCTAGCACTCTTCTCCGTGATCTTGGAGCTTCGATTCTTGATGGATATATGGGCTGTGCAAGTCACGGAACAAATGCGTCAAGACAGGCAACAAGCCTCGACACCATCTCCACCGAGCCCGCGGCCTGCTACCACACCGACACCGCCAGCGCAACCGACAGCACCTTTGACAGGCGATACGCTTCCGCTTCCCGCAACGGCCAATCGCGACCGTCCTTCAACACCCGTCATTATTTCATCAGACCAAGACGATATCATGGAGGAGCCGCCCACACCTCCTGCCAACCCAGCGAATGCTCCTGCGGCGACCACTCCCGCTCGGGCCGAACTTGGTGCCCTTTACAGCCGGTACTGTCTCCTCCTAATCATCACATTCTTCATTACACTGCAATTCACAACGGTGAGGTCCACGGCACGAGCATTCTATTTCAACAGTCTCTGTTTTGTATATGTGTCATTCTGGGTTCCACAAATCTACCGCAACATTATGCGCAACTGCCGAAAAGCTTTGCGATGGGACTTTGTGGCGGGGCAAAGCATTGTACGGCTGCTGCCGGTTGGGTATTTCTATGGTGTTGAAGGCAATGTGCTGTTCTCCAAGACGGATTGGAAGGCGCTCGCGGTACTGGTAGGATGGGTTTGGGTGCAGATGGTGGCATTAGCAAGCCAGGAGGTTCTAGGGTCGAGGTTTTTTGTGCGGGAAGGATGGGCGCCTCCAGCGTACGATTACCATCCCATTCTTCGCGAAGACGAGGAAGGCGATACGATGCCCATCGGGTCGTCTTCCACGGCGTCTGCCCTTGAAGGAGACGAGTCGACGACGGAAGAATCGGCACTACAAGCCGGCGAGTCCAAGAGCAAAGGCAAGAAGATATTCGACTGCAGCATCTGCGCACAGGATATCGAAGTGCCGGTGATACCTGTTGGGGGAGCAATGGAGGGACAGGGGCTGGGAGGATTAACGTTGCAGCGGCGAGTATATATGGTTACGCCCTGCAGACATATATTCCACACGGCATGCCTGGAAGGTTGGATGCGGTATCGGCTACAGTGTCCCAATTGCAGAGAGATATTGCCGCCGCTGTAGGGTATTTGTATATATATGAAAGCTTCTGTATTCCCGAGTTTATTTGTTGTGATGCTTCACCTTGTTATGGGCCACGTAGCTACACATGTAAGTACACTGCGCACATGGGATTGGTGCAGGAATGGGGGACTGATGCAAGCCATGTTTTTGGTAGCGACCCGACAGGCAAGGCCTCGGGGCCCAATGGGGGAACGACGAGGGCTCTCATTTGCGACGGAGATTTAACAGCTGGGCGGGGGGATCAAAGAGCGTATTACCAGCCAGATTTCAGTAGGGCGGGCTGACATGTGGACAAGTGGACGCGAAGTCCGTAGTCACGTGGGTGCGAAACTGCATGGTACATAAGTCATGTAACAGATGACTCGGAGGAGAAATGTGCGAAGGCGATCAGAGGTTTGTTGTAGACGAGGTTGAAAGAGAAGAGGAACACGGAAGGAAAGGCATCGGGGCGTTGCATGTCGAGGAGGACAGGCCCACTAGAATGTGTACATCAACAGGCACTTGGTTGGCTAGGAATTGCATATGTAAGCCAACGAGTGCGTCAGCGTCTCCACGAGCGTGCCACAACCACAGCTGAGCCACACGGCGGAGCTTTTTTGCATCCCAAAGACGATTGGCGGCGCCGAATCATCAACTCGAGACACATTACATTGAGCGTGTCCACACTTGCCGTTTGACACCAATGCAGCGAGGGCACGTCAGACCGGCGGGCTGCTCTACACCAGCAGCATGACACGACCGGTCGACCGAGTGTGCGGATCAGATGAAGTCGTGGATGGCCAAAGGGACTGGAGAGACCAGGAAGATATTTTAAGCAACAGCAACAAAAAAAAAAGGGCAGATCGCACCCACTTTGTGCTTGTACGGGCTGGGAAATGCCCCCCTTGCTAGCCCACGAGGGTAGTGGGCAGGCCAAGCCAGCGCCCGTTTGGTTCCCGTCAGCCTGCGTCCTCTGGCTGTCTGTCACTCAAAGCGCGTCCCCCCGGCCTCTTCTTTCGCGACCCTCTCTGATGAGCCTCTTCCCACCTGCCTGTCTGCGTAATCCTTCTGTCCAGTCCCCACTACATAAAGCCTGGTCCTCCCCTGCACCGCCTTTGACTTGGCTGGCTGCTGCTCCATCGTGCCCTTGTGTGCTCATGTGTATCCGTGTCTGTGTCTGTCGCACGTCATCCATCTAACAGGACAGACCGACCTGCATACCTACCTACTCACACATATACCCCCCGACGACCGACTCACCACGGCCCCCGAACCCCTTCTCTCCTCGGCCTCTCTCTCATCTCCCTCCTTTCATCACGCAAACTCCGGTCCCCACATACCTGCAAACCTTCTCTCACTCATACATATACGCCCCATTGTCTGCTCCCGGCCGCTCGTCAGCAAGCGCTCGTAACGCCCCCTACCTGCCTGTCCGTCAGCCTCTCAGCACCCGTCGTGCCTGCTTTTGCAATGGCCGCCAACGACTACTACCAAAACTCGGGCCAACGCCCTGCCCAGCCCACGTATACAAACCCATCCTACGACCATTCTCCCGCCTCGTCGCCCTTTGACGACAGGAATCGTTACGATTACCCCAGCACTGCGAACCTCGTCCACACCCAGACTGGTTCATCACATCACCCGGACACCTCATACCATGGTGCTTCGCCCAACCCACACCAGACTTCAGATCCATTCGCCGACCAGAACGCCATTCCCCTCAAACAACACCACGGTGCCATGCCCCCTCATGGCCCCTACGCCGCGGATCCCGAAGCCAGACGCCCTTCGCATGCACCCTCCAAGAAGAAACAAAAAGGCTGGTTCACTGGGAGGGTCACCTGGGTCGTCTACTTTCTGACCACCGTACAAGTCGCCGTCTTTGTGGGAGAATTGATCAAGAATGGCATATTAACGGGCTCCCCGATTCAAACCAAGCCCAACTTCAACATCATGATCGGTCCTTCCCCCTTCGTACTCATCAACATGGGCGCCCGATACGTGCCATGCATGCATTACATAGAAAAGGTCGTCAACAACTCAGTCGTCGAGTGGCCTTGCCCCGACACCACGACTCTGAATGACACCAGATGCAATCTCAATTCTCTCTGCGGTCTCGGAGGCGTCCCTACCCAGAAATATGACTTCACTTTCGATCAGCGCGCCGAGCACAAAGACATGGAACCCAACCAGTGGTACCGTTTCATCACGCCCATCTTTCTGCATGCAGGGCTCATTCACATTGGCTTCAACATGCTGCTGCAGTGGACGCTGGGTCGCGATATGGAAAAAGAAATTGGGTCTTTGCGCTTCGCCGTCGTCTACTTCAGCTCCGGCATCTTTGGATTCGTTTTGGGCGGGAATTATGCTGCCGAAGGAATCACTTCCGTTGGCGCGTCCGGGTCCTTGTTCGGCATTCTCGCTCTAGTTCTTCTTGACCTGCTCTACAACTGGAGAACCCGTCGCTCGCCCGTCAAGGACCTGATGTTCCTACTCTTGGATTTCGCCATCTCCTTCGTTCTCGGGCTTCTTCCAGGTCTCGACAATTTCTCACATATCGGCGGTTTCTTGATGGGCCTTGTGCTCGGTATCTGCCTGTTGCATTCACCTCCCATCATTCGCGCTCGTATCGCTTCAGATCCTCCTTATTCGTCCGTCGCCAATGCGCCTGGATCTGCGAAAGCCAGCAACAACGTGCAAAAACTGTTGAAAGAGCCTGTCGGGTTCTTCAAGGGTAGAAAGCCCTTTTGGTGGGCCTGGTGGGGTGTGCGCGCCATTGCGCTGCTGGTGACTCTCATCTGTTTTATCCTGCTTCTACGAAACTTCTACGACTGGAGAAACGAATGCGAGTGGTGCTACCACTTGACCTGTCTGGTAAGTCATGCTCTATAGGAAGATTGTAAATTCGAGGTAGCCACAGAAACTAACATATTTCGACAGCCCATCACCACGAACAACGTTAGCTGGTGTGACATGGGTCAGATCAACATTATCACCAAAAACGAGTCCAAGGCGCCACCTCAGATTCGGTCCTGGTTGGAGCCCGCCCCGCTACCCGTGCTGCTACCGACTTTTTGATGAGACGATGGAGTGTAACGGTCGATATTCCTTTTCACCCCTGTTCTTTTTTTGGTGAACATTTTTGCTCCTCGTTGGACTTATCACGAACGGCGATATCGGTGTTTGCTCTCTTCGGAGGTTATATGTCACACATGTGTGCAAATAATGTCTTTTTTTTCTTGGGAGGGTTGTTGCATCCTGAGGAGTTTATTATCTATCATTCATAATGGGCGTGTAGCATCATTCTGGGCTATGTAAGAGTGACGGGGGAGGAGGATTGAAAGCACAGTCAATTGGTCTGGAGGAACGAAAGGTATTGATACCACTGAATTCTATGCTATACATTTCGTGCCCTTGTTCCAAACTTGTTCTTTCCCTTGGACGCACCTTTTGCCTCTATTGCTTTTCCAGTCACTGGTGTTGCTGATGCCTACACTTTACCGTTTCACGATCAAGTCATGTGGAAATCCGAGGTGCATAGCTCTCACCATAAGGTGAGACACAACTCAACATAGACCGGATAGGTACATGCGTATACGTATTCAACACATAATACAATCTAGCACAATGAAGCACATTGGTATCATAACGAACTGAACTGGAACACTGAAGAAAACTTGATTGATTCCCTTGACTTGTTTCTCCGTGTGTACATACATGTGTAGGTAACTAACAGAGGAAAACATGTACCTCGTTCTGACCTCATTGACTAGGTAATCACACACGCATCAGAAACTATTGGGGATTTGGGGGTATAAGAAAAGGTCATGGGAAATAGAACAAGATGTGCCGAATTCCGTGTAGCCGATGGGCGTACATTGAAGTGAAACACGGGGAACAAGATGTAGTGCAGTTGTTCTCATGATCAGAACCCATCCATTGTGTCCAGGCCGAGCAATCATATCCCATCCCCGAAATATTAACCCACATTCGAACGGGTGATTTGGGCAAGGGGCGGTGGAAATTTCTTCTAGATTAGTTTCCGTTCTCGTCGGATCCGAAAGGTAGCCATTCGAGGTATCAATCATCACCATCGACTCGTCTTGCCCTTGTAGGAGAACGTATCGCCAGGAGCGCCTCCGAACTGGGCTGCTACTGGACGCGGATCCTTCCAGTCCGGAGGAGTTGTAGCATGATACTTCAACATCTTCGCGGTCGGAGGCGTGTAGTCTTCCTTCTTACCCGTCTCAGGGTTCGTGACTTTAGCGGGTGGGTTGTGAAGAAACTCGGGTCGCGTAACCTCCTCAACGGTTAGGAAACCGCCCGTGATTCTATCAAGATATAGGCTGAAGTCTACCGCTTTGTTGATGGGGCACTTGGAACCTGGGGTCTCTATGTGACGCATCAAAGCAGTGACAGAGGCGTAGTATTTGAGGCAGCGGGGGCAGTTGATCCGATGAAGTCGATGCTCTTCAGTAATGTGCTCTGCCAATACGTCCTCGCGCGTGAACGTCTGTTCGCAATTGAAGGGGCAAGAGTAAGACTTGCTAAGAGGGTCGAAGAACTGTTCAGCGTTCCAATCATTGCTAGTAGGATCCCAGAAGCGTGTCTTCATGATGTTGATGCCGTGGGTGCGCTCTACCTGCCTCTCGGGGAAACCAATTGAGAAATCGCTAGGTGGAGGTGTTGGCTGGGCATGCGGGAATAGCTTCTTGCTGGACTTGCCTCCCCAAGCTTTCACGGAACGCTCAGAGCCAGCAGGTTTTGCAGTATCGTGACCAGCATTGGCAGCCAAAGTGGACTCACTGGAAAGCGACATGTTTTCGAAAGCTGCGGCTGTATCCTCGGCGTTCTCTGGCTTCATGGCTTGGAACGAAACCTGACGGGCCTGGTCGCTATCATTCAGTGCGCACATGACCTCTTCATCGACGCTGACACCGCCGTCTTCGTCATCCGAAAGTGGGATATTCTTGGAAACCTTTTGGAGGAATCTGTCAAGGGCTTCACCACCTTTCAACAGCTCGAAGATGATGTGTTTATGGAGGATGTGACCTGGAAAGTAGTATGAAGTCAGTATGATGCTGAACGTGATGGTAATTTTGCGAAAATAAGCTGATCATCAGACATACCAGTAAATTGAGCTGGCCGGATGACGCTGCAGTGGCCGAACTCAAGGTGATCAATATACAGTGTTGCGTTGAAGAAGTCTTCACTACAGCCAATGCAGATGATTTTCTGATTGCTGCGGTGGTTCATCTCGATATGTCGCCTGAGACCAGAGGCAGTCTTGAACTCGTCCCCACAGATACGACAAGCTTGGCCGTGCTTGTCTGGACGCCATGCCTTGTGCTGCGCAAGCTCATCTACAGAGTTAAAGTCTAGGTCGCACTTGGGGCAGTAGTCGTGGACTTCAGAGTTCTTCTTGTGACGAATCATTTCCTTGAGCGTGTTGAAGGAGGCCTTGCAGTCCTCGAACGTGCACTCGTAAGGCTTGATTGGCTCGAGCCCAGGCATGTTGTCGAGTGATCGAGTGGTCAGGGCAGCTTGCCGGGATACCGCGAGAGGACTCACAAAGTTTTGCTCGGTCAAGGGAGGAAGTAGCTGGCAAAGCTAGCGTGGGATGGCAGAGAAAAGGTGTGGTGGATTGGGAGTCCGGTGGAGATGTGTAAAGAAGGCGTGGTGAACAGGGAGTGTGGTAAGCACTATCGGGGAGAGTAGAGGTGAAGAAGGAGAAAAGAAAGGTGGGGCGGACAATGGAGCGAGTACTCAAAGTGAGAACAGCAAGTGGGCTGCCTGCCTGTATATAAAGAGGGCAGTCGCGGTCGGTGGGCACCGATTAGGTAAAGGTAAAGGTAGAGGTAGAGGGAATCAGCTAGTCAACACACAGGCCGCCACGCAAATTGATGTTGAAGGGCAAAGAAAAGCGTTGTATTGTAGTGCCCCGAATAATTGAGGTCGGAACAATGAAAACATAGGTATCAATAGATATGCGCGACTCTTGGTATGACTCTTATGGTTCTACTGACATGGCGCCCCGTTTGTACATGTATGCTCAAAATCGCGAATATGGCAGCCTACTCCCAGACAAGTGGTCAGAAGACATGAACTATTGCATTCAAATGTTGAAGACACGGGAGTGCAGGTTATCTTACCACTTTCCTCTCAGAGTAATGACAGCCCAGTCCCCTTTCTCGTCGGTTTCCTTCTCTATCTTTGTGGAAAAGCTGATGGCGCTCATGATGCCGTCGCCAAACTTCTCGTTGAGCACGGCCTTGTACGCGTATCCGTAGTTTTGCACGATTTCATACAGCCTATAAATCAGTGGCTCCTTGGGGGGCATGTCCAATGTCCGCCCTCTGTCCGGGAAGCCGGCGAGTTGGGATTCAAGCTTATCTGCCGGAATGTCGAGAATCTGCGATAGCTTGCGAATGTCTTGGGGAGACGCCTGTGCTTGACCATAGAACAGGGCGGCAATAGCTACTTCATCACGGCCAACTTCCTTGGCGATGGCTTCGAAGCTCAGGTTCTTCTGCTTCTTTGCCTCGAAGAGTGTCGGCGAGGATGGTGGTAGGCGTGGTACAAGGGACGCCTATGCTGTTCAGTCTTTGGCTAGAGTCAAGGGAATGGAAGATGGTACATCCAAAGTGGCAATTGGGTGGCTGGCCATGTTGATGTTGGTGGGATGGAAGTGCCTGGAGGTAGAGGCTGGGTATAGCAGGGAAGGTCTGGCAAACGACGAAACTGCAGGTACAACAAGGGCGCGAGGAGCTACACGAGTGGATACAGCAAGGCGAGCGAGGGGAGACATGATGGCAGTCACTCAAGTATATGTATGAATGTGTGTGTGTATGGAATGGGAGTGAATGGAGGGCGGGAGTCTGCACGGGTTATGTACCCCACGCACTTGTGTATGTATGTACATATGCATGTATGCTAGGTGCGGGGATGCTTGTACGTATCGCCGTCATGTCGTCTGGTTTGGATTCCAACCTGGTTGTCATTACGATGGATGAGCGCATTGATCTGTTCCCGTCATCGTCAATCAATGGGGCGGGTGGACGTTGCGTGTGCGTGGGTGCGTGGTGCACCGAAAGCGGGGCATACCCCTCGCGCGTCACAGATGTCAGATAAGAGAGACTCGGCACTTGAATGCACTCCATCGTGGCTTGCTGGCTGACCTCTTGAAATCCACACCTTTTTCCTGCTTTCTTCAATGCATCGCGCCACCGCACCTGTGTCGTTGGTGTGTGATTCGACCTGGGTGCATGGCTGGGTAAACAAACATCACCGCTGGCGGGCTGACCCCTGTCCCGCCTGAGGCATTATGACGCCGCGGGGTTGTCTCTGTGTTTGACCTTCGCTAGTAAATAGCCTGGTCTTCAGC
This sequence comes from Periconia digitata, assembly GCA_948474695.1. Classification (NCBI taxonomy): domain Eukaryota; kingdom Fungi; phylum Ascomycota; class Dothideomycetes; order Pleosporales; family Periconiaceae; genus Periconia; species Periconia digitata. The sequence continues at coordinate 2,447,407 of CAOQHR010000003.1, forward strand.
TCCAGCCAGCTCCACCAAGACATTGATCTACTTACCTGTCCCTCGTCTTGCTTGCCAAATCTTCCACTTATCTTGGCCCATACCCAGGAGTTGACCTTCTGTGCACATGGCGTACAACTCCAAGGACGACGATTTGGCCTATGGCGAGGACCATCGCCAGCAGAGGCAGGGAGAGGAGGGCGACCGCGGTCTCATTGGCGATGTCGGAAAGCGCATCTTTGGAGGCGGCCACGCCGTAAGTCCATCTCCAGTACATGTATACCTCGTGGCAATCGCATCATCCCTTGTGCAAACCTCACTTCCTTCCTATACTCTCTACTTCATCTTTCTGTCGCCATTGGCCGCATCTAGATCTGACTCTACCGCTACCATTAGGACTCCCAACAACAAGCTTCGAGCCAAGGAGGTAGCGGCGGTGGCCTCTTCTCCTTCGACAAGATCCACCGTGTTGTGCACGACATCGGTTCCGACATCAAAGATAAATTGTCCGGCAAGGACGAACAACCCCAGCAGCAACAGCAGCAGCAGGATTATGCCCAACAGGGCAACCAGGCTCCTCAGCCCGCACAGGAATATCATTCCGAACACCGTTTCTCCAGCTTTGCTCCAGAGCGACAGGGCAACGATATAAAGTGGTATGTCGATGGCTGCGGTTACATGTACGCTGTGAGCCTGGCTATTGAACGCGCCCGAGAGTCCATTTGGATCCTCGACTGGTGGTTGAGTCCGGAACTCTACTTGCGCCGTCCGCCGGCCAAGAACCAGCAATATCGCGTCGATCGCATGCTCGAGGCTGCAGCCAAACGTGGCGTCAAAGTCAACATCATCGTGTACAAGGAGGTCACCCAGGCATTAACCCGTAAGTTGCTCCCTCATATGCCCGAATACCTCCACTCCCTTCTACCGAGATCCACGGACCCTTTCACCAGAGTCCTTACTCGGCTGGGCTTGGACGTCATCTTCAAATCACTCGAAGAAGTAGAAAAAACGGACCCACTAATTGCACCTCCTATCACAGTCTCGTCTGCCCATACAAAACATGCTCTGGAAAACCTGCATCCCAACATTGCCGTCTTCAGGCACCCTGATCATCTTCCCGATACTGCAGCCTTGGGAGGTTCTTTCATTCAATCTCTCCAAAACATGTCCTTCAGTGCTGCCAGCCTTACCCAGCTTCCAGGAGACAGCCTGAAGGCCATTTATGGAGCTCATGAAGGCACTGTTCTGTTCTGGGCACATCACGAAAAGCTGTGCCTGATCGATGGCGAAACTGCCTTCATGGGTGGGCTGGATCTGTGTTATGGTCGATGGGATACCAACCAGCACCCCATTGCTGATGCTCATCCCGGTGATTTGGAACGTATTGTCTTTCCTGGTCAAGATTTCAATAATGCTAGAATACTTGGTGAGTACGAGTCTTCATCACTGGCAAATACATCCTTGTCTTTTGGAATTCTCTAAGAATGGCGTGCTGTACTTATACTAATTCGCAACAGATTTTCAGGACGTGCCAAATTGGGAAAACAACAAACTTGATCGAACTCAGAACTCCCGCATGGGCTGGTCTGATGTCTCACTTTGTTTTACCGGACCTGCAGTGCAGGATTTGAGGACGCATTTCTCACAACGATGGAATTTTATCTATGATGAGAAATACAGCAAGAAGGCTACTAGATATTCACGCCTGTCCGCGACTCGCAGTGGCGCCCAACAAGCCCCAGGCCAGCGAGGTCTCGAAAACGAATCCAGCGACGATCAAGGTGGAGAGAATTACGACGGCCAAGAAGGAGAACGGGGCTTATTCGGCCGAAGTGGAGGTGGTGGCTTGAGGAATCAGCTCTTCAGTCGCGTCAGTGAGGGCTATCATCAGTATTCCCACCATGGAGAAGGTGAACAACAACACCAGCAACATCAGCCTCAGCAGTCGCACGCTGAACATGGTGCTCAACGTGGTCGGGTCGACTGCCAACTCACACGTAGTTCGGCTCAGTGGAGTCATAACATTACGACTGAGCATTCGATCCAGAATGCCTATTGCGAGATCATCAGAAACAGCAAGCATTTTGTGTACATTGAAAACCAGTTCTTCATCACAGCAACTGGAAACGAACAAAAACCAGTCAAGAACCAAGTCGGTGCTGCAATTGTGGAACGAATCGTCAGGGCTGCCCGCAATGGCGAGAAATACAAGATGATGGTAGTGATGCCATCTGTTCCTGCTTTCGCCGGTGATTTGCAGAGCGATGATGCTTTGGGAACCCGGGCTATCATGGAGTTCCAATATGAATCCATCAACCGCGGGGGCCACTCCATTTACGAGGAAATTGCGAAGGCAGGCTTCAACCCGCTTGACTATATTCGCTTTTATAACCTCAGAAACTATGACCGCATCAACGCCAGCGGTGCAATGCGTTCCGCTGAGGAAGCCTCTGGTGTTTCATATGAAAAAGCCCGCGAAGGTTATGATGCTACTCACGAAGGCACTCGGGGAGGCGATTTCGAGTCAAGTCGAGGCGATTATCAAGCGTACCGGCCCCCGCCTACCGCAGAGTATGGCGTCTATGAGATGGATGCCTCGTCTGGCGGAAACTACAACCAAGGCCAGAATCAATACGATCAGAACCAAGCTGCTGAGATGGGAGGTGGCTATGAGAAGCATGATCAGTACAAGAAGGACGACTACCAGAAGTATCAGCAAGCTGCTTCCAACGTTGGCGGCCGTTCGGGTCTAGGCTCCGGACGATGGGACTCTGTCACTGAGTGCTATATGTTGGGAGGTGAAGACATCCGCAATGTGCCTTGGGAAGGGGGTAACATGGACGAGATTGATGCCTTCGTCTCCGAAGAGCTTTATGTACACAGCAAGGTAAGTTGTCCCGGTCTGCTCCTGATGAAAGTCAGTGCTAACCATTGAAGCTTCTGATTGCCGACGATGAGACTGTCATCTGCGGTTCAGCCAATCTCAATGATCGCTCCCAGCTTGGCGACCATGATTCCGAGATTGCAATCATCATTCGCGACACGGAGACAATTCAGTCATATATGAATGGCCAACAATGGAACGCTTCGAAATTTGCGTCTTCGCTTCGACGACAGATCTTCCGCAAGCACCTGGGTCTTCTCCGGCCGCAGAATCCTGAGCAACCTGACCAAAACTTTGAGCCTATTGGCGCTCCCAATTTATATGACTGGAATTCCGAGGAGGATCGACAAGTCATCGACCCGGTTTCTGACCAGTTCCAAGAGCTCTGGAACTGGCGAGCTAAGACTAATACGGGCGCTTTCGAAAAGGTCTTCCACCCAGTTCCAACAGACTCGGCGAGAACCTGGCAGCAGTACAAGGATTACTATTCTCGCTTCTTCGCCCAGGAACAGGGCGACAAGGAGAACCAGAAGCCCAGCAAGTACAAAGTGGGCCATGTGGTCGCAGAGAATTTCAGCCCAGGCGAGCAAGGCGTAAGGGAAGTCAAGGAGGTTTTATCTACGATCAAGGGTACACTAGTCGAGATGCCATTGCTGTTCCTCAAAGATGAGGATATGGCGAAGGAGGGTGTAGGTCTCAATGCCTTCACTGAGGACCTGTATACTTGAATTGCCTGTTTCGACTGGCAGATACTGTTATGTCCTAGGGGTGTTTTGTCGGTCTTGTAGAATTCTTCCCACTTGTCAAAGCTCTATATACCTATACCTATGCAATCCCTCTATACACGATGATTTGGTAAAAACGTCCACCGTGAAGAAAAAACCTACATTGCAGTTGGACACCAGAGACGATGGACAGTCGCATCCAATCATGACAGCTCAAACAATGCCTTTCCAGAACCGCTCTATGTACCCCTTGACTTGTTCCACTTCTACCTCCTTGTCCCTTATCACACCGTGACCAGCCCCTTTCACCACAAAAACATCTGCAAACTCAAGACTCCTCAGTTGCTCCTCGCTACACACACTATCCAACTCACCCAACACCACCAAGGACGGGATCTGCGTCCTCGCCGCCTTCCCAAATACCTCATCCCCATCCATGACCTCGCCGTCGCGGAAAATACCAACGACAGAAGCGGCATGCCCTTGATGCTCACGCATCTGCCACTCCCGCAGCGCCTCGGGAACCACCTCACCGCTCGCAACGCGATCTTCCCAACCCTCCGGGACCACCAACCCCCCCTCGCCCTCCAACCACCCAACGACCCATTTCCCCGCCGCCACCTCGTCACCACCACCTCGCAGATGCACCATTTCGTCGGCACTGAAAGTGGTAGCGGACTGGATAAGTCCAGCTGGTGCAACGAGCGTAAACGACAGAACCTTCTCAGGACGCGTCGCGGCGTAACTCGCCGTCAGAGCGCCACCGAAAGAGTACCCAATCAAGTGCGCTGCGTGCCAATCCAACTGGGCGAGCAGTGCGTCGACGAGGCCGTGAAAGAGACTCGGCACGTGGGGTGCTTGCGGCGTGTCGCTCAGACCATGTCCCCAGAGTTCGAGGAGCACAAAGTGCGTTGACGGGAATGCCGATTGTAAAGTGCGGGTCAGTGGGAGGAGGCCTAGTGCTGGGGTTTGCACGCCGTGAAGGAGGAGGACGCGGCTAGGATGGGCGGGAATGGAGGAGGGTTGTTCCGATGGCGCTGATGGCGATCTTGGTGGAAAGGAGTAGTAGGCGGCTGCTCCATGTGGGAGGTGGATGTATTGGGCTGGAGGGAGAAGCTTGCCAAAGACTGCGGTGAAGGATGATTCTGTTGGTGCTCGGATTGGGGGTTTAGGGGTAGAGGGAGTTGATGTGTTGGGACGTGGTAAGACGAGCTCGAACGGTTGAGGCATTTTGTTTCTCTGTAGGATAGCGAGACAAATCAAAACGTGGGAAGTTTCTATGCTTTATATGTTTCTTTGCTAGGCGTCCTTCTAACATGTAGTCGATAGGGCAGGCCCACTACAAATGGGATTACTAATGATAGATTTGCGATGAGGAGTGAGTTTTATGGGAGCCTGCACGCGACGACGCATTGATGATAGCGATGTGAGAATACTTCTTGGTAATAACTTTGCATCGCACGCGAGCTTCCGGGGTGTGCGTTGTGTTCAAAACATGGTGAACGATGAAGCCGCTTCATCTAACATGTTTCAACGACCGCTACCACTAACTACCTGGCGTATTACGGTACTTGGCATAGTTCAATTAAGGCACGGCATGTCAAGTAGCATTCTCGAGCTTAGGTGATATTTTGTATTGATTGTTTCTGGATAGCTTTTTTTCACCCGTGGGGGAGCAGTATGTTCAAGGTGCACCTTGATAACTGTACTGTTTCCTTCCGCACCTGAATACCCTCAGCTTTATGTCCATACTTAGTTGATCTTCTTGAGCTCGACCTCGCTAGTGGATCGTCAGTAGGTGTGGATGTGCACGAGTGAGGATTGGGAACAAACAAGATGAGATCAGAGTTGGGAGGGATGAGGCCGGGGAATTCCCTGAGAGTGAGCGTGTCAGTTTTGGACTCGATAATGTTGTGACAAGTGAATAGACGTACTGGCTACCGTAGGCGAAGTCGCTCGAGATGTCAAGACGGGCCTTCTCGCCAAGCTTCATTTGGGTAACACCCTCGTCCCAGCCTGTGTATGCAATCACCATCAGTAGGTGGCCTTATGACTTTGGGCAGCTCTTGAGCTCAGATGGACGCAAACGCACCCTTGATAACGCGGCCAACGCCGATGGGGGTCTGGAAAAGGCCTCGTCCGGGCTTGTCGGTGGAGTCGAAGACCTTGCCCTTTTCCTCGGGCTGACCGGAGGTGCGCAACCAGCCGGTGTAGGCCATGGTGACTTGGTCGCCCTTCTGAGGGGAGGGGCCGTCGCCGGGAGTGATGGTGGTCTTGGTAACACCCATTGTGCGTGATGTGGTGGTGAATGTGCGAAGGGATTGACGGAGGAAGGGTTGCATGTAGGAAGAAGAGGCAGGTTAAATGTAACGAGAGGTGGAGGGCAGAAAGCTGCTGGAGGGGTTACCAGCAAACAGGGAATGGAATAGAATGGAATGGAGGGGTAGCTTTTGGTGGGGTGGGTTAAACGTGGGTTCGCCTGAGGCGTGATTCGCTGGCACCATGTATGATGCACGAGCAAGCCGGCACGCAATCGCTGTACATCTCTGCTCACCTGTGCACCAGGCAATCAACAGGTGAATGCCGTTGCTCCGCCTTTCCGCAACGATTGCGCCATCGTTGCTTTCTCCCGTTGACTTCAGCTGTCTCTGATCCATGTGTCTCGACAATCCTCTCCTGTGCTCTCTCATCTCTCTGTACGACACCCGCAGTATACTAGCGTCAGGTAGACAGGTAGGTACTTAGGGTCAATCGAATCAATTCCCTTCCCCGTCCCGGCCTCGCAACCCCCTTTTTGCAATTGATCCCCACCGCCATCATTCGCCATGTCACCTACTCCAAACACGGCAGACGACGCCGCCATCGATGCCCACTCGCGCAGCGCCCTCACATCCACCAAGCAAAACCTGCGCTACCTGTATGATCCTAAGACCGCGCCCGCCCAGGCTGTGCAATCTCGCCGCACCAGAGCGGCACTGCGACTCGTCCGCTCTTCGCTCATCTTCGTCTTCTGGCGTGTGGTTCGATACGCAAAGTATGTTGCCATTGGCTCCCTGATCGCCACCATAGGCGCTGGCGCCTTCGGCACCGTTGTCTCTGGAGCTGGCTTTGTCCTTGCGCCTACTGGAATTGCAGGCACCATTGTGGCCGGGACCGTCTGGGGACTGGGTAAATTTGTCGTCAAGAGGGTACAGAGGAGATGGGAGCACCGAACTACCCATGCACATAGCTATGGAGAAATTCGAGGCAATGCCGCCACAGAAGGGCTACGTGGAGAGTACAGAGGCCCGGATAATGTGCCCTGGTGATCAAAGAGTAACAGCAGTTGAGTACTCCATCATCCAAAGTAGATCGTTTGAGCAAAGTCGCGCCAGACCCGTGAATCGAGGTATTCTGCTACATGGACTCGGCTCCAATATATACCTCCAAATGAACCCCATGTGTGCAACAACTAGACGAAAGATGTTGGATTCTTTGGAAGAGAGAGAGCTTCAGGATACACGGTTCCTCACGCCAATGCTGGTACTGTTACCGATATCATAAAGCGTGTGAATATCCATCACTCACGACTTGTACCAAATTATATACCTTTTCATATACCTGCCTGACCATTCGTATGATTCCTTTGAGATGTACAGGGCATGAGCTTGCTCATCTTTGTATTTGGGTGGAGGAAGTATGCCGGGGCTTGCCTGATAAATCCAAGAAACACATTCGAATATAATATTACGTGAACGAATCCCTAGGGTATGAGGGATGCCATGACCCAAATCTTTGATCGATGCCTTATGATACTGATCACCTGGAGACCTGTCTTCGCCATTGCTGAAATGCATAATGGTCTTCAATTCAACTTTCACAGAAATAGTTACATGCACCGGACGTGCCTGCGTCGTCTTCGCATTTGTCTAGTTGCTCCTCTGTCCACCCTTGGCCGCCCTCAATTCGTCCATCTTCCGTACACGCTCTTTGAATTCGTCGTACTGGCACTTCTCATATGTATGTCGTTCGGTCTGTAATTTCGTTAGTGCCTAGTGATTCACATGGCGCACTTCGTCGCACCTCGCATTTCCACGGAAGATAATATTCGTTGAACCGGCATCGGTTGAGAGGAATCAAAAGGTGTGCGCATGAGTCTCGGTAGGCCAGTGGCAGTTTGGCAGCACTCATCTCCTCGCGAGTAGCCTCTGTAGTCGCAGTCAGTGCCGTTCCCAGCTGTCCAAGGGCCACAGGAAAGAGAAAGCGAGACACTGACTCTTTGGCTCGCCGCCCGTGAGGCCAACGGCATTGGTTATCTTCTCAGTGACGGTCATGGTGTGTGTGGAAGACGGCGGCCTTCAATTGCGGATGTCGACGTCGTTAAGCAACGAGGGAGTGCGGTTCGGAAGCTCTGCGGGAAAGTCTGTGCGTTCAGGTCACGAGCAGCCGCGACCGACGGCCGACGCGACTTCCAGCTGCCACCGCGACGACTTCATCCTGCACACTACTTAGTGCATCCATGTATCTAGCCCCCATCTAACTGCTGTATATGATCGAATTGTCGATAGCTACAGACTCACATTGAGCTGGATACAATTAATCTTACACCATGCCTCCACTTCCGGACGGCAAGATCTACTCGGCGACATATAGCAACGTAGGCTGCATCACACATCCTCTCTCGCCGTCGTTGGGGAGTTCAGCTAACATGGCGGCTGCCAGGTACCTGTGTACGAGCTCAATGTCGCCGGAAACCACGTAATGCGCCGTCGTGCTGACGACTGGATTAATGCGACGCATATTCTCAAAGTAGCCGACTACGATAAACCGGCCCGTACGCGCATTCTCGAGCGTGAGGTGCAGAAAGGTGTACACGAGAAGGTCCAGGGAGGGTATGGCAAGTACCAAGGCACATGGATTCCACTGGCAGAAGGCCGTCTCCTTGCTGAGCGCAACGGGGTACTTGAGAAGATGCGGCCCATTCTCGACTTCGTGCCTGGCGATAGGAGCCCACCACCAGCTCCGAAGCATGCTACAGCTGCGTCAAATCGCCCTAGGGCCGTACGTCAAAACAATGCCGCAGTTGCTGCTGCTGCAGCCGCGGCAGCAGCGGCGCAAGCACAAGCACAAGCACAAGCAACAGCAGCAGCCGCGGTAGCTGCAGCGGGACAAAATGGTAAGCACAAGCAATCTATTTCGGACCTCTCAATAGTGTACTTGATTGAGTGCATGCTGACGAACATCCACAGCCTTTTCCTCGAACATCTCGCAAACACAGATCACCGAGGACCCTTTCGAGGATACGCAACGACAACAACACTCTATCTATCGCGATCAAACACCCGACAATGAGACAGTCATATCTGAATCTATTCTGGGAGACCAGGACATGCTCACAGGGTCACAATATTCGGTTGGAAGTCGTAAACGCAAACGGGATGTGGACCGCATGTCTGTTCAAGACTCCCAGCATCAGATGTGGGCGGATGCTTTGCTTGACTATTTCATATTGCTAGATTCGGAGGAAGGCTTCGTTGCACCTCCGGAGCCCCCACCCACAGTTAACTTGGATCGCCCCATCGATGAAAAGGGGCATTCGCCTATGCACTGGGCGGCGGCGATGGGCGATGTTGAAGTAGTGAGGGAACTGCACAGTCGAGGCGCACGGCTAGACTGCCTATCCAACAACCTGGAGACGCCCCTCATGCGTGCGGTCATGTTCACCAACAACTTCGACAAAAACGTGATGCCCAGTATGATTAAGATATTCGCGCAAACAGTCCCGAGAACAGACTGGTTCGGTAGCACCGTGTTCCACCACATTGCAGCGACCACTAGCAGCACCAACAAATTCGTATGCGCGCGATATTATCTTGACTGCATTATTAATAAGCTGTCCGAAACGTGGATACCGGACGAAGTCACAAGGTTATTGAATGTACAAGATCAGAATGGAGACACTGCTGTCATGATTGCTGCACGAAACGGAGCCCGCAAGTGTGTCAGAAGTCTGCTGGGACGCAACGTCACCGTAGATATACCCAACAACAAGAATGAGACGGCGGACGACCTCATTAGAGAATTAAACTCGCGGAGACGGACGAGACCGCGGCAAGCTTCATCCTCGCCATTTGCGCCGCCATTGGAACATGGCATAGCTGGGGCCCATCTGAATGGCATCGGTTCGTCCTCACTTCTATCACTTCCTTTTCCCACCCTTCGGGTACAGGAACCACAGCAGTACCGTTCGCAGACAGCCTCGCACCTCATGAACAAGGTCGCCCCGACACTACTCGAAAAATGTGAAGAGTTGGCCGCAGCGTATGAAGCGGAGTTACAAGAGAAGGAAGCTGAGTCAAGGGATTCCGAGCGTGTAGTCAAAAAACGTGAGGCAGAGTTGGAGGCGATTCGCAAACAAGTAGCGGAGCTTGCAACCATGCAAGATGGAATGCACATTGATCTGGGTGATGACCGAATGGACGAACAGCAAGAAGAAGAGTTGGCAATGTTGGTGGATGAAGCCGAGTCACTTCTGGAAATAGAGCAGAAGGCGGAGCTACGGCGACTATGCAATTCCACCCAGCAACCCAACTCCAATTCCCCGTTGGATTTGAACGAGAAGCTGAGACTCGCACTGCTACTCCATAACGCGCAGCTTGAGCGGCAAGCGTTGGTACGAGAAGTCGTTGGCAACCTGTCCGTGGCAGGTATGGGCGAAAAGCAGGGTGTCTACAAAGGTCTCATCGCAAAGGCATTGGGCGAGCGCGAAGAGGACATCGAGTCTATGTTGCCAGAAATCGTCAAGGAACTAGAAGAAGCGGAGACGCAGGAGCGTGCAGAAGGACTGGTACAGAGTCCACTGTAAGCACTGCAAGGGACGAGATGAAGCGTGGCAAGAAAAGGAGAAGAACAAGAAGTCGTTGGGTGAGAAGTCTGTTTTCTGTGTACACCTTTTTTTTATTATCAATGATTCCCCCAAGTGTTGGAGTTGGAGAGCGAAGAAACTATGGGCGTAAAGGATTGAGGATATGGGACAACCTATGGGAATGAATATAGGGCATGGCTATGTTTGTAAAGGTAGAGAGAGATATGATAGCGAACTGAGTAGGAAGTGAAGAAGGCGTATCACCCGGTGCAATCAGATGCCAGCATGTGATGGACCTGCAGAATATCATTTTTGCATAAGTATGTAGGTAAATCATTATGTATGTTCTCCTGATGGCTGCTGATAGCGGTTAGAAGTGGGACCGTTCCTTAATAGGCACGAGGAACAGTCATGTGCAATGATGTCCTGGATCAAGACAGCCTCGCACAACAGAAGCAAGATAGCTAGTAATGATGTCCATAGCTATCGTCCTTCGACCGGAAGACGGCAGAGGCGAAGACATCGCAAAGAGTACGCATGGAATGTTCATTGGACCCTGGGTGCATGTGTGGGGAGCCACGCGTACTAATTCTTCAAGGGGCAAGGCGGTAGTTATTTATTGTCACC